>CM046882.1:242508957-243784168 GCA_025667525.1 Glebionis coronaria
ATTCTTGAACAAAATCAAACAAACACCCCTTGTAGTGTGTTCTTGCCACCGGCCAAAGGAGAGAGAGAGAGAGAGAGAGAGAGAGAGAGAGAGAGAGAGAGAGAGAGAGAGAGAGAGAGAGAGAGAGAGAGAGAGAGAGAGAGAGAGAGAGAGAGAGAGAGAGAGAGAGAGAGAGAGAGAGAGAGAGAGAGAGAGAGATTTAGGGGGTTTTTGCAATTTTGTGAAAACTCTGTAAATGTTTAGTTTCCTCTTTTATTATTTTTAATAAAACAAGTCATGGGCTGGGCCCCTCTCTTCTTCTTGTGCCGTGGCTTATAGGGCCCACAAGGGAAACCCGAAGCCTTCTCGTGTCCAAAATATTACAAGACAAGTGTCCAAACAAGCATAAGTATATGAAGGCAAAAAGGAGAAAAAGTCTAAGGCAGCTTCCATCCTATGCACATCCTCCAAATGCTCAAGTCTGTTCTTGGGTACATGACATTTTGGGACATGGAAAGGAAAGTAACGACTGAGCAAATACGCTCAGTGAATATATGACATAGTATGAATGACTGAAACATAATAAAGACTTAATAGCAACGGAAACGTATAAGCCCTAGAAAACCTGGAACATGTTCATAAAGTTGGTTTTATAGTTTGAAAGACTTATGTTTTTATATGAAAACTGTATTAATTAGCCAATAGCCTATATAGGTCATGAGGTTCCACCGTGCATGAATACTTGGAGGGGGAGACCTCGTCATGCAATTAGAGGGGTTGCCTTTAATTAAATAGTCTGGGTATGAGGGATCAACTCCTTGTGAAGGATGCAAGGCACACATCGCATTTACCATAAAAATCCTGTAAAACATGTAACTAGGATGCACCCATACGCCCCACATGATAATATAATATAATGGCCAAAAACTGAAAAGGGACGCCGACGAGCAATCACTCTGCCGTGGGGAAGTCATAACACTGGTGCCTCCAGTGTTATGGTTATGATACCTCCATAACTAGGTGACACTGGTCATGCATATATAAGGCGTAGGCATTTAATCTAACATAAGTATCAAACATATAAAATAATACTGGGAAAACAGTTGGCTGCAAATGGGGAATCCTAATAAGGAAAGAATGTCCATACTGAAGGACGGAAAATCCGTACCTTGTGTCCAGTGAACGAGGAAAGACGAAAGGATGAATAGTCCTACTCCGACCTTACTAATGCTACATAAATAAGGGACATATATAAGTTGTCTGATTACTGAGTACGTTACTGGTTATAGCATGTTCTTAGCTTGTTTTATATGTTCTTATCTTGTTTACTATTTTAATGTTATATTGTGTTAAGCATGTATTTCATGTATTCTGATAAGTATTATCTTGTATTCTTGTACTATTATACATGTTGTGTAATAATAAGTAACTTTCTAAATATAGCAGGTTTCCTAAAATAGAAAGTTTCCAAAAATAGACCAGTTTCTAAAAAAAGAAAGTTTCCAAAAATAGATCAGTTTCTAAAAATAGAAAGTTTTCAAAAATATTAAGTTTCCTGAATAAAAAGTTTCCATATTTAGAAATAAGTTGGATTAATAAGCTAATAATATAAGCTTAAGTTTACTGGTTAAAAATCATAAGTCATGTAATTAATAGTATAGTTTATTAATAAATGTCATGGTAATATAATAAACTATAGGTTATACGATTTAATTAAATAAAGTCATGATTTAATTAAATTAAAACATATAAAATACTTAGGTTAATCATGTATTAATAATTTATTAATTATAACATAAGTCATGATTTATTAATTAATTATAGTCTGTGTTTTAATAATTAATTAATACTATAGTCTAAATTAAAAGATAATATACTTAGGTTAAAACATGTATTAGTTTCTAAAATAATTATAACCTAAATCCAAGATTAAATTAAATCAATTACTAGTCATGTTTTAATTAAGTTAATTTTCTTGAAAAACAATATAACTTGTAAAAATATATAACTTGTAGAAGTTAATCCCGTCACCGAACCCGTGTTTTAATTTAGACCAAACCATGAACCGGACCGAACCGGGAACCGGACCGAACCGTGAACCGGACCGGACCCCTTGAACAGGACCGAACCAAACACCCCTTAGCAGTACCCGACCTAGCCGGTTGCCACTGCTAGTACAAATTCACCACCGGCTGCTGCCGGTGGTTCCCCCTGGTCTGCCCTGTGTTCCCACCGAAGGACCAAAACAGCCACCGGTCTAAGACCAGTGGTGCTGCTGTGCTGCCGAGACCCCTAACGAACCAAACACACGACGTGAGTCGGGGTTCCCTGTTTTCTTGCGGCCGAGACACCAAAACCCCACCATGATTCGATTATTAACATGTTTACCCTTATGATTTTCATATATTTATCTTGATTAAAACATGGGTGTTGATGCAAAAGTTGGTTGATCCTTGCTAGACCCGAATTAGGCTTAATTCGGGTTGGCTGGGCTCCGGCTCCTGCACCAAGTGAATCGTTTGGTTGGGATCCTGCACACTAAACAACACGCGTTAGGCTTACCGTGGGAATGTTTCCCACGATTAGACTCCAGCGTGAGAGTAAGTAATCGATTTAAGGTTTATGTGAGTTTAGAGTACAAGTCGTAATACCTTTGTGGAACCCTTGAGGGTTCCTTTTATAGGCAGTGAAACCCTAATGGGCTTCCACTGATGCTTCAGCCCCAAGGAAGAGATAATCACCAGAATTAGAATGATTGTTATCTTCTAATCTTGGTAGTGAATATCCTCTCTTATTGGGATAAAGATATTCCTAGACAGAATATTATTCTGTCTAACCCTATGTCGGCCATGTCGGCCGTACCGGGCCGTGGGCCGCACACATGTGTGCGGTTACTGTTCATCCAAGCCCATAAGCCTGAATGACATCATTCCACCCATCTGTGATGGGCCGGATACGGGTAGTACCCATGGGCCGGGTCCATGACCCGGCTGGGGACTATACGTCATCATGTCCCCCCCAGTCTAGTTGTTACAACCGTAGGTGGAACCTCTAGACTACAAAGATGCTCCCCGGACGTACCAAGGAAACCATAGTAAATGACAAATTGTCCAAGAATTTATATTGGCCGCACGTGGCAACCTGGCTTAAGAAGTTATCTCATCAATATCTCAGCCGCATATAGCAACCGAGACAAATTAAATATATCATTAAATGTCAAGTCTTACGTAAGAGCCGCATAACCCGACATGAACAACTGTTCATCTGACTTGTTTGACTGACAAAAGTGCAGACAGTCAGAACCTTGAGCAGTGCAAACGTTTGAATCAGATATGACCCGTGGGTCCCACCTGACGTTTCACTTGCCACTTGCCCCCTAGCCACACGATTAAGAATAGTGGCAGACACGTGTCACACATCCAACAGGTTGTGACCCATGAGGCAACCCTATAAATAAGCCACCCCCACGGCTGTGTGAAACACACAGTTTATAACCTCCATTTCTGCCATTAAAGCTTTCCTCTTAGCTTGAACCAAATACGCACGGATCCCTTCACACGCAGGTTAGAACACCACGTCCTTACACTCTTTTTTAGTAATGGCTCATAGAAACAGCCCTACCATTGGATCCGTGCTGAATGTCATGACCCAAGACCAATTAAACCATTTTTGTACAAATTATTTCATCCCTACCAACCTACACCCCTCACTTCCTGGCGCCGGAGACCTCATAACTGAGGCTCCAGCGGGTAAGATAGGCCTGTATACTCGCCTTTTTGATGCGGCTAATTACCGCATCCCTTTCACCCACTTTCTTGTAGATCTGCTAGGATATTATGATGTACACATTAGTCAGCTCCACTGCATAGGTGCCTGTAAGATTAGCCAATTCGAGATTCTTTGCCGTGCTAGGAGAATTCCCCCAACTGTAGAATTATTTCGGCTCTTTTATGTTCCCAACATAGTAAACGGTTGGGTATCTTTTAAGAAACGAGCCTCCAACAGTCCCCAATCGCACAACAAACCAATGGATTCATTGAAAAATTGGTATGATCACTACTTTTTTATTGACGCAGTGGTATGGCCGGGCGATTATACCATCAGAACTAGGATCCCTCACGACCCCAAGCCGCACACAAGTACATACAACCCCCGTCATTCCCAAGAGTTAGATTTGAATAGGACTGGGTTCCATAGAAACCTTCCCGAATCATTCCTATGTCTGCTAGGGATTAGTCGCAATTACTTTGGTCCTTCCAATAGGTATCCCGTTTTTTGGAGAAGGCAGGGCGAAGGTAGGCTAACATCCGTACGCTAAAAAATGCATACAATTATTTGATAAACAGCTAACATATGTTGTTTTGTGCTGAACAGAAATGAACTTCTTTGGACTTTTACGCCAGGGCGACCCAAGGCTTGTGCCGGAGGGTCTTCGTCCTCTTCGTGAGAATGAACAACCCCTTCTTGAGCATACCCGCCCCATGACGGTTGCTTTGGAAGCCGTGCCTGATCCCCATTTTGACGAGGAGGAGCATGGAGACAACGGCGATGGTGATAACCAGATGAATGAAGGAGGAGCCGGGCCCTCCTCACCACATAGGGAACAACAGGGAGACAATATTGAACTAACCACCTCCAGCATTCGCCGACTGATGGGTGATGATGATGATGAAGTACAACAACATGTCAACCTGGAAGAAGAGGAGGAAGAAGAAGTCGAGGAGGAGATCGACGAAGCAATAACGCAGCCCGTCGCCAGGCGTACCCGAAAAAGAAGCAACCGTGCGAGAGGGACCGCCTCAGTCGAGATTGGCGAACACAATGCTCCTGCCAAGAGACTTCGAGAAGACCACCCCTTGTATCAATCTGTCGGGAGTGCTACCCAGGGTTCTGAGGCTAACCGGGCCGCTCATGTCGATCCCGTCACTCAGATTGCCCCAACCGTCTCCGAATTAGCAAGAAACAATATGTAAGACCCCATCTTAATATGTAAGAATGACAAGTTTCCTTGTAAGCAATACTTAAGATATTTCGCAATACTTGTTTCACAGGGACAACCAGACTGGTGCCGCGCCTCCTTCTGACACCCAAGTTGATAAGGGGAAAGGAAAAGCAATGGAAGAAAACCCCACGGCCCCCACAAGGTCCGACCCTGTATTTGAAGATGGTTCACCCATAGCCTCCCAAGACTTCCCCACGTCCGGCGCCCCTCAACCATTCAACCCAGTATGGAATATTACCACGGCGTCACGACTGAGGAACGCTGATGAGTGCCGGGAGTACCTTAACAACTGCATACCACCAAGCTTGGTGCAAGAGGTAAACTCGCTCAGTCATGCAGACTTGGCGGATGAGTACAATGGCACTCTGGTACACCAAATGGCGATGGGAACCTCGATGAGGGTTAGGTTTGAAGCCGCGCTTGGGCATGTTGACTCTCTCAAGAGGAAAGTTGGACGGAGGGAGAAAATGATTGAAGATAATGAAGCTCAGATTGCTGACCTCCAATCCCAACTGGTCAATGCCGAGGCGACCATTAAAAAACAGTCAGCCCGCGCGAGTGAATACGACCAGCAAGTATCTAACCTTGAGTCACAACTAGATGCTGCAACCACCAAGGTACATATCCGTGCCGCGCCACCCATATTACAAAAGGAATGTGCTAACACGTTTTTTCCTTATAGGTAGCCACGGCGGAAGCTTCTGCCCTCTCGTACTCCAGCCAAGTAGACGTGCTTAACCATAAACTAGAGGACGCGCACCTGGCCGTCCAAAACATGGAAAAAGTACAAAAGGACCTTGCTGATGAGAGGGCAGTCATCCAAGAACTGAAAGAGGCATTTGCCCAAAAAGAGTTGATGATTGATGCCCTCACTGCTGAGCGTGACAATGTATTATGCCCCCAACTGCTAACAGCCATTGCCGGCCGTAGGTGGATGGTTGGGCATGGAGCACACCTGGCCGTCATGAAGGTGCTAGAGGCCCCGGACTTTGTGCAACAATTCGCCAACCTTGTGTCTGATGGTATTGACCACGGACGGCACGAGGGAATGGTTGAGGCTGCTGAGCTGATCATGAAAGGGAAGGACGTTACCAACCATGCCTTTTTTAAACCTGAAGCTGCTAGCAAAATGACTGCCTCCATGGCCGCGATGCAAAATCTGCACTATCCATTTTTGGATGAGCTGGAGGCCACCAAAGATGCGCCAAATATTGAAATTATGGAAAAGCTTAGTCTTAGCGTGTCTTCCAGTGCTTCCTTTACTCCATCCCCCAGCCACCTGACACTCCCCATATACGAGGACGTAACCAGAATCGTGCTTACCGAAGAACCCTTAAGTGTGGCGCTGGAAAGGACTGCGGCTCAAGCCCAGAAGCGGAAAGAAAGTGATGAATGGTTATCGTGCCTGGTCGAAGAGCAAGTAGAAATGGGTAAGTTTTTCCCCGCTATGTAGGATGCTCCTACTTAAGATCCCTTTCAGACACTTTTGGTTTGTAACCCTTTGAATATCTATTGTTCCTATTCGTCCGTGCATGTACACGGCTAAGAACATTTGTGTTTTGTATATAAGTCCGTGAGTGACCACGGCAATTTTGATATTTTGGAAACTTGTGTATTTTTACTTGTGTTTAAATATTGTAGCACAATACTGCATGATATATCACGTCTTATACACAAAGAAAGAAAATACATACAAGTCTATAATTTACTAGACATGCGACGTGCGTCTTTGCTATGCGGAGCACCGTGTGGCTACAGCATATGAAACTTACCCCAACGTCTTGTGAGTAAGGTGTCTAGTAAGGACACATGGTCCGTGCGGCTGGGGTTGCATCCCTCTTACGCGACAAGTTGAATTAGTATGTTCACTTAATCCTCTTACCCCGCCTGGAGGCGTATAGTACATGTACAGTAATTTTGGAAGAATGCATATGAATAAAACATAACATATTATAATATAAGTAAAATTCATACAACTAACAAAAACTCTAAAAAATGATTTGCACGAAACAAGCCGTGGAGCTAGCTAGGCACCACGGCATTTTATTAGAACATTTACACTTTTGTTTGAACAATAATGACAAGTCCTAAAAAATAAGAAAAGAATCTAAACAAACGTAATAAGAACAAAACAGATAAAACCGCATGGTTCTTTATTAAGACCGCATATAGCGAAGTACCCATGCGGAAGCCGTAGCTTTCAGAGATAGCACCTTTTGAGATTGGAAATATTCCATGTGCGCTCTAGGTCTCGGCCATCCATGTCACGTAGCTTGTACGCGCCTCGCCCCAAGGCTTCAGTGACTTCATACGGTCCTTCCCACTTGGGGCCCAGCTTTCTTGTGTTCTCCGCTCGACTTGCTTCGTTAGCACGATAGACGTAGTCTCCCGGCCGAAAGGAAACACCCTTGACCTTGGCGTCATAATAAGCCTTCATCTTAGCCTTGGACTTAGCCTCATTGATGGCTGCTATTTCCCTTTTTTCTTCCAACAAATCAAGGTTTATTCGCAACTGTTCGTCGTTCGTGACGACGTTAACCTCCGTTGTGCGGATGGTAGGCATTCCTATTTCTGCTGGAATAACGGCTTCAGTTCCGTAGGCCAATGCAAATGGAGTATCCCCGTTGGCTGTTTTGATCATAGTTCTATGCGCCCATAGCACATGTGATAACTCATCGACCCATTTGCCACTTCGTTCATCCAGACGCGCCTTGATGCCATTCCCCAAGCTTCTATTTGCTCGTTCGACAAGGCCGTTTGTTTGTGGATGCTTAACAGATGCGAAGCGTCGTTTGATGTTTAATGATGCACACCAATCTTTGAATGGGTTGTCCGTGAACTGCTTGCCGTTGTCCGAGATGATCTCTCCTGGTAGACCAAAACGGCACACAATGTGTTCCCACACAAACTTCTTGACCTGCTTGCCTGTGATAGACTTAACTACCTTGGCTTCTATCCATCGTGTGAAGTAGTCCATTGCAACAATCAAGAATTTAACCCCCCCCCCCCCGCAGCTACAGGAAATGGTCCTGCGATGTCAATTCCCCATTTATAAAAAGGCCATGGGGACGTGATAGGTGTAAGCTCCTGCTGCGGGTGCCGCGGTACTGGCCTATGCACTTGGCAATCATTACACTTGCGGATAATGTCACGCGCGTCTCTGTGCATGGTAGGCCAATAATATCCTGTTCGCAAGGCTCTAGCCACCACGGATCGTGGGCCTGCATGCATGCCGCACAACCCTTCGTGTATGTCACTGATCACGTAAGTTGCCTGGCGTGGTCCAACACACCGCAGCCACGGCTGCAAGAAAGAGCGCTTGTAAAGGATGCCTTCTCGAAGTTCGAAATGCTGCGACTTCCTTTTAATACGCCTTGCTGCTTTTTCCTCGTCTGGAAGGGTCTCATTAGTCAAATAGTTGATGATTGGGGTCATCCATGTAGGTCCCTCCTCCTCAACTATAGCGGCAACCTCCCCTTCCGTTATAGATTTCTCCTTGAGTATCTCCACCAAGACTTGTTTAGACAAGTGAGCGAAGCTTGTGGAGGCGATCTTGCTAAGAGCGTCCGCTTTCTTGTTCTCGCCCCTTGGCACCTGCTTGATGGAAAACTTACTGAAAGTCGCAATTAGCGACTTGACTTTTTCCATGTACCTAACCATGTTGTCCTCCTTAGCCACATACCCACCTAGAATATGGTTCGCGACAAGCCGTGAGTCCACGTAGGCCTCAAGGTTGCGGACCCCCATTCTAGCGGCGATTTTTAAACCCGCAATTAATGCTTCATATTCCGCTTCGTTGTTAGTGGCCGTGAACTCAAAACAGAGGGCGTACGTGAATTCCATTCCTTCTGGGTTTGTGAGGATGAGACCTTCTCCGGACCCGTCCGTACACGAGGATCCATCCGTGAATAACACCCAAGGTTCCGTTGGGATCTCGTCTTGCTTAATGATTGGTCCTTCCTCATCCGGCTTCTTGATCAGGAAATCTGCCAAGATCTGGCCTTTAACAGCCGTCCTTGGTCTGTAAGATATATTGTGCTCCCCCAACAGGATGCTCCATTTCTGTAGCCTCCCTGCCACGTCCGGTCTAGAAATAACCTGCTTGATCGGCTGATCCGTAATCACCACGATTGGGTGCGCCTGAAAGTACCAGCGCAACCGCTTTGTAGCAAACACTAGTGCTAACACCAACTTTTCCATGGAGGAATAATTCAACTCCGGCCCTTGTAGTGTTCTACTTATAAAATAGACCGGAGTTTGTAATGTGTCTCTATCCGTCATAAGTACCGCGCTTATTGCGCCATGAGTAGCTGAGAGGTTCATAATGAGTTCCTCTTTTGGCCGGGGAGCTACTTGCATAGGGAGAGATGCAAGATGCTGCTTGAGTTGGCCGAAGGCTTCCTCGGCTTCCTTCGTCCACCGAAAGTCTCCCTTCCTAATGCACTTCTTGAGTGTCTTAAATAGGGGTAATGACTTCTCTGCGGATTTAGATAGGAACCTATTCAGTCCGGCTAACTTCCCATTTAAGGATTGCACCTCCTTCCGTGTCTGCGGGGACGGCAGTTGTATCACTGCATCCGTCTTCTCTGGGCAAGGTTTGATGCCGTTTGGATCAATCAAATATCCGAGGAACATCCCCTCAATTGCTCCAAACGTACATTTCTTTGGATTTAACTTCATGTTAATCCTTCTCAGAGTGTCGAATGTCTCTTGGACGTCTCGGAGGAGTGCCTCCTCCGTGTGACTTTTTATCACCAAGTCATCAACATAGACTTCCAAGTTGCGGCCTATTTGTGATTCAAAAGCTTTTTCCACCAACCGCTGATATGTAGCACCGGCGTTCTTCAGTCCAAACGGCATTTTCGTATAGCAATACACGCCCTGGATCGTATGGAACGCCGTTTTTTCTGCATCCTCCTCCGCCATCTGGATTTGATGATACCCTTTATACGCGTCCAAAAAGCATTTAAAAGGATACCCACATAGAGACTCCACCTTCCAATCAATTTTCGGTAACGGGTAACAGTCCTGTGGTCAGGCCTTGTTTAGATCCGTGAAATCCACACACATGCGCCAACTTCCGTCATGCTTCTTGACCATGACCGGATTGGACAACCACTCGTGGTAGTATACCTCGCGCATGATGCCTGCATCCACTAGTTTTCGTACTTCCTCCAATATTACTTGGCTGCGCTCAGGCGCCTGGCCGCGCTTCTTTTGCTTGATGGGTTGGTACCCTTGGCGGATCTGGAGCTTATGCTCTGCTATCGCACGTGGCACACCTGTCATATGTTTTGGCTCCCATGCGAATATGTCTAGGTTTGCACTTAAAAGAGAGCACATGGCCCTTTTGCCGCTATCCGAGAGCGCCCCTCCTATGGATACCTCCTGTTCCGGATAGTCAGGGTGAATGGCCACCTTCCAATTGGGAGGTGGTGATCCATCCTTGGGTGGGACAGGTGGAGCCGGTGTTGTCACGGTGTGACACTCGGATGTTGGTACGACTGTGTTGTAAATAGTAACGATTCCCCCCTCAACGGGGAATTTGATCATTCCGTGTGCCGTAGAGGGTACTGCCCGGATAGCCAAAATGCCTGGTCTGCCTATGATTCCATTGTACGGAGAGTGTGAGCGTATCACCATGAAGTTCATCCACGCCGTAGTGGAATGTTCCTCATTCCCAATGGTCACAAGCAAACGTAATTGCCCTATCGGCCAGATAGTGTCTCCACTAAAGCCAGTAAGCGGCGACGTGGCCGGTACTAATTAGCTTCTTATTTCTGGGCATAACTGCACGAAACAGTGTTCATATAGTACCTCTGCTGACGATCCTCCGTCCACATACATGCGACGAACATTATGTGTTCCAATGCTCATCTCAATAGTGAGAGGCGCATCAAACACATCGCTTGCTGTGATGGGAGGGAATGAGATCTCCCTGCCGCGTGAAAATTTTTAGCCAATTTTCTGCCTCGTGCGGCGCTGTCTGGATTGGATCATGTATATGGTCGAAGGTTTGTCCTTTTGGGGATCCTTCTTATCATACTTCTTGTTGTTGTCTTTCCCATCCTTCCAATCCTTAACTAGGTGCTTGAGTTTGCCTGATTTGATCAGCGACTCAATGTGCTTCTTGAGCTGGATACACTCCTCCGTGCCGTGGCCTTTGTCATTATGGAACTCGCAAAAGCGACTTCCTTGCCGACGTTCTGGGGGAGTGGTCATTGGGGGAGGCCTTGGAAAGTTCGCCCCTTCTGTCAGCAAGATCTCCCGGTAGGACATCTTTAGGGGGGTGAACTTATCGTCCGACCGTCCGCCTTTGCTTTGGCTCTTATAGTCTGAACCCTTGTTATTGTTCTGATTACCTTGATTGCCTGACTGTCTCCGGGACTGGTCATTTGACCGGTACCCATTTCCTCGGGATGGGTAGGCCGCGGCCACAGCTGTTTCTCCCTCTATGAAATTTCTGACCCTTTCCATGAGGTCATCATATCTCTCTGGGCACTTGTCATTGAGGCGCCTGATCAGTTCTCTGTCTGTTATGGCGTACATGTAGTCAGAGATTTTCAGGAGCTCTGGCATGGTTCTTGTGCGCGTGCACTCATCATTGAAGCGCTCAGTGAAGGCTTCTGTGGACTCCCCCGGCCGTTGCTTGACAGTTGCCAATGAGACCGGATCCCTATTATACTTCTTCCTTTGAGTATAATTATTCTCAAAGGCAGTGCGTAGTTCCGTGAAACTATCAATGCTCCGTGGAGGGAGTGCCTCAAACCAGTCGCGGGCATTCCCGATCAAGGTTGAATTGAACATTTGGCACCATATAGGCATGGGCCATCGCTCAATTTTAGCCTGTGTATCAAATATTTTAAGGTGATCCACCGGATCACCGGACCCATCATAAGTCTTGATACACGCCGGCATGCGACGCTTGGTGTCCTCAGAATAGTTCCTTATGCGGAGGGTGAACGGGTCTTCCCTGGGATCCGCCCATGGCCGGGTAAGCCTGGGGTCATCCCATGGTTCACACCATGGACGCGAAAGATCCTCCGCTTCCGCATCTCGATAGTAAGGACCATCATAATACCCATAATTGTTTGGTGGTGGTGGAGGGGTGCGCCTAGGTCGGCGACGCTTAGGCGGATGGTCATCTGAGTCCTCTCCGGACGGGTCCGGGGACGGTGGTGGTGCCCCATCCTTTGCATAGGGACCACTTTTTTGGGATGAACCAGGAGCCTTTTTCCCAGTGTTCATCCTGTCCCACACACTCGGGCGACGTTGGTTCTAGCCAGCTCTCGATCTGGTCGCTCAGGTGAGCCATCCGACCTTTCTCCTTCTCGAGACTGCGTTAATTCCTGTATAAGGCGGTCTCCTATGCGCTCAAACACATTCCGGGGTTGAGGGGTTTCCTCGAAGGTACCCTGCTCCTGAGGCCGAGCTCTCCTTTTCCTCTGATTTTGGGAGGAGGTGGTTGGTCCGGTGTCACCAAAGTTGAGTCTGCCTTGGAGGTTCCTCCCCAGATTCAACCTTGATGAAATCCCTGGGACGATCCTTTCGAAGTTCTGCGTGAGAACTCGAGTAAGATCCTCCTCACTGAGTGGTAGGACTTCCACTTCTTCCTCCGTCGAGGGTCTGCGCGTTTCTTGTTAGGAGGGTTTGGCGCACTCCCTGGATCAGGGTTGTCCAGGGTTGAAGTAGGCGGGGGTGTAATCGAGATCGTGCTCGTCACCCCCACGGGCTGAAAACCGCTACGGTTACCCGGCCCACCTGCGAGGCGGCTAGGTGATTGGTTGGGGATGAGAATCCCTTCCCCTTGGGACTTCCGGTTCCCGGGATTCATGTTCCTGGGGTTAGCTTGCGAATGCCCCTTCGTCATTAGAAATTCGAGATGAGGTTTTGTTCTAGCTTAGTGTTATGGCTCCCACGGATGGCGCCAACTTGTTGATGCAAAAGTTGGTTGATCCTTGCTAGACCCGAATTAGGCTTAATTCGGGTTGGCTGGGCTCCGGCTCCTGCACCAAGTGAATCGTTTGGTTGGGATCCTGCACACTAAACAGCACGCGTTAGGCTTACCGTGGGAATGTTTCCCACGATTAGACTCCGGCGTGAGAGTAAGTAATCGATTTAAGGTTTATGTGAGTTCAGAGTACAAGTCGTAATACCTTTGTGGAACCCTTGAGGGTTCCTTTTATAGGCAGTGAAACCCTAATGGGCTTCCACTGATGCTTCAGCCCCAAGGAAGAGATAATCACCAGAATTAGAATGATTGTTATCTTCTAATCTTGGTAGTGAATATCCTCTCTTATTGGGATAAAGATATTCCTAGACAGAATATTATTCTGTCTAACCCTATGTCGGCCATGTCGGCCGTACCGGGCCGTGGGCCGCACACATGTGTGCGGTTACTGTTCATCCAAGCCCATAAGCCTGAATGACATCATTCCACCCATCTGTGATGGGCCGGATACGGGTAGTACCCATGGGCCGGGTCCATGACCCGGCTGGGGACTATACGTCATCAATGGGGAATTTGTGATAATTAAAAGACAAGGAAAAGGAGGAAATACCGTTATGTGATTAGGGATAAACCAACAAACACACTCCGAATCAACAATTAAAAATCAAAACCCCGTCCTCCTTTTGGCTTGCTACCGACGGCTAAACAAGTACACCTCCTTCTCCTTTTGGCTGCTGCTGGCGGCTTAACATGAACGCCCCGTTCTCCTTTTGGCTGCTGCCGGTGGCTTAACCAGAATGCCCCGTTCTCCTTTTCGCTGCTACCGGCGGCTTCACAAGAACGCCTTGTTCTCCTTTTGGCTGCTGCCAGCGGCTTAACAAGAACACCAACCCTAAAATTTGTTTTGTTTTCTAAAAATATGAAAAGGAGGATCCCTGTATGTTTAGTTTTCCACTTTTGTTTATTTAGCAAAATCAACATAGGCTGGGCCCCTTTCCTTCCTTGTGTCCGCGGCTATAAGGCCCCCAAAGGCCTTGATGGGCCTTGTTCATTTTTAAATAAATTACACGTTCGTTCGTTAGTATTTTCGTGTTAGTTAGTAATTCATTATTCGTGTTATAATAAATACTTGTACGTAATCGATATATATCGTCTAATAATAAATATATACGTAGTTACATGTTCGTGATTTAATGTTCATGATCTCATGTTCGTGATTATAATTATTATGATTAATAATTATCGTGTATTAATACGTACTGAAATAATTATCGTGTACTAACACGTACGTAGTTTCTGTATTTAAAATTCATGACACGTGTTCAAGACATAAAAGGAAAGTTTTAATTGGTTCGTATGTTTACGTAGTATACTGTTCATGGCATTTAGATGCGGGTTTTACATTATTTGCCAAATCTTCAAAGATCAAGGGCTTAAGTTGCAATTTCTACAAAAACAAAGGATGTAAATGAGATCTGCTTTAAAAGAAAACTTTTAACTTTTAAAACATATTTGATAAAGAGATGATAGTGGAGGGACTAAAAAGCAATATTACTTGATATCAATGATAGTCCTGGTCAAAGACACGTCTTCATCTTCTTAAACACAAACGAAGAGAGAGAAAAAGAAGATATCAAAGAAACAGTCGGTTCATACTCTTTTTCACCAAAACCCATTCAAGACGAGTTAGAGAAAGATTCATGAGAAGATTAAAGAAGGAAAAATCTTCATCTCTTCATCCTCTACAAGTTGGTGCTACTTAATTTGATCAAGATCAAGAATTGAAGAAACCCCCAAAATCCTTGAAGAACCCTAATCTGAAGATTACCATGTGGAGCTCATTGATTAGTCGAGACACGTCATCTCACCTCCCTCAATCTCTATAAGTACCAGTCCTATCCTTCATTTGAAGCGGTTAGCATAGGTGTAGATTACACCTAGTTAATTATGTTAATGCAAAGCAATGCCTAAAAACATTGTTAGTATCAATTAATCTTTCTTAGTTTTGATCACGACAAATTACAAAGACATTTATTGTCAAATACACTCATAAAACTAATTATCTAACAAACACTATCATCAAGGTAATAATCCTTACACTAACATATCTTAATCATGCTTAGTGATCATAAAAGTGATTAGCCTTAAAACGCACTTTTGTAAATGTAACAAAAGATTTTTAATAAACTTTATTTTTAAGAAAATGTTTTATTAAATGAAAATATAAATTTGAATATGGCATATTCCAAATGCTATAAGAATATCATTTGAAGGTTTAAACAGCCTCATATATTTCAAATTCACTAAAAGACAAAAAGGAACGGAGTCTACTCTCTGCGTTTCCTTAAGTGCCTACGTGGTTCCCTATCGATAAGGAACCGCCTGGGTAGCTAAGGAACCACCCTCAGATAGCCGTTGGCATTTGTCTTCTATAAATAGTGGATCAAATCTGCATTTTCATTAACCCTTTTTGGACATCTCTTTCAGTCTTCTTTCTCCTATCTAATCCTAGTCATTTGTAAATGATCACTTAATGTGTTAAGTATATTTACTCATGATTATCCTCTTGATCTCCTTCTTTACCTTGTCCAAAGAAAAGATCACTCACACACTTGTGATGTGATTAAAGATGAAGCTTTGATTAAGATCACCTTCTCCTAAAGATCTAGTCATGTTCATCATTTGTTTATTTGTGTCTTGTGTAGATCCAATGTATTTGTGAATACGGGGACTAGTTGTGTTCATCCAAGCTATTTGTGAATACTTGGATTAGAGTTGTGTAAATTCTTTGCACATGTGTGTGCTTGGATTTGTGTTGTGTAGATCCAAGCTATATGTGTGTACTTGGATATGTTTAGTTGAGTTGTAATTAGTTGTGTTAGTTCTCACTAAACTATATGTAGAACAATGATAATCTTTATGAATCAAGAGGGTTGATGTTTTTCTAGAGAGAGAAACTTAGAGAGAGAAGTGAAAGAAACATGTATTATGAAAAGTAAGAAATGAACAACCAACACCTCTTTCCATGGTGGAAAGAGGTTGAAATACCCAAGTCCTTAATGGACTTGGGCCTCCGGCCCATGAACATGCTCATGGGTCGGGCTATTTGATAAATGAAACTAAACACTACTACGAGCCTATAACTACATTGTTGGAGTGACCGAGACTTTCTATATACGTAAAGCGTATTTCCAACAATCTCCCCCAAAGGGAGGACACTCCAAATTTACAAAGTCCTAATCTAGCATGTTAGATCTTGTTCTTGAGCTCGTAGTCTTCTTTTCTTTCTTTTTCTTCCTTTTGTGAATATGTGTTGAATAATATCAGCCTTTTGCTTGGAACACGTTCTTTTGGCCTTTCACGTGCAGTCTTTATTTTCTTGTGATGTTTGCCTCTTTGTGACTTCATGTCCCACACACTTATCCTTTGTTGAATTCTTGAAAGTTTCAGAGTCGATACAGCAGAAGACTTTTAGGTCATACTTTCTTGAATTTGCAGGAGTATTTGATGTAGATAGAATAAGCATGTGAGGACGTCTTCAACAGGTACACCACAACACCACCGCCTTCAACAGGTACACAACAACGCCATCGTCTTCAACAGGTACACAGCAACGCCACCGTCTTCGAATGCAGCAACATAATAAGACACAAATAAAATGGCTTTGACATTTTATTCTAATTCGGTAGCATTTTACCTCCGGTCGGTGAAGACCGTTGGACGATATTAGATATCGTACCCGTGACGGATAGTTTCAATTAAGTAACTTCCTGACAGGATTTCACGGGTAAACCCGTTCTCTTTATTCGACCGTCCAAAGCTGACTGCGAACATAAAGAGTGAATCATTTGGATTATAAATCCTTATGATTGAAGCCATCAATTCATGAAACCTGGAACAAGTGAATTTCAATTAAGATATTCACCATCGTTGCTTTCCAGTTGTCACAAACTTAACTCAAATTGAATCTTGCTTGTCACCTACCAAGTGCTGTTTGATGTTAACACTAGAAGGATTTCCACTCGTCACTGTGAACACTAAAGAGTGTCACTCTGAGTGTTCTGGCAAGATCATACGATAATGCGTAGAGGCCTGGAACGAGTTTAAGTTCAATTAAGAATTAAACTACTGTTTCTTTCCAGTTGTCACAAGATTAGTTCTTAAAGAACCGCACGTGTCACCTACCATGAGCTTGTTTGATGTTGGCTCAAGCAGGATTTCCATCTTCACTGTAATACTTGCGTATCACTCGGATGTTCTGGCAATATTACAAGAATACTGCGTAGGACTCATAAAGATCTCTTACTTTTCATAGTGTGTGAAGAAGCAAGGAATAAATGGAAAGTGTCCTAATGAGACTTTTGATGATCTCGTGGCTCTAGACTCGATAGTGCGTTTTGATTTAGTGATCGATGGCTGGAGAGGAGTGCCACCTATTCAATATCAGTCTATTCGGAGTGAATAAACCAATAGATAACGTGTTGATCTCCGTGTGATTAAAACAAATACCTTTTGAGAGATATTTGAGTTAGCTGGTGAGGGTTGTGCATTGCATCACTGGGTCCATGATGGCTTTCTTCAATATCGAGAATCATTAACAAATGATCTCAATAGCATATGTATTGACCCGGTTTCTGCCTAAAGTTGTAAGGAGGGCTTCTTTCTTTACACCCTTTATCTTTACAATTTTTTTTCATTCTTCAACCCCTTCAATGCTTACCAATACGTCATCACTAGCACCTTGTTGTGATTGTTCCAGTGCTAGCTTAAGTACTTGGTCGGCATTCAGCTACGTCCACATTCATTCTCCATCTTTCCTAGGACTTCTAGTTCTATCTAGGGAATTGTACTTGGGAAGATTCCATCGGTTCTGATAAATCATTGGACTGATACCTATACCTACCACCCTTTTGTCACCACATCCGTCGTGAGTTAAGTGCGTTTTGGGTTGATATAGTCACCATGAAAAATCCTTGAAAATCACTTAAAGCACTTGTGATATTGTAATCAAAGTTTTTGTGCTTTAAGTGTTTTGATCATCAAAAACGCTCCCCCTTAACTTGTGCATTACACATGTTAGGTTGGTTTATCTTTTAAGCCTTTTTCATTGTTTTAGCCAAATATCATTAAGTCTCCTTAATCCCATTTTCTCCCCTTTCCAAAATGTTAACCATCAATATTTTGGATATTAATGGATTAACCGGTCTTTGGGTAATAAAATGAAATTAAATGTTGGCCAAAGAACATATTAATGCTCCCCCTAAAATTAATGAGGGTAAGTTGTAGTGCTTGAGTATGATAGATTTTGAAAGATTTAGAATCTCGTGATAAATTCTTGAAACATTTTCATACTTTCACACTACAACAAGCCACAAAAGCACGATATTTACAATATTAACATATTCACAAATTAACCAATATGGAATAGACCTGAGATAGTACGACCCATTAGATGGACCGGTCCACAAGCCTGTGATGTGCTCCATATGGTCTACCCCCCACGAATCGTTCAATACTGCGGATCAACCGTCGATGCCTTAACTTCGCCTCAATCATCTGGATGGTGTGGTTGGCACTCTTCTTAAATCGGCCTACCCATTTATACTTTACCTCTGGAAGACCTGGTCCTGAGTTGAGCATCAACAGCTTGTCACGTACATGCTTGAGAGTACCATCGCTGAACTTGTGCAGTTCTGAGAGTCGCATGTATTGCATGACCTCTGCTTCATTCAGGTAAAATATGCCCATCTCTGGTTGGAGTGTACCCATGTATGGTTCCTTGGCTTGGTGAAAACGAATCATTGGGGTTGTGTGAGGTCGTTCTAGATTTAGCTTGGATTGATAACTTTCTACTCCAAGTTGTAAGTCTTCAACCCTTTGCTTGATCATAATTCTACGAGTGAATTAGCGAATGTTGGAGCTTAAAGCTATGACTTCATCGGGGTCTAAGTGAGGAACCTTGCCTTGAGCCAAGAGGAGTAGAAAATCTTCAATATCTTCAAGTCGTAAGAATTGAAGATCCCCTTCACTGACACTATAAGTCTTACCGTCTTCTCGCTTGAACCTGATATCTTTCAAATACGAATATCCAAATATATGGTGAAAGCTAACTCCCTGTATGCTTGAGATTCGACGGGTTGCAATTGTAGGTGTACCTTTCTTGGTGTGATTATAGAAGTAGTAAGCTGACTTCTTGTTGCCCCGCCAATGTGAGATGCCTAATTCCGCATATTGATCATATTCCTTGACAAGCTCTTTGCTCCATAGGTCTGAAACTTTATCTTCAATCCAAGGGATATCCTCCAAATTTACTGCTTTGCCCATTGTTAATGATGTAGCATACTTGTCCGCGCCGTTTTCTAAAAAGTCTAGATCACGGTTGGTAAAGTATTGCATTGGAAGGTGCTTGGCTGCTGCAATAATTGAGGGTGTTAGTGGAAGAAGGATTGGAGCTTGTTCACCTGATGCAGTTGACTTAATTGCTTTCATGAGCTCATTGAAATGGTATTCTCCCTCAGTTTCGGCAATCTTCATGGAAGCCCAAAAGTTCTTGTCTTTGATCGTTGTTTGAAGAGTATTTATATCAATGCTAGGCACTCCATATTTATCCATCAAGAATCCAGAGAAATCGATAGGATTATTAAGGAATTGTGTGAGATCCTCCTTTTCACTGTCAGAAATTGTACGTGCGGTTGCTGCCTGTGTAAGCCATGGCTGCACTAGAACCGTCTCATCAATAGTGAATGTATCAGCAAACTCAGGATCTAGTTGATTTAATTTGTCAATATCCATATCAATGTAGTGCTGAGGTGGAGAGTTATGTATCACAGATGGTATCGGGTCGTCTTCTTGCATAGGTTCGTGTTCTACAGGTGCTGTATGAGACATTAGTAGGAACCGGTACAGAAGACGTACCTGTGGCTGTTTCTGTGTGATGCTGAACATGAGTAGGCGGTGGAGAGTGATGTTCCATAGACGGTGATGGTTCGTCTTCAATCATTGGTTCGTCTTGTACCAGTGGCAGTACAGGATCTTCTTGTGATACACTAGTAAGAACTAGTTCAGATGACTTACCTGTGGTGTTGTAAGTGGTTTCACCATGCTCGTCAGTGGTGATGTTTTCACTCTCAGCTTGTTTATCGCCAACTTTTTCTTTTGAACGTGCATCACTTTCTTCCTCTTCCTTATCACCATCCTTGGATTCTTCATACTCTTCTCCATTGGTACCATTACCTTCATCCTTATCACCATCCCCTTTCTCCTTATCCTTACCATTCCCATTACCGTCATCATTGTCAGTATCGTCATCTGTATCACTATCGTCATCCTCGTATTTCCCGTCATCCTCATCCTCCTCCTCATCCTCATCCTCCTCATCGTCCCCATCCTCCTCATCGTCCTCATCGTCCTCATCGTCCTCATCGTCGTCCTCTTCTTCTTCATCTTCATTCTTATTAGAATATTCTTTCTCCTCCTCATTCTCTTCCTCTTCTTCCTCATCGTCATTTGCAGGCTCCTGACGTTTCCTTTTCTTAGAAGATTGGGGAACTTCAGTGTCTTCTAATGGTGATGTGTTGGAAGCTTCCATTATGACCTTACCAAGAGCTCTTTGTAATTCGTGTTGAGCTTTTGTTATTGGTGACTCACTGTTGGTTAACCGAGTCTCCAAAGTCTGCATTAACTGTAAGTTAGTAAGGCCATTTGTGAATAATGCTGGAAGCTCCTGATGTACACATGACCTAACTTCACGCTGAATGATGTTAGTCATGGAATCATTGATGGAATTGAGAAATGCAGCATTTTCTTTGTCACGTGCGTCCTTTTCAGCAAGAAACTCTTTGTGTTGCTTCTGAAGTCTTATGACATTTACGAATGTTTCTTGAAGTTTGGAGTCATCACGTTTTTGTGCTCTTTCTGCACGTGAACTATTAGGAGTTATCCTTCCCTCCAGTGACGCAATCTGTTTTGACTGTGCTTCCAGTTGTTTTTGGAGATGCTGAATGAGTGGATCATTGATTGTGAGAAATGGAGTGGAAGTGGATGGTAGTTGTACTGTTGTTGTTGGTGGAGGAGTTACCGCAAGTTCTAACGGGGTTGTGGATTGGATGGTGGGTGGTACAAGTTGTTCGAGGATAGATGGCAATGTTGGTACAATCACTGGGGCAGTGGTTGGTAAAGGAGGATTGACAATCGGTGGAGGAGTTGGTGTAATCACTTGGGTGGTGGATAGTACAGGTTGATGGGTGACCGGTGGCGGCGTAGGTGTAATTACATGGATGGTTGATACAGGTTGATTGATGATCGGTGGCGGCATTGGTGTAATTACCTAGGTGGTGGTTGATACAGGTTGAATGGTCTCGATTGTAGGTTCAATCGGCGGGACGATTGTTACAACAGTGCTGAAGGCTGGTGGTGGAGGGGGTATTTGTTGTTGGATAGGAAACAACGTCAGATGAGCATCGTCTGCTGCTATCATTGATGAAGGAGTTGGAAGTGGTTTGCTAAGGTTGACGTCCTTGTACAGAATTGTTTCCATATCTTCTCCACCTTCTAAATTTTGGTCTTCAAAATCATAGTTGAAATAATCATCTACGTTGTCATCATCTTGGTTTGTTGGGTCTGTGAATTCTTCCTCGAGTCTGACATATTGTTCTTCTTCATCGTTTGAGTCGTCTGGAACTCCAAAAGCTTCCAGTGCTAACTCTGCAGGAGTTTTTGTTCTAGAACCACTACCGGTTTGCTGTGCCTCCATCCTACTTAACTTTCATGCTATTCGCATCTGTTTTTCTTCAGACATTTGTACTGAAGGATCTTGTTCATCTGCATCTTCATCACGTAGTTGCTCTTTCCCTTTAGCTTTACCTTTGGTTTGGGGTGAGGAAGTCTTTTGGAGTTTGACAACAGTCTTTTTCCTTTTACCTTTTTGCTTTTCGGATGGATCTTCATTTGCTCTTTTAAATTGTGCGTCAATATCCAGGAGCATTTGTTTATAAGGTCCACTGTCCTTAATCCCATCATTGAGCATTGTGTCTGGCACTAAAGCTGGACGCAGTTTGTACTTGGTGTAATAACCGTCTTTAGTCATTTGATCCAACACATAATCATCGGCTGATGTATGGTAGAAGAAATTTCCACGCTTGTTTATGGTTGGAATACTGTCCATGAAGTGTTTGATGATGACTTTGGTAAACCGTGGAAATGGAAGATGCAACGAATTTTTCTTGGTGCTTGTAAATTGATTGCAGAATTCTTCCCAAAGATGTAGGGCGTAGTCCACTTTAGATGCAGTGTAGAGACCCTAAAATGTATGAGCCTGAGGGGGGTCTCATTGTATCAGCTCCACGAGCCTTTGAGGTGCAGCACTTTATGATAATAGTGAATATCGCTTTCCATGGTTGCCCGATTTTGGAAGTATGAAACTGAGATAAGGTAGTAATTTGTCCTTCATAGTTCAAGTCGCGAATAACTTGAAGCATTGATGCTGCATTTGGATTAGGGACATAATTTTCACCGGTTGCTAACCTAGCGAATTTGAACAGATGCCTGAATAGAGATAAGTTAAGGGTGAATTCTTGCTTAATGATCTGGAATGTAATTACCCTCTTAGATAGTTGTGATCCCGAGGATAATGATGCGGTGACCAAAAATTCTTGCATATAAATTTCGGGAACCGATGCAGTGATTCTAAGAACATGCTTTAATGGTGACATGTCGAGGATATCTGTGGCTACTTTGAAAGCAGCATAGTTAGGATCAAAATCCTCTCTCAGACGGAAGTTGTTCTCTGCATTTGGGAGTCGATCAGTAATAGGAACTAGTTGGATGTCTTGTTGTTGTTGTTGTGTTTCTGTGAGTGCCATGGTTCCTGTTTAATAACATATAAGCACAATTTGATATATACAAGCATATTCATCGAATTATCTATGGAAGAAAACCAAAGCATGGGATTTAGCCACAAAAGTCATCACATAAAACATAGTACTTAACAACATCCAACAAGACGCAAAAACACCTATAGCCTTCTTAATATCCAACTATAAGTTCCATCGGAATGTCTAAAAGGGTTCCATCTTACTATTGAATGCCATCGTAAAAGCCAACTAGGTGTTCATCGCAATGTCTACTATTAGTTCCACTTCTATCTCAATATCGAAACAACCGTCGTAATGTCTGTCACAATCTAGCATCGTACACATGCATCGCAATGACCATCGCAATGTTGCATCGCAATACACATCGTAACTTATCATCGGAATGATCGTCGCAATGATACATCACAATACCCATCGCAATGAGGTATCGCAATACGCATCGCAACATATCATCGTAATGAACGTCGCAATGTAGCATCGCAATACCCATCGCAATGACCATCGCAAGGAGGCATCACAATACGCATCGCAACATATCATCGGAATGACCGTCGCAATGTTGTATCGCAATCCCCCATCACAATGCTCATCGCAATGATCATCGCAATATGGGCGTGAAAACCAATGTAATGCTGGGGATACGATTTGTAGGCATAAGACTAAACCTTAAGCTTATCCAGGGAAAATCTAAGTAAATCGAGATCAGATAAACAACAATCCGTTACATTCTTACAATATACGAGCATAAATCCACCTAAAATCCTGATTTACGAGATAAATATGATGTAACGAGATCCAGGACATGGGACAGTTAAACGAGATAAGCAATGTGTGAATAATACCTAGATCAATAAGCACAGAAGATTATCACAGCAACAAAAAGAATTGATGTTGGAAGTTATCAATGGCGGCCAGTGGGGTGAATGTGTGTGTGTCGGACGGGAGAGAAAACAAAGAAAAAAAATGGGGAAAGGGTTTGACTAAAGTCACACTTTGTAATCCAAGTTTTGCTAAAGTTGCAAAGTAGTCCCCCCAATTTTGAAACTTGTAATAAAACTAGTGATAAGACTAGTTAAAAACACACAATCCCGATTTCTTGAGAGTTGTAAGCACAAACATGTCAATAAGACCTAAGGCCACGTAAAGAAATCCATATAATGCACACATTGCACAAAAAGCACATAAGGTCAGATGATAGACAAAATATGTGAAGACCAAATCATGTTCAAGATGATTTGATATTTGCTCCCCCTTAATTGGTGACCCGTTTTCTATTTAAAGAGCTGTAGTCATTGCATTTAATGGGACAAATATCTAAGAAGACCTTTTCTGTTTAATGATTTTCTGAAACGATTCTAGGGGCAATAAGATTTCTCTTATTTTAACAAAATAAGTGCACTGAAACGTACACTTATTTGTGTTTGACCAAGTTATAAAGTAAACTTAGTCCCTTACAAGGTTTTAATGTAAACCTTGCCCGAGAAAACTAATTCCCGTTGTGAGCCAACGTTTTCAAAAGAAAAACGTGACTTTAATGCGAAAAGCGGGTTGCAGTCAGAAATAACTACAAGCCATCATGGGCATGTTTTAAAAACATATGCAACTTTTATACGGACTCTATTTATGGCGCCGTGTCAATTTTAATCGACATTTCTAAGGCCGTAAATATTACCGGACTAAAAGACATGCCCGTTTTGAAAATGAAAAATATTTTTGGATTTTCTAGATTTTATATTTTTTATGGATTTTCTATGTTTTATAATTTTTATGGTTTTTCTATGTTTTATATTTTTGTATTTTTCTTTTGTTGGTTTAAATATATACGATAATATACAAGATCACGATCAAAGGATACTCGAGAATAGTTTACCACTACTATTCTTCAGATTCTTCTACCAACTCCTTAAGTGTAGCTGGTGAGAATGATTTCATGCCTAGCTTTTCGATCAAAAACTCGATACGTCCTCGATCTAAGGACTTTGTGAATATATCTGCCAACTGATACTCAGTGTTGACGAAGTACAGTTCGATCACTCCATTTTCCACTTGCTCCTTGATGAAGTGGCAGCGGATGTCAATGTGCTTTGCTCGAGAATGTTGAACGTAGTTGCAGCACAGAGCGAATGCACTTTTGTTATCACAGTACATCGGGATTTTGTTGAATCCAAGACCGTAGTCAGTCAATTGTGATCTCATCCAAAGAACTTGAGCACAACAACCGGACATAGCAATGTATTCAACCTCCGTACTTGATATCGTAGCGCTTTTCTGCCTTTTTGATGCCCAACTAACAAGTCTATCTCCAAGAAGTTGCACACTGCCAGAAGTGCTACGTCTGGTATCTTGACACCCGGCATAATCCGCATCTGCATATGAAATTAGTGCAATAGAGGAATCCTTCGGATACCACAGACCACGATGAAGTGTTCCTTTTAGATACCAAAAGATCCTTTTCACAACATGTAAGTGCTTTTCGGTAGGCCGAGCTTGATACCGGGCACACATACCTATAGCAAATTGCAAATCAGGCCTGCTAGCAGTCAGATAGAGAAGGGTGCCGATCATTCCACGGTAAAGTTTAGGATCGACAGCTATCCCTTCCTTATCTTCATCTAACTTGGATCTCTCCACCATTGGAGTATCCACGGGGTCACAGTTTTCAAAATGATATTTCTTTAATGATTCAAGAGAAAATTTGGATTGATTAATGAAGATGCCTCTGGGATTTTGAGAAATTTGCAACCCTAAGAAAAATGAAATTTTTCCCATCATCGACATCTTAAAGCGTGTGGACATAATTTTCTCAAACGGCCAGACAAACGTTGATTAGTAGCAACAAATATTGTATCATCAACATAAATTTGTACTAGTATCATGTCGTTGTCCTCCTTGAGAATGAATAATGTTGGGTCCACTTTGCCTTTGGAGAAGCCTTTGGAGATGAGATATGACGATAAGAGATCGTACCACGCGCGTGGAGCTTGTTTCAACCCGTAAAGAGCCTTCTTGAGCTTGTACACGTGATTAGGATACTCTGAATTGACGAATCCATTCGGCTGGCTTACATAGACATCTTCCCTTAATTCACCATTGAGAAATGCCGTCTTAACATCCATTTGGTAGACGATCATATTCATGTGAGCAGCATAAGCAAGGAATAGTCTAATTGCTCCAATCGTGCAACAGGAGCAAAGGATTCTTCGAAATCAATACCCAAAGCTTGTTTGTAACCTCTAGCAACCAATCTAGCTTTGTATTTCAGCACACTACCTAACTCATCGAGTTTAACCTTATATACCCACAACAATGTCAAGATTTCAACGTTGTTGGGTAACGGAACTAATTCCCATACTTCAAGACGTTGGAATTCATTAAGTTCCTCTTGCATGGCTTCAATCCATGATGATTTGGTCAAGGCTTGTTGCCAGTTTTTAGGTTCAGTGTCTGAAAGAAATGCATCAAAATAGCAATATAATGCATGTTCTTGGAGTTGATGGCGTGTTAAGACTGGTCGATCGATGTCACCAATAATATTGCGGATTGGGTGATCCTTTGTCCATTTAGTGTTGTGAGTCTCAATCCGTGGTGTTCGGGAGTGAACGATTGTAGGAGCTTCCTCTGAGGTAGACACACCGGTAGGGTCTTCAGGTATATGTGAACCAAAGAAGGGAAGCTCTTGTAAGTGAGCATATTCTAAATCGTGATCATAGAGATCCTCTTCAACATCATTAGGAACGAGTGGGGGTGAAGATTCAGGTGTTGTTTGAGAATTGGTGGGGGATGGGACATCTGGTTCAAGAGTAACAGTAGATGCCTCGGATAGATTTCCATTATCTTGAGCAACAACTTCGGGAATCGGAGCTACTGCTACAGGTGCTGGAGAATCATTACTCAGTGGATCAAAGAATTCATCAAACATAGGTTGAAATAACTTATCCCACTCGGACCTTGTTGGTGGTATAAATGATGGAGAAGTAGGATTGTTGGGAGTTAATCTGGAACTGATTGTATCGGTTCCCATCTCGTGTAAGGCGGGTTCAGAGCTGTGTTGCTCAGAAGCCATCGCTGTCATCTCATCAAAATCGACATCCAAAGTTTCTACTATCTTGCCAAGACGACGGTTATAAATTCGGTAAGCTTTCTTTGCAGGCGAGTAACCAATAAAAAATCCAATATCAGCCTTCGGTTGAAGTTTGCCCAAATTCTCACTATTTGTATTTGGATAACACAGTGCACCAAACACATGAAGATATGAAATATCGGGTTTGTGTCCATGAAGTAGCTCATATGGAGTTTTACCATGACGTTTACGAATGATGGAGCGGTTTTGGGTATAACATGCGGTTGCCACTGCTTCAACCCATAAGAATAAAGGAGCATTCGCATAAATCAACATAGTTCTAGCAGCTTCCATAAGTGTATGGTTACGTCTTTCAACGGCACCATTTTGTTGTGGAGTGTGAGCCACAGATGTTTCATGAGAAATACCAACCTTTTCATAATAATTTTGAAGAGTCTGATTAACAAACTCAGTGCCGTTATCAGTCCGAATGCGGCGAACAGTAGCATTACGACGTACTTGGATCATCTTTAAGAAAGTAATGATATACTCTGGTGCTTGATCCTTGGATGCTAAGAATTTTACCCATGTAAACCTTGAGAAGTCATCCACGATGACGAGGATGTATTTTCTACCACTCACACTAGCCGTACGCATTGGCCCGCAAAGATCCATGTGCAAAGGATATAGTGGTTCTTGGTTGGTGTCTTCTGCTTTAGGTTTGTAAGATTTCTTGGTGCTTTTCCCCAAAGAACACGCGGAACATAAATGATCCTTGTCGAACTTAAGTTTTGGAAGACCACGAAAAAGTTCGTTTCTAGCCAAATGGTTAATAGCATCAAAGTTAAGATGAGATAACCGTCGATGCCACAACCATGACTTGGTCTTAGATGCTTTGGAGAGAAGGCAAACAGGAGAGGCGGCCATCATGTTTTGAATAGACAGTGTGTATAGATTATCCCCTCGAGAACCTTTTAACAAATCATTTTCTGCAAGATCGCGAATGAAGCAAGTATGTTGTCGAAAAGCTACTTCAAGGTTTTAATCGCAAAATTGTCCCACTGAAAATAGATTGTGACCAAGTCCCTCCACATAATAAACCCTTGAAATCGTAACATTCCCAATTTGGTATTCACCATAACCCATAATCTTTGCAATATGGTCGTTGCCGAATTTAACCGTTCCTAGAAACTTGCTGACGAAATTTCTGAGCATCGAGCGGTCTCCAGTCATATGTTTGGAGCACCCCGAGTCCAAATACCAAAGAATAATTTGGACGACCTGAAAATATTACCAAACACAGACGATGTATCGGATTCTAATTGTTCCTCTGAGTTAGCAAGTACAGATATAAGTATCTTAGATTTGCTATCAGACGAAACTTTAGGCTTCCAGATTTTCTTACTAGTGGTTGGCTTAGATTCTAGTTGCCTAGTATTCTAAGGTACTTTTTGACTGGGGACATTACCACTGGTAGGCACAATAGTGGGGGCAAACCTAGTTAAAGGGCGCTTTTTCCATTTCTTAGTGCTAGTGTTCCTATTTAAAGGACGCTTAGACCTAACTTCCGTGGATGTGATCTTAGTTAAAGGGCACTTAGTTCCATTTGCAGTGAAGGTCCTACCAGTGGGTTTCCATTGCCAACCAACTTGGGTGAATTTCTTCCCCGTTGGAATCCATTCAATATTGTGCTTAATAGCATACATTTCATTCACGTGATCAACAAGGCATAAATCATGACGCTGAGAAAACATGCATTCATTACAATTCCAACATTTCGCATTAGAATTCACATTTTGCTTAGGTTTCCACTCATAAAGAGAACCTTTTGTCTTAACTACATGATTCTTTTTATTTGAAACTGAAATAACATTCCTAGGGTGCACTTCTACTTTCTTCTTCTCAGTCCTATTAGTGGAAGGCTTGATCCTATCTTTCTTGTCTTGAGATCCTTTAGCCTTAGTGGAAACAGTTACTCCTATAGAAGTCAAGGGAACATTAGTGACATATTTTGACTTAGCCTTGATGGGTGTGTTTAGAACAGGCTTAGCTCCTGGGGTCTTATTGAATGGAGTAATGGCAATGTTGGTTTGTTGTTTAGATGGTACAGATATCGGTTGCCCAATGTACTCTAAGTTTGCTAAACAATCCTGAACGCGATCCACATATAATAAAAGCTCATATACACTATGACTTGTGGGATCACGTTCACGCATTTCATCAACAATCTCTCTAGCTAGATCAGCATGTTCTAAGGCATTTTTCATATATGTGGCAAACTTAGTGGGACTTTTCTTAATTTTTGGATCCCGATATAGCACACGTGGGTTGGGTTTGGGAGCACTAGAGGTTGAGGCAGAGACAGTAGCTGGATTATCAACATTTTCTCGTCCTTTGAGTTGAAGTGTCTCCTTTAATTCTGCTATAACCATGTTTTTGTCTATGAGCTGAATTTTTAGGTCAGAGGATTCCTCACATTTCCTGTTCAGTTTGTCAATTAATGACTTTTGTTCTGTCGCATTAAAAGCGAGGCGTTCTTCTATTGAACCAGAATTTTATGAGTCAACCTGCCTTACTTGTTCACGCTCTCCTAGTATAGAATTAATTCTATTTTCTAGGACATGATTCTTAGTCTCTGCAGCCTCTAGTTCCGTTTTTGTTTCTAGTAATTCTCTCTTAATTCTCATCATCTCTTCCTCTAAATTCTGAACCATCTGAATCATCTTGTCACTTGTCTCAACGGATTTTCCACCATCATTTAGTTTTGAAAGAGTTTCATTTTTAGATTGATTCTCAATTTCAAGAGATATAGAATGTTGTTGAAGCTCATTAAAACTTTTTGAAAGTATATTATACGAATCTTGAAGCTTTAAAAATTCAGCGTTAGATTCATGACAAGAATGATTATCTAAAGTATCCACATGTTCAAGAGTATTTACAGATTCATGCACATCATCACAAATATTCACATTAGATGAAATTTCATGAGTATATTTAACAGTAACAACTTGCATCACTTCGAGAGACACCATATGTTCTAAAAAGCGGTCATATTCAGATAAAATCTTTTCCTTTTCAATTAAATGTTGTTCATAAGCATCATCCATTTTATTGAAAACTTTTTGAACTTCACCAATCTCAAAACTTAGATTGCATGCTAGATCATAGACTCCTTGTTTAATATGGTCCACAAACGGAACGATCTCTTTCTCAAACACCGTTTTCATGTGTTCGAACGCCCATTCTCCAGCGGTTTGAGCCGTAGAAGTCGTACATTCCAGGATGACCTTGTCAAAATCGGTAAGGTATTGCCCAATCTCTTCCAAGCTGAGCTTTACCGTACTAACCGGTGGAAGATTCTTAGGAATTTCCTTCGGTTGGTCCGAGTTAACGAGTGTAGGAATTATACTAAGGCATTCTCTAGTAGGCATGAAAGTGGATGTTTGGATAGTTCTCTTTTGCATATTAAAACGAATTCTAAGATCTATTGTGGCATTTTTTGCATTCATTTGAGCATAATCATATTCAGGGTATGTAGAAAGTAATTTTAACCGCTTCTCATCATACGGTGTCATACTCTCAGAATCATTCAAGAACACAATCGGATCTAATACCAATCCTAACTTGGTTACATCATAAAGTCGTGGGTTGTGGTGAAGCGCTTGCTTTGCATATCCCGGGTTAGGTGGTAAGTCTATGAGACGCGATAGATTGAACTCTTTAAATGATGCATGAAACAAGTGTACTAGATGTGAAGCAACATATTGTTTTAAAAGCTTAAGTTCCGTTTCTTTTATTCTTTCAAACGTCTTAATTTCCATTTCATTCTGTTTGGACTCAAGAATTTCAAAATCCGTTTGAAGTTGTTGAAAATTAGTAACGACTGACTCTTTTTCTTTAAGTTCATTCGAAAGATTTGCTCTTAAACTCTCAATTTCTAGCAGATTGTCCATTTGAACTTTCCTAAACCTATCAAATTCAGGATTGGTTAAGGTAGTGAACACAAGAGTTATTTCCAAGGTTTTAACCTTGTCCTTATGCAAAGCAAGCTCGGCCGATAAAGTCTGATTAGCATTAAGGTTTTAAAGGACCGCATTATTCATTTGGCTAAGCAAAGATGCCGGGAACATAACCAAATCAGGTTGAGCAGACGAATTGGTAGTCGTAATAGCTCCCGGTTGTGGTTCACTCAAAGTCTGAGGACTTGCACTGATATTGCTATCATTGTTTGTCTCGTCGATTGAGTTACTAACCACCAGAGGCTGTTCCGAATACTCAGACATTTGCTCAACTTGATAAGGTATAATACTAGTATCTGTAGCAGTATGTGGTACCTCAGAAATGGTATCAGCTCCATATAGTGAAAGGTTTGCCATGAGAGCTGCTTTGGCGGTGTTAAGATCATCACAATCAAAGTCATATGCATCCAAATCATCACATTGATATGCAGCATTGTTGGTGATGACTGTTGTGAGACCATCAGTTTCCGCTACTCCCGGATCTGCAAGGAATGCCAATTCTTCTTCATCAAGCTCACGACCTTGGGCTTGAGCATTCACCAGGTAGATCTTCTCCTGAAACCATGTACCGTCCCTTTTCCTCTTAGGCTGCTTGCACTCTCGGGCCATGTGCCCTTCCCTTTTGCAGTTGTAGCAAATAACCATCTTCATTTTACTAGTTCTGTTTGCTCTTGTAGCAGTAGTAGTGGATGAACGTGCACCAGCAGTAGACGAATTAGATCTCCCTTGAAGTGGTTGCACCATAACTCTTCCGTCCTGAATTGTTGCCTGTTGTCGAGAGTTAGACGAGTTCCTTAACTGATTGTCAGTTGTTGCTGGACCTCTGTAACCTCGTTTGTTCAATGTTTGACTTAAATAAGCAGACATCTGAGCAAGGATATCAGTAGGGCTATCTCCTTGTCTAAATTCAGGGACAGGGATGTCATCTTCACAGTAGAATGCTGGTGCTGCTTGAGCTACAATCTGATTGGATGGAGCACTGACTTGTTGTGAGTAATGAGGTTGAGGAGCCTCAAGTTGTGGATAGGTACAATCCAGGTTTGTTGGAGGTTGATACAGTGAATACTGGTGTGAAGCATAAGGTAATGGGTGTGAATCTCCTTGTGATGATGATGTTGCTGGTTGATGATAAGATGTAGGCGGCGGTGGCAGAATCGAGTACTGTGGGAAGCTTGGTGTTTGATACACAGGTTGACATGAGGATTTGTGTCCTAAAGCAAGCTGAGAGTTGTGGTATGACAGTGTAGGATGGTTTGCCAATAATGCCATTGGTTCATGATAAGATCCCTGAGAGATTCAGTTTTGGATCACATGCTTCTCATGTTGTTGTAAGAAAGCATAGAGTTGATCTAAATTGGACTTGTGTAAATCGCAAATCATCTTGACATCAGTGACATATTGACTCCATTCAGGGGGTAATGTGTTCAAAAACTTGGTGTTTAACTGAAACTGTTCAATCCTTAGATTATAGACGTTCATGTCATTCATCAAAGTGGTAAAACGCTAGTAAAAATCATGAAGAGTCTCCCCTGGAATGTATTTGAACCTATCAAACAAATCATATAGTTGACACTCTCGTTCTTGCTTAGTGAGAGATGTCCCTTGTAGCAAAACCGCAAGTCGATCCCAAAGATTCTTTGCCACTGTATGTTCACTTACCATTCGAAAGATATCGGGTGGAAGGGCTTGAAGATTTGTCTGAACAGCCCTTTCATCGGCATCTGCAATGATTTTGTTGGCATCGGTTAACTCATGATACTCCCTTGGCCTTGTCACATTGTTGACGGTAACCTCTCCCCAATCTAATGGTCCTTTATCAATTGATTGAAGCATAAGTCGACCATTTTGTTTGCCCATAATGTACGTTCTCATACGACCTTGCCATGCTTCAAACAAATCTTTGATGAGCAAAGGTGGGCGAGTATCGGTACCCGAAATAATCGAGATATCGGTAAGTGAAGTCATAGTTGGCATATATGAATGTGAATTCATTTTGTGATCCCTTGAAAAAGATTATCAAAGATGATCGAACAATGAAATAAGGTTAAGTGTTTTAAAGTTGTTGAAACAAATATGTTGGTATCTTGATGTTTTGTGTTTTTGTGAAAATTAAAATCTTGAAAAAAAAATCCTCTAACTGAATCCAATCGCAATATCTGATCGCAATATCCAATCGTAATATCTAATCGCAATAAGAATCGCAATCCCTATCGGAATATCCAATCGCAATCACTAAATGGCTCCAGTCGCAATATCCAATCGTAATCCCAATCTGAATATGGATTGCAATCTACAATCGCAATAATGTCCAATCGTAATCTCAATCGGAATGTATATCGCAATCACCAATCACAATAACGTCCAATAGTAATCTCAATCGGAATGTGTATCGCAATCTGCAGTCGCAATAATATCCAATCGTAATCCCAATCTGAATGTGGATCGCAATGTAAAACCCTTTTCCTTTGCGATGGTTCCAATCACAATAACTGGCTGTTCCGAGATTTTAGCTAAAAAAATGAGATTTTTGACAAGAAATCCGTGATTTTAACCAATCCAAAGTACCCAAATCTCTACCACAGCTATGTAGAAGATCTATGGAACACTTGGACTCACAAAAAACACAAAAAATTGAATCTTGGGTAAAGATCAATTAAAAAACGCAAGAACACACTAATAGAAGTATGAACAACACTAAACCAACCTTTATTTCATCCCATGCTCTTGATACCTGATGAGACTGCTTTTATACATAGTCTCATCGTCCAAATAGGGCTTAAAATGCATTAAATATCATCAAAATACCCAAATATATGCTTGTGTTTGTTGCTTGTGTATTTTAGGTACGGATATTGAGAAAATGACAAAAGATCACAAGAATCAGTAAAAAACGAACACGGGAAACGAAGCTGCACGATGAACGGAAAACCCTTGAAGATTTGAAGAATTATGAAGATTGGTCCTCCAATATGGAAGAATTGACACTTTATACCCTTGTATCTTCATAATTACAAGATTGGTCCCTAAAGTTTGTCAAAATTACAAAAAGGACCCTTAACTTTGAAGAATTGGCAAATTTAGTCCCTCAACAAAACTAAATTGTCAATATTGGTCCTCCAAGAAGTCAACAAACAAGTCAACACCTTGAAGTATGAAGACATGTCACTGAAAGCCCTTGAAGATTGACAAAATTGCACTTTTAGTCCTTAAAACAAGTTTAAAAACTTGTTGTGCCAAAACTGCCAACTTCCCAAAGTTGTTTTTCAAAGGAATTAAGTTTATTTGCTGATTAAATACAAAGTGAAGACAAATGAAGACTTGAGGGGCCAATCCTGCCAGACAGCCAAACCTACACCCTCCAATCATCACTCCCCACGTCACCCCACTTCCACCTTCCCACCAATCACAACTCCCTCACCCTCTACGTCTGCATTTCACCACCCCGGTTTAATTTATTAAACCTATTACTAACCTTCCCTCCAAACACATAATTTAAAAAGTTTTTTCCCCAAAACGAATTAAACTCATCCTAATCACCCCTAGAACCCTAATTACCCCCAGGTTCAGTTAGACTAAAAACAAAGGGTTTTTGTTTCATCTACTCCAGATCATTAATTAAGGTTATTGTCACTAAAACCCACATCCTAAAACAATCACCACTCAACCCATGTGACCCCCCAAGATTCCCCATTACACGTCTCTTTCCCACAAAACCCAATACCAGACAAAATGAATGGTTAGATGGAAGTACTTGGTCCCCAAGCTCATTTGAACGTCCTGGATCACTCCAAAGCAGCTGACCATCACTAGAGAACAAGAATCATTCACATGGCATATTTTTGACTGAAAATTCAAAGTTCAAACCAAGGGCATTTCAGGGAAATCAAGAGCTAGGGTTTTCACATTCTAGATAGTTCTGTAGTCCACTATATAAGGACGTATAGCTTAGCATTTTGTTCTTGTTCCTGATTTTTCTTTTCCTTAGATCACAAGCTTGTAAATCCCATTTTATGAATGAAATTGGTTAAGTGTTGTTGATGAAAAGATTCCAGGATCCATCTTTACATTTCTGTTGTTTGATTGTGTTCCAAGTTTACTTTTTAAGTTTTTAAAATTCAGTATTGTTTTCAAAAGTTTCTGAAAATTTGGTTTTTGGTGAAACCTTGTTGCAAAGTTTGATATTGCAGGTTTGTAAGTGTATTTGGTTAAGGTTATTTGAAAGGAAAACATTTGAGAAAGATTTTTGAAGAAGGTTTTAAAAGGTTTCAAAAAATCAGATTGCTTGTTATTGTGTTCTTCATTTTCTCTTAGCAGGTTCTTGGAGATTGTTGTCCAAAAGGTTCAGCATAGACCCGAGTCTATTTGGAGGTGACATACAGTCACTGTTGGGCCTGGATGTAGGCCCAACAAGGTAGTCCCTTGTTTCTTTTTCAAGTTTTCAGATTTTGTGATATTTATGTGAAAATGCATGGAAGTTGTTAAGTGTTAGTTAATTGGTTGTTTATGCTTATTTGTGATTGATATGCATGTTAGATGATTGTGTAATCAGTTTGGTTGGATGTTATAAGCTTTTGATTTGAATAAGTTGATTTTCAGTTTATAAAGGGGTGTTTGGATTAGGGCTTTAAATGGTTTAAATGGTTTAGATGTTGCTTGTAATCTTGTTTTATTCACTCACTAGGAGTTGTTAGGGTGAATGTTAGTATAGGTTTTAAGTTTGGACAAGTTTTGAACAAGTTTGTGTGATAAAAAATTGAGTAAGTAGCATAAATCAGAAACTGCATTTTGTTCATGATTTTGTGTTAATTTGACCTTCAAATTTGGTAAGCTGCTAGGTATAAGGCCTTAATAGGATTGTGCATTGCTTAGTTGCCTTGTTATTGGATTATGTGCAAGTTATTGTCCTTTGAATTCCATTTGTGTGCCAACTGAATCAGCAATATTCATCAGTCAAAACATAGCTTAATCAGAAACTTATTATGGATACTTTGCTTGATTTGTGTTATACTTGTGCTTGTTTTGTGTTTGATTGACTCCCTACACTCCAACTGAGTGTAGGGGTGCCCTATTGTCCATCAACAACCAACAAAATCAAGGATCAAGTCCTCTTGATTCACATCTGCACAAGTGAAGAATCACTTTTTACTTGTGTTCATCATTTTTCTATCTGGGGACGTTTTTATATTCTGTTGGATTAATCTTGGTGTAATTTGGAATTTGATTTGTGTTTAGAGTAAGTAAGTGTTACTGCTTTTGAGTTTTAAAGTTCAAAAAAGAAAAAGAAAAAAGTGTTTTCAAAAAGGACTGGCCAGGACTCGAACCTGCGCCATCCTCCTCACAACACAACACACATACCGTTACGCCCTTGGGTCTTTACTGATAAAGACTCAAATCAATATATATTTAAAGGGTTGTTGTTTGGGCTTATCTAAAATAAGCCGTAGCTAAATAAGCCATTCCAGGCTTATTGGCTTAGCTTTTTACCAAGTTTACATTTTTCCTAGGATTAGTATACCTCTTAGGATTTTTTTGGCTTAAGTCTCCATTTTTCTCTTGCTTTATTTTTTTTTATTATTTTTTATTTACCCGTATTTAGTAAATTAGTTAAAAAATAGTTAAAATAGTTTTTAATTTTTATAAAAAATGTTTTTAGGTTTTATTAAAGTAATTTGAGGTTTACAGCTAAAAAAGTTTTCAAAAAGTCTTATTTTTGATTTTATAGGATTTTAAGGTTTTCAATCAACTTTAAAATTTAATATAAAATTATTAAATAGGTTTTAGAAACTTTTAATTGCATTTCTGTCTTAGTTATAATATTCTAGATTTTTGGGAATTTTTTAGATTTATTTTATAAACTTTGAATTTTTTTGATTATTTTAATATTATTTTATTATTAAAAATTGAAAGTTTGTTTTTTTTATTTTTTTTCATTTTTCCTAGATTGTAGACACTAAATTAGGAATTTTTTAACTTTCCAAATCTTTTTAGGGCTTTTCAATTATTTTCTAGAATTAATTTAAGTTTTAATTGATTTTAATAGTTTTTAAGTGTTTAAAAATAGTTTTATTTGGTTTTAAAATTTTAAAAAATACTTTTTAGCTTAATTAGGTTATTTTTGAGGTTTACAAACTATAAAATCTTGTTTAGGGCTGTTTAATAATTAATTGTGATTTTTAGGGCTTTAATTAGCATTAAAAAGTCATTATCTAATTAATTAAAAGGTTTTAACAAGTTTGGATTTTTTGTAAACTCTTAGATTATTATTGTGGATTTTTAGTATTTTTAGGAATTTTTAGGTTAAAATTTTTAATTTGTAGTTTTTTACGGTTTTACGTGAACGCGTTTTCGTCTTAGCTCGATCCGTCTTCGTAACCGTCTTTCTCTTCTCATCTCATTTCTTTCTTTCTTTCTCAATCATATAATCACAAATCATTAATCAATTCTTAACACAACGCACTTGCCTCCTTGGGCAACGAACTTGGACTTATTTGGTCATTAGTGCTCGGTTTTCCTAAACCGACACTTAACGCTTACCACTACTTTGCCTCTCTTTTCCTAAAGGGTTGCAAAAAGCAACAATCATTTTGGCGCCGCTGCCGGGGAGGCGTGTTGTGTTTTGGTTGAACATTGTTGTTTTTATATATAGCCATAATAGCTAATTGTATTAGTAGCACTCTACTAATACGTATTATCGTTTTTCGATTTTTGTGTGAATATTATTACTATATTGTATACGTAGAACAATAAATTTACAAGTACTCCAAATACGTGAGAAATCACAACCTTGACTTGGGAGGTCATTACCCAATCATTGTATTCGAATCTCAAACCAAAGAAAAAGGCAAAAATAGATAAATACTTTCGTGAAGCTCGATTTTGAAAAATACAAACTATAAGGTGGGTATTAGGCGGTTGTATTTCACGACCTAAAGGAAAAAGACTCTTAAGTGCTTCGCGCCGCCTCGTTTCCTCCGCTTGCTTGTGCGTATTTTGAGATTGAGAGCTAATCGAGGGTTTTGCCGCCCAAAGTATTACTAAGTATCATATATATTTTCTTGGTTTCATTTTGATTAAACCCTCTTGAACGATTTGGTGTTCCACCATCGTTCTAAAGTCATCGAAGGCGTTCACTTCACATGATCGTTTTCATTCCTTGAGGCTTCTTTAATCGAGAGATTTGATTAAGGAGGAGATTTGTAGATTTTGGTCTACCTAATACATTCAAAAATCCAAAAAAAGTAAAAACAATCAAAAACCACAAAAAAAATTGAAAAAGTAAAAACACCAAAAAGAATCTTCTTTGCTCGCCTTCTCGTTGTACGTGACGTTTAGGCAAACTCGCTCCAAAGCAAGACGTGCTCGTAAACGAAGAAACAAATCCATCACTCCTTCTAGTGAGGAGTCTCCTATTGACGAACCCATTGTAGTGAAAGAAGCACCCATGGCTAATCGAACTATGATGGAGTTGCTTCAAGCACCCACCGAGGGTTATGGAGAAGCGATTGTGATTCCCGCTATCCTTGCGGAGAATTTTGAGGTTAAGACGGGTTTGTTGTCCATGATTCAAAACAAAGGTGACGAAAAGGACAACCCTCATAACCACATTCGCCAATTTAATCATCTCACCGCCACTTGCAAGTTTAAGGACGTCTCTAACGACTCGTTTAAGATGATGCTTTTTTCGTATTCCTTAGCGGGGCCCGCAAAAATTTGGTTACAGAAAGAGCCACCCAATTCTATATTGACGTGGAAGGATCTCGTTTCAAAATTCGTGAACCAATTTTTTCCGCCCTCTAAGACTACGCATTTGAAAAACGAGATTTCAAAGTTTTCACAAGAGTATAATGAGAGTTTTTCAACGGCTTGGAATAGGTTTAAGCTAATGTTGCACGAATGTCCTCATCATGGTTTTTCCGACTTGCATCAAATTGACACGTTTTACAATGGCTTGAACGATCATGAGCGTGATTATCTTAATGCCTCCGCGGGTGGTAATTTTTTGTGTAAAACGGTCGAGGAAGCATTGTTAATCATTGAGAATAGGTCTAAGGTCTATAGTCCTCGTAGCACGTCGAGTGTTCGTAAGGCTTCGTCTTCGCCTTCGCCTTCATTGTCACACACCGTTGATGCTTGCCAAATCGAGGCTAATTTGGAGAACAAGATTTTTGATAAGCTTAAAGGATTGTTAATTGAGTTTAAAGTTGGTGAACAACCCACTCCCGCTACGGCTAAAGCGGTTGAGGTTTCTTGTATGTATTGTGGTGGAGCTCACGATTACTCCGAGTGCATTACCAACGGTGGTAACACTTCGAGTGCCTTCGCGGCCGCGGGAACTTATAACCAAAACGGTCAAGTTCCTCGCACTAATCAATTGACTCCACCGGGTTTTCCACCAAATCAAAATGCTAACAATTATCGAAACAATCAAGTTGGTTACCAAAGCAATCAAAGGAACAATTTCAAGGGTAATAACAACTATGGGAATCAAGGAAGTAGTAGCCAATTGCAAAATCAAAACCAAAACCGTAATTTTCAAAACACGAGTCAAGGTCTTCAAAATGTTTACACTAAAGAACTTCCAATGGACTTTTTGAATTACGCTACGGCAAATGATAAGATTTTGGAAAACATTCAAGAGCAATTGGCTAGTCAAGCTAGGGACACGGCTAAAAACACCAAGGAGTTAGCTAATTTTGTGAAGGAAAATCTTAACATGAGAAATGAGTTGAAAAATGATTTTCCTAATCAAATTAGAGGTCAAAACAACAAAATTGAACAAAGTCATGCTAGGCTTGAACAAAGAATTGACCAAAAAGCCGCTAGTCAAGATCTTAAGTTTAATAGTCAAGATGCTAAGCTTAATGCCATTTTAGAAGCCGTCATGGGAAACAAAGCCTCTACTTCGGGTGGTTTGCCTAGTAACACCGTTTCAAACCCGAAGGGAGAGATGAAAGTGATTACCACACGAAGTGGTAAGACACTTAAAGAACCGACTCCTCAACCAATTACTCCAACGGTGGAGGAAATTGAGGAAGAACCCGAGGTGGTGGTCGAAAAGGAGCATATCTCAAGCCCACAAAGTACCACTCATGCCACACCTACGGTCGACCCTTTACCAACAATGGAACCCGAGATTCCAAAGGCTATGCCTATGCCCCAACCCACACCACCCTTACCTTACCTATCGAGACTTAGGAAGGAGAAACGACAAGAGCGCGACAACTACCAAATTGAGCTTTTTATGAAAATGTTTCGTGAGTTGCACCTTAATGTGAGTTTCGCCGATGCTTTGGTCATGATGCCTCGATTTTCCGCTAACTTTAAGAGTATGTTGAACAACAAGGAGAAATTGCATCAATTGTCTAGTTGTTCGTCGGTTTATCTTAATCGCATACCTCAAAAAGTCGGTGATCCCGGTAAATTTTTGATCCCTTGTGCAATTCAAGATATGGAAGAATGCTATGCCTTGGCCGATCTTGGTGCTAGCATTAATTTGATGCCACTTGCAATCTTCAAGTCGCTCAATCTTCCTAATCTTACTCCTTCACTAATGTCTATAGAGTTGTTCGACCATTCCACGATTCGTGCATGTGGTTTGGCGGAAGACGTTTTTGTGAAAGTGGGGAAGTTCTACTATCCCGTAGACTTTATCGTCGTTGATATCCCCACGGATCCTCAAGTTCCTCTTATTTTAGGTCGTTCGTTTTTAGATACGTCTATGGCTTTAATTGATATTCATGCTAGAAAGATCACCTTACGTTTCAACGACGAGGAACTTGTTATAAACGCAACTCAAAATTCTCAACTTTCTCATGTTTATTCCGTTGCTACCATAAACCTCGTTGATATGATCGACGTGGTTTGCGAGGAATTTTCACAAGAAGTTTTAGGGTTTGGTGATGAAGAAACTAGTGGCAATCCCACTATGTTAGATCCAATTCTTGATAATTCGACGCCAACCTTCACTCCATTTGAAGGTGGTGGTTTTACGCTGGAAGAATGCAATGTTCCACGTACTTGTGACGAAGACCTCGACAACGATGAGGACTTCTCGATTATCAAGGATTTTCTTAACGATTTCCCATTTCCTCCACCCGAGGAGGTTATGAGTATCGAGCCCAAATCTTCACTTGAGGAACCACCTATTCTCGAGTTGAAAGATTTACCTCTTCACCTCGAATATGTCTATTTGGAGGAGGGCGACAAGTTGCCGGTTATTATTGCGAAGGATCTTTCGAATGATGAAAAAACCGCACTTGTCGATGTTCTAAAGGACCACAAAGGGGCGATTGCGTGGAAGTTATCCGACATTAAGGGAATCGATCCCAAGTTTTGTACCCACAAAATCTTAATGGAGGAGGATTTCAAGCCCACAATCCAAAGTCAAAGGAGGGTGAACCCTAAAATTCACGACGTCATCAAAAAAGAGGTCCTTAAACTCCTTGACGCGGGAATGATTTACCCTATTTCCGATAGCCCTTGGGTGAGTCCTATCCATTGTGTCCCTAAAAAGGGAGGGATGACCGTTGTGCCAAACGATGCCAACGAGTTAATTCCCACTAGACTCGTGACCGGATGGAGAGTGTGCATTGACTATCGAAAGTTGAATGAAGCCACTCGAAAAGACCATTTTCCCTTGCCCTTCATGGACCAAATGTTGGAGCGTCTTGCGGGAAACGATTTCTATTGCTTTCTAGATGGTTTTTCCGGTTACTTCCAAATTCCCATCGATCCTCGTGATCAAGAAAAAACTACATTTACGTGTCCATATGGAACGTTTGCCTATCGTAGAATGCCATTCGGACTTTGCAATGCACCGGGAACCTTTCAAAGGTGCATGATGGCTATTTTTCATGATATGATCGAGAAGACGATGGAAGTCTTCATGGATGACTTTTCCGTGTTTGGTAATTCGTTCACTTCGTGTTTGTCGAACCTTGAGAGAATGTTAAAACGTTGTGAGGAAACCAACCTTGTGCTCAATTGGGAAAAATGTCATTTTATGGTTAAAAATGGAATCGTCTTAGGGCACAAGGTCTCGAAAGTGGGGATTGAGGTAGATCAAGCTAAGGTAGACGTCATCGCCAAATTACCTCATCCCAAAACCGTCAAGGGAGTTAGGAGTTTCCTAGGCCACGCGGGCTTTTATCGTCGATTCATCAAGGATTTTTCAAAGATTTCTCGACCCATTACACATCTTCTTGAAAAAGAGGCACGTTTTGTCTTTGACGAAGATTGTGTACGAGCCTTTGAAATCCTTAAGAGGAAACTTACCGAAGCTCCCATTCTTGTTGCTCCCAATTGGAACCTCCCCTTTGAGCTCATGTGTGATGCTAGTGATTACGCTATTGGGGCCGTATTGGGGCAACGTCATGATAAGCACTTCTTGCCTATTCACTATGCTAGCAAGACAATGACCGAGGCTCAACTAAAATACACTACAACGGAAAAGGAGTTCCTTGCCGTGGTGTATGCATTTGAGAAATTCCGACCTTACCTCGTCTTAACGAAATGCATAGTCTATACGGACCATTCGGCTATCAAGTATCTCATGGCAAAGCAAGATGCTAAGCCTAGATTACTACGTTGGATTCTCCTCCTTCAAGAATTTGATCACACCATCGTTGACAAAAAAGGAGCCGAGAATCTAGCGGCCGATCATCTCTCTTGTTTGGAAGATCCTCACCAAAGTGTTTACGAGCCCAAGGAAATCACGGAAACATTTCCGCTCGAGACACTTGGTGTAGTGAATTCTAAGCTTGATTCTTCCACCCCATGGTTTGCGGATTTTGCAAATTACCATGCGGGTAACTTCATCATTAAGGGTATGACGACTCAAGAAAAACGAAAATTCTTTCGTGACGTCAAGTTCTACTTTTGGAACGACCCTTACTTGTTTCGAACTTGTGCGGATCAAATAATCCGACGTTGTGTATTTGGCACCGAAGCTTCTAACATCCTTAGAGCTTGTCACGAGGGACCCACAGGTGGTCACCACGGTGCTAATCTCACGGCTAAGAAAGTGTTTGATGTCGACTTCTTTTGGCCTACTATTTACCAAGATGCACAAGATCTTGTGAAGTCGTGTGATGCATGCCAACGACAAGGAAAAGCCTCACAAAAAGATGAAATGCCACAAAATATCATCCAAGTGTGTGAGATCTTTGACGTTTGGGGTATAGACTTTATGGGGCCGTTCCCATCATCTCGTGGTAATAAGTACATCCTTGTTGCGGTTGACTACCTATCTAAGTGGGTGGAAGCTAAGGCTTTGCCCACCAATGATGCTCGTGTGGTAGTCAAGTTTTTGAAGCAATTGTTTTCTCGGTTTGGAACCCCTCGTGCTATCATAAGCGATCGTGGAACCCATTTTTGTAACGACCAATTTGAAAGGGTTCTAAGGAAATATGGGGTTACACATCGGCTTTCTACGACTTATCACCCACAAACGAGTGGGCAAGTCGAGGTTTCAAACCGAGCTTTGAAGAGGATCTTGGAGAGATCCGTAGGGGAAAACCGACAAACTTGGTCGGATAAGTTGGACGATGCTTTATGGGCCTTTAGGACCGCTCATAAGACGCCCATTGGGTGCACTCCCTATAAGCTTGTGTATGGAAAGAATTGTCATTTGCCTATCGAATTAGAACACAAGGCTTATTGGGCCCTAAAGCATTGTAATGATGACATGGAGACCGCGGGAAAACACCGGAAAATGCAATTAAATGAATTAGATGAATTGAGGGATATTGCTTATGAAATTACATTGATTTACAAAGAAAAAACTAAAAGGTTGCATGATTCAAAAATTAAAAACCGGGTGTTTAACATTAGGGATCAAGTTTTGATTTTTAATTCAAGATTAAAAATATTTTACGGTAAATTGAAATCCCGTTGGTCCGGTCCATTCACCGTGACTCAAGTGTTTCCGTATGGGACCATCGAGCTAGCTCAAGATAATGGCCCTAACTTCAAGGTGAATGGACATAGGTTGAAGCACTACTTTGGCGGGAAAGTTCCATCCTTGAACTACCTCGACCAAGTCACCTTCCCCAATGATAACTAGTATTGAGGGGATCGAGTCAAGCTCATGACTCGGTAATCAAAAACGAGGTGCCTCGTGGGGGAGTCCCATGCTTATCCTATGTACATATTATCGCTTTCTAATGTAGCTTACGTGTGGGGATTTGTGCCCTTCCAACCTTTGTTCCATGGTTGTTTGTGAATTGTGAACTTTAGATGATCATGATCTTCACGATTGGAGCCTATCGTGTTTGTTTTATGGGAGCACTCGATCGTTTGCTTTGAAGACTTTCTCAATATCCATGATATATCCTTTTGATGTTCTAACCTTAGGTTTTTAGCACACTTCATAAACGGCTAGTAATTTATTGGTTACACCCTTTCCATGCTAGATTAGGCATTCGACTCCGTCTCTAGTATGGGGGTGTTTGCACCCCTAGACTCGAAACATTGAGGACAATGTTTAACTTTAGTATGGGGGGGGGGGGGTGAATAGATACTTGCCTTGCCAAACCTTCACGCTTTCCAAAGTTTATCTTTTTGTTTATCGTTTTGTTGCAAAATAAGGCTAAAAACGGCCAAATTTTAATTTTTCTCATGTTTTATAAGTGTTTGAAGACACGAATTTAGGTTTTCCGATGGCGAGAATAAGAGTAATTTTTGACTCGACCGTGCGTGTTGAGCACTTAGCTTTGATTCCTTAACTACACATTAGGCTAAGTCTCTTAAATGAGGACGAAAAATGATAGAGTTAATTATAAGTTACTATGCTAAACGTAGAGTACTCGTATTCTTTCAAAAACTCATGTGTTCTCGTTGTTTGCTTATTCTCCCTTCGCATGTAAATATTTTTTGCTTAATAAATATTGACTTAGCGGTTTAGTTAGGATTGTTGGGTTTCTAGTCTTTTCTAGTAGCTTCCGTGTAATTAAATTGGGAAGACATTAAGGTACGCCAGCATCACGGTTTTGAAGTATTGGCACCCGAATAATCGAAAGCTTCACCCAATAATAAGATTTCAAGTGCTCACCTAAATCTAGCAAACAATTTGAAGCCCCACAAGGCCGAAAAATCTATGCAAAATTGAAAGTGAATCAAGCCTTAATCTTCGAAGCTTTAAAGATCCAAAATTCGCTTTAGCGTGAGGATATACGTCTTTGGCTAATAAAACCACCGATGAGGCGGATAATAAAAGGCAAGGCAAGACCGAAGTCATAATAAAAGCTTCATGGCGAAGTTGAATAAAAGATGGAGGTAAACCAAAGATAATAAGGCCCTTCCGTTAGGGGGCGTATAAAGGTCTTGGTAATAAGTCTCATGTTCAAAACCGTTATAAAACCGTGTTTATCGATTCTTCTTGTCAACTTAATTTTTTGACATCGTTGTCTATTAGGAGGGGTTATTGATTTGATGGTCTTAGTTACACCGTTAGGACTCTATTTTTAGACCTAAATCTCTATTATCGCATAAGTCAAACAATGTATCCTCGTGAAACATTCAAGACAAAATAAAATATAAGAGATACAACTTAGGAATAATGGGAGGATAAGTACGTGATTAGGGCATATGAGTAGTGTTAGCATTACTAACTTATAATGACAATGATCTCGTTGCACGCTTGGCATGGAATTGGAGTGAAAATCGAGGACGATGAAATTATTTCTAACGAAGCATTCACGTGTTCTTATTCTATGAACCTAAACGTCATATTTTGCGATGAAAATCATACATTATGTCTAAAACGCAAGTAGTAGCAATAGTAGTAGTGTAGCTAGTTTTATTTCAATAAAGTGAATAAAATGAATTTTGGAGATGCTACGATACTTTATTCTAGCATTGCGTGAGGGCAAGACAATGGTTTAGTATGGGGGAGTGATGAGACTGCTTTTATACATAGTCTCATCGTCCAAATAGGGCTTAAAATGCATTAAATATCATCAAAATACCCAAATATATGCTTGTGTTTGTTGCTTGTGTATTTTAGGTACGGATATTGAGAAAATGACAAAAGATCACAAGAATCAGTCAAAAACGAACACGGGAAACGAAGCCGCACGATGAACCAAGCCCTAATGAAGAATTTTCCAAAGAAAACCCTTGAAGATTTGAAGAATTATGAAGATTGGTCCTCCAATATGGAAGAATTGACACTTTATACCCTTGTATCTTCATAATTACAAGATTGGTCCCTAAAGTTTGTCAAAATTACAAAAAGGACCCTTAACTTTGAAGAATTGGCAAATTTAGTCCCTCAACAAAACTAAATTGTCAATATTGGTCCTCCAAGAAGTCAACAAACAAGTCAACACCTTGAAGTATGAAGACATGTCACTGAAAGCCCTTGAAGATTGACAAAATTGCACTTTTAGTCCTTAAAACAAGTTTAAAAACTTGTTGTGCCAAAACTGCCAACTTCCCAAAGTTGTTTTTCAAAGGAATTTAGTTTATTTGCTGATTAAATACAAAGTGAAGACAAATGAAGACTTGAGGGGCCAATCCTGCCAGACAGCCAAACCTACACCCTCCAATCATCACTCCCCACGTCACCCCACTTCCACCTTCCCACCAATCACAACTCCCTCACCCTCCACGTCTGCATTCCACCACCCCGGTTTAATTTATTAAACCTATTACTAACCTTCCCTCCAAACACATAATTTAAAAAGTTTTTTCCCAAAACGAATTAAACTCATCCTAATCACCCCTAGAACCCTAATTACCCCCAGGTTCAATTAGACTAAAAAAAAAGGGTTTTTGTTTCATCTACTCCAGATCATTAATTAAGGTTATTGTCACTAAAACCCACATCCTAAAACAATCACCACTCAACCCATGTGACCCCCCAAGATTCCCCATTACACGTCTCTTTCCCACAAAACCCAATACCATACAAAATGAATGGTTAGATGGAAGTACTTGGTCCCCAAGCTCATTTGAACGTCCTGGATCACTCCAAAGCAGCTGGCCATCACTAGAGAACAAGAATCATTCACATGGCATATTTTTGACTGAAAATTCAAAGTTCAAACCAAGGGCATTTCAGGGAAATCAAGAGCTAGGGTTTTCACATTCTAGATAGTTCTGTAGTCCACTATATAAGGACGTATAGCTTAGCATTTTGTTCTTGTTCCTGATTTTTCTTTTCCTTAGATCACAAGCTTGTAAATCCCATTTTATGAATGAAATTGGTTAAGTGTTGTTGATGAAAAGATTCCAGGATCCATCTTTACATTTCTGTTGTTTGATTGTGTTCCAAGTTTACTTTTTAAGTTTTTAAAATTCAGTCTTGTTTTCAAAAGTTTCTGAAAATTTGGTTTTTGGTGAAACCTTGTTGCAAAGTTTGATATTGCAGGTTTGTAAGTGTATTTGGTTAAGGTTATTTGAAAGGAAAACATTTGAGAAAGATTTTTGAAGAAGGTTTTAAAAGGTTTCAGAAAATCAGATTGCTTGTTATTGTGTTCTTCATTTTCTCTTAGCAGGTTCTTGGAGATTGTTGTCCAAAAGGTTCAGCATAGACCCGAGTCTATTTGGAGGTGACATACAGTCACTGTTGGGCCTGGATGTAGGCCCAATAAGGTAGTCCCTTGTTTCTTTTTCAAGTTTTCAGATTTTGTGATATTTATGTGAAAATGCATGGAAGTTGTTAAGTGTTAGTTAATTGGTTGTTTATGCTTATTTGTGATTGATATGCATGTTAGATGATTGTGTAATCAGTTTGGTTGGATATTATAAGCTTTTGATTTGAATAAGTTGATTTTCAATTTATAAAGGGGTGTTTGGATTAGGGCTTTAAATGGTTTAAATGGTTTAGATGTTGCTTGTAATCTTGTTTTATTCACTCACTAGGAGTTGTTAGGGTGAATGTTAGTATAGGTTTTAAGTTTGGACAAGTTTTGAACAAGTTTGTGTGATAAAAAATTGAGTAAGTAGCATAAATCAGAAACTGCATTTTGTTCATGATTTTGTGTTAATTTGACCTTCAAATTTGGTAAGCTGCTAGGTATAAGGCCTTAATAGGATTGTGCATTGCTTAGTTGCCTTGTTATTGGATTGTGTGCAAGTTATTGTCCTTTGAATTCCATTTGTGTGCCAACTGAATCAGCAATATTCATTAGTCAAAACATAGCTTAATCAGAAACTTATTGTGGATACTTTGCTTGATTTGTGTTATACTTGTGCTTGTTTTGTGTTTGATTGACTCCCTACACTCCAACTGAGTGTAGGGGTGCCCTATTGTCCATCAACAACCAACAAAATCAAGGATCAAGTCCTCTTGATTCACATCTGCACAAGTGAAGAATCACTTTTTACTTGTGTTCATCGTTTTTCTATCTGGGGACGTTTTTATATTCTGTTGGATTAATCTTGGTGTAATTTGGAATTTGATTTGTGTTTAGAGTAAGTAAGTGTTACTGCTTTTGAGTTTTAAAGTTTAAAAAAAAAGAAAAAAGTTTTTTCAAAAAGGACTGGCCAGGACTCGAACCTGCGCCATCCTCCTCACAACACAACACACATACCGTTACGCCCTTGGGTCTTTACTGATAAAGACTCAAATCAATATATATTTAAAGGGTTGTTGTTTGGGCTTATCTAAAATAAGCCGTAGCTAAATAAGCCATTCCAGGCTTATTGGCTTAGCTTTTTACCAAGTTTACACTTTTCCTAGGATTAGTATACCTCTTAGGATTTTTCTGGCTTAAATCTCCATTTTTCTCTTGCTTTATTTATTTTTTATTATTTTTTATTTACCCGTATTTAGTAAATTAGTTAAAAAATAGTTAAAATAGTTTTTAATTTTTATAAAAAATGTTTTTAGGTTTTATTAAAGTAATTTGAGGTTTACAGCTAAAAAAGTTTTCAAAAAGTCTTATTTTTGATTTTATAGGATTTTAGGGTTTTTAATCAACTTTAACATTTAATATAAAATTATTAAATAGGTTTTAGAAACTTTTAATTGCATTTCTATCTTAGTTATAATATTCTAGATTTTTGGGAATTTTTTAGATTTAATTTATAAACTTTGAATTTTTTTTGATTATTTTAATATTATTTTATTATTAAAAATTGAAAGTTTGTTTTTTTTTTATTTTTTTCATTTTTCCTAGATTGTAGACACTAAATTAGGAATTTTTTAACTTTCCAAATCTTTTTAGGGCTTTTCAATTATTTTCTAGAATTAATTTAAGTTTTAATTGATTTTAATAGTTTTTAAGTGTTTAAAAATAGTTTTATTTGGTTTTAAAATTTTAAAAAATACTTTTTAGCTTAATTAGGTTATTTTTGAGGTTTACAAACTATAAAATCTTGTTTAGTGCTTTTTAATAATTAATTGTGATTTTTAGGGCTTTAATTAGCATTAAAAAGTCATTATCTAATTAATTAAAAGGTTTTAACAAGTTTGGATTTTTTGTAAACTCTTAGATTATTACTGTGGATTTTTAGTAATTTTTAGGAATTTTTAGGTTAAAATTTTTAATTTTGTAGTTTTTTACGGTTTTACGTGAACGCGTTTTCGTCTTAGCTCGATCCGTCTTCGTAACCGTCTTTCTCTTCTCATCTCATTTATTTCTTTCTTTCTCAATCATATAATCACAAATCATTAATCGATTCTTAACACAACGCACTTGCCTCCTTGGGAAACGAACTTGGACTTATTTGGTCATTAGTGCTCGGTTTTCCTAAACCGACACTTAACGCTTACCACTACTTTGCCTCTCTTTTCCTAAAGGGTTGCAAAAAGCAACAATCAATACCAATTGTAGAACAATGATAATCTTTATGAATCAAGAGGGTTGATGTTTTTCTAGAGAGAGAAACTTAGAGAGAGAAGTGAAAGAAACTTGTATTTGAAAAGTAAGAAATGAACAACCAACACCTCTTTCCATGGTGGAAAGAGGTTTAAATACCCAAGTCCTTAATGGACTTAGGCCTCCGGCCCATGAACATGCTCATGGGTCGGGCTATTTAATAAATGAAACTAAACACTACTACGAGCCTATAACTACATTGTTGGAGTGACCGAGACTTTCTATATACGTAAAACGTATTTCCAACACTATAAAGTGATGTGGTTGTGTCTTGTGAGTTCTCACTAAACTATAAAGTGATGTGTAGTTGTGTTGTGTGAAGTTCTCACTTAGCTTCAAAGTGAAGAGTCGTGAAGATTGGTTCTAGCTTTGGATTAGAACTCGACATCTAGCCTTGTGTCGGAAAATGGTGAAGTAGGCAATGTTGTGAAAATTGGTTCTAGCTTTGGATTAGAACTCGACATCTAGCCTTGTGTCGTAAAATGGTGAAGTGGGCGACGTTGTGTAGATTGGTCCTAGCTAAGTTTAGGTCTCGACATTTAGCTTAGTGTCAGAAAATAATGTAAGCGACGTTGTAAGGTTTTCTCCACCAAGAAGGGAGCTTGTGGATATAGTGGAAATCTCGAGTAAGGTGTACTCGAGGAGTGGAGTAGGAACGAGGATAGAGCCTCGTTGCCAAACCACTATAAATCTTGGTGTCTTTCTATTAGGTTGTCTCTTTCCTTACTCATTACTTACATTCATTATCATTATACTTACTACACATTGTTAATGCATTAGAATTGAACCTAATCACTATGCAACTAGCTTTTAAGTAAAAGATAATTTTTTCACTCACCTAATTGAAAGGAATCTTAATTAGGAGATAAACCGATGAGAAACTATTCAACCCCCCCCCCCCTCTTCTAGTTTCTACAATTGGTATCAGAGCGATGGTGACACAAGACTTTGAAGTATATTGTACTTTAAAACTTGGATTGATCCATTGTCTCCTCAAATTAGAAGGTTAAGTTGTACTAAAGTTTTCTTTGGTTAAAATTATTTTTTGTTGAAAATAAGCCTTTCAAGTTGATAATATTGCATCTCATTTAGATTAGTAGTATTAATGCATTTTAGATTTACTCTTGAAATGTATCTACTAGTTTGCATCTTGTTATGTGTAGGTACTCATGAAGATAAATCATTCTATTGATTGTGGATTGAGTTACTTACACTTATAGAAGAGTCATCTTCTTTGATTTCCAACATCATTAAATGATGATATCAAGATGAGTAGGAATGATACTAGTCCTTGAAGACTTAGTAGTCACTATTAGTCATTGTTAGGCTTTGCATTGGTTCCTTGAAAGCTTGAAATGCAATTTGTGGCCAAGGTACGTTTTCGTTCTTCCACACGCCCTATTGATCATTCTTTTGATCATTATTTGACTATATGCTTGTTCTTGGCATCCTTGCCTTGACATTTGTTTGTGGTTTGTGATTCTTCCCTTTTTCCCTCTCAAACCTTCATTGCTTGGATACTTGACTCACTATGGAGATGTAGGGTGAGTTAGTAGAAGCGTAAAGTATCAAGCATGATTTCCATGGTTTGCACCCTTACGGTTAGTAGGCCCAATATCATGTGTAACTTGTGCAATTAAGCTCATCTCTAGGATGATTAGTGAATCCCTTGAGATACCAAACTATTTCATTAAGTTGTAGGTGGATTTTACACATTTGGAATTGAAATATTCCAATGATATTGTTATTGTTAATCCTAGCAACAATTATCTGATCATGTGGGAGAGAAAGTGAATTTATACTTTGCTAATTTTTTGAAATAGAATAAGACTACTCTTGAAAATGATCTTATCCTATGCATCAAAATTGCTTGGTATAATTCATTACCAAAGCCGTTTAGACTTTCGCCGAAAAGGCACGTCTTAAACCACTATATATGACATAAGCTCTTCGTCTCCTCGATTTGAAGAATGTCATTTGTCTCTTGAGCAATATTCTTGGTCTTGATTCACTTCCCTTGACTCCTCTCCCCTTTGCTTTTTTGCTACGAGTAGTCGTTTGTCCGTTTCGGTCTTTTCCTATCTCGATTCAACTCGTAATCCTTCAATAAAGCATTATTACCTAGTGTTGTGGTGGTCCAATGATATTCTAAAAGGTTTAAGATATATTTTTAAGTAATTTAAAGATTTTGGTTTTCAAAATTCTTTGTTTTTCTTTGATAAAAACCGGGCACTATAGGCGGTTCCTTATCAAGCGCGGTTCCAATGCGCGATTCCTTATCGATAAGGAACCGCGGGAAGAATCTTCGCTAAATCGCCAGTTTTATTAAAATAACCTTTTCAAATAAAACCCTCTCTCTCCTTCACACACACAGCCAACAAAAATACCCAGTTTTCCACCATTATTGTTTTTCCAAAACCTTCAATTACTCAAGATTAATTGATTTCGATTTGTGGGTTTCACTCATCCTTCATCAAAGATCAATTATCTGTAAGTCATTTCTTTCAATTTCATCTAATTTGTTCTAGGGTTCATACATTCATAATTGGGGTTTTTTAAAATTAACATTGAATTAGAACCTTTCTAGGAATAAGAGTTGACATATTATTGTTACTATGATTCCTTAGGTTCACATTCATTGAGATTTCACTAAAACCCACTTGTAGAACAAATCCGAATTTTGACTAAATATTTTAGTTAATTGATAGAATTGATATGAACCCATGAACAAGTTGGTAATGGCATTGTTAAATGCTTACCTAAAAATCTTGTTTTGAAAAACCAATGTTCAAGTTCATTATTGATCTTACATGGTCAATGTGTCATTATTGATGATGAACTTGGTACATTATGAATATGAGATGATAAGGATTAAACCTTGGTTTGTCAAGAGATTGATTAAACACATTCTCATCTGTAACATATGAGTAATTGAAAAAATACTTTTGTGTTCATTTATGTACTAATCATGCCTTCGGAATTTCAACAAGACCACCAATACACTAGACAATATATGCCAAACCTTTCCGAAATGTGTGCTTCCCCTCAACTTACAAACACCTTTTTCTCACTTCAAAAATGTTGCTTTCACGAGGGTAGAGTTGTCGAAGAGGATATTGAGGGATACATATATATACTGAGAAATTGGGTTTGATTGTTTGTTGGAAATCAAAGAGGATATATATCCCGAATTTCTCTTAGAGTTCTTTAGCACATACTCTCTCCTTTATGATAATGGTAGAGTATATGTTATGTTCATCCTTGAAGGTCGACTCATTAAACTCTCTCTTGAAGACTTTGGTCAAGCTCTTCGTGTTCCATTTATGGGCACTTATCGATTTACTGATAAATGGAAACTTGATTATCTTCTTGAACCATTCGACTGTGCTCCAGATGAAAATGAAGAGATTGACCTTGACTACATTCTTGATGTCATTTGTAAAGAGCGTGTGGAAACGTTGTAAGAAGCCTCCACTCTACCAAGCGTCGAGTAAAATGCTATGAGGTTCTCTTAAGCGACCGAAATGATTGTATCGTCCGTTGGGCCGACATCCTTAAGGAAAATGTATTTTGTCTTGGCGGAAACCGGGATAATATTCCGGCGTGTATGGCGCACATGTTATGTTGCATCGCTACCAACGCCAAGTACAATCTCGCATACTACATCGCTCGACGAATCACTTATGCTCTTTCCAAACCCAAAACAAATCTTCCCTATGCCATGCTCCTTACTCGCCTTCTTAAGAAGGTTGGTGAAGACTATCCCGACATCAACATTTCTCGCTTTCGTTCGGTCGAACGTGTCATGCTACCAATTCAAAAGGTACAACCACGAAAAGCTAGAAGTGATCGAGGTTCAGAAAGTCCGATCCACAAGAGTCCGATGATGAGGACTTTGATATGTCACCAAGTGATGGTGGTGGCGTAGGCATAAGTGCTCATGTTGGTTCTTCCAGTAACTCCCACCCATCCATGGACACTTTCATGAAAGGGTTAGAAGAAATCATCCTTCCTCCTCACTATGCTACTAGTGGACTTCCCGAAAACTTTGGTCTTGAGGATGTCTATCGAGCTAATCTTAAAACCCAAGGTGAGTTGTATGATCATCGAGTGGAGTCAAGAGGATTGTTCAAGAACATAGACATATTGATCAAGGGACTTGGCAAGAAGAAGAAATGAAGCATTGGTTTATCAAGGTTAACATGTTTGTAAACATGTTTGAATTGTTGACTATTTATCGTTACTCTCTTTTTATTTAGGTTGTTATGTATGGTAACTAATACTTTATGTTTGGATTACTTAGTATTTTAATCCTAATCGTCTATGCTATTGATCATTCAATTTGCATGGCTTTGTGAATATTATGTGTTTGTTAGCTTCCTAGATTTTGATTTATAGTTAACTTTGGCTTGCTATTTACTTGTGTGAAATCTGGGCTAACCAAAGTTTGAGGAAGTGCACATTTTTGACACCACTGGTCGCGGTTCCATATCGAGTCCGCGGTTCCTTAGCGATAAAGAACCGCGGACCTACATAAGAAACCGTCTGTCCCTGTTTCGACAAAATCTTTGCTTTACACTGTTTTCCTTAATCTGTGTAAAACATTGATAAATTTTTTGCAAAAACTTGCACTTTCCTAAACTAGGCTACCTAATTTCATTATTCACCTAAAATGATTTTAACCCATTACTATTTTGGATCATTCCTTCTCTTCTTAACCCCTCTCTTGTTGATTGTGTTCTCCATCCCTTCAACTCTTCTCTAAACCTTAACACACAACCATGGTGTCCACTAGAACATCCACTTCTTCCAAAACTTCCTCTTCCAAAAGAAGCCTTAAAATTAAGATTAAGTTACCTAACATTGGTTCTTCATCTTTTCACACTCCCAAAAATGCGATTTCTCCTATTCTCATTTCCTCTTCACCTTCACCACCCCTTGCTCCATGCAAGACAAACTCAACCCATGGTACTAACCATTCACATGGTTCTACCTCCTCTTCATTCCAATCAAGAATGAATGAGCTTTCTTCACCCTTCACTCCTAGTCCTCCTTTGGATGGGATTTCTCAACCTTAACCTCTACAAATTATTACCTTTGTACTTGAGCCTTTGGTTACCTCTCCTTTCACTCCACCAAATTATCCCATCTCACCCTTGGACACTATGCCTTCACCTAATCCTCCACCCTCAAACACTAATGCTCCTATTTTGGGAATTCCTATTCCTCACTTCATGGGTGATCCTTACTTCTTTGGGTTCCTAGAAGCTCATGGTGAAAATTGCCCATGTTGTCTCTATAATAACTACATCATTCAAAACCTAAGGTTAGAGATGCTTGGTCTTCATAGAAGGTTGCATGATTTCTTGTTTGCCTTGTTCTCCATGCCTCCTCCTCCTATGAGATGAATGATGGTTTTCAAAATAAAATGCTTTTAAAAAAAGGAACGTCAAGCCAAAAAGGACTATGAATTCAAGACCTATTTTTAGCTATCTTTGTAGTAGTTAATTGTCTTTTTATTTCTTGTATTTCTTTTCCTTTCCCTCATGATTTTATCATGTGGATGATCTATGGATTTAGTTTTATGTGTTTTAACCTATGTGATCACATTAATTAACTTCAATTTATTTAAAATTGAACCTAAATCTATCACAACCTCTAAAAACTTGACTTAAAAGTTAGATCAAAATGTTATGTAAATATTTTGTCACCCTTTGTCAAGACATTCTTTGTGAATGTGTTGCTTTCATGCAACCCTAGCATACTATAGTGCTAAAAGAGGTAAAAATCCAAGTTTTTCAAAATTTTGAAAAAGTCTTATTTTTCTCCAAAACTTTTGAAAATCAAGATTTGCTGTCCTCTGGACGCGGCTCCTTAGCCCTCAGGCGACTCCATATCAATATGGAACCACGGGCTCTATTAAGGAACCGTGTATAGGAAAGCCAGTCTTGGCTTATTTTTGGTCTTTCTTCTTTGACCACTGTCTTGGTTAAGATTCTTTGTTTACCCAATTTGGCTAAACATTCCTTAAAACCTTTTATTTTCATTTCAAATCTTTGCCTTGTCTATTTTATTTAAATTCTTCTCTTTTGGGAGTTCTTCTCTTCATCCCTCATAATGCCTAATTCTTCCATTCCTAACCTTGACATTACTTTGTCAAAATATTCTCAACCTAAATCTTCTTCTTCTAAGCTTTCAAAGAAACCAGAAATCTCGGTTCGACCTGTTTGGATAAAAAATAACAAGAATCCTCATGATTCTTTTTCTCCAAATCCTCCATGAATTCCTCTTTTTCTCCGATTTAATATTGGAATGATACTTACTCTATAAAGCCAATTACCGGAGAAAAGGAAATTCTTCCACCACCACCTAAACCTTTCAATTCTCCTCAACTTAATGACCTATCTTCTTTCCCTAATCTCACTAGGCACTATGAAAACATCTCTTATCCATTATCTCCCTCTCCACCAAACTCTAATTTTGATGGACCTCCCCCATCTAACGACTTTGTTTTGCATCATGGTTCCTCGTGTGCTTGTTTTCGTTTTCAACAAATTGAACTTGCTCATATCTATGACAAGCTAACTTTCCTTGAATTCCTCCTCACTCGACCTCCTCTCAAAGTTTTCGTTCCCGTGAACAAAACTTCGAATAATGCTTCGTCGTCTTTCTTTTCCAACTAAGGCACATTTTGTACTTTAGTTGTTTGAGTCAATAAAACTTAAGCAATCTTGGAAGATTATCACTATTAGAGTAGTATATGCTTTGTGGTTTATTTTCCATATTTTTTTGCTTTAAATATTCATATTATTTGAATATTTCTCTTGTATGTTATTTCATATTTGTGTAATATGAATGTTATGTGTGTTATCTTTCCCGCTAATGCTATTTCACACATTTGTTAAAGAGTTGATCATGGTTAGAACTTACAAATTAATTATGGGTGATTCCATAAATTCTAAATTTTAACCCCTTGACATTTTAATCATCTTTGATTGGTTTGGATGTTTCTTTTCTTCCTTTATTCCACCAATTAAACTATGATGTTGTCAATACACACTCTTTGGACATACTTAGCAAATGCTTGCTTCTAATTTGAGATTTCTTTTCCTTCTCCTTCTCAAGTTAGTTAGTAGGTAGTGCACATACATACATTGGTGTTTCTTTTCTTTCTTCTAACCTTTGTGTAGCATGTCACCTTAGCTCATTTACTTGGTGCCCCAAGCAAGGGGGAGTAAGCACCAAGGGGGAGCTACTAGCAAAGTCCGGTTCTTTTTTTAACACCCCCAAATTATATTGCGCAGCGGAAATACACATTTGGGTGCTAAACTCAAACATCATTACACAACACACTTTTAACGATCTCAAAATGAGACATTTCAAATATAAAAGAAAGTAATTTAACCATTTGTCTAAAACCATCGATCCCAATTAAAACAAGAGTTTAACAATCAGAGTAGCGTTTCGGTCCCCAAAAATTTCAACCAAACGACAATCATTTTTACTAAAGTACATGACCCTTCATAATTATTTTTATGACAAACAGGGAAAGAAATCAGTTTTAGACTCATCAACCACAAAAGCAACCCGCAGCCTTCTCCAGCAAGCTCCATCATCAGTCAACTTCAAACCTAAAATACATGCTTAAAATCATAAACACAACGGTTGAGCAAGTCTATAGGTTTATCAAATCATTATTTGAACACAAGAGAAAAATCAAACATAATCATTTAATAGAATTGGCGTCACAATCTATTGATCAGGCATTTCATCTTATAGCATAAGCTATACAATTGTGTTTAAGCTCATGACACCGACCCGTTATGACCAAGCATCCGCCAAAAGGTCGCCATGATAAAAGTGAAACCATTGCCCCTCTTAAGGTAATCGTTGTAAATTTTATATTTTCTCTTATTCAAGTTATCCGTCCGAGCAGCGCACTCAACGTACTAACTCTCGTCTCGGATAGGGGTGTCAATCCCGATAGTACTATCAATTGTTTAAGTAGCTATTTCCAACCCACACAAGGGCAAGACAATAGTTAACGGTTCATGAATTTAGGGCCTTCTACAACTAGGTACTCAACACAATTCAGGCAACATTCGGGTCCAAAGGCAACATACGGGTCCAAACAATTATTCATGACTTGTGTTCCATTTATTTTCAAATAGCATGTATCCCCCTCGCGGGTTTTAAAATCATTCAAAACAATTACAAAGCGATGCTATAGACTCACCTTGAGTAATAGCAGTAGCAAGTCAATCTTCGATGATAGTTGATGCCCGATAAACACAAAAACCGCAACCTATCAAATAAGGCGCGTTCATTAATAATAAACTCGAGTAAAATCCATACTTAATAATATCAAACTCAAAATAATAAAATCACAACAAACCCAAAAGAAAAACGATACAAGTGACCTATTACTTCCTTTTATATGTTTACTTTATTAGACAATACACTCGATAAAAATCTGCCGGTACATACCAAATGTACGAGCCCATTTACCCCATTTAAACACGTCAAATATTCATGGTACTAATCAGAGACCTCACTTACTATCTATAGAAAGTCTTCCCAAAAGCCCATCAAAAGTTTTTACTTTTAAAGTTCCCTGCCCGACTCATCTTTGAACTACAAAAACCGGACAGTTTTACGTAACCGACTCATACAACCATTTTGACCATTCTAAACAATCCCGTTTACAAATCTGACACTTGATTTTGAAAATAGACTCACAACCAAAGGTTTAAAACTTTACATCAGTCCCTGAATCATTTCAAAACTCATTCTATAGTCCCCGAGATTCGATCCAAATATCGAGAACAACTACATGTCGTGCTGATACTCGTCTCCCGATACACGAATAATCAAATCATCATAATTTCTCGCTCGTTTGGAGCTAGAAGCTCTACTTTATATCAAATCGAAACTAACCAAATTCTCTACAACCCTATGCTATTAGTTTACCCATTTTCAAACAGTAAGATTTCTAAAATTGCCTTACAACTCATTGATGTAAAACACCTTTCTAAAAATCACACTAACTCAAATTTTCAACCCATTTTAATCAATCTCATACCCCTAATATTACCCCTCAGTCATCTTAAACAAGTAATCAAACCCTTAACACCCTTTATGATCATTCTCTTATAAATCACCATTAAAATTCATACATGCAAGCCCTCAAAATTTTAACTATAATAATATCAACACCACATACAAACATAGAATTAGATGAAACAACCTTGTTCTTCATCAAAAATTAAAAAGAATAAAAAGTGAATGCATGTTAAAGAAAATTACACCAAAATGATCCTTGTTGAATTTGTAGAATGGGTATTTGATTAGATTATCATAAATCAAACTTGAAATCAAAGTTGTGTTTTTGTTTGTTGTATCTCACGGCAAGGAGAAAGAAAAGGGGTGGGGTAGGTGGATTTTTATTTTAAAATGATTTGTATGTGTTTTAGGCTAGTGGAAAATCATTATATAGTGGTGGTGTAGGGTAGAAATTGCCAATTTTGCATAGTTTTGGACCAAAATGCAATTAAATAGTTTAAAGGGTAGAACATGTAAATTGTCAATTTTAAAAATATTTACGAGACTCGGGTTTCGTAAAATAATTCTCAAAAAATAAAACGCACTCAAAATATGATAATAATATAGTCCCGGTACGACTTATTACGCAATTAAAAATAAAAACGTCAAAAATATAAACATCGAAACAACAAATAATAAAATGTAATATTTCGGGCATCCGTCGATATCGTCATCACTAATAATCCTCGCTATTAGTAAAAGGGTAAAAATAAGGCTTCCAATATCGGTTTTAAATCAAACCACCAAACGTCATATCATTCAAGTTCATAAAAAAATTCAAAAATATTCGTTAAATAATATTAAATAATGACCGCAGGTTCGGGTTATCACATCCTACTCTCCTAAAAGAGAGCGACGTCATCGGCGCGCGACCCCTCTTATACTCAAATTCCATACTTCTAGAACAAAAGAGAACTCTTTTCCTTAAAGAAATCCTCATGCTTCTTTCACAAGTTTGGGTCCACTCCTAGATTTCTTGTATTATCACAATATAAATCTTACTATACTTCAACCTCTTAAGAACTCTTCACAGTTCTCTCTATGAAATGCAACTTATCTTCAAGTTGAATTTTTCTCCTTGTTTCTCAAAACAAGTTTCATCCTTCATAACAACACCTTAAGCATAATCATGTATCCAATTTCAAATTCTATCGATTTCCTTCGATTGCCAGTATAACTCTTCTAACGATTCCTCGTAGCTATCAAACGATCCTTAATCTTTACAATCGTATCAATAATCACAAATATCATTCCTAGTTCAGTAATTTAATTCTTCCAAAATTACTTCAATACACAGAAAACCTAACTTACGTCTGTAACTCACTATCTTTTTAGTCTTTACAATTTGAAATTCTTTATGGACCTTCAAACAGTACAACCTCATTACTAGCATAGTAACCATTCTTGTATAAGAATTCCAACAATTTCCTAAATCAATCACATGCACACAAGTATATCGTCAAATGTTCAAATCTTCCTTTCACTCTGTCTATCAGTCTCTGTATAACACACAGTACTCAACTCAACTTTCACTTTTATCCAACCCAGAATATATTGATTACTTGACTTGTGAGATTCCTTTATCACTAAGTCTTACACTCACAACTCAGGTATGTTAGGAGTGCTCAATATCCCATGTCTCACTTGACTTTACAACAAAATCCTTTTCATAAGTTTGACAATATGTTGAAACCACTTACCTTGACATCCTTCCCTATCAGACCACTAACTTAAAATTTCAATATCCTTTCTATCAATTCCACACTTCTTGTCATCACCAAAACTCAAACCTTATAAGCTTTTTCCTTACTGGTAAGTGCATCGGCTAACACATTCGCCTTTCCCGGATGGCAGCGAATCTCGTAGTCATAATCACTCACAGTCATAACCACCAACATACTCAAGTACTCAAAATTTTATAACTAGTGATCCTCTATCATCTCCTTTGCCTTCCAAAGAAATTGAATATGAGACAACTCTTATGATCCTTAATTGCTACACACTTGATTTCATACAAGTAATATTTCCAAAATATCAAATCCATTACCAAAACTTCATAAAACTTATGAAACATATCACAACCAACTATAAATTCTTCTGATTTTTCCAACAATGACAACATCGGTGCAGAACACAACTTACCCTTCAGTGTTCAGAATATAGCTTCCTCATTTGATAAGGATCAGATCTCGAAACTTACAATTTAGATGTAAAAGTAGGACTCACACATCCAATTCTTCTTAGTCAGCTTAATCAATGGTTCAACAATCAGTGAAAACCTTTCGATAGACCTCCGATAATACATAGCTTAGACCAAAGAATTTACAGATTTCTGTCGGCATCGTTGGTACCGACCAATCGTTAATCGTTTCAATCTTGGCAAGATCTTCACGAATACCTTTGTAGTCAATTCACATAGGAAAAGCACTACTTACAACCAACACTCACACTTAAAGAACTTTGCATACAATTTTTCTTTCTTCAACCATCCCAAGAATTATCCTCATACGTTATTTATGCTTATTCTTTCCTCTTGGAATAAAACAAAATTTCGCCAATAGATACAATGACTAACTCATCCAAATATGACTTACACACACGATTCACCAAGTCCATGAATACGGCAGACACATTTTTCAATTCTAAAAACATCACTTGAAACTTAAAGTACCCATATCAAGTACGAAAAATAGTTATAGGAATATCTTCCTCCCTAACTCTCAGTTAATAACCAGACCTCAAAGCGATCTTTGAGTACACACTGGATCCTTACAATTGATCAAATAACATCAATCTTCGGTAGTGGATACCGATTCTCGGCAGTTAATTTGCTAAGCTTACGATAGTCGATACACATATGAAACAATCCATCCTTCTTGACAAACAATACAGGCGATCACTACTACAACGAAGCTTAATCTAATACATTCCTTATCCATCAATTCCCGCTATTGACCGGATAACTCTTTCTACTCTGACGGTGCAAAATGATAAGGCGTATGAATACTAAATGAAACGCAGAAGCACTACACCTACCACTTACAACACTCAATCGACACAAACTCCACTTCATGAGACTGAAGTAAACTCGGAAATACTTCAGGAAAATTTCAGAATATTCTCGAATCATTAACACATTTCCCAATTTCTTCCCAACTACACTATCACTAGTTACTTGAGCTAGGAATACATCATATCCCTCTTCCACATACTTCCTCATCTCCAAACAAGATACTTCTCAAACGAAAAGTTCACTCATCACCTCTCACAGTCAAAACTCAGCTTCTCAGCATAATCTAAACCACTAGTTATCAATTTATAGTAGGGATTGGTTCAATCTCAAACATCAGCACCACGCACAACTAACCAGTTTATACCAATAATCTACATCTTAAAATCCAAATTGTATGATTATCAAGTCGATATTAAACACCTACTTCCTAAAATTCAAGGAACACTCTCTTAGTATAGAACTAGAACTAACAACCTTTCCATCGGTTAACTTTACATCATAGTTAATTGTCAATCTTACTAATTCTCCATTGATAAAACGACTGAATTTTTACATTTCTATAGTTTCTATCTGATCTGAAATCAAACATCATACTAACATAAAGAACTTCGAATAAGAATACCATTTACAATGTCCAGACCTTAAGGTTTGTCAGTATCACCCAAAACATAAGCTGGAGTGGCAGCATTCCCATCTTGTCGATTTCCTCTCCTTGGATAATTTCCTTGCTTGTGTCCTTTCTCACCACATTAAAAACATATCACAACTCCAGGGGAACTAATTCCAGTAACTAATCCTCTTGTCCTACACTTAGCAGCTTTATGACCAGGTTGCCCACACTTACGGCAAACAGGAGGACAATTACCTACATGGTATAAGGTACAACAAACACACTTGGGATTTATCTTGTTATTTCCAGACACAGTGGCAGGACGAATCCCATCATTCCTTCCATAGTTTAAATACTGATTTCGGTTTTGTCTTTGGTTATTGTTATTACGGTAATTCCTATGATTCTGACCTTGATTCTGATTGGACTGAGCAGACTCTCACTTTCTCTTATTGCTTTCAACAATGCTATCTTTCTTATCTTGCAACTTCACGTCCATTAAAGCATGCGCCATCTGAACAGCTTCATCAAAAGATTTAGGTGTTGAAGAAGTAGTCTCACCCTGGATGTTACTAGACAATCCTTTAATGTACTGCTTCATCTTCTTACGGTCATTCGGAAAAGCATCAGGACATAACAAACACAGCTCAGAAAACCTCCTAGTATAAGTAGTAATATTATCATTTCGTAACACTAAGTGCCTCAATTCGTCTTCCAGACGTCCTAGTTCCTCCTCGGGATAAAACTTAGCAGTCAATAATCCTTTAGTCACGGTCCATGTCCTACCATTAGCCACAACTAATCCTACAGTAGCCACTTGACTATTCCACCAACTCAATGCATCATCCTGAAATGTAGCAGCAGCAAATTTCACTTTATTGGCTTCAGAACACCCACTAATCTCAAATGTACTCTCTATCTTATCAATCCATCTGCGTAATTCTAAAGCACCACTAGTGCCACGAAACTGAGTAGGACCACACTTCATAAAACTAGCATACGTACATTCTCTTGGAACCTGCAGAACAGCAGCAACACTCCCAACTGGATCAACAACATCATCATTATTCCCAGCAGCAACATCATTATTCCCTGCAGCACGATCAACTTCAAGTGCTTTAGCAATAGCTTGTTCAATCATAGTGTTCACAGTAGCAGTTGTTAGCTTTGGCGGCATATTTCAGGAAACTTAGTCACGCAGCGATCCGCTAATGACAGAAATATGCTTCCTCTACTCCTTCTTCTATAATCACAGAAGAAAGAAACATGATAAGTATACATATCAGGATAAGAGAAGGATTTCTTTATCAGTACATCTCATGAATACTACATGCACGAACAACACAAACTACAAGGTTTCATTAACCAAATCACAAAAGAGTTAATAAGGACACATCATAGATCATGAGAGTAATTCAGATTGAGTTGAAGATTCAACATGATAATGGGAATTTCTGTCACTACAATCATCTACCAAACAAACTTAAAAGATAATAAGTTTCATCACAATGCTATGACACAAAGTCTAAATAAGTTCGATCACAGCAAGAAAATAAAATACAAAGAAATCCATTACGCGATTAGTTTCTTAGACACCGGCTCCTCATCCTCCTTAAGGTTGCTGTCAGCTTCATCACACTCGTCTATTTACCTTTTTGCACTTCAAAGTCGAATCTCTATCATAATGGCAACTAACTCTCAAAATTTAAATACTCACCTCTACATGCCAGATTAATCACAAAACAAGTCTCTGTACGACTTTCATCATTCCTACACTTCCAAAATTGATCTCACATGAGACTCCCATTCACTCAACCTCTCAAACCTTACCTACTCCTCCTTAAACCTTTCAATTCAAGCACTCAAATTTATCACCATCGACCTAAGACTAGCAATCTCGTCCATCTTCCGAGTCCTAACAAACTCCAATCTCCACATACTAGATACAACCTTTGGAACAATTTTTCATTCACATAAAACCTCCTAATCACACAAGTTTCAACCACATATCTATCATACATCAATCAATCAAACTTCCTCATACCCGATACAATTCGTAAGAAATCAGTAGTAAAATCATTCATCATCTGGTCTACTGTCCTAGACCCTCGACGGTATATAAGGTCATTATTCAAAATTATATACATATGTATTTCATAAAGAAAATAACGATACAAGTACTCAACGTACTTTCAACAAAATCAATACATTATTATAGTATTTACTTAATAAATACTCTAAAAATCATTTCAGTTTTAAGGGATACATCTATAATACAACAACAAACTAAAATAATCTTACCGGAGCCTTGCTGAGAAGTTGCGTGCTTTTGTCAAATATTTTTTACACCATAGTTATAGTTTAGGACATTTTTCAAAATCGACCTAATTCTCTATAACTAAAAAGCTCTGATTACCAATCTTTAACACCCCCAAATTACATTGCGCAGCGGAAATACACATTTGGGTGCTAAACTCAAACATCATACACAACACACTTTTAACGATCTCAAAATGAGACATTTCAAATATAAAAGAAAGTAATTTAACCATTTGTCAAAAACCATCGATCCCAATTAAAACAAGAGTTTAACAATCAGAGTAGCGTTTCGGTCCCCCAAAAATTTCAACCAAACGACAATCATTTTTACTAAAGTACATGACCATTCATAATTATTTTTATGACAAACAGGGAAAGAAATCAGTTTTAGACTCATCAACCACAAAAGCAACCCGCAGCCTTCTCCAACAAGCTCCATCATCAGTCAACTTCAAACCTGAAATACATGCTTAAAATCATCAACACAACGGTTGAGCAAGTCTATAGGTTTATCAAATCATTATTTGAACACAAGAGAAAAATCAATCATAATCATTTAATAGAATTGTCGTCACAATATATTGATCATGCATTTCATCTTATAGCATAAGATATACAAGTGTGTTTAAGCTCATGACACCGACTCGCTATGACCAATCATCCGCCAAAGGGCCGTCATGATAAAAGTGAAACCATTGCCCCTCTTAAGGTAATCGTTGTAAATTTTACCTTGTCTCTTATTCAAGTTATCCGTCCGAGCAGCGCACTCAGCGTACTACTCTCGTCTCGGATAGGGGTGTCAACCCCGATAGTACTATCAATTGTTTAAGCGGCTATTTCCAACCCACACAAGGGCAAGACAATAGTTAACGGTTCATGAATTTAGGGCCTTATACAACTAGGTACTCAACACAATTCAGGCAACATTCGGGTCCAAACGTAACATACGGGTCCAATTAATTATTCATGACTTGTGTTCCATTTATTTTCAAATAACATGTATCCCTCTCGCGGGTTTTAAAATTATTCAAAACAATTACAAAGCGAGGCTATAGACTCATGATGAGACTGCTTTTATACATAGTCTCATCGTCCAAAACAGGCTTAAAATGCATAAAATATCATGAAATATGCCAAATATATGCTTGTGTTTGTTACATGTGTATTTTAGGTACGGATATTGAGAAAATGACAAAAGATCACAAGAAACAAGCAAAAACGAAGCCGCACAATGAACCAAGCCCTAGTGTTGATTTTCTAAGAAAAACCCTTAAAGAAATGAAGAATTTACAAGAAGGGTCCTCCAATATGGAAGAACTGACACTTTAAACCCTTGTTTATTCATAATTACAAGTTTAGTCCTTAAAGTTTTTCAAATTTACAAAAGGGCCCTCCACTTTGAAGAATTGGCAAGAATGGTCCCTCATAAATGAAGACTTGTCAATTTCAGTCCTCTACAAAGTCAACAATACAAGTCAAGACCATAATGTTTGAATAAAATGCCAAAACAACCTTTCAAGTATCAAGAAATGGCAAGAAATACCCCTGAAAATACTTTGGAAAAGTATTTGGGGCAAAAGTGTGAAAACCAAAACTTGGTTATAAAGGAAATTTGGATTTTGTTTGTTTAAAGATGAAATGAAAAGAGAAAGAAAGGCCGAGGGGAAAAATTGTCAAGACATAATACTTACATAGGCCAGTGAGGGCTTGACATGTGTCCCACTATCACTCTCCACCAATGAGAACCCTCCCTTTTTACACCTCACCATCCCACTCAGCTTTATTAAACTAATCATAACTGATTAGTTAATTGGCGCCTAACACACCGTTTAAACACAAAAATGGATTAAACCAAGTGTTCTTGGTGTTCTTAATACAAATTGGGTTTTCTCAAATTACTTATAATTAGGCCCTAATCTTTTCCAGAATGATGATTAGGGTGACACTAAACACATCCCAACTCTCAAATCCCATGCCACATCATCACAAGTCACATGCCACCAACCTTGTACACGGTTTTGGGAGAAGATGCCAAAAGTTGCCAGTCATCCAACGCCCAAGAAAGATGCTTCAATCCTAAGCATACTATGGACCCTTTGATCAATTGCAACCTTTACACCTCACACAAACTGCCAACATTCAGTCACATGAGCTCAAGGTTTCAAATTTCCACAAGGGTATTTCTGGAAGAACACAGCTTAGGGTTTTCAGATTTTTAGGTTACAAAGGCCATGTACACCCTCAATATAAAGGGTATAAGGTCCTTCATTTTTAGTTGCTCTTGGTTTTATTATTGGTCAACATTCTGTAAATCCTCCTTCATTATTAATGAATTGTGTTTGAATTGTGTGACGAATTCCAAGTGCCAACCTTTTTAGTTATTTGTTATTGATATATGTTTGTGTTGTTCAAGTCTTAAAACCTGTTTTCAAAATTTGTGCAAGAAATTGCTCAAAGTTCAAAACTTGATATTTTGCTAAGTCTTTGGTACATCTTTGGAATTTTTGGATTACAAGTGATCTAAACACCCTGATAAGGAGCTTATCAAGGTGTTGGGAGCTTGTGGTTTGGGGATAATCAAAGAGTGGGTACAAAGGTTGCATCAATCAAGCTTTTTCACTTTTCTTTTTTTCATATTTTATGTTCTAACCTTGTTGAATCTTAGCAGCCTTGTTGTGGAAGCTTGTGCCTTGTTTTGCTAGGCACATCAGCTCAAAAATTCGTGAGTGTGGATGTACATTCATGAGGTTTGAGCCCTTGTACCTAAAATCTGTCAAAAATACTTGATTTTTGTGATTTTGTGTTCTGCTGTTGTTCTTGTTGATTTTGTGGCTTAATATTGCTTGATACTGCATAATATAGTTGTTATTGTGTTAGATTGGGCTTGGGTAACATTGAATCATACTTATACTTTGTTAAATCTTGGATTGAAAAAGATAAGGGGTGTTTGGGTTAACCTGTTTAAGATCACAAAGTGTTTTTGAGTTATTGTTTGTTGGTTATTTGTGTTGGTATCTGTTATATGCTTGGTTGAGTGCTCATTACTGCAAGTTATTGGCTTTAAATCATCAAAATCTTGATTGTGCCATAAAATTTGGAAATCTGCTTGTTTTGACCTAAGATTTTGGAAACACTTAGTTTGTATGCATGCTTAGGGATAACAAGTGATTAAGCATACTTATTGTAACCTGTTAAGAAGATATGAGTGTTTGAAATTGGATTTGTGGTCAAGTATATCAGCAAAGTATCAAAACTGCATGTTCTTTGTTCATCAGTAACATTCATTGGCTTAAATTTTGATCTAAACTTTGAATCAGTGCATGAAACCTGTTTATTTATGTTCATTTGAATTATTTATAGCTTGTGTATGCATTTGGTGAAATTTGGCTGGCTTATTCTTGCTAAAAGTTCTTATTGAGTTCATAACTGTTATTGTTCATATTTGGGCAAAGTCTGGTGATGTTTTGATTAAACTGTATTAATTGGTTGTTTGAATTTGTGTTTTTGTTATTGTTATTGACTCCTTGCGATTAACTGATTACTTGGGTGCCTTTGCTTAACCTGAATCCACAAAAAAAGTCACTAAAGACAAAAAGTCAAAAAGGTCAAACAGTGGAAACTTTTCCCACTGCTGAACCCCAAAAACTAGCCCCTGTTAGTGTTAAAATCCAAACAGCTTATTCATAAGCCATTCTATCTTATTGGAACTTGCAACAACTTTGTTTTTGTAATCAATCTTACTTATTTGACCCATTTAAGAGATCTGGAGCTTTGTGGACTTTGACTTTTAGGTTTGACTAGAAAACTAATCAAGTTGACTTTTACAAATTTGCTTATTGCTTATTCCAGCTTATTGAGTGGTGCTTTTTGAAAGATTTTTTATTATTAAGCTTAGTTAAGCTATTTATGACTTATTGCAACTTGAATCAGCTCTTGAAATCGCCTAGAACTCAAAAACGGCTATTTTGTCGTTTTTATGAAGAGAGGTTTGGCTTATTTCAGGCTTATTCCTTGAGCTTATTTCAAGTTTCTTTTTGCAAATAGCTTATTTAGGCCAAGAGAAGGACGTGGGTAAAGTTTTAGCTTATGGCATCAGCTTATAGCTTAATGGGCCAAAAAGCCCATTAAGAATAAGCTGTTTTAAAATAAGCTAACTTAAGCTCATTTTCAGCTTTTGGGCCTTTGGAAAATTGTGTTTAAAATCAAATTTTAAGCTTAACTAGAGCTTTTGGGCCAATTCTGTGGACCTTTTCTTATTGGGCCCAATTATAAGCCCATTAAGGATCTGTTTGGGTATTTGGCCCATTTTAAGGCCCAATAGGGGTAATTTTGTAATTTCAAGTTCATTTCTGTTTTATTTAGGTTAAAATAAACTAGTTTGTAACTTTTTAGAAATTTTATAAATTTTGGATTTTTACTTATATTTTATTATTATTTTATTATTAAAAATTAAAATTAAGATTTTTGCAAGTTTTTCATTTTTCCTAGTTCATATACATTAAATTAGGAATTTTAAAATTTTTAGATTAATTTTTAGAATTATTTTAAGATTTAATAGTTTTTAATTGTTTTTAAATAGTTTTCATTAATTTTAAAAATTTCAAAAATAGTTTTAAATTTAGTTAAGTCATTTTAGAGATTTACAAGTTAAAAAATCTCATTTTGGGCTTTTTGTTAATTAAATTGATTTTTTGGGCTTTAATTAGCATTAAAAGTTAATATTTAATTAAATAAAAGGTTTAAGTGATTTTTGATTTTTTGTAAACTCTAATTATATTTTTAGGATTTATTGCAATTTTCTAGGAATTTTTAGGTTAATTTTTAAATTTAGTCACTTTTTACGGTTTTACGTGCACGACTTCGTCTTAGTTTAATCCATAATCGTAACCGTCATTCTTTTCTAATCTCTTTTCTATTTTTCTTTTCTCATCGATATAATCACAAACACTTAATCATCTCTCTGCACAACACACAAGCCTCCTTGAGAACGATCCCCACTTTGGGTCATTTACATGTGGTTTTCATAAATCACTTGTCGTACTTACCCTAATTACCTCCTTTTCCTAAAGGTGTGTAAAAACTCAACATCATTTTGGCGCTGCTGCCGGGGAGGCGTGTTGTGTTTTGATTTGAACAATTGTTGTTTTTATACTAACCATAATATCTATTTGTATTAGTAGTACTCTACTAATACGTATTATCGGTTTTTGTTTTTGTGTGAATATTACTATATTGTATACGTAGAAAAATAAATTCGCAAGTACTCCAAAAGTGTGAAAACACAACCTTGATTGGGAGGTCATTACTCAATCATTTTATTCGAATCTCAAACAAGAAAGAAAAGGCAAAATAGATAATTACTTTCGTGAAGCTTAATTTTGACGAACACAAACTATAAGGTGGGTATAAGGCGGGTATTATAAAATATACCCTAAGGAAAAAGGATCTTAAGTGCTTCGCGCCGCCTCTTTTCCCCACTTGCTTGTGCGTGTTTAGATAAAAAGGGCTAATCGAGGGTTTGCCAACCAAAGTATTATCTAAGTATCATATATATTTTCTTGGTTTCATTTGATTAAACCCTCTTGAACGTTTTAGTGTTCCACCAATGTTCTAAAGTTGTCTAAGGCGTTCACTTCACGTGATCGTTTTCATTCCTTGAGGCTTATTTAATACAATCACCAAAATCCAAAAAAGTAAAAACAATCAAAAACCACAAAAAAATGGAAAAATCAAAAACACCAAAAAGAATCTTCTTTGCTCATCCCCACGTTGTACGCGACGTTTATGCTTACTCGTAATCAAGCAAGACGCGCACGTAAACGAAAAAACCGAAAGGAGTCCACACCTACTCCTAATCTTTCTAGTGAGGAGTCTCCTATTGATGAACCTATCGTAGAAGAAGAACCAATCATGGCGAATCGAACTATGATGTAGTTACCTCAAGCACCCACCGAGGGTTATGGAGAGGCTATTGTGATTCCCGCCATCCTTGCGGAGAATTTTGAATTGAAAACGGGTTTGTTGTTGATGAGATTGCTTTTATACATAGTCTCATCGTCCAAAAAGGGCTTTAAATGCATTAAATATCATGAAAATAGCCAAATATATGCTTGTGTTTGTTACTTGTGTATTTTAGATACGGATATTGAGAAAATGACAAAAGATCACAAGAATCATGCAAAAACGAACACAGGAAACGAAGCCGCACAAAGAACCAAGCCATAATGAAGATTTTCCAAGAAATACCCTTGAAGATTTGAAGATTATGCAAGAAGGGTCCTCCAATATTGAATAATTGACACTTTCTACCCTTGTATATTCATAATTACAAGTGTGGTCCTTAAAGTTTGTTAAATTTACAAAAAGGGCCCTCCACTTTAAAGAATTAGCAAATTTAGTCCCTCAACAAAACTAAATTGTCAATATTAGTCCTACTCAAAGTCAAACATGCCATGAAGATCTTCAATTTACAAGAAATTACAAGATTGGTCCTTAAAATATATCAAATTACAAAAAGGGCCCTCCACTTTGAAGAATTGGCAAAAATGGTCCCTCATAAATCATGACTTGTCAATTTCAGTCCTCCAAGAAGTCAACCATACAAGTCAAGACCATTAACTATGAAGAAAATGCCAAAACAACCCTTCAAGAATCATAAAATGGCAAGAAATACCCCTGAAAGTACTTTGGAAAAGTATTTGGGGCAAAAGTGTGAAGTTAGAAACTTCAAATACAAAGGAAAACAGATTTTGGCTAATTTATTTACAAGTGAAAGGAGTGTGAAAGACTAAGGGCTAAACTTGGCAGACAAGAATAGAAACCTAGACCAACCAGCTCATGCCACCTCACCCCACTCACATTTTCCACCAATCACCACCCTCCCTTTTGCCACCTCACAATCCACCCATAACTATATTTAACTAATTTGATTAGTTAAATAAATTGGCGCCTAACACTTCATTTAAACCCAAAAACAGATTAAACGTAGCACTATTCATGTTCTTATCAAAATTGGGTTTTCTTAATCTTCTTGTAATTAAACCACCAAATGCTCCAGATTTATGATTAAGCTAGTCTTAATCATAACCCAACTCCTAAAATGGACACCTCATCACCCTAGAACCCCACAAGAGATTCCCCTGCTACACCTTGGAGCAAAATGCCAAAACCTTGACAACCATCCAACCATCCTTGTTTCTGCTTACTTTCTAAGCTCATTGTGAGCCTTTGGATGCAATTCACCCTTGTCAACTCACACAACCTGCCAAAACAAGTCACATGATCTTCAAGATATTCAAATCTGCAAAGGGCATTTTCGGGACTTCATAGCTTTAGGTTTTATGTTTTTTAGCTTCTTAGCATTAGTTTTTAGGCTATATAAAGGCATTAGGGTTTCACTTTGAGCCCTGCTCTTGAATTTTTCCTTGTTCACTTTTCTGTAAATCTCATTTTCAAGTTAATGAAATGTGTTTGAAATTGTGAAGAAAAGTCAAGTGCCAATCTTATTTACTGCTTGTGTATGTTACATGTTTTCTACAACTGAATCTCAAAACGTTTTCTTAAGCTTTGTGCAAGAAATTGCTCAAAGTTCTTAAATCTTGATATTTTACTAAGTTCTTGGTACACCTTGGAATTTTTGGGCTATAAGTGGATCATAGCACCCTGATATTGTGATATCAAGGTGTTGTGAGGCTTATAACTTAGGGATAATCAAGTGTGGGGCACAAGAGTTGCATTAATCAAGGATTTGTCACTTTCTGATTTTGATATTTTAACTTCTAACTTTGTTCCATCTTAGCAGCTTGATATTGGAAGCTTGTGTTTGTTCTTGCTAGCACATCAGCTCAAACATACGTGGGTGTGGATGTACATCCATGAGGTTTGAACCCTTAATCTCAAAATCTGATAAAAATTTATATATTTGTGATATTTGAGTTTTGCTTATGTATGTGCTGTTCTTGGCCTCCAAATCTTGTTGTTTCTGTTAATGGTTTAATGTTTTGATGCTTATGTATGCATGTGCTAACCTAAATCCAACTTTTGATTTGAAAATCTTGATTTGAAAATATAAAAGGGTGTTTGGGATTATCTGATTAAGATCATAGCTTGTTATTTTGTTGTTGGAAGTTGTTGTTTATGGTTTGTATCTGCTATTACTTGGTTGTGTGCTAAAACCTGCAAGTTTTCAGTCTTATAACCTCAAATTAAAGATTGTGCTATAACTCACTTGTTTTGACTGATTTTGACCTAAGATTTTGGAAATACCTAGAGTATATGCATGCTTAGGGCTAAAAAGTGTTAAATCATAGTTTATATAACCTGTTAACAAGATTTGAGTGTTTGAAATTGGACTTGTGGTCAATTATATCAACAAAGTGAAAAATTTGCTTGTTTAATGTTCATCAGTAACTATTTTGTGCTTGAATCTTGATTTAGGCCTTGAACCAATGCATGTAACTTGTTAATTTATGTTCATTTGAATTAAATATAGCTTGTGTATGCTTTTGGTGCAATTTGGTTGGCTGAATTTTGCTTAAACAGCTTATTAAGTTCATAACTACTTATTGTTCATGTCTGTGTGAGATCTGGTGATAAACTGAATTAACTGGATTGATTGGCTGTTTGTAATTGTGTTTTTGTGATTGTTATTGACTCCTTATGATTAACTGATCATTTGGGTGTCTTTGCTTAACTTGAATCCACAAAAAAGTCACTAAAGACAAAAAGTCAATTAAGTCAAGCAGTGGGAAAAGTTCTCACTGCTCAACACCCAAAACTAGCCCCTGCTAGTGTTAATTCTCTTTCAACTTATTTATAAGCCAATTTGGCTTATCCAGACTTGCAACAACTTATTTTTTGTAATAGATCTTCCTCATTTGACCCATTTATTTGATTTGGAGCTTATCAGACCTTGGCTTTGACTTTTTGCTAGAAAACTCATAAGGTTGACTTTTAATTAAGTGCTTATTTGATTATTTCAGCTTATTGAATGTGCTTATTTGAAAACTTTTTGTTGATTAATCTTAGTTAAGTCATTTAAAAGCTTTTGAAAATTGAATCAGCTCTTGGGGCGGCCTAGAACTCGAAAACGACTATTTTGTCGTTTTGTGAAGATAGCTTTTAGCTTATTCAGGCTTATTCCTTGTGCTTATTTCAAATTTCTTGTTACAGATCTCTTAAGTAACTCAAAAGAATCTTGTGTGTCAAATTTGAGCTTATGGCATCAGCTTATAGCTTAATGGGCCAAAAAGCCCATTAAGAATAAGCTGCTTTGAAATAAGCTAGCTTAAACACAATTTTAGCTTTTGGGCCTTCAGAGTTTTGTTCTTAAAATCAAATTTTGAGTCAGATATGAGCTTTTGGGCTTAATTGGACAACATTTTTCTTATTGGGCCTTAAATAGCCCATTTAGGGGTCTGTTTGAACTTTTAGTCCATTTCTAGGCCCAATAGGGGTATTTTTGTAATTTCAACTTCATTTTTGTATTATTTAGGTTAAAATAAGCTAGTTTGCAACTTTTTAGAATTTTTTTATAAATTTTGGATTTTTATTAATATTTTATTATTAAAAAAATAAAAATTTAGATTTTTCAACTTTTTATATTTTTCTTAGGTTAAATACATTACGTTAGGAATTTTACAATTTTTAGAATATTTTTATTGTCATTAGATTAATTTTTAGAATTATTTTAAGTTTTAATAGTTCTTAATTGTTTTTAAATAGTTTTTATTAATTTTAAAATTTTCAAAAGTAGTTTTAAATTTAGTAAAGTCATTTTAGAGGTTTACAATTGAAAAAATCTCATTTTGGGCTTTTTTTCAATTAAATTGATTTTTTGGGCTTTAATTAGCATTAAAAAATTATTATTTAATTAAATAAAAGGTTTGAGTGATTTTTGATTTTTTGTAAACTCTAATTACATTATTTAGGATTTATCGCAATTTCTTAGGAATTTTTAGGGTTAATTTTTAATTTTGTCACTTTTTACGGTTTTACGTGTACGATTTTTTGTCTTAGTTTTAATCCATAACCGTAACCGTCATTCTCTTCTAATCTCTTTTCTTCTTTTCTTTTCATATAAATATAATCACAAAGTTAATCATCTCTCTACACAACACGCTTGCCTCCTTGGGAAACGAACTTGAACTTCATTGGTCATTAGTGCTTGGTTTTCCTAAACCGACACTTAATACTTTCCCTATTTTGCTCTCTTTTCTTAAAGAGTGGTAAAAACACTACTTCAGTTGTCGATGATCGAAAACAACAAATTCCGTGGTGATGAAAAGGATAACCCGCACAACCATATCCGCCAATTCAATCGTCTTACCGCCACTTGCAAATTTAAGGATGTTGTTAATGACTCGATTAAGATGATGCTTTTTCCGTATTCCTTAGCGGGGCCCGCTAAAATTTGGTTAGAGAAAGAGCCACCCAATTCTATATTGACGTGGAAGTATATCGTTTCAAAATTTGTGAACCAATTTTTCCCGCCCTCTAAGACTACGCATTTGAAAAACGAGATTTCAAAATTTTCACAAGAATTTAATGAGAGTTTTTCAACGGCTTGGAATCGGTTTTAAAAAATGTTACATGAGTGTCCTCATCACGGTTTTTCCGACTTGCATCAAATTGACACGTTTTACAATGGTTTGAATGATCATGAAAGAGATTATCTTAATGCCGCCGCGGGTGGTAAATTTTTGTGTAAAACGGTTGAGGAAGCGTTGTTGATTATTGAGAATAGATCTAAGGTGTATAGTCCTCGTAACACATCGAGTGTTCGTAAGGCTTCGTCTTCGACTTCACCTTCATTGTCGAATACCATCGTTGCTTGCCAAATTGAGGCGAACTTGGAAACAAAATCTTTGATAAGCTTAAAGGACTTTTAATTGAATTCAAAGTTGGTGAACAAAGTGCTCCCGCTACGGCTAAAGCGGTTGAGGTATCATGTATGCATTGTGGTGGAGGTCATGATTTCTCCCAGTGCATTACCAACGGTGGTAACACTTCGAGTGCCTACGCGGCCACGGGAACTTACAACCAAAACGGTCAAGTTACCCGCTCTAATCAAATGACTCCACCGGGTTTTGCTCCTAATCAAAATGCTAACAACAACTATCAAAACAATCAAGTTGGTTTCAAAAACAATTATAAAGGAAACAACTATGGGAATCAAGGGGCTAATATTCAAAGAGAGATCATTAGCCTAAGATCCGAGTTTAAGAATGACTTGAAAAAGGAGTTGAAATATGATTTAGCAAATGAGCTTAAGATCCATACAAACAAAATGGAGGGAAATGTAACTAGGTTACAACAAAACCAACAAAAAATGGAACAAGGGAAACATGAAATAAAACAAGAGATGATTAAGGCCGAGAAGAGGCAATCTATTTATGAGGATAAAATTTCATCCATGTTTGAGGCTATAATGTGTAAACCGTCTTCGAGTAGTCTTCCTATCAATACCATATCGAACCCTAAGGGAGAGATGAAAGTGATTACCACACGAAGTGGTAAGACACTTAAGGAACCGACTCCTCAACCAATTACTCCAACGGTGGAGGAAATTGAGGAAGAACCCGAGGTGGTGGTCGAAAAGGAGCATGTCCCAATCCCACGAAGTACCACTCATGCCACACCTACGGTTGACCCATTACCACATCTGGAACCCGAGATTCCAAAGGCTATGCCTATGACTCAACCCACACCACCTTTGCCCTATCCATCGAGACTTAAAAAGGAGAAACGTCAAGAGCGCGACAATTACCAATTTGAGATTTTTATGAAAATGTTTCGTGACGTTCATTTTAATGTGAGTTTTGCCGATGCTTTGGTCATGATGCCTCGATTTGCCGCTAACTTTAAGAGTATGTTAAACAACAAGGAGAAATTGCAACAATTGTCTAGTTGTTCATCGATTTATCTTAACCGCATACCTCAAAAAGTCGGTGATCCCGGTAAATTCTTGATTCCATGTGCAATCCAAGATATGGAAGAATGTTATGCCTTGGCCGATCTTGGTGCTAGTATTAACTTGATGCCTCTTGCAATCTTCAAGTCGCTCAATCTTCCTAATCTTACTCCTTCACTAATGTCTATCGAATTGGCCGATCATTCCACTATTCCCGCATGTGGATTGGTCGAAGACGTTTTTGTGAAAGTGGGAAAGTTCTATTATCCAGTATACTTTATCGTTGTCGGTATTCCCACGGATCCTCAAGTTCCTCTTATTTTAGGTCGTTCATTTTTAGATACGTCTATGGCTTTAATTGATGTGAATGCAAGAAAGATCACCTTACGTTTCAACGACGAGGAACTTGTTATAAACGCAACTCAAAATTCTCCAATTTCTCATGTTTATTCCGTAGCAACCATAAACCTAGTTGACATGATCGACGTCGTTTGCGAGGAATTTTCACAAGAAGTTTTAGGTTTTGGTGACGATGAAAATAGTGGCAATCCCACTATGCTTGATCCCATTCTTGATAATTCGACACCAACCTTCACTCCATTTGTAGGTGGTGGTTTTACGTTGGAAGAATTCGATGTTCCACGTACTTGTGAAGAAGACTTCGACAACGATGAGGACTTCTCGATTATCAAGGATTTCCTTAACGATTTCCCATTTCCTCCACCCGAGGAGGTTATGAGTATCGAGTCCAAATCTTCAATTGAGGAACCACCAATCCTCGAGTTGAAAGATTTACCTCCTCATCTTGAATATGTATTTTTGGAGGAGGACGAAAAGTTGCTGGTTATTATTGCGAAAGATCTTTCGAATGATGAAAAAACCGAAATTGTCGATGTTCTAAAGGATCACAAAGGGGCAATTGCGTGGAAATTATCCGACATTAAGGGGATCGATCCCAAATTTTATACCCACAAAATCTTAAATGGAGGTGGACTACAAACCCACAATTTAATGTCAAAGAAGGGTGAACCTCAAAATTCACGACGTCATCAAAAAGGACGTCCTTAAACTCCTTGATGCGGGAATGATTTACCCTATTTCCGATAGCCCTTGGGTGAGTCCTATTCATTGTGTCCCTAAGAAGGGAGGAATGATCGTTGTGCCAAACGATGCCAACGAGTTAATTCCAACTAGACTCGTGACCGATTGGAGGGTGTGCATCGACTATCGAAAGTTGAATGACGCCACTCGTAAAGACCATTTTCCCTTGCCCTTCATGGACTAAATGTTGGAGTGTCTTGCGGGAAACGATTTCTATTGCTTTTTAGATGGTTTTTCCGGTTACTTCCAAATCCCCATCGATCCTCGTGATCAAGAAAAACCACGTTTACGTGTCCATATGGAACGTTTGCCTATCGTAGAATGCCATTCGGACTTTGCAATGCACCGGGAACCTTTCAAAGGTGCATGATGTCTATTTTTCATGACATGATCGAGAAGACGATGGAAGTCTTCATGGATGACTTTTCCGTGTTTGGTAGTTCGTTCACCTCGTGTCTAGGAAATTTAAGACAAATGTTAAAACGTTGTGAGGAAACCAACCTTGTGCTAAATTGGGAAAAATGTCATTTTATGGTTAAAGTGGAATCGTCTTAGGGCACAAGGTTTCGGAAGCGGGGATTGAGGTAGATAAAGCTAAGGTAGACGTCATCGCCAAATTACCTCATCCCAAAACCGTTAAGGGAGTTAGGAGTTTCCTAGGCCACGCGGGCTTTTATCGTCGATTCATCAAGGATTTTTCAAAGATTTCTCGACCTATTACACATCTCCTCGAAAAAGACGCTCCTTTTGTCTTTAACGAAGATTGTGTACGAGCCTTTGAAATCCTTAAGAGGAAACTTACCGAAGCTCCCATTCTTGTTGCTCCAAATTGGAACCTCCCCTTTGACCTCATGTGTGATGCTAGTGACGACGCTTTTGGGGCTGTTTTGGGGCAATGTCATGAAAAAAATTCTAGCCTATTCAATATGCTAGCAATACGATGACTGAGGCTCAGCTTAAATACACTACAACGGAGAAGGAATTCCTTGCCGTGGTGTATGCATTTGAGAAATTCCGACCTTACCTCATCTTGACTCGATGCATAGTGTATACGGATCATTCGGCTATAAAGTATCTTAAGGCTAAACAAGATGCAAAGCTGAGATTACTTTGTTGGGTTCTCCTCCTACAAGAATTTGATGTCGAAATCCTTGACAAAAAGGAGCCGAGAAACTAGCGGCCGATCATCTTTCTCGTTTGGAAGATCCTCACCAAAGTGTTTACGAGCCAAAGGAAATCACCGAAACATTTCCTCTCGAGACACTTGGTGTAGTGAATTCTAATCTTGATTCATCCACCCCATGGTTTGCGGACATCGCAAATTACCATGCGGGGAACTTCATCATCAAGGGTATGCCGACTCACCAAAAATGAAAATTCTTTCGTGACGTCAAGTTCTATTTTTGGAACGACCCTTATCTATTTCGGACTTGTACGGATCAAATTATTCGACATTGTGTCTTTGGTACCGAAGCTTCTAACATCCTTAGAGCTTGTCACGAGGGACCCACGGGTGGTCACCACGGTGCTAATCTCACGGCTAAGAAGGTCTTTGATGCTGGTTTCTTTTGGCCTACTATTTACCGAGATGCACATGCACTTGTGAAGTCATGTGACTCATGCCAACGACAAGGAAAAGCCTCACAAAACGATGAAATGCCACAAAATATCATCCAAGCGTGTGAGATCTTTGACGTTTGGGGAATTGATTTTATGGGGCCGTTCCCATCATCTCGTGGTAATAAGTACATCCTTGTCGCTGTTGACTACCTATCTAAGTGGGTGGAAGCTAAGGCTTTGCCCACGAACGATGCTCGTGTGGTAGTCAAGTTTTTGAAAAGCTTGTTTTCTCGGTTTGGAACCTCTCGTGCGATCATAAGCGATCGTGGAACCCATTTTTGTAACGACCAATTCGAAAGGGTCTTAAGGAAATATGGGGTTACACATCGGCTTTCTACGGCTTATCACCCACAAACGAGTGGGCAAGTCGAGGTTTCAAACCGAGCGTTGAAGAGGATCTTGGAGAGAACCGACAATCTTGGTCGGATAAGTTGGACGATGCTTTATAGGCCTTTCAGACCGCTCATAAGACGCCCATCGGGTGCACTCCTTATAAGCTTGTGTATGGGAAGAATTTTCACTTGCCAATTGAACTCGAACACGAAGCTTATTGGGCCCTTAAGCATTGTAATGATGATATTGAGACCGCGGGAAAACACCGGAAAATGCAATTAAATGAATTGGATGAATTGAGAGACATTGCTTATGAAAATTCATTGATTTATAAAGAAAAAACTAAAAAGTTTCATGACTCAAAAAATAAAAACCGGGTTTTTAACATTGGAGATCAAGTGTTGCTTATTAACTCACGTTTGAAAATATTTTCCGGCAAGTTGAAATCCCGTTGGTCTAGTCCATTCACCGTGACCCAAGTTTTTCCTTATGGGACCATCGAGCTAGCTCAAAATGATGGCCCCAATTTCAAGGTGAATGGACATAGGTTGAAGCACTACTTTGGCGGGGAAGTTCCATCCTTGAACTACCTCGACCAAATCACCTTCCCCAATGATAATTAGTGTTGAGGGGATCGAGTCGAGCTCATGACTCGGTAATAAAAAACGAGGTGCCTCGTGGAAGAGTCCCATGCTTATCCTATGTACATATTATCGCTTTCTAATGTAGTAACGTGAGGGGATTTGTGCCTTTCCAACCTTTGTTTCATGGTTGTTTGTGCTATGTGGTTTTTAGATGATCATGATCTTCACGATTGGAGCCTCTCGTGTTCGTTTTATGGGAGCACTCGATCGTTTGCTTTGAAAAATTTCTCAATATCCATGATATATCCTTTTATGTTCTAAACTTAGGTTTTTAGCACACTTTGTAAACGGCTTTAAATTTAACGGTTACACCCTTTCCATGCTAGATTATGCATTCGACTACGTCTCTAGTATGGGGGTTTCCGACCCTTAGACTCGAAACATTGAGGACAATGTTTAACTTTAGTATGGGGGGTGAATAGATACTTGCCTTGCCAAACCTTCACGCTTTCCAAATTTTATCTTTTTGTTTATCATTTTGTTGCAAAATAAGGCTAAAAATGGCCAAATTTTAAAATTTTTCTCATCTTTTATAAGTGTTTGAAGACACGAATGTGGATTTTCTGATGGCGAGAATAAGAGTAATTTTTGACTCGACCGTGCGTGTTGAGCACTTAGCTTCGATTCCTTAACTTTATATTAGGCTAAGTATCTTAAATGAGGACGAGAAATGATAGAGTTAATTATAAGTTACTATGCTAAACGTAGAGTACTCGTATTCTTTCAAAAACTCATGTGTTCTCGTTGTTTGCTGATTCTCCCTTCGCTTGTAAATATATTTTGCTTAATAAGTATTGGCTTAGCGGTTTAGTCTTGATTGTTGGTTTCTAGTCTTTTCTAGTAGCTTCCATGTAATTAAATTGGCAAGACATTAAGGTATCGCCAGCGTCACGGTTTTGAAGTATTGGCAACCTGAATAATCGAAAGCTTCACCTAATAATAAGATTTCAAGTGCTCACCTAAATCAAGCAAACAATTTGAAGCTCACAAGGCCGAAAAATCTATGCGAATTTGAAAGTGAATCAAGCCTTAATCTTTGAAGCTTTAAAGATCCAAAATTCGCTTTTAGCTTGAGGATATACGTCTTTGGCCATAATAAACACCTCATGACGAGGTTAAATAAAAGGCAAGGCAAGACCGAAGTCATAATAAAAGCTTCATGGCGAAGTTGAATAAAAGATGGAGGTAAACCTATGATAATAAGGCCCATCCGGTAGGGGGCGTATAAAAGTCTTGGTAATAAGTCTCATGTTTAAAACCGTTATAAAACCGTGTTTATCGATCCTTCTTGTTGACTTAATTTTTTGACATCGTTGTCTATTAGGGGGGTTATTAATTCGATGGTCTTGGTTACACCGTTATGACTCTATTTTTAGACCTAAATCTCTATCATCGCATAAGTCAAAAATGTATCTTCATGAACATTCAAGACAAAATAAAATATAAGAGATACAACTTAGGAAAATAGGAGGATAAGTACGTGATTAGGGCATATGAGTAGTGTTAGCATTACTAACTTATAATGACAATGATCTCGTTGCACGCTTAGCATGGAATTGGGGTGAAAATCGAGGACGGCGAAATTATTTCTAACGAAGCATTCACGTGTTCTTGTTCTATGAACCTAAACGTCCCATTTTGTGACGAAAATCATACATTATGTCAAAAACGCAAGTAGTAGTAATAGTAGTAGTATATCTAGTTTATCATTCAATAAAAGTAAATAAAAATGAATTTTGGAGATGCTATGATACTTTATTCTAGCATTGCGTGAGGGCACGACTATGGTTAGTATGGGGGAGTGATGAGACTGCTTTTATACATAGTCTCATCGTCCAAAACGGGCTTAAAATGCATAAAATATCATGAAATATGCCAAATATATGCTTACGTTTATTACATGTGTATTTTAGGTACGGATATTGAGAAAATGACAAAAGATCACAAGAAACAAGCAAAAACGAACACAGGAAACGAAGCCGCATAATGAACCAAGCCCTAGTGTTGATTTTCCAAGAAAAACCCTTGAAGAAATGAAGAATGTACAAGAAGGGTCCTCCAATATTGAAAAATTGACACTTTAAACCCTTGTTTATTCATAATTACAAGTTTGGTCCTTAAAGTTTGTCAAATTTACAAAAAGGGCCCTCCACTTTGAAGAATTGGCAAGAATGGTCCCTCATAAATGAAGACTTGTCAATTTCAGTCCTCCACAAAGACAACAATACAAGTCAAGACCATAATGTTTAAACAAAATGCCAAAACAACCCTTCAAGTATCAATAAATGGCAAGAAATACCCCTAAAAATACTTTGGAAATGTATTTGGGGCAAAAGTGTGAAAACCAAAACTTGGTTATAAAGGAAATTCGGATTTTGTTTGTTTAAAGCTGAAATGAAAAGAGAAAGAAAGGCCGAGGGGAAAAATTTTCAAGACATAATACTTACCTAGGCCAGTGAGGGCTTAACACGTGCCCCACTATCACTCTCCACCAATGAGAACCCTCCCTTTTTACACCTCACCATCCCACTCAGCTTTATTAAACTAATCATAATTGATTAGTTAATTGGCGCCTAACACACCATTTAAACACAAAAACGGATTAAACCAAGTGTTCTTGGTGTTCTTAATACAAATTGGGTTTTCTCAAATTACTTGTAATTAGGCCCTAATCTTTTCCAGAATGATGATTAGGGTGACACTAAACACATCCCAACTCGCAAATCCCATGCCACATCATCACAAGTCACATGCCACCAACCTTGTACACAGTTTTGGAAGAAGATGCCAAAAGTTGCCAGCCATCCAACGCCCAAGAAAGATGCTTCAATCCTAAGCATACTATGGACCCTTTGATCAATTGCAACCTTTACACCTCACACAAACTGCCAACATTCAGTCACATGAGCTCAAGGTTTCAAATTTCCACAAGGGTATTTCTGGAAGAACACAGCTTAGGGTTTTCAGATTTTTAGGTTACAAAGGCCATGTACACCCTCTATACAAAGGGTATAGGGTCCTTCATTTGTAGTTGCTCTTGGTTTTCTTATTGGTCAACATTCTGTAAATCCTCCTTCATTATTAATGAATTGTGTTTGAATTGTGTGACGAATTCCAAGTGTCAACCTTTTTAGTTATTTGTTATTGATATATGTTTGTGTTGTTCAAGTCTTAAAACCTGTTTTCAAAATTTGTGCAAGAAATTGCTCAAAGTTCAAAACTTGATATTTTGCCAAGTCTTTGGTACATCTTTGGAATTTTTGGATTACAAGTGATCTAAACACCCTGATAAGGAGCTTATCAAGGTGTTGGGAGCTTGTGGTTTGGGGATTATCAAATAGTGGGTACAAAGGTTGCATCAATCAAGCTTTTTCACTTTTCTGTTTTTCATATTTTATGTTCTAACCTTGTTGAATCTTAGCAGCCTTGTTGTGGAAGCTTGTGCCTTGTTTTGCTAGGCACATCAGCTCAAAAATTCGTGAGTGTGGATGTACATTCATGAGGTATGAGCCCTTGTACCCAAAAATTGTCAAAAATACTTGATTTTTGTGATTTTATGTTCTGCTGTTGTTCTTGTTGATTTTGTGGCTTAATATTGCTTGATACTGCATAATATAGTTGTTATTGTGTTAGATTGGGCTTGGGTAACATTGAATCACACTTATACTTTGTTAAATCTTGGATTGAAAAAGATAAGGGGTGTTTGGGTTAACCTTTTTAAGATCACAAAGTGTTTTTGAGTTATTGTTTGTTGGTTATTTGTGTTGGTATCTGTTATATGCTTGGTTGAGTGCTCATTGCTGCAAGTTTTTGGCTTTAAATCATCAAAATCTTGATTGTGCTATAAAAGTTGGAAATCTGCTTGTTTTGACCTAAGATTTTGGAAACACTTAGTTTGTATGCATGCTTAGGGATAACAAGTGATTAAACATACTTATTGTAACCTGATAAGAAGATTTGAGTGTTTGAAATTGGATTTGTGGTCAAGTATATCAGCAAAGTATCAAAACTGCATGTTCTTTGTTCATCAGTAACATTCATTGGCTTGAATTTTGATCTAAACTTTGAATCAGTGCATGAAACCTGTTTATTTATGTTCATTTGAATTATTTATAGCTTGTGTATGCATTTGGTGAAGTTTGGCTGGCTTATTCTTGCTAAAAGTTCTTATTGAGTTCATAACTGTTATTGTTCATATCTGGGCAAAGTCGGGTGTTATTGACTCCTTGTGATTAACTGATCACTTGGGTGCCTTTGCTTAACCTGAATCCACAAAAAAAGTCACTAAAGACAAAAAGTCAAAAAGGTCAAGCAGTGGAAACTTTTCCCACTGTTGAACCCCAAAAACTAGCCCCTGCTAGTGTTATAATCCAAACAGCTTATTCATAAGCCATTCTAGCTTATTGGAACTTGCAACAACTTTGTTTTTGTAATCAATATTACTTATTTGACCCATTTAAGAGATCTGGAGCTTTATGGACTTTGACTTTTAGGTTTGACTAGAAAACTAATCAAGTTGACTTTTACAAATTTGCTTATTGCTTATTCCAGCTTATTGAGTGGTGCTTTTTGAAAGATTTTTGATTATTAAGCTTAGTTAAGCTATTTGTGACTTATTGCAACTTGAATCAGCTCTTGAAATAGCCTAGAACTCAAAAACGATTATTTTGTCGTTTTGTGAAGAGAGCTTTGGCTTATTTCAGGCTTATTCCTTGAGCTTATTTCAAGTTTCTTTTTGCAAATAGCTTATTTAGGTCAACAGAAGGACGTGGGTAAAATTTTAGCTTATGACATCAGCTTATAGCTTAATGGGCCAAAAAGCCCAATAAGAATAAGCTGTTTTAAAATAAGCTAACTTAAGCTCATTTTCAGCTTTTGGGCCTTTGAAAAATTGTGTTTAAAATCAAATTTTAAGCTTAACTGGAGCTTTTGGGCCAATTATGTGGACTTTTTCTTATTGGGCCCATTTATAAGCCCATTAAGGATCTGTTTGGGTATTTGGCCCATTTTAAGGCCCAGTATGGGTAATTTTGTAATTTCAAGTTCATTTCTGTTTTATTTAGGTTAAAATAAACTAGTTTGCAACTTTTTAGAATTTTTTATAAATTTTTGATTTTTATTAATATTTTATTATTATTTTATTATTAAAAATTAAAATTTAGATTTTTGCAAGTTTTTCATTTTTCCTAGTTCAAATACATTAAGTTAGGAATTTTAATTTTTAGATTAATTTTATTGTCATTAGATTAATTTTTAGAATTATTTTAAGATTTAATAGTTTTTAATTGTTTTTAAATAGTTTTCATTAATTTTAAAATTTTCAAAAATAGTTTTAAATTCAGTTAGGTCATTTTAGAGGTATACAAGTTAAAAAATCTTATTTTGGTCTTTTTGTTAATTAAATTGATTTTTTGGGCTTTAATTAGCATTAAAAATTAATATTTAATTAAATAAAAGGTTTAAGTGATTTTTGATTTTTTGTAAACTCTAATTACATTTTTTAGAATTTATTGCAATTTTCTAGGAATTGTTAAGTTAATTTTTAAATTTAGTCACTTTTTACGATTTTACGTGCACGACTTCGTCTTAGTTTAATCCATAATCGTAACCGTCATTCTTTTCTAATCTCTTTTCTATTCTTCTTTTCTCATCAATATAATCACAAACACTTAATCATCTCTCTACACAACACACAAGCTTCCTTGAGAACGATCCCCACTTTGGGTCATTTACATGTGGTTTTCCTAAATCACGTGTCGTACTTACCCTAATTACCTCCTTTTCCTAAAGGTGTGTAAAAACTCAACATCAACTCACCTTGAGTAATAGCAGTAGCAAGACAATCTTCGACGATAGTTGATGCCCGATAAACACAAAACCGCAACCTATCAAATAAGGCGCGTTCATTAATAATAAACTCGAGTAAAATCCATACTTAATAATATCAAACTCAAAATAATAAAATCACAACAAACCCAAAAGAAAAACGATACAAGTGACCTATTACTTCCTTTTATATGTTTACTTTATTAGACAATACACTCGATAAAAATCTGTCGGTACATACCAAATGTACGAGCCCATTTACCCCATTTAAACACGTCAAATATTCATGGTACTAATCAGAGACCTCACTTACTATCTATAGAAAGTCCTCCCAAAAGCCCATTAAAAGTTTTTACTTTTAAAGTTCCCTGCCCGACTCATCTTTGAACTACAAAAACCGGACAGTTTTACGTAACCGACTCATACAACCATTTTGACCATTTTAAACAATCCCGTTTACAAATCCGACACTTGATTTTGAAAATAGACTCACAACCAAAGGTTTAAAACTTTACATCAGTCCTTGACTCATTTCAAAACTCATTCTATAGTCCCCGAGATTCGATCCGAATATTGACAACAACTACATGTCGTGCCGATACTCGTCTCCCGGTACACGAATAATCAAATCATCATAACTTCTCGCTCGTTTGGAGCTAGAAGCTCTGCTTTATATCAAATCGAAGCTAACGAAATTCTATACAACCCTATGCTACTAGTTTACCCATTTTCAAAGAGTAAGATTTCCAAAATTGCCTTACAACTCACTGATGTAAAACACCTTTCTAAAAATCACACTAACTTAACTTTTCAACCCATTTTAATCAATCTCATACCCCTAGTATTACCCCACAGTCATCTTAAACAAGTAATAAAACCCTTAACACCCTTGATGATCATTCTCTTATAAATCACAATTAAAATTCATACATGCAAACACTCAAAATTTTAACTATAATAACATTAACAGCACATACAAACATAGAATTATATGAAACAACCTTGTTCTTCATTAAAAATTAAAAAGAATAAAAAGTGAATACATGTTAAAGAAAATTACACCAAAATGATCCTTGTCGAATTTGTAGAATGGGTATTTGATTAGATTATCATAAATCAAACTTGAAATCAAAGTGATGTTGTGTTTTTGTTTGTTGTATCTCACGGCAAGGAGAAAGAAAAGGGGTGGGGTGGGTGGATTTTTATTTTAAAATGATTTGTATGTGTTTTAGGCTAGTGGAAAGTCATTATATAGTGGTGGTGTAGGGTAGAAATTGCCAATTTTGCATTGTTTTGGACCAAAATACAATTAAATAGTTTAAAGGGTAGAAAATGTAAATTGTCAATTTTAAAAATATTTACGAGACTCGGGTTTCGTAAAAATACTTCTCAAAAATTAAAAAGCACTCAAAATATGATTATAATATAGTCCCGGTACGACTTATTAGGCAATTAAAAATAAAAACGTCAAAAATATAAACATCGAAACAACAAATAATAAAATGTAATGTTTCGGGCATCCGTCGATATCATCATCACTAATAATCCTCGCTATTAGTAAAAAGGTAAAAATAAGGCTTCCAACATCAGTTTTAAATCAAACCACCAAACGTCATGTCATTCAAGCTCATCAAAAAGTTCAAAAATATTCGTAAAATAATATTAAATAATGACCGCGGGTTCGGGTTATCACACTTTTCTTCTTCAAAGACTTGTGCTAAACTTTTTGCTTCGACAAAGGGGGAGAAATGATAGTGATAAGCTCGTTAATAATTCGAATTAACTTGTATTTTACGTAAATGAGTTTATAGTTTGTCGTAATCAAAAAGGGGGAGATTGTTAATGCAAAGCAATGCCTAAAAACGTTGTTAGTATCAATTAATCTTTCTTAGTTTTGATTACGACAAATTACAAAGACATTTATTGTCAAACACAATCATAAAATGAATTATCTAACAAACATTATTATCAAGGTAATAATCATTACACTAACATATCTTAATCATGCTTAGTGATCATAAAAGTGATTAGCCTTAAAACTCACTTTTGTCAAATGTACAGAAGATTTTTAATAAACTTTATTTTTGAGAAAATGTTTTATCAAAATAAAAATGTAAATTTGAATATGGCATATTCCAAATGCCATAAGAATATCATTTGAAGGTTTAAACAGCCTCAGATATTTCAAATTCACTAAAAGACAAAAAGGAGCAGAGTCTACTCTTTGTGGTTCCTTAAGTGCCTACGCGGTTCCCTATCGATAAGGAACTGCCTGGGTAGCTAAGGAACCGCCCCCAGATATCCGTTGGCATTTGTCTTCTATAAATAGTGGATCAAATCTACATTTTCATTAACCTTTTTTGGACATCTCTTTCAGTCTTCTTTCTCCTATCTAATCCTAGTCATTTGTAAATGATCACTTAATGTGTTAAGTATATTTACTCATGATTATCCTCTTGATCTCCTTCTTTACCTTGTCCAAAGAGAAGATCACTCACACACTTGTGATGTGATTAAAGATGAAGCTTTGATGAAGATCACCTTCTCCTAAAGATCTAGTCATGTTCATCATTTGTTTATTTGTGTCTTGTGTAGATTGAATGTATTTGTGAATACTTGGACTAGTTGTGTTCATCCAAGCTATTTGTGAATACTCTGATTAGAGTTGTGTAAATCCTTTGCACATGTGTGTGCTTGGATTTGTGTTGTGTAGATCCAAGCTACATGTGTGTACTTGGATATGTTTAGTTGAGTTGTAATTAGTTGTGTTAGTTCTCACTAAACTATAAAGTGATGTGGTTTTGTCTTGTGAGATCTCACTAAACTATAAAGTGATGTGTAGTTGTGTTGTGTGAAGTTCTCACTTAGCTTCAAAGTGAAGAGTCGTGAAGATTGGTTTTAGCTTTGGATTAGAACTCGACATCTAGCCTTGTGTCGGAAAATGGTGAAGTAGGCAACGTTGTGAAGATTGGTTCTAGCTTTGGATTAGAACTCGACATCTAGCCTTGTGTCGTAAAATGGTGAAGTGGGCGCCGTTGTGTAGATTGGTCCTAGCTAAGTTTAGGTCTCGACATTTAGCTTAGTGTCGGAAAATAATGTGAGCGACGTTGTAAGGTTTTCTCCGCCAGAAAGGGAGCTTGTAGATATAGTGGAAATCTCGAGTAAGGTGTACTCGAGGAGTGGAGTAGGAACGAGGATAGAGCCACGTTGCCGAACCACTATAAATCTTGGTGTCTTCCTATTAGGTTGTCTCTTTCCTTACTCATTACTTACATTAATTATCATTATACTTACTACACATTGTTAATTCATTAGAATTGAAGCTAATCAATGTGCAATTAGCTTTCAAGTAAAAGATAGTTTTTGCACTCACCTAATTGAAAGGAATTTTAATTAGGAGATAAACCGATGAGAAACTATTCATTCCCCCTTCTAGTTTCTACAAACTAGTTAGTAGGATTAGTTAATTAGTTTAATTTTCGCACACAAAGTTTGTTTTCAGTTTGTCAATTATGTTACACTTCTTGTTATTGATGTAAGCACTTTATGCCATTAATGAAAAAAATAAGCTTTTACTTTCATACAAAGTTCTTTTTTCATTCTAAATCGATTTAATGCTCTTAACTTTTCTGTTATGTTGTTATAACTGATTTCCCCATTAATGGAATTCAAGTTCTTCAAGATTCATTCACTTGTCTTATACTTTCTGTTTCTGTTACAAGCTTTGCACTTCGAAATCATGAATTTCATGATTTCAGTTTAAAGTCTCTGTTAAAAGTTTGTTGATGATTTAGCTGAATTCGAAGATAATGAAGTAGACGTGATATTACTGTGTAAGTTTTCAAGTAGAAGTAGAAAGACCTCAGATTACGTTTTCATTAAGTTTTGTTCGGTTCGATAGCAGATAGGTATTAGATGCATTATGTGATAAGCTGATCACAACTTACAAGTGATAAGCTGCTGTTGGTTTAATGAATAGTTCAGCTAGTGTAATCTTTGGTAATGAGTAAATATACTAGATCAAGTAACTTCAACTAGCAAATACAAAAAGCTCATAAGCTCTCAGTTTAGCTTATGAAGATAGCTGATAATATAGAATAGAATATATCTTGTATTCTGTTTTTGCTTGATTTTGCAGGATCCAAAGTAAACTCAAATTTTGATTCAGCAAATACAGTTAATCAGTCTACTGTGGCAGATCAGATGGATAATTTCAGAAGTTTTTCCGTTTTTGATGTGGTGAAGCTTCGATTTCAGTTGTTATTAAAGGCAGCGCAGCGCTGGCCTTCTTCATCAAAGGTCTTGGCTTTGGTTTCACAAGTCAAGTGTATCTTTAGTTTTCTGCATTTCTAGTGTAACAATGCTAGTAGAATAATGGTAGCGTAATCGTGCTTGCAACTTGCTTAAATGCTCTTGTTATATGATATTTGATATTTGTTTAAATTCAGTCCTTTATTCAGTTCTTTAAATGCAGTTAGTTCATTTAGACCTTTCTTAATTCTGCATTTTCTGTAGATCTGCATTAGATTTTTCGTAGTGTAATATTACTTGCACCGTGTTCGAATTTACTAGTCAGATGATGTTAGATGTTTGAATTCAGTTATAGTTAGGTTCATGTGGATTTGATGATTCAGTTTCTGCATATTGGATTTTAAATGATGTTTGGTGGTGTAGGCTTTTAGTCGAGTTTGTGTGATTAGGTTGTCAAGTTTAATTGAGCTAAGAGTTTCATAGCTGTAATAATCGCCTTCGCAGATTAATTCTTTGGCCATTCAGGTAGCATTAGGAGTTACTTTCACTTAGAAGCTGTTCATTGATAGGTCATAGTAATATGTTTTAGACTTATGCACAGTAGCGTTTGGCAGTTGGTTTATAGCTTATAATTTTTGGAGTATTTGGATTATAGTAAGAGTAGGTCCTGTTGTCATTAAATCGTGGATTTGTTAGTTTGCTGATTGAGATTAGATAGCTTAGTATGGATTAGTTGAGTCGATTAGGATTACAACGTGGATTTCTCAATGGTCTTGAACCGTCAGTGATTTTCAGAATTGAAACTCTTAGTTTGTAGCTCATCAAATAAGTCCTTGAAAAAAGCTGAGGAAAATTAGCGTTCAAGATAAGTTTAGTTCATTTAATGGATTTAGTTCAGTAACTCATTTGGATATTAAATAAAGAAGTAGAAGAATTTTTAGCTGCATGTTTGTTTTTCATTATTGCAGTAGTTTAGGTAGATGACACATATGGTCCCTCATTTTATATACTCTTATTACATTAGAAGTCCAACCATTGCAATACTGTTAGATTCCTGCGTTAGTATGTTAAGTCTCTATACTCTGTTGGGGTTGATCTTGTTGGGCCAATATTTCTATTGGGCTAGAATTAGTGTAGTAAATTTCGTTTCATATTTTAGATATATACTTAGGAAATTTAGATTAGTATAGTTTCTTTATGAAAATTCTGATTTTTGTTCTATAAATACATTTTAGTGTTATTAAATTTTATATTTTTGTTAGTGACACCTTTTGCATTTAATTTTGTAATTGCAATATGTTTATAGAATAGTACGTATACGTAAGAAAAATAGTATATTTTTACATTTTTGCATGTTTTGTGTGCAAGTAGCTTAAAAACCAAAATTACAAATTTTAACCAAAAACAATTAAGTCAAGCTTAAAAACGTTAAATCAATTCGATTAGATACCGAGACGAACGATACTTAAAAAGTGAAATATTAATAGTACATCTAAAAAATTCATTGTAGTATGCTTGAAGCTTCCACTTTTTATCCATCTACCCTGGTTCAATCCTTGAGTGAACAAACCACATCTAATTATTGGATTTGGTCTGACCATCTTCTTATATCCTTATTGGCTGGAACATGGTCATCGTAACCATGGTATCCCCTTTGGTAGACCTGCCAATGTATCCTACAGCTAAGACAACAAAGTTAATTAAACATGGATAGATTATTTTTAAATTATCTCATAACATGAATGCGATGAACATTATCAAACATAATGAGTCTATCCCATAATCCATAAAAAAACATGTCCTCCAACATTTAGGACAATATTTATAATTATTCCCCAAAAGAAGTTCATCTTAAAAACTAAATGCATCATAATTGGTTCTTCTAATCTTCTGTTGAGATTGATTCATCGGTGCTTGACTGAATAAGCCTTCTTCTTATTTTCTTCTTAGTAGTAGAACAACCATGGTCATCATAGTTTGCATCTTTAGTTGAGTTACCAACATACTCTGCATCTGAGTCCTCAAGGTCCACTCTTAAACAATGTCAATGTAAACAACAACTTAGTGTTTATAATTATAAGGTGCGCATAAAGAGTATTATGTTCAAATGAGATGCAAACCTTAGTTTTTTATTGGTTTCAACAGGATTCAAAGGAGTTGAGACAAATGGCTCTTTGGAAAGCCGTTTCAAGCGAGTAGGAATCTTCAAAGGAGATTCATAATCAGAGATCTTTTGAGGGGATGTAATATCCGTTGGCATTTCAGGAGGCGTGTTTTCTGCTGAATTAGCTTTGTTTTGGGACAAAACTTCGACACTCTCATCAGTATTTTCATCTTCCGTGCCTGATCCAACACTTTCAACAGATGCATCATCGTAAATGAGCCTCCAACAACAATGTAGATTAAATTGAAACAAGCTGACATTAGAAGAAGAAGTAATCAAAATAATAAAGAGAATACATCATTTGTTCTATCTCGTGCCCACATAAGGTGTAGGATATGTAAATCTTGCTTATGTTTTAGAGAGAGAAAGAGATAGAGAGATGATGGAGTTCACACACTTCTAGAGAGAGAAATGAAAGATTACTATGTGTAAATTATGAAAACCACCACCCTCTCCATCTAAGGAAAGGGTTTATATACCCAAGCCTTGTGATGGGATTAGGCTTACAATATTGGGCCGGCCTACACATGTTGTAGGCTAGGCTTGGCCTTGTTTGTTTAATAAAGATATCTAGACTACGAGCTACTACTTAATATATTGTTGGAGTGACCGAATCTTCCTAAATACGTAAAAACGTATTTCCAACAATCTCCCCCCTAAGGGAGTGTTGTCCCTAATATATGATGATTCTAGCACACAAATTTATGAAAGAAAGGTAGATATGAGATGAATTTTAGAGAGAGAAAGTAGTGAGAGAAAGTAGAGAGAAATGGTTGGAGAAACTTGTGGAATATTAGATTAGAGAGAAAATGAAATGACCAACACCCTTCCTAACATGCTAGGAAGGGTTTATATAGCCTTTGCTTACATGTAGCTTAATGGGCTATATGATCATGGGCCGGGCTTTCCTTTTGGGCTTTGGTTACTTATTAATGAACCTTAGCTTAAAGTTAAGCCCGTAATAACACGACTAATATACTACCTATTACAACGTTCTAAAATACGATACATAATAAACATATGACCGAGCATTCTTGTTTGACTCAATATTTTGAGGCTAACAATCTCCCCCAATGAGAGGTCAAAAACCTTGGTCATTTAGGAAATTTGTATAGATTACTAATCTCGCCATAAATGAGTCTTGAACGTGTAATAGTAGTCTTGTTCCTTCATGCTGTGATCTTTGAGCCTTTGTCGTTGTCTTTCGACTTTGTCTTTAAGCTTGAGATCTTCAAATCATCCTTGACTTATCTTTGCCATCTTGCGATCTTGTGTCTTCATCCACATGCTCACACTATTAATTGTTGAATATGTCTTTAGGCATGAGTATGTGGTTTCTGAATTATTGACTTTGCTGTGTACACCGTGACGCCACCTTCTCGAGAAAAAACATAGACACGGACTGAATGGCTTTGACATTCGTCCTAAATCGGTAGCGTTTTACCTCCGGTCGGTGAAGACCGTTATACGATATTAAATATCGTACCTGTGATCAGGTAGATTCAATTAAGAATCTCCTTGACAGGGTTTCGCGGCTGTACTAGCCGTTCTCTTTACTCGACCGTCTCAAAGCAAGACTGCGAACATAAAGAGTGAATCAATTGGATAAATATCCGCTTGATTAAAGTCGTCAATTCAAATTCCTGGAACAAGTGTGATTCATAAAGAATCTTACCATTGTTGCTTTCCATTTGACACAAGTTTGATTCATAAGAATCTCACAAGTCACCTATCGTTGCGCTGTTTGAGGTTGACGCTAGAAGGATTTCCATTCGTCACTGTGAATATTAATGAATATCACTCTGAATGTTCTGGCAAGATCATAAAGATATTGCGTAGAAACCTGAAACGAGTTTGAATCAATTCAGAATCAAACCACTGTTGCTTTTCAGTTTTGCACATGTTCAATTCATAAAGAATCTTGCATATGACCTACCGCAGTGCTGTTTGATGTTAACACTGGAAGGATTTCCACTCATCATTGTGAATACTAAGTAGTATCACTCTGAGTGTTCTAGCAATATCACAAGGATATAGCATAGGACTCTCTTGATCTTCATCCGTGTGTCCTAACGAGATTTGATTGATCTCTTGGCTCTAGACTCGATTTGTGCACTTTTAGTGGTCGGAGGCTGGAGCAGATGCCACCTATTCAATATCAACTATCTCGGAGTGAGAAAGTCAATAGAAGTCGTGTTGATCTCCGTGAGAATAAAACAAACTTCTTTTGAGAGAAGCCTGAGTAGCTAGGAAAGGGTTGTGCTTCACATCACTGGGTCCATGACGAGTTTATCTTCATGATGAGTTGACCCGGTTTCTGCCTAAGTTGTATGGAGGGCTTCTTTCTTTACACCCTTTATCCTTACATTTCTTTTTCATTCTTCAACCCCTTCAATGCTTACCAAGACATCATTACTAGCACCTTGTTGTGATTGTTCCAGTGCTAGCATCAGTACTTAGTCGGCATTCAACTACGTTCACATTCTACTCCATCTTTCCTAAGGACTTCTAATAATCTATTGGATTGTCCCTGGGAAGATCCCTCCGGTTCTGGTTGGATCATAGGACTTAAACCTAACCACCCTTTTGACACCAATAACGTCGTGAATTAAAGATGTTGTGGGTATTTGATCGTAACCATGAAAACCACTTTAAATTCTAACAAAGTGTTTGAAAAACATTTAACACCTTGCTAGTTTTGTCATTTCAGAAATGCTCCCCCTTCACATGTGCATCGATAATCGAAAGTGTTTCGCACGTGTAGGTAAGAGTTAAAGTGCTTTAGTCTTATATTAGATCACATTTTAATCACATTTTCTCCCCCTATCTCTAATATATAAAATCTTTTGATATTAGAGATACCAAATTTGATTAAAATATATTTTGAAAAAATAGTCTTGAAATCTATGGGAGAAAGATGTGTTAATCTTTTGCATGAAGTTAAAATGCTCCCCCTCAAAAATTGATCCAATTGAATTGTCATTGTGAGGATATTATCCACATTTCGCTTTTTGAGGATGGGAGATGTTGAACACACAATTTTTGAAAGATTTTGAATATCATTGAAAAATTCTTGAAAAAATTGTGTTCAACGCTTTTTGAAAAATCAATTCTTTTTGTCGAAAGGTTTTTCTAAAGCATAAACTTGAGTTCATAGACTTTGAATGTCTTGACGAACCCACTCAAGTGTAAGAAGATTGAACTTCTTTTGCTAAGGGTAAGAGCACGAAATCGTACACTCCCCCGTGAATATAGTTCCGGGTTGCAATCTGAAAGTGATTACAAGCCATTGTGTTGAGCTCAAAACGTTGAATGTTTTGTGACAAGCTCAACCCGTGATAGATTGCTCTACCCGTTGTTTGGAAATATTTGTCCAAAATAGACAATTTCCTTTATTAAAAGAAGAAATGACATGTTTTGAAAAATATTTACAACTTTCATTCTAGCTTTATGTACACACCCGTGTCGTTATTGAGCGACATTTCTAGGCACGTCCATATTATCGATACTAAAAGACATGTCGAGAAGAATATTTTTGGATTTTGAAAGATTTTTAATTTTGTGTTTTGCTTTTATGTGTTTTATATTTTTGTATTTTGCTTTTTCAAAGATATTTACAAGTTGATGTTTGATAGATAAATCAAGCAGGCACCTTTGCCCGAATCTCCAGGTCTGCTGGAGTCAAACATCTCATACCAATTTGCCTAACAAGGTACTCAAACCTATCTTTCGACAGAGCTTTCGTAAACAAGTCGGCTAATTGGTAATTCGTTCCAACAAAGTATAATTCAATGATACCTCTTTCAACTTGTTCCTTTATGAAGTGGTATCTGACATCGATGTGCTTCGTGCGGGAATGCTGTACCGGATTGCAGGAGATGGCTATGGCTGACTTTGAGTCACAGTACATAGGTACTTTATCAAAGTGGAAGCCATAATCCGTGAGTTGTGTTCTCATCCAAAGAACTTGAGCACAACACGCAGATAGAGACACATACTCCGCTTCGGCTGATGAAAGTGACGTGCAATCCTGCTTCTTGGAAGACCATCCCACAAGCTTATCTTGACCTAGAAATTGTGCACCACCAGAAGTACTTTTTCGTGTATCAAGACACCCTGCATGATCAGAATCTGAATAGGCCGTTAGAAAGAAACCAGTTTCCCTCGGATACCAGAGTCCCAAATAGATGGTATTCTTGAGGTACCGAAAGATCCGTTTAACCTCCTTGAGGTGCTTTTCAGTGGGTCGTGCTTGATAACGTGCACAATAACACGTAGCATGTGAAATATCAGGTCTGCTTGCTGTCAAGTACATGAGGGACCCGATCATGGAACGATATCTCGTTTGATCTATGGGTAATCCCTCCAAGTCAGCATCTAGCAAGGTGGTTGATAATGGTGTCCCAACAGGGTCACATGAAGTCATTCTATGCTTTTTGATTATCTCTTGACAATAATTAGCTTGGTTTATAAAGATACCACTTGGGGATTGGTGAACTTGAATTCCTAGAAGAATTTTAGTTCGCCCATCATTGACATTTCAAATTTGTTGTGCATTACTTTTTCAAACCATTTTGAAAGTTTTGGGTTTGTAGACCCGAAAATAATGTCATCAACATAAATTTGCACAAGCTAAATGTCATCCCCATATTTATAAGTGAACAAAGATAGATCAATGGAACCTTTTGAGAAACCTTTGGATACCAGAAATTTCGAGAGTTCGTCGTACCACGCCCTTGGAGCTTGCTTGAGTCCATATAGTGCCTTGTGGAGACGATACACCTTGTCAGGATAATGAGGATTGACAAATCCTTCCGGCTGCGTGACATAGACTTCTTCCTTCAAGGGACCGTTAAGAAACGTCGTCTTTACGTCCATTTGATAGACAGTGAATCCCTTATGTGCAGCATAAGCAAGGAAAATCCTGACCGCTTCCATGCGAGCAACTGGTGCAAATGATTCATCAAAATCAATTCCCTCTTTCTGGCCATAACCCTTAGCCACTAGCCTAGCTTTGTTCTTGATGATCGTATTCTCTTCATCCATCTTGTTTTTCCAGATCCAACGAAGATTTAATGGAGTCACATCGTATGGTCTGTCAACAAGTTCCCAGACTTTAAGTCTTTCAAATTGTTGAAGTTCATCCGTCATCGATTCAATCCAAGCATGATCAGCCATGGCTTCTTTGATGTTTTTCGGTTCCGCTGTACTCACGACGAGTGCGAACATACAAACATCGCCATCGGTTGCTAGTTGTCGTCTTGTACGAACAGGCTGTGAAGGGTTTCCAATTACGTGAACAAAAGGATGATCTCGGGTCCAATGATGTGTTGAAGGATGTCGCTGATAGAACGTATGCATATTTGACGAATCAACATGGCGAGTAGAAGACTCTCCAGTTTCGTGTACCGGTGTACCGAATGGGTTGTGAAAATCGTCATCGTCAGATAATGCACCGTCTGCTCGATTTGTGTTCTCTGGAGCAATGACAGTAGTTGTGGATGTTGTAGGATCGATTGTTGAAGGGATATTTTGAGGAGGTAAATCTGCAACAACCCGTGTTGAAGTAGATGAAGTTGTATCCTTTTGTTGATGATGAACGGTATCATCATTCTTATCATGAGTGACAGCGGAAGACTTCGATGCAACTTGTTTCTCCCCCGTGAGATATTCATCATACATTGGTCCATATAACATTTCCAACTCTTCAAGTGTCGTGTCCACTGTCATATCTGCTCTAGGAACATGTTCAGGAACCAGCTTTGAACTTGACGGTTCATTGCTGTGGTCTTGAGTTCCGAGTTCCGTGCGGTTGTGAACGGAAGTTGTTTGTCGTTGTGGATCGGGACTTAAACTGCTTTGTTCAAGTGCCATTTCTTGCAATTCATCAAATTTGATATGAATAGTCTCGACTATCAATTTTGTTCTCTTGTTGTACACTCTGTATCCCTTAGACTGAGTTGCATATCCCACTAAAATGCATGCATCACCTTTCTCTTTCGTCTTGTCCAGCTTTTCACCATCTCGAATAATGTAACACGTACATCCAAAAACGTGAAGGTGTTTGAGTGAAGGTTTGAGATCATTAATTATGTGATATGGTGTCTTTTCGTGTCTTGGGATAATTAAGGAGCGGTTTTGTGTGTAGCATGCGGTTGACACGGCTTCGGCCCAAAAGTATAGTGGAAGTTTTGAAGCAGATAATAATGTTCGAGCAGCCTCAACTAAAGTACGGTTTCGTCTTTCAACAACGCCGTTTTGTTCGGGTGTTCGAGCAATAGATGTTTCATGTTCAATTCCCTCGGCTTCAAAATAGTTTATCAGTTTTGAATTCAAAAATTATGTACCTCTGTCAGTACGAACCACTTTAACTTGAGCTTGAAGACCACGTTGTATCACTTTAAGGAAGCTGATGAGAACATCGGGTGTTTCATCCTTGGACCTCAAGAAGTGAGTCCATGTGTACCTTGAGTAGTCATCGACAATTACCATAACGTATTTCTTCCCATTGATACTTTGAACACGCATGGGACCACACAAATCTATATGAAGAAGATCTAACCGTCCTTTAGAGCTTGGTGTAGTCTTTGTCTTGAAACTACTCCGTTTAGCTTTACAAAGCTCACAAGAAGAACAAAGATGATCTTTGATGAATTTCAAGTTAGGAAGGCCTCGCACAATATCTTTCTTGGAAAGCAAGTTGATGGTGTCAAAGTTAAGATGAGATAAACGTTGATGCCATAACCAAGCTTGAGTCGTTGAAGCTTTAGCCATGAAACATATTGGAGTTGAAGATGTGGAGTCTTGTAGTGAAATAGTGTAGAGATCAGTACCCCGTGTTCCGGTAAGTAAGTCATTCCCATCATAATCACGAACAAAACATGTCTTCTTTCTAAAAGCAACCTCCAAATCCGCATCACAGAATTGACCAACCGAGAAAAGATTGTGATTGAGCCCTTCGATGTAGTAAACCCTTTTGATAGTGATATTCCCCTGAACCAAGTCTCCATATCCTAGGATCGGTGTAAATTGATCATTTCCGAATCGGACCGTACCCAGGAACTTCTCCATGAAGTTAATTAGAAGCTTGAGATTCCCCGTCATGTGCTTCGTGCATCCGGAGTCCAGTATGAAGAGAATTATTTCGATCACTTGCAGAAGAATTAGAACACGATGGAGCAGTTGCTAAATTGGATTCCATGTTAGTTGTGATTTCCGATTCATTAGTTTCCCTAGTCATCACTTAGAGGCACACTAACGCTCGTAGTCACATTTTCTGTCCTAACCTTAGGCATCCATTTATATCCTGGAGGACATTGATTAGCAAACCACCATTTCCAAGGCTTGCTAGAAGATTCATATAATTCCCTAATTCTGCTTCTAGGGTTCTTAGTGGTGGAGTCTGATGCAATACTTTTCTTAGGGGGGGTTGTACCAGAATGGTTCACTTTGCGTTTGGGTTTTCTAGCACTAATAGGCATCACAGTTTGCTTCTTAGTTCTAGTTTCTACGCCTTTGGCATTATTCGAAACACACATAGCATGATTAGCATTAGCACACTTTCCACATTTCACACAAACAGACTTAACTTTCATAGCATTCAAAGTCGAATCATTCAAATCGTCATTACACGCGATTACAGACGTTTTATTCTTAGAAACATTGAAAATCCTAGGGTGGTCTTCTACTTCCTTCATCTTCCCTTGACTTTTGTTTTGCCAGACCTTTTCATTCATGCGAGTGCTCTTAAGCTGGGGCCGGCTAACACTAGCAGTGGGGACTACTCCTGTAGTAAAAGACACACGTCTATTAGTGTTTCTAGAAGTCTGAGGTGATTGACTTTCTTTGTTTTGTGTGGGTTTAGTGGCCAATCTATACATCCCTGGTTTAACCACATTTGTGTTCTTAATGCTTTGTGATCGAATATGTGTTTTGGGAGTGTTTTGTGGTAACCTATCCTTCCCATCCGTCTTGGGGGCAAACGCAGGTTTTGCAAATGCAGAATTAGAGAAAACAGATGGTTTTCCCAAGACAGAGGGTCTAGTCACTTTTTGAGCATTGGGTTGTCTTACAACAGGTTTCTTAACACTAGGTTCCACAATCTTCCCACCCATCTTAGCAACGAGTTTCTGCAACTCTGCTATCGCGTTGTCCCTATCTTGTAACTGAGCTTTCAACCCTTTAATTTCCAAATTCTGTTCGTTCATTTCTCGAAACGTTTGGGAATGTTTTTCTTGCAATCTATTATCATGTGGAAAACTACCAACGTCTTTTTGCAAAGCAAGTTCAAGAGAATGACAATGTTTTTGAAGGAAATCAGTTTTGTGTTGAAGTAACTCAAAAGCCTTTTTATCAACATTTTCTTTATGTTTCGAAAGCTCAAGTTCAAAACGCTCACACTCTTTGATTTTATCAAGATATTTGCATGCAACATCAGAATATCCATCGATATCAGCACAAGATTGAAGAGTAACACACAAAATATCTTTGGAGAGACATGCTTCTAAGAGTAGATCATATTCGTTTGAAAATTCTAATTTGTCATTTTGAAGGTCATCAATTTCTTTTTCAAGAGACTCAACATATTTCAAATCATCAAACATTTCAGACTGAATTAAATTTTCAAACTCAAGAACATGTTCTTTTATTATCTTCGTATTTGGTATTAAAAGTTCTTTCACAAGCACAGTTATGTCGTGAGGAATCTCGGTTTTCCACTTATCCTTTTGACGTTTCTCCCAATCGCTTTCAACAATTGATTGAACATTATTAACGTGGTGTTTAAGAAAACCAAGTGTTTTTCTACTTTTGCTTTTAGAAGCATCTAGAGGCAAATAGTTAATATATTTAAAAACATTAGTTTTCCTCTTAGCGGCAAAAGCCTTTTTCCATTGAATTCTTTTTTGTTTGCATTCTAAAAAGAATTCCTCACGAGACTTCTGTTTTTGTGGAGTGAAAAGACCATAAAGACTGTTTAGATAAGCATAGTTATATGGTTTCACAAAATCTTTATTGACCGGTGATCTACTCTCCTCATCCCAAAGGGACGTCTCTTGACTATCGATGTTAGCTACTGGGCAGTCATTATCAGTCCATTCAGACTCATCAAGATATAAGTGAGGGTTCGCAACTTGAGCTTGTTCGAGGTACTTGGGGGTGGTAAAGCTAGGATGACCCTTGAAAAACGAACGAGGTGCTATCATTCTTACGGTTTGAATAGAGTCATGTGTATTATAAACAACGTTTTTCAAAAAATCGACTTGTTCTTCGAGATCCTTTACTTTTTTAGTATCTTTGCTTTGTCTATTTTTGAAATCTTGTTTTAATGTTTCAACCTCTTGTTTTTTCTCGTCAAGAATTTTAGAAGAATCGGTGGTGTTCAAAAAAAGCCTCTGTTCAAGTTCATTAACTTTTGTTGTGGCAAGGTACGTTTTTTGACGTTCATCACTTAATAAAACATTAAATTGACGTTTTTCTTTAGTTAACAAAGCAAGAGCTTCATTGTATTTATTTTCAAAATCGTCCTTTTTAACGTTGATGACACGACTTTTGTACCCCTCAAGCTCGTTGGTCTTTTGAAGAAGCTCAGCCCTATAACTATCAATAGTCTCACTAGATTTTATAAGAGCGGCTTTGCATTCTTCAAAGTTTTGAGTGAGCGTTGCGTTTGCCTTCTTTAATTGCTCTTGATTCTTTCTATTTTCATTGACATGTTTTTGTAAACTAGCAATTAAATTAGCAAGCGCGACACGCTACTCCTCATCATACACATTTGCATGTTGATCATCCTCAAACTCATCATTGCACATGTTTGATGAATCGGGTGTGGTATTGCTATCAACCGTTTCCATCATACATGTGTCAGTAATTGTTGTTGGTAGATCACTATGCTCATGTGTATCACCAAACACATTATATTCAGCATCATCTTGTACCTTATCAATTGGCTCGGTATCAAAGATAGGACCATTGTCATCTTCAGTGACGTTAAGGACCTGATGAATCTTTGCCATGTATGAATAATGTGCTTCGAGTTCTTGGTCGGAGACTTCATCATCTGTGTCGTCAAGCATTTCTCCTTCCTCAGCTGATAACTTGATTCCAGCTTCCATTTTCTTGCACAACAGCATCTTTTCCTTATGATAACCATAATCTTTAACCCTCTTTGGCTGCCTGCATTCCTTAGCCAAATGCCCAAAACCTCTGCAGTTAAAACACTAAATCCCACTTTGTTGCACAACTTGAGTACCAACAGTTTCCCTATTTCCAACAACAGTAGCCACCCTCTGATTATCATACTTAGGTTGTCGATCATACTTTGGAGGACTCTCAGCACGTCTTCGTGTGTCATACCTTGTAGGACTCTGTGCATGGGTGTTCCTCGAGTTTGAAGATGTTCGAAGGTTGTTGTTGGTGGGTTTGTAGATTTTCTTATATTGCTTCATAACGAAAGCCATTTGTTGCTTGAATTCCCTATCCTTTTGAGCTATTTATTCATCACTGTCTTCTTCGGATGATTGCTCAGGTGTGGGTGATGGTGCTCTTGCAACTTCTTTGCCTCGGGATCGTGTTGGAATATGTGACTTGGAGACAATGGATGATCGTGGTGATGATGATTGAGTAGAGTAGGTCTTTGAAGTACGGGAGTGATATTCTGGGTAATGTTGAGTGGTAGACACCAAAGCAAGTGGATTGGAAATCTTTGCAACTCGTTCAGCTCGAAGTTCATTTGCCTCATTTTGAAATTGTTTCAAGATGTCAAAGAGCTTGTGATATGAAACTTCGTCTAACTTTTGTTGTTGTTTCACCAAGGTGACAAACCATGTCCACTCTGGTTGAAGTTGCTGTAGAAATTGGACATTGACTTGCATGGTGGAAACTTGCAAGTTGTTTCGGGTCATATCATTCATCATCTTGTAGAATCGGGAGTAATAAGAATCAATTGATTCCCCATCCTTGGATGTAAACTTGCCAAAGTTCCAAAACATCTTAGTTTTCACATCTTGTTTGTTAAGTGATTCACCTTGTTGCAATCTTTCAATGGCCGTCCACATTTCTTGAGCAGTAGGACATGCGTCAACCGTAGAGTAAATTTCATCTCCAATGCCACTGAGAATTAAGTAGATTGCTTCCTTCTCTGCATCAAACCACGCACGGTTCTCTGGGGTGAGGTCGGTCCTCTTTTCATCACGTTCATATGCGGGTTGTGCGTCACTTGTGTCTGTGGCTGGTACTGCAGGAACTTGAATCCTTGAGAGTTTATAGGGTCCTTCCAAGATACATTGCCTTAAAGCATCACCGTTAGGTTTTGTGTCAAGGTAACGTATAAAACGGGATTGCCATTGATCATATCGACCCGACACAAGCATTGGTGGTCTTTCTTTGTTACCTGCCACCATTATGTTGTTGTTCGTCACACGATATTCAGCGGTAGAATCCATCTCAATGTTCTCTGAAATGATGAATCGAATGTGGATCTTAAGTAGTTGTGTTGTGATTGTTTGGTTGTTGAAATTCCGAAAATTGTGATTTTTTCACAGCCCGACAATAAATTCCTCAGTCCGACAAAACGGTAGACCTAAAAAATTTGTAATCACCAAATTTTGAAATTGTAATCACCAATTTATTTTTTTTAATCTTCGTGTAAACTACGTTCCGAAACTAGTCTAGATGGTGGCTAAGTCTAAAAAATACTCAAACAAAATTTAGCTAAACATGTCATCGGAATGTCCATCGGAATGTGCCATCAGAATGGCCATCGGAATGTTGGTTGTCGGAATGCTTAGATCGGAATGTCCTTTAGATCGCAATGTACAGTCGAAATGTTCAGATCAGAATGTCCTTTAGATCGCAATGTGTACCTATCGAAATGTTCAGATCGGAATGTCCTATCGAAATCCCAGATCGCAATGTTTATCTGTCAGAACCCCAGATCGGAATATTCAGATCGGAATGTGGCTGAAACAAATTTGGCAGAGTAACGACCCAAAATTCCTTAAAACCGTCGGAATCCCAGATCGCAAAGTACGATCGGAATGTCCAGATCGGAATAAGGTATCGAAATCCTTAGATCGCAAAGTAGAACCTAGCGGTTATTGTGATCTGGCCTCACTTTTGTACTTTCCGATGGTGCAACAAGCTAGAATTTCGGAAAGAAGAAAAATAATAAAGTTTTCAACTTTTGATCCAAAAGACTCGTGTTCAAACGAAAACCAAGATACCCAAATCACTATGGCACGAATAAGAAGTAAGACGACGTGTAGAACACTAAAAAACACAAAAAAAATCTTGAATTCGTGGAAGAAATAAGGATCAAATCAAATGAAAACTCAAAAACCAATCACAAAACTACCCCATGGCGATTGATACCAATTGTTGTCCCTAATATATGATGATTCTAGCACACGAATTTATGAAAGAAAGGTAGATATGAGATGAATTTAGAGAGAGAAAGTAGTGAGAGAAAGTAGAGAGAAATGGTAGGAGAAACTTGTGGAATATTAGATTAGAGAGAAAATGAAATGACCAACACCCTTCCTAACATGCTAGGAAGGGTTTATATAGCCTTTGCTTACATGTAGCTTAATGGGCTATATGATCATGGGCCGGGCTTTCCTTTTGGGCTTTGGTTACTTATTAATGAACCTTAGCTTAAAGTTAAGCCCGTAATAACACGACTAATATACTACCTATTACAACGTTCTAAAATACGATACATAATAAACATATGACCGAGCATTCTTGTTTGACTCAATATTTTGGGGCTAACAGGGAGGTCACTCCAAACAAGGGTGTTACCCTAGTTACAATAATAAAATAAACCTAGCATACTATGCTTGTCTTGAGCTCGTAGTTTTCGTCTTTCTTTTCTTTTTCTTTTCTGGTGAACATGCTGATGTGATCTCTGATATCAATCTTTAGCATTAATCTCTTGCCTTGATCTTGTGCATCCATCACTTGTGATCTTCGCCTCTTCGTGACATCACGTCCCACAGACTTATACCTTTGTAATTCTTGAAAGCTTCAGAGTTCGATACAGCGGAAGACTTGACTTTTAGGCTTTCTAGAATTAGATGAAATATTAAGTGCATAAAGTATAAGCATACGGGGACGACTTCTTCTTGGATTCCGCAATGCCGCCATCTTCAAATGCTGCAACATAAGTAGACACGAACGAAATGGCTTTGAACATTTCATTCTAATTCGGTAGCATTTTACCTCCGGACAGTGAAGACCGTTGGACGATATAAAGTATCGTACTTGTGGCAGGTAGATTTAATTAAAAATCTCCTTGACAAGATTTCGCGGGTAAACCCGTTCTCTTTACTCGACCGTCCAAAGCTGACTGTGAACGTAAAGAGTGAATCATTTGGATAAAATTATCCGCATGATTGAAGCCGTCAATTCTGATTCCTGGAACAAGTTTGATTCATTAAAGAATTGCACCATCGTTGCTTTCCAGTTTTCACGAGCTTGATTCATATTGAATCTTGCAAGTTACCTACCAAGTGCTGTTTAAGGTTAACACTAGAAGGATTTCCACTCATCACTGTGAACTCTAAGGTATCACTCTGAGTGTTCTGGCAAGACCGCTTAGATATTGCGTAGAGACCTGGAACTTGTTTAAGTTCAGCTAAGATTAAACCACTGTTGCTTTCCAGTTATCACAAGTTTGATTCATAAAGAATCGCACAAGTCACCTACCATGAGCTTTTTGATATTCGCTCAAGAAGGATTTCCATCTTCATTGTAAATACTTTCGTATTACTCAGATGTTCAGGCAAGATCATGAAGATTTTGCGTAGGACTCTTAATCTCTTTCTTACTTTTCACAGTGTGTGAAGAAGCAAGGAATTATGAAAGTGTGTCCTAATGAGATATTTGATGATCTCAAATGGCTCTAGAGTCGATCTTGCACTTTGGATTTTAGTAATCGGAGGCAGGAGAGGAGTGCCACCATTTCAATACCAATTTATTCGGAGTGAATAAATCAATGGATAATGCGTTGTCTCCGTGTGATTAAAACAAATATCTTTTAAAAGATATCTGAGTTAGCTGGGATGGGTTGTGCATTGCATCACTGGGTCCATGATGTATATCTTCAATATCGAGTATCATTAAAATGATCTCAATAGCATATGTGTTGATCCGGTTTCTGCCTAAATGTTAGCCTTAAAATGTGTGCGACTAACGGAATTACATTAGTTTCATAGCCGGGACTTGCAGGGACTAATATTGTCATATGTAAAGTCCAAGTCCCGGGCTATATAAACCCCTCCATACTTCCATGGAGGGGTGAGGCTTTTCATTTCTTGTCTTACCTTTCTCTCTCTAGAATAAAACACACTTTTATTCTCTCTTGTTTCTCTCACTAACCATGGCTAAACACCACTTCTACCCTCCCCGACCTCCGGATCGAACCCGCGTTCTTAGTGAATCCAACTTAACACTAAAGTTGTATGGATGGCTTGTTTCTTTACACCCTTTTATCTTTACAATTCTTTTTCATTCTTCAACCCCTTCAATGCTTACCAATACGTCATAACTAGCACCTTGTTGTGATTGTTCCTGTGCTAACGTAAGTACTTGGTCGGCATTCAGCTACGTTCACAATCTTTCTCCATCTTTCCTAAGGACTACTATTTCTAGCTATGGAATGTCCTTGGGAAGATTCCTTCGGTTTTGGAAGAATCACAGAACTTAACCTATCCTACCATCCTTATGTCACCACAATCTTCATCGTCGTGAAATAAATGGGTTTTGGGTAAGTATATGTCACCATGAAAATCCATTTTGATATGCAAATCCGTTTTGCTCCCCCTTAACATATGCCACGATATTCGAAAAAATTTCGCATATGTCGGGATGAGCCAGCACTTTAAGTCAAACCATTTGTGATAATTTCCCATATTAAATCACATTTTCTCCCCTATATTAAAAATATTAACCCAATCGATGTTTTTAATATCAATTGATTTAATGAAGTTTTAACAACGGTTTTGGGAAGAAAAATGCAAGTCCGTTTTATCTTCATGATACTAAATGTATGAGATATGATATTGATTTGTAACATGATCACATATTCACCATATTAGAAAAAATTGACAAGGTTGGACCTGATTGATGAGAACATCATATGATAAGATCAAATGGTTCTTGTCAGCATATGTTGGTCGCCTCGTCACTGCTGAAGTCATCTCTTGACACCATGTGTATGATTGGTATTCTTGTCTTGACACCAGTTTGTGAACTTGGCACTTTCGGCATCGAAGATTCTGAATGCTTGACAATTTCTCCCCCTCAATTGTTGAACCTTGTTCTATTGAAAGAGCTGTAGTCGTCGGTTGAGTAGTCGCATCGTCGAGTATGTAGATACCAATTGTAGATTGCTATGGTTGTAGAGATGATAGCTTCATAAAAAACAAGATTTCTCTTGTTTTAACAAATAGATGCACTGATGCGTACATATATTCGTGTTAGATTGTGTTATAACGTAAACACAATCCCTTACATGGTTATAAAGTAAACCATGCCCGAGAAAATTAATTCCCGTTGTTGAGCCAAAGCTTTCAGAAGAAATACTTGACTTTAATATGAAAACCAGGTTGCAGTCAGAAATAACTACAAGCCATATGGGCATGTTTTATGAAATATTTACAACTTTTGTACGAACTCTATTTATGGCGTCGTGTCAATATTAATCAACATTTCTAAGGCCGTAAATATTATCGTACCAAAAGACATGCCTTTGAAAAATAAAGTAAAAATATTTTTGGATTTTTATGAATTTTTCAATTTTTATGGTTTTTATCTGGTTTTATATTTTTCTATTTTGCTTTTGTGGATAAATATAAACAATATATACGAATGATCACCAAGGATACGGAGAATAGTTTACCACCACTATTCTTTCGCCTCATCTGCCAGTTCCTTTAGAGTCTCAGGCGAGAAAGTTCTCATTCCTAGCTTGTCGGCCAAAAATTCCATTCGAGCGCGATCTAAAGCCTTCGTGAAAATATCCGCCAATTGATACTCAGATCGGACAAAGTAAAGCTCGATTACTCCATTTTCCACTTGCTCCTTGATAAAGTGGTAGCGGATGTCAATGTGCTTCGACCGGGAGAATTGAACATTGTTGCAGCATAAGGCAATTGCACTCTTGTTGTCACAGTACATCGGAATTTTGTTGAAACCTAGACCATAGTCGGTTAATTGCGATCTCATCCAGAAATTTGAGCACAACAATCAGACATAGCTATGTATTCTGCTTCCGTACTTGAAATTGCAGCGCTTTTCTGCCTTTTCGATGCCCAACTGATTAGTCGATCTCCTAGTAGTTGCAAAGTTCCACTCGTGCTACGCCTTGTATCTTGACAACCCGCGTGATCCGCATCTGCATATGCCATAAGTTCAATTGAAGAGTCCTTCGAATACCAAAGTCCCCGATTAATGGTTCCTTTAAGATATCGAAAGATCCGTTTCACAGTAGCCAAGTGTAACTTAGTAGGTCGAGTTTGATACCGAGCACACATACATATAGCAAACTGAAGATCAGGTCAACTAGCTGTGATATACAGAAGGGTACCGATCATTCCAAGATAAAGTGTCGGATCAACGGCAACTCCATGTGGATCTTCATCAAGCTTAGTTCGTTCCACCATTGGAGTATCCATGGGGTCGCAAGATTCCATCTTATATTTCTTAAATGATTCAAGGGCATACTTGGATTGATTGATAAAGATGCCTCTGGGACTCTGAGATATCTGAAGACCTAAGAAGAACGATACCTTGCCCATCATTGACATCTTAAACTTGGAAGACATGAGTGTCCCAAATTCGTCGGATAAGATTTGGGTCGAGGCTGCAAATATAATATCATCAACATATATTTGTACCATAATCATATCTTTACCTCGTTTCTGAATGAAAAGCGTGGGATCCACCTTGCCTTTAGCGAAGCCTTGAGTAATGAGGAATAGTGACAATAGATCATACCATGCACGTGGAGCTTGCTTCAACCCATAGAGAGCCTTCTTAAGCTTGTACACATGATTAGGATAATTAGGATTCACAAAACCATCCGGTTGTTGAACATAGACCTCTTCCTTGATTTCTCCATTAAGAAATGCCGTCTTCACATCCATCTGATAGACGATCATATTCATATGGGCTTCATAAGCGAGGAATAGTCTAATAGCTTCCAAACGGGCAACAGGTGCAAAGGATTCCATAAAGTCGATGCCCAATAAATGTTTGTATCCACGAGCTACTAGTCGAGCTTTGTTCTTCCATATTCCGCCTAACTCGTCGAGTTTCACCTTGTAAACCCATTTCAAAGTGAGTAATTGCACTTGATCCGGGCATGGAACAAGTTCCCATACTTCAAGACGTATAAATTCATTAAGTTCTTCTTGCATAGCTTCTATCCAACAGGATTGAGTAAAAGCTTCTTGCCATGTCTTAGGTTCAACTTCAGTGAGAAAAGCATCAAAATGATAAAACCTTGCATTTTCTTGTAACTGCCTTCGTGTGGATACCGGACGATTAAGGTCACAAATGATAGAATCTATAGGATGATCCTTTGTCCACTTGCTGTCATGTTCACGAATCCGTGGATTGGAGTAGACCGTATTAGGAGCTTCCTCTAAGGTGGACGACCCGGCTTGATTAGGGTCGGGAATTGGTACACCAAAGAATGGAAGTTCACGCATTTGAGTGAATTCCAAATCGTGATTATCATCATCCTCTTCATCATCAATAGGCATGACATGGGTAGTTGATTTGGGTGTAGGTTGTGAATTACTTGTTGAAGGTATATCTTGACCAATTGTAGGTGTAGACGTATCTGATTGTGCTTCAGTTGCTGGAGCGACAACTTCGGTTACCGGAGCTATTACCTTAGGTTCTGGAGCAACAAAACTTGGAGGAGTAAAGAATTCATCAAAGAATGGTTGAAACAACGTATCCCATTCATTCCTAGTAGGTGGTATAAATGATGAAGTAGGGTTGTTTGGGACAAGACCAGAACTAATGTTACTGGGTCCCATTTCATGAAGTGCGGGTTCAGAGCTGCTTTGCTCAAAAGCCATTGTTGTCAGCTCATCAAAAAAACATTCATAGTTTCGAGGATTTTACGAGACTTATGATTGTAGATTCGGTATGCCTTCTTTGTAGGTGCGTAACCAATGAAAATACCAATATCAGCCTTTGGTTGAAGTTTTCCCAAATTGTCACCATCATTATTTGGATAGCAAAGAGAACCAAATACATGAAGATATGATCAATCTGGTACTTTTCCATGGAGAAGCTCATAAGGTGTTTTATCATGGCATTTACGAATTAGTGACCGGTTTTGGGTGTACACTGCTGTAGATACTGCTTCTGCCCGTAAAAACAATGGAGCCTTTGCGTAAATTAACATCATTCGAGCAGCTTCCATAAGTGTGCGATTTCGCCTTTCAACGACACTGTTTTGTTGTGGAGTGCGTGCAACGGATGTTTCATGAGATATGCCAACTTCTTCATAATAATCACATAAGATTTGATTAACAAATTCGGTTCCATTATCTGTACAAATGCGTCGGACAGTAGTGTTGAGACGCACTTGAATCATCTTGAGAAATCCGATGATGAATTTAGGTGCCTCATTTTTTGTTGTAAGAAATTTCACCCATGTAAACCGAGAGTAATCGTCGACAATTGCGAGGATGTACTTTTTGCCACTAAGACTTTCAACACGCATTGGCCCACAAAGATCCATATGCAACAAATAAAGTTTCTCTTGGTTGGTGTCTTCCGTCTTGGGTTTGCATGAATTCTTAGTGCTTTTTCCCATTGTACACGCGGAACACAAATGATCCTTGTGAAATGAAAGTTTAGGAAGACCACGAACAAGTTCGTTTTTCGCCAAATGATTAATAGTGTCAAAGTTAAGGTGAGATAACCGTCGATGCCATAACCATGACTTGGTCTTCGATGCTTTGGAGAGAAGACATAGGGGAGAAGCGGCCATCATGTCTTGTAGAGACAAAGTATACAAATTATTCCCTCGAGTACCTTTCAATAAATCAACCCCTTCCAAATTACGAATGAAGCAGGTATGCTCTCGAAAAGCAACTTCTAGGTTTGCATCACAAAATTGTCCCACGGAAAATAAGTTGTGACCGAGACCTTCCACATAATACACTCTTGGAATGATAACATTCCCAATATGATATTCACCGTAACCCATTATCTTTGCAATATGATCATTCCCAAATCGAACCGTACCAAGAAACTTGCTGACGAAATTTTTGAGCTGAGAGCGATCTTCGGTCATATGCTTGGAGCAAACAGAGTCCAAATACCAGAGAACAATTTGGACCACCTGTTTTCAATAACAATAGTAGACAATGCATTGGAAACTATTGGTTCCGGAGTGTTAGCAGATACAGATGTAAGATTATCAAAATTGCTAACATGTGTGAGACCCTTACATTTCCTGTGTTTTCTAATGTGAGTTTTAGCACTAACACGTTTTACTGTTCCAACTTTCTTAGGTTTTGGATTATTCGCGGGCACTACAGTGGGAGTAGACCTATTTAAAGGGCACTTGGTTCCTACAGTAGTGTCGGTGTTCCTAGTTAAAGGACACGCTTGTGTTTTGGTAGCCTTGGTACTCCTAGTTAAAGGGCACGCTTTCTTCGCTGTAGTGGGAGTGATCCTAGTTAAAGGGCACGCATTTCCTACTATAGTGAAAGTTCTACTAGTGGGGAGCCACAACCAACCAACTTGGGTTAACACTTTCCCAGTCGGTTTCCATTCTAATCCATTTTTTCGGGCATTCATCTCATTCACATGGTCAATAAGGCAAGAATCATGACGACTAGAAAACATACATTCATTGCAATTCCAACATTTCAAATTAGAATTCACAGTAGGCTTAGAACGCTACACAACCGCAGACCCTTTAGGTTTAGCTACATGATTCTTTTTATTCAAAACAGAAATAACATTCCTAGGATGGGCTTCTACTTTCTTCTTCACTCAACTACTAGGTGGGGGAAAGATCCTATCATTCTTCTTGTTTCTTTTAAGCTTAGATCTTTGAGCCTTAGTAGTGGTGCTTACTCCTGTAGAAGGCAACACGAGAATATTAGAAGCTGGTTTTGATTTCGCCTTATCTTTAGTGACCAAAGTTTGAGATGGTTTAGTCCTAGGGCCCTTATTAAATGGTGTGACGGCTATAAGGTTACTTTTGATTGCACTAGAGGACGATGCTGAGATAGTGGCTGCGTTATCCACAAGATTCTTACCTTTTAGAGTACGAAGTGTTTCCTGTAACTCGGTAATACACGATTTTGCTAGGTTCAATTTAGTTCTCGGTATCTTCTCGAATTGATTTCTGGTTCAAATTGTGACTCAATTGCTTTTGGTGAAAAAGAATATTTTTGGTTGTTTTAAAATAAATGTGCAAGACGTAAATGAAAATGACGTTAATTTAAATCTAAATCTAATTTAAAATAAATGACAAGAATTTAAAAGCGTGACGAAAAGTAAATAGCAATTAAAGTAAATGACGTGAATTTAAAACTATCCTAAAGGCAAACTTAAAACGCAACAAAAACTTAAACTAAGGCAAGGCTAAATAAATCTAAGGCAAGTAAACTTAAAGTGCAACTAAGGAAAAAGGCGGGAAAAGTAAAGCTTGAAAATTAAAAATTAAAAAACAGAAACTTAAAAAAGAACCTGGAAACAGCTCATTCAGAATAATCCTTCGTTCGGAATAATCACTCATCCGGAATGTCACCTTCGTTCGGAATGATTCTTCTTCACTCTGAATATTTACCAAAACCCTTGATCCGGAATAAAATGCTCACTCGGAATAATGGTTCATCCGGAATATGTCACTTAATCGGAATATTCACTATTCCGAATGAACACCTTTGATTCGGAAGAAATTGTTGATCTGGAATGTTGCTTAATCGGTATAAATCCTCGAACCCTTCGTTCAGAATGTTCCGAATGAACCCTTGATCCGGAATAATAAATTATTCCGAATAAACATCTTTGATCCGGAATGTTCCGAATGAAGATCCTTGATTCGGAATGTTCCGAATAAACACTTTGATTCGGAATACAAGTATTCCGAATGAATGCCCTTGATCCGGAATGTTAGTCTGGTTCGGAATGTTTTCTTCACTCGGAATATATTGCTGATCCGGAATATCAAACTGATCCGGAATATGTCACTTATTCGGAACAAGCCCTTTATTCGGAATATTCAACAAACACCCTTCGTTCGGAATGTCCTGCTTGACTCGGAACAATCAACAAAATTCCTTCACTCGGAATATTTGGCTTTGATCCGGAATAACCTGGAAAATGAACAGAAACGAAGAACACGGGACAAAGAAAACACGAATCTAATCCAAAACTAATCAAAATCAACCCAAAGATTAAACAAGATTAATAACAAATAATCAACTAATGATAATCTATCAATCCAAATCAATCAAACTAACAATACTAACCACAATAATCAAAACCCACTTTAATCAAATCAATAAAACATCAAAAACATAAACATGAACATAAACATAAAGATTAAAGATTAACAAGAAAGGAAGATAGGAGATAAACAATAAAAGTAAAGATTGACAATAATTAAAAGGAAACTTACTTGAAATTAAAGGTATATAAGGTGCAAGACAATTAATTAAATGACATGTAATTAAAGAACAAGTAATTAAAGGATGGAAGAACTAGTGTCACTCTAGCCAACAAAATGAAATAAAATGAAATCTAATCTATTTATAGGAGGATTAGGGAGGTGCTTAGGAAGCTTCCTCCCCCTCTTTCTTCTTTCTTTAATTGCATCATTAAGTCCTTAATCTTCTTAATTCTTTGACTTTAATGACTTTGTCTCGGGATTTCTTTAAGCTCGTCTTGTAATTCTTCAATAAATTAGACTTGAGTTCTTCGGCTTTAAGTAAACTTCCGTCTTTTGACTTTTTCTTCGATAAATCTTCAGAATTGGTCTTGGACTTCCGTTCTTTTTGCACTCTTGATTTCTTGACTTCGTCTTTCGTCTTTTTCTTCGATAAACGCCCGTGAATTCCTGTGTTTTCTCCCCTTTTCACAATTTGATCCTAAATCACAACAAAAACACAAACCACGCATAATTCCGACATAAACGACGTAAAATACACGTTTTGGCTTGGTTATTATTGTAATTAAGTGGTAAAAGGATGGGTGTTTTCACACCTATCAAATCCCTTACACTTGACCATTGCAATGTCCTCATGCAATGCATTAGTTACAAAGCACGATTACACTTTTCATCATAATCAATCCATATTGGCCTTTATTAAAGAGATAGAAAATTATAAACATTCAAAGTAAAGAAATCAAAAACATACCTTCGGGTTTTGGAAATGTCATGAATGATCATCATCCTCAAGTTTTCACTTTCTCCAAACCAAGCTTAAAAACGAGATCATTGTTATTATAAGTTAGCAAACTAACACAAACTCATGTGGGCCAATTATTCACTTAGACTCCCTTATTCCTAGGTGTATCTCTTATATTTTATTGTTGTCTTGAATGATCACGAGGATGCATTGTTGACTTATTTCGATAGCTTATTAGGTTTAAAATAAAGTGGGACGATTTAATCAATAGTTAGCTAAATGATAAAAACTTTTAAAACTGCTTCTCGGGACCTCATAAAGTTCATATCTTGGCATAACTCGCTTCGCGATTTGAGACCATTCTCGGACCGATATTTGGCATCGACTTCATACTTCAAATCTTGAGAGACGTTCATGAAATAATGGTCTTCTCTTCATAATAGGAATTTCTTCACTTGAAGTTTTGAGAGATCCTTCATTTTTGGACCACGACTTCTTCATTTTTCTCCAATCTTTATTTGGGATTTTGATATACAACGATCCGCCTCCTTTTAGGACTTGGATCTATTTATCCTCATACCTTGTTAGGGCCTTTTTGAATAGACTTCTCCATGATCTTTACGGGAGTATTTTGCTTTTCGTCGTGTGTCTCGATCCTTCATATTGATTTTTGATAAATGATTCTTCACGTCACTTTGGATCTTAAGCAACAAAATATAGCCCGCATGCCTTGTTAGGGCCTTTTCGGACTCGCCAATCTTCGCGTCCCGCTTCAATAAGTTATTCCTTGGCTATGAACTCTAATCCATACCGAGCAACTTTTAAACGATCTTGGGCTAAAAGCTAAGTAACTTTTCAAATCGTACAACCTTATTTATTGCAGATAAAACTTATTAGCAAGCGGTGGGAGATTAGGCTTATAATTAACTCACATAAATTCACGAAAGGATACCAAACTTATAATTAACTCTATCATCTCTAGTTCTCCACAATTTAAAATCTCAAGGAATGAGACTCGTGGATGCTTAGCCTATTAAATCAAAGCTTTGGGTTTTCGAGTCATCTATAGGATCTTGCAAACTCTTAGACTTTTTCAAGTTTAGAAAGCGCATTTTAAAGTTCCCTTGATAAACAACTATCTAGGATCAATTATAGGAACTTGCGAAAAGTTCTTGTTCTTAACTCGTGAGAGTTAAGACTTTCGTATTTTATAGCTCCCTATATAAAAGCCTAGCAAAACTTGACTTAAACACGTTAAGGATACTAGCTAGAGTAAACTTAGATAAGTAAACTCGGGTTGAGTCAAAAGATTCACAACGTTTGAAAATTAAAACCACTTTATTAAAAATTTATTCTAATAAGGAAATAAAATAACTATACAAAGGTAAAACTAATAGGCCAAAATAGATCAAAAATTTTGAAAAATGTCGAAAAATTGATTTTCTGGTTAAAATGAGGACAAATACAAGGAAAAGGCCACTTAACTTCGATAGAAGTCCCCCCTACACTTAATATAAACATTGTCCTCAATGTTTAAGCATGTGGGAGTAAACTCCCCTACACTTAGGACATTGTGCACTTTGTTTAAATCTCGCTAAGGAAAAGACAACTAAAGAGATTCCTATTTTAATATTGGAAAATATAAAATAGTGAATCGAAAAGAGTTTAGGATAGAACCGGGAAGACGGAAACACGGAATCACGGGTCGTCAAGAATCATCAAGAGTGGATCATTGAGCGCTCGAATCCCTGAATATGAGAAGAGAGGAAGTAGCAAACACCAACGGGTCTCCCCTACACTTAGGATATAGATAGCTAAAATATAGATACATGGGTTGCCTCCCAGAAGCGCTTGATTTTTGTTAACCGAGTCGTGAGCCTGACTCGACCTTGATTAGCAAAGGAAGAAGCATGAAACATATCCACCGGGATCAAAGACATAGTTTTCGTCCATCAAATAGCATAAGCTTAAGGCGAACAAGGCAAGCCAAAGAAGAATAGGCAAGGTTCCCTTAAGCAAAGATGGAGCACGGTGGAAGCAAGTATGGTGAGGTGCAAGCATATCTTCAGTAGTTCCAAAAATCTTTCCTTTTATTTCATCAGATGGATACTGAGATGGCTGAAGAATATCTATACCGGGATCGAACACCTTTTCCTTTAGGGGAAAATAGCACTCGGGCTCAGCAGCATTTGAAGATGATTCGCTAAGAAAATACACAACCTCATCCTCAGAAGGTGGACAAAGAGGTGTCAAAACATACGTGTTGCGGACGTTGGTGTCGTCCGGTTGCTTCTCCTTTGAAAGAATTTTCTTCAAATCCGAAGTAGGATCAAGACCATAATTATCAAAGTCTAAAGGAGGAGCATCACTCTCATGAGGGAAGTAAGTATTGAGAAAAGTAGAGAAGTCTTCCTCAAATGAGTAATCATCCAAAGTAGGATTAAGCATGGTTGGCGGAGGATCTTCATTATGTGAAGAATCACTCGAAAGAGTATCGGCTTCATCAAAATCATCATAAGTGGGCATGTCGGGATACTCGGAAGTAAAATCATCATAATCATCTCCATCGGAGCTAGAATCATCATCATAAGCATCATAGATTGGTGGAGAATCATATATGGGTTAAGGTTCCAAATTGGAGAGAGAATCATCTACATCATCTTGAAACAGTGGATTATCATTGCAAGAATCGAATAGAGGATTGTTGTAGATGACAAAATCATCGAGCACATTAATCATATTCGCTGATTCTCTTCCGTATGATTTGCTTGTAAGCTTCCCCATTTCAAAAACTTGTGCATCATCCCCGACTCTTAAGATGAGCTCACATTTATCCACATCAATTAAAGCTCTACCGGTTCTCAAAAATGGCCGTCCAAGTATTAACGGAATACGAGGATCCATTTCATAATCAACAATGACAAAGTCGACCGGAAAAGTGAATGTGCCAACTTTAATGAACACATCTTCGGCAATACCAACGGGGTAAGCAAGAGTGCGATTGGCAAGCTCAAGAGTCATTTTGGTGGGTGTAAGGTCGGGCAATGATAACTTTTTCCAAACACTTAAAGGCATCAAATTTATACTTGCCCCGAGATCGGCTAAGGCAGTAAATTTGTCGGTTTGGTTAAAAGTACAAGGAAGCACAAAACGACCGGGATCTCCAAGTTTCTCCGGAAGTTCTTTAAGAAGGACGGCAGAACAATTTTCATTTAATCGAGTATTAACAAACTCGGCCATCTTCTCCTTCTTGCTAAGCAATTCCTTAAACATCTTGACAAATTTAGGCATTTGTGCTAGAGCTTCAACAAGGGGAAAAGTGACGGTCATTTCCGAAACTTTCTTCAAATAGTTTGACACTTGAATGTCATCCTTGGTGTGCATTTTGGCCTTGCCTAAGCGAGATGGATAAGGAATTTTGGGTTTGGGTGGTGGAGGTGTAGAAGGTGAAGGTTGAGATGTTGAAGGTGGGGTTGGTGGAGGATTCGTCTTGCGTACTTCATCACGACGAGGCGGAGACGATAATGGTGTACTAATACTAGGTGTGAGAGGAGTAGGGATAAATGGTGGTGGAGGAGGTGTTGATGATGGGGGCGGGATAGGTGGTCCTACTAATGTAACTCCACTACGGGTAGCAATAGCACTCACATTCGCTCGCGGATTGGTGACGGGGTTTGAAGGTAGAGAACTCGAAGTAGAGGGTTGAGTGGTGGGTAAGAAACTAGCCAGCATATTCTTCAAATCATTTGTTTGATTGCTGAAGGAGGATTGTATATTATCTCGAAGCTCAGATCTAATTTCATTCCCTTGCTTGGTGATATCCCCTTTCAAATTGATAATTTGGCTTTGCAGATTCTTAATTTGCTCACCTTGGGTTCTCATTAAGGCTTCAACATCTTGATTGATGGGTGGGGCTTGTTGAGCGGGTGGGTGATAAGGATTAGAAGCTCGAGGTGGAATTTGGTTGCTTCTAGTGTAATTGTTGTTGGGGTTTTGGTTTTGAGGAGAAAAACCGGGTGAAAGGTAGTTGTTTGACCGGTAACTCAGCAAATTTCGATCCCCTTGAGGTCGGGCTTGGTAATTTTCCGGTGAATAATTACCATAAGCTGCATACACGTTTTCCGGATTTCCTTGAGTAGAAGGACAATCAGTGTATGAGTGAGGACCACCGCATGTCTCACAAGGATTGGCTACCGCTTTAACTTGTTGTTGGTTTGTAGCGAGGAGCAAGATATTTTTGTTCATTTCGGCCATCATGCGGGTGAATTCGGTCATATCGGGGTTTGATGAAGTAGAAGAAACATTGACTCTCGGGTTGTTCCTTGAAGAAGCGGAGGAATCCCAGTTTTTATGGTGAGTAGTCATGTTTTCAATAAGTTCTCTACACTCCTCGGGTCGTCTTTTCATAAATGTGCCACTGGCGGCTGCATTAATCGTATCACGATCACGAAAAGTCAAACCGTTGTAGAAAGTATCAATTAAGGTCACAGGGAGCATGTTGTGGTTTGGACAATTATCGATCAAAACATTATATCTTTCCCAAGCATCAAAGAGAGATTCATCGGGTTCTTGCATGAAACCGCTGCTTTGAGTGATAGTAATGAATTTGTCGAGGTGTTTGTTGGCATCATCATCAGGCATTCCGGCGAATGGATTAGTTTGCACTTGCTGAATCATGTGGTGCTTCAACGAAAACTCCGGAGCCGTGATTTGCATCGGCGCAATCGGTCCTCCTCGTCCAAACATGGTGGGTTGACAAAGCTCCTCCATTGTCCGAAGATCGGGTTGTGGAAGAACATTGTTGTTGTTATTATTGAGGTACGGTGGATTATTGTTGTTGTTAACACCTGCCATAGCTAAATCTTCACGAGACTCGGGCTCTTGATAAGTAGAAGATCTAGTACGCATACATCTGCAAAAGCAAAAGAAAACAATACCAAATACAAAGAGACTATATATACACAATAAAAATAAAATCTTTTTGGATTTTTGAAAATTTTTAATTTTTATGGTTTTTTGAAAATTTTTAAGCAAGAAAGATAACGCTCACGAATGAACGGATCCCAAAAAGCAACGCGTCTCTCACAGAAAACCGTTAATCTTCACGAAAAGAGCCGGCAGCGGTGCCATTTAATACAAGGTTTTTGGCCAGGTATAAAAGTTTTAAAGTTCGTTGATGTATGTCTAATCGAATTGATCCTGGTTAACTATGCGACTCAGTCGTTCTTTGGTGGAAACAAATGTTGTGTCGTTGTAGTAAAATTAAAGGTGCAAAAACTTTAAAGTAAAGGGGCAGGTAATTTAAATCTAACTCTAATTTAAAATAAAAGGCGAGAATTTTAAATCGTGACGAAAAAATTAAAAGGCACTTAAAGTAAATAACGCAAACTTAAAACTATCTAAGGCAAACTTAAAACACAACTAAAACTTAAACTAAGGCAAGGCTAAAATAAATCTAAGGCAGGTAAGCTTAAAGTGAAACTAAGGTAAAAGACGGGAAAATTAAAGCTTAAAATGCTCACTCGGAATAATGGTTCATCCGGAATATGTCACTTATTCGGAATATTCACTATTCCGAATGAACACCTTTGATTTGGAAGAAATTGTTGATCCGGAATATTGCTTAATCGGAATAAATCCTCGAACCCTTCGCTCGGAATGTTCCGAATGAACCCTTGATCCGGAATAATAAATTATTCCGAATAAACATCTTTGATCCGGAATGTTCCGAATGAAGATCCTTGATTCGGAATGTTCTGAATAAACACTTTGATTCGGAATACAAGTATTCCGAATGAATGCCCTTGATCCGGAATGTTAGTCTGGTTCGGAATGTTTTCTTCACTCGGAATATATTGCTGATCCGGAATATCAGACTGATCCGGAATATGTCACTTATTCGGAACAAGCCCTTTATTCGGAATATTCAACAAACACCCTTCGTTCGGAATGTCCTGCTTGATTCGGAACAATCAACAAAATTCCTTCACTCGGAATATTTGGCTTTGATCCGGAATAACCTGGAAAATGAACAGAAACGAAGAACACGGGACAAAGAAAACACGAATCTAATCCAAAACTAATCAAAATCAACCCAAAGATTAAACAAGATTAATAACAAATAATCAACTAATGATAATCTATCAATCCAAATCAATCAAACTAACAATACTAACCACAATAATCAAAACCCACTTTAATCAAATCAATAAAACATCAAAAACATAAACATGAACATAAACATAAAGATTAAAGATTAACAAGAAAGGAAGATATGAGATAAACAATAAAAGTAAAGATTGACAATAATTAAAAGGAAACTTACTTGAAATTAAAGGTATTTAAGGTGCAAGACAATTAATTAAATGACATGTAATTAAAGAACAAGTAATTAAAGGGTGGAAGAACTAGTGTCACTCTAGCCAACAAAATGAAATGAAATGAAATCTAATCTATTTATAGGAGGATTAGGGAGGTGTTTAGGAAGCTTCCTCCCCTTTTTCTTCTTTCTTTAATTGCATCATTAAGTCCTTAATCTTCTTAATTCTTTGACTTTAATGACTTTGTCTCGGGATTTCTTTAAACTCGTCTTGTAATTCTTCAATAAATTAGACTTGAGTTCTTCGGCTTTAAGTAAACTTCCGTCTTTTGACTTTTTCTTCGATAAATCTTCAAAATTGGTCTTGGACTTCCGTTCTTTTTGTACTCTTGATTTCTTGACTTCGTCTTTCGTCTTTTTCTTCGATAAAAGCCCGTGAATTCCTGTGTTTTCTCCCCTTTTCACAATTTGATCCTAAATCACAACAAAAACACAAACCACGCATAATTCCGACATAAACGACATAAAATACACATTTTGGCTTGGTTATTATTGTAATTAAGTGGTAAAAGGATGGGTGTTTTCACACCTATCACTCAGCCAAGGCCAAATTCTTATCACAAATTTGTTCCCTCAAATCAGATATTTCCACCGACTTCTGATTCAATTGTTCAATCAATGATTGATTTTGTGCAGTGGTATTAACACATGCGGGCTTTACTGAATCGAAGAGTCGTGTATTTTTCTGTTTTAAGTTATCAACTTTGGACAAAATCTTGGAAACTCGATTATGTAGATCAAGTTTTAAATTCTCAGCGGCCTCAAGTATGTTCACACAGTTAAGCTCCTTAGATTTCTCTATGTCTATCGGCAAAGATTTAGCAACTTTGTCACTTAGCTGACGCTGTTTTGATTGTAAATTCAATCGAAAATTCTTTTCAAAGTTTGCATCATCGATATTAACACCTTCTAATGACGTTTCAAATATTTCTCGAATAAATTGTTATTTGCATTCAAGCGAAATACAATGTGTTTGAATCTCATCAAAACGTTTTGAAAGCGAAGAATATGAATCTTGAAGCTTTAGAAATTCAGCGTCAGATTCATGACAAGTACTATCTACCATATTATCCACAAATTCAACATTATGCACAATAGAATCATTATCAACACTTTTATTCACACAGACGGAAACTATATCATGAGACATCACTTGTTTCAGAAGCTGATCATTTTGGCGTGGAACCCGTTCTATTTCAAGTAAACTGTTTTCATAAGCATCATCCATTTCATTGAAAACACGTTTAACTTCTTCTATTTCAAACGCAAATCTTGATCAAGATTACTAAGACAAGCTTTAACATTCTTTACAAACGGATCAATTTCGTCTCGAAACGCAGCTCTAGTGTGCTCAAAGTTCCATTCACCTTCCGTTATGGCCGTGGCCGTCGTACGTTCCAAAATGACCTTATCAAAATCGGGTAAGTGTTGGTGTACCGCTTTTAAGTTAACGGATGCCTTACTTACCGGTGGAATTAACTTTGTCAAATCCGTTTTGACAAGTGTAGGAGACGTACTAGGAAGGTTTTCATTTGACAAACTTGGGGGCACAAGAACTGTTAGTTCAGCTAATTTCTTTTGTAAGCGAATACGTGTCTTTTTAGAAAGTTGATCTTTATTATGCATATCATAATCAATCGTATGGAATTTTGAAAACATTTTAGAATGAGTTTCTTCCATAAGTGACTGTGTCTCCTCAGAACTACGAACATAAGGTGCTTCTTTTGATTTGCCAATTAGGGTCATATCATAAAGACCGGGAATATATTCCTGAGCTTGTTTTGCATAACCGGGATTAGGTGGTAAATTTTGAAGACGCTTAAGTTTGAGTTCTTTAAATGATTTAGTTAAAAGATGAACCTTTTCTGTGGAAGCGTATTGTTTTAAAAGCTGTTGTTCCTTGAATTTAAGAAGTTTGGTAGCATTAATTTCTGATTCAAACTTTTTAGACTCGAGAGTTTCGAAATCCATTTTAAGTTTCTGAAAATCATTGACAACCGACTCTTTTGCTTTTAATTCATTGGAAAGATTAGCTTTTAATGATTCTATTTCATTCATTGTTCAATCTTTCAAAACGAAATTGGTCAAATTCAGAACATGTTATTTTCTCTGCTTGAGGGACCATTTCAAAAGTTTTGACCTTTTCTTTATGCAATGCAAGCTCAGCAGTTAGGGTGGAATTCGTATCTACGGATTGTCCGAGAGCCATATGCATTTGATCAATAATATGTTTAAGCAGCATGACCAAATCATGTTGAGCATAAGATTCCATACCCGTCGTAGCATTTGGTTGAGGTTCACTCAAATGTGTAGGATTGGGTACCACATCATTTGAGTTACTAGTTCCCGAATGCTGTTCGAGGTTGTCATTTTCATGCCCAACTTGATGCGGATTATCATCATTACAAAGATTGGTTGTGGTGGGTACCTCACTGATGACATCAGAACCGTAGTGAGAGAGATTAGCAACGAGAGCAGCTTGGGCAGAGTGAATGTCATCATAATCCGAATCATACGCGTCAAGATCATCTGCTTGATAAGCTGCATTAGAAGTGGAAACAACTGCAATGCCTTTAGTATCTGCTGCCCCTGGGTCTGCAAGAAATGCTAACTCCTCTGAATCCAAAATCTTTCCCTTAGACTTAGCATCAACCAAATACATTTTCTCACGAAACCACGCTTCATCCCTTCTCCTTTTCGGCTGAGTGCATTGCCTAGCCATATGACCTTGTCCTCGGCAATTGTAGCAAGTCACAACCTTTTGAGTACCAATGGGGCTTCCATTTCCATTAGCTTGAGAATTCACAGCTTGAGCATTCACCGTCCTTGTAGGAGGTCCATATGAATTTTGCCTTCCCTGAATGGGTTGCACTGTTACTTGACCATCTTGAACAGTAGCTTATTGTCGAGGATTTGAAGAGGTGCGGAGCTGATTGTTTGTTGGCGGAAATCCTCTAGTTGCAACAAGTTTTGACAAGTAGGCAGTGAGATGGTTTAGAACATCAGCTGGCGTATCATTTGGAGTAAAGACCGGTGCTTGGATTGGTGGAAGTTCATTAGAGTAGAAAGCTTGTGTTGGTTGTGCTTCTATTGGAATATATCATTGCTGAGGAGTATAGCCCATTGGAGAAGTGTTGGCTTGTGATAGTGATGTCTGATATGGTGGTTGCTGTGGAAAAGATTGTTGATGAACACTTTGTTGAAATGCTTGATGTGGCATCATTGGTGGTTGATAAGATGGTTGTTGTGGTTGCTGATAGGTGTGTGGTGGTAGCTGCTGCAAGTATGATGGTTGTTGATAAGTATAAGCCATGTTTTGTTGAGAAGCATACATGGCAAGTGGATCATGAACTTGAGGTTTAGACAACCGAGCCTCGATCACATGGCATTCGTGTTGTTGAAGAAAAGCTTGAAGTTGATCCACATTGGTGTTATGTAAGTCCTTAGCCAATTTAACATCCGTCACGTACTTTTTCCATTCTGAAGGAAGAGTGTTCAAATACTTGGTGTTCAATTGAAACGTAGGAATTGCCATGCCATAGATATTGAGCTCATTCAACAATAGGGTAAATCTCAGATAGTAGTCATTGAGAGTCTCCCCTATGGCAAACTTATCAAAAGTATCATAAAGCTTACACTCTCGTTCTTGTTTAGTTAACGAGGTGCCTTGCATTAGAACACGAATTCTATCCCATAACTCTTTGGCAACTTTATGTTTGCTAACGAGTTTGTAGACATCTAGAGGAAGGGCTTGGAGAATGATGTTTGTTGCATACTTATCACATTTGTCTTGAATCTTCATATCTCTAGTCAATTCACCCGTTGTGTAAGGACGAGTAGTCGTACCTTCCGTCACTGTACCATAGTCTAATGGTCCATTGGGCACCGATGCCTAAATGAGATGTCCATTCTCTTTGTTCAACATGTAAAGTTCCATTCGGGAAGTCCAATCCTCGTACATAGACTTCTCCAACATTGGTGGACGATTATCCGTACCCGAGAGGATGGACTTATCCGTAAGAGATGTGTACTCCATTTCGATAAGTTAATATTTACAAATATTGATCGAACAATGAGAGAAAGTAAATGTGTTTGTTGTAGTGTGTTAAAGCCGAGAAATAATGTTGAAATCCCCTAAATTATGTTCTCGATAAACCAAAAATTCCAAGACAAAATTGCACACGTTCGAAATTTTTTAAGGAATAATTTTGGGTTGTCGGAATATTGATCGGAATAAAGATCGGAAAACTGTCGGAATAAGCCTATCGAAATACCCTTGATCGGAATGTCCCTAATCGGAATACCCTTGATCGGAATGTCCCTAATCGGAATACCCTTGTCGGAATGTCCTAATCGGAATACCCTTGTCGGAATGTCCTAATCGGAATACCCTTGTCGGAATGTCCCTAATCGGAATACCCTTGCCGGAATGTCCCTAATCGGAATACCCTTGTCGGAATGTGCCAAATCAGAATACCCAAATCGGAATACTCAAATCGGAATACTCAAATCGGAATGCAATCGGAAACCTTAAACCCTTTTCCGATGACACTGATCGGAATAACTATAAACCCTTTTCCTATGACACTGATCGGAATAAATCCCACTTTTCTCGGACAAAACTCAACCAATTTGAGATTTTAAGCCAAAAAATGATCAAAACACCCAAAAATTTTGTGTTTTTAGCCAAAGTAAATATACCAAATCTCTACCACAACTATGTAGAAGATTTGTATCAAGAAAAAACCATAAAAAACACAAAAAAAAATTTGGTTCGTGTAAAATGGATCAAAATAGGCGTATGAATCAAGAACACAAACACATAAACAATACAATCATCCCATGGCTCTTGATACCATTTGTAGGATATGTAAATCTTGCTTATGTTTTAGAGAGAGAAAGACATAGAGAGATGATGGAGTTCACACACTTCTAGAGAGAGAAAATGAAAGATTACTATGTGTAAATTATGAAAACCACCACCCTCTCCATCTAAGGAGAGGGTTTATATACCCAAGCCTTGTGATGGGCTTGGGCTTACAATATTGGGCCGGCCTACACATGTTGTAGGCTAGGCTTGGCCTTGTTTATTTAATAAAGATATCTAGACTACGAGCTACTACTTAATATATTGTTGGAGTGACCGAATCTTCCTAAATACGTAAAAACGTATTTCCAACATAAGGAGATTTTCCATTGTCCCTTCCCTTGCTTCAGATGGATCGGCTGGGCCAACTCTTTTTCCTGATTGAACATCACACCTGACATTCGGCAAGATATATGTAAGTATACAGACGTTTCAAACCCAATAGAAATACGCATATACTTTCTAACTTGTTTGCCTTTTTCAGGTCCTTGATAATTGGCATTTCTAAATCATCGTAAATTTTGGTCGAGGTGGTGCTAAACAAATATAGCTTATCTAAAAGGTAATAAAACTATTTCATTTAACATGTGTACATACATTATTTGAATACACATAAAAATTATTTGCACTTAATGTTGTAAATCTTGGGCCACACGCATGATAAAACAATAGGGCATAAACCAACTTGTTTTGTTTTCTTCTCTATGAGAACATCGCCAAGGGCTCCCCATAGAGTGACCCGTATTGACTGTCCACCGATTCAATAAAAGAAACAAATTAATATATAACACCAAAGCCAAAACAATTGTAAATAACAGTATATACCTATCATAAGATAGAAATCTAAATTCTTGGATCCTGTTTTCTTGATCTCATTTGTCCTACCAACATTTGTCACATAACCGAAAAAATTTGCAGGTTTTTTATATGAATGTTAACAGCTATCTATTATGCTCTAATTTAAATTATTTTAAGCTATTAAATAATTACACATATCTTACCAATTAAATATTTGCCATCTATAGCCATAATTTCATCCCAAGGGATAAAGCTGAAAGGATATCTAATGAAGCCATCAGGACTGACAGAAACCTTTCTGATTGTTGTCGCTCCATCAAACTCCAACATGAAGGTATCATATTTCTTCACTTGATACTCTGTCTTATTATGGTGGACAATAAAGATCTTGATTAAGTATATATCACCTTTTTTTACACGCATAAAATTGTGAGCCACACTCCCTTTTACAGTGCAATGAATGGTGTTACCCTGAAAAAATGTAAGAGTTAGAATCATCATAGGAAACCATATTATTTAAAACAACATCTAATCTATTATGCAAGTATACCTTTGCATCAGAGACTACAAAATCAGTACTCAAATAAGTCCTTTTTTATAGCATTAACATCCTAAACTCTACCAACCATAACAATAATAGAGGCAGTAATATTCATCTCCAATTGATCTAAATACAAAGGCTCATCTACATGTGTTTCATTAGTGGCAACCTCTTTACCAACATCTTTTTTTGTGATTTCTAGGGTATTGCCAGAAACCTTTTTAGTCCTCTTGCTGGTTGGACATTTAGAGACAGGCTTTGCAACCCTAACATTTTTAGAGGCACTCACACCTTTGTTGGCACTCCCAGCAACCTTGCTATTCACCATAGGTTATACAGAATTAGGCTCAGACATCATAGCCAAATCTTTGTGTAGATAATTACTTGACATTTGGTATTTACTTTGTTGTGCAGTTACAATACTAAGGATATTTGACCATTGCACAACTTATTCATAGTGAGATAGAGATTGTAACTGCATAATGATTGAGATACCGGATCATGAGGCTGTTAACATGCCTCCAACCCATTAATAGAGGATCTCATTAAGTTGAAAATCAATTGCAGCAACCCTTGGATGAAGTTGGCAATAGCTGTTTTTTCCCTTGGCAACTCAAGACTTGCATTTAGTACCCTCCACATTCCCTGGTCTTCTTCACATTATGGAGAATCTCATTAACTTGAGATACAAATGCAGCAACTTTCCAGCACCCTTTCAGCGATCCGTTTCTTTGCAGCACCTTTCCAGCATCCTTCCAGCAAATCAAGACTCTTCCAAATGCATTTAGTGCCCTCCACATTCAATTAGAGGGCCTAAAAATATAGTATTATAGATACTTTTTACATTTACATATTAAAACGATAGGCTCAAGCCATTGATTTTTTTAAACTTATCATTTTATTTTCCTTTTTTTTAAGATTATTAATTTAGAATTCATTAAAATCAAAATAGAAAATTAGAAAACGAAAATGAAAAAAATACGATTTTTTAACTGGTGTATGAATGCCTTTGTTGGAGAGCGTGGCATGTAATTTGACGTGGTCATCCGGTGTAGGCGTGAGCAAAACCGACTGACAACCGAAAACCGACACAAACCGACCGAAATCATAACCGACCGACACAAACCGATCAAATTCGGGTCGGGATTCGGGATGGGTTTTTCATGATTTCGGGACTCAGTTCGGGTCAGGACTCGGGATTAATTCGGGATCACACAAAGAGAACCACACAAATCGGGAGTAACTCGGGCCTAACTCGGTTCTGTTCGGGACTCGGGCCTAACTTGGGTCGGGATTCGGTTTGAGTTTTTCACGATTTCGGTTTCGGGATAAGTCGGGATCTGGTCGGGACGGGTCGGTTTCGTCCCGATGCTCACCCCTAATCCGGTGCATGCAACTTCCTTAATGATCTTTTTGCAAATTGTTTTCAAATGGTGTTCCTCGTTGTGACAACCACGGTTTTGAGGTCTGCCACTTAGTTTTATTTTGTCCATATTTCGTGGAATTACGTGTCTTTATGTGTTTATGAGTTATGTGGTGTGAATAGAGTGTGGTTTGGACATCGTTTTCGGGTACGGGGTACCATGTGAGTGAAACGATGTGTGATGTTTTCATGTTCATGAGCTCACATAGTAGTGACTATGAAATATGATGGTGTTATTTAGTGGTTTTACGTATACGTATATGTATTATAGAAAATCATATTTTTACGATTTATGGTTGTGCATTTAGGGGTCTCGGATGAGCTATTTAGTCATGGGAATAATTTACGGGATGGTTTTAAGTCATTTAGAACTTAATTATATTGTTTATTTCATATTCTAAGATTTTTTATAAAACTGTATATTTTTACGTCTTTTACTGTATACGCGTAAATTTGACTAGTTTTACGGTTTAGAGGTTTTGGAGGTTTTGGAGGTTTTTGGAGCTAGAATAAATTAAGGTAAATTAAGGTAATATTATTAATACATTATGAATAATAAAAAGAAAATAAAAATAAAAAAATAATAAAGGGGGTCGGTTTGGACGACGCAAGGAAGAAAGAAAAAAGAAGAAGTTGTTAAAAGCCCAGATTGAGCCCAATTGTGAAAGCCTTTTTATTAAATCCTTTAAAAACCAATCATAATATTAAAAAGGTCAGTTTTTTCTCTCATCCACCCTTTTTGGCCGGAATATTATGATCCCTAATTTAGGGATTCATAAAAAATAATTTTCTTGAAGATTTGAGGTAAAAATCTTGATTTAATTCTTATAATTTTTCATGTTTTATATCATTAAGGCTTCAAGTATTATCTAATCAATTTATATGATGGATTAGGGATCTGTAATTAGGGGTTTTATAACAATTAACATGATTAGGATAATGATTTGTGATAATTAGTAATGTTAATTAGGGTTTAATTATGTTTAAATTCATTTAAAAAAACTTGGCAAACTTTTTGGTCCATTGTTTTGATCATATCTAGAGTTCTACAAACTTTTAATTTTTGAATCTTATGTCCCTGGAAAGGTAATTGAATTAGATTTCAAATACAAGAAACGAGAACTAAATTGGAGGTATGTAAGTGTATCAAAAATAGGTTACATCAGTCGGGTGTCAAAACAGTTTTTGGATCAGCATGTTTTCATTTTATGTTTTGAATTGTTTGGGGTACTTAGGTTTATAATTGGAGATCCAAATGAACATGAGACTTAGATTATATATTAAATAAAACATCTGGAGAAGTTCTAAGCAAATGGGATAGGGTAAGACCCTCTGATCATAACAAACTTTTCATATGTTCAAAATCAGTAAATTCTGGATAGGTAAAAGTATATATATATATATGGAGGCCTTAAAAATAGCTTTAAGGTTATGGCCAAAGAGGAGAGTTAGATAACACATGTAAGAGCATAGGGTTTATTTTACAGGGCATATTATTTTTGTTAAGGGGGTGTTCGACCAATAGTTTGAAGTATGAAAAACGGGACTGTTTTGTGTTAAATGCTAACGGGACGAGTTATGAACTAAACTAAGTTAAGGGCTTTATATACTGGTGTAATGAGATTCATATGGCATATAAATGGGGTTAAGTTTTAGAAGAAGGTTAGATAACCATCATACATTGGGAGCCATTTTGGTATGTGGTTCATGTCTTGATTGTATACGTTTGTGTGTTTAGATTTGTGCTAAAGCGCGGGTACTTGGAGAAGCTTGTTCAGGTGAGTTTCATAGTCCCATGTCTTTTTATGATTTTATTTCCAGATAGAATGGAAGAGACACTATATGGTTTTGTAAAGAATGTTGTGAATGTTTTTATGGTTTTTAATGGACTTGTGTGTACACTTATGTGATTAACTGCTATGTGATTCTTGATTGTGTTTATGATTTGGATCAGGGGACACGTACCGTCTCAGTTATTGTGGTTTGACTTGGTACCAAGGGGATGTTGACAAGGCGGGACCTTGGGATTGGTTCATAGTTGTATGGGCACCTATGGGACCATGGGTATTGGTAAGGCTTGGAGCCTTGGAATTGTGGTTATTGGTAAGGCTTGGAGCCTTGGATTTGTGGTGAGTTGTTAATCTTGAATGTTAGTTGTTAATACATAATTTTAGCACATTGTCCATATGTTCTTTTGTTAATGGTTGTTATTCACAGCTTATAACTGATTTGGCGTTGGAGTCTAAACCTATGACTCTCACCAACTTTATGTTGACGTATTTTATTGTCTCTTTCAGGTGAGAATATGGTTAAGCATGAGAATAGGAGTGGCTAGTTGGAAGGCTTAGGATTGCATTTGGAGGAACCCCATTTCCTCTTAGTCTTTATTTATGTCTGAATAAGTGATACTTTATAGACACCTATATGTTTGTTATTTTTTAATTGTATGTCTTTGGTAAGAGATAGACCGGTTACCTACTTATCTAGACGCCTGCATTGTTTGAGATATCTTCATGACATTATGTCACCATTTATGATATTTCCATTTCATTTAGTTATCTCTATAGACACGCTATTGTTGTAATGATATCCATACGTCGCGCCCCATATTCCGCCATGGTGGGGTGTGACACTCGTTATTCTAGTCTTGTTGGTTTTCCTCAAAGTGAGTGAGGTTGTTCAATTAGAAAGGTGTAGAGTGGTTGTTGTTTATTTTTGAAATTTGAGAAGCGGCTGCACATTTTTGGTGAAGGAGTTTTGTGTAAGAAGAAAAGGGCATTTTTGGTCAAGAAGCTTTGTGTAAGAAGAAGAAAAGAAAATTTTCAAGTTTTATGGGTAAAGTTTGTGGATAAAAAATGAAAATAGGCTAAAGTTCGTGACTATCTTTTATCATGTACTTAATAGATGGTTTCATGTTTACGTACGAAGGATGATTAGATATGGTTGTGTTGTTTGGTTTCCTGTGTTGAACAATAAGGACCAAAGAGATCAATGACATTTTAAAGAGCACGTAACACTTAAACAAACCATCTTTGTAATGTGTGTGTTACTGTATGTAACGTTGTGTCAAAGTATATGAATTTACTTGATGAAGTTGTTATAGTTTTCTTATATAATTATTTATAGTGAGACATGAAGGGTTTAAGGATAAACCCTTTAAAGGATGATCAACGGATGTGAGGATGCCACACATTGATCATGTGATAAGCATACAAGGAGGACATGTGGTATTTTGTCCTTGACGCGTACGAGATAGTGCTTGGTATATGTTTTGTCATATGTCAGATAACACATCTTAACTGGTAGTGATTGTTGGAGAGCAGTGGTGTCATGTATATGTACTCATGCATATAAAAAAAAGCTATTTGGGAAGGTGTGGTTTGGGTTAATGATTAGACGTATATAAGGTGGGTAATGATGACATTTGTATTAAGCTTGATCCGAGCGTTTAATTTGTATTGATAGTAATATTATTACTCGGTTCATTAAGTTCTCAATCTTTCATCATATTTTCCTTTAACCCTCAAACTCTATCTATTTATCACAGTAATTGTTTTAGATGACAATGTGTCATAACACCAAAAAAGTGATGTCACATCAGCAGAACACTAACACCAACGCCACCCCTTTTACCATAAGACTAAATAATATCACCCACCTCTTAATTTTAATAAAAAAACCCTAAACAAATATTTTACCTCATTAGACAACAATTCATTTCATTCCTAATTAAAAATACAAATTACAATATTTTGGAAAAAAACATAAAAACATACTAAAATTAAAAAAAACACTAAAAAAATCATACGCCCTGACAACTAGTTTTCATAGAACCTATATCTGTCTTTGATTAGTTTTTTTTGCAACTTGAAATGATAAACGTTTTCTTGTCTAAATCTTTTGTTGGTGTTGTGAGAAATATTAACTCCTCCAAACACATCAAAGTACGGTCTTTTTCAACTGTGACCAAAGCCTTATCCGCGGCTTCCCGTTTAAGACGAAGCTCATTTTCCATAAACTCTTTGAATTGGGATGACGTGTTACTTTCACCGGTATTTGTCGTGGTTTCAGATTGTTGTTTTTGTGGGATGTGGTCTCGTATCCAGACCGAATAAACCTTCTAGGATAGTCACGGGGACGTCTTTTGATAAATCAATCGGATCGGGGTGTCCCACTTATGATGCGTTCTCAAAAGTTTTCAAGCATTTTCTTAAAAAAACGCGACCCCTTTATGCTCGTCACGATACAAACTATGCGCCCTGTAGAAACTAGAAGGGGGGTGAATAGTTTCACTAGTTAAAATGATCCAAAGATCGGTTTTCAAAAATCATTTTCAAAAAGCTAGATTCGAGTGGTTTATATGAAACCTTCTTATGCATAATATGAACAAGAGATAGTGTATCTAAACTAATAATCACAAAGTATATGCAATAATGAATAGAATGGAAAGAGGTAAGGAAAGGAAAGATAAATTGAACGCCAAGGATTTATAGTGGTTCGACCACGAAGCTCTATCTTCCCTACTCCACTCCTCAAGTACCCTACTCGAGAGTTCACTTTTCAACAAGCTCCTTATGGTGGAGAAACCGTACACGTAAGTTAACAAATTACCGACTCTAAGCTAAAAGTCGAGCTCTAATCCTAGCTAGAACCAATCTATACCAATATACTTTAAGGCCTAAGTATTAACCACAATACATACACAACTTCCAAATTATACAACAACTTGGATCTTCACAATGACACAAGAGTGAAACAAGTTTAGATCTTGATATTGACATAACACTTCAAGAGTGAAAGTGTTCTTCTCTTTGCACTAGTGAGGATGAGGCGAGAGGAGAAAGATTCACTTCTTAACAAGTGTAATCAACCAAATAACCAAGGATTTGTGTAATTAAAGAAGGGTTTTGAGTCTGATAATATATGTACAAAAGAGGTGAAAAGGAAATCTGGAAATAGTTCACTATTTATAGGAGAAAGGTCCAACGGATCTATCTGGGTGTGGTTCATTAAATAGGTCGGTTGTTCCTTATCGATAAGGAACCGCATGGACCTATAACGATCTGCGGCCTCTGGAATCCGCTCCTTTTTGTCCTTTAGTGGGGGGAGTCCATCTAGTGGAAAGTTTATACAAAATGAATATCCTTTATCAATTTGGAATATCCTATTTTCAAATTTTCATTTTCTTTTTAATAAAACATTTTCTTAAAATTAAAGTTTATTTAAAAACTTTTGTCACTTAAAAGTAAAAGTGAGTTTTAAAAAAATTATAAATTTTTGACCACTTAGTTAAGTTAAGAACTTGTTTATTTATACCTTAAGTGATTATGGATGATATTGAAAATACTTGAACTCAAGAATTCAATTTTCGTTGTTTTCGTAAATGCTTGTTTTTATATATTGTCGTAATCAAAACAAAGCGAGACATATAAACTCAATCATGTATAGTTTGTTCCATTTCTCCCCCATTGTCGAAGAAAAAAGGTAGCTAAAGTCTTTGAAGAAGAAAAGAAACGACTTTGCTAAAGCTCCTCCTTAGTGCTTACTCCCCTTGCTTAGGGCACCAAAAGATCAAGCAAGTCGACCGCATTAGCAGAAAACCATTTTGTGTTATTTGATTTTGGGTTTATTTTGATTTTGGGTAAGCTTATAATTCCCACTGAATTAGACAACATTACCTTAATGTATTTTTAGTAGTAAAACGCAAGCTCCCACTGGATTTGACAACATTACAAATGTTACTTCACTAGTGAAGGCAAATAGCGATTTATTTACTTTCCTACTCACTTTAAAAGGCCATAAGTATCAATTACTAATGTTTTATAGAGAGTGTATGAACTTCTACCATGTAGATGATGAACTATCCATCATGCTTTCATTAACTTGAAAACTAGCATGATTTTCTCCATTGTTGGGCCAATGAAAGTTTTAACTATGGCCCAATCTAGATTTGTTTAAATTAGACTACGTGTTACGCATCGCTGTGAAGACCAGTGACAGAGACCAGACCAACGGATGACAAAGCCTCAGCTGGCACACCGAGAACATTCAAGTCAAAGACAAAGTCAGAGAAATCGAAGACTATCTGAAGTCATACTCACCAGCAGTTATGGACACACTGAGATGTAGAAGGAATGTACCGGTCTTCAAGGATCTCTGATATGACAATACTCATAGATCACTTACAACCCTACGAAGACTAAGCAAGCAGAGACTTGCCTTACCTTTTTATAGTTTAGGCAGGAGAATCTCCAAGGTGTTTTAGGCGGGGCAAAATAGGAGATTCAAGATAAAGCCTAGTACGACCTAGTGGGACAAAAGTGAACAGTTGGTAGAACTGTTCACCTAAAGTAGTTTAAAAGTATGTCTTGATATAGACATGCATTTAATACGTTGTACTCTTCTACTCAGACCTACTCCCACTAAGGAAGCAACCTCGTACCACTATAAATAGGAGGGAGAAAGAGGATAAACTCAACCCTTGTGCTTGGATAATTTATCTAAGTTTATTTCTCCCATTAGAACCTCCGAGTCCTCAGCTGTCTACCAGCGATTCTAAGGTTCTCTCGTAAACTTGAGTCTCGAATCAAGTTTACTTGTTCTAGGGTTCATTTCTTATTGTCACTCAATGGGTGTTTTCATAACACTTTGTAATACTTTGTTTATAAAAGATTAATAAAGCATTACTTGTTTGAAAAGTATTTCGTTGTGTGTTATTTTGTATACGAGACATAGTATCGACAATTGTTATATTTTGACACTTTCATCCATATTAGGCCTACCATTCAATAAGGGTATATAGTGCCTACATAGGGTTAGAACATAATAACTAGGTTAAATAAAGCTAGTTATTATAATCACAATAAGCAAACAAAGCACTTGTTTTGTTCTTATCGATCATAGCCTTAAGGGGTATCGATATGTAAAGAATAAAGGAAGCATTGTTTGCCTAGAGATCGCTAAGAGACTTATTAGTTTGAAAGATTTTCAAAAACTCAAATAAGGGTAATAAGATCTACTTGAAACAATAAGTTGTGCAAATCTTATTAAATATTTAAGTTCGCTTAAAGATTAATAATTACAATAATCCAATCTCACATATAACTTTTCATTACAAGGATAAAGGATATGTATATCTCTCTCTCTCTCTTTCTTACAAGAAAATGAGACTTTGTTTATTGAACAAACATTAGTTTATGAAACTTCATTGCAATAATACTTTTAAAAGAATCACAAAAATTAATTTTAGTATTTTCGATAATAGTATCTTTATAGAAAATATAATACCCCTATTTATAAATAAACTACTAATTTTATAAAAGGTAGAATCCACCAAGACATACCACCACCACGTCAGTTGATCTGCTAGTGATGGTTGATAGGTGTGAAAACACCCATCCTTTTACCACTTATTTCTTACTAAAACAAGACCAAAACGCGTGTTTAATATCATTTGTTTGGAATTATGCGTGGTTTTTGTGTTTATTGTGTTTTCAGAGTCAACCGGATGATTATTGAAGAAAACATGGGACTGCACGGGTTTTATCAAGGAAAAAGACTAAAGACGAAGTCTATTGTCCAAGAGATGCAAAAGATTTGAAGTCAATGGGCCTATTTGAAGATTTATCGAAGAAAAGGACCAAGATGGAAGATTTACATATGTCGAAGAAACTCATGTCTATTAAATGAAGAAATTAAAAGACGAGTTGAATTTAATCGTCGACAAATCCCGAATCAGAATCGAAAATGTCAACTTTTCTGAAAAGACGAGAAGACAAGAAGAAAGGGAGAAAGCCCACTCACCAACCAACCACTTAGCCTATATAAGGGAATCACCCTCACAAAGTTTGGCACCTAGTTTTTTCTTTTCAGTTACTCTTTTCCTAGTTCGTAGGAAGAACCATCTCCCTTAAGGAGTGGTTTAAATCTTCTTTGATTTCTTCTTTAATCTTGTAAGATTAATCCTTCCATTTTGTTTATTGAATCTTAATCATCAATACAAGTTTTTATTTAATCTTTTCTTGTTCATCATCATCTTTTTATTCAAAGTTCTTAAGTTCTTATTTAGTTGAGTTTTGATCTTCAAAAGTTGTTGATTTTGTTTTTTTTATGATTGGGATTTGATCCTTATGGTTAATAGATAGTCGTTGTTTAGTTTGGTTAAAACCTTTTTGTTTATTTGGTTCGAATGGGTTAAGATTCGTGTTCCCCTGTTCTTCTCTTGCTGTTTACTGTTTTTGAACTTCCCAGATATTCCGCATAGGCCAATTATTCCGAGTAGCAAAATATTCAGCATAATCATCTTTATTCCCAATTATTCCGCATGGTTATCTTCCTTCGTCCTTTATTCGGAATTTTTACATATTCCGGATAGGCTTGTTACCTTTTCCTTTACGCGGAATATTTATTATTCCGCATAACACTAGTATTCCGCATGGTTTCGTTTATTCCGCATAGAGTTAAGCATTCCGCATAGCCATCATTATTCCGAGTAGAAAACCATTATTCCGTATAAGCCCATATATTCCGCATAGAGTTTGTTATTCCGAGTAGTAATGATAGGTGTGAAAACACCCATCCTTTTACCACTTAATTCTGGCTAAAACGAGACCAAAACACGTATTTAATATCATTTGTTTGGAATTATGCGTGGTTTTTGTGTTTATTGTGTTTTCAGAGTCGACCGGATGAATATTGAAGAAAACATGGGATTGCACAGGTTTTATCAAGGAAAAAGACTCAAGACGAAGACTATTGTCCAAGAGATGCAAAAGATTTGAAGTCATTGTGCCTATTTGAAGATTTATCGAAGAATAGAGCCAAAGATGGAAGATTCATATATGTCGAAGAACTCGAGTCTATTAAACGACACTTCTCAAATCCAAGTCGGAAACGTTTATTTAAGACGCATGAAGACTAAAGAAGAAAGAAGAAAAAGGAGCCCAAACCAAAGCCCAATCACAAAGCCCACCACCATACACACGCCTATATAAAGCCCTTACTTCACAAATTTCACACACTTAGTTTTAGTTTTTAGTTTTAGATTTCTCTAGTTTTAGAGAGAGAAAGTTCTAAACTTTCTCTCACTAGATTTCATCCTTTTTCTCTTTCAAATTTAAACTTTTGTATTATCTTTTCATTAAAAAAAGTTCAAGTTTTTATCTTTTAATCTTTAATCTCATCCTTCCTTTCTTTTACTTTTATTGATTTTGGTACAAATCTCGTATGATCCGTGTTGTTCATCAATGATTTGTGCTTAAAAAGTTGATTTCTTTTTATGTTTCCTTAAGTTTATACACTAATAAGCTTTGAGATCCTTGTTCTTATTGGCTTATTTGTTGATTTAGCTTATTTACTTTTTTAAGTTTTATGAAAAGTTCATCTCTTTATTGATTTGATTTAAAAGTTGTTTATTTGAAGCCTAGATAAAGTGTTCTTAGTGCTTATTTGATCAGCTTATTGTTGGATTCGAGTTAGTTTTGGGAGTTAGCTTATTTCTTAAGCTTATTTCCTTGGCATTTCACTTAAATTTGCACCATTTTCGGAAAGGGTAAAACCCTTTTCCGACCGAATATTCCGACCAGCAACATCCAACCTTTTCCGATTGAGTCCAATCGGAAAAGGGTCTTGTTTTCCGATTGGTTCCACTTAATATTCCGATCTAAGCATTTTGCCCCATATTCCGATTATTGCTATTGTCCTTATTCCGATTGGTAAGTTTTGCTAGTATTCCGATTGTAGCTTGTTTCCCACATTCCGATAATGCTCATTTGATTATTTCGATTACCTCCTTTATCAATATTCTGATTGACTACATATTTACAACATTCTGATCATTAGCTTCTCTTTGCATTCCGATCACCCCCAATCGGAATATATTCCGATTGGTGAATACTTTTTCCCTTATTCCGATTTAGCTTATTTTGCTTTACTTCGTTCTTACTTTCTTTTAGTAGTTTCCAATTTAGTTCTTATTTTTCACAAAGTTGTCAAAGTATTAGTTTTTATTAAGTGTTCATTTAGTTTTCTAATATAACCTTTAAAGTTTTCAAACATTTAATTTTAATCGTCTTTTCACTTTAATCATTTAAGTCTTTAATTTTACTCTTCGACACTTAATTTCTTGTCATTAGTTTAAAATAGATAAACAAACCAACCACTTTTTAGTAACCAAGAACAATCATTCCACTTAAAGCCGAGATCAATTCGAGAGGATATCGAGACATATAATTAGAACCCAAACAAAAAGCATGTATCAAATGGCGCCGCTGCCGGCTCTTCTCGTTAAGATCAAAAGTTTTTTGTGAGAACTTGGATTTTGGGATCCGTTCCCCGTGAACGTTACTTTTTCACAAAAATTTTCAAAAAAAATCCTAAAAAATATAAAATTTTCAAAAATACAAAAAAAAAATAAAAAAAAAAAATTAAAACACATAAAAACCAAAAATATATTTGCTTTGTTTTTCTTTGTTCGTTCTTTTGCAGGTGTATGCGCACTCGATCCACGTCTTATCAAGAGCCCGAGCCTCTCGATAACTTAGACATGGCCGGTGTACAAAACAACAACAACATACCACCTCCAAACAACAATAATAACAACAACAACCCACCTTTCAACAACATGAACAATAACCACAACAATGAGCCCCTTCCGGAAAATCGCCCGATGATTGAACTGCTGCAAGCTCATGTCGATGGCAACACTGATCCAATTGTTATACCAGCAATTGCCGCCAACAACTTTGAGCTAAAATCAGGCTTTATCCAGATGGTCTCCGCTCAACCATTCTTGGGACGTACCATTGATGACCCACATGACCATATCAAGAGATTCTTGCAACTCACCAACACGGTCAAGTTCAATGGTGTTCCACAAGAGGTTATCAGGTTACAACTTTTTCCCTTTTCTTTAGAGGGACAAGCCCGGCATTGGCTTGCTAAGGAACCACCACAGAGTATTCTCTCGTGGACGGATTTGGAAACAAAGTTTATCAATTACTTTTTTCCACCCTCTCGTACTACCGCTTTGCGGAATGAAATCATAAATTTTGAACAAAAGTACGATGAGTCGTTCAGTGAATCTTGGGATCGTTTTAAAGATCTTTTAAGAAAATGCCCACAACATGGTTTTACCAAAGTACATGAAATCAATACTTTTTACAATGGTTTAAGCATGAGTGACCAAGATTCACTAAACCGTGCCTCGGGGGGTAATCTTTTGGCTAAGACTTCCAATGCTGCTTGGGATATCATTGAGAATAAATCTCGTGTGCAAACCAAGAGTGTTAGGACCAATGTCGCTAGTGCTAGCACTAATGACAGCGACAAGCGACTGGACAAAATCACTACGCTTCTTGAATCGTTTGTCACCCACACCGTCAGCAACAACAACAGCAACAACGCTAAAAACGCTCAAGTTAGTGCTGTCAGCCAACCTTGTGAGATATGCGGTGGTCCTCACTCTTACACTACTTGTACTGCCACCCAAGACTACCCTGCTGAGAATGTGAATGCGGCATATGGCACCTATCCTCAACCTGCTTATCAAGCTAGACCTCAAGGTGACCGTAACTTGCTTAGCTACCGCTCCAACAACTATCTTTCACCACCTGGTTTTCCCCAAAACAACCCAAACCAACAACAAAACCTCAACCGCTCTCCTCAACAACAACAACCTCGTACACCATACATCCCTCCTCACACGCAGCAACAACCACCTCAACGAAACAACCAAGTTTACCAGCAACCTGCTTATCAACCACCCGCATACACTGCTCCTTCCAACCAAACCCCCGCATCACATCAAGACATTGGAACCTACATGAGGACTAACGATGTGATCGTGGATAATCTCCAACAGGAAGTGCGCAACTTGAAAGCAGACCTGATGAAACAAGGGAATGATCTGAGAGCTGATATGAAGAACACTATGGAGAGTCAAACGAATGACTTAAGAAACATGATGGCTAGTTTCTTCCACGGTAATCAACCCTCTTCTTCGGGTACTCTTCCGAGTAACACCGTTGCGAATCCAAGAGGGGAGATGAAAGCAATCACTACTCGAAGTGGTAAAGGTACCAAGGAACCCGAGCTTCCTATACCTCCACCGGTGATTGTGACTAAGGAGAACGAGTCACCTGCTCCTATTCCTCATCCTTCTCCTTCCCTAATTTCCCCACCTCCTACTTCTACCCCTCCTCCACCCAAGGATGTGAGTGATCCTATTCTTCCAAAGCCTTCCTCTTCTTCCAATATACCTTATCCATCTAGGTTGAGGAAAGAGAAGCTCAAAAGCAAGGACGATATTCAGGTTTCGAACTTTCTTAAGATGTTCAAACAATTGAATTTTAACATCTCCTTCGCTGAGGCTCTCGCTCACATGCCTAAGTATGCGAAAATGTTTAAAGATCTTCTGAGCGACAAGGAAAAGCTCCTCAATATTGCCAACACCCAACTTAATGAGAATTGCTCTGCAGTACTCTTAAGGAAATTGCCAACCAAGCTTGGTGATCCGGGTCGTTTCTTAATTCCTTGCAATTTCCCGGGAGTAGAGAATTGCATGGCCCTAGCCGATCTAGGTGCCAGTATTAATCTCATGCCTTTAAGCGTTTGGAAGCAATTATCTCTCCCAGAGCTAGTCCCCACTAAAATGACTTTGGAATTAGCTAACCGTACGGTTGCTTATCCAGTGGGGATAGCCGAAGACGTCATTGTAGGAGTCGACAAATTCACCTTTCCTGCTGATTTTGTTGTCGTCGACTACGAGATGGACCCCCGTGTGCCGCTAATTGTTGGTCGTCCATTCTTGAGGACCGGTCGCACTCTCATCGATGTTGAAGCCGGTGAGCTTATCATGAGAGTGGGTGACGATAAAGTAGTCTTCAACATGGGAAAGTTGTCTAAACAACCTTATTCATATGAGAGTGTTAATTGTATTGACGCTCTTTATGAGGCTTGTGAAGAACACTTTAATGATGCTTGCAAAAGTATTCCTACCTCTCTTCCCAATGTTGAGACCGTGTCCTTTATTGATTCATCGTTGTCTATATTTGGAGATAGTGATTTGTTTTGGAATAATCTTGAAGACACCATGGGAGATGTGAATTTATCTACTGATGATTCTCCCACCGATGGGGATGAAGACATGAATTTATTTGACAATCTTCTCACCGAAGACAATCCTTCGCCTCCATCTCCCACGGTCATTGCTATCGATACTCCGACTTCGAATACGCCTCCCGTCGAAAATCCTCCGGATTTAGAACTTAAGGAGTTGCCGCCCCATCTTGAGTATGTGTTCCTTGAAGAAGAAAAGAAGTCGCCTGTCATCATTGCTAAGGACCTAAAAGAGGAAGAAAAAGCCCGACTTATCACCGTGTTGAAAGCTCATAAGAAGGCTATTGCTTGGAAAATTTCTGATATTCGCGGAATTGATCCTCACTTCTGCACACACAAAATTCTCATGGAGGACGACTTTAAGCCCATAATTCAAAGCCAACGAAGGGTGAATCCAAAAATCCATGAAGTCATCAAAACAGAGGTTATCAAACTTCTTGATGCGGGTATGATTTACCCTATTTCGGATTCACCATGGGTTAGTCCAATCCATTGTGTGCCCAAGAAGGGCGGAATAACCGTAGTTCCCAATGAACACAACGAGTTGATTTCCACTCGTCTCGTTACTGGGTGGAGAGTTTGTATAGACTACCGCAAACTCAATGATGCCACGAGAAAGGAACATTTCCCTCTACCTTTTATGGACCAAATGCTTGAACGTTTAGCAGGTAATGAATATTACTGCTTTCTTGATGGTTTCTCGGGTTATTTTCAAATACCCATCGATCCCCAAGATCAAGAGAAGACAACATTCACTTGTCCCTATGGCACATTTGCTTACAAAAGAATGCCTTTTGGCTTATGTAATGCACCCGGGACTTTCCAAAGGTGCATGTTAGCTATCTTCCATGACATGGTTGAACAAACCATGGAAGTCTTCATGGATGATTTCTCGGTTTTCGGGGATTCCTTCTCTTCTTGCCTTGCCAATTTGGAACGTATGCTTAAGCGGTGCGAAGACACTCGCCTTGTTCTGAATTGGGAAAAATGCCATTTCATGGTAAAAGAAGACATCGTGCTGGGACACAAGATTTCCAAAGCCGGTCTTGAAGTAGACCGTGCTAAAGTCGATGTTATCGCAAAGTTGCCTCCACCTTCTACCGTGAAGGGTGTGAGAAGTTTTCTGGGTCATGCGGGCTTCTACCGTCGATTCATCAAAGATTTTTCTCAAATCGCTCGCCCGATGACCCACCTCTTGGAAAAAGAGACTCCTTTTATCTTTTCCAAAGAGTGTCTTGAAGCCTTCAACTCGCTTAAGGATAAGCTAACTAAGGCACCCGTCTTAGTTACCCCTAATTGGGAGCTTCCCTTTGAGTTGATGTGCGATGCTAGTGATTTTGCTATTGGTGCGGTTCTAGGACAAAGAGTGAACAAACACTTCCAACCAATCCATTACGCTAGCAAGACAATGACGGGGGCTCAATTGCATTATACGACAACCGAAAAAGAGCTTTTAGCTGTTGTCTATGCCTTCGAAAAGTTCCGCCCCTATCTTGTCCTTTCCACCACAATCGTTTACACCGATCATTCCGCGCTGAAGTACTTGTTGACAAACCAAGATTCCAAACCAAGACTTCTTCGCTGGGTTTTGCTACTCTAAGAATTTAAAATCGAAATTCGCGATAAAAAAGGAGCAGAAAACCTAGCCGCGGATCATCTCAGTAGACTTGAGGATCCTTACCAGGGGGATCATCCGAACAAAGAAATCAATGATTTTTTTCCCCTGGAGACCTTAATGTCTATCAACTCGACTGCTGATGAAACCCCGTGGTTTGCGGACATTGCAAACTACTTAGCGGGTGGAATTCTCGTTGACGGGTTAACATCCCAGAAAAAGAAGAAGTTCTTTAACGACATTAAGACTTACTTTTGGGATGACCCGTATCTATTCAAACAATGTGCTGACTTGATTATTCGCCGATGTGTTGATGGACCGGCAGCTTTAGAAATCCTTGACGCTTGACACAAAGGACCCACCGGTGGTCACTTTGGTCCCAACTACACCGCCAAAAAAGTGTTTGATTCGGGATTTTATTGGCCCACCATCTATGGTGACGCTCACGATATGGTTACCCGATGTGATGCTTGCCAAAAACAAGGCAAGATCACACATAAAGATGAGATGCCTCTGAATTTCATACAAGAATGTGAAATCTTTGATGTTTGGGGTATCGACTTTATGGGGCCATTCCCTTCATCTAAAGGAAACAAATACATCCTTGTAGCCGTTGACTACGTTTCAAAGTGGGTTGAAGCCAAAGCTTTACCTACTAATGATGCAAGGGTGGTTTGTAACTTTTTGAAATCGCTGTTCGCTCGATTCGGCGTTCCTCGTGCTATTATCAGTGACCGCGGGACTCATTTTTGCAACGATCAATTTGCAAGAGTCATGGCTAAGTATGGTGTCAATCACCGTCTTTCCACCGCCTATCATCCCCAAACCAATGGGCAGGCCGAGATATCCAATCGTGGATTGAAGCGAATTTTGGAGCGTACTGTGGGAGAGCATCGTGCCGCGTGGGCCGATAAGTTAGATGATGCTCTGTGGGCTTTCCGTACTGCTTACAAGACCCCGATCGGTTGTACACCTTATCGTCTTGTGTACGGGAAAGCATGCCACCTTCCCATCGAGCTGGAGCATAAGGCGCACTGGGCCTTGAAGTGGGCTAACTTCGACATCAACAAAGCCGGTGATCATCGCAAGACTCAACTCAACAAGCTCAACGAACTAAGGAATGAAGCTTATGAGAACTCGCTGATCTACAAAGAGAAGACGAAGATCCTTCATGACGCAAAAATCAAGAACCGAGAGTTCCACGTTGGTGATCAAGTCTTACTTTTTAACTCTCGGTTGAAGATCTTCTCTGGCAAGTTGAAGAGCCGCTGGTCTGGTCCATTCACCGTCGCCAAAGTCTTTCCGTATGGGACCATTGAGCTTTCTCAGCCAAATGGGCCCAATTTCAAAGTGAATGGACAGCGTCTAAAGCTGTACTTTGGTGAGGACATCTCTCAGGAGATGATTCCATCCCTCACCACGTTCCCCATGAACTAATTTTGGGTCGAGTCAGGCTCGTGACTTGGTTATCAAAAACAAGCGCTCCTCGGGAGGCAGCCCGAGTATCTATCCTTTTACCGTTTAACCTCCTAAGTGTAGGGGGACCTCTATAGGTGTTTGTATTTGTGTGGTGATGTGATTACAGGGATAAGTGCACTCTTGGAAACTTTGAAGAACCGTGCTCCCGTGTTATCCGAAATCCGGTTCTATCTCTCAACTATCGTGATTCAATTTTCTTCATACTCACATTTGAAATTGATCACTTTAGTCGTCTCTTCCTTAACTTGAGATAACCAACGTGCACAATGTCATAAGTGTAGGGGAGACTTTTCCCACATGCTTAAACATTGAGGACAATGTTTATCTTAAGTGTAGGGGGACTTCTATCGAAGTTTTAAGTGGACTTTTCCATGAAAATGCCTTCATTTAACCAGAAAATCATCTTTTCAACATTTTTCAAATTTTTTATTAACTTTGGCCATTTAGTCGTAATTTTTAAATTTTTACCATTGCTTTCATATGTATATATCCCACAATAAAGTCAACATTTTTAATAAAGTGGTGTAGCTAGTTTAGAAGTCTTTGACATATTAGGCCCGTTGCGTTTATTTTGACTCAACCCGAATAGACTTATCCAAGTTTATTCTAGCTAGTATCCTTAACCATGTAGACCTAAATTGGTTTATTAGGCTAAGTATCCACGAGTCTCATTACTTGAGATTTTAAATTGTGGAGGACGAGAAATGATAGAGTCAATTATAAGTCGGTATTCTTGCGCAAGCTCACTTGGTGTAATTATTTGCCTATTCTCCCATCACTTGCTAATAAATTATCTGCAATAAGTAAGGTCGTACGATTTGAAAAGTTACTTAGCTTCTAGCCCAAGATCGTTTAAAAGTTGCTCGGTAATGATAAGAGTTCATAGCCAAGGCATAACTTATGAAGCGGGGCGCGAAGATTGGCGAGTCCGAAAAGGCCCTAACAAGGCATGAGGATTCCATTTTATTGCTGAAGATCCAAAGTGATGTGAAAAGCATTATTCCCAAAATCAATATGAAGGATCAAGACTCACGACGAAAAGCAATCAACTCCCATAAAGATCATGGAGAAGTCTATCCGAAAAGACCCTAACAAGGTATGAGGATAAATAGATCCAAGTCCGAAAAGGAGGCGGATCGTTGTATCTCAAAATCCCAATTAGAGATTGAAGAAATAATCATGAAGTCGTGGTCAACAAAGTTGGAGTACCCCTCAAAAGTCTCCAAGTGAAGAAACTCTATTACGATGAGAAGACCATTATCTCAAGAACGTCTCTCAAGATACGAAGTATGAAGTACATGCCAAATATCGGCCCGAGAAAGGTCTCAAATCGCGAACCAAGTTATGCCAAGATATGAACTTTTTGATATCCCGAGAAGCAGTTTTAAGAGATTTTGTCCTTTAGCTAACTATTGATCAAATCGTCCTACTTTGCTTTCAGCCTAAATAAACCATCGAAATAAGTCCAAAAATGCATCTTAATGATAATTCTAAGACAAAAGTAAAATATAAGAGATACACCTAGGAATAAGGGAGTTTAAGCATTTAATTAAGCCATGTGTGTGAGTGTTTGAATTGCTAGCTTATAATAACAATGATCTCGTTTTTAAGCTTAGTTTGGGGAACGTGAAACTTGAGGGTGATAAGTCTTCGTAGCACCGAAGCCCTAATGTAAGTCCTCGATCTCTTTGCAAGTTATTTCCACTTAGCTATTTTCTATCCTTTTGTTTACTTTAAAGTTTTAATTTCTCTTAGTACTTTAATTTTTGTTTAGTGATATTTTAATAAGGCCAAGGTTGATTGATTATGAGAAAAGTGTAAATGTGCTTTGTCACTAAGCATTGCATGAGGGCATGGCAATGGTTAAGTGTAGGGGATTTGATAGGTGTGAAAACACCCATCCTTTTACCACTTAATTCTGGCTAAAACGAGACCAAAACACGTATTTAATATCATATGTTTGGAATTATGCGTGGTTTTTGTGTTTATTGTGTTTTCAGAGTCGACCGGATGAATATTGAAGAAAACATGGGATTGCACGGGTTTTATCAAGGAAAAAGACTCAAGACGAAGACTACTGTCCAAGAGATGCAAAAGATTTGAAGTCATTGTGCCTATTTGAAGATTTATCGAAGAATAGAGCCAAAGATGGAAGATTCATATATGTCGAAGAACTCGAGTCTATTAAATAAAAGATTATAAGACGAGTTGGAATTATTCACCGACACTTCTCAAATCCAAGTCGGAAACGTTTATTTAAGACGCATGAAGACTAAAGAAGAAAGAAGAAAAAGGAGCCCAATCACAAAGCCCACCACCATACACACGCCTATATAAAGCCCTTACTTCACAAATTTCACACACTTAGTTTTAGTTTTTAGTTTTAGATTTCTCTAGTTTTAGAGAGAGAAAGTTCTAAACTTTCTCTCACTAGATTTCATCCTTTTTCTCTTTCAAATTTAAACTTTTGTATTATCTTTTCATTAAAAAAAGTTCAAGTTTTTATCTTTTAATCTTTAATCTCATCCTTCCTTTCTTTTACTTTTATTGATTTTGGTACAAATCTCGTATGATCCGTGTTGTTCATCAATGATTTGTGCTTAAAAAGTTGATTTCTTTTTATGTTTCCTTAAGTTTATACACTAATAAGCTTTGAGATCCTTGTTCTTATTGGCTTATTTGTTGATTTAGCTTATTTACTTTTTTAAGTTTTATGAAAAGTTCATCTCTTTATTGATTTGATTTAAAAGTTGTTTATTTGAAGCCTAGATAAAGTGTTCTTAGTGCTTATTTGATCAGCTTATTGTTGGATTCGAGTTAGTTTTGGGAGTTAGCTTATTTCTTAAGCTTATTTCCTTGGCTTTTCACTTGAATTTGCACCATTTTCGGAAAGGGTAAAACCCTTTTCCGACCGAATATTCCGACCAGCAACATCCAACCTTTTCCGATTGAGTCCAATCGGAAAATGGTCTTGTTTTCCGATTGGTTCCACTTAATATTCCGATCTAAGCATTTTGCCCCATATTCCGATTATTGCTATTGTCCTTATTCCGATTGGTAAGTTTCGCTAGTATTCCGATTGTAGCTTGTTTCCCACATTCCGATAATGCTCATTTGATTATTCCGATTACCTCCTTTATCAATATTCCGATTGACTACATATTTACAACATTCCGATCATTAGCTTCTCTTTGCATTCCGATCACCCCCAATCGGAATATATTCCGATTGGTGAATACTTTTTCCCTTATTCCGATTTAGCTTATTTTGCTTTACTTCGTTCTTACTTTCTTTTAGTAGTTTCCAATTTAGTTCTTATTTTTCACAAAGTTGTCAAAGTATTAGTTTTTATTAAGTGTTCATTTAGTTTTCTAATATAACCTTTAAAGTTTTCAAACATTTAATTTTAATCGTCTTTTCACTTTAATCATTTAAGTCTTTAATTTTACTCTTCGACACTTAATTTCTTGTCATTAGTTTAAAATAGATAAACAAACCAACCACTTTTTAGTAACCAAGAACAATCATTCCACTTAAAGCCGAGATCAATTCGAGAGGATATCGAGACATATAATTAGAACCCAAACAAAAAGCATGTATCAAGTAATTATTCCGAATAGCCCTTGTTTATTCCGCATGATCATTATTCCGAGTAACATCAATATTCCGCATAGCTTTGATATTCCGGATAGAGCATTTTAAGGTTATTTTTCAGTTACTGTTTTATTTACATTTTGATTCAAGTTTTATCTTTGTTAACTAATTCTTTCTAGCTTACCTTTTAGTTACTTCACTCATTTATCTTGTTAAGTAGAATAGAAAACCAAACCCACTTTTTGTCACCAAGAACAAATCATTCCAATTTTAGCTGTGATCAATTCGAGGAGATACCGAGAACTTAAATCTGAACCATAGCAAAACCCTAGTATCAAATGGCGCCGCTGCCGGCTCTTCTCGTTAAGATCAACAGTTTTTTGTGAGAACTTGGATTTTGGGATCCGTTCACCATGAACGTTACTTTTTCATAAAAAAAAATTCAAAAACCCTAAAAAATATTAAATTTTCAAAAATACAAAAAAAATTAAAAAAAAAACATAGAAACCAAATATATTTTTGCTTTGTTTTTGCCTTGTTAGTTCTTTTGCAGGTGCATGCGTACACGATCAACGTCTTATCAAGAGCCCGAGCCTCTCGAAGACTTAGACATGGTCGGTGTACAAAACAACAACAATAACCCACCTCAAAACAACAATAACAACCCCCCTCTCAACAACAATAATAACAACAACAATGAGCCTCTACCAGACAATCTCCCGATGATTGAACTTCTGCAAGCACATGTAGACGGCAACAATGATCCCATTGTCATACCCGCGATTGCAGCCAACAATTTTGAGCTCAAATCCGGCTTTATCCATATGGTCTCTGCTCAACCATTCTTGGGGCGTACCATTGATGATCCACATGACCACATCAAGAGATTCCTGCAACTCACGAATACGGTCAAATTCAATGGTGTTCCACAAGAGGTAATCCGTTTGCAACTTTTTCCTTTCTCCCTAGAGGGACAAGCCCGGCATTAGCTTGCAAAGGAACCGCCACAAAGTATTCTGACGTGGACGGATTTGGAGACCAAGTTTATAAACTACTTTTTCCCACCCTCTCGTACTACCGCTTTGGGGAATGAAATTATCAATTTTGAACAAAAGTACGATGAGTCGTTTAGTGAATCTTGGGATCGTTTCAAAGATCTTTTAAGAAAATGCCCACAACATGGTTTACCAAAGTGCACCAAATTAATACTTTTTACAATGGTTTAAGCATGAATGATCAAGATTCACTAAATAGTGCCTCGGGGGGTAATATTTTGGCTAAGACTTCTAATGCTGCTTGGGATATCATTGAGAATTAGTCTCGTGTGCAAACCAAGAGTGTGCGGACCAATGCCGCTAGTGCTAGTACTAGTGACAGCGACAAGCGACTTGACAAAATCACTGCGCTTCTTGAATCGCTTGCTACCCAAACCGCCAGCAACACCAACAACATCAATGCTAAAAACGCTCAAGTCAATGCTGTTAGCCAACCATGTGAGATATGTGGGGGTCCTCACTCTTACACCACTTGTACTGCCACCCAAGACTACCATATTGAGAATGTGAATGTAGCATACGGCACCTATCCTCCGGCCGATTATCAAGCTCGTCCTCAAGGTGACTGCAACTTGCTTAGCTACCGTTCGAACAACTATCTCTCACCACCCGGTTTTCCTCCTAACAACCCAAACCAACAACAAAACCTCAATCGCCCTCCTCAACAACAACAACAACCTCGTGCACCATACATACCACCTCACAAACAACCATATCCACCTCAAAGAAACAACCAAGTTTACCAGCAACCTGCTTATCAACCACCCGCATACAATGCTCCTCCTAATCCACCCACCGCATTACACCAAGACATTGGAACCTACATGAGGACTAATGATGTGATCGTGGAAAATCTCTAACGGGAAGTGCTAAACTTGAAAGCAGACCTGGTGAAACAAGGGAACGATCTGAGAGCTGATATGAGAAACACTTTGGATAGTCAAACGAATGACTTAAAGAACATGATGGCTAGTTTCTTCCAAGGTAATCAACCCTCTTCTTCGGGTACTCTTCCGAGTAACACCGTTGCGAATCCAAGAGGGGAGATGAAAGCAATCACCACTCGCAGTGGCAAAGGTACCAAGGAACCCGAGCTTCCTATACCTCCACCGGTGATTGTGACTAAGGAGAACGAGTCACCTGCTCCTATTCCTCATCCTTCTACTTCCCCAATTTCTCCACCTCTTACTTCTACCCCTCCTCCACCCAAGGATGTGAGTGATCCTTCGATCCCAAAGCCTTCCTCTTCTTCCGATATACCTTATCCCTCAAGGTTGAGGAAAGAGAAGCTCAAAAGCAAGGATGATATTCAAGTTTCGAACTTTCTAAAAATGTTTAAACAATTGAATTTCAACATCTCCTTCGCTGAGGCTCTCGCTCACATACCTAAGTACGCGAAAATGTTCAAAGATCTTCTTACCGACAAGGAGAAGCTTCTTGATATTGCTAACACCCAACTTAATAAGAATTGCTCTGCAGTGCTCTTAAGGAAATTGCCAACCAAGCTTGGTGATCCGGGTCGTTTCTTAATCCCTTGCAACTTCCCGGGAGTAGAGAATTGCATGGCCCTAGCCGATCTAGGTGCCAGTATTAACTTAATGCCCTTAAGCGTTTGGAAGCAATTATCTCTCCCTGAGCTAGTCCCCACCAAAATGACTTTGGAATTAGCTAACCGTACGGTTGCTTATCCAGTGGGGATAGCCGAAGACGTCTTTGTAGGAGTCGACAAATTCACTTTTCCTGCCGATTTCGTCGTCGTGGACTATGACATGGACCCTCGTGTGCCATTGATCGTTGGTCGTCCATTCTTGAGGACCGGTCGCACTCTCATCGATGTTGAAGCCGGTGAGCTTATCATGAGAGTGGGTGACGATAAAATCGTCTTCAACATGGGAAAGTTGTCTAAACAGCCTTATTCATACGAGAGTGTTAATTGTATTGACGTTCTTGATGAGGCTTGTGAAGAACACTTCAAAGATGCTTGTAAAAGTATTCCTACCTCTCTTCCCAATTTTGAGACCGTTTCCTCTATTGATTCATCACTATCTCTATTTGGAGAAAGTGATTTCCTTTGGAAAGATTTGGAAGCCACCATGGGAGATGTGAACTTAGAACATGCCGATTCTCCCACCGATTGGGATGAAGATCTTCGCCTCATTGAGAACCTTCTTAAAGAAGACAATATTTCTCCACCATCTCCCACGGTTATTGCTATCGATGCCCCGACTTTGAAAACACCTCCCATCGAAAATCCTCCGGATTTAGAACTTAAGGAGTTGCCGCCCCATCTCGAGTACGTGTTCCTTGAAGAAGATAAGAAGTCGCCCGTCATCATTGCGAAGGACTTGAAAGAAGAAGAGAAATCTCGCCTAATCGCCGTGCTTAAAGATCATAAGAAGGCAATTGCTTGGAAAATTTCCGATATCCGCGGAATTGATCCGAACTTTTGTACTCACAAGATTCTCATGGAAGATGACTTTAAACCCGCAATCCAGAGCCAAAGAAGGGTTAATCCTCGCATTCATGACTTCATCAAACAAGAGGTTATCAAACTTCTAGATGCCGGCTTGATTTACCCTATTTCGGATTCGCCGTGGGTAAGTCCCGTCCATTGCGTGCCCAAGAAGGGCGGAATAACTGTTGTTTCCAATGAACACAACGAGTTGATTCCCACTCGTCTCGTTACTGGGTGGAGAGTTTGTATTGATTATCGCAAGCTCAATGCTGCCACGAGAAAATATCACTTTCCTCTTCCCTTCATGGATCAAATGCTCGAGCGTCTAGCTGGTAATGACTATTACTGCTTCTTAGACGGTTTCTCCGGGTATTTTCAAATTCCCATCAATCCCAAGGACCAAGAAAAGACCACATTCACCTGTCCCTATGGAACATTTGCCTACAAACGCATGCCTTTTGGTTTATGCAATGCTCCTGGGACGTTCCAAAGGTGTATGATGGCTATCTTTCATGACATGGTGGAAGACACTATAGAAGTATTCATGGATGATTTCTCGGTTTATGGCGATTCTTTCTCTGCTTGCCTTGCCAATTTAGAACGTATGCTTAAGCGGTGTGAAGACACTCGCCTTGTTCTTAATTGGGAAAAATGCCATTTCATGGTAAAAGAGGGCATCGTGCTAGGACACAAGATCTCCAAAGCCGGTCTTGAAGTAGACCGTGCTAAAGTCGATGTTATCGCTAAGTTGCCTCCACCTTCAACCGTGAAGGGTGTGAGAGGTTTCCTTGGTCATGCGGGCTTCTACCGTCGATTCATCAAAGATTTTTCTCGAATCGCTCGCCCGATGACCCACCTCTTGGAGAAGGATACTCCTTTTATCTTTTCCAACGAGTGTATTGAAGCCTTCAACCTTCTTAAGGATAAGCTTACTAAGGCACCCGTCTTGGTTACCCCTAATTGGGAGCTTCCCTTTGAGTTGATGTGCGATGCTAGCGACTTCGCTATTGGTGCGGTTTTGGGCCAAAGAGTCAATAAACACTTCCAACCAATCCACTATGCTAGCAAGACAATGACGGGGGCCCAATTGCATTACACGACAACCGAAAAAGAGCTTTTAGCTGTTGTCTATGCCTTTGAAAAGTTCCGCCCCTATCTTGTCCTTTCTACCACAATCGTTTATACCGATCATTCCGCGTTGAAGTACTTGTTGACTAAACAAGATTCTAAACCAAGACTTCTTCGCTGGGTTTTGCTACTCCAAGAATTTAAAATCGAAATTTGCGATAAGAAAGGAGCTGAAAACCTAGCCGCGGATCATCTCAGTAGACTTGAGGATCCTTACCAAGGGGATCATCCGAACAAAGAAATCAATGATTCTTTTCCCCTGGAGACCTTAATGTCTATCAACTCGACTTCTGATGAAACCCCGTGGTTTGCGGATATTGCAAACTACTTGGCGGGTGGAATTCTCGTTGACGGGTTAACATCCCAACAAAAGAAAAAGTTCTTTAAAGATATTAAGACTTACTTTTGGGATGACCCGTATCTATTCAAACAATGTGCTGATTTGATTATTCGCCGATGTGTTGATGGACCGGCAACTTTAGAAATCCTTGACGCTTGCCACAAAGGACCCACCGGTGGTCACTTTGCTCCCAACTACACTGCCAAAAAAGTGTTTGACTCGGGATTTTATTGGCCCACCATTTACCGTGATGCTCACGAGATGGTTAAACGATGTGATGCTTGCCAAAAACAAGGCAAGATCACACATAAAGATGAGATGCCTCAAAATTTCATACAAGAATGTGAAATCTTTGATGTTTGGGGTATCGACTTTATGGGGCCATTCCCTTCCTCTAAAGGAAACAAATACATCCTTGTAGCCGTTGACTACGTCTCCAAATGGGTTGACGCCAAAGCTTTACCCACTAATGACGCAAGGGTAGTTTGTAACTTTTTGAAGTCGCTATTCGCTAGATTCGGTGTGCCTCGTGCCATTATTAGTGATCGTGGGACTCATTTTTGCAATGACCAATTTGCTAGAGTCATGGCTAAGTACGGTGTAAATCATCGTCTTTCCACCGCCTACCACCCACAAACTAATGGTCAGGCTGAAATATCCAACCGAGGATTAAAGCGAATTCTGGAAAGAACCGTGGGAGAGCATCGTGCCTCATGGGCTGATAAACTTGATGATGCTTTGTGGGCTTTTCGTACCGCATACAAGACTCCGATTGGTTGTACACCATATCGTCTCGTGTACGGGAAAGCGTGCCACCTCCCCATTGAGTTGGAGCACAAGGCTTATTGGGCCTTGAAGTGGGCTAATTTCGATATCAACAAAGCCGGTGACCTACGCAAGATCCAACTCAATGAGCTGAATGAACTCCGGAATGAGGCTTATGAAAATTCTTTGATCTATAAGGAGAAGACTAAGCTCATTCACGACTCTAAGATTAAAAACCGAGAGTTCCAAGTTGGAGACAAAGTTTTACTTTTTAACTCTCGGTTGAAAATCTTTTCGGGCAAGCTGAAATCTCGTTGGTCCGGCCCATTCACCATTGCCCAAATATTTCCATATGGTACTCTCGAGCTCGCTCAACCTAATGGACCGAATTTTAAGGTGAATGGCCAACGAGTGAAGTTGTACTTTGGTGAGGACATCTCTCAGGAGATGATTCCATCCCTCACCACGTTCCCCATGAACTAATTTTGGGTCGAGTCAGGCTCGTGACTCGGTTATAAAAAACAAGCGCTCCTCGGGAGGCAGCCCGAGTATCTATCCCTTTCGTTTTAACCTCCTAAGTGTAGGGGGACCTATATAGGTGTTGTCTTTGTGTGGTGATGTGATTACAGGGATGAATGCACTTTTGGAACCTTTGAAGAAACCATGCTCCCGTGTTATCCGAAATCCGGTTCTATCTCTCAACTATCGTGATTCAATTTTCTTCATACTCACATTTGAAATTGATCACGTTAGTCGTCTCTTCCTTAACTTGATTTAACCAACGTGCACAATGTCATAAGTGTAGGGGAGATTTTTCCCACATGCTTAAACATTGAGGACAATGTTTATCTTAAGTGTAGGGGGACTTCTATCGAAGTTTTAAGTGGACTTTTCCATGAAAATGCCTTCATTTAACCGGAAAATCATCTTTTTCAACATTTTTCAAATTTTTTATTAACTTTGGCCATTTAGTCGTAATTTTTAAATTTTTATCGTTGCTTTCATATGTACATATCCCGCAATAAAGTCAAAAAAATATTAATAAAGTGGTGTAGCTAGTTTTGAAATCTTTGACATATTAGGCCCGTTGCGATTATTTTGACTCAACCCGAATAGACTTGTCTAAGTTTATTCTAGCTAGTATCCTTAACCATGTAGACCTTAATTGGTTTATTAGGCTAAGCATCCAAGAGTCTCATTACTTGAGATTTTAAATTGTGGAGGACGAGAAATGATATAGTCAATTATAAGTCGGTATTCTTGCACAAGCTCACTTGGTGTAATTATTTTCCTATTCTCCCATCACTTGCTAATAATTTATCTGCAATAAGTAAGGTCGTACGATTTGAAAAGTTACTTAGCTTCTAACCCAAGATCGTTTAAAAGTTGCTCGGTAATGATAAGAGTTCATAGCCAAGGCATAACTTATGAAGCAGGGCGCGAAGATTGGCGAGTCCGAAAAGGCCCTAACAAGGCATGAGGATCCCATTTTATTGCTAAAGATCCAAAGTGATGTGAAGAGCATTATTCCTAAAATCAATATGAAGGATCAAGACTCACGACGAAAAGCAATCAACTCCAATAAAGATCATGGAGAAGTCTATCCGAAAAGACCCTAACAAGGTATGAGGATAAATAGATCCAAGTCCGAAAAGGAGACGGATCGTTGTATCTCAAAATCCCAATTAGAGATTGAAGAAATAATCATGAAGTCGTGGTCAACAAAGTTGGAGTACCCCTCAAAAGTCTCCAAGTGAAGAAACTTTATTAACGAAGAGAAGACCATTATCTCAAGAACGTCTCTAGAAGATATGAAGTATGAAGTACATGCCAAATATCGGCCCGAGAAAGGTCTCAAATCGTGAACCGAGTTATGCCAAGATATGAACTTTTTGATATCCCGAGAAGCAGTTTTAAGAGATTTTGTCCTTTAGCTAACTATTGATCAAATCGTCCTACTTTGCTTTCAGCCTAAATAAACTATCGAAATAAGTCCAAAAATGCATCTTCATGATCATTCTAAGACAAAAATAAAATATAAGAGATACACCTAGGAATAAGGGAGTTTAAGCATTTAATTAAGCCATGTGTGTAAGTGTTTGATATGCTAACTTATAATAACAATGATCTCGTTTTTAAGCTTAGTTTGGGGAACGTGAAACTTGAGGGTGATAAATCTTCGCAGCACCAAAGCCCTAATGTAAGTCCCTGATCTCTTTGCAAGTTATTTCCATGTAGCTATTTTCAAGTTAAAATGGGTTTCTATCCTTTTGTTTACTTTAAAGTTTTAATTTCTCTTAGTACTTTAACTTCTTGTTTAGTAGTATGTTAATAAGGCCAAGGTTGATTGATCATGAGAAAAATGTAAATTTTCTTTATCACTAAGCATTACATGAGGGCATGGCAATGGTTAAGTGTAGGGGATTTGATAGGTGTGAAAACACCCATCCTTTTACCACTTATTTCTTACTAAAACAAGACCAAAACGCGTGTTTAATATCATTTGTTTGGAATTATGCGTGGTTTTTGTGTTTATTGTGTTTTCAGAGTCAACCGGATGATTATTGAAGAAAACATGGGATTGCACGGGTTTTATCAAGGAAAAAGACTAAAGACGAAGTCTATTGTCCAAGAGATGCAAAAGATTTGAAGTCAATGGGCCTATTTGAAGATTTATCGAAGAAAAGGACCAAAGATGGAAGATTTACATATGTCGAAGAAACTCAAGTCTATTAAACGAAGAAATTAAAAGACGAGTTGAATTTAATCGTCGACAAATCCCGAATCAGAATCGAAAACGTCAACTTTTCTGAAAAGACGAGAAGACAAGAAGAAAGGGAGAAAGCCCACTCACCAACCAACCACTTAGCCTATATAAGGGAATCACCCTCACAAATTTTGGCACCTAGTTTTTTCTTTTCAGTTACTCTTTTCCTAGTTCGTAGGAAGAACCATCTCCCTTAAGGAGTGGTTTTCATCTTCTTTGATTTCTTCTTTAATCTTGTATGCTTAATCCTTCCATTTTGTTTATTGAATCTTAATCATCAATACAAGTTTTTATTTAATCTTTTCTTGTTCATCATCATCTTGTTATTCAAAGTTCTTAAGTTCTTATTTAGTTGAGTTTTGATCTTCAAAAGTTGTTGATTTTGTTTTTTTTTATGATTGGGATTTGATCCTTATGGTTAATAGATAGTCGTTGTTTAGTTTGGTTAAAACCTTTTTGTTTATTTGGCTCGATTGGGTTAAGATTCGTGTTCCCCTGTTCTTCTCTTGCTGTTTACTGCTTTTGAACTCCCCAGATATTCCGCATAGGTCAATTATTCCGAGTAGCAAAACATTCAGCATAATCATCTTTATTCCCAATTATTCCGCATGGTTATCTTCCTTCGTCCTTTATTCGGAATTTTTACATATTCCGGATAGGCTTGTTACCTTTTCCTTTACGCGGAATATTTATTATTCCGCATAACACTAGTATTCCGCATGGTTTCGTTTATTCCGCATAGAGTTAAGCATTCCGCATAGCCATCATTATTCCGAGTAGAAAACCATTATTCCGCATAAGCCCATATATTCCGCATAGAGTTTGTTATTCCGAGTAGTAATTATTCCGAATAGCCCTTGTTTATTCCGCATGATCATTATTCCGAGTAACATCAATATTCCGCATAGCTTTGATATTCCGGATAGAGCATTTTAAGGTTATTTTTCAGTTACTGTTTTATTTACATTTTAATTCAAGTTTTATCTTTGTTAACTAATTCTTTCTAGCTTACCTTTTAGTTACTTCACTCATTTATCTTGTTAAGTAGAATAGAAAACCAAACCCACTTTTTGTCACCAAGAACAAATCATTCCACTTTTAGCTGTGATCAATTCTAGGAGATACCGAGAACTTAAATCTGAACCATAGCAAAACCCTAGTATCAATGGTGATATTCAAAGGGTAATTGACGTTCAATAATTGCATCCAATACAACTTCTAGAATTATGGCTCTACTTTATGTATATCACTCGTGACAATTCAAAAGTGAAAAGAAAATGTTTATCCCATTAATGACTAAAATTTTGCATGTCCTCGTTGTTGTGTTGTTCGTACTCGATTCAATTTGAATTGATCACGGGTTAAAGTGGAATTATCGTCTTTGGTAACTAAAAGGGGGAGCTTGATTATCTAAGTCTACTAATAATATAAACGTTAAAGCTATTAAACATAACAACAAAGGAATGATGTCTAACCTTGATTGCTTGTCCAGAATGAATGCTGCATAGTAGAACTTGGTGAAAGAAACTAAATGTGATTATCTATAACTACTTAAAAAGTAAATACGAAAAGTATTAGAAATAAAATAAGAATTAAAACGATATTAAAAAGAATATTAAAAAGAATATTAAAACAAATATTAAAAAGAAACAATTTATAAAAATAAAAATAAAAGTAAAAGTAAACTTTCGAATTAAAAATAAAACTTACTAAATAAAAATGAAAGAAATTGGATTATAAAACTATTTTAAAAAGTAACGAGACAAATATTAAAGTGGGCACTTAATAAAAATTAAAACTAAAACTTTTTGATAAAATACTAGAACTAAAATTTGACGAAAAATAAAACTCAAAATATCTGACTTTCAGAATAAAAATAAAAACGACTTTCGGATAAAACTAAATCGATTATAAAACAAATGCCGGAAAATAAAAGACATGTTCCCCGTGGGGAACAAACTTTTGGAGGGAAAGTTATAACTTTCTAAAAGATAAGCTAAATTAATTTCTAAAATAAGCCAAACTTAACATTAATAAAAACTATAAAAACACCAAATAAGCAAAATATTTAAAATCAACTTTAAAAATTATTAAACTATCAAACCCATTTAATTAAAATTAAAAAAAATAAGCTAAACACTAACTAATCAAAAAGCACAATAATCTAAAAACATCAAACACACCAAATTAATAAGCACAATCTAATAAGCAAATCAATCACACAATCAACAAGATTAAATCAACTACATGATCAAAGAGACAAAACAAAAGATTATGATTAAGAAAGGTAGAATGAGAATTAACTAAAAAGCTTGATTAAATTGAAAATTAAGATCCAAAATTACAAGATTAAGATGAAAGATTAATAAATTTAAAAGAAAAGCTAGAGAGAGAAAAGTAAAACACACACTAATTACCTACCAAACTAAAAAAAATAAAGACTACTTCTCCCTTCCTAATGAGGATTAGGACACTAAATATAGGGGAAGGGAGGGTGTTGTTTCTTTTTTCTTTCTTCTTGTCTTCTCGTCTTTTAAATAACTCGGCTTTCTCGACTTTGTCTCGGGATTAGTCGAATGATAAAATGAACTCGTCTTCTAATTTTCTTCTTTTAGTAGACTTGGTTCTTTGACTTCGTTAAACTTCCGTCTTTAGACTTTTTCTTCGATAAATCTTCAGAATAGGCCTTTGACTTCCGTTCTTCTTGCACTTTTGATCTTTTGACTTTGTCTTTTGTCTTTTTCTTCGATAAAAGCCCGTGAAAGCCCGTGTTTTCTTCCTTTTTCATATTTTTGTCCTAAAACAAAATAAAAACACAAACCACGCATAATTCCACCTTTTACGACATTAAATACACGTTTTGGTCTTGTTATTATTAGAAATAAGTGGTAAAAGGATAAGTGTTTTCACACTTATTACCCATCTATTGCCACGAGTTAAGGTCTCACTTATCTTAACTTGCTTAAGTCGTCCAACCAAAAACTGTGATTATATAGCACCAACGTCTCACAATTGAGTGAATTTTATCACCTTAGGTTACAAAATCACAACAGTCTCACGTATGATGAAAGAGTAAGTGCAAGTGTTTTTACTAGTTGGATGACAAAAAACTTATTTCAAAGGGTATAATTTTGACAACTTCAAAACATGTATAAAGAGCATGCAACATATTTGTATCATGAAAAGTTAAGAAAAATTTACTCAATTATGTTAATTACAAATATCACTTATTTAATTCACAAATCAATTGTATAGATAATGATATCATAAAAATTGACGATTCAACATGTTTTTCATTTAAAAAGTTTAATTTTATCACGGGAAAAGATTAATGAATGATAAAAATCATTCAAACCGTAGACCATTCTCGGCTTTCTAAATAGTATGTAAGGTAAGGAAACTACAAGTAGTCCGACATTATAGGGTAATGGTATCTACAAGACCAAAGTCTTGATGAGTCTCCCAGAACCTTATCCTTGCAACTAAATAGTACTTTTGCAAATTTTAACATTAATAAAATTTTACATCTTTAAAGTAGAAAACAAATTATAAACTTGATTCTTGCTAGTCACGGCGTAAGTTAGATCTAAAACCATGTAAGGGCGACTCATTTGTTGCCACATATGCAAGAATAAGCTTATAATAAATCAAATTTCATATAGTTTTACTCCGGTTTATTTTTATTTTCGAAAAACCCTTTGCTTGAAACATGATTCATAATAATTATAATCAAAACAAACAAATAAACATTAACCTAAAACATATATCCAATTAACAATTAATCACATATCACATGTATACTAATTAATGATGAATCTAAGTCAATTAAATTAAAACAATGCATGTACATGAATAAGACTTTCACTTCTTAATGGAAGTGAGTCACACGCATCGAAAAAATCAACTGCGTAAGTCAAATTCAAGTATACACCACATAGCACGTAAAGCTGTCTTACAATTTAAGTTGACTTCAGGTCACGCCAGAGTATAACTCGTGTCTTCCCCAACCTTAGCTCAAAACTACAAAGTTGTAGGCCTTTGAGTCGTGGACCTCCCACAAAAATTTCAAATTTTTCCGACATCGTATGAATATATTATGAATTTTTTAGTGACGGGTGTCAAAACAAACCTTCTTAAAAATTACACAATAATTATGTCAAAATTTATCATAAATCATCAATTAAGCATGTAGAAACCATTAACGATTAATTAACTTATATATATCCAATATCAAGAACTCATGATCCATGGTAAACTTGCATGATTCCCATAGATCTATATGTTAACGGTTAATAATGCAATAAATAATAACTAATTAACAATTAACAACATATTTATCATTAAAATTGCATACAACTTAGGGTTTGTCTAACTTATTTTTTTAACCCTAATTAGGGTTTATTAAGACCTAATCATCAAATAAAATAATTATGCAACATCATATTAAGTTTACACAATTTTAGATCTTTCGTTCTTTAATGTAATTTAAAGTTATACGAACGACCCGTGATGCCACTGTTGGAATTTATAAAAACCTTAACCATATTAACACGTTAATAATCACGAGTACACAACGTAATATAAGATCACGTATAGAAAAGTAATTAACATAAACGATAAGAACATCGTATCTTTTAGCAATGGATTAATTCACCTTTATCGAACAATCAAATAACTAAAAACCGAATAAAAATCAAACAATGGTCTATCTAAGTATACGCACACAATACGTTTATACAAGCAATAAGTATGCTAGTACGTAAGTGTTGAACAACCAACAAACCACGCATCTTGAATCAATCAACAAACCGAAACCTTCGATTTCTTCCTTTGGTTCGATCGCAACAAACCAAACAACCTTTTTGGTTTGTTCGGCCGATCGCACAAGAAAGGAGGAGAAGGAGATTTTTTAGGGATAATAACTAGTGAATAATGAGGTATCAAAGACCTACTTATATACTTGTAATAACTTGGTGATCAAACAAACAAGCTCAAAAGCCTCATGGGCTTTTGTTTCATTTTTCTTTACTTTCCTTTCTTGGTTTATTTGTTTAACTATAATTAATATTTAATACAATATTAATTATATATTGGTTAACGATTTATGCATGCGTCTCCTTAAGCTCGAGATGTTTTCCGATCATATATTATTTCATGTACATATTCTTTCACACTCCACTCCCCATCCTCCCACATACTATGTCTTCTTTTCTTATCAAACTCGAGAACATACTGTTACCGTCAAGAAGGATGATATTTTATTTTTAAATTGGCCGTTTGAGGATGTTTTGAAACTTCTAAATTTTTTTTAAAGAAATATAGCGATGGGGAAAAAAAATGATCGATTCAAAAATTAAAGAGGGCGTGTATATAACCGTTGGAGGGGACAGGGTGATGGAAAAACATGCCAATTTGATTTTGTGGAAAAACGTGAAATGATCCATCGTAGCAGAAATTGCGAAGAAAGACCCCTTAAATTTGATCAACCTCTGTCTGGCTCTTGGTACAAAATTCAAACACGCTTCGAATTTGTTTAGGTCCAACATTTCTAGCTAGTGTTGTCACTAGTCATGCCATTAACCACAAAAAATCCGCATTATCAAATAAACAAACATTAACAACCTAAAAAACAAAATTAAAAAGTAGTAATAAAGCTACAATAGAAACAAACAATAAACGTGGATTAGAATAAAAAAAAAAGGGTTTTGCTAACAACCACCCTATGGGTGTTTTTTAAACATTTTATAATTAAAAATCTTACAATTAGTGAACTTCTAATGTACCATATTTAACATAGTTAATATTAATATATACCATATTAAAACTTACTTACCTTAATTACAAGTGTTAGAATCATGCATTTATGGTAATAATTAGTTCATATTTGAAATTGTTTTTATTTATAGAAGTTTAAAAACACCATGATGTTTGTTAGCAAAAACCCAAAAAAAAAAAAAAAAAAAAAAAAACAACCTTAACATAAAACCAAAAAACAAATGTCCAGGTTCATCCTCCCAACAACCACTTTATATTCCAAATTCAACAGCATAAAAACCTGCAAAAAAAAAAAAAACAAAAAAACACAGAAGACATCAAAACATTACAACAATGTCATCATCATCCATGTCTTCCCTGTTTATGAAAACCCCATCATCCCATGCAAACCCATTTCACAAAAATCCTAATACGAACAAACCCATTTTCAGCCGAGTGAGAACACGCGTGATACAGCCCACCACCACGCGTGTACAGACCCGGGTGAGATGCGGGCTGATTGAGCCCGACGGGGGGAAACTAGTCCAGCTAATAGTCCCTGAGTCCGAAAGGGAGATTAAAAAGAGAGTAGCAAATGAGTTACCAAAAGTGAAACTATCAAGAATAGATGTTGAATGGGTTCATGTATTAAGTGAAGGATGGGCAAGTCCTTTAACCGGATTCATGAGAGAATCCGAGTTCCTCCAAACTCTTCATTTCAACTCTCTCCGTTTAGGAGATGGGTCTCTTGTTAATATGTCTTTGCCTATTGTCTTGGATATTGATGATGTTCAAAAGGATAGGATTTCGGGCTCCAATTCCGTTGCTTTGATTGATTCCAATGATGACCCTGTTGCTATTTTGAACAAGTAAGGATCCTTTTTAGTTTCATTTTTCACTTTTTTATGTCTTCTGATTGATTGATTGATTGATTGTTTTTGTTTTTTTTACCCTGTATCACTAATTTATTTGCAAAAGTCGCTTTCTAGGGTATGAAGTAGGGACTATAGGGGTCATTTTACGTGTCTAGTGTTGTTAACTAGGAGTCTGTCCAAACCGTTAGATTTATTTTTTGAATGAATGGGGACCGTTCTTGTAGGATACATTTAGGTATGGTATGAAGAAAAAATTGGTTCTTGTTAGGTATTTTCTTGTTTGGTTATGACTTGTCAAAACGGTTTTTTCATGTACTTCTATTAAAACAACATTGTTTAGGTTTATTAACCAATATTGGTGTTACTTTTGGAATAAGTTGATTGATTATTTCTGTTATTTTTACTGTATGAGGAAGTGATTTGGATGACTAACTTGTGCGCTGTTCGCGTTGCTTTCTTGGATATGATGTATATGAAGTAGGAATGTCAAGTGGTGTGTGTGGGGTGCGGATTATTAACTAGGAGCGTGCGCACTTCTGTTTTCTGAATGACTGGGGACCTTTTTGGTTCATGATGTGAAGAAAAAAAATGGGTTATTGTTTGGTATTTTCTGACTTGGTTATGATCGGTCGAAAGGGGTGGTTTTTCTTGTACTTCTATAAAACGACCTTGTGTAGGTTTAATAAGGTGTTACTTTTGGAATAAGTTGGTTGATTCGGGTTCTTTGCTTTACAAGTAAACCCGGTTATTAACTACTGCCAAATTATTAGAGAAATTTGCTGCTGCATTTTTGAGCTTTATCTAACATCGAACAAGATTCATAATGGTGTTTGTATCTGTTATTGGGTACCTTTTTGTGGGGATATAATTTCCGGAATTATTGTTGGGGGTAAAGATGTCACACAAATAGTACTTTCACGATATTATAGACTAAAAGGAGATAAAAAGTTAATAAAACGCAAAAGCAGAAACAAAAAAGGTTTTATGAGTGGAGGATAGAAAGTAAGGTAACACGAACAAACCAATAATGATAAAAGCATACAAACCTAACTTTTTAATAGTGCTGTATTCTTACATTGACTTGTTTCTTTGAAACTCGTCAATTTAAACCTGTTTACATCTACTAATTAATGTGTTTGTTCAGGTTATATAAAAAGAGTTCAGCTAAAAATGAAACAGTATCAAGTTATTCTATTTGTATCGTGCACTTGTGTTCTGAACCTGCATCTTTGGAACATTGGACACAAGGATTACGCTTTTCCATTTTAGAAACAATATGTTACATAATTTGATTATATAAAACTCTCTTACTATGGTTATGTGATTCTCTAAATAATATTACAGATAGTAGTTTCATACTAGAATATGGCGATGACTTGTAGCTTATGGTCTTTCCTGTTTAATTGTTTAGTATTGAGATCTACAAGCATAACAAAGAAGAACGCATTGCAAGAACTTGGGGTACTACAGCCCCTGGACTTCCCTATGCTGAAGAAGCGATAACTGGTGCAGGAGATTGGTTGATTGGTGGTGATCTTGAAGTTATACAACCAATCAAGTACCATGATGGTCTTGACCGTTATAGACTTTCCCCTTCAGAACTGCGAGAGGAGTTTGAAAAGAGGAATGCTGATGCAGTGTTTGCTTTCCAGCTTAGGAATCCAGTACACAATGGTCATGCTTTGTTGATGACTGACACAAGGCGTAGGCTTCTTGAAATGGGTTATAAGAATCCCGTTCTCTTGCTTCATCCACTTGGGGGATTCACAAAGGCAGATGATGTGCCACTAAGTTGGCGAATGAAGCAGCATGAGAAGGTTAGCTTAATTTTTTTTAGCAGGGGTAGCAACTTTGACCCATGTATGTCTTTACCTACAAACATGCTGATTTGGGTTGTTTCATCTTTTATTAACGGGTTGGATCAGTTAAGCTAATAGATTAACAAACAGAAGTGGATCTAAGTGGTCAAACATCATCTGATATGTATTCAAGTTATGGAAGGAAGTGTGTGCTTTGGGTAATATGATAAATGGTACTCCGTAGTATGTTTTTTGCTATAATGGGGTCTTTGCTGTCCTGAAACAGCTTTCTGTCCACACTTTATGAATTTTATTAAACACTTGCTACAGAAAAAGAGAAACTGGATGTCAATAATATTCTATGTTTTTTTGAATAAAATGATTTAGGAGGTTTTATGCATTAAATTTACATTTTGGGTGATGTTTGACCCAATTGACCCATCTGGTCCATTTGACTTTTTTTATTTTTAGATAGTTATTTTGCCCATATTAACTGTTAATGACAAGTTTACAACCCGAATTGACCCTTTCATACAAACTAGTTGAAATTTCCACCAAGTGGTTTATTTAGCGGGTGCCTTCTCTATCATGAGTTATCATAAGAATAACCTTCATCTATTGCCTTCTACGTCACCATTACCAGTACTATTATTGTGGCATATGCAAAATATGTTAGGTATCTGAATATTCTGTTACTTATTTCCTTCCATATTATCCAAATTTTATTTCCAAGGATGGAATAATATAGTACTATGCCAAAGAATCATAGTTTCTATTTGTGTACTCTGCTAGTTCTGAGAATTTTTTTTTATGAATATGATTAGGTACTTGAAGATGGTGTTCTTGATCCAGAAAACACCGTGGTGTCCATATTTCCATCTCCGATGCACTACGCTGGGCCAACAGAGGTGCAGTGGCATGCAAAGGCTAGGATCAACGCAGGTGCCAACTTTTACATAGTTGGCCGTGATCCAGCTGGCATGGCTCATCCAGTTGAGAAAAGAGATCTTTATGACGCTGACCATGGCAAAAAAGTACTAAGCATGGCACCTGGACTTGAACGCTTAAATATTCTTCCTTTCAAGGTACTTACATTACGTACTTGCTTAACATCACAACTTATGCTCCTTTAATAATTCTTATTAAATTACCCAATATTGCTATTTCAGGTGGCAGCTTATGACAAGAAACAACAGAAGATGGAATTCTTTGATCCATCTAGAGCTCAAGATTTCCTATTTATCTCTGGCACCAAGGTAGATAGAATTCTTCTGCTCCTCAACTTCCACTTATCTACCAAGATTGACCCCTTTTTTTCTCTTCCATTGTGTTACGCTCTTATTTTAAAGGGGCAATTTGATACGAACCTATCCCATACTAGGCTCGTATCGGTTCATAAGTCCAAGTGTAGAACTCACTCAAAAAGCTAGCTTGTTTGAAGATGGGACACCTAGACTTTATAAACCATCAACCAATCTCATACTTAGCCGATGTGGGATCATAACACAATTTCGACCCATTTTCTTATAACTGGGCTGTTTGGTTTTATCATTACTGGGGAAAATGGTAAATTAAATATAACTGAAAAGGGAACGGGCCAAAAGGGTTGAAAGTCACGCACAGTGTTTTTGGTGCATAAACCTCACAAAACACTTCATTAAATAAAGTAAGTTATTACATGTTAGTAATCTGGTTTTTGTAATCATATCTAAAACTGTACATTTTTATCTAAAGTTATCCATTTGACCTTTTTTAATTGATGCCTCTATCATAGAAAGACAAATGATTAATCTGTTTTGTACTTATATCTGAACTTGTTCCTGTTATCTTACAGATGCGAACACTTGCAAAGAACAAAGAAAGCCCACCAGATGGATTCATGTGCCCTGGCGGCTGGGAAGTGTTAGTTGAATACTACGACAGTTTGGCTGCAAATGACTCTGGTAGAGTACCTCAACCCATTCCAGCTTGAGTTGTTGACACATGACACACAAACACACATGGGAATGGAGTCTCTCCAGCCTTAATGGCCAAAAGGGGTAGACGATAGGGACTCGTTTGTGATAAATTGTATGGTTATTGCAGTGTGGATTGTTCTGATACTACTTATCCCCAAATAAGTTGAGGCACCGCTATCGCCTCCATGTATAATATCATGTGCTAGTTCTTGTGCACATTGTAAAATACTGTATTCGTGCGTTAGACACTGGTATATACTTGTTGGGTGTGGAATTTGTCGACTTTTTGCTGTCTTGTGTTTCTTTTTCACATCTTGTATGATGTTTTGATGGGCGTTTTAGTTCTCACAACTAAATCACAGTATGAAATATAGATCTTTTTATGAAATTTGACAATAGATCCAAAACTTGGTTGGATGTATCCCTAAACATTTGAGGTGCTAATATATTATATATGCATATATTGCCTTTAACGAGTGTGAACCATTCTCTTACTTTGCCAATGTTCACAGCAGATTGGGTAAGAGACTGAGATGAGTTCAAAATAGGTACCATTTGAAATATTCCTTCTGTCTCCTAATGGGTAATGGCATTATAAGTTGGCTTTTGATGGCAAATAGCTCATCTCTGTCGTCCTTGCTTGCATATTTGTATTGGTTGTCGCTGATTAAAACTATTATGTTGTTGTGATGGTTCTTTACTATAGGTTATCATCCGTTTTGGTGATAAGTTTTGATTTTTGGTTATAACTGAAGCACCTGCAAATTCTTGATCTTTTTGTTGATAAAAGTATTATTATAGAAGTTATAACATGTTTCTTATGCTTGACAGATCCAGTAAAGTACGTGTAATGTATGAGAAGCTCTGCAGTCTTATCCAGATGTTGGTGAGCAAAAAAACAAGCCAATCTTGTCTTCAGCTTCCAGGTTAACGAATTACTTCAAATACACCCCATCACATGGATTCAAGCTTTTTTCACTTTCAACTTGTTTACTTATATATGGTTCGATTTGAAAAACTCAAATCCTAAACATGTCAAATAAGAAAAATAAAATAAAAACTTCCCTACATGAACCTATATAAACTCATGTTTTTATTAAACAAATTTTAACAATCATCCTGTTTTATAGCAAGAGCATCTCGAGATACAATGCTTTTATCAACAAACAATTATATATTAACACATGTTATAATAAATAGCACAATGAGATATCAACAACTGAGATCATTATTATATAGCAACCCCTGCTTGAATTATAGCTCCGTAACATACAAGCCATACAAGCAACAAAGAGAGTTACAAGGGCTTCCCTCACTCCTGCTCACCTCCCCTGGGGAGGTGAGACTAGTTAGTAATAGCTGGGTTGTTCCGGCTTGTTGCTAGCAGTCTCACCTCCGGTGCCAGGGTATAGAGCCGCATCGTTTGGTATAGCATGCTGGCCCCGGGGATCCTGAAGTCCCGGGGTCAACGAACAAGGCCAACAGGGAGCTGCCAGCTCCCCCGCCCCCCGCCCGTTAGGACTCCTGATGGTTTGTTCAATCAGTGCCTTCTTGTTCCGTCCGGACTTGCAGCTCGGAAAACACCGCATGGCGTTTTGGCCGAGCTACCTAGTTAGACGGATTTCACTGATCACTTACGCAATTCCGGCAAGCACTGAAAGTGCGATCTCTTTTGTTTTTAGCAGGGAGGCTATTAAAAATTTCGAACCCCACCGTAAGAGGGGGGTGAGACTAGTCTACCGACCAACTTGGACTTGGGCGGTAGACGCGCCTGCAGGTGCACAAAAGCTGACGGAGAGAGGGATCCTCGGGCGAGGAGCACTCTTGGAGTACAGAGAAGAGAGCCAACCTCGGGCAAGCAGGAAGCCAAGCCGGGTTTGGGCAGGAACCGACTAACTCTTCGATTTAAAATTTCAGAGGGAAGCCGACAGAGAGTGCTTCTCTCAATGGAGCACAAACGAATTGATTCTTTCCTGGGGTCACGGTTCCAAGCTCTGAGTGCAGCCCTAAAAAGCGTAACTCAGGGCATTTGAACATGGGAAGTGACCCGCATGAAAGAATGCATGGCAGGAAGCCACTGCCTCTTCGATCTACGATCTTCGAGCAGAGCAGGGTTCGGGCTCACCTCTTCGAGCTAGGCTCTTGGATCTATGCTCTCAGGGCAGTGTACTTGTGTTATTGCCTTGCTCTTAGGCAGTATTGTTAACATCCTTTATATAGGTGGAAACCACCTATGCAATATGTATTATATGGTGGTTAGAGATGCCTATAACTGCATAAAAAAGCATTTCATGTAGTACATGAACCTATATAAACTCGTATTTTTATTAAACAAATTTTAACAATCATCCTGTTTTAGCAACAACAGGCACAAAACCCATACAAGCATCAAAGACAGCTACGAGGGCTTCCTTCACTCCTGCTCCACCTCCCGTGGGGAGGTGAGACTAGCTAGTAATAAGCTGGGTTGTTCCGGCTTGTTGCTAGCAGTCTCACCTCCGGTGCCAGGGTATGTAGCCGCATCGTTCGGTATAGCATGTTGGCCCCGGGGATCCTGAAGTCCCGGGGTCAACGAACAAGGCCAACAGGAAGCTGCCTGCTCCCCCGCCCGTTAGGACTCCTGATGGTTTGTTCAATCAGTGCCTTCTTGTTCCGTCCGGACTTGCAACTCGGAAGACACGGCATGGCGTTTTGGCCGAGCTACCTAGTTAGACGGATTTCACTGATCACTTACGTAATTCCGGCAAGCACTGAAAGTGCGATCTCTTTTGTTTTTAGCAGGGAGACTATTAAAAATGTCGAACCCCACCGTAAGAGGGGGTGAGACTAGTCTACTGACCAACTAGAGCTTTCCAAAACTGATAGAAAATCGCTCGAAGTATTGTAATAGAATTCTTTTCTTAATGTATGAGTAATTTATTAATCCTAATTTAAAAAATGGTAAAAAATATTGTTTACATGTCAAACCAATCCACATTGCACTCTTACACGTCCACACGCCCATCTTCACACCTCTGTAGATTACAGGAAATAGACACAAAATTTATGTTCCTAAAAAAGGGCTTTTTGTGTCTCAACACCAAACACTATCTATTTCAAATAAGTCGTTGCTGTATTTCAAAATTGAGATGAAGTTCTATTCTGTTTGAAAAAGTTGGTAATTGAACGAGTCTCATATAAACTTCCATAAGGACTTTGGTTTGCAGTGAAATATCACTATGATAGACTTTAATGAGCGGTCGGTGGAATAAGAATGAGAACCAATCATAAAATCGGCCTGTATGACAAAAGGGAGACTCGCAATTCATGTGTATCAAGTTAATTGTCCATATATGATCTCAGTTCTTCATTCGCAAACTCTTGTTTCGAACAAACTGATATGAATTTAAATAATAGACCTTTCATTTATATTGCACCATGGTCAATAAAACTACAATCATGAATAATGTGCATATTGTTTTCACAAATCTACATGGACTCTTTGACTCAACATAGTCCTGGGCTTTGTCGAGAGGATGTCCAGAGACTCGCAGTTGAAACACACTCTTTGGGCTTTGGATAGGTTAACCTGTGTAACCGGGTTAACATGAGCAAACATAAACCATGGCTGAGCATCGGTTCAAAAACAAACCGAACACAGAGTTTTAAAAAAATCGAACCGAAAACAGAGTTTTAGAAAAACCTAACCGAAAATGGTATGCAACTCTTATTTATTAATTTTCTTCCGAATTTCACAAAAACAGGTACGCGCCACTAGGGGTGTTCACGGGTCGGTTCGGTTCGGTTATTTAGACGATTTTGACTATCCATCACGGTTCGGTTAGTTAAATTTACTATCCGTAACCGAACCATACAAGGCGGTTAACCGGACATACGGTTACCCAAAATGAGCGGTTACCCACGGTTCGGGTCACGGTTAACCATTATATAAGTTTCATAAAGTTTTAGTTTATAAATAATAACATGGTTTAGAACATAGAATGTCGTTTTCGTATAATTCAGTGACATTAAATAGATAAAAATCATATAAAAAAAATTTCGTTACAAAAAAGTGCATTAGAATATTCATAAATAACATATTAACTAAAAAACATTTATTCGATATTTATAAATTACGATCACATTAATTAAATTACACATACATGTTTAAAACATTTGAAATTAAGAGTAAAAAATCGTTGTATAATAAAAGTAGGGCACTAATACAATTGATACATGTACTAATTTGAAAATTTAGTTTAAAAAATTTCATGTATAATATGTGCGGTTCGGTTCGGTTAACCACGGATATCTAAAAATAAAAACCGTAACCGAACCGTTATAAGCGGGTTTTTTCGGTTTCGGTTTTTTTCAGTTTCGGTTTTTTCGGTTTCGGGTTTTTTCGGTTTCGGATTGAGCGGTTCGGCTCGGTTCGTCGGTTTCTCGGTTTTTTTGAACACCCCTACGCGCCACGCGCACATACACATAAAAACACAAGAAAGATTACAATTGGTATCTAATCATTAAAAGTTTAGTTAACAAGCTGCGCCGTAAGTCTTTTTTGAATTGCAAAGCTAATTCTAGTAAAAATCACATTTGTGGATTTAGGTGTCATAACGTTGCTATTTATAACCGAAAATCGAACCGAATTAAACCAAAATGGAACCGAACAAAAAAAATTCAAACCGAATAAGAAAAATCTAACCGAACATATTGTTTAGGCATGTTTTTCTTATTTCTAAACCGAAACCAAACCGAGCAAAATCGGCATAAATATAAAAAACCGAAAACCGAATAAAAAATAATCGGTTCGATTTTGATCGTTTGATTCGGTTTGATTTTCGATTAATTTTGTTCGGCTCTAAAACATGATTTATGTCCTCTTTTACATCATTACATGTACTTGAGTATAATGAAACAAATATCTAATTCAACATTTTGGGCTACACCCCCACTCGGCTTATTATTTAAATCCACTTGAGTGTCACATTATATCTTTTTGGAAAACACTAATAGAGTAATAGTGGTGTTCCATTTGAATAAAATTCGGCAGGAAATATACTTGGATGTTTAGTGGAGCCGCGGAGTAGGCCCAATGTTTTAAAACCCGGTTTTTTAGTTGACTCGATTTAATGATCAGTTTACGGGTCAATCGGTTCAACCGGTTAAACTGTCAGGTCAACCCGGTTTCTTATATATGTATATTTTTTATATTTTTAATGTGTACTATTTATTTTTTACTCACTAGCCTTACTTTTTAGTTGTATATTTATAATATTATTGTAAACATATGCAAAAATAATTAATTTATACTTACAATTTATAATAGATTATAACAAAACAATATTAGTGAATATTTTAAGTTAGTTTGACTTTATTTTAACTAACACTAATAATCATTACTTTAATATATATCTTTAAAACTTAAAAATATTTATAAAAAAAACGTTTTTGAAATATTTTTTTATAAAAAATCGTGACCCGGCCGGGTTAATCAAACCGGGTCTACCCAGATCAACGAAAAACCGGCGGTTCAATTCGGTTCTTAAACAAGCAAAAACCCGGTCACATCCGGCTCGGTCTCCGAGCCGGTTCACGGTTCAACCGGCCGGGTCAACCCGGTTTTTAAAACATTGGTAGGCCATTCGATCACGTACAATGATGGGCAGTGGCGGAACTAGAAAATTAGTATGTGGGGGGCAAAAAATTTTTTGGCTAATTGCAAGGTGAAAAAGACATGAATCGGAACGAAAATTCAAGTATTTTTACTTAAAATTAAAGAATTTATATGTTTTGGAGTGTTAAAAGTTAGACTTTAGTATATGAGTGGGGACATTTTGAGTTTTAAGTGAGGGGCAATATTAAAAAACGCTCGAAATTTAACAAAAATTACACTAACATCTCATTGTATCAGGCTAGCAATGGGGGACGCCGCCTTCCCATAGTCACTACATGCATCCGCCCCTGATGATGGGTCAACGAAATAAATCTAGTGCATGTGTCTTGTTTCTTTTTCAACATGTTTAATTTATGTGTGGTCACTGTTACTATTTTGAACCATTAATAAAATATCACATACATAATGAATCAGACAACTCAACTCAACTATCCATCCAATTATCCAAACATTACACAAGGGGAAAGTAGGAACTTACAAACAAGTTAATAAGTAGATAGTACAAGTACATGTATTTATAAACTTTGTGTGGATTTAAAGAAAATGACTTGCATTTATAATTCGTCTCTAAAAAGAGCACTGCTTTGAAGTTTTTTATGAAACACTATTACTATATTGTAGCAATTAAACAATTAGTTTTAATGTTCGTATGCGCACGTGACTTAAAAATAAATGATAAATTAGGTAATAATTTCGTTATTGTGATTTTATGTACAATATTATATATGTTTTTTAAAAACATCTAATGTTTATGTTTGATTATTATTTTGTTTTACTGTGCACCGTGTAAATCAATATAAACTCACCTCAATTTTTATTTTTCTAATTTTATACTCTTTTTATTTTCGATATTTTTATTATAGATAGTTATATCTTAATTATTAATCAACAAACTATTTACATCAACTTTTCACATACACGATTTATAAATTCGTGCTTTTTGTAATGTTTAATATTATTCTATAAAATAATATTGATTTTTTAATACGTAAATAGTTACTTTGCTCATGTACCCACGAGTTTTACATTATTTTTTCTTATGTGATAATATTAATTAATATTATGTATACATATTTGTTGCATAAATGATTTGACTTTGGTTAACTGAAATGTTAACTATCTTTTTGTAAACATTGTGTGTTTAATAACACATAAGGACATTGGAAAAATATATGTTGTTGTAATATATAGAATCCCGTCTATTTATTTTCATCTTACACCGATATTAAGGTGCGGCATTCACTTTGATATTTATATTCTTGTTAATATATAATAAGTTACATAGATTGCATTGCTTGACTTTGTTAAATGTGAAAATAGAAATAAAAAATAATTTGTGTTTTTATTAGAATATTTATAATCATGTGATTTGTTAATTTTTTAATATAATATATATGTTTTATTTTTAAATATAAAGTTTAGACGCATAAAGTTTAAGGTTGTATTTTATTTTTTTTAATTTACTAAAAATAATAAAAAATTATAAGTTTACACTTAAATCTATCTAATTTATTTAAAATTCAACCATTTTAGTTTTATTAACAATCCCCTCATTCCTTTCTAAGTTTATATATTCAAAAATTTGACACATATATATTTGTGTATTTTCATCAAAATCCTCCACCAAAATTTTAATTGACTCAAATAAATTGAATTTTGACTTTTTTCGACCAATCACATTGCTCGGTTTTGCTTATGTGTCGAAATCAATTTTTTTGATTAGTCAAATTGTTTTTTTCTACTATCTTGACTTTTCAATAAAATTTTCAAATAATTTAATTCTTTTATTATATAAAAGATATAATACAAAAATGTTTGGTGTTTTTTTTACTAGGGGGGTCTCAGGCCGAGGTGTTTCTTTTTCTTTTTGTGTTTTTTAGTGGGAAAAGTTGTGGGCCCAAATCCGTTACCTCTTGTTACACACTCACATAAAAACCCCCCTCTTCCCGCTAAGAGACTAATTAAGATGTTAATATGGTATCACTAAAAAAATAAACAAGCCCTTAACCAGGGTTTAGAGCCTTTTACAGCCTTTGAGCTTTGCTTCGCCCGACCCGGGCTTTGTTAGTTGTTGTTAGTATTATTTAGGAGCACCCGTCCAGACCGGGATTCACAAAACTGAACTTATCACAATCCTTCGAGCCGAGCCTAAGGCCGGTCCTGGACTTTAGCCCAAGCATGCGCACCTCTAAACCTCACCAATATGTTACAGTAAACTAAGATAGAAACGCCACATGTTGAGTTAATCATGCATAGAGATAGAGCTAACACCTATGCATGCATATGTCTTATTTTCCAAACTACGGTACATTTCCTCTTATAAATAGTAAGAAGTCCTTCAATGCAATATCTCACACTGAAGGTTGGAATATTTTAAAAATAGAACAAGATAAAGTCAGTTATTTTATTGCATCAAGAAGGCTGCAGAGTGCGGACTTGGGATTACGGATTCAATAATAGAATATTATTGAATGACTGAAGTCTACTTCGGTTCTGAATGAGAAGTGACGTCAATTAACTATTTAGTTTTGTTCCGAAATATATTATTCTATTTTTATTTATGGATATTAATTGTGATTGATCTTTTTAATTTATTACGAGGTATTCAGATTCGTGTGATGTTCTGATTTAATAGCAAGAACCACTTCCTGCACTTAAGGAGACATGATCTCTCGAAAGAGGAATACCCCATGTCGTTCACAGTGATAATAATCAGTACATTATGTTAAAATTTTGAATATTAATTAACCATTAACTACGAGTACGTAACAGAATGAATCTACTATAACATACATGATTAAGCATATAATATATATAAAATCAATCTTTAATTAATTGAATAAATTAATTAATGAAGCTTTATCTTTATCTTGAACTTTAACGATTAAATTACTGTCTCTATCGTTTGCTCACACGACACTTCAAACGAACAATCACTACGATGCTAGTAGTAACTTCACTTCTCGAACAATTAGTGTAAATCTTGTAACTAGAAACCTTAGATCCAAAACCCTAAGTGGGATTGCGTAAAGATCGCTTTATAGAACGTTACAAGATAATAATTAAAATCACACGAAAGCCTTGTTTGGGTTTAGGTCTAGTTGAACAAACAAGAGGATTAAACAGAAGAGTAAAACTTTGACAAGAGTATCAAGGTTTAGTATAAGGCTTATTTACTTCACAAGGGAGTACCAAAAGACAGTTGATCTTGCAAAGGTTTACACTTTGAGTGATTTTAGGGTTTGTGGGGGTGTTTCGATCGGTAGATCGATTTTGGGAGAGAGGAGAGACGAAAAATAATGAGGGCATGAGAGGTATTTATAACCTTTCTACCTCTTTAGTTTTCTTGTCCCTACTCTAAGTTATCCTAAGTATGGTAATTATACACCTTAGGAGTTAACCAAAATATCTTCTAGTATCCCCTATGTAAAGGTGTAGCTGACTATGGCCTAGGGATTCCTAGAATTGACTTTTTGACCCATCAGGTTTAGTTACGCGCCCACGTTAAATTAATTAAACAAGTAACTATTTTAACTACCGTTAATTAAACAATTAATTGAAGTTTTATTAAACGTTTAATATTATTAATATATAATAGACATATTATAAAGTGTGTTCTTCGTGTTGCGTGTGTGTCCCCGATAGCTCACTCATTCTCGATGACTAAACGATCGCATAATCCCGACAGCTCCCACTTGTGGGAGCTTAAAACATAGTACGTCCATAGTAAAGTATCTAGCAACACTTTATTATAACCGAAAATGACTGAGGCATTGTGTTGGAAATACGTTTTTACGTATTTAGAAAGGATCGGTCACTCCAATGATATTGGGCTCGTGATCCAATATAGCCCATATAGCGCACATGTAGGGTGGGATATATATATACCCCCTCCTAGCATGTTAGGAGGGGTTGGTTACTTTGTATTTCACACAAAATTCATTAATCAACCATTCCTTCTCTTCTCTCCTTTCTCTCTCTACCTTTCTCTCTCTAAGTTCTTCCACTTCTCCATCCATCTCAATAGATTAATCCATAACATGCCTAATCCTTAGAAAACACGATCCTACAATTGGTATCAAGAGCTTGGTTGATTCTTCGGATTGACACGTTTTATCTATTGATTTGGTGGTAAAGTTTCCTTCTTTCACAATTTTTTTCTTTTGTCTATTTTCTCTTTAAGCTTACGTTGTTAAAATTTACTTTTTATAACATCTTTGATAAAATTTTATCAAATCTTTCTACTAAAAATTTCTCTTACTTTTATCTATTATCAAAATTTTAACACTATTTTTTATCAATTTTTTCTTTCACATTTTTGTCCTTTTAATCCATTTTTATTAATTTTTATACTTTTCTGTTTTTGTCTTTCTTTTTATCCAATTTCAATTTTAAATTTAATGATATTATATAAGATTTAATTATCCATTTTTAATCCATTTTTTATTAGTTTTTACACTTTTCTGTTTTGTATTTCTTTTTCTGTTTTGTCTTTTTATCAAAGTTTTGTATCGGAAAGTTCTTTTTTCCCAAATTCAGATGGATTCCTTGTTTGTCACATTCCGATAGATGGTTGCCTTATTCCGATCCGAATTCCGATCGTAACGTCCCAGGTTTGCACATTCAGATCGCAATAACCCTCGGGTTCTACTTTGCGATCACTTTTTCAGATACCCTTATTCCGACGTGTATTCCGGTCGTACTTTGCGATCGTGGATTGCGACGGGTTTAAGGTTCATTGAGACGAAACTTTGCCGAAAATTTTTCGCAACATTCCGATGGAAGTTTTTTGAACATTGCGATGGTGAGTATCGTTGAGATTGCGATGGCATAGTAAAGTGTTTGATATTCCGATGGAGTAAATATTTCATATTGCGATGAATGTTTTTTTAAGATATTGCGATGAAGAGTATTGCGATGGAAATTTTTAAACATTGCGATGGGTGTTTGTTTTTTCAACACTTGCACTGAAATCATTTTTGACCAAAAACAGGACTCTGACCCCTCGAACACATACACTCCACCCACGCATCACACTCGACCCCACCCAAACTCGACTCGCACGAGTCTCACACACCCTCACGTCTGCTTATCAAAAACATCTCTGACTCGACACAACTCTCAACCCTCAAAACCACCCTCGACTCCCAAACTCACGCATATACACTCAACAACCCAAACTCAAACAAAAGGACTCAACTTCACACACGACTCTAAACACAAACAAACCACTCTCAATTTTTAAACAGACCACTCTCGACTCTCGCTTGTTCTCAAACCAACAACATCCTCGAAGACACAAACAAACTCTAACAAACAGACACAACCTTTCGTCTGACTCAAAAGACTCTCGACTGACTCAAACCTCTCACCCTCGACTCGACTTAAATATCGACCCACACAAATAGAAAGACCTCCGTATAAACAAACATCATCGATCCAAGACTCATACCCAAAAATAAAACAAAACAACCTACCCGAGACCCCTGTTAGGAGATCTTGAAGCATTTCTCTCATACTTTTCGATGGTGCTATACGATTCAAATCGAGATTGAAGATTAGAGATTGGGATGAAATTAATTTTTGTGATGGAGTGGTGTTAAGTTTAAAAGGATTCTATTCCAGAGTTTTGGTGTCTAAGAATTGAAGACGGAGGATTTGTGATTGAGTAAAAGATAGGATAATTGTTTAGAGGATTTATGATTTGTGAGAGAGATTTGTGAGAGATATTGAGTATCAGATTTAGTTTATGAGGATTGAGAGGAGAGAGATACAGTTTTGGGAAGAAGGGTTTGACTAGGAGGGACAAAAGTTTTGAGGAAGCTACATTTTAGGAGTTGAGTATTTATATCAAAAAATTAGGCGGAGGAATCAAGAGTATAGTTTAAGACTGCCACGTTTATCAATAGTCATAGTTTGTCGTTTGACTTTTGGGACACGTTTAAATCAACGAATAAAAGTTAAGTTTTTTTTTAAAATATATCAAAATATATCAAAATATATCAAAGAAGTTAAGTTAAGTTAAGTTAAGTTATGTTTTTCTTTCAACTTTAAATCAAAGAAGTCGTTTTTTTATTTCAAAGTATCAGATTTTTTTTATATTTTAGATCTTTAGTTAAGTTATTTTAAAAAAAAAAGTTAAGTTACCCTTTTTTTATTTATATATTTTCAAGTTTATTTTTTAGTTTAGTTGATTTTGTATATTTGTCAATCGATATATTTGGATTTGGTACATCGTGTTGAGGCGGGTATTTCGAAAGAAGCAAAGTGGTAAAATATTTGACGGGTAAAAAGTTTGTGTGTCCGGATTTGAAGACAAAAGTGACGAGACAAAGGTGTCAAGATTTGTAGATAAAAAGACGAGTCAAAGTGACGGGATTTATTTTTAGTCGCTACAGATTTTTGATTGGGTGTTATTACTTAAAAGTGAATACAGATTTGTTCATCGATCATAATCATCAATGACATTGGTCATCGATATTCAATGGATTTTTTGAATTCGACTTTTCAAGAGGGAGAATTGCAAAACGATACTAGAAGCAGTCACAAGAGAATGGATTCAGGAGGAAAGCAGGAAGCAAGCAGCCAATCAGGAAATTATGCAGAGCAGTCATGTGTCACAAATCTTCGTCTACTTCACTCTAAATTGAATGAGATAATTAACAATCCTGATAAGTGCTCTATGCCTGCTTCTTTACCCAATTCTGCTTCTAGGATTAAGGAGCTCGAAACGATCGTCGCTCAACAATCAAAAGATCTTGAGGATGCCAAAATTGAATTTTCAAAGAAAACGGAGAAATTTGAAACATATTTTGAAAAACTTGAAAAGTCAAACGTTGTTCTTGAACAAAAATTAGATCAAACAGTTCTAGATTCTAAAGCTGAAAAGGATAATCTTTTGAAACAAATTAAGTTGCTTGAATCTAAGTTGGCATCCCAAGATGAATTGCTCAAAGAGAATGAGACTTTAAAGGCTCAAGTTCAAGAAAAGGTTTTTGCAATAGCGGCTCTGAAAAACGAGTTAAGGAAAACTAAAGGAACTAGTGTGGACACTAAGCTTGAAAAACCATCAATCTTGGGGCAACCGCCTACAAATCAGTTCATTCGACAACCGACTGCATTTAGATCCGAGCGATCAAAATCCTCGAGACCGCGGTTTGCCTCCCAAGCTGATATGGTTCATCTTTCTAGACCAGTCACTCCACTATCTAGGCCCAATGTGACTAACACAACTTTTGCAAGACCTAATCACATGATTGCATCTAGTCTCCCTAGACATAGTCCAAAGAACACGTCTCGAACTAGTTCAAATGACGTTCATCACAATTTTGGTCAAAGGGAAGCTATTCAAAAGACACAAGTAAGAGATAGGAATTTCAAACCTAGTCAGATGCCTTATAGATTACCCAACACTGCTAACCGTAGAATGTCATATCAAAGGAGCATCAATCAATCATCTAGGAATTCTAGATCTTATTCGGACTTAGAATATGCTACTTGTAAAACATGTAGGAAATGTGTCTTTAAAGCAAATCATGATTCTTGTGTCAAGAAATTACTTAATGAGGTGAACTCCCGTGCTAGATTTAAATCCCAGTGGGTGGCTAAAATCAAACCCATTGGTAAAATGTGGTGCCCCACTGGTAGAACTTTCACTCTTGTAGGAAACTAGTGCCCTTTAACTAGGATAGTCTCCGATTCTACTAAGACTATTAGGGAGGAAATTGCAAAGGATGATACATCACTTAAGCCTGAACTTAAGGTTTTCTATAAAAGGAAACGTTTGCCAACTAAGACAAGTGAATCATCCCCTTAGGCCGCCTCTGGCAGAAGAAAAGACAACTGTGAACCCCCACTTGCTTCTAAGATAGATATCGCTAACCCATATCAAAGCATGCAAATTCCTAATAAGAATGCAGGTACCAACGTTGATGTTCCAAAAGAACGAAGCGGTCCAATCATTGTATACCGTTCAACTAAGGATACTCTTAGAGTTTGGTTGCTGAAGAAGCAGATATCGGAGAAACTAGTGTCTCAGGGGATTCATGGTTAAGCTTACCAAAAGGACTTACAGTCACATAACAGACTGTAACTCGCTCTCAAAAGACATGAAAGTTCATCCCGATGATGACTTATCCTCAAAACGAGAAATTAAATTTTCTCGGACACGAGCTTACATTTAAAACTATTCAAGGGTTTTTAAGCTCGTGTAAAAGGACTTACAGTCACATTACAGTCTGTAACTCGATTTCAAAAGACAGAAAAGTTCATCCCGATGATGACTTATCCTCAAAACGAGAAAGTAAATTTTCTCGGACACGAGCTTACATTAAAACTATTCCAATGTTTTAAGCTCGTGTATAGGACTTATAGTCACATCACAAACTATAACTCGATCTTCAAAGAAAGGAAAGTTTATCACCGATGATAAACTTATCCTAACAACGAGAAATTAATTTTTCTCGGGCATGAGCTTATATTAAAAACATTCGAAGTTTTTAAGCTCATGCATAACGGCTCCTTGTTAAATGACAGACGATGGCCCGGACTTCAGAGACAGGGAAGTTTATCTACGCAACGATAACTTACCCTCTTAACGAGAAATTAAGTTTTCTTGGACACGAGCTTATCCTAAAACCATTCAAAGGTTTTAAGCTCGTGTATAAGGCTCTTCATTAAATATCAGATGATGACCCGATCTTCAAATAAAGGAAAGTTTATCGCCGATGATAAACTTATCCTCAAAAACGAGAAATTAAATTTTCTCAGACACGAGCTTACTTTAAAACTATTCAACGGTTTTAAGCTCGTGTAAAATGGTTCATTGTTAAATGTCAGACAATGACCCGTTCTTCAAATAAAGGAAAGTTTATCGCCGATGATAAACATATCCTTACAACGAGAAATTATTTTTTCTCGGGCATGAGCTAATATTAAAAACATTCGAAGTTTTTTTAGCTCATGCACAATGATTTACAGTTAAATATCAGAGTGTAACTCGAACTTCATTTTTAGGAAAGCTTATCTTTAAAGATAACTTATCCTCGAAACGAGAAATTAATTTTTATCGTCATGAGCTTGTATTAAAACATTCCAAGTTTTAAGCTCAGAAAGGAAAACGTATCTTTTAAATAAGAGAACTTTACCTCATAACGAGAAATTCATCTTTCTCGGTCATGAGCTTTACGTTAAAACATTCAAAGTTTTTCAAGCTCATGAAAATGACTTCTAAGTAAATGTCAACTTAGGACTCGTTCTTCAGTTAAAAGGAAAGTTTATCGCCGATGATAAACTTATCCTTAACAACGGGAAGTTTACAACTTCTCGGACTTGAGCTCGTTTTGTAAGATATTCAACATCTTAAGCTCAAGTGATTGGTTTTCAAAACATTGAACACAATTTTTCGAGAATTTCTCAAAAAGGTTTTCTAAATCTTTCAAAATTGTGTGTTCAAAAAATGTTTTGATAAAAAGAGCATGTCTTCTGGAATCGATAATATTTACGATACTAGAAATGTCATTCAATAATGACACGGGGTTGTAAATAAAGTTCGAGCAAAAGTTCAAATGTTTTAAAACATGCTCAAAATGGTTTGCTATTATTTCAGATAGTAACCCGCTTTTCATACTCAAGTCAAGCATTTCACCGGAAAGCTTTGACTCAACAACGGGAATTAATTTTCTCGGGCATGGTTTATTTTATAACCATGTAAGGGATTGTGTTTACGTAATAACACAATCTAACACGAATATATGTACGTGTCAGTGCATTTATTTGTTAAAACAAGAGAAATCTTGTTTTTATGAAGTTATCATCTCCACCAACCATAGCAATTTACAATTGATATCTACATACTCGACGATGCGACTACTCAAACGGCGACTGATACAAGGCTTTTGCCCGTATAAAAATAAAGTTCGTTTCAAGTGTGTCTAATCGAATTGATCTTAGTTCTCTAAGTGACTTCGTTTTATTTTGGTGGAAACAAAGCTGTGTCGTTGTAGTGTTTAAAGTAAAATGTGCAAAACAAGTGCTGTTAAAGTAAATCTAAGTCTAATTAAAGTAAAATGCAAGTATTTAAAAACGTGACTGAAATTAAAGGGCACTAAACGTAAATAACGCAAACTTAAATCTATCTAAGGCAAACTTAAAGTGCGACTAAAACTAAAGCAAGTCTAAAATTAAACTAAGGCAAATAATCTTAAAGTGCAAATTAAATAAAGGCGGGAAAAATAAAGCTTGAAAATAAAAATCAAAGACAAAAGCTAATAAGAACCTGAATTCAGCTCATTCGGAATAAACCTTCGTTTGGAATAATCACTCGTCCTAAATGTCACCTTTGGTTGAAATGATTCTTCTTCACTTGGAATATTACCAAAATCCTTGATCCGGAACAAATTGATCTGAATATGTCACTTATCCAAAACAATGCTTCGTTCGGAACTTACTGATTCGGAACTCTCACTTGTTGCCTTGATTCGGAAGTATTAGGTCACCCTTGATTCGGAAGTTTCCGAATGAAGCTCCTTGATTCGGAAGTTTAGAACTTCCGAATGAACACCCTTGACTCGGAAGTTTATGACTTCCGAATGAACAGCCTTGATTCGGAACTTGGTCCTTGATTCGGAACTTTGAGTTGATTCGGAACTTTTGAAAAGTTCCGGATGAAACCCTAGGTTCGGCACTTTGGAGTTCCGAATGAGTATGTTTGGTTCGGAAGTTTTCGCTTCGTTCTGAACTTTGAAAGTTCCGGATGAACAAGTTTGGTTCGGAAGTTTTTCTAATCCCAAATCTTCCGGATGAAGCCTTGATTCGGAACTATACCTGGAAAGATCAGAAACAAGCAAACATTCCCGAAGAACAAGGAGAACAGTAGCAGCAGAAATAATCACAAAATAAATCAAATAAACACAAACGATTTAGACTAAACAGTAACGAGATCAATAAATAACATAAACAAACAATTTAAAACATGAAATCAAACAACTTTAACCAAAATAATCAAACACCACTTGGATCAAAATAAGAACATAAACATGAACATAACATAAACACATGAATCAAGGAATAAGAAAGGTAGATAAGAGATTGACAAGATAAAATAAAGATTTGACAAGAATTAAAAGGAAAACTTACTTGGAATTAAATAGTAATTAAGGTGCATAACATGAATTAAAATTGACAAGTAATGTAAATGACAAGTATTTAAATGGTGGAAGGTCTAATTGTCACCATTAGCCAACAAGAGTGAAAAATGACTAGTCTAATCTATTTATAGGGGAGGATTAAGGAAGCTTCCTCCCCTCTTTCCTTTTCTCTTAATTGCATAATTAAGTCCCTCCTTCTTTTAATCTTCATTAATTGCGTACTTAGTCCTTTTCTTCTAATCTTCTTTCATCTTGGACTTAAGGGACTTTTGACTTCGGGATTTCTTTTGAACTCGTCTTTAAATTCTTCAATAAAATAGACTTGAATTCTTCGGCTTTTGATAAACTTCCGTCTTTTGACTTTTTCTTCGATAAATCTTCAGAATTGGTCGTGGACTTCCGTTCTTTTTGCCCTCTTGACTTCTTGACTTCGTCTTTCATCCTTTTCTTCAATAAAAGTCCATAAATGCCCGTGAATGTCCGTGTTTTCTCCATTTTTCACCTTTTCATCCTAAATCACAACAAAAACACAAACCACGCATAATTCCGACATAAAAGACATAAAATACACGTTTTGGTCCAGTTATTATTGTAATTAAGTGGTAGAAAAGATGGGTGTTTACACACCTATCAAATCCCCTACACTTGACCATTGCAATGTCCTCATGCAATGCATTAGTTACAAAGCAAGATTACACTTTTCATCATAATCAATCCACGTTGGCCTTTATTAAAGAGATAGAAAATTAAAATCATACAAAATAAAGAAATCAAAAGCATACCTTGGGTTTTGAAAATGTTATGAATAATCATCATCCTCAAGTTTTCACTTTCTCCAAACCAAGCTTAAAAACGAGATCATTGTTATTATAAGTTAGTAAACTAACACGAACTCATGTGGGCCAATTACTTACTTATAATCCCTTATTCCTAGGGGTATCTCTTATATTTTATTATTGTCTAGAATGATCACGAGGATGCATTGTTTGACTTATTTCGATAGTTATTTAGTCTGAAAATAAAGTGCACGATTTAATCAATAGTTAGCTAAAGGACCAAATCTTTTAAAACTGCTTCTCGGGACCTCATAAAGTTCATATCTTGGCATAACTCGCTTCGCGATTTGAGACCTTTCTCGGACCGATATTTGGCAGCGACTTTATACTTCAAATCTTGAGAGACGTTCATGAAATAATGGTCTTCTCTTCATAATGGAATTTCTTCACTTTGAAGTTTTGAGAGATTCATACTTGGACCACGACTTCTTCATTTTTCTCCAATCTTTATTTTGGACTTTGATATACAACGATCCGCCTCCTTTTATGACTTGGATCTATTTATCCTCATACCTTGTTAGGGTCTTTTCGGATACACTTCTCCATGACTTTTGGGGAGTTTTGCTTTACGTCGTGTGTCTCGATCTTTCATATTGATTTTCGATAAATGATTCTTCACATCACTTTGGATCTTTAGCAACAAAATATAGCCCTCATGCCTTGTTAGGGCCTTTTCGGACTCGCCAATCTTCGCGTCCCGCTTCAATAAGTTATGCCTTGGCTATGAACTCTAATCCATACCGAGCAACTTTTAAACGATCTGGGGCTAGAAGCTAAGTAACACTACAAAAAAATAGGCTTTTTGGGACGAACTTTTTTGGAACAGTAAAAAAAGAGTGCCAAATACGAGCATTTGGCACTTTTTGGATAACCGTACCAAAAAAATACGTATTTGGGACGATTGTTTGAAAATCGTTCCAAATACATATGCATTTGGAACGATTTATAAAAATGGTACCAAGTGCATGTGTATTTGGAACTGTTTCAATGACAGGTGCCAAATACTTATGTATTTGGGCCACTTGGTACCAGAAGTGCCGAATACGTATATGTATTTGAGACGGTTTATGAAGATTGTGCCAAATACATGTGTATTTAGAACTTTTTTTTAAGACATGACCCAAATTCGTGTTTCATCTCACATATGTTGATAATATTTTTCCATCTCTTTTGAATTTTATAATCAGTTTGATGCACTCTATTACTAATTTGTTCTTAGTATTTATTTTTTGAATTGAAAATTCATCTTAATATCAAATGAACATATATCGATAACCAGATTGTGATGGCTTTGCGTTTTGCCCGTGTTGACGTCACTATGTAAAATTAATTGATGAACCAACACCATTTAATAATACAAGTTTTTATGCAATATGTAAAATTAATTGATGAACCAACACCATTTAATAGAACTTACAATTAAGGATGTGATTTTGGTTGACCCGGTCGAGTTCGGGTCAACTCGGATTAAGACTAAAAAAATTATATCTGAAGCCGAGTCTAATTATAACTCGGGTCACTCGGGTTTGGGTCAATTCGGGTCGGGTCAGTTCAGGTTGGGTCAATTCAGGTTCGGGTTAACCCGAGTATAAGGAAAAATTCTAAAAAAATGACTTATTTAAATATTAATACAATGTAAATAGCTTTATTCGAGTCGAGTCAAGTCGGGTTCGAGTTTGGGTCGGGTCAAGTCGGGTCAAGGCTAAAAAATATAAACCCGAACACGAGCCTAATTAGAACTCTGATCAATTCGAGTCAACCCAAGTTGACCCGAATACGTTTTTGAACCCGAATGACCCGACCCGAATAAACTTATTCGAGTCGAATCTATTTTTTTGACACCCCTATTTACAATCAACAAAATTCATTGTATCAACTAACAAAACGCATAGTATAAACAAAATAAACTCGTTAGTATTATTTTTAAAACATTCAAAAAATAAAAAGTGCATCTTATTATACGACTGTATTAATAAAACACTAAGTATCTATAGTTTTCAAAATAGACTAGACCAACGGATTATCGAGAACCGAAGGGACCAGCAGTTCGACCAACCAATAAAAACCTTTAGATAAAAAACCAAAAAGTACTGGTAGGTATGGGTGGGAATCGGGTCGGATTGGTAGGTTTATTCGGGTCGAGTCGAAGTTAGGTCGAGGCTAAAAATAATTTATCTGAACTCGACCCGATTTGAACTCGGGTTACTTGGGTTCGGTTTTAATCGAGTCATTTTAATTCGGGTTAAAGGCAATCCGAATTAAGATAAAATATTAAAAAAAAACTTTTTCTTACTTTTTTAATAGAACTATATTAAATTTAAATTAAAAGGTTAAAAAATTAAAAAACAATTATTCGGGTGAATGGTAATTCGGATCCAAAATATACATAAATTATACACCCGATTTACGACCCTAGTTTGAATTCGGGTTAGTCGGATTGACTCAATTAACCCAAGTGAGAATTTGAACTCGAGTAACTCGACTCGAATTTTCTCGAGTCGGGTTTGGATTAGGTCGGAAATATTAGATAAAAATAGTATGCCCGCTCGCCACACAAAGGTTGCTAGTCTCCCCGCTCATATTTTTCACGAAAATCAAAATAGTCCCCGCCCATCTTTTTACCCAAAATTAAAACCATAATATTTTCACATCCATTCACTAGTTGTTTCTTTTCACCTAACCACATAAAAATAAACCCAAATTTCCTTTTCCCTCGTCTCCATTTTATGGCTAGAGTGAAAATATTCGACAACCAGGTATGCGATCTTTCTTGAACATCCATTCAATCAAAGATTCCAACTGTTAGTGGTTCAGCTTGGTACATTTCGAACAGATCCAGTGCCGCTTAATTTTTCTTGCTAGCCTTGTTCATACAACCTCAAGCGAGAAGTTTGTTTGTAAATGTTTTGTATTTGGGTTCAAGTTTGTATTTTTCTTTAAGATTAGGATCATTAGTTCTATAAAATTAAGGTTTAAATTGAAATTATGCTTTCATGTTTGTATGTTTGTCTGTAGTTTAAGATCTAATTGATACTTAGATTTTAGTTATTAAATTGAAATTATTGTTTTATGTTTAGATCTACTAGTGTGCATATCATATTATTGACATCTCTAAACACTTGATTTTCATCTCAATTGATATAACTGAACATGACGACATACAGAGATAAAGTTGGCCAAATGTAGTTGCTATACCCACAAATAGTAACTAAGATATGACTCATATGGCGGTGTTTGATCGCCATTTAATAGGATGGGCTAGTGCTCAGTGCTGAAACGGGAAGAACACGGTGTGTTTGACTGGAATACTATGTCACCACTAAGCGACTGAGACGCCGCCGCCCGATTTTACCAACTATGTCCCTAAATCATTAGACTGATCGAGGTTCACTTCTCATTTTATAACTTATTTTATTACTATGTACCTCTCTTCATTTAGTCAATCATATTCTAGGGATGTTCTCAAGTACGTAGTATATAATAATTCATTACTGAGTGGCTAAAGCATAGATGACAACATTGGTCGTGATCTAAAGATTTAGATATGTATATTCCTTTTAAATAAAAAAAATTTTGTTTTTTTATTTGTTGAATATTCTTGCTCTTATATTGTTATAGTGAAAAAAGGAAGCTTCCATATAATAGAATAAAATGATTGTCATGATAAAAAAAATAGTACTTGTAGTCATTCAAAATGTCGATTTTGGCTAGCTATCAAACAGAAGAAACCAAATCTAATAGGGCTTTTGGATCATTCAAAGAACAAAGTCACTCGGTGTTAAATCATTTTACTTCATTAAAAACCCTCATTAGTATTAAAGCAAAAAAATTATAACAAGGAAATATGTATCTATATGGATGCTCACTGTTTGTTGTGTATGCATATGATGTATTTAGGCTCTTTTTTGTGTATAACAGGTTGAAATTAAAGAGAAAAAAGTTGATGGGAAAAAGGAGCACGGGAAAGTGAAACTAGAATAACCAAGTATTTGAGGAGCATATGCCAAGTTATTCACATAAGGTACATCGGATGGACTTACTAGATCTATCAGTGATACGATATCTATATTTTTAGCTTGAAGGTTTCCAAATATCTAAAGATGGAATACCATTGAAAAATAATGAAAGCTATATATGTAGCCCTAATTTAATGTTACGATTATTTTTGTTGCAACTTCACAGTAGTATAGCTAAAAGAACTGCCTAGTATGTGATGAGTCTAACCATTCTCTGCTCGTTAATGGTATTTCCAAGATCTATGGTTATGCTTCAAGGCATTTCTTCTATATTTTGATGGTTGTACAAGAATGAAAGCTCAAGAACAAGATGAGTCAAATGCAACTTTGCTATAATAATATACCCATGTACCTATGACTTTTATATGGATCTGCCTAAAATTTTTAATAGATGTTAATTTGGCATGTGATTGTTGCAACTGCATTTTCGAATGGTTTGAGAGGGTTAAAGCAGAAGAGCTTGTTGATTTTCTTCTTCTTTGCTTCAAATTTGACATATGGTTTTCTAATCAGTTTAAGGTAATCCTTGCCTTAGTTTTATATAGATGCAATAACAAAGATAAAGTAACTTGAATTGGTCGCGTTTCTAGAAAACTTCAATATGTTACAGAATTGCAGTATATATATGTGGGTCATGGGTAAAAAGAAATAAAAGGGAACTTGTTTTAGGTTAAACATATTCTGTCCATGATCGTCTTTAGTTTATTTTATCAATTTAGTTACTATATTTTAATGTTTTCAGGCTTAATCCTTGACAAATTCCTATAACTGAAAAATCTTGGGTTTTACCAAGAACTGATAGAACATCTCATGCCAACGCTCAAGAAGTGGTAGAAACATGCATACTACATTCACTTAAATCGTATATTATATTTGTTACAGCTTCCAGGAGACTAACAAAATATTTATTAAAATTTCAGATGAAAGCTAACAACAAGGATTTGTGTGGTGCTACTGTTTTTGTAAAAACACATACTGATAAAAAGATACCATGCCAGATGAAGACATAAGGATAGTGGTTGTAAGTATTTTACATATTGAAAGCGAGTTGCCACCTCTATCGGGTTATCACGCACATAGGTGTGGATCAAGTGTTTCTCAGGTATATCTCTAACTAGTTATTCTTAATCTTTTGTGGCGTACATCAAACTAGTAAAAGATCAATGGTATTTTGTAGGTCGGAACTCCTTCAAATGAAAATTGATAGATGAGTGAAGAAATTTTGGCTTAGCTATCATTTTAATGTAAGTATAATCCCATACCTTAGCTTTGTAGTTAAATAATTATGTATTGTACCCATTAGATCCTTAATAGTACATGTGTATTTATCTTGAATAAAGACAGGATGCATTGACTGCTATAGTTCGAATTATAAAGCCAAAACCATGTATAGTATAGACGATAAGTATCACTCAAAGTTAAAAAATGGAAAACAATTAAGAATTCCGACGAATTTGTTTAGATCAATGAAAATTAAGCTCAAGTAGGGTCAGTTTAGTAGCGTTTATTCTTTATTGTATTTTTTGATGATAGCATTAATAATAGTCTCTTAAACTCGTGTTCAGTATCAGGAACAACCATATTAGGAGTACCTCACTGGACCAAAGGAATTATCATTTTATAATTTTATTTGATTCCTTAGATTAGGGCATTAGAAATTTGGTGACTGTAGTATTCATACTCCACTGTCGGCTAAGAACAATTTCAGATACTTATGAGCTGTTGAGATGAACCTGATGTTACAAAGTTAGTTCACTTAAATAGTTTGGAAAGGTAGTAATTACTCTTTTAACATCAGATCAAATAAGTTGAATGTATATGCTTCTTATCAAATACTTCAAATATTCTATTTATTCTAGTTGCACTTATTAAGAAACAGTTACTAAAAGAAAGAGTAAGTAAACTGGTAGATGCTATTACATGCTATAGAAATCCTTAACCAACTTTCGGACCTGTTTGAGTTTGACAAATAACAAAATAGTAAATGGTCACTGTCTTGATATCGTAGGAATGAAATACGGGTGTTCGTTCAGGTTCAAATATGGCCTTATTTATAATTTGACTCGTTATATACCTATATCTAACTTTTTTCTCGTTTTATTATGCAGGTTTACAGTGAAGAAGTGAAGGCGTGTTCTGATGAGCTCTATTTGTTTCTATTAGTAATCTTAGAGATTTATGTTAAGTTCTACTTCTACTTAAGGTTTACAAAGTTATTGGCATTATGGCATATAAGTGACGATGCAGACTTTATTTTATTGATGATTAATAAAAAATGAGTTGAGTTTATTTTTGGCTTCGATTGAAATATATTTGTGAACATTTGAGGTTTTGATATGATGACTAATTGATTGCAAAACAGTGGCAAATGGCATTTATAACAAAAGCAAAACCGTACCAAATGTTCATTGCAAGGGATTAAAAGGTTCCAAATACGGATGGAACCAAAAAACTAAAACTGTGCCAAATACGCTTGTCATGATAGTTAAAACAGTCCCAAATTTTTTTGACACGGTAATTAAAAACTGAACCAAATGCGGATTCGGGACGGGAAAAGAATTGGTACCAAATACTCATTTAGTACGGGACATAAAAGTGTGACAAATTCCCGTTTGGAACGGAATTTTGTTTGCCGTGCCAAATACCTTACTCGTGGAACCCCAAAATCAAACCGTCCCAAAGACCGTGCCAAATACTATTTAGCACGCTTATGATCCGATCCAAATGTATTTGGCACCCTCATATTTAGGACGGGGCCAAAAGCGTCCCAATGCCGTGCCAAATAGCATTTGGCACGGTTTTTTGAGTATTTGGCACGGTTTTCCACCGTCCTAAATACCCCTTTTTCTTGTAGTGTAACTTTTCAAATCGTACAACCTTATTTATTAGCAGATAAATTATTAGCAAGCGATGGGAGAATAGGCTTATAATTAACTCACATAAATTCACGAAAGAATACCGAACTTATAATTGGCTCTATCATCTCTCGTTCTCCACACTTTAAAATCTCAAGTAATGAGACTCGTGGATACTTAGCCTATTAAATCAAAGTTTTGGGTTTTCGAGTCGCCTATAGGATCTTGCAAATTCTTAGATTTTTTTCAAGTTTAGAAATCGCATTTTAAAGTTCCCTTGATAAACGACTCTCTAGGATCAATTATAGGAACTTGCGAAAAGTTCTTGTTCTTAACCCGTGAGAGTTAAGACTTTCGCGTTTTATAGCTCCCTATATAAAAGCCTAGCAAAACTTGACTTAAACATGTTAAGGATACTAGCTAGAGTAGACTCGGGTTGAGTCAAAATATTCACAACGTTTGAAAATTAAAACCACTTATTAAAAGATTTATTCTAGCAAAGAAAGAAAATAGCTATACAAAAGGGAAAAACTAATAGGCCAAAATAGATCAAAAATTTTGAAAAATGTCGAAAAATTGATTTTCCGGTTAAAATGAGGACAAATACAAGGAAAAGACCACTTAACTTCGATAGAAGTCCCCCTACACTTAAGATAAACATTGTCCTCAATGTTTAAGCATATGGGAGTAAGCTCCCCTACACTTAGGACATTGTGCACGTTGTTTAAATCTCGCTAAGGAAAAGACAACTAAAGAGATTCCTATTTTAATATTGAGAAAATATAAAATAGTGAATCGAAAAGAGTTTAGGATAGAACCGGGGAGAAGTAGAACATGGAATCACGGGTCGTCAAGAATCATCAAGAGTGGATCAGTGAAGCTCGAATCCCTGATTAAGAAGTAAGGAGAGGAAATAGCAATCCAAAGGGTCCCCCCTACACTTATGATAAAGAAAGCGAAAAGATAGATGCATGGGTTGCCTCCCAAGAAGCGCTTGGTTTTTGTTAACCGAGTCGTGAGCCTGACTCGACCTTGATCATCAACGGAAGAAGCATGAAACATATCCACCAGGATCAAAGACATAGTTTTCATCCAACAATAAGCAAGAGCTTAAGGCGAACAAGGCAAGCCTAAAGAGTAGTGGCAAGGTTCCCTTAAGCAGCGATGGAGCATGGTGGAAGCAAGTATGGTGTGGTGCAAGCATGTCTTCAATGGGTCCAAAGATTTTTCCTTTTATTTCATCAGGTGGATACTGATATGGCTTAAAAACTTCAATACCGGGGTCGAACACCTTTTCCGTTAAGGGAAAATAGCACTCAGGCTCAGCCGAGTGTGAAGAAGATCCGCAAAGAAGCACAACCTCGTCCTCAGAAGTGGGACAAAGAGGTGTCAAATCATACGTGCAACGGATTTCGGTGTCGACCGGTTTCTTCTCCTTGGACAAAATGCTCTTCAAATCCAAAGTAGGATCAAGACGATAATCTTCAAAGTCCAAAGGAGGAGCATCACTCTCATGAGGGAAGTATGTGTTGAGAAATTCAGAGAAATCTCCCTCAAATGAATAATCGTCCAAAGCAGGATCGAGTGATGGCGGAGGATCTTCATCATGTGAAGAATCGCTCGATAGAGTATCAGCCTTATCAAAATCATCGAAAGTGGGCAGCTCGGGATACTCAGAAGTACAATCAAAATCATCCGAATCTGAGCTAGAATCATTATCATAAGCATCAAAGACCGGTTGAGAGTCATAAATGGGAGAAGCGTCCAAAGTAGAGTGAGAATCATCCACATTATCTTCAAAGAGTGGATTATCAGTGGAAGACTCGAATAGAGGATTGTCATAGACAGTAAAGTCATCGAGCACATTAATCATATTTACTAATTCTCGGCCTCCAAAAGATTTGCCTGTAAGCTTCCCCATTTTAAAAACTTTTGAATCATCCCCGACCCGTAAGATTAACTCACCTTCGGCCTCATCTACTAAAGCACGTCCGGTTCTCAAGAATGGCCGACCAAGTATTAAAGGAATACGAGGGTCCATTTCATAATCAACTACGACAAAATCGACCGGGAAAGTAAATGTGCCAACTTTGATGAACACGTCTTCGGCTATACCAACGGGGTAAGCGAGAGTGCGGTTTGCAAGTTCAAGAGTCATCTTTGTAGGAATGAGATCGGGCAATGATAGTGTTTTCCAAACACTCAGTGGCATCAAATTAATACTAGCCCCGAGATCAGCAAGGGCAGTAAATTCTTCAGTTTTGTTGAACACGCAAGGCAACACAAAACGACCGGGATCTCCAAGCTTTTCCGGAAGTTCTCTAAGAAGGACTGCAGAGCAGTTTTCATTTAAGCGTGTGTTGGCGAGTTCAATCAGCTTCTCCTTCTTGCTAAGCAATTCCTTGAATGCTTTGACAAATTTTGGCATGTGGCAAAGTGCTTCAACAAGGCTAATGTTGATGGTCATTTTAGATAGCATATCCACATATTTCGATACTTGACAATCATTCTTGGTTAGCTCGTTGGTCTTGCCTATGCGAGAAGGGTATGGGATTCTAGGTTGATAAGGGTTAGGTGAAGGTGTAGTTGGTGAAGGTTGTGATGTTGAAGGGTCCTTCCGAGATACATCGTCCTGACGAGGCGGAGACGGTAATGGGGTACTACTACTAGGTGTAGGAGGAGTAGGGATACATGGTGGTGGAGGAGGTGTAGATGATGGTGGTGGGATAGGTCGATCGACAATGGTAATTCCACTACGCGTAGTTATAGCACTCACATTAGCTCGCGGATTAGTGACGGTGTTTGAAGGTAGAGAACCCGAAGAAGAAGAAGGTTGAGCTTCGGGCAAGAAACTAGCCAACAGATTTTTTAATTCAGTAGTTTGAGTGATGAAGGAGGATTGAAGATTATCACGAACCTCGGTTCTGATGTCATTACCTTGCTTCAAGATATCTCCTTTCAAATTGATTATTTGGCTCTGTAGATTCTTGATTTGCTCACCTTGAGTTCTCATGATTGTGTCAACATCGGGATTAATGGGTGGGTGTTGTTGGGTGGGTGGTTGATAAAGGTTAGAAGCACGAGGTGAGATTTGGTTGCTTCTATTGTAGTTGTTGGTGGGATTTTGGTTTTGAGGAGAAAAACCGGGTGAAAGGTAGTTGTTGGAACGGTAGCTCAGCAGGTTTCTATCCCCTTGTTGTCTAGCTTGGTAATTTTTCGGTGAATAATTACCGTAAGCTGCATACACATTTTCCGGATTTCCTTGTGTCGAAGGACAATCGGTGTATGGGTGAGGACCGCCACATGTTTCACAAGGATTAGCAACCGCTTTAACTTGATGTTGTTGTTGGTTTGAAGCGAGAAGCGTAATACTTTTGCTCATTTCGGCCATCATGCGGGTGAGTTCGGTCATCTCAGGGTTTGCTGAGGTAGAAGAAACATTGACTCTCGGGTTGTTCCTAGAAGAAGCAGAGGAATCCCAGTTCTTGTGGTGAGTAGTCATGTTTTCAATTAACTCTCTACACTCCTCGGGTCTCCTTTTCATGAATGTGCCACCGGCGGCTGCATTGATCGTATCACGATCTCGAAAAGTCAAACCGTTGTAGAAAGTATCAATCAATGTGACGGAAAGCATGTTGTGGTTTGGACAACGGTCGATCAAGACATTATATCTCTCCCAAGCGTCAAAAAGAGATTCATCAGGGTCTTGCATGAAACCGCTGATCTGGTTGCGAAGGCTCGTGACCATGGATGGTGGAAAGTAGCGCGATAGAAAGCGTTGAGTCATGTCATCCCAAGTGTGAATAGAATTCTTCGGGAGACGATCAAACCATTTCTCGGCATGATGCGATAAAGTATGTGGGAAGAGTTGTAGGCGGAGTACATCCATTGTGGCCCCAGGCAACTTCATGCTTTGGGTGATTGTAATGAACTTGTCGAGGTGTTTGTTGGCATCATCATCAGGCAATCCTCTAAATGGGTTTGTTTGTACTTGCTGAATCATGTGGTGCTTCAACGAAAACTCAGGAGCGTTGATTTGCATCGGCGCAATCGGTCCTCCTCGTCCAAACATTGTTGGTTGACAAAGTTCCTCCATGGTCCGAAGATCGGGCTGTGGAAGAGCATTGTTGTTATTATTATTATTCAGGTTCGGTGGAATGTTGTTGTTGTTAACACCTGCCATATCTAAATCTTCTTGAGGCTCGGGCTCTTGATAATTAGAAGATCTAGTACGCATACACCTGAAAATGCAAAAGAAAACAAAACTAAACACAAAGACAATATATATACACAATAAAAATAAAATCTTTTTGGATTTTTGAGATTTTTAATTTTTATGATTTTTGAATTGTTTAAGCAAGAAAAATAACGATCACAAGTGAACGGATCCCAAAAAGCAACGTGTCTCTCACAGAAAACTGTTGATCTTAACGAAAAGAGCCGGCAGCGGCGCCATTTGATACAAGGCTTTTGCCCGTATAAAAATAAAGTTCGTTTCAAGTGTGTCTAATCGAATTGATCTTAGTTCTCTAAGTGACTTCGTTTTATTTTGGTGGAAACAAAGCTGTGTCGTTGTAGTGTTTAAAGTAAAATGTGCAAAACAATTAAAGTAAAAGTGCTGTTAAAGTAAATCTAAGTCTAATTAAAGTAAAATGCAAGTATTTAAAAACGTGACTGAAATTAAAGGGCACTAAACGTAAATAACGCAAACTTAAATCTATCTAAGGCAAACTTAAAGTGCGACTAAAACTAAAGCAAGTCTAAAATTAAACTAAGGCAAATAATCTTAAAGTGCAAATTAAATAAAGGCGGGAAAAATAAAGCTTGAAAATAAAAATCAAAGACAAAAGCTAATAAGAACCTGAATTCAGCTCATTCGGAATAAACCTTCGTTTGGAATAATCACTCGTCCTAAATGTCACCTTTGGTTGAAATGATTCTTCTTCACTTGGAATATTACCAAAATCCTTGATCCAGAACAAATTGATCTGAATATGTCACTTATCCAAAACAATGCTTCGTTCGGAACTTACTGATTCGGAACTCTCACTTGTTGCCTTGATTCGGAAGTATTAGGTCACCCTTGATTCGGAAGTTTCCGAATGAAGCTCCTTGATTCGGAAGTTTAGAACTTCCGAATGAACACCCTTGACTCGGAAGTTTATGACTTCCGAATGAACAGCCTTGATTCGGAACTTGGTCCTTGATTCGGAACTTTGAGTTGATTCGGAACTTTTGAAAAGTTCCGGATGAAACCCTAGGTTCGGAACTTTGGAGTTCCGAATGAGTATGTTTGGTTCGGAAGTTTTCGCTTCGTCCAGAACTTTGAAAGTTCCGGATGAACAAGTTTGGTTCGGAAGTTTTTCTAATCCCAAATCTTCCGGATGAAGCCTTGATTCGGAACTTTAGAAGTTCCGAATGAACACTTTCCTTTGTCTTGGTTCGGAACTATACCTGGAAAGATCAGAAACAAGCAAACATTCCCGAACAACAAGGAGAACAGTAGCAACAGAAATAATCACAAAATAAATCAAATAAACACAAACGATTTAGACTAAACAGTAACGAGATCAATAAATAACATAAACAAACAATTTAAAACATGAAATCAAACAACTTTAACCAAAATAATCAAACACCACTTGGATCAAAATAAGAACATAAACATGAACATAACATAAACACATGAATCAAGGAATAAGAAAGGTATATAAGAGATTGACAAGATAAAATAAAGATTTGACAAGAATTAAAAAGAAAACTTACTTGGAATTAAATAGTAATTAAGGTGCATAACATGAATTAAAATTGACAAGTAATGTAAATGACAAGTATTTAAATGGTGGAAGGTCTAATTGTCACCATTAGCCAACAAGAGTGAAAAATGACTAATCTAATCTATTTATAGGGGAGGATTAATGAAGCTTCCTCCCCTCTTTCCTTTTCTCTTAATTGCATAATTAAGTCACTCCTTATTTTAATCTTCATTAATTGCGTACTTAGTCCTTTTCTTCTAATCTTCTTTCATCTTGGACTTAAGGGACTTTTGACTTCGGGATTTCTTTTGAACTCGTCTTTAAATTCTTCAATAAAATAGACTTGAATTCTTCGGCTTATGATAAACTTCCGTCTTTTGACTTTTTCTTCGATAAATCTTCAGAATTGGTCGTGGACTTCCGTTCTTTTTGCACTCTTGACTTCTTGACTTCGTCTTTCATCCTTTTCTTCAATAAAAGTCCATAAATGCCCGTGAATGTCCGTGTTTTCTCCATTTTTCACCTTTTCATCCTAAATCACAACAAAAACACAAACCACGCATAATTCTGACATAAAAGACATAAAATACACGTTTTGGTCCGGTTATTATTGTAATTAAGTGGTAGAAAAGATGGGTGTTTACACACCTATCAGCGACTACAACTCTTTCAATAGAACACGGGTCAACAATTGAGGGGGAGCAATTGTCCAAGCATTCAGAATCCTTGATGCCGAGAGTGCCAAGTTCACATATTGGTGTCAAGAAAACGATATCAATCATACACATAGAGTCAAGAGATAACTTCAGACGTGATGAGGCGACCAACATTTATGAACAAGAACCATGTGCTTCTTTCATATGATGTTCTCCATCATTCAGGTCCAACCTCAAAATCGCTAATCTTGTGAATACATTATCATATATGATCTTTGCACGTGATAAATACCTTACACTTGTGTTTAAAAGGTATTTAATTTACGTTTCAAGTACACCCTCATTAATTTGAGGGGAGCTTGTGTAATTCATGAAGATAATTGACTTTGCATTTTTCTTCCCAAATTTTCTTAACATGCTATTAAATCAATTGATATTAAAAACATCGATTGGGTTAATATTTTTAATATGGGGGAGAAAATGTGATTTAATATGGGAAATGATTAATCATAAATGCTTTGACTTAACGTGATAGCTCATCCCGACATGTGCGAAATGTTTTCGGATATCGTGGCATATGTTAAGGGGGAGCAAAATAGGATTTGCACTTCAAAATGGATTTCATGGTGACATATACTTATCCAAAACATCTCTATTCACGACGGTGAAGATTGTGGTGACATAAGGATGGTAGGATAGGTTAAAGTCCAATGATTCCTCTAGAACCGGAGGAATCTTCCCAAGGACATTCCATAGCAAGAAATAGTAGTCCTTAGGAAAGATGGAGAAAGATTGTGAACGTAGCTGAATGCCAACCAAGTACTTAAGTTAGCATTGGAACAATCACAACAAGGTGCTAGTTATGACGTATTGGTAAGCATTGAAGGGGTTGAAGAATGAAAAAGAATTGTAAAGATAAAGGGTCTAAAGAAAGAAGCCCTCCTTACAACCTTAGGCAAAAACCGGGTCAATACATATGCTATTAAGATCATTGTTTAATGATTCTTGATATTGAAGACAGACATCATGGACCCAGTGATACAAGGCACAACCCATCCTAGCTAACTCAGATATCTCTTAAAAGATATTTGTTTTAATCACATGGAGACAACACATTATCTATTGATTTATTCACTCCGAATAAATTGGTATTGAAATGGTGGCACTCCTCTCCAGCCTCTGATCACTAAAAATCCAAAATGCACGATTGAGTCTAGAGCCATTTGAGATCATCAAATATCTCATTAGGACACACTTTCATATTTCCTTGCTTCTTCACACACTGTAAAAAGTAAGAAAGATCTTAAGAGTCCTACGCAAAATCTTCATGATCTTGCCTGAACATCCGAGAAATACGGAAGTATTTACAATGAAGATGGAAATCCTTCTTGAGCGAATATCAAAAAGCTCATGGTAGGTGACTTGTGCGATTATTTATGAATCAAACTTGTGATAACTGGAAAGCAACAGTGGTTTAATTCTTAAATGAATTTAAACACGTTCCAGGCCTCTACGCAATATCTTAGTGATCTTGCCAGAACACTCAGAGTGATACCTTAGTGTTCACAGTGATGAGTGGAAATTCTTCTAGTGTTAACCTCAAACAGCACTTGGTAGGTAACTTGCAAGATTCTATACGAATCAAGCTCGTGACAACTAGAAAGCAACGATGGTGCGGTTCTTAATTGAATTTCACTTGTTCCAGGAACATGAATTGACGGCTTCAAATCATGCGGATATTATTATCCAGATGATTCACTCTTTATGTTCGCAGTCAGCTTTGGACGGTCGAATAAAGAGAACGGGTTTACCCGCGAAATCTTGTCAAGGAGGTTCTTAATTGAAACTACTTGTCACAAGTACGATATTTTATATCGTTCAACGGTCTTCACCGACCGGAGGTAAAATGCTACCGAACTAGAATGAAATGTTCAAGGCCATTTCATCCGTGTATATGTTTTGTTGCTAACTGTCTTATGCAGTGTAACAAAAAGGTGGCATTGCGGTGTACAATCCAGAAGAAGTTGTCACCACATGCTTATACTGTATGCACTTAACACTTCAACAAATTCAAGAAAGTCTAAAAGTCAAGTCTTCCGCTGTATCAAACTCTGAAGCTTTCAAGAATTTATAAAAGTATAAGTATGTGGAACATGAAGTCACGAGGAGGCAGATATCACAAGTGATGAATGCACAAGGTCAAAGCAAGGACACATGCTCAAGACCAAAGTCAAAGATCTCATCAGCATATTCACAAGAACAAGATCGAAGACTCAAGCATAGTATGCTAGGTTTAAGATTTTGTAAAATGGTGTGACCTCCCTTTGGGGGAGATTGTTAGAAATACGTTTTTCCAAGGAAAGTCTCGGTCACGTCATTGTTAGCATATATCACGAGCTATAGACTATTTAGGACATTGTAACTTGGAGTGACCTCCCTATGGGGGAGATTGTTGGAAATACGTTTTTACGTATTTAGAAAGGATCGGTCACTCCAATGATATTGGGCTCGTGATCCAATATAGCCCATATAGCCCACATGTAGGGTGGGCTATATATATACCCCCTCCTAGCATGTTAGGAGGGGTTGGTTACTTTGTATTTCACACACAATTCATTAATCAACCATTCCTTCTCTTCTCTCCTTTCTCTCTCTACATTTCTCTCTCTAAGTTCTTCCACTTCTCCATCCATCTCAATAGATTAATCCATAACATGCCTAATCCTTAGAAAACACGATCCTACACATTGTTTCAAGAAAATATCTCAAAAGTAAAATGGTATTATGTGACTTGCTAATTGATGAGACTCGTATTATACATGTTTTCATACCCCGAATCAGACCTAAAACAGATAAGATATCATAAAAAATGTGCCAAATACCCTTGTAATGTTTATTTGTGTATTTGCAAGCACAAATATCGATAATTCACTTGGAAATCATAAAATCAAGCAAAAACGAACACGGAAAAACGAAGTCGTTCAAAAGAACCATAGTCGGACGTGAATTAACTAAATTACCCTTGAAGAATTGAAGAATGACAAGATTGGTCCCTCAAGTTTCACGAAAGTACACTTTATACCCATCAAATACCAAAAATATCATTGGGGTCCCTAAAGTTTGAGGATTATACAAGAAAGGCCCTCGAAGAAAGTTTAATTTGAAAAACAAGTCCTTAATACCTTTGTTACAAAACACAAGGACTGGATTTGCAAATTATCAAACTATGTTACAAAAGGAAAAGGGAGAAGTTCGTTTACACAAGTTTGAATGACCAAAAGCGCCAATTCGAAATTTCAAATTAATATTTGAAAAGGGATTAGGCGCTAAACAACCACCGTTCACCCTATTAAGATCAAACCACCCTCATTAGCCCTAATTTATCCCCAAATTCGATCCACACCAAAACAAAGGGTAACGGAAATTCCCTTTTAGGTTTTACACTTTACCACACACCTAACATATTACTCTATCCAGAAAACGATCCCTCATACCCTATCCCCCCACAAGCCTCCCCTGCACCACTTTTTAGGAAAAAGAGACAAAGGCATCAGAAAGATGGATGATTTGGATCATACTACTTGTTCTTCACACAATATTGATGGCTATGTGTTAGCCCTATATTTTATATAGTCGAACAAGAATTTAATAGGTCATCTTAGTCGTTAAAGGTCTTGTATTGTAATAGGTTTGTCGGAAAAACCGAGCTTGGACTTTAAGCTAATATTGTCTAAGGTAGGGTCGTTATGCCGAAGATAGGCCAAGCCCGGCCCAAGAAACAAGCCCATGAGCCCACCAAGCTCATGGGTATATAAACCCTCTTCCATGTGTGGAAGAGGGTGTTGGTTCATTTTACGATCTCTCTAGTAAACATTAACCTTCCACCATTCTCTCTACTTTCTCTTTCTAACTTTCTTCTCTTTCTCTCTCTAAATTTACTCTAAATCTTTTGTTATGGATTGATTTGGGATTAACATTTGGTATCAAGAGCCTGTAGTGGATAGGTGACTGAAGATTTGTGGTGTGTTTTTTATTGGATTCGTGTGTTTTTTGATATATTTTACCCAAGTTTCAATTTTTTTCGTATTTTTTGTTGTTCCAAGTGATCCACATATCTTTTACATAGTTGTGGTAGAGATTTGGGTGCTTTAGATTGGTTAAGATCATGGATTTATAAGCAAAAATCTCATTTTTTCTTCAAAAGTACGGAACAGTAACTCTCATTGTGAAATCTTTACTTCGCAATAAGCTAGGGTTTTCATATTGCGAGACTTGTCTTTTCGCAATACGTGAGGGTTTCTGTATTGCGAATTTCATATCTTCGCAATAAATTAGGGTTTCTTTATTGCGAAGATTGATACTTGATATTGCGAAGATACAACATTTTGGATACATTGCGAAGGTTGGAACTTTGGGTATTGCGAAGTCTGGGAAGTTGAGATATTGCGAAAAGTGTTGACATTGCGAAAAGTGTTGACATTGCGAAAAGTGTTGGACATTGCGAAAAGTGTTGACATTGCGAAAAAGTAGACATTGCGAAATCTGTTCTCAAAGACATTGCGAAATCTGTTCTCAAAGACATTGCGAGATCATAACTTTGCTAAATTTTGTTCGAGTACTTTTTAGACTTAGCCACTATCTAGACTAGTCCCGGAACATAGTTTACAAAAGAAAAATAAAGAAAAGAGTTAAAATTTTTAGGCCAATTATCAAATTTTTTCTATACTAGTTTTTGGCTATTTCTAACTCGAATTCAAAATTTGGTGATTCAAAATTTTTCGGTCTACCGTTGATGTAGACTAAAAAACCAAGTAACAAAGATAAGTAACTGGATCTGTTGATTCAACAAGAATGCCAGAAACAGTTCTGCTAATAATCGTTGATTATGAAGAATGTCCAAAAATTAGGGTAAAACACGGCAACACAACGACCAGTGGTTTAAATTTTATTAAACTGATAACTGTCTTGCTAGGGTTACAACAGATTCATTAAATAATGACTCCAAACAAAGAAAAACCCTAAAAATCCAACGGGCTGGACCGTAGCCCAATGACAAAGTCCAATTAAAAGTGAAAAAACTGATAGTAAAAAGGCTTTTCGGGCCTTGGAAAATCCGCAACCAGCTAAAAGCTGGTTGTAGCATCGTCGACCTCCTTTTTACGCACGTTTTGACAGGTCAGGGGCTGAAAACAGACTTAGGATGCAAAAGTTATGCCCGTTTTACTAAACCCCTCTTCGTCACGCGATCTCGGGCCTCCAGAAACAAGTCAGCCCGTTCTTCAATACTTGGGCCTCCATCATTCCCCCTGGATAGCAAAAATTCGCCCTTGAATTCCTAACTGTATCATCATCTAAAGAATCACCATGGTAAGGCAACAAGTGCTTCAAATTAAAAACATAAGAACAACGAATATGACTTGGCAACTTCAAACGATAAGCATTTGAGTTCATCTTATCCACAATTTCCACTGGAACAATCTTCTTAGCAGACAACTTATTATATTCACCAACTGGAAACGATCCTTAGTCAAAACAACCCACACAATGTCTCCTACTTCAAAGTCAATGTAAAACCTCTGATTTTACCTTATTGACTTTGTCAACTGTTGTACTATTTATTTTTGGAATCTATATAATTCCATCTTTATATGACTTATTATTAATCATATACCTTTTTTCATACTACCTTTCATATTTATTTTTATATTTATATGGACCTTTAGTCATTTTTGACTACTCTGGCAACTGACTGGCCACTTGAATGAACAAGGACTCACCACCCCAGTACATATTTTTAGATAAACTGTAACTTTACTTAATTTAATTATTAAGTACTTGAACTTATTTTTGTATGTACATATTGACATATATTTCATAATAGGAATAAATACCTAACACCTTAAAACAATGTACATTATTTTACATTGTCATTTATTTACTTTATTTAAGTAAAATAATTATAATGATGTATTCATTATATACTTTCACTAAATTGCCCAAAGGCTTAACTAAAATACCTATAACTTAACAAAATGCATACAATAATATACAAGGACCATTATTCTCATACAACACTTGGTAAAAATTGTCAAAATCTTCCCACCAAACATATATATGCCGTGTACATATATGTATACACTACCCTAATCATTAGAACTTTTGTCAACCCCATCATACAAGCCTTACACAAGCCTTACACAAGCCATACACAAGTCACTATTTGGGACATACCTTGTCCCCCCTTGCTTACTTACACACGTCTAAAGCACCAAATGGGAAGGAAGTTGAATTTTACTAATTTTGGCATGTGCTCATACAAATTCTACAACAAATCTACCAAATGTCTTGTATATCTTTCCTAGATACATAGGACATAGTACCAAGATACACTTGGATCCTTTCCTTTCCTTATTTGGTCCGAAACTCACATGCATACATACACACACAACACAATTCACTTGATACTCATCACTTCACTCTCTCTAAAAAACATACGGCTATAAGCCTTTCCTCCATTAACAAGACCTTCAAGCTCATTTACTAGGTCTCCTCCATCTTGAATGCTAATCATTGGTTCACTCCTACAAGTATCTTGATCTCCAAAACAAGAAAAGAAGCCCTATAAGCTCCATTGAAGCCCACGGATTGAATTTGGTTACTAGAATCACCATTGTTGAAGCCTAGCTCTCATTCCTACTCATTCTCCTATCCATTCCTAAACCTATCTAAACAAGTAAGTAAAACTTAAAACCTATCTTTCAATATATTTACTTTCATTCACATTAACATACACATGGTTATTACTAGTAAAACTTATTGTTGAAATAAAAATATGAAACCCTAGATCCTATATGGGTCACGGATTAAAATGTTCATAAACTCAAATAATGTAAAATCTTAATAACCATGATGAACATATCACTATGAACAAGTTAAACTTGAAAAACTATGAAAAACATAAGCATGCATATGTTGGACGTGGGGTTTAACCCTATGGTTCAATATTGGTTAATCTTGTAATGTATAAATATGCCTTGAAACACTAGATCTATATTTATAGTTGCCTTAAAATGTTAAGCTCACTATTTTTGCCTTATAAGATTTAGTTTTAAGTCTACTATAATAAGCTTGCCTAAATAAATTTCATTGTTACTAAATAATGTGTTTATAAAACTTTTAGTGACAAAATCATAACTTTATAAAGTTTCGGGTTAAAAACATAGTTCTATAAATATTTTGGACTAAAATGATAGATCTATGAAGTTTTGGGTTAAAATAGTAAATCCATAATGTTTCGGGTTAAAATGGAAAATATAAAACTTTCGGGTTAATATTGTAACTTTACTAAGTGTAGGGATCTAAATGAACAAGTATAAAAACTCATTTTTCCAAAAATATAAATCTTAAGGTCACTTTTGTAAAATTCCGTGAGTTGAGGGTAGTGTTTTGACACTATCCGAAACTCCAAATTAACAAAAAGGACTTAAATGAGATTTCTATAATGTTAGGGTAATTTGTGGAATTTGGTAAAAACCTAGGGATTCCTTTTGCCATTTATCGAAACCTAATGTAAGCCCTAGTGACCTATTTTGCCATCATAGCAAACATTAGTAAGCCCTAGATAAACCCTAGGGGTGACTTTTGGCATAAGCCGAAAGTTCTTGGAGCCCTAGGGGCATTTTTGAAACTTATAATAAACTTAATATAAGTCGCATACTATAAGGACCAAATTTGACACTTTATGAAACTTTTACAAACCCTAGTTACACGTGTAACTAGGGAGGGACCAATATTGTAATTACTAGAAACATTTAGAAACCCTAGGGGTATAAAAGTAATTAAACCATGGGTAATTATATAAGTAGAGGGACTAAAATGTAATTTATACAAAGTATAACAAACCCTAAAAATTACTATATATTTATACCCGATATTTAAGACGTAAAACTTAAATAAACACAACATTCGTTATTTTCCAAACTTATAATTTAATAATTATACACATTACGAAAATGTAGAATTTAATTAAAATGTTATACGTATTATAAACCTCATTTATATATAAAATATAAATTAAAAATGATTAACTTATAAAAATAAATATATTAATTATATTTGTAACACCCCATTTTGGAAATGGAATATTACGCATATCATGGCGTGTCATCAAAGCATACAAGGATAAATGTCTAAGCATTATTCAACCATAAAAGGAAATACCGGAATCAAACATCGGTATCCCAAAGTAAAGCTCATCACACACAAACATAAATACTGTAAAAGGAAGGACGAAACAATGTCCAAAGCAACTGTATCAAAGTAAAGGAAATGCATAAAGTAGAGAAAGACAGTAAAGCTTCCAATCCATATGCACCTACGTTTCAGATCTACGAGCGTCCCTGAGTACCTGCCGTTTTGGGAACATGAAAAGGAAAACGGCTGAGCAAGACGCTCAGTGCACGGATGTACAATAAAGCATGATATAGGATAAGCATGTAACATATAACAGCGGAAGACTAAGTACTGAGTAAACTGGTTAAGTAACATGAAAACTGGTTTTATAGTTTGAAAAGCCTTATGTTTAACCTGTGAAAACTGTTTTAACATATAAATACCATAGCCCATATAGGTCATGAAAAGGTCACGTGCATGAATACTTGGAGGGGTGACCTCATCATGCTGATTAGAGGGGATGCCTCTAATCAATATACTGATTTGGGTAGGAGGGATCAGCTCCTTGTGAAGGGTGCAAGGCACACACCACATTCACCATGATAAACTGAAATAAAACATGTAACTAGGATGCACCCATACGCCCCGACTGATATAATAATATGGCCAAACTGAAAAGGGACGCCACGAGCAATCACTCCGCCGTGGGGAAGTCATAACATTGGTGCCTCCAATGCTATGGTTATGGTACCTCCATAACTAGGTGAAACTGGTCATGCTTGTATATGGCTATAGTTTATGCTAAATTAACATAAGCAGTTCAAAACAATAAAACAAATGCTGGGGAAAACAGTTGGCTGCATACGGGGAAATCCTAATAAGGAAGGAATGTCCATACTGAAAGGACGGGAATCCGTACCTCAAGTCCAGTGAAATGAACGGAAGAAAGACTCCTACTTCTGGATCACTAATGCTACATGAATACACACGTGTATAAGTATCGATTCACTGATTACGTACTGGGTTCTGTGTCTTGTTATAGCTGATTTGGTATGTTTTAGGTCATGGTTCACTGTTTTAAGCCTTAAACTGTGTTTATCTTGTATTTCTGGTTTATCTGATTAAGTATTACTGGTGTTTCATGTATTAATATACTTACTGTATAATAATAAGTAACTTTCCAAAAATAGCAGGTTTCCAAAAATAGAAAGTTTCCAAAAATAGAAAGTTTCCAAAAATAGAAAGTTTCCAAAAATAGAAAGTTACCAAAAATAGAAAGTTTCCAAAAATAGAAAGTTTCCAAAAATAGAAAGTTTCCAAAAATAGAATTTACTGCCTAAAATAGATTAGTTTCTAAAAATAGAAAGTTTCCAAAAATAGATCAGCTGCCTTAATTAAATAAGTTTCCATATATAGAAAGTTGCCATGATTAGGTTAGCTGCCTGAATTAGATTGATTTCCATATATAGAAGGTTTCCATAATTAGATTAGTTGCCTTATTTAATTAAGTTTCTATAAATAGAAGTTTCCATAATTAGAATTAAGCTGATTATATAAGCTAACATATAAGTCTAAGTGTTATAAGCTTACTACTTAAGTCATATGATATAGTGTATAGTTTAATTATTATTTCATGTATTTTAATTAAACTATAGGTTAAGCATTTTAATTAAAGTATAACATGTATAATTAAAATGAAATGAAAATACTTAGGTTAACATGTGTATTATTATTAATAATAATATAACCTAAGTCATGTCTAAATTAATTAATTATAGGCATGTTTTAATAATTAATTAATTATAACTTATAACATAAAATACTTAGGTTAAATTAATGTCATGATAAACTAATAATTAAAATAACCTAAGTCATGATTTAATTAATATTTCATGTTATTAATTAATTATATCCTAAGTTCATGATTCATAAAAATTACATGTAACATAGATCATGATTTTAACCAACGAACCGTGAAACGGGTATGAATTCGACACCGTACCCCGGGCCAAACCCGGGGCACACGTGTCCCCTTGCTGCCGTGGGTCCCACATGAGCCAACCAAGACCAATTGTGGTCTTGGTGGTGGCGGCAATAGCAAACCAAACCCCCCTCGGGTTTGTTTTGCTAGGCGGCTAGAAACAAACACCCCTTTAAATCATTCCTTGATTTTATTTAATATCAAAACATGTTAGATCAATGATTAATTATCTTGTTTTCATAAGAAAAATAATAACATGTTCATGAAAATAATCAAAGATCAAAAGAATTAAAAAGAATTAAAAAGAAGGGTTAGAAAGGTATACCACTATGTAGCTTGGAAAAAGGATGAACAAACACGTATTCTAACACTTGTTTTTAAGATCAAAATCAATCAAACACCCCCTTATGATGGTGTATAGGTGGCGGCACAAAGGAGGCAAAAAGGAGAGGAGAAAACTCTTTTTAGGGTTTTTAGTTTATTTCTTGTAAAATGAAAATGAAAACATGTTTAACACTTTACCCCCCCTTAACTTGAAAAGTCCATGGGCTAAGCCCATTTCATGCATGTGTGCCGTGGGTATGGGGGCCCCACATGGGGTACCCGTACCTTTCTCGTGTCCCGATGTTTCGTGTTCGTTCGTGGTTAAACGTGCTCGTGTTTAACGTGTTTCTGTTTCTTTTAACGTGTCGTTTATCGTAAACTTAACGCTCGTAAATATATTATAAGTATTTACGTAATTATTTTAGTTAGTATTTTAAATGGTGTTCATGATTTAATTATGTTCACGTGATATATCATTAACTGTTTATCATGGGTTCGTACGTAATCGATACTTGTCATGACATACACGTATGCACTTGCTTGATTATTAGCACATGAATGTGATCAATATTATATGAGGTAAGTTTTAATCTAGAACGTACGATCTTAAGGGCACTGTTCATGGTAAAAGCATGCGGGTTTTACAATTCTTCCCCCCTAAAAAGAATAATTCGTCCCCGAATTATAGATAAAGTAAGCTGAAAAGAAGTGACATACCCGAACTCAAAATATGAAGTGAGGGTAAGAAGCCCGGATAGACTCCTCTGTTTCCCAAGTGGCTTCCCGCTCGGTATGGTCCCTCCAAAGGATTTTGACGAATGGAATCGTCTTCCTTCTCATGACTCGTTCTTGCCTGTCGAGTACTCGTTCGGGTTCTTCTACAAACGTGAGATCTTCACGTATCTGTTCCAGTGGATACTGAACCATGTGAAGGGGATGATAATTGTACCCTCTGAGTAAGGACACATGGAACACGTTATGCACGTGCGAAAGCTGAGGAGGTAACGCCAATCGGTAAGATACTTCGCCGATTCGTTCAACGATATCAAATGGTCCGATGAACCGAGGACTGAGTTTTCCTTTGATCCCGAAGCGTTTAACACCACGTGCCGGCGAAACCTTGAGGAAGACGTGATCTCCCACATTAAAATGTATGTCCCTACGATGCTTATCGGCGTAACTCTTCTGACGTGACCGTGCTTCCTGCAGTTTCTGTTTAGCTACCTCAATCTTCTGGTTGGTCATTTCTATAATCTCTGGTCCTTCAAGTGTTCGCTCTCCCACTTGATCCCAGCAAGTTGGAGCGCGACACTTTCTGCCATACAACATTTCGAAAGGAGCACATTTGATACTTGCGTGCCAGCTGTTGTTGTATGCAAACTCAACTAAACAGATGTAATCGTCCCAATCACCTGTCCATTCCAACGCACACGACCTTAACATATCTTCCAATGTCTGAATTGTTCGCTCCGACTGTCCGTCCGTTTGAGGATGAAAGGCTGTGCTCAGCTTAAGTTGTGTACCCCAAGCTTTTTGCAGACCTTTCCAGAATCGCGACGTGAAACGAGGATCTCTGTCTGAGACGATGCTGGAGGGAGTGCCGTGGAGTCTCATGATCTCCCTTCTGTACGTATCTGCGAGTTTACTTACCGGATCTTCCTTGCGTATCGGTAAGAAATGAGCTGATTTGGTGAGTCGATCAACGATGACCCAAATAGCATCGTGCTTCTTCTTGGTAGGCGGAAGACCGGTAACAAAATCCATGGTGATTTTGTCCCACTTCCACTCTGGAATATCCAACGGTTGAAGGAGACCGCCAGATCGCTGATGTTCAATCTTAACCTGCTGACAGGTAAGACATTTGGAGACATACGTGGCTACATCCTGTTTCATACCACTCCACCAAAAGTGCTGTCTGATGTCATGGTACATTTTTGTCGACCCAGGATGTATAGAAAATGGGGAGCTGTGAGCTTCAGCTAACAATGCTTCCCGGAGTTCTTGATTATCAGGAACACAAAGTCTCGTGCCCTGCCAAACGATACCGTCTGCGTCCATTCTGAATTCTGTCTGCTTCTCCAAATTCTGAATTATCGCCCAAATCTCTCCATCATCCTTCTGCGCTTCCTTGATCCTAGTCAGTAACTCAGGTTCTACTGTAAGATTCGCCCAGTATCCGTGCTGCCCACGTACCATGATTTCAATGTCAAGCCGCTCCAAGTCCCTTATGTTTTGCTCCTTGATCTCAATGCCGTTTATCATTCCGGACTTTCTGCTGAGTGCATCTGCTACTACATTAGCTTTCCCGGGATGATACTGTAGGTTAATATCATAATCCTTCAACAGTTCCAACCATCTCCTTTGTCTCATGTTCAATTCTCGCTGTGTGAAGATATACTTCAAGCTCTTGTGATCCGTGAAAATGTCGCATGATTCTCCGTATAAGTAATGCCTCCATATCTTCAATGCGAACACCACTGCAGCAAGTTCCAGGTCATGCGTAGGGTAGTTTTCTTCATAGGGCTTAAGCTGCCGTGAAGCATACGCGATCACTTTCCCATGTTGCATGAGAACACAGCCCAGTCCCTTCCCCGATGCATCGCTATAGATCTGAAATCCACCTGTACCAGATGGGAGAGTAAGAATAGGTGCAGATACTAACTTCTGCTTTAGGTCTTCGAAGCTCTTCTCTCGATCTTCCGTCCAGACGAATTTCTCTCCTTTCCGCATCAGTTTGGTGAGAGGCAATGCCAGTCGAGAAAAGTTCTCCACGAATCTTCGATAATATCCAGCTAAGCCTAAGAAACTGCGGACTTCTGTCGCTGATGTTGGTCTTGGCCATTTAGTGATAGCCTCAACCTTCGCTGGGTCCATAGTGATCCCTTCTGCTGATACAATGTGACCTAAGAACGCCACCTTGTTTAACCAGAACTCACACTTGGAGAATTTCGCATACAGCTGCTTCTGACGAAGAATCTGTAGTACAGTACGGAGATGATCTTCGTGTTCCTCCGTGGACTTTGAGAATATCAATATGTCATCGATGAATACAATGACAAATTTATCAAGGAATTCATGAAAGATTATGTTCATTAGATCCATGAATACTGCTGGAGCGTTAGTCAGGCCGAATGGCATGACTACAAACTCATAATGGCCATAGCGGGTACGAAAAGCAGTCTTGGCAATATCCTGCTCTTTAACCCTTAGCTGATGGTAGCCTGACCTTAGATCGATCTTTGAGAAGTGTTTGGCTCCTTGAAGTTGGTCAAACAGATCGTCTATACGTGGCAGTGGATATCTGTTGCGGATGGTAATCTTATTAAGTTCACGGTAGTCAATGCAAAGTCGCATGCTGCCGTCCTTCTTCTTAACGAACAAGACCGGTGCGCCCCATGGTGATGCGCTCGGTCTAATGAACCCTCGTTCAAGAAGTTCCTGCAATTGGTCCTTCAGTTCTTTTAGCTCTATGGGAGCCATACGATACGGAGCCTTAGAGATTGGCTCCGCTCCTGGAACAAGGTCGATGTTGAACTCCACTTCTCTTGCAGGTGGTATGCCTGGAAGTTCATCTGGAAAGACGTCTTGAAATTCCGAAACTACTGGTTGATCCTGAATCGATGGGGATTCAGCATCCATGTCATGAACCGTAGCGAGATAACCTTCGCAGCCATGTGACAGTAATGCACGTGCTTGCAAGGTAGATATGACTTGTACAGACCGTCCGGGTATGAACCCGTTATGGATGTACTCTGGTGCATTAATGTCGCCGAAGATCACTCGATAAGAGTGGCAGTCTATGGTAGCATGGTGCTTGGATAGCCAATCCATGCCGAGAATCATATCAAACTCAATCATGTCTAGAGGAAGTGCATCTACTGCACGAACTTTATCGTCAAACTCTAAAGGAAGACTCTTGTATACATGAGTTATTAATACAGAGTCCCTCAGAGGCGTGGAAATGGTAAGCTTAGTTTCTAATGGCAAGGGAAGTGTCCTGATGTTCTTAGCATAAGTAGTGGAAACAACTGAATGAGTGGCACCCGTGTCGAAAAGAACACATGCAGCCTGGCCGTACATATACAAAATTCCAGTAATGGTACCTGTAGATTTGTTTGCCTGATCGCGCGATGTCGTGTAGACACGCCCAGTGGTAAGAGGCGGTTTAGTATCAGCATGCCCCGAAGTACCCTCCATTTCACCCTTACGGCAATCTCTCATACGATGGCCAGGGAGGCCGCACTTGTAGCACGCGTCGGAGTCACGACGACATGGGCCAGGGTGTCTGCGATGGCAGGTGCTGCAAAGAGGATGAGTGAATCCTCCAGCAGGAGTTCTTGCTTGCTGAGGGCCTGCTGATGACAGAACGTGTTAAGAATAAGGTATATGCACGAGTATAGGACGTAAACGTCGTAAGATGCTTACCAGTGTTAGCTGAACGGTTGGGCTGAGAACCCCTGTGGTTCTGGTCCCTTCCGTTACCGTGGTTCCTGGTAGAGATTAACATAGTGTCAGCATGAGAGATATAACATGAAATCATAAGAAGATGCGTAAATAGTAGGACCTGCTGTTGTTGGACTGTCCCGCATTGTTACGGTAATTGTCATTACCGCTGCGCCTTTCCACAACAGAACGGTCGTTAGAGTGACCGCTTCCTTTGGGCTGATTGGGCTGCTGCTGAGTAGCCGGCTGAGACCGGTCCCCAGTTTTCTGCCTGGAAGATACAGTTTAAGAGATGATTATAGAACATATGACGATAGGATGCGGTCTGGTTAACGCTAGAACATGAAATGTTTTACCTCTTGTCGGGTCTTTCTGCTTCCCCGAACTCATCACGTTCCTGCAACATCTCAAGCTTTCTTGCTGCGTCAGCCACTTGTGCTACCGTATTGAACGTAGCACATACTAGATTGTTCGCAACCGAGGTGCGAAGTGCCCACCTGAAATGGTGTGCCTGCTCCTCAGGAGTACCAGCCGCTGCTCCTAGAAAACCAGCAAGGCGAAGAAAGCGCTGCATGAATTCATTGCTATTCTCGCCCTGTCTCTGACGTATCCCGTGGTATTCACGCTTGAGTTTGTACTGCTCTGCCTTAGGAAAGAACTGTTCCATCACTCTCTCCTTGAATTGGGCCCATGTCAAACCAGCGACCCATTCATCACCTCCTTCTGACTGTGTCAAAGCTAGCCACCAGTTGAGTACATCGCCTTCAAACCTGTAGCACGCCAATCTTGCCTTGAAGGCGGGGTCACATCCCATAGCATTGAAGATTTTCTCAATGTGAGTCAGCCAGCTTTCAGCATCGCTGGGGCTATCAGTCTTTTCAAAAGCTCTAGGACGGAGCTTGTTAAATCGTTCCAACCATACTGCTAGAGTCACTGGGGGAGGAGGAGGAGGAGGTGCCTGATTCTGCGGCTGCTGATTATTCGCAGCTTGGACTTCAGCACGAATGTCATTCCTCAGTTGAGGAAGTAAGGCTTGCATGGCAGCCTGAATCGCAGCATTGAGCTGCTCTTGCTCGCGTGTGAGAACCATCTGACAGTATAACATAAACATATGATTAACAGTTCAAACATAAAATATATAAAAGAAAAATTTTATGCCAAAATTTCACGAGAAAAATTTTATGCAAGAAAATCTTTGTATGAATGCATGATGCAGTTTTATGAAAACTTTTGATGCTCGAGAGTGAACGCCTTCGGTCAGTTCACTCAAAATAAAAGACATATCGAGGGGACGCCTATGGGTCGGTCCCAAATCTAAAAGTTTCGATAAAACACATGCGACTAAATAGGGCCAGTCCTGTACCAACCATTACTTAGTCAAAAACCCTGTAACAATGACATGTATATGTATGCTTAAAAATGATGAATGCATGAAAACAACTGTCAGTTCTAGGAAGACCGTAGTGACTACCCACTAATCACAGGTCATATTTGAGAGCCTACAGGTCAAAGCCTTGGCTCTGATACCATAATTGTAACACCCCATTTTGGAAATGGAATATTACGCATATCATGGCGTGTCATCAAAGCATACAAGGATAAATGTCTAAGCATTATTCAACCATAAAAGGAAATACCGGAATCAAACATCGGTATCCCAAAGTAAAGCTCATCACACACAAACATAAATACTGTAAAAGGAAGGACGAAATAATGTCCAAAGCAACTGTATCAAAGTAAAGGAAATGCATAAAGTAGAGAAAGACAGTAAAGCTTCCAATCCATATGCACCTACGTTTCAGATCTACGAGCGTCCCTGAGTACCTGCCGTTTTGGGAACATGAAAAGGAAAACGGCTGAGCAAGACGCTCAGTGCACGGATGTACAATAAAGCATGATATAGGATAAGCATGTAACATATAACAGCGGAAGACTAAGTACTGAGTAAACTGGTTAAGTAACATGAAAACTGGTTTTATAGTTTGAAAAGCCTTATGTTTAACCTGTGAAAACTGTTTTAACATATAAATACCATAGCCCATATAGGTCATGAAAAGGTCACGTGCATGAATACTTGGAGGGGTGACCTCATCATGCTGATTAGAGGGGATGCCTCTAATCAATATACTGATTTGGGTAGGAGGGATCAGCTCCTTGTGAAGGGTGCAAGGCACACACCACATTCACCATGATAAACTGAAATAAAACATGTAACTAGGATGCACCCATACGCCCCGACTGATATAATAATATGGCCAAACTGAAAAGGGACGCCACGAGCAATCACTCCGCCGTGGGGAAGTCATAACATCGGTGCCTCCAATGCTATGGTTATGGTACCTCCATAACTAGGTGAAACTGGTCATGCTTGTATATGGCTATAGTTTATGCTAAATTAACATAAGCAGTTCAAAACAATAAAACAAATGCTGGGGAAAACAGTTGGCTGCATACGGGGAAATCCTAATAAGGAAGGAATGTCCATACTGAAAGGACGGGAATCCGTACCTCAAGTCCAGTGAAATGAACGGAAGAAAGACTCCTACTTCTGGATCACTAATGCTACATGAATACACACGTGTATAAGTATCGATTCACTGATTACGTACTGGGTTCTGTGTCTTGTTATAGCTGATTTGGTATGTTTTAGGTCATGGTTCACTGTTTTAAGCCTTAAACTGTGTTTATCTTGTATTTCTGGTTTATCTGATTAAGTATTACTGGTGTTTCATGTATTAATATACTTACTGTATAATAATAAGTAACTTTCCAAAAATAGCAGGTTTCCAAAAATAGAAAGTTTCCAAAAATAGAAAGTTTCCAAAAATAGAAAGTTTCCAAAAATAGAAAGTTACCAAAAATAGAAAGTTTCCAAAAATAGAAAGTTTCCAAAAATAGAATTTACTGCCTAAAATAGATTAGTTTCTAAAAATAGAAAGTTTCCAAAAATAGATCAGCTGCCTTAATTAAATAAGTTTCCATATATAGAAAGTTGCCATGATTAGGTTAGCTGCCTGAATTAGATTGATTTCCATATATAGAAGGTTTCCATAATTAGATTAGTTGCCTTATTTAATTAAGTTTCTATAAATAGAAGTTTCCATAATTAGAATTAAGCTGATTATATAAGCTAACATATAAGTCTAAGTGTTATAAGCTTACTACTTAAGTCATACGATATAGTGTATAGTTTAATTATTATTTCATGTATTTTAATTAAACTATAGGTTAAGCATTTTAATTAAAGTATAACATGTATAATTAAAATGAAATGAAAATACTTAGGTTAACATGTGTATTATTATTAATAATAATATAACCTAAGTCATGTCTAAATTAATTAATTATAGGCATGTTTTAATAATTAATTAATTATAACTTATAACATAAAATACTTAGGTTAAATTAATGTCATGATAAACTAATAATTAAAATAACCTAAGTCATGATTTAATTAATATTTCATGTTATTAATTAATTATATCCTAAGTTCATGATTCATAAAAATTACATGTAACATAGATCATGATTTTAACCAACGAACCGTGAAACGGGTATGAATTCGACACCGTACCCCAGGCCAAACCCGGGGCACACGTGTCCCCTTGCTGCCGTGGGTCCCACATGAGCCAACCAAGACCAATTGTGGTCTTGGTGGTGGCGGCAATAGCAAACCAAACCCCCCTCGGGTTTGTTTTGCTAGGCGGCTAGAAACAAACACCCCTTTAAATCATTCCTTGATTTTATTTAATATCAAAACATGTTAGATCAATGATTAATTATCTTGTTTTCATAAGAAAAATAATAACATGTTCATGAAAATAATCAAAGATCAAAAGAATTAAAAAGAATTAAAAAGAAGGGTTAGAAAGGTATACCACTATGTAGCTTGGAAAAAGGATGAACAAACACGTATTCTAACACTTGTTTTTAAGATCAAAATCAATCAAACACCCCCTTATGATGGTGTATAGGTGGCGGCACAAAGGAGGCAAAAAGGAGAGGAGAAAACTCTTTTTAGGGTTTTTAGTTTATTTCTTGTAAAATGAAAATGAAAACATGTTTAACACTTTACCCCCCTTAACTTGAAAAGTCCATGGGCTAAGCCCATTTCATGCATGTGTGCCGTGGGTATGGGGGCCCCACATGGGGTACCCGTACCTTTCTCGTGTCCCGATGTTTCGTGTTCGTTCGTGGTTAAACGTGCTCGTGTTTAACGTGTTTCTGTTTCTTTTAACGTGTCGTTTATCGTAAACTTAACGCTCGTAAATATATTATAAGTATTTACGTAATTATTTTAGTTAGTATTTTAAATGGTGTTCATAATTTAATTATGTTCACGTGATATATCATTAACTGTTTATCATGGGTTCGTACGTAATCGATACTTGTCATGACATACACGTATGCACTTGCTTGATTATTAGCACATGAATGTGATCAATACTATATGAGGTAAGTTTTAATCTAGAACGTACGATCTTAAGGGCACTGTTCATGGTAAAAGCATGCGGGTTTTACAATATTTATTTTCTATTACTTTATATATATATAAAACTTCCTTTTAAATATTTAAATTGTTTTATAAACAATATAAGTACAAGAATATTAATTAAATAGATAATTAATTTAACATTATTATTTATTTTATGCTTAAAATAAATACTACTATAACTTGTACAACGATGAACCAAAATACAAATATCGTAATAAAATGCTTAAAACCAGTATAAGCATTCTCAGATTTGTTCTGAAACTTTTATGCATTATGTTATGCATTTACTGAAACCTTATAATTATTTAGGTCGTTGACTGTATCGTGAGCATCTTATCAGATTTATCTATTGACTTATTGTTGTACTACTGAGGTGAGTTCATGGCCCCACTTTATATATTGATAAACTTTTAAACCTTTTAACGGGGAAGAAAACATGCAACATATTTTATTTTTATGGACATGAATTGAACTGTGAAACCTTTGATTACATTGCCTATTGCAGATGAACCCGCATGACCCGTGCATCTGAAACTGTTAGAATTATTGAATTACCTGAATGTTATAAATAGATCTATTTGGGATTGACCATCCCCATCTGGGTGAGTCATGCTCACTATGACTAGGCCAGGACAACAGATGTTTCACCTGTCAGCACTTATTATTTTTGGGTGCCTTTTTATTAGGCGAAGGGTCCTTATTTGTTAAGGACTTAACTGTCAAGTCTCAGTTTCAGGCAATATGGGAATGTAATTACTTTTAAGTATTGATGCTTTGTGCATTACTACTTTAGTGAATGTTTATTGTCCAAACTTATTTTATTAAACCTGTGAATTCACCAACTTTATGTTGACTCTCTAAGCATGTTTTCTCAGGAAACTGAAGTAGGTATTGGTGTGCATGGAGTCAAGCATCATGATAGGTTGCATTTATAGAGCTCATCTGGGGTTTTATAAACTGGGGAATAATTTAAACTGTTGAACAATGTTTAAGACTATTTTAATACTATTTGCACTTTTATCCATGTAATAAATGTAATGATAAACTTTTATCTGCCGCTCTATACGGTATCTGCTGTTGATCCACCTACATGACACCCAAATATTATTTCCGCTGCATTTGACTCAATTTGGGGGTGTCACAGTCAACATGTCTCCTCTTTTGATCTGCATCCTGCTTGTACTTCGAATTAGCGCGAACCAAGTTGTCACGAACAGATTTATGAACATCATGCAACCCCTCAACAAAATCCCGCACTTTCTTCGGAACATACCTAGAAATCTGAGGAGTCATAAGATCAAGAGGACCATGTGGCTGTGCAGAATAAACCACCTGGAAAGGACTAAACCCAGTGCTCCGATTAACAACATGATTATGAGCAAACTCAACTTGATACAACTTCTGATCCCATGCCTTCACATGATCACCCACCAAACACCTTAACAGGTTACCAAGGGACCTGTTAACAGCTTCAGTTTGCCCATCAGTTTGAGGATGATAAGAACTACTAAAGTTGAGTTGAGTGTTCACCATCTTCCACAAACTATGCCAAAAATTACTCAAAAACCTGGTGTCCCGATCAGAAACAATGGAGGAAGGTAAACCATGTAAACGGTACACATCCCTAAAGAAAAGTTGGGCTACATTAAATGCATCTGTTGTCTTCTTACAAGGAATAAAATGAACCATCTTAGAAAAACGATCAACAACAACAAATATTGAATCATTACCCCTTTGAGTACGAGGTAGTCCCAACACAAAATCCATGCTAATATCAACCCAAGGCTGCAAAGGAACTGACAAAGGCATATAAAGTCCTGCATTAGTAGCCGTCCCCTTTGAAACTTGACAAATACGACACCTCTTGACGTAACGATCCACTTCCTTCCTCATAGTAGGCCAAAAATAAGAAGCTTGAACCAACTGTAAAGTGCGATCACGACCAACATGTCCTTCACCATGCAACTCCTTAATAATTTGCAAGCGAAGAATTGAATCAGGAATATAAAGTCGATTCTCTTTGAATAGGAACCCATCATGCATAACAAAATCTGTTTTCTCTCTGGATTGCAAATCCTGTAGAACAACTGAAAAGTATGGATCCACAGTCACCATGTCACAAATGGCATCCAGTCTTGGAACATCAACCTGCATGGTTACAAGTAAACTACTTCTCCTGCTTAAGGCATCAGTAACACGATTGGAAGCACCCGTTTTGTGTTTCACCACAAAAGTAAATTTCTCAAGAAAAGCCAACCAACGCCCATGCTTATGTGAAACCTTATCTTGAGTACGAATATGCCTTAAGGAATCATAATCAGTGAACAAACAAACTCCTTATGAGACAAATAATGGCGCCAATGCTTCACAGCTTGGACCACTGCATAAAACTCCAAGTCATAAGTAGAGTACCTCGACTTCGGCCCTGTTAACTTCTCGCTAAAATTGGCAACATGCCGCCCACCCTGACTAAGAACTCCACCAATTTCAACCTTAGAAGCATCAGTATGAAGCTAAAAAACTTTAGAAAAGTCAGGCAATACCAGGATTGACGCTGTAGTAAGCTTTTCCTTGACAACCTGAAAAGCCATCTCTGCTTCCTCCGTCCATACAAATGACTTACTCTTCATACAGTCTGTCAAAGGGGCCATAATGGAACTGAAATTAGGGATAATCCGCATATAGAAAGAAGCAAGACCATGGAAACTCCGAACTTCAATAATGGTAGTTGGAGTTGGCCACTCATGAACAGCTGCTACCTTAAACTCATCCACCTGTATGCCATCACCAGAAACAACATACCCTAAAAATAAAACTTTAGGGGTCATGAACACACACTTCTTCGTGGCTGCATAAAAATTATCCTTCCGAAGCAAGGTCAAGACCTGCCTCACGTGATTGACATGCTCATTATAAGAAGCACTATAAATAAGAATTTCATCAAAATAAACAACCACAAACTTGCCAATAAAAGGCCTGAGCAGTTGATTCATCACACGCATAAATGTGCTTGGTGCGTTTGATAAACCAAAAGGCATGACCAACCACTCATACAACCCTTCACGGGTCTTGAAAGTGGTCTTCCACTCATCACCAGGTCTAAGACGAATCTGGTAATACCCACTCTTCAAATCCAGCTTCGTGAAAATGGTAGCACCACTAATCTGGTCAAGCAAATCATCAAGGCGAGGAATAGGAAACCTGTACCTCACAGTAATCTTGTTGATGGCTCGACTATCAACACACATACGCCATGTACCATCCTTCTTTAGACTCAATAGGACAGGAATAGCACACGGGCTCATACTCTCACGAACATGACCCTTGGAAACCAACTCCTCAACCTGCCTGCGCAACTCCTCATGTTCTCCCGGGCTCATCCTTTAATGTGGCCTGCTAGGCAATTGTGACCCAGGCTCTAGATCAATATGATGTTGTATGTCACGCAATGGTGGCAAACCATCAGGTAATTCATCAGGGAAAACATCAGAGAATTCCTCAAGTAAAGGGATCATGGCTTCAGGAACTTCACCGTCTTCAGAAACCTCCTTCCCTATTAATACAAAAACATCACCTCCCACCTCTAGCTCCTCTTCGAACTGCGAAAGAGTTAGTAAAGTACAAGTGGGTTTATTAACTACTTCCTTAGGTTTTTTGGCATCAAAGTAATCTTCACACCCCAAACAAGAAACTATAAGTATTAGTTCTCCCATGGTGAGTCTACCCAACAACAAGTGACAAGCATCCATAGGTATCACATCACACCATAGATTATCCTTATAAGTTGTTCCTACAGAAAACGGAACTTGGACACGCTTGGAAACTGTTATCTCCCCACCCTTTTTAAGCCACTGTGACTTACAAGGTTTGGGACGATCTTTAGTTTTCAATCCTAATTTCTGGACTGCTCCTTCAGCTATCAAATTATCACAACTACCTGAATCGCATACAAAAGTGCAAACCTTACCCATAATGGTACAAGTTGACTGAAAGATGTTGTGTTTGAGCCAATCATCACCATCAGCTTTAGGTGTTAAGCAGGAGCGCCTTACCACCAAATTCACCCCCACATCTCCAGACACATACTCCTCCTCATACACAGGTTCTGCATCATAAACTGTGTCTCCCACGTAGTCATCATAAGCCACATCATCATCTTCCTCAGGTTCAATAAATAACTGCCTCTTCCCAGCCTTCTTACACGCCGACTGTCGGTGACCAGGTTCACCACAGTTAAAGCACTTGAACCCACCACTACCGGCCGCTTTAGGAACTGGTCCAGTATTCTCACCAACTGCTTTAGCCTGACTTGGGGAAAAACGGGATGCCGCATTAACTGAACTAGAAGCACCTGTTATTGCAGGAAAAGAAGAACTCCCCACTCGTCGGTTCTACTTCTCAAAAGTTAGTGCACATTGATACGCTTCAGAAAGTGTCATCGGATCAAACATGTTAACAGAATACATGATCTGGACTCTTAAACCACCAATGTATCGAGAGACAAGCTGATCTTCTGTCTCTTGAACGTCGTTCCTTGCAATTAGTTGGTAAAATTCGGTCGTGTAATCTTCAACATACTTGGCCCCTGTTTCAGATTCTGTAACCGCTGGTAAATCATTCGCTGGTAGTTATGAGGAATAAAATTATCCCTCATGACTTTCTTCATCTTCTGCCAACTCGTGATCTTTGACTTCCCAACTCTGTTCCTCGTCAGTTTCAATTGTTGCCACCACGCGGATGCCCGACCACGTAACTTGGTAGCGATCAACGAAACCCTTTTGTTTTCTGGAACTTCTTTGAATTCAAATACTTCTTCAACAGCAACAAGCCAATCAATAAACTCACCAGGCTTTAAAGTGTCCCCATTAAAATCGGGAATATTAACCCTCATTCCAGTCTCCCAACTCCTATCATTATTCCCACTGTGATCTCTCATCCATCGCCCTACCGATTGTTCATCATCAGACAAACCATCACCAACCGGATTTTCTTCCAGATCTGCATCTTCGTCCTCATGACGGCGATTACGAGGCCTCCTATTGCTCATCAAAGTGTGCATCTGGTCGGTCAATTGATCAAACATTTGATCAAATCGCTCCTCCATTCTGTCCATCATACGCTGCTCAAATTCCTGTTCATTCACATCGTGAATAGGCCTAGTTCTCCTTGGAGGCATCTTGATCCGGAACTTTGGCTCTGATACCAACTGATGTAGACTAAAAAACAAAGTAACAAAGATAAGTAATTGGATATGTTGATTCAACAAGAATGCCAGAAACAATTCTGCTAATAATCGTTGATTTTGAAGAACGCCCGAAAATTAGGGTAAAGCACGGCAACACAACGGCCAGTGGTTTAAATTTTATTAAACTGATAACTGTCTTGCTAGGGTTACAGCAGATTCATTAAATAATGACTGCAGACAAAGAAAAACCCTAAAAATCTAACGGGCTGGACCGTAGCCCAATGACAAAGTCCAACTGAAAGTGAAAAAAACATAAATATGCAAAAAACTGATAGTAAAAAGGATTTTCGGGCTGGAAAATCCGCAACCAGCTAAAAGCTGGTTAAAGCGTCGTCGGCCTCCTTTTTAAGCACGTTTTGACAGGTCACGGGCCGAAAACGGACTTATGATGCAAAAGTTATGCCCGTTTTACTAAACCCCTCTTCGTCACGCGATCTCGGGCCTCCAGAAACAAGTCAGCCCGTTCTTCAATACTTGCGCCTCCATCAACCGTTTTGTCAGACTAAGGAATTTATTGTCGGACTGAAGATTCTTAGATTGCTACGAAATTTTAACCACACCTAATCACAACAAATCTACTAAGATCCTAATCTATTCACAAGTATTCACCATGTCTAACAACAACATTTCGACTGCTAATCAAATTCGTTTGGAACAAGGTGACAACGGTAATGCACCTGTGGTGACAGCCGTTTCCTACGTTCAATGGAGATCTCGTTTCCTGAGATTTCTTGACGGAAAAGAGAACCGAACCGCTCTTCGTCATTGCCTTGAGAATCCACCTCTGGTTTTTGAATTCAGACCAATTACCACACAAGCAGAGGATGGTACTTCGTCAACTACATGAGCTATGGAGAACTTCGAGACATGTCCTGCTGAGAAAAAGAAACTCCTCCAAGCTGAAGCTGATGCTGATGCTGTAAACTACATACTCACTGGGATTGATAACGATATCTATTCCACAGTTGATGCATGCCCTGATGCTATGGAAATGTGGAATGCAATTCATCGATTGAGGCAAGGTGAGTCGATAATTGTTCAAGATCTCGAGACTAATCTACTTTGGGAGTTCGGAAAATTCACATCCGAATATGGTGAATCCATTGACTCATATTACTCGAGATTCTACAAAACGATGAATGAGCTTGTCAGAAATCAGTGCACCATCTCCAATCATCATGCCAATGTTCAGTTTTTACTTCAACTCAAACCGGAATGGCAAAGGTTTGTGACTTTGGTTAAACAAAGGGAAGATATCAAGACTATATCTTATCACAAACTTTATGATATCTTGAAACAACATCAGAATAAAGTGAATGAACTTAGGGCTGAAAAGGCAGAACGATCTGCTAACTCTATTGCTTTTGTAGCTGCTACTTCAACACAACCGTTCATCGTTGATGTAGAGTTTTTACACACCTTTAGGAAAAGGAGATAAAATAGGGCAAGCGTTAACAAGTGACTTAGGAAAATCACAAGTTATGACCCAAAGTGTGGATCGTTCTCAAGGAGGCTTGGTGTGTGTGTTAAGAAATGATTAATTATGTGATTATATGATTATGAGAAAGAAAATAGAAATGGGATAAGAAGAGAATGACGGTTACGATGACGGATTACACTAAGACGAAAAGGTCGTTCACGTAAAACCGTAAAAAGCACCAAAATTAAAAATTTACCCTAAAAATTCCTAAAAAATTGCAATAAATTCTAAATAATGTATTAAGAGTTTAAAAAAAAAATCAAAAATCACCCAAACCTTTTATTTAATTAAATAATGATTTTTTAATGCTAATTAAAGCCCTAAAAATCAATTTAATTAACAAAAATCCCAAAATGAGTTTTATCACTTTGTAAACCTCTAAAATACCCTAAATTAATTTAAAACTATTTTTGAAAATTTTAAAATTAATTAAAACTATTTAAAAATAATTAAAAACTATTTAAACTTAAAATAATTATAAAAATTAATCTAAGGACAATAAAAATATTCTAAAAGTTGTAAAATTCCTAATTTTATGTGTTTAACCTAAGAAAAATATAAAAACTTGAAAAAACTAAATTTTAATTTTTAATAATAAAATAATAAAAAAATAATATTAAAAATCCAAAATTTATAAAAAAAATTCTAAAAACTTGCAAACTAGCTTAATTTAACCTAAGTAAACAAAAAATGAACTTGAAATTACAAAAATACCCCTATTGGGCCTTCAAATGGGCCAAATACCCAAACAGATCCTTAATGGGCTTAATATTGGGCCCAATAAGAAAAAGTCCTCAGAAATGGCCCAAAAGCTCCAGTCAAGCTTAAAATTTGATTTTAAACACAATTTTCCAAAGGCCCAAAAGCTGAAAATGAGCTTAAGCTAGCTTATTTCAAAACAGCTTATTCTTAATGGGCTTTTTGGCCCATTAAGCTATAAGCTGATGCCATAAGCTAAGATTTTACCCACACCCTTATCTTGACCTAATTAATCTATTTGCAAAAAGAAACTTGAAATAAGCTCAAGGAATAAGCCTAAAAATGCAATAAGCAATCTACACAAAACGACAAAATAGTCGTTTTTGAGTTCTAGACTATTTCAAGAGCTGATTCAAGTTGCAATAAGTCACAAATGGCTTAACTAAGCTTAATCAACAAAAATATTTTCAATAAGCACCCTCAATAAGCTGAAATAAGCAATAAGCTAATTTTGAAAAAGACAAAATAGTCGTTTTCTAGTAAAAACTTAAAACCAAAAGCTGTAAACTTCCAGATTTACTTATAAGCTCAAAATATTAAGACCTATTACAAAAAATAAGTTGTTGCACATTAGAATAAGCCAGAATGACTTATTAATAAGCTGAACACAAATTATAACTAGCAGTGGCTAGAAGCAGGGGAAAGGAGTTCCCACTGCCTTGACTTTTTGACTTGGCTTTTTAGAGAGTATTACTTGGTATCTTTGGACAAACAAGGCACCCTTGTGATCAGTGAATCACAAGGAGTCAATAACAAGCAAATAATCGCAAAATCACCCAACCAATCAGTGCAGTTAATTCAGTCTTTGCCCAGATGTGTTCCAGACAAGTAATAAGCAGGTCTGATGACAATAAGCTACTTTTATGCTATTAAAAGCTAACTGATAGGTGTGAAAACACCCATCCTTTTACCACTTAATTCTGGCTAAAACGAGACCAAAACACGTATTTAATATCATTTGTTTGGAATTATGCGTGGTTTTTGTGTTTATTGTGTTTTCAGAGTCGACCGGATGAATATTGAAGAAAACATGGGATTGCACGGGTTTTATCAAGGAAAAAGACTCAAGACGAAGACTATTGTCCAAGAGATGCAAAAGATTTGAAGTCATTGTGCCTATTTGAAGATTTATCGAAGAATAGAGCCAAAGATGGAAGATTCATATATGTCGAAGAACTCGAGTCTATTAAATAAAAGATATTAAGAGGAGTTGGAATTATTCACCGACACTTCTCAAATCCAAGTCGGAAACGTTTATTTAAGACGCATGAAGACTAAAGAAGAAAGAAGAAAAAGGAGCCCAAACCAAAGCCCACCACCATACACACGCCTATATAAAGCCCTTACTTCACAAATTTCACACACTTAGCTTAGCTTAGTTTTCATTCTCTCTAATTTTAGAGAGAGAAAGTTCTAAACTTTCTCTCACTAGATTTCATCTTTTTCCATTCAAGATCAAAACTTTGTATTACTTTTTCATTAATCAATTTCAAGTTTTTATCTTTTAATCTTTAATCTCATCCTACTTTTCTTTGATTTAAGATTGATTTTGGTACAAATCTCGTATGATCCGTGTTGTTCATCAATGATTTGTGCTTAAAAAGTTTATTTCTTTTTATGTTTCCTTAAGTTTATGCACTAATAAGCTTTAAGATCCTTGTTCTTATTGGCTTATTTGTTGATTTAGCTTATTTACTTTTTTAAGTTTTATGAAAAGTTCATCTTTTTATTGATTTGATTTAAAAGTTGTTTATTTGAAGCCTAGATAAAGTGTTCTTAGTGCTTATTTGATCAGCTTATTGTTGGATTCGAGCTAGTTTTGGGAGTTAGCTTATTCCATAAGCTTATTACCTTTGCTTTCCTCGAATTTGCACCATTTTCGGAAAGGGCAAAGACCTTTTCCGACCGAGTATTCCGACCGTACACATCCCCTCTTTCCGATCGAACGATCGGAAAAGGGTTTTGGTTTTCCGATCTGCCCCATTTTCATAGATTCCGATTGTAGCTATTTTGAATATTCCGATTGGTGTTGTTTTGGCATATTCCGATTGGATCTTGCCCTATATTCCGATTGAGTGATTTTCATGTATTCCGATTGACTACATATTTACAACATTCCGATCATTAGCGTTTCTTTGCATTCCGATCACCCCCAATCGGAATACATTCCGATTGGTGCATTTTTTTCCCTTATTCCGATTTAGCTATTTTGCTTTGTTCTGTTCTTACTTTCTTTTAGTATATTTTTTTAATAGTTCTTATTTTTCATAAAGTTTTCCAAGTGTTAGTTTTTATCAAGTGTTCACTTATTTTTCTCTAATATAATCTTTAAGTTTTCAAGCATTTACTTTTAACTTGCCTTTTTAGTTTAAACTTTCAAGTCTTTAATTTTACTCTTCGACACTTAATTAATTGTTATTAGTTTAAAATAGATAAACAACCAAACTCCTTTTTATTAACCAAGAACAAATCATTCCACTTAAGACCGAGATCAATTCGAGAGGATATCGAGAGAAAATCTGAACCCATACAAAAAACTTTGTATCAAATGGCGCCGCTGCCGGCTCTTCTCGTTAAGATCAAAAGTTTTTTGTGAGAACTTGGATTTTGGGATCCGTTCCCTGTGAACGTTACTTTTTCACAAAAATTTTCAAAAACAACTAAAAAATATAAAATTTTCAAAAATACAAAAAAATAAAAAACAATAAAAACCAAAAATATTTTTGCTTTGTTTTTCTTTGTTCGTTCTTTTGCAGGTGTATGCGCACTCGATCCACGTCATATCAAGAGCCCGAGCCTCTCGATCACTTAGACATGGCCGGTGTACCACCTCAAAACAATAATAACAACAACAACCCACCTTTCAACAACATGAACAATAACAATAACAATGAGCCCCTTCCGGATAATCGGCCAATGATTGAACTGCTGCAAGCTCATGTCGATGGCAACACGGATCCAATTGTCATACCTCCAATTTCCGCCAACAACTTTGAGCTAAAATCAGGCTTTATCCAGATGGTCTCCGCTCAACCATTCTTGGGACGTACCATTGATGACCCACATGACCATATCAAGAGATTCTTGCAACTCACCAACACGGTCAAGTTCAATGGTGTTCCACAAGAGGTTATCAGGTTACAACTTTTTCCCTTTTCTTTAGAGGGACAAGCCCGGCATTGGCTTGCTAAGGAACCGCCACAGAGTATTCTCTCGTGGACGGATTTGGAAACAAAGTTTATAAATTACTTTTTACCACCCTCTCGTACTACCGCTTTGCGGAATGAAATCATAAATTTTGAACAAAAGTACGATGAGTCGTTCAGTGAATCTTGGGATCGTTTTAAAGATCTTTTAAGAAAATGCCCACAACATGGTTTTACCAAAGTACATCAAATTAATACTTTTTACAATGGTTTAAGCATGAGTGACCAAGATTCACTGAATAGTGCCTCGGGGGGTAATCTTTTGGCTAAGACTTCGAATGCTGCTTGGGATATCATTGAGAATAAGTCTCGTGTGCAAACCAAGAGTGTTCGGACCAATGTCGCTAGTGCTAGCACTAATGACAGCGACAAGCGACTTGACAAAATCACCACGCTTCTTGAATCGCTTGTCACCCACACCGTCAGCAACAACAACATCAACAACGCTAAAAACGCCCAAGTTAACGCTGTCAGCCAACCTTGTGAGATATGCGGTGGTCCTCACTCTTAAACAACTTGCACCGCCACCCAAGACTACCCTGCTGAGAATGTGAATGCGGCATATGGCACCTATCCTCAACCTGCTTATCAAGCTAGACCTCAAGGTGACCGTAATTTGCTTAGCTACCGCTCCAACAATTATCTTTCACCACCTGGTTTTCCCCAAAACAACCCAATCAACAACAAAACCTTAACCGCCCTCCTCAACAACAACAACAACCTCGTACACCATACATCCCACCTCACAAGTAGCAACAACCACCTCAACGAAACAACCAAGTTTACCAGCAACCTGCTTATCAACCACCCGCATACACTGCTCCTTCCAACCAAACCCCCGCATCACATCAAGACATTGGAACCTACATGAGAACTAACGATGTGATCCTGGATAACCTCCAACAGGAAGTGCGCAACTTGAAAGCAGACCTGATGAAACAAGGGAATGATCTGAGAGCTGATATGAAGAACACTATGGAGAGTCAAACGAATGACTTGAGAAACATGATGGCTAGTTTCTTCCACGGTAATCAACCCTCTTCTCCGGGTACTCTTCCGAGTAACACCATTGCGAATCCAAGAGGGGAGATGAAAGCAATCACTACTCGAAGTGGTAAAGGTACCAAGGAACCCGAACTTCCTATACCTCCACCGGTGATTGTGACTAAGGAGAACGAGTCACCTGCTCCTATTCCTCATCCTTCTCCTTCCCCAATTTCCCCACCTCCTACTTCTACCCCTCCTCCACCCAAGGATGTGAGTGATCCTATTCTTCCAAAGCCTTCCTCTTCTTCCAATATACCTTATCCATCTAGGTTGAGGAAAGAGAAGCTCAAAAGCAAGGACGATATTCAGGTTTCGAACTTTCTTAAGATGTTCAAACAATTGAATTTTAACATCTCCTTCGCTGAGGCTCTCGCTCACATGCCAAAGTACGCAAAAATGTTTAAAGATCTTCTGAGCGACAAGGAAAAGCTCCTCGATATTGCCAACACCCAACTTAATGAGAATTGCTCTGCAGTACTCTTAAGGAAATTGCCAACCAAGCTTGGTGATCCGGGTCGTTTCCTTATCCCTTGCAACTTCCCGGGAGTAGATAATTGCATGGCCCTAGCCGATCTAGGTGCCAGTATTAATCTCATGCCTCTAAGTGTTTGGAAGCAATTATCTCTCCCAGAGCTAGTCCCCACCAAAATGACTTTGGAATTGGCCAACCGTACGGTTTCTTATCTAGTGGGGATAGCCGAAGACGTCATTGTAGGAGTCGACAAATTCACCTTTCCTGCTGATTTTGTTGTCGTCGACTACGAGATGGACCCTCGTGTGCTACTAATTGTTGGTCGTCCATTCTTGAGGACCGTTCGCACTCTCATTGATGTTGAAGCCGGTGAGCTTATCATGAGAGTGGGTGACGATAAAGTAGTCTTCAACATGGGAAAGTTGTCTAAACAACCTTATTCATATGAGAGTGTTAATTGTATTGACGTTCTTGATGAGGCTTGTGAAGAACACTTTAATGATGCTTGCAAAAGTATTCCTACCTCTCTTCCCAATGTTGAGACCGTGTCCTCTATTGATTCATCGTTGTCTATATTTGGAGATAGTGATGTGTTTTGGAACAATCTTGAAGACACCATGGGAGATGTGAATTTATCTACTGATGATTCTCCCACCGATGGGGATGAAGACATGAATTTCTTTGACAATCTTCTCACCGAAGACAATCCTTTGCCTCCATCTCCCACGGTCATTGCTATCGATACTCCGACTTCGAATACGCCTCCCGTCGAAAATCCTCCGGATTTAGAACTTAAGGAGTTGCCGCCCCATCTTGAGTATGTGTTCCTTGAAGAAGAAAAGAAGTCGCCTGTCATCATTGCTAAGGACCTAAAAGAGGAAGAAAAAGCCCGAATTATCACCGTGTTGAAAGCTCATAAGAAGGCTATTGCTTGGAAAATTTCTGACATTCGTGGAATTGATCCTCACTTCTGCACACACAAAATTCTCATGGAGGACGACTTTAAGCCCACAATTCAAAGCCAACGAAGGGTGAATCCAAAAATCCATGAAGTCATCAAAACAGAGGTTATCAAACTTCTTGATGCGGGTATGATTTACCCTATTTCGGATTCACCATGGGTTAGTCCAATCCATTGTGTGCCCAAGAAGGGCGGAATAACCGTTGTTCCCAATGAACACAACGAGTTGATTTCCACTCGTCTCGTTACTGGGTGGAGAGTTTGTATAGACTACCGCAAACTCAATGATGCCACGAGAAAGGATCATTTCCCTCTACCTTTTATGGACCAAATGCTTGAACGTTTAGCAGGTAATGAGTATTACTGCTTTCTTGATGGTTTCTCGGGTTATTTTCAAATACCCATCGATCCCCAAGATCAAGAGAAGACTACATTCACTTGTCCCTATGGCACATTTGCGTACAAAAGAATGCCTTTTGGCTTATGCAATGCCCCCGGGACTTTCCAAAGGTGCATGTTAGCTATCTTCCATGACATGGTTGAACAAACCATGGAAGTCTTCATGGATGATTTCTCGGTCTTCGGGGATTCCTTCTCTTCTTGCCTTGCCAATTTGGAACGTATGCTTCAGCGGTGCGAAGACACTCGCCTTGTTCTGAATTGGGAAAAATGCCATTTTATGGTAAAAGAAGGCATCGTGCTGGGACACAAGATTTCCAAAGCCGGTCTTGAAGTAGACCGTGCTAAAGTCGATGTTATCGCAAAGTTGCCTCCACCTTCAACCGTGAAGGGTGTGAGAAGTTTTCTGGGTCATGCGGGCTTCTACCGTCGATTCATCAAAGATTTTTCTCAAATCGCTCGCCCGATGACCCACCTCTTGGAAAAAGATACTCCTTTTATCTTTTCCAAAGAGTGTCTTGAAGCCTTCAACTCGCTTAAGGATAAGCTAACTAAGGCACCCGTCTTGGTTACCCCTAATTGGGAGCTTCCTTTTGAGTTGATGTGCGATGCTAGTGATTTTGCTATTGGAGCAGTTCTGGGACAAAGAGTGAACAAACACTTCCAACCAATCCATTACGCTAGCAAGACAATGACGGGGGCACAATTGCATTATACGACAACCGAAAAAGAGCTTTTAGCTGTTGTCTATGCCTTTGAAAAATTTCGCCCCTATCTTGTCCTTTCCACCACTATCGTTTACACCGATCATTCCGCGCCGAAGTACTTGTTGACAAAGCAAGATTCCAAACCAAGACTTCTTCGCTGGGTTTTGCTACTCCATGAATTTAAAATCGAAATTCGCGATAAAAAAGGAGCTGAAAACCTAGCCGCGGATCATCTCAATAGACTTGAGGATCCTTACCAGGGGGATCATCCGAACAAAGAAATCAATGATTCTTTTCCCCTGGAGACATTAACGTCTATCAACTCGACTGCTGATGAAACCCCGTGGTTTGCAGACATTGCAAACTACTTAGTGGGTGAAATTCTCGTTGACGGGTTAACATCCCAGAAAAAGAAGAAGTTCCTTAACGACATTAAGACTTACTTTTGGGATGACCCGTATCTATTCAAACAATGTGCTGACTTGATTATTCGTCGTTGTGTTGATGGACCGGCAGCTTTAGAAATCCTTGATGCTTGCCACAAAGGACCCACCGGTGGTCACTTTGGTCCCAACTACACCGCCAAAAAAGTGTTTGATTCGGGATTTTATTGGCCCACCATCTATCGTGACGCTCACGATATGGTTAAACGATGTGATGCTTGCCGAAAACAAGGCAAGATCACACATAAAGATGAGATGCCTCAAAATTTCATACAAGAATGTGAAATCTTTGATGTTTGGGGTATCGACTTTATGGGGCCATTCCCTTCCTCTAAAGGAAACAAATACATCCTTGTAGCCGTTGACTACATTTCAAAGTGGGTTGAAGCCAAAGCTTTACCTACTAATGATGCAAGGGTGGTTTGTAATTTCTTGAAACAACTATTTGCTCGATTCGGTGTTCCTCGTGCTATTATCAGTGACCGCGGGACTCATTTTTGCAACGATCAATTTGCAAGAGTCATGGCGAAGTATGGTGTCAATCACCATCTTTCCACCGCCTATCATCCCCAAACCAATGGGCAGGCCGAGATATCCAACCGTGGATTGAAGCGAATTTTAGAGCGTACTGTGGGAGAGCATCGTGCCGCGTGGGCCGATAAGTTAGATGATGCTCTGTGGGCTTTCCGTACTGCTTACAAGACCCCGATCGGTTGTACACCTTATCGTCTTGTGTACGGGAAAGCATGCCACCTTCCCATCGAGCTGGAGCATAAGGCGCACTGGGCCTTGAAGTGGGCTAACTTCGACATCAACAAAGCCGGTGATCATCGCAAGACTCAACTCAACAAGCTCAACGAACTAAGGAATGAAGCTTATGAGAACTCGATGATCTACAAAGAGAAGACGAAGATCCTTCATGACGCAAAAATCAAGAACCGAGAGTTCCACGTTGGTGATCAAGTCTTACTTTTCAACTCTCGGTAGAAGATCTTCTCTGGCAAGTTGATGAGCCGCTGGTCTGGTCCATTCACCGTCGCCAAAGTCTTTCCGTATGGGACCATTGATCTTTCTCAGCCAAATGGGCCCAATTTCAAAGTGAATGGCCAGCGTCTAAAGCTGTACTTTGGTGAGGACATCTCTTAGGAGATGATTCCATCCCTCACCACGTTCCCCATGAACTAATTTTGGGTCGAGTCAGGCTCGTGACTCGGTTATAAAAAACAAGCGCTCCTCGGGAGGCAGCCCGAGTATCTATCCTTTTATGTTTTTACCCCCTAGGTGTAGGGGAGCCTCTATAGGTCTTTCTCTTTGTGTGGTGATGTGATTACAGGGATTAGTGCACTCTTGGAAACTTTGAAGAACCGTGCTCCCGTGTTATCCGAAATCCGGTTCTATCTCTCAACTATCGTGATTCAATTTTCTTCATACTCACATTTTGAAATTGATCACTTTAGTCGTCTCTTCCTTAACTTGAGTTAACCAACGTGCACAATGTCATAAGTGTAGGGGAGACTTTTCCCACATGCTTAAACATTGAGGACAATGTTTATCTTAAGTGTAGGGGGGACTTCTATCGAAGTTTTAAGTGGACTTTTCCATGAAAATGCCTTCATTTAACCAGAAAATCATCTTTTTCAACATTTTTCAAATTTTTTATTAACTTTGGCCATTTAGTCGTAATTTTTAAATTTTTATCTTTGCTTTCGTATGTATATATCCCGCAATAAAGTCAAATTTTAATAATGTGGTGTATCTAGTTTAGAAATCTTTGACATATTAGGCCCGTTGCGTTTATTTTGACTCAACCCGAATAGACTTATCCAAGTTTATTCTAGCTAGTATCCTTAACCATGTAGACCTTAATGGGTTTATTAGGCTAAGTGTCCACGAGTCTCATTACTTGAGATTTTAAACTGTGGAGGACGAGAAATGATAGAGTCAATTATAAGTCGGTATTCTTGCGCAAGCTCACTTGGTGTAATTATTTGCCTATTCTCCCATCACTTGCTAATAATTTATCTGCAATAAGTAAGGTCGTACGATTTGAAAAGTTACTTAACTTCTAGCCCAAGATCGTTTAAAAGTTGCTCGGTAATGATAAGAGTTCATAGCCAAGGCATAACTTATGAAGCGGGGCGCGAAGATTGGCGAGTCCGAAAAGGCCCTAACAAGGCATGAGGATTCAATTTTATTGCTGAAGATCCAAAGTGATGTGAAAAGCATTATTCCCAAAATCAATATGAAGGATCAAGACTCACGACGAAAAGCAATCAACTCCCATAAAGATCATGGAGAAGTCTATCCGAAAAGACCCTAACAAGGTATGAGGATAAATAGATCCAAGTCCGAAAAGGAGGCGGATCGTTGTATCTCAAAATCCCAATTAGAGATTGAAGAAATAATCATGAAGTCGTGGTCAACAAAGTTGGAGTACCCCTCAAAAGTCTCCAAGTGAAGAAACTCTATTAACGATGAGAAGACCAATATCTCAAGAACGTCTCTCAAGATACGAAGTATGAAGTACATGCCAAATATCGGCCCGAGAAAGGTCTCAAATCGCGAACCAAGTTATGCCAAGATATGAACTTTTTGATACCCCGAGAAGCAGTTTTAAGAAATTTTGTCCTTTAGCTAACTATTGATCAAATCGTCCTACTTTGCTTTCAGCCTAAATAAACTATCGAAATAAGTCCAAAAATGCATCTTAATGATCATTCTAAGACAAAAGTAAAATATAAGAGATACACCTAGGAATAAGGGAGTTTAAGCATTTAATTAAGCCATGTGTGTGAGTGTTTGAATTGCTAACTTATAATAACAATGATCTCGTTTTTAAGCTTAGTTTGGGGAACGTGAAACTTGAGGGTGATAAGTCTTCGCAGCACCGAAGCCCTAATGTAAGTCCTCGATCTCTTTGCAAGTTATTTCCACATAGCTATTTTCTATCCTTTTGTTTACTTTAAAGTTTTAATTTCTCTTAGTACTTTAATTTTTGTTTAGTGATATTTTAATAAGGCCAAGGTTGATTGATTATGAGAAAAGTATAAATGTGCTTTGTCACTAAGCATTGTATGAGGGCATGGCAATGGTTAAGTGTAGGGGATTTGATAGGTGTGAAAACACCCATCTTTTTACCACTTAATTCTGGCTAAAACGAGACCAAAACACGTATTTAATATCATTTGTTTGGAATTATGCGTGGTTTTTGTGTTTATTGTGTTTTCAGAGTTGACCGGATGAATATTGAAGAAAACATGGGATTGCACGGGTTTTATCAAGGAAAAAGACTCAAGACGAAGACTATTGTCCAAGAGATGCAAAAGATTTGAAGTCATTGTGCCTATTTGAAGATTTATCGAAGAATAGAGCCAAAGATGGAAGATTCATATATGTCGAAGAACTCGAGTCTATTAAATAGAAGATATTAAGACGAGTTGGAATTATTCACCGACACTTCTCAAATCCAAGTCGGAAACGTTTATTTAAGACGCATGAAGACTAAAGAAGAAAGAAGAAAAAGGAGCCCAAACCAAAGCCCAATCCCAAAGCCCACCACCATACACACGCCTATATAAAGCCCTTACTTCACAAATTTCACACACTTAGCTTAGCTTAGTTTTCATTCTCTCTAATTTTAGAGAGAGAAAGTTCTAAACTTTCTCTCACTAGATTTCATCTTTTTCCATTCAAGATCAAAACTTTGTATTACTTTTTCATTAATCAAGTTCAAGTTTTTATCTTTTAATCTTTAATCTCATCCTACTTTTCTTTGATTTAAGATTGATTTTGGTACAAATCTCGTGTGATCCGTGTTGTTCATCAATGATTTGTGCTTAAAAAGTTTATTTCTTTTTATGTTTCCTTAAGTTTATGCACTAATAAGCTTTAAGATCCTTGTTCTTATTGGCTTATTTGTTGATTTAGCTTATTTACTTTTTTAAGTTTTATGAAAAGTTCATCTTTTTATTGATTTGATTTAAAAGTTGTTTATTTGAAGCCTAGATAAAGTGTTCTTAGTGCTTATTTGATCAGCTTATTGTTGGATTCGAGCTAGTTTTGGGAGTTAGCTTATTCCATAAGCTTATTACCTTTGCTTTCCTCGAATTTGCACCATTTTCGGAAAGGGCAAAGCCCTTTTCCGACCGAGTATTCCGACCGTACACATCCCCTCTTTCTAATCGAACGATCGGAAAAGGGTTTTGGTTTTCCGATCTGCCCCATTTTCATAGATTCCGATTGTAGCTATTTTGAATATTCCGATTGGTGTTGTTTTGGCATATTCCGATTGGATCTTGCCCTATATTCCGATTGAGTGATTTTCATGTATTCCGATTGACTACATATTTACAACATTCCGATCATTAGCTTTTCTTTGCATTCCGATCACCCCCAATCGGAATACATTCCGATTGGTGCATTTTTTTCCCTTATTCCGATTTAGCTATTTTGCTTTGTTCCGTTCTTACTTTCTTTTAGTATATTTTTTTTAATAGTTCTTATTTTTCACAAAGTTTTCCAAGTGTTAGTTTTTATCAAGTGTTCACTTATTTTTCTCTAATATAATCTTTAAGTTTTCAAGCATTTACTTTTAACTTGCCTTTTTAGTTTAAACTTTCAAGTCTTTAATTTTACTCTTCGACACTTAATTAATTGTTATTAGTTTAAAATAGATAAACAACCAAACTCCTTTTTATTAACCAAGAACAAATCATTCCACTTAAGACCGAGATCAATTCGAGAGGATATCGAGAGAAAATCTGAACCCATACAAAAAACTTTGTATCACTAACCACAAGCCACCAAATGCATACACAAGCTCAAAACAACTTATAGTAACATAGATTAACACATTTCATGCAACAAATCCAACAAATGAACAAGATTCAAGCATATGCAGTTACTGATGAACAATGAAGAACACAAGAACCAAGTTTGCTGATCTACTTGACACAAAATCCATTTTCAAGGCCTCAGATCTATCACATATGTTGCATTAACAATGATTCAACACTTGTTAGCCCTAGGTTTTCATGTAAACTAGGTGTGCACAAGATTTCAGAGCAAATCAACAACTTTTCAAGATTTTATAGCCAAATGTTTGATTTAGTGATTCAAGGCACAAAACTTGCATATATTAGATCACTATAACCTTTATAACAGATACACACTCAATCAATACCACAATATTAACTCTAAATCACTTAAACTAGAACAATCAGTAAATCCCAAACACCCTTTTAACTTTTTAAACTCAATGTTAAACAAGTAAAAGTCTTCTCAAGATTGATTTAAGCCTAGTTTAGCATCATAACATACCACAAGTGAATCAAGAACCAATTTGCAGGCACAAAAACACACTTATACCAGCAAAATCACAAAATCACATAAACTAAAGATTAATCAGAAAGATGAGTTTTGAGAATTCAAACCTCCAAGATGTACATCCACACCTTGTAATCAAAGAGCTGAGGTGCTAGCAAGAACAAGAACCATCTTCCCTCTGCTAAGAACAACAAACAGGCCTAGCCAAAGGCTTGAGCCTAGATTAGCACAAAATAAGGTAAAATAGGTGACAAAAGGTCAAGTATTTACAAGACTTAGGTCCCCACAAGGCCTGAATCTTCCCTTATGGCCTCACCACCCCTTAATCAACCAAGATTAGGAGGCTATGATCACCCTTAAGCTCAAATAAGCAAGCTGTTGAACAACAAGAACTTAGCAAACCACTTGACTAAATTTTGAAACAAAAACGTATAACCAAACTCCAATATTGTTCAAGCTAGTTGATTTGTGACTTATGTCACTTAAAGAAACACCTCAATGAACAATCCTCACCCAAGCACATGCCAAATTCTTGAACTCAGTCAAGAACAAAGGGACTCAAAGGCTTATAGGCTATCTTGGACTTGTTCAAGGTTTTGTTTAAGTATAAAAACGTGACAATACAACTACTTAACATAATAAATATCAATGGAACTCAGTTTTAATCACAACACAATATCAAATTCTATTAATTTCAGAAAAATGGCTTTACAAGGCTTGACAAAGTAAAACTGAGAACAAGAACTAATGTGGTGAACTAATGGCTTTATATAGAGCCTTACAAGTCTAAAATGCTGAAAGTAAACTAGAAACCCTAGTACTTGAAGTCCCAATAATGCCCTTGGATTTTGAATACTTGTTGACTGATTTTGGATGTTTGTGAAGAAACATGTGATGCCAGCAGATGTGAGATGATCTTGGACGTCTAATACATGCTTAGAAAATAAGCAAGCCTTTGGGGCGTTGATTTGCTGCATGGTTTTATTTGGAGGTGAAAAAGTAGGGCAGGGGAAGGGTGGTGATACATGTGAGCTGATGGTGATGTGGGTTTACGAGTGGGTTTATGATCAATGGGACCTTAATCAAATATCTGGAGTTGATTGGGGCTTAATTTTCAATAATTAAGAAAAACCCAATTTTTGCTATGAACACTAAGAACTCAGGTTTTGATCTTGTTTAATGTTTGAATATGTGTTATGGCGCGAATTAGGTAACTAATTAATATAATTAGTTAAACCGGGTGGGTGGATTAGTGACATGGTGGAATGGTGAGTGGGGATTGGTGGAAAATGTGAGTGGGGTGAGGTGGCAGGCTATGAGTGGTCTAGGTAAGTAATTGTGTCTGCCCAATTTAGTCCTCCATCTTTCTTCTTCCATTTAATTCAGCTTAAAATTCTATCAACGCCCAATCCCTTTATAACAACTTTTGTGTTTTCACACTTTTGCCCCAAAAAGTTTTGCAAAATATTTTCAGGGGTATTTCTTGCCATTTCTTGATTTTTGAAGGGTTGTTTTGGCATTTTCTTCATGGATAATGGTCTTGACTTGTATGGTTGACTTCTTGGAGGACTGAAAGTGCCACGTCTTGATTTATGAGGGACCATTTTTGCCAATTCTTCAAAGTTAAGGGTCCTTTTTGCAAATTTAACAAACTTTAAGGACCAATCTTGTACTTATGAATAAACAAGGGTTTAAAGTGTCAATTATTAAATATTGGAGGACCCTTCTTGTTCAATCTTTATATCTTCAAGGTTATTTCTTGGAAAATCATCACTTGGGTCCAGTTCATTGTGCAGCTTCTTTTTCCGTGTTCGTTTTTGCATGATTCTTGTGATCTTTTTTCATTTCCTCAATATCCGTACCTAAAATGCACAAGTAACAAACACAAGGATATATTTGGGTATTTTGATGATATTTTATGCATTTAAAGCCCATTTTGGACGATGAGACTATGTATAAAAGCAGTCTCATCACTCCCCCATACTAAACCATTGTCGTGCCCTCACGCAATGCTAGAATTAAGTATCGTTGCACCTCCAAAATTTATTTTTATTCACTTTTATTGAACGATAAACTAGCTACACTACTACTATTACTACTACTTGCGTTTTAGACATAATGTATGATTTTCATCGCAAAATGGGACGTTTAGGTTCATAGAATAAGAACACGTGAATGCTTCGTTAGAAATAATTTCGTCGTCCTCGATTTTCACCCCAATTCCATGCAAGCGTGCAACGAGATCATTGTCATTATAAGTTAGTAATGCTAACACTACTCATATGCCCTAATCACGTACTTATCCTCCCATTTTTCTAAGTTGTATCTCTTATATTTTATTATGTCTTGAATGTTTCACGAGGATACATTGTTTGACTTATGCGATAATAGAGATTTAGGTCTAAAAATAGAGTCCTAACGGTGTCACCAAGACCAACAAATCAATAACCCCTCCTAATAGACAACGATGTCAAAAAATCAAGTCAACAAGAAGGATCGATAAACATGGTTTTATAACGGTTTTGAACATGAGACTTATTACCAAGACTTTTATACTCCCCCTAACGGAAGGGCCTTATTATCTTTGTTTTACCTTCATCTTTTATTCAACTTCGCCATGAAGCTTTTATTATGACTTCGGTCTTGCCTTGCCTTTTATTATCCACCTCATCGGTATTTTTATTAGCCAAAGACGTATATCCTCACGCTAAGGCGAATTTTGGATCTTTAAAGTTTCAAAGATTAAGGCTTGATTCACTTTCAATTTTGCATAGATTTTTCGGCCTTGTGGGCTTCAAATTGTTTGCTTGATTTAGGTGAGCACTTGAAATCTTATTATTGGGTGAAGCTTTTGTTTATTCGGGTGCCAATACTTTAAAACCGTGACGCTCACGATACCTTAATGTCTTTCCAATTTAATTACACGGAAGCTACTAGAAAAGACTAGAAACCCAACAATCAAGGCTAAACCGCTAAGTCAATATTTATTAAGCAAAAAATATTTACAAGCGAAGGGAGAATAAGCAAACGACGAGAACACATGAGTTTTTGAAAGAATACGAGTACTCTACGTTTAGCATAGTAACTTATAATTAACCCTATCATTTCTCGTCCTCATTTAAGAGACTTAGCCTAATGTGAAGTTAAGGAATCAAAGCTAAGTGCTCAACACGCACGGTCGAGTAAAAAATTACTCTTATTCTCGCCATCGGAAAATCTACACTCGTGTCTTCAAACACTTATAAAACCTGAGAATTTTTTTAAAATTTGGCCATTTTTAGCCTTATTTTGCAACAAAACGATAAACAAAAAGATAAACTTTGGAAAGCGTGAAGGTTTAGCAAGGCAAGTATCTATTCACCCCCCCATACTAAAGTTAAACATTGTCCTCAATGTTTCGAGTCTAGGGGTGCAAACACCCCCATACTAGAGACGTAGTCGAATGCCTAATCTAGCATGGAAAGGGTGTAACCGTTAAATTTAAAGCCGTTTATGAAGTGTGCTATAAACCTAAGGTTAGAACATCAAAGGATATATCATGGATATTGAGAAAGTCTTCAAAGCAAACGATCGAGTGCTCCCATAAAACGAACACGAGAGGCTCCAATCGTGAAGATCATGATCATCTTAAATCCACAATTCACAAACAACCACGGAACAAAGGTTGGAAGGGCACAAATCCCCACACGTTACTACATTAGAAAGCGATAATATGTACATGGATAAGCATGGGTCTCCCCCACGAGGCACCTTGTTTTTGATAACCGAGTCAAAAGCTCGACTCAAATCCCCCATAAATGTGATCATTTAGGGATAATCATGGTATGGTCAATTTTTGGTGGGGCTTACATGATAAACAAGGCCCAAAAACAACCGGTATTAAGGACTAAGTCCTTGGATGGTGCAAAATACCGGGATCGAAGATGGCGTTCTCGTTTTCGTTGGAAAAACAAATCAACGCCTATTCATCATGTGTCAACACAAACCCAAAGGGTTTAAAGAAAATAGATGAGAAGAAATAGAAGGGTGGGGCAATGGGTAAGTCACAAAAACCAGGAGCTACTCGAGGTAGACTCGCACCAATCAAATAGAAATATTTTCCATTTACTGCATCGGTGGAAGACTGAGATTTCCCTTTATAAGCAATTCCGGGATCAAATATCTCGTCCTCGGTGGAGAAAGGGAAGGGAACATAAGGGGCTTCCCCCACACTAGGTCTACACAAAGCATCGTCAAAAGGAGAAGACGAGCTTGTAGCACTCAAAACACGAGGTGATGACAGAGTTAACATTGTAGAAAAATCTTTTAAATCCAATTTATTTTTTTCCTTTTTCATCTTTTAAACTCTCCTTATGAAAACCCGACTTGATTATGTCAAAAATATTTGGTGTTTCTAAAACTATGTTAGTCACACTAAAAATTCTCACATTTGAAAACCGTTTTGGTTTTGGTGGTGGTAAGTTCTCAAAACGTTTGTCAACAAAGAAAATTTCCCCATCGGTGTCAACATATTCATCATCCGAAGAATCATTCGTGATTGGAAACGTAGGCTTAACACTCTTAACCTCCACCGGCGGAGGGGACGGAAAATCATTTTTATCATCAACTCCTAAAACTCTTTTTGAAATCCTTTTGCAAATTTTTTTGATGGGATTAACATTGTTCAAAGACGTGATAGAGTACACATGAGAAAGTGTTGAGTTTTGAGTTGCATTTATGACGATTTCTTCCTCATTGAAACGTAGAGTGATTTTCCTAGCATGCACATCAATAAGTGCTCTCGAAGTATCCAAAAATGATCGACCTAAAATTAGAGGAACTTTAGGATCGATGGGAATGTCAACAACGATAAAGTCCACGGGATAGTAAAACTTTCCAACTTTCACGAAGACGTCCTCGGCTACTCCACAAGCTAGAATCGTAGAATGATCGGCCATCTCGATTGACATTCTTGAAGGAGTGAGATTACGAAGATTGAGCGACTTAAAAATCTCAAGAGATATCAAATTTATACTAGCACCAAGATCGGCCAAGGCGTAGCATTCCTCCATATCTTGTATTGCACATGGGATTAAAAATTTACCGGGATCACCGACTTTTTGATGTATGCGGCTAAGAAAAACCGAAGAACAACTAGACGACTTTTGCAATTTCTCTTTGTTATTCAACATACTTTTGAAGTTTGAGGCAAATCGAGGCATCATGACCAAGGCGTCAACAAAACTTATATTAAAATGCAAGTCACGAAACATTTTCATAAAAAGTTCAAATTGATAATTATTTCGTTCTTGTGCCTTTTCATTGTTTAGTCTTGAAGGGTAAGGTAAGGGTGGTGTGGGTTGGGGCATAGGCAACGGTCTTGGAATCTCGGGTTCCACTATTGGTATTGGTTCAACCGTAGGTGTGGTTTGAGCGGTACTTCGTGGGCTTGGAATTTCCTCCTTTTCTACCACCACCTCGGGTTCTTTCTCTTTTTCCTTCTCCGTAGAAGTACTTGGACGAGAAATGGGTTCTTTGAAAGTTTTACCACTACGAGTAGTAATAACCTTCAATTCTCCTTTCGGGTTTATGACGGTATCACTAGGAAGACCACCCGAAGAAGAAGGTTTACACAAGATAGCTTCAAACATTTTTCCCATTCGATCTTCAAACTTAGATTGCCTAGCATCCGCTTTTAATAATTCTTGCTTAATCTCATGTTGACCTTGCTCCATTTTTTGTTGATTTTGTTGACCTAGCATCCGCTTTTAATAATTCTTGCTTAGCATGAGTCTTAAGTTCATTAGCAAGTTCGTTTTTAAGCTCGTTTTTCAACTCGGATCTTAAGCTAACCATCTCACGTTGCATATTATCAAACTTAGCATCGTTTGATTTAGCATAATTCAAAAATTCTCCTTGAAGATTTTTGGTGTGATCATTTTGAAAACCTTGTGTGGTAGTTTGAAAATCACGGTTTTGGTTTTGGTTTGAAATTTGCCCATTTCCACTTTGATAATTACCCTTGTTGTAGTTACGTTGATTCCTTTGGTAAGCACCACTTTGATTGTTGTTTCGATAGTTGTTAGCATTTTGATTTTGTGGAGCTTGATTTTAGCGGGAACCTTGACCGTTTTGGTTATAAGTTCCCGCGGCTACATAAGCATTCGAAGTGTTACCATCCGCGGTAATGCACTCAGAAAAATCATGAGCTCCACCACACGAAATACAACTCTTGGAAACCGCCTTAACCGATGCGGAATTCAAAGCATCTTGTGCTTTCCAATGAGTCATAAGAGTCGAAAACCTATCGAAAAACCGATTCTCCTCATTTGCTTCATCTTGTAAGGCACTCATGTTACGAGACGATGATGAACCCATAGTGGCAACACTCGGTGTGTTACGAGGGCTATAAACTTTAGACCTATTCTCAATGATTTTCAAAGCCTCATCGGTCGTTTTGCACAAAAAATTACCACCCGCGGCGGCATTTAAGTAATCTCGTTCATGATCATTAAGCCCGTTATAAAAAGTGTCAATTTGATGTAATACGGAAAAATCATGGTGTGGACATTCATGTAACATTTCTTTAAACCTTTCCCAAGCCATTGAAAAACTTTCATTAGACCTTTGAGTAAATCGTGAAATCTCATTTTTCAAATTTGTTGTTTTAGATGGTGGAAAAAATTGATTCACAAACTTAGAAACGAGATCACCCCATGTCAAAATCGAATTTGGGGGTTCTTTCTCGAGCCATATCTTGGCGGGTCCATCTAACGCGTATGGAAATAACATCTTCTTAATGGCATCGTGTGGTACATCCTTAAACTTGCTTGTCGCGGTGAGACGATTTAATTGCCTAATGTGATAATGTGGGTTGTCTTTTTCGTGTCCGCGAAACTTGTTGGCTTGAAGCATAGACATTAAACCCGTCTTGATCTCGAAGTTCTCCGCAAGGATGGCGAGAATCACAATGGCCTCTCCAAAACCCTCGGTGGGTGCTTGAAGCAACTCCATCATAGTACGATTAGCCATGATAGCTTCTTGTTCTACAATAGGTTCCTCACTTGGAGTCTCTTCACTAGAAAATTAGGAGTAGGTGTTGACTCCTTTCGGTTTCTACGTTTACGTGCACGTCTTGCTTGATTACGAGTAAGCATAAACGTCACGTATAACGTGGGGGTGAGCAAAGAAGATTCTTTTTGGTGTTTTTAACTTTTTCAATTTTTTTGGATTTTTGATTGTTTTTACTTTTTTTGGATTTTGGAATTGTATTAAGTAGACAAAAATCTACAAATCTCCTCCTTAATCAAATCTCTTGATTAAAGAAGCCTCAAGGAATGAAAACGATCACGTGAAGTGAACACCGTCGATGACTTTAGAACGTTGGTGGAACACCAAAACGTTCAAGAGGGTTTAATCAAATAAAACCAAGAAAGTATATATGATACTTAATAATACTTTGGGCGGAAAAACCCTCGATTAGCTCTCAAAATCAAATACTCACAAGAAAGAGGGGAAACGAGGCGGCGCGAAGCACTTAAGAGCCTTTTTCCTTAGGGTATATTTTATAATACCCGCCTTATACCCACCTTATAGTTTGTATTTTTCAAAATCGAGCTTCACGAAAGTATTTATCTATTTTTTCCTTTTTCTTTTGGTTTGAGATTCAAATACAATGATTGGGTAGTGACCTCCTAAGTCAAGGTTGTGTTTTCACACTTTTGGAGTACTTGTGAATTTATTGTTCTACGTATACAATATATTAATAATATTCACACAAAAAACGAAAAACCGATAATACGTATTAGTAGAATGCTACTAATACAATAGATATTATGGCTATATAAAAAACAACAATTGCCAAATCAAAACACAACACGCCTCCCCGGCAGGGGCGCCAAAATTGATGTAGAGTTTTTACACACCTTTAGGAAAAGGAGGTAAAATAAGGCAATCGTTGACAAGTGACTTAGGAAAATCACAAGTTATGACCCCAAGTGGGGATCGTTCTCAAGGAGGCTTGGTGTGTGTGTTAAGAAATGATTAATTATGTGATTATATGATTATGAGAAAGAAATAGAAATGAGATAAGAAGAGAATGACGGTTACGATGACGGATTACACGAAGACGAAAAAGCACCAAAATTAAAAATTTACCCTAAAAATTCTTAAAAATTGGAATAAATTCTAAATAATGTATTAAGAGTTTACAAAAAATCAAAAATCACCCAAACCTTTTATTTAATTAAATAATGATTTTTAATGCTAATTAAAGCCCTAAAAATCAATTTAATTAACAAAAAGCCCAAAATGAATTTTATCACTTTGTAAACCTCTAAAATACCCTAACTTAATTTAAAACTATTTTCGAAAATTTTAAACCTAATTAAAACTATTTAAAAACAATTAAAAACTATTAAAACTTAAAATAATTATAAAAATTAATCTAAGGATAATAAAAATGTTCTAAAAGTTGTAAAATTCCTAACTTTATGTGTTTAACCTAAGAAAAATATAAAAACTTGAAAAAACTAAATTTTAATTTTTAATAATAAAATAATAATAAAATAATATTAAAAATCCAAAATTTATAAAAAATTCTAAAAACTTGTAAACTAGCTTAATTTAACCTAAGTAAACAGAAAATGAACTTGAAATTACAAAATACCCCTATTGGGCCTTCAAATGGGCCAAATACCTAAACAGATCCTTAATGGGCTTAATATTGGGCCCAATAAGAAAAAGTCCTCAGAAATGGCCTAAAGGCTCCAGTCAAGCTTAAAATTTGATTTTAAACACAATTTTCTAAAGCCCCAAAAGCTGAAAATGAGATTAAGCTAGCTTATTTCAAAACAGCTTATTCTTAATGGGCTTTTTGGCCCATTAAGCTATAAGCTGATGCCATAAGCTAAGATTTTACCCACGTCCTTCTCTTGACCTAAATAATCTATTTGCAAAAAGAAACTTGAAATAAGCTCAAGGAATAAGCCTGATAATGCAATAAGCAATCTACACAAAACGACAAAATAGTCGTTTTTGAGTTCTAGTGTAACACCCCATTTTGGTAATGGAAATGTCACATGCAATTATGGCGTGTCATCAAGCATACAAGGAAAAATGTCTAAACATTACTTGACCATAAAAGGAAAATACCGGAATCAAACATCGGTAGTCCAAACGTAAAGCTCATCACACACAAACATAGTATAATAAAGGGAAGGACTAAACAATGTCCATAGCAAATGTATCATAAGAAAGGAAATGCATAAAGTAAAGAAGGCTAGATAGCTTCCAGTCCATATGCACGTACTCTTAGTGTCTACGAGCGTCCCTGAGTACCTGCCGTTTTGAGAACATAGAAAAGGAAAACGGCTGAGCAAATACGCTCAGTGCACGGATGTACAATAAAGCATGAATAGGATAAGCATATAACATATAACAGCGGAAGAAAACTAAGTCCCGAGTAACCTGGTTAAGTCTTGATAAAACTGGTTTTATAGTTTGAAAAGTCTTATGTTTATCTTGTAAAAACTGTTTGTCATATTTTACCATTAGCCAATATAGGTCATGAAAATCCACCGTGCATGAATACTTGGAGGGGTGACCTCATCATGCAAATTAGAGGGGCTGCCTCTAATTTAATATACTGGTTTTTGGGTAGGAGGGATCAGCTCCATGTGAAGGATGCAAGGCACACACCACATTCACCATGAAATCCTGACTGAAAACATGTAACTAGGATGCACCCATACGCCCCACATGATAAATATAAATAAATGGCCAAAAGCTGAAGGGACGCCACGAGCAATCACTCCGCCGTGGTGAAATCATAACATTAGTGCCTCTAATGTTATGGTTATGGTACCTCCATAACTAGGTGAAACTGATCATGCATGTATATGGCTATAGGTATTCATAATTAAACATAAGCAATCAAACACGTAACTTATACTACGGGAAAACAGTTGGCTGCATACGAGGAATCCTAATAAGGAAAGAATATCCATACTGAAAGGACGGGAATCCGTACCTTATGTCCAGTGAACGAAGAAGATGAACTGAGTGGAATCCTACTTCCGTACCACTAGTGCTACATAAATACATACATGAATAAGTATCTGCTTACTAAATACGTAGCTGGTTTTATGTCATGTCTTAGCTTATTTTATGTGTTCTTACCATGTTTTACTGTTTTAAAGCCTTAAACCGTGTTTATCTTATATTCTGTTTAATCTGATTAAGTATTACTGGGATTTCATGTATTATTATACTTACTGTGTAATAATAAGTAACTTTCTAAAAATAGCAGGTTTCCAAAAATAGAAAGTTTCCAAAAATAGAAAGTTTCCAAAAATAGAAAGTTACCAAAAATAGAAAGTTTCCAAAAATAGAAAGTTTTTAAAAATAGAAAGTTTCCAAAAATAGAAAGTTTCCAAAAATAGAATTACTGCTTAAAATAGAGAAGTTTCTAAAAATAGAAAGTTTCCATAAATAGATCAGCTGCCTTAATTAAATAAGTTTCCATAAATAGATTAGCTGCATGAAATAAATAAGTTTCTAAAAATAGAAGGTTTCCATAAATAGATTAGCTGCCTTATTTAATTAAGTTTCTAAAAATAGAAAGTTTCCATAATTAGAAATAAGCTGGTTAAATAAGCTAAGTATATAAGCCTAAGTGTTTTCATGATTATGGCCTAAGTCATATGATATAATGTATAGTTTAATAATTATTTCATGTAATTAAATTAAACTATAGGTTAAAATATTTAATTAAAGTATAACATGTTTTTAATTAAATAAAGTTAAATACTTAGGTTAAAACATGTATTATTATTTATTAATAATATAACCTAAGTCATGTTAATTAATTAATTATAATCATGGTTTTTAAATAATTAATTAATTATAAGTCTAAAATACAAAAATACTTAGGTTAATTAATTTCATGATTATTAATAATTAAAATAACCTAAGTCATGTTATTAAATTAATCATGTCATTTTATTAATTTAATTTTTAACATAAGATCATAAAAAAATAAAAACCAAACATACACCATGAACCGGATCTAGAACCAAAACCATGAACCGGACATGAAATCGACACCGTACCCCGAACCAAATCGGGGTACCCCTTGTCTTGATGCTTCCGTGGGATCCACACCAACCAACCGGGACCATATGGTCTCGGTGGTGGTCGGTTGGCCAAACCGAAACCCCCCTTGGGTTCGGTGTAGGCTGCGGCCAAAACAAACACCCCTTAAAACAATACTTTTGATTTTATTAAACCCCAATTCATGTTAGATCCATGATTTTAATTAGGTTTTTGTAAAAAAATAACTTGTTCTTGATTTATAAAAGATCAAATCAAAAGAAAAAGGTTTAAAAAGGATTTACCGAATTCGTGGATCAAAAGGATGAAGAACAAACACGATCACCAACTAAAATTCCAAGATCCAAGATCAACAAACACCTCCTTGTGGTGTTTTGAGGGTGGCGGCCAAAAAGAAAGAAGAGAGGAGGGTTTTAGGTTTTTGCTAAAATCTTCTGTAATTGTAAAATAAGTAGTGTAAAAATCCTTTAACCCCTTTAGTAAAGTTTACAAATGGGCTTGGCCCATTTGTTCCTTGTAGCCGCGGGTAGGGGGCCCCACATGGGGTACCCATACCTTTTTCCGTGTCTCGATGTTAAGTTATACGTTCGTGATTATTTGTGTTCGCGTTTTAAGTGTTCTCGTTACGTAATTATCGTGATCTAATATATTTAATTACGCTCGTAATAAATATATATACGTAATTAATAATAGTTCGTGTTTTAATTACGTTCATGATTTCATGATCGCATGTTCGTGATTAATTATCGTCAAATAATTATTACGTGCTCGTGCGTAGTAAATACTTATCGTGTTCTAAAATGTACGTAATACGTAAAATCCTAACACGTAATCGTAATCATGCTATATTAGGAAAGTTTTAATCTAGTACGTACGATCTTAAGGGTACTATTCATGTTAAAAGCATGCGGCTTTTACAACTCTTCCCCCCTAAAAAGAATAATTCGTCCCCGAATTATAGATAAAGTAAACTGGAAAAGAAGAACATACCCGAATTCAAAATATGAAATGAGGGTAAGAAGCCCGGATAGACTCCTCTGTTTCCCAAGTGGCTTCCCGCTCGGTATGATCCCTCCATAGAATTTTGACGAATGGAATCGTCTTCTTTCTCATGACTCGTTCTTGTCTGTCAAGAACTCGTTCGGGTTCTTCTATAAAAGTGAGATCTTCACGTATATGTTCCAGTGGATACTGAACCATGTGAAGGGGATGATACTGGTACCCTCTGAGTAAGGACACATGAAACACATTGTGCACATGCGAAAGCTGCGGAGGTAACGCCAATCGGTAAGATACTTCACCGACTCGTTCAATGATATCAAACGGTCCGATGAAACGAGGACTGAGCTTCCCTTTAATCCCGAAGCGTCTAACACCACGTGCCGGCGAAACCTTAAGGAAGACGCGATCTCCTACGTTAAAGTGTATGTCCCTACGATGCTTATCGGCGTAACTCTTCTGACGTGACCGTGCTTCCTGAATTTTCTGCTTAGCTACTACGATCTTCTCATTGGTCATCTCTATGATTTCCGGTCCTTCAAGTGTTCGCTCACCAACCTGATCCCAGCAGATTGGGGCGCGACACTTTCTGCCATACAACATCTCAAATGGAGCACACTTGATACTTGCGTGCCAACCGTTGTTGTATGCAAACTCCACCAAACAGATGTAATCGTCCCAATCACCCGTCCATTCCAACGCACATGACCTCAACATATCTTCCAATGTCTGAATCGTTCGCTCCGACTGTCCGTCCGTTTGAGGATGAAAAGCCGTGCTAAGCTTAAGTTGTGTACCCCAAGCTTTCTGCAGACTTTTCCAAAAGCGCGAAGTGAATCGAGGATCTCTGGCTGAGACGATGCTGGATGGTGCACCGTGGAGTCTCATGATCTCTCTTCTGTACGTATCTGCGAGTTTACTTACCGGATCTTCCTTGCGGATCGGTAAGAAATGAGCTGATTTGGTAAGTCGATCAACGATAACCCAAATTGCATCGTGCTTCCTCTTGGTAGGCGGAAGACCAGTAACAAAATCCATGGTGATTTTGTCCCACTTCCACTCTGGAATATCTAACGGTTGAAGGAGACCGCCAGATCGCTGATGCTTGATCTTAACCTGCTGGCAGGTAAGACATTTGGAGACGTAGGTGGCCACATCCTGTTTCATACCACTCCACCAAAAGTACTGCTTGATGTCATGGTACATCTTAGTCGAACCATGATGTATAGAGAATGGGGAGCTATGAGCTTCAGCTAACAAAGCTTCCCGGAGTTCTTGGTCATCAGGAACACAAAGTCTCGTGCCCTGCCATACGATACCATCTGCATCTACTCTGAATTCCGTCTGCTTCTCCAAATTCTGTACTATCGCCCAGATTTCTCCGTCATCCTTCTGAGCTTCCTTGATCTTAGAGAGTAACTCGGGTTCTACTCTAAGATTAACCCAGTAACCGTGCTGTCCACGTACCATGATCTCGATGTCTAGTCGCTCCAAGTCTCTGATGATTTCTTCTTTGATTTTAATGCCGTTGATCATTCTGGACTTCCTGCTAAGAGCATCTGCTACTACATTTGCCTTTCCGGGATGATACTGTATATTAATGTCATAATCCTTCAACAGCTCTAACCATCTCCTCTGCCTCATGTTCAATTCACGCTGAGTGAAGATATACTTCAAGCTCTTGTGGTCCGTGTAAATGTCACATGATTCTCCATATAAGTAGTGCCTCCATATCTTCAATGCAAACACGACTACAGCAAGTTCCAGGTCATGCGTGGGGTAATTTTCTTCATAAGGCTTAAGCTACCGTAAAGCGTACGCGATCACTTTCCCATGTTGCATGAGAACACAGCCAAGTCCCTTCCCCGATGCATCGCTGTAGATTTGAAATCCACCCGTACCAGATGGTAGAGTAATAATAGGTGCAGATACTAGCTTCTACTTCAGGTCTTCAAAGCTCTTCTCTCGATCTTCAGTCCAGACGAATTTCTCCCCTTTCCGCATCAGTTTGGTCAATGGTAGTGCTATGCGGGAAAAGTTCTCCACGAACCTACGGTAATAGCCAGCTAAGCCTAAGAAACTGCGGACTTCCGTCGCTGATGTCGGCCTTGGCCACTTAATAATGGCCTCAACCTTCGCTGGATCCATAGTGATTCCTTCTGCTGATACAGTGTGACCTAAGAATGCCACCTTGTCTAACCAGAACTCACACTTGGAGAATTTAGCATACAGCTGCTTCTGGCGAAGAATCTGTAGTACTGTACGAAGATGGTCTTCGTGTTCCTCCTTGGACTTTGAGAAAATCAGGATGTCATCGATGAAGACAATGACGAACTTGTCCAGAAATTCATGGAAGATTCTGTTCATCAAATCCATGAACACTGCTGGAGCATTTGTCAGGCCAAATGGCATAACTACAAACTCGTAGTGGCCATAGCGGGTACGAAAAGCAGTCTTAGCGATGTCCTACTCCTTGACCCGTAGCTGATGATAGCCTGACCTAAGATCGATCTTGGAGAAGTGTTTGGCCCCTTAGAGTTGGTCAAACAGATCGTCAATACGTGGCAGTGGATATCTATTCCGAATGGTAATCTTGTTGAGCTCGCGATAGTCTATACAAAGACGCATACTGCCGTCCTTCTTCTTAACAAACAAGACCGGTGCGCCCCATGGAGATGCGCTCGGTCGAATGAAACCTCGTTCAAGAAGTTCTTTCAGTTGATCCTTCAGCTCCTTCAGCTCTATGGGAGCCATGCGATAAGGGGCTTTGGAGATTGGTTCAGCTCCTGGAATAAGCTCGATACTGAATTCCACTTCTCGTGCAGGTGGTATGCCCGGAAGTTCTGTTGGAAAAACATCTTGGAATTCCGACACTATAGGTTGATCCTGAATTGATGGAGATTCAGCATCCATGTCGTGAACCGTAGCTAGATAACCCTCGCAGCCATGTGACAGTAGTGCACACGCTTGTAGGGTAGATATGATTTGTACAGACCGTCCGGGTATGAACCCATTATGAATGTACTCTGGTACATTAACATCACCTAAGATAACTCGATATGAATGGCAGTCTATGGTAGCATGATGCTTGGATAGCCAATCCATGCCTAAAATCATGTCGAAGTCATTCATGTCCAGCGGAAGTGCGTCGACAGGTCGAACCTTATCGTCAAATTCTAGGGGAAGACTCTTGTATACATGGGTGATTAATACAGAGTCCCTCAAAGGCGTGGAAATAGTAAGCCTATTTTCTAGTGGCATGGGGAGCACCCATATCGAAAAGAACACATGCAGCTTGACCATACATATACAAGATTCCAGTGATGGTACCTATAGACTTGTTGGCCTGGTCTCGAGATGTCGTGTAGACACGCCCGGTAGTAGGAGGCGGCTTGGTATCAGCATGTCCCGATGTACCCTCCATCTCGCCCTTACGACAATCCTTCATAATATGGCCAGGAAGACCACACTTGAAGCACGCATCAGTATTATGGCGACATGGTCTTGGGTGCCTGCGGTGGCAAGTAGAGCAAAGAGGATGAGTGAATCCTCCAGCAGGTGCTCTGGCTGGCTGGGAACCTGATGAAACATTTTACATAAGACATGATAAATGGGTACAAAGGAAAAAGCGGATAATCGTAAGATTGAATACCAGTGATAGCTGGACGGCTAGGCTGCGAACCTCTCTGGTTCTGATCCCTACCGTTTCCATGGTTCCTGGTAGAAGTTTTGCTAAAGTGTCAGAATATGAGTTATAACATGAAATCATAAGGAAATGCTTAAGTATTAGGACCTGCTGCTGTTGGAGTGCCCAACGTTGTTACGGTAATTATCATTACCGCCACACTTATCCGTAGCAGAACGGTCGTTAGTCTGACCGTTTCCCTTGGGCTGATGAGGCTGCTGCTGAGTAGCCGGCTGAGACCGGTCCCCAGTTTTCTGCCTGGAAGATACATTTAAAGAGATGAATAATTGACATATGTGGAAAGTATACGGATTGATCACCGCTTGAATACGAATGTTTTATCTCTTGTCGGGTCTTTCAGCTTCCCCGAACTCATCTCTCTCCTGCAGCATCTCCAGCTTACGTGCTGCATCTACCACTTGTGCTACCGTATCCAACGGAGCACCTGATAAGTTATTGGCGATCCTTGGATTAAGAGCCCAATGAAAATGTAGTGCTTGTTCTTCAGTGGTTCCTGCAGCTGCTCTTAGGACACCAGCGTAGCGAAGAAAACGCTGCATGAAGTCATTGTTGTCTTCGTCAGGTTGCTGTCTAAGGGTATAGTATTCCCTCATGAGCCGATTCCTTCCTTCGATGGGAAAGATGTTAGGCGGGGGAGGATAACCGTCGTTCTAATGAAGGGCGTCTTGCATCTCTGCGTCAGCAGCTGCAAATATTGCCCAGAGATTGTCTGTGTTTGTCATCTGACAGTATAACATAAAACATATGATTAAACAGATCAAAACATAAAATATATAAATACATGAAAAAAAAATTATACTAAAATTTCACGAGAAAAATTTTATGCAAGAAAATTTTGTGTATGAATGCATGATGCAGTTTTATGAAAACTTTTGTATGCTTGAGAGTGAACGCCTCTGGTCAGTTCACCCAAAACAAAAGACATAGCGAGGGGACGCCTATGGGCCGGTCCCAAATTTAAAAGTTTCGATAAAACACATGCGACTAAATAGGGCCAGTCCTGTACCAACCATTACTTAGTCAAAAATCTGCGACAATGACATGTATATGTATGCTTAAAAATGATGAATGCATGAAAACAACTGTCAGTTCTAGGAAGACCGTAGTGACTACCCACTAATCACAGGTCATATTTGAGAGCCTACAGGTCGAAGCCTTGGCTCTGATACCATAATTGTAACACCCCATTTTGGTAATGGAAATGTCACATGCCATTATGGCGTGTCATCAAAGCATACAAGGAAAAATGTCTAAACATTACTTGACCATAAAAGGAAAATACCGGAATCAAACATCGGTAGTCGAAACGTAAAGCTCATCACACACAAACATAGTATAATAAAGGAAAGGACTAAACAATGTCCATAGCAAATGTATCATAAGAAAGGAAATGCATAAAGTAAAGAAGGCTAGATAGCTTCCAGTCCATATGCACGTATTCTTAGTGTCTACGAGCGTCCCCGAGTACCTGCCGTTTTGAGAACATAGTAAAGGAAAACGGTTGAGCAAATACGCTCAGTGCACGGATGTACAATAAAGCATGAATAGGATAAGCATATAACATATAACAGTGGAAGAAAACTAAGTCACGAGTAACCGGGTTAAGTCTTGATAAAACTGGTTTTATAGTTTGAAAAGTCTTATGTTAATCTTGTAAAAACTGTTTGTCATATTTTACCATTAGCCAATATAGGTCATGAAAATCCACCGTGCATGAATACTTGGAGGGGTGACCTCATCATGCAAATTAGAGGGGCTGCGTCTAATTTAATATACTGGTTTTTGGGTAGGAGGGATCAACTCCTTGTGAAGGATGCAAGGCACACACCACATTCACCATGAAATCCTGACTGAAAACATGTAACTAGGATGCACCCATACGCCCCACATGATAAATATAAATAAATGGCCAAAAGCTGAAGGGACGCCACGAGCAATCACTCCGCCGTGGTGAAGTCATAACATCAGTGCCTCTAATGTTATGGTTATGGTACCTCCATAACTAGGTGAAACTGATCATGCATGTATATGGCTATAGGTATTCTTAATTAAACATAAGCAATCAAACACGTAACTTATACTACGGGAAAACAGTTGGCTGCATACGGGGAATCCTAATAAGGAAAGAATGTCCATACTGAAAGGACGGGAATCCGTACCTTATGTCCAGTGAACGAAGAAGATGAACTGAGTGGAATCCTACTTCCGTACCACTAGTGATACATAAATACATACATGAATAAGTATTTGCTTTCTAAATACGTAGCTGGTTTTATGTCATGTCTTAGCTTATTTTATGTGTTCTTACCATGTTTTACTGTTTTAAAGCCTTAAACCGTGTTTATCTTATATTCTGTTTAATCTGATTAAGTATTTCTGGGATTTCATGTATTATTATACTTACTTTGTAATAATAAGTAACTTTCCAAAAATAACAGGTTTCCTAAAATAGAAAGTTTCCAAAAATAGAAAGTTTCCAAAAATAGAAAGTTACCAAAATGAGAAAGTTTCCAAAAATAGAAAGTTTCCAAAAATAGAAAGTTTCCAAAAATAGAAAGTTTCCAAAAATAGAAAGTTTCCAAAAATAGAAAGTTTCCAAAAATAGAAAGTTTCCAAAAATAGAATTACTGCTTAAAATAGATAAGTTTCTAAAAAAAGAAAGTTTCCATAAATAGATCAGCTGCCTTAATTAAATAAGTTTCCATAAATAGATTAGCTGCCTAAAATAAATAAGTTTCTAAAAATAGAAGGTTTCCATAAATAGATTAGCTGCCTTATTTAATTAAGTTTCTAAAAATAGAAAGTTTCCATAATTAGAAATAAGCTGGTTAAATAAGCTAAGTATATAAGCCTAAGTGTTTTCATGATTATTTCCTAAGTCATATGATATAATGTATGGTTTAATAATTATTGCATGTAATTAAATTAAACTATAGGTTAAAATATTTAATTAAAGTATAACATGTTTTTAATTAAATAAAGTTAAATACTTAGGTTAAAACATGTATTATTATTTATTAATAATATAACCTAAGTCATGTTAATTAATTAATTATAATCATGGTTTTTAAATAATTAATTAATTATAAGTCTAAATACAAAAATACTTAGGTTAATTAATTTCATGATTATTAATAATTAAAATAACCTAAGTCATGTTATTAAATTAATCATGTCATTTTATTAATTTAATTTTTAACATAAGATCATAAAAAAATAAAAACCAAACATACACCATGAACCAGATCTAGAACCAAAACCATGAACCAGACATGAAATCGACACCGTACCCCAAACCAAATCGGGGTACCCCCTGTCTTGATGCTGCCGTGGGACCCACACCAACCAACCGGGACCATATGGTCTCGGTGGTGGTCGGTTGGCCAAACCGAAACCCCCTTGGGTTCGGTGTAGGCTGCGGCCAAAACAAACACCCCTTAAAACAATACTTTTGATTTTATTAAACCCCAATTCATGTTAGATCCATGATTTTAATTAGGTTTTTGTAAAAACATAACATGTTCTTGATTTATAAAAGATCAAATCAAAAGAAAAAGGTTTAAAAAGGATTTACCGAATTCGTGGATCAAAAGGACGAAGAACAAACACGATCACCAACTAAAATTCCAAGATCTAAGATCAACAAACACCTCCTTGTGGTGTTTTGAGGGTGGCGGCCAAAAAGAAAGAAGAGAGGAGGGTTTTAGGTTTTTGCTAAAATCTTCTGTAATTGTAAAATGAGTAGTGTAAAAATCCTTTAACCCCTTTAGTAAAATTTACAAATGGGCTTGGCCCATTTGTTCCTTGTAGCCGCGGGTAGGGGGCCCCACATGGGGTACCCGTACCTTTTTCCGTGTCTCGATGTTAAGTTATACGTTCGTGATTATTTGTGTTCGCGTTTTAAGTGTTCTCGTTACGTAATTATCTTGATCTAATATATTTAATTACGCTCGTAATAAATATATATACGTAATTAATAATAGTTCGTGTTTTAATTACGTTCATGATTTCATGATCGCATGTTCGTGATTAATTATCGTCAAATAATTATTACGTGCTCGTGCGTAGTAAATACTTATCGTGTTCTAACACGTACGTAATACGTAAAATCCTAACACGTAATCGTAATCATGCTATATTAGGAAAGTTTTAATCTAGTACGTACGATCTTAAGGGTACTATTCATGGTAAAAGCATGCGGGTTTTACATCTAGACTATTTCAAGAGCTGATTCAAGTTGCAATAAGTCACAAATGGCTTAACTAAACTTAATCAACAAAAAGATTTTCAATAAGCACCCTCAATAAGCTGAAATAAGCAATAAGCTAATTTTGAAAAAGACAAAATAGTCGTTTTCTAGTAAAAACTTAAAACCAAAAGCTGTAAACTTCCATATTCACTTATAAGCTCAAAAGATTAAGACCTATTACAAAAAAAAGTTGTTGCACATTAGAATAAGCCAGAATGACTTATTAATAAGCTGAACACAAATTATAACTAGCAGTGGCTAGAAGCAGGGGAAAGGAGTTCCCACTGCCTTGACTTTTTAACTTGGCTTTTTAGAGAGTATTACTTGGTATCTTTGGACAAACAAGGCACCCTTGTGATCAGTGAATCACAAGGTGTCAATAACAAGCAAATAATCACAAAATCACCCAGCCAATCAGTGCAGTTAATTCAATCTTTGCCCAGATGTGTTCCAGAAAAGTAATAAGCAGGTCTGATGACAATAAGCTACTTTTATGCTATTAATAGCTAACCACAAGCCACCAAATGCATACACAAGCTCAAAACAACTTATAGTAAAACAAATTAACACATTTCATGCAACAAATCCAACAAATGAACAAGATTCAAGCATATGTAGTTACTGATGAACAATGAAGAACACAAGAACCAAGTTTGCTGATCTACTTGACACAAAATATAATTTCAAGGCCTTAGATCTATCACATATGTTGCATTAACAATGATTCAACACTTGTTAGCCCTAGGTTAACATGAAAACTAGGTGTGCACAAGATTTCAGAGCAAATCAACAACTTTTCAAGATTTTATAGCCAAATGTTTGATTTAGTGATTCAAGGCACAAAACTTGCATATATCAGATCACTATAACCTCTATAATAGATACACACTCAAACAATACCACAATATTAACTCTAAATCACTTAAACTAGAATAATCAGTCAATCCCAAACACCCTTTTAACTTTTTAAACTCAATTTTAAACAAGTAAAAGTCTTCTCAAGATTGATTTAAGCCCAATTTAGCATCATAACATACCACAAGTGAATCAAGAACCAATTTGCAGGCACAAAAACACACTTATACCAGCAAAATCACAAAATCACATAAACTAAAGATTAATCTGAAAGACGAGTTTTGAGAATTCAAACCTCCAAGATGTACATCCACACCTTGGAATCAAAGAGCTGAGGTGCTAGCAAGAACAAGTACCAGCTTCCCCCTGCTAAGAACAACAAACAGGCCTAGCCAAAGGCTTGAGCCTAGATTAGCAGAAAATAAGGTAAAATAGGTGACAAAAGGTCAAGTCTTTACAAGACTTAGGTCCCCACAAGGCCTGAATCTTCCCTTAAGGCCTCACCACCCCTTAATCAACCAAGATTAGGAGGCTATGCTCACCCTTAAGCTCAAATAAGCAGGCTGTTGAACCACAAGCACTTAGCAAACCACTTGACTAAATTTTGAAACAAAAACGTATAACCAAACTCCAATATTGTTCAAGCTAGTTGATTTGTGACTTATGTCACTTAAAGAAACACCTCAATGAACAATCCTCACCCAAGCACATGCCAAATTCTTGAACTCAGTCAAGAACAAAGGGACTCAAAGGCTTATAGGCTATCTTGGACTTGTTCAAGGTTTTGTTTAAGTACAAAAACGTGACAATACAACTACTTAACACAATAAATATCAATGGAACTCAGTTTCAATCACAACACAATACCAAATTCTATTAATTTCAGAAAAATGGCTTTACATGGCTTGACAAAGTAAAACTGAGAACAAGAACTAATGTGGTGAACTAATGGCTTTATATAGAGCCTTACAAGTCTAAAATGCTGAAAGTAAACTAGAAACCCTAGTATTTGAAGTCCCAAAAATGCCCTTGGATTTTGAATACTTGTTGACTAATTTTGGATGTTTGTGAAGAAACATGTGATGCCAGCAGATGTGAGATGATCTTGGACGTCCAATACATGCTTAGAAAATAAGCAAGCCTTTGGGGCGTTGATTTGCTGCATGGTTTTGTTTGGAGGTGAAAAAGTGGGGCAAGGGAAGGGTGGTGATACATGTGAGCCAATGGTGATGTGGGTTTAAGAGTGGGTTTATGATCAATGAGACCTTAATCAAATATCTGGAGTTGATTGGGGCTTAATTTTCAATAATTAAGAAAAACCCAATTTTTGCTATGAACACTAAGAACTCAGGTTTTGATCTTGTTTAATGTTTGAATATGTGTTATGGCGCGAATTAGGTAACTAATTAAAATAATTAGTTAAACCGGGTGGGTGGATTAGTGACGTGGTGGAATGGTAAGTGGGGATTGGTGGAAAATGTGAGTGGGGTGAGGTGGCAGGCTATGAGTGGTCTAGGTAAGTAATTGTGTCTGCCCAATTTAGTCCTCCATCTTTCTTCTTCCATTCAATTCAGCTTAAAATTCTATCAACGCCCAATCCCTTTGTAACAACTTTTGTGTTTTCACACTTTTTCCCCAAAAAGTTTTGCAAAATATTTTTAGGGGTATTTCTTGCCATTTCTTGACTTTGAAGGGTTGTTTTGGCATTTTCTTCATGGATAATGGTCTTGACTTGTATGGTTGACTTCTTGGAGGACTGAAATTGCCAAGTCTTGGTTTATGAGGGACCATTTTTTCCAATTCTTCAAAGTTAAGGGTCCTTTTTGCAAATTTAATAAACTTTAAGGACCAATCTTGTACTTATGAATAAACAAGGGTTTAAAGTGTCAATTCTTCAATATTGTAGGACCCTTCTTGTTCAATCTTCATATCTTCAAGGTTATTTCTTGGAAAATCATCACTTGGGTCCAGTTCATTGTGCGGCTTCGTTTTCCGTGTTCGTTTTTGCATGATTCTTGTGATCTTTTGTCATTTCCTCAATATCCGTACCTAAAATACACAAGTAACAAACACAAGCATATATTTGGGTAATTTGATGATATTTTATGCATTTAAAGCCCATTTTGGACGATGAGACTATGTATAATAGCAGTCTCATCAATCGTCAACAAGCACCTTCTCATTCCTCAAGGTCCTCAAGGTCATCAAGATCATCCACTAAACCTCTGGCTACTGCTAGAAACAAAGCAAAAGTAATTGTCCCTACTCCACCTCCAAAGTATGACACCGAGTCAGATGGAGACAGTGACGATGAACAAATTTCAAGGGACAAGAAGATTGAGGAACTCATGTCTTTACTCACCACAACATATAAGAAGATCTACAAACCTACCAACAACAACCTCAGATCATCCTCCAATGCTCGATATAAGGAAGTCGACAATACTCCAAGGTATGATCGTGATGCAAGGTATGATAATCAGAGGTTGCCTAATCCAGTTGGGGCTAGAGATACTGTAGGCACTCTGGTTTTGCAGAAGACTGGGATTCAATGCTTTAATTGCAAGGGATTTGGGCACATGGCTAGAGAATGCAAGAAGCCAAAATGGGTTAAGGATTCTGCACATCACAAGGAAAAGATGTTGATGTGTAAAAAAGAAGAAGCAAGGATTCCACTCACAATAAATGAAGTTGATTGGCGTGACGACACTGATGATTAAGCCGATGATCAAGAGTTGGAGGCACATTACATGTACATGGCAAAGATTCAAGAAGTGATTCCAGAGACTGCTGACAATTATGGACCTATCTTTGATACTGAGCCAACTGAAAGGTACCATCATACGTTAACTATAATGTGTTTGCTAATGAAAGACGACATCCTGAGCAACCCGGAAGCATCAATGACACATATGTAATGGACACGGAGGATAGCAATATCTCTACGGATTCACAGCATATGTGTAATGATGACGGTAATGCTGCTCAAGATACCGAATCGGATGAGGCCCGTGATTTGCTTGCGTCTATTATTGAAACTTTGAAACATGAAATTGATGAAAACAAAGAGGCTAATAAACGTCTGAAGCAAGCAAACACATCCTTAACCGAGAAGATAGAAAGGCTTAAAGAGTGTGATTATGTAAAAGAAGCTGATCGACGAGTTGCAATAGCTAATGGTTTGGTATATAAATGTAAGGTGCTCAACGAACAATATTGTTCTGAAGTAACACATGAAATTCATATGTCAAAACAAAAGATATCAGAACTTGAAGAACAACTGCTATTGCATAAACTCCAAATTTCTGAATTAGAGTCGGTTAACAAAGAACAAACTGAGCTTTATAAAACTCGTGAAGAAAAGGAGATTGAAAAAGTTCTTGCTTTGGAAAAGAGAGTCGACACGTTAAACAACATTGTTTACAAAACGGGTCAATCTATTCAAACTATGAACATGCTCAATAGAAATATGAAAAAGAGTTTTGTTAAGCCTGACTATCTCAAGAATATTAAAAGTATCAAGCCTGCTCTTTATGATATCGGTTGTTATAATGATAATCATGCACTTATGCTTTCCCCTGACTATGACGAAATCATTCGTCATCAAGAAGAAAGTCGATCGAACTTAAGTGATTGATAAACCTTTCTGATTCTAATAATTATATTAAGTTTGTTCCTCAAAAGGAACTTTCAAAAGAATAAAAGATGTTTACAAATGTTCCACCACCGAGTCTTGAAACGGAAAAGAAAGTTTCTTTAAAAAGAGGTTTCAAAAAGCAATCAATTTTGTTAGAAAAACAAATTTTGGATGACAAACGTAAATGGGATGAAAAAAGTAAAAGTGTTCAGCAATTTGAGTTTATAAAACAAGGGTTTTAAATCTATACAAAGGTGTCGTCGACAATGAAAAAGTTTCTAGGGATACCGTTTGGAATATTAAACCTAATCCACAAGTAGAAGTCGTCATTCAACAATGTATTGTTCCAACCATCGCTGATCTTTCAAATAATGTGGAAATGTTTTATAACCCTCTCACTGAGGAAATGTTAACTAATTTAAGATATGTTAAATCTCTTGAATATAAAGTTGATTTTCTTCAAACTAAATTAAAGACAGAAGAACACCAACTTTCTAACGAAATTGATCGACTTTCGAAGGAATACTTTTATGCTGACCATATGAATGCTATACTTGGTGTGTATACTGATCTTGATCAATATTGTCATGTAGCATGTCTAGTGTCAGAAACGGATGCTAAATGTCAAAATCTTAATGTTGAGCTTTCGAAACAAATTCAATCATATAACAAACTTTCGAAAAGTTTTTCACAACTTGAGAAACACTCCATTTCTCTTGAACTTGCTTTACAAAAAAGTGATAAATCTCATAATCATAATAAGTGTCAAGAACTGGCAGCTTCTTCGGTTCGTCAATTGAATGAAAAAGGTTTCGAAATAAATGATTTGAAAGCTCAGCTACAAGAAAGGGACATAGCCATCAGTGGGTTACAAAAACTCATTGAGAAAATGAAAGGAAAGTCTGTATTGGGTAAACCATCCGCCGTTCTTCAACCGAATGCGGTTAAATGCCCTAAATCATCTGTTTTGGGAAAAACCCCCACAGACTTCGTCTAAGATAGTAAATGATAAGAGCACAAATGTGATAGCACCAGGAATGTATAAGATGAACACTAGGCCCACTCAAACTGGAACATCGCGGTTACCTCAGTATATTAGGAAAACTAATCAATGTGTGTCTTTTTCTACATGAGTAATTCCTACTACTAGCGTTAGCAGACCGCAACTTAAGAGCACTAGAATGCAAGATAAAGTCATACCTAACAATAGTCAAGGAAAGAAGTTGGAAGTAGAAGACCATCGTAGGAATTTTAAGTTTTCTAAGAATAAAACGTCTGTAACTGCATGTAATGACGGTTTGAATGCTAAGACCTCGAATGTTGAATTTGCTTGTGTTGAATGTGGAAAATGTGTTCGTACTTTCAATCATGATGCTTGTGCTTTTAATCATAATGGCGTGAATGCTAGAACTTGGAAGCCTATTCTTGTGCCCACTAGTACTAGCAAACCCACAAGAACTTTGAACCAATCTAATGCTCAACCACTTAAGAAACTAAGTGCGTTAGAATCCACTACTCTTCATAAACAAAACAGGTTAAAGAAGCTTTATGAGAAAATGATTGGGACATGTAAACAGGGGTATTCGAGATTTACACCACCCAGATACAAATGGGTACCTAAGCTAACCACTTTAGTAATTGGATCTATGAATATCAACTTGCCTCTAGGATTTGCATCTAGGCCAACTAATATTTTAGAACCCGTTTCTATAAAGGGCCCCTATTTGTCAAATGCTACATTGTCTCCTAATTCTCATGCAGCTCGTCGAAATCATTCTATTCATCATGGACTCCGGGTGCACAAAGCACATGACGGGCAATCTCAAGCTTCTCAGTAACTTCGTGGAGAAGTTTCTTGTAACACCCCCAAAATAGGCCCAGCGGAAGCACACTAGTTTTGGAGCCTGTTACAGATTGGTATCAGAGCCTTGTTTATAGAGAACTAGGTGTTATTGTATAATCCTAGACTATAACCGATGCTCTAGTGTGCTTCCGCTGGGCCTATTTTGGGGGTGTTACATTTCTGGGTACGGTGTGGTTTGGAAATGATCAGTTTGCACCGATACTTGGATATGGCGATTTGGTTCAAGGGAATATTACTATCAAACTAGTTTATTACGTCGAGGGACTGAATCACAATTTATTCTCGGTTGGTCAATTTTGTGATGCGGATTTGGAAGTGTCTTTTTGGAAAACTACTTGCTATGTTAGAGACTACGATGGGAATGACCTTCTTACAGGTTCTCGTGGTTCTGATCTCTACACAGTAACTCTTCAAGACACATCTTAAACAAATCCAATTTTCTTAATGGCTGAAGCTTCATCATCTCAAGCATGGTTATGGCATCAACGATTGTCACATCTCAATTTTGACACCATCAACTTGCTTTCAAAGAATGATATTGTGACCGGTCTTCCTAAGTTAAAATTCGTCAAAGATCATCTTTGCTCTTCTTGTGAGTTGGGGAAAGCAAAACGCAAGTCTTTCAAAACCAAGACTACCCCAAGTTCAAAAGGATGATTGGAACTTCTATACATGGATTTATGTGGTCCCATGCGTGTAGAGAGTATTAACGGGAAAAAGTATATTCTCGTGATTGTCGATGATTACTCCAGATACACGTGGACTTACTTCTTATGGTCCAAAGATGAAACACCGGAGGTTCTCAAAAATTTCTCAAGATGATACAACGCAATCTTCAAGTTCAAGTCTTAACGGTAAGAACGGATAGGGGTACTGAATTTTTGAACTAGACTTTGCAATCTTACTTTCAAGAAGAAGGCATCGAACATCAAACGTCTATTGCTCGAACTCCTGAACAAAACGACATTATCGAAAGACGGAACCGTACTTTTGTTGAGGCAACTCGAATAATGCTTTCTGCATCAAAATTACCACTATTCTTCTGGGCTGAAGCAATTGCAACTGCCTGTTATACTCAGAATCGTTCTCTCGTAATCCCTAGGCATGAAAAGACACCTTACCACATCATCAATGGCAGTAAACCTACTGTTAAATTCTTTCACGTATTTGGATCTTTATGCCACATTCTTAAAGACGGCAAGAATCTTGACAAGATTAAAGAAAAAGGGTATGCTACATTATCGAAAGGATATCGAGTTTACAATAAGAGAACAAGGGTTATTGTCGAAACAATTCATGTGAAATTTGATGAATTGCCACAAATGGTACTTGATCACAACAGCTCAAGTCCCGCACCTCGATGTCCAGCAATGGCACCTACACAAAACAGTGTACGTCCCGTGCAAGAACGTCAAGAAAGCACTCCTACAGTAGACTCGAAGGATACGACACAAATGAATGAGTTGGTTGATTTATGATCCAATGTTTGATGAATATTACTATGGAAACAATCAAGTTGTGTCAAAGCCTTCCACTGTCAATACTGCTAATGCACCCGAACAAAGTCAACAAGACACAACTGCATCTACCTCAGCAACCGTTGCACAGGAGACAATTCCATTGGATACTCAATGTGATAAGCTGAAACCGAGGTCATTGCTTAATCTTACTTTACGAATATTTTTGAAATTTTTGATGAGTTTGAATGATATTTATTTTTGGAGGTTTAAGTTTAAACCGATGTTAGAAGACTTATATTTTGTATTTAATAAGTATAAGGAGTATTATCAAGCTTTAATGTCGATGGATGCCCAATATTTTACGTTTTATTGTCGGTTGTTCGATGTTTGTCATTTTGATGTTTTCTTTTAAATGACGTGTTAAGTCGAGTCAGGAGACGATATTATTATATGTAAGTTACGTTTTAACTTTTGAAAGGTAATTTATGAAACCCGAGCCCCGTGAATATTTTCAAAATTGACTAATAGTCATTTCCCGCTTTTTAACTAACTATTTTCATTTTAGACCACAACTATTGAAAATTGACAACAATGGTCCCTCCACAACCATATATAAGCTTCATTTTCCACCTAACTTACACATAGATTACACTAACTAGCAAAAACACAAACCCCTTCTCTCTCACTACTCCATGCCGTCACCCCCTACACACATATAATCAATTTTCTCTCAAAATCTAGCTTGATTTAATCCAAACTTACACAAAACCCATCCTTATAATTGTAACGAGATCACTTTGATACTAATTTTGGGTACATGCATGATTTTTTTTTTTTTTTTTTGTGTTGGTAGGTCAAAACCATGCTCATGCATGTGATTTTTATGACGATCAAAAAGTTTTCATGTTAAAGTTTTGTTAAAAACTTGATTTTGATTTTGGGTTTTTGATTTTTATGATGATACAAGTGTTATAGTTGAGATATGTTAGTATTAGGGTTATGGGATGATCATAACTATGGTTGGTTTTAGCTAAAAACATGATTTCATGCAAGTTTTAGAAGGGTAATTTAGATTAGTGGGAAAAAGTGAATTTTTGGGTACCTTACGATTTTATTTAGGTTTAAATAATTGAATAGGGTTGTAGAGAATTATATTAGCTTCGATTAGATATAAAGTAGAGCTTTTAGCTCCAAACGAGCGAGAAGTTATGATGTTTTGATTATTCGTGTACCGGGAGACGAGTATCGGCACGACATATAGTTGTTGTCGATATTTGGATCGAATCTCAGGACTATAAATTGAGTTTTGAAATGAGTCAAATACTGATGAAGAATTGTAAACCCTATAGGGTGAGTCTAATTTCAAACCTAAGTGTCGGTTTTGTAGATGGAGTCGTTTATAGAAGTTAAAACGGTTGTATGAGTCAATGACGCAAAACTGTCCGGTTTTTGTAGTTCGAAGATGAGTCGGGTAAGGGAATTTAAAAGTAAAGTCATTTGATAAACTTGTTAGAGGAATTTATATAGATAGTAAGTTATTTCCTCGAGTCGTTTCATAAACGTTTGACGAGTCTAAATGGGGTAAATGAGCTAGTACATATGGTATGTGCCGGCGGATTTTGTCGAGAGTATAGAATGGTAAAGTAGATGTGTAGAAGAGTGTGATAGGGCTACTTGTATCATTTTCTCTCGAGTTTTTCGTAATTTTATGAGTTTGAGTTTGATATTTCTATGTATGATTTATTTCTCGAGTCATTATTAATGAACGCGCCTTATTTGATAGGTAACGGTTCTCGTGTTTGAAAGATATCCTCTATCATCCAAGATCATCTCGCTAGGTCTCTTATACTAAGGTGAGTCTGTAGCCTCACTTTTCATGCTAGCTACAAAATGTGTTAATGCAATAATGACTAAAAACGTTACTTGCATTTTTCGGTCTCGCTTAGTTTTGATTACGACAATATGTAAAAACAAGCATTTACGAAAACAACGAAAAACGAATTCTTGAGTTCAAGTATTTTTCATTTTACCCATTTTCACTTAAGGTATGGATAAACAAGTACTAACCTTAATCAAGTGATCAAGTGATTTAATCTTTTCTTAAAACTCACTTTTTATTAAATGTGACAAGTTTTTATTAAACTTTATTTTTAAAAAAATGTTTTATTAAATTAATTATTTGAAATTTGAAAATGGCATATTCTTATTCTGTTAAGAATATCCTTTCAGGATATTTTTTATACCCAGATAAGACCTCCACCACTAAAGGACAAAAAGGAGCGGAGTATAGTCCGGCGGTACCTTAGCGCCTAGGCGGTACCTTATCGATAAGGTACCGCGGGCTGTGATAACGTACCGTGGGCAGATATAGCCGTTGGCTCCTTTATCCTTTAAATAGTGGACCATTCTCAGCTTTTTACCTCACCTCATTTGCACATTTATTTCCAGATTCAAACCCCTTCTTTAATCACTCAAATCTTTGATCATTTGTTTGATTATTACTTGTTTAAGAAGTGAATCTTGTTCTTCCATCCCTTCCTCTCCAAGTGCAAAGAGAAGAACACTATCCTAGTGAAGTGTTGAGTCCACCACCAAAGATCCATTGAAGATCAAATTTTATATACTTGTAGTTGTGTCATAGTTGTGAAGATCCAAGTAGTTGTGTCTATTTGGAAGTTGTGTATGTACTAAGTATAGTTGTGTAGATTGGTCCTAGCTACAATTAGGGCTCGACTTTTAGCTTAGAGTCGGAAATTGGTTAAGCGACGTGTACGGTTTTCTCCACCATAAGGAGCTTGTTGTGTAGTGAACTCTCGAGTAAGGAGTACTCGAGGAGTGGAGTAGGAACGAGGAGTGAGCTTCGTCGCCGAACCACTTTAAATCCTTGGTGTTCGGTTTGATCTTTCTTTACCCTTAACTCTTTACATTCTTTATTCTTTTTTCATATACATGTGTTAGTATTAGATTAGCAACACTATCATTCTTTATTTTTTTTGGATATATTTTTGTTAGTATTAGTTTAGCTACACTATCATTCTTTATTCTTTGTGGATATATTTTTGTTAGTATTAGTTTAGCTACACTATCATTGTTTATATTGTGCATAAGAAGATTTCACATATTTCCTCAAGCCTAAGTTTTTGAAAAAGGATTTTTGGAAACCATATTTTAACAAATAAATTATAAGAAACTATTCAACCCCCCTTCTAGTTTCTACAATTGGTATCAGAGCGGGTTGCTCAAGAATTTTTGAAGTATATTGTATTTTAAAACTTGAATCGATCTATGGATTCCAACAAGTACCTAGAAGGGCAATCTATGCAAAGACCACCACTTTTTGAAACCGATAGTTTTATTTATTGGAAAAATAGATTTGAAACTTATGTGAAATCAAAAGATTTAGATCTTTGGCATGTTATTACCAATGGTGATTTTTTACCCTTTCAATTTAATGAAGTTTCTAAAACAAAAGAATTAGTCACTTTTGACAAAGCTAATGATGATACTAAAAAGAAACTTTCAAAAAATAATGAGGCTAAAATGGTGATTTATAATGCTTTGCCTAAGAAAGAGTATGAAAGAATTTTTATGTGTGAAACCGCTAAAGATATTTGTAACACTCTTTTAGTAACCCACCAAGGTAATAGCCAAGTCAAAGAAAGTAAAATCGATCTTCTTGTCCAACAATATGAACAATTTGTCATCTTAGAAGATGAAACTATTGATAGTGCATTTGCTAGGTTTAACACCATTATTACTAGTCTAAAAGCACTTGATGAAGGTTTTTCTAGCAAGAACAATGTTAGGAAGTTTCTAAGGGCCTTCCATCCAAAGTGGAGAGCAAAAGTCACGGCTATTGAAGAGTCGAAAGATCTCTCAACTTTATCACTCGATGAACTCATAGGAAACTTGAAGGTTCATGAGATGATAATTTTGAAGGACTCGGAATTAGTAAAAACCAAGAGTGAAAGGAAATCTATTGCACTTAAAGCCAAGAAGGCACAAAGTGACCATGATAGTTCCTCGGAAAGTGATGACGAGGAGTATGCATTGGCGGTGAGAGATTTCAAGAAGTTCTTCAAGAGACGAGTTCAACGCGTTAGGCAACCAAACTATGACAAGAAACCATTGTCAAAGAATCGGTTTGTCAAGAACGAAAAAGGTGATAGAAGTTGCTTTAGATGTGGTGATCCAAATCACTTCATTGGTGATTGTCCAAAGCCCGCTCGTGATAAGAACCACACGGCATTCGTTAGTGGCGCTTGGAGCGATAGCGGTGAAGATGATGATGACAACCCCAAAGAGGAGAAATGTCTTATGGCTCACACTTCTAAAGAGGTACATTCCGAAACCGAATATTATAGCAATGATAGTTCCACTTTAGATGATACTGAATTTGAAGGCAAATATGATAGCTTACACAAACTTAGTCTTAAATTCATAGAAAAGAACAAAACCTTAAAATCAACCAAAACTAAGCTTGAAAATGAGATCAATGAACTTAGGGAGAAATTGGCTAAACTTGAGAAAAAACAAAGAGGTTGATTTAGGTTGCTTAAGTTGTGAGAAACTTAGATTAGAGAATGATGATCTCAAGAGTACCTCCATTAAATTGGAAAAGTTCATGAAAGGTACTAGTGCTCTTGATGATATGTTAAACAAACAAATTCATTCTAAGGAAAAACTTGGTCTAGGTTTTAACTCAAATGAAGCCTCAACTAGTGAACCAAAACAAGTCAGGTTTTCACAGAAAACACCCTCTGGACGCGGTTCCACATTGTATGGCGCGGTTCCTTATCACTATGGAACCGCGGCCATAGATAAGGTACCGCGGCCAGAAGTTGAGTTTTGTGAAAATTCTGAACTTTCTGAAAAATCTAAGTTAAATGAAAAACCAAAGCATCTTACTGTTAATAAGGTTCAATTACCCATACTTGACGACAATGCTATTGGTAAGTTCTATAAGCCGTTAAGTAAAACTCTCATGGGAAATAGAAGTTTATCTAGACTATCTTCTACTCCACTTAGAGTACGGAATGAGTATAAGCCTAGAAGTAGAACGACAACGCCTACAAGAGATAATCAAAACAACTCACGACCTAGAAGTAAAACTCTAACAACTAGAAGGAATAATAATAACTCTAAACCTAGATCAAACACACCTAGGAGAAGTAATGAACAACAAAATGGTTACATGAATTACTACCCTCCTCCATTTTGTTCTCCATGGGGAATCCCCTCCTCATTCATGCATCCCAACCAAATGCAAGGGATGTTTGGAACTAACAATTTTGGACCCATGAGATATTGGGGACCAAATGTTTGATCTTGTGTGTTGTTACCTAGATATGCTTGGGAATTGATATGGAGCCCGATGAGTGGATTAAGGATAGTGGATGTTCTAAACACATGATGGGTAATCGAAGTTTATTCTCGCATTACAAAGCATATGATGGAGGTAACGTCACATTCGCTAGTAGTCTACGTGGTAATATCATTGACAAAGGTACGATTTCTCTTGACTCCATGACCATTGAAAATGTTGAGCACGTAGATAACTTAGGTTTTAACCTTTTAAGTATAGGTCAAATTTGTGATAATAAGTGTAAGGTCATCTTTTCGGAACATGACAGTGAAATCGTAAAAGATGGAAAAGTCATTGGAAAAGGTGTTAGAAAGCATGAGCTTTATGTCATGAAGGTTAATAAGAAGTCAAAAGAAAACATATGTCTTGTGACTATAGATGATAGTTCTACTCTTTGGCATAGGAGATTAGGTCACGCTAATATGCGTTTAATTCAATTTTTAGTCTCTAAGGAGTTGGTAAGACATCTCCCTAAGAATAAGTTTGATAGTCACTTTTGTGATGCTTGCAAAGTTGCAAAGCAAGTTCACTCAAGTCACAAAGCCAAGAATTTGGTTTCGACCTCTCGGTGCTTAGAGCTCCTACATATGGATCTCTTTGGACCTTCCGCCATACGGAGTTATGGAGGTAACCTTTATACCCTAGTTATAGTTGATGACTATTCTAGATTCACTTGGACTAGATTTTTGGCATCTAAGAATGAAGCTTTCGATCACTTCGAAATCTTTAGTCGAAGAATTCAAAATCAACTAGGATGTTCAATTGTCTCTATTAGGACGGATCATGGTAGGGAATTTGATAATAAAGTGCAATTTGGTGCCTTTTGTGAAGCTCATGGTATTACCCATAACTTCTCGGCTCCTCACACTCCACAATCAAATGGGGTAGTTGAAAGGAATAATAGGACTCTCCAAGAGATGAGTAGGATGATGTTAAATGAGCAATCTTTGCCTCAAAAGTTTTGGTGCAATGCCGTAGATACATCGACTTATATTCTTAACCGAATTATTATTCGACCTTTCCTAGGAAAGACCCCCTATGAGATTCCTAAAGGTAAGAAACCCTCATTAGAATACTTTAGGGTGTTTGGAAGCAAGTGCTTTATCCTCAACACCAAAGACTACCTTACCAAGTTTGACCCAAAGTCTTACGAAGGTATCCTTTTAGGTTATTTCCAAACTAGTAAAGCCTACATAGTCCTAAATAGAACCTCAGGGGTTATTGAAGAATCACTCAACGTAACCTTTGATGAAACCCCTCCTTCACCCAAGACACCACCATTGGTTGATGATGACTTGGATGAATTAGAAGTAGTTAAAGCCAAAGAGGTTAGAAAAATAGGAGTTGAAGACCTTAGTGTTGAAAAGGAAGTAAACATTAAGGAGTCTAGGGATCATACTCTCAATAATGTCATTCGTGACTTAAATCAAAGGACCCTAAGATCTCAAGTCCAAAACCAAAGCAACTTCTTTTGTTTTGTCTCCTTGATTGAACCAAAGAACGTTAAAGAAGCTTTGACGGATGAGAGTTGGGTCATTGCGATGCAAGAAGAATTGAATCAATTCGTTCCCAATGATGTTTGGGAACTTGTTCATCCACCTAGAAGTTCTACCATTATAGGAACCAAATGGGTATTTAGGAATAAGCTAGATGAGAATGGTGTTGTGTCTCGTAACAAGGCTAGACTTGTAGCTCAAGGCTATAATCAACAAGAAGGGATTGATTATGACGAGACATATGCACCGGTAGCTAGATTAGAATCAATTAGAATCCTTTTAGCCTACGCTTGTGCCTTAGATATTAAGCTTCAACAAATGGATGTAAAGAGTGCATTTCTTAACGGTTTGATCAATGAGGAGGTATATGTGGCTCAACCTCCCGGCTTCATTGATTTTGAGAAACCGGACCATGTTTACAAGCTTAAGAAAGCACTTTATGGACTCAAACCAGCACCCAAAGCTTGGTATGATAGACTTAAAGCGTTTCTTGCTAAACATGTGTATACCATGGGAATGGTAGACAATACACTCTTTACAAAGAAGAAAGGTCCTCACCTCATAATCGTACAAATATATGTTCATGACATTATATTTGGCTCAACTTGTCAAGAATTGTGTGATGACTTTGCCAAAATCATGCATGATGAGTTTGAAATGAGTATGATGGGAGAACTTAACTTCTTTTTAGGACTCCAAATTAAACAAATGGACGATGGTATTTTCTTTAGTCAATCTAAGTACGCTAAAGAAATGCTAAAGAAATTTGGATTAGAAGAATCTAGACCAATGAAGACCCCTATGGCCTCGGATACTAAACTCACCGTAGATGATGATTGTAAGTCGGTAGACAACACCAAATATAGAGGTATGATTGGTAGTTTGTTGTACCTAACGGCAAGTCGACCGGATATCATGTTTAGTGGTTGCCTTTGTGCTCGCTTCCAAGAGGCTCCCAAAACCTCTCACCTTGAAGCGGTTAAGCGTATCTTCCGATACATTAAAGGCACTATACATTTAGGATTATGGTATCCTAAAGGGACCGGCGTAGAAACCATTGTCTACGCGGACTCGGATCATGCGGGAGACTATGTGGACCGGAAAAGCACTAGTGGAGTTTGTACCTTCATGGGTTGTTGTTTAACTTCTTGGTTCTCCAAGAAACAGACCGCTCTTGCGATATCCACCACGGAAGCCGAGTATGTGAGTGCCGGAAAAGCATGCCAACAAGCTCTATGGATGAAGCAAGCGCTTGTTGATTACGGGATTTCTCTTGATGATGTTCCCATCATGTGCGATAATAAAGGCGCTATAGACCTAAGCAAGAATCCCGTGCAACATTCGCGAACCAAACACATAGAAATTAGACACCATTTCCTTAGGGATAATGTTCAAAAGGGGAACATTACTATTGAAAAGGTGCCCTCCGAGGACAACTTAGCCGATATCTTCACTAAGACACTTAAGAGGGAACCTTTTAATTACTTGCGTCTAGGTCTAGGATTAATAGAACATCTTCCTTAAATTCTTTTTCTTCTTGTGTGTTTTCTATTACCACTTTGAGTCCTTGAGTCTTTTAAAACTCTTTTGAAAAATCTTCTCCTCTCCTTTTCAAAACTCTCAAAGTCTCTTTCGAAAATGGTTGAGAAATTCGTTTGACATTGTTAATTCAATCTAAAAACGATTTTTCATAGATTCTCGCTATTAATATAGAGCTTACATAACTCATATGTATGACTCTCTCAAACATAGCAAGAACAAGATTGAATCATGGAGGATCATTGTGTCATGACTTAAGGTCTTGTCTTACACACCTCCTACATTGATTTTTTAATCCATGTATTTTGGTCAAATCTCTATTTGGTAAGTTTTCATATGTTTTCTTTGTCTATCTTTGCTTTTAAGCACATCCCTATGATAAGTTAGACTAGAAAAATAAGATTTGCTGAAAAATCTTTCTCCAAAACACCAAACCCTGCTTCTGCAGCCGGTTCCATATGTGAACCGCGGTACCTTATTGATAAGGTACCGCCACCATAGATAAGGAACCGCCTACATTGGCCTTCCTTTTCAAGTTTTTGTCTGAAACTCCAGATTTGCTCCAACTTTTTTGAGAGTCTTTGTTTCAAACCCTTTGACCACCCCAAAAATACCCTAAGCCTTCCCTATTTAAACTTTAAGCATTTTGCATTACTTCACATCCAAAATGTCTTATTCTCCCAATGAAAGCCTTGAATCTCCTCCATTTTCTCCAATTGCTTTTAATCCAAACCCACCCAAGAACACTCTTAATCACATTTCTCCTACCAAGAATGTTGATTGTGGAACTTCCTTTCTTCCACCACCACCCTTTAGTGTTCTTCCTCCTTCTCATGATAATGTCATGCACCATGGAACATATTGTCATTGTTGTCAATATCAACATCTTGCTATGGCACACATCTATGAGGAGTTGAGCTACATCAAGAGTCTCTTAATCAAGCCTCCTCTTCACTTTGATTATGAGATCTCCAACAAGCCACCACCACCACCCTCCGCTATTACCTTGTCTTTCATATAAGCATTGATTGCTTATCCTCAAGACACCAAACTCAAGCAAATCTTAGAATTCTAGAATAACTAGGATTAGATTTATGCTTTTGGCTTATTTCTTTTTCCATACTTCTTTGTATGATGTTCCTTTAGTAACCTATCTTGGATCTTTGTCTTTGTGTTTTCTTCTCTTTTAATTTTCTTTATGTGACCTATTGCTATATATTGTTGGTTGTTTCTTTTGTTCAACTAACCCTTCTATGTAGCTTGTCACCATATCTCGATTCCCCGGTGCCCCAAGCTAGGGGGAGTAAGCACCAAGGGGGAGTCTTTGCAAAGTCCGTTTCTTCTACACCGGCTTACGCAACCTTTTTGCTTCGACAAAGGGGGAGAAATGAATAAACTCGTCTTCGAAAATCTTGTTTTTGTGTGATTGAGTTTATGTATTGTCGGAATCAAAAAGGGGGAGATTGTTAATGCAGTAATGACTAAAAACGTTACTTGCATTTTTCGGTCTCGCTTAGTTTTGATTACGACAATATGTAAAAACAAGCATTTACGAAAACAACGAAAAACGAATTCTTGAGTTCAAGTATTTTTCATTTTACCCATTTTCACTTAAGGTATGGATAAACAAGTACTAACCTTAATCAAGTGATCAAGTGATTTAATCTTTTCTTAAAACTCACTTTTTATTAAATGTGACAAGTTTTTATTAAACTTTATTTTTAAGAAAATGTTTTATTAAATTAATTATTTGAAATTTGAAAATGGCATATTCTTATTCTGTTAAGAATATCCTTTCAGGATATTTTTTATACCTAGATAAGACCTCCACCAGTAAAGGACAAAAAGGAGCGGAGTCTAGTCCGGCGGTACCTTAGCGCCTAGGCGGTACCTTATCGATAAGGTACCACGGGCTGTGATAAGGTACCGCGGGCAGATATAGCCGTTGGCTCCTTTATTCTTTAAATAGTGGACCATTCTCAGCTTTTCACCTCACTTCATTTGTACATTTATTTCCAGATTCAAACCCCTTCTTTAATCACTCAAATCTTTGATCATTTGTTTGATTATTACTTGTTTAAGAAGTGAATCTTGTTCTTCCATCCCTTCCTCTCCAAGTGCAAAGAGAAGAACACTATCCTAGTGAAGTGTTGAGTCCACCACCAAAGATCCATTGAAGATCAAATTTTATATACTTGTAGTTGTGTCATAGTTGTGAAGATCCAAGTAGTTGTGTCTATTTGGAAGTTGTGTATGTACTAAGTATAGTTGTGTAGATTGGTCCTAGCTACAATTAGGGCTCGACTTTTAGCTTAGAGTCGGAAATTGGTTAAGCGACGTGTACGGTTTTCTCCACCATAAGGAGCTTATTGTGTAGTGAACTCTCGAGTAAGGAGTACTCGAGGAATGGAGTAGGAACGAGGAGTGAGCTTCGTTGCCGAACCACTATAAATCCTTGGTGTTCGGTTTGATCTTTCTTTACCCTTAACTCTTTACATTCTTTATTCTTTTTGCATATACATGTGTTAGTATTAGATTAGCAACACTATCATTCTTTATTCTTTGTGGATATATTTTTGTTAGTATTAGTTTAGCTACACTATCATTCTTTATTCTTTGTGGATATATTTTTGTTAGTATTAGTTTAGCTACACTATAATTGTTCATATTGTGCATAAGAAGATTTCACATATTTCCTCAAGCCTAAGTTTTTGAAAAAGGATTTTTGGAAACCATATTTTAACAAATAATTATAAGGAACTATTCAACCCCCCTTCTAGTTTCTACAAAATGTATTAATACCCGCGAGGGGGATACATGCTATTTGAAAATAAATGAACACAAGTCATGAGTAATTGTTTGGACCCGAATGTTGCCTATGTTGTTTTACATTGTATTGAGTACCTTGTTGCTAAAGACCCTAAATTCATGAACTGTTAACTATGTTCTGACTTGATGTTGTGAGTTGGGAATATCCGCTTATTCAAATGATAGTACTATTGGGTTTACCACCCTATCTGAGACCAGGGCATTACGTTGAGTAACCTCTGGGAAGGATAATTTACGAGAATGAGATTTGGGTATATCTAGCAACTGATACCCTAGAGGGGCAATGGTTTTTATCTAGTCATGCTGGCATTTGGCGTGGGTGACTAATTGGTTAAGGGGTCGGTGTCATGAGCTTAAATACAATGTGTTGCCTTGAAATAAATTGTGTGTACGACAGTTTTATTAATGATTATGATTGATTTTCTTCTTGTGGTCAAATGTGATTTGATAAACCTATGGACTCGCTCAACATTATTGTTGACTCGTTTAAGCATGTGTTTTAGGTAATCGAAGGTGATTGATGGCGGAGCTTTGCTATGGATGTTGTGGGTTGGCTTTTGAAGCTTGTTGGTCTAAAACAATTTATATCCTTTTTACTATTGAACAATTTGTCAAATGTTTGTGTACTGTACTGTAACTTGTTGGTTTGCTGGTCGAGATCCGTGGAGACTAAACGCTTTACTCTGGTGTTGTTTTAGTACATTATAGGTTGAAATTATGTTTTAGACAATGTGTGAAATCTTATTTATATTTTATGTGTAAACGTCTCTATTTTGAGTCGTTGAATATACCTTGTGTGATGATGCGTGTGTCTAGCACCCAATTGTGTATTTCCGCTGCGCAATGTAAATTGGGGGTGTTAGAGATTGGTAATCAGAGCCACAAGTTATAGAGAACTAGGTCGATTTTGAAAATTGTCCTAAACTATAACTTTGTTGTCGAAAGTATTTATTTTTCAAAAGCAAACAACTTCTCTGCAACGCTTCGGTAAGATTGCTTTTAGTTTTGTTTTGTATTATAGATGTATCCCTCAGAACTGAAATGATTTCCCGAGAATTTGTTAAGTAAATACTATGATATTGTATCGAGGTTATTGAAAGTGCACTGAGTGCTTGTCATTATCATATTTTATTTTTGCGAGCATTGCATAAACATTATTTGCATTGCATTACATATCATGGGTTACGTATAACATTTGCGATGCATGAGTATTGTATATTAATTTTTAACAATGACCTTAAGTACCCTTGAACCCTTATAATTCTAGAAAATGACTGATATACCCCGTGAAGATTATTGGATTGAAATGAATGATATGTTAGAAGGTGAGGAAGTAGATAACTTTGGTGCTAGTGACGATGAGGACCCCTATGAATATCTGGATGATGGGATTGCTCCTACTGCAGTTGGACAGACTGAGCCTGAGGTAATTCAGGGTAGTTATATTCCGAGAGCTAATGTGGTGCCACCGACTGTTCAGGAATGTCAGCGACCTGTTGTACGTTCTTCTTTGCCTACTTGTGATAGTTATTTGAGTGGTTTGCCTAGAGTTGCCCGTGTTAGGAATGATTTCTCTACTGAGTCCAGTAATGCCGCTAGTGCCCGATCTATTTACGATGATATTGCTAAAGTGTACTGTCCAGGTCCTAGATCATATGACGATATTTTTTGGTTTCTTAAAAAGTTTGATAGGTCTTTGTTTGAAAGGTATGTAGTTGAAACCCGAGTGATAAAAAGGTTTGAGCAGAATGAAAGACAGTTTGACAGGTTTGTTACTAGTGTGAAAAGGTCAGAGTATGTGCGGGCAAGGGAAATGGATGAAGTTGCTAGTCTGCGATCAATGGTGTTGAATCTGAGTGAGTAACTTGAAAGGTTTCATAAGGAACAAGAAAGGAATGCAAGGTTGAATGCATGGGACATACCAATGAGGTCTTTTCCTAGTCGAGGTGTGGTGATTCGTGATGTTCCAAGTCAGGTTGAAGCTCAGGTATTGGTAAAACCAGATGAAGGAGGAAGTCGAAAAGGAAAGGAGAAAGTGGAAGAAGATTCTGAGGAGGAGGATAGCAGCAGTGATGAGGAACCAATGTACAAGAAGCTGCAGGGATCAAATGCTTAGTGTTTTTCTTTATGTTGTTTTTATTAGCCTGGTTGTAATAGAACTTAAGTAGACTGGTACTGTAATTTATGATGAAACTTAATGACTCTTTTAAGTTTGCCGTGATGAAGGGCTGTAGTGACAATACTTGTCACGATTTTGTGGAAATTTTCAGTGCAATCCAAATTACCTTCATGATCTATGATTGTCTTTTAGTTCTTTTGTGATTTGGTTGATGATTCAGTGTGAATTGTGTTGTTTGTGTAACACCCCCAAATTTATAGAACTCAATACAGCGGAAGACTCGTTGGTGTTACGGGATAGCACATTAATCACATCATAGACAACGCATAAAAATCGCGTCGTTTAATAATAAAAGCATTTCCATTCATAAATATCAAAGTTACATCGGTCCCAAGTCATATTATTTACAAAGTTTTACAAAGTATTTGAATGGAAATTATTGTTTAAGTGTGGGCCATGAATTCTTGTCGTCTTCCCGAGAATTACCTTCAAGTACCTGAGACAAGACATGTTAAAAGAAAAGGTCAGCGATAACGCCGAGTGAATTCATAGTGTTTAATAAATTCCATCAGTATAACATCGGTATAACATTATTACCAAAAATCATTTTTGTACAAATCATTGTAATAGGCCATAAAATAGCCAAAGTCATTTTATACAAATCCTTATCAAAATCATAATATAGGCATTTGCCTTAAAAATCATTATACGAGCCAATGTCGTAAAAACATCATACAATACGTCTTATGACGTTGTATGAAAATAAAAACCGTTATATGAATATGGTTATGAAAACCAAAACACGAACATGATATCAATAGTATGACCCTGTATTGCTAGTCAGGCATTACATCGTAATTCGGAGCGTCTAGTAGTATTTCGTTAGTTGGATTATTATAAGCCGCATGACATTGTTACCTTACTAAACCAACAACGGGTAGCTAACCCGATACTCAATTTGCCCATCTAAAGTAGCGTGTCGTCACAAAGGTCACGCTATGTAAATCTTCTCATACATAAATTCGCTTACCAATCAATGTGGCACGACGGGGATCAACCGTCAAGGCGCGAACTGGGGTGATCGTCCCCAAATAGTACTATTATATGCACAAGCGTCTACCAAATCCCGGCAGTTCACAATTCATGCTAATGGGACTTTTAGTGACATAACCTAACTTTAATAATCCATTTAATTTCATCTATCGGGTCCTTTAATCATTTATCGGGTCATACAATCGGGTCATTCAATCATTCGGGTCCAAATCAATAAACAAACAATCGGGACAAATGGTGTCCTATTTTATAAAAACTAACATGTTATCTCCGTCGCGGGTTTACAAATCATTTTATAAAACATTTAAAAGAGTGCGAGGCTATGAACTCACGTTGATGTGGGAAGGCTGGTTATCGGCAATTCGGACGTACGGTACGTGCTTCAATCACGGAAACCTAGACAAATAATACTCCTCTTAGAAATTTGTCCAATGACTTTATAAAAATAACAATTATGTATACATATGATGATTTTATATATATGATGATCAAGTGGGTTTACATATTCTCGTTTGCTCATTTTAGTGTTATGTGTCGGTAACGTTTATGCTAGTTTACTAGTTTTACCTATTTACGTGTTTTAAGTCCAATAAACTTATTATAAGTTCTTTAACTTGTATTAATCCATGTTATACTTATATTATCAGTATCTACACTTAACAAGTTGGGCTTAAATGGGTTAAGTCCAATAAGTTCTTTTTATAAGTGTTTAACTTATTTAGTCCAATTATTAGTCCAATATGTTTACTTAGCTCGTTAATGTCCGTATGTCCTATAGTTAGGGTTTTATCGGTTTTTACTTGTTTTAGATACTTATATATATCAGTATATGACTTATAAAAACTTTATATTAGACGGGTTTGATCGTCTAAGTTTTAATTGGCGAAAAACGTTAATTTTACGGTAATAGCCGAAAAAGTCGTAAAAATCAAGTTTATAGTTTTTATTACTTATAAGTATTATTCCACTACCATTTTTATAATTTATACACTTATTTAACCTTTTACATATTTATATAAATAAAATCCATAAGTTAGTGGGTTTTTATTTTACATTTTATACAATATAATTTTGAGTGCTTATATAATAATAATAAACATTAATTCTCAAAATCTGATTTTTATTTTCATCTTCACCAAAACTGCCATATCTAGAGTTCTATATGGAGATAGAAGCTCAAATTTTTATCACATAAACTACATGGTATGTGCTCCATTTAACTCTTCTATAGCTACTGTTGAATCATCCTCTAAGTATTTTCTAAAAATCGTCCAAAACAGTGAACTCAGATTTGTACTTTAAACTTGTTTTGATCATATCTCACTCATTACAATGATTCCATTGCATGGCCAACTCTCACATGTGTAAAAGACATGTTACTTACTGTATATTGGTTCTACTTCATCATTTTATCAGTTCATGACATGTTTCTTTACTGTTTTATACAGCCATCATTTTTAAGCAAGATTTTAGCCTTATTTCTTATAGTTTTTCATCTTTTTAAGCATGTTTATCAACAACAAATCCCCACACAACACTTTAATCATCATTCATCATCATATACATATACATAAGTAAAATAAATACAAGATTACATAATCAAAAATAACAAGAGGATGAGGAGGACAATCTTTATACCACCAAGTTGATGTAGGTTGTGATTTCGACATGGATTTTGATGGAGAAACTTGTGGATAACCAAGACCATATTCAAGACCACAAATCTTCATGAATACCTTGTAGAAAATCAGCCCTAATACTCCATGGAAACTCCTCCTTGGATGTTAAAACTTGCACCAATCTTCATCTCTTTGAATGTAGATTAACATATGTTAATTATAACATATGTTTGTGGTTAAAATTTGTATGGATGGGGTGTTCTTGGTTGGATATGGGACGGCACAAGCAAGAGAGAAGGAGAGGATTGTGTGTGGTTTTGCATGTTGAAATGAGAAGTGTGGTATTTTCTAGTTGTTTTGAGGTAAGCTTGGCTTACTTTGTAAGCTAAGTAACAAGTGTAGTATGGAAGCTAGTAACTTGACACATCATGGGTTTGTGGCTTTTTTTTAGCCGTCCATGAGTGGGGGTGGGGCAAAAATGGTTTTGTATCATCCCCATTTATTTACGGGTACTCCTTGATTCTAGTTTCCTCGATTTGCGTGCCCTCGGGTCGTTTTACGGAAAACGTTTTTATAAATTATGAATCAACGTCACAAAACGAATCCAATAAAAATTGTCTCATCAAAAACCGAGTTCAAAAACGTAAATACGTAATCCTAAGGTTTCCGGTTTAGTCGTAAAGGACGTTAAAATAAAATCGTAAGTCCTAATCTCTTCTCGTAAATTTGTGAGTTTATGAACTAACACAAATTTAAAACTCCAAAATAATATTCACGGATAAATTTATTTTCTGAAATGTCGGACTGTCACCAAAGACGGTGTATGTAAACATAAGCACGTAACGTTGAATCCTCCGGTTTAGACGTAGTCGATGCTACTTCAAGACGTAAATCCAAATTTCTTCCCAAAAATAAGTGAGTTCATAATATAATATTAAAATAATGTTTTCAAACAATATTTGAGAATAAAATATCAACCATAAATTGACGGATTGTCACAGCATTTACCCCTAAACAGGATCTTTGTCCTCAAAGATCATCTTACTTACTCGCTTCTTATAGAGTTAAAGCCATATGGGTATTTCCTCCACATTCGGTCTTTTCTCACAAGTGTAATCCATTACAATACGCGAGTTTCATCAAACATAACTACGGGAATAAGATCAGGCTAAATGTTGACTTACTCCTCTATCCATGATGTTCACGGGTTTTTGATGAATGAAACTTTTCGCCGATCTAAACATTACTAAGAAACAATCAGATTCTCACTTGATAGACATTTTATCAAGTTTGATATACGAAACATAATTCACGCAGCTGTTGAAGTCCTAGGGTAGATCCAGCTTATATGCCTTTCAATCCTAACTTTTACATCATCTCAATGGTCCCATACAACGGGGACTTATATCCCATGATTTGTCAGATCATTAATTCATTTTTCCAAGGTTAAAAATTTTGGCATAACTTCGCCACCCATCTGGCACTTCAAGATCTACATTTCATATTCACATAACCTTCTGCCCACTATTGGCAGTCAATAATCAAATCCTAATTTCAACAATCATTTCAGGTCTCACGGGTCGAGTATTTTGTAAGGTTAGGTTTGCCATCATAGGAAACCTTAAACCTAAAAGACATGTCCAACTCACAATGGGTGTATGTCGGGTGTCTTCGTCTCAACTCTTTCTTACAGATGCTCTACTATTTAGATCCTAACAAGATTCGATCTCAATCCTAATACGATGATTTATCAATGATAATCCTTCCAAAGGAAAACGATTATACGATCTATTAACAAAGGTCAATCATTCAAATATAAAACAGCACTTATAGTATTTTGTATCGTTACTTTACCTCGTCCCTTCGATTGGGGTGGTACATAGTACTCTCATCAAGGTTCGTTCTCAATGACTTCTGAGCAAATCTCTAGAAATTCGATGCGAAGCGAGGATCTTGATATAGATGTTCGATACAGGCACACTATGTTTACATAACTCTTTTGCATTTATCATTAACGGGAATGATATTAGCAGATTTGGTCAGTCTGTCGACGATGACCCAAATCGAATCAAATTCAGATGATGACCTTTGCAATAGTTATACGTTTACTAATGTATGAGGCGATCTCTGCCTTCATAATTTGCCATTAGTTCAACTTCTCCAGACAAAGATATTTTTAGTCATAAATGACATAAATAGAATACTTATACTTACAAATTCCAACATAACTATATCTCACAATCCTCTATATTTAGACAATCACAAGTGGTCTTTAAAACATTTAACGCTATCGGCTTCTCAATTCTAATGGTTCACATTAGCCGCGAATCACTTTTATTATCTATATTATCCTTTTTACAAACATTAGTTATTTTTAAATTGTTCGGCAATTTATTTTACATTCATTATTAAGAAATACATCGTAATTGATTCTTTATCCTTTTTATATAATGTGTCAGTAATTATATTCACCTTCCTTGATGAAATAAATATCATGTCTACAATTCACTCAAAATTCCTTTCTTCATATTTTCTATGTTTTAATTTCGTCTCAACTATTATTTTTATCAGTTTTGCTCAATCTGACGTTTAAAGCGTCCATAATTATTACAACTAATTAAATATTAAATATTCAATTTTTATGTAACGTAAACGTAAAGATTTTAAATTTCTTAGTTCGACCAATTATAAAAATGTTCAAAATAAATTTGAATTTAATTAACAAGATTTTTGTTGATTTATCGAAAATAATTATTAAGATTCGTAAATGTCTGAAAAATCTTTGGTTATACTTTGGTAAAAAATTTCTTAGTTGAAAAGCAAAAATTGTCGTTTCAAATTTCAAGTCATAATTTATATAGTTTCCTCAATTCTTCTTAAGATGTCCAGAAGTATACACAAACATTTACCCCTAAACAGAAGTTTCGTTAAATGATTTGTGTATAATGAAATAATCCCTTAAAAATTCTTTATTAAAATATTTGTCAAAACATATTTCCATTTTCTTTTTGGTAAAACCAAAAGTTTTAAATGACTTCTAAATTTTGAAGAGTCAATTTATATTCCATTATCTATTAATCACACGGTTAAATAATGTAAAGGATTTAGTCTTTAATCACATATCAATTATTCAAGGTACCGGTTTTTATTGTTCGGTCAATTTAGGGCAATCTATAAATAATTATTAACTCATTCTTATTCTTATAAACAAACATATAGTTCTTAATGATCACGAGCATGAATTTATCAAATTACAGTCTACACACGTGATTCACCAAATTTATGAATGCTACATGTGTATTAGTTAATCCAAACGTCACCACGTGAAACTCATAATGTTCATTACAAGTACAAGATGTAGTGATTGGAATACATAATCCTTTTTCGCAGATGCGAAGTTGATGATAACTGTGCCATGGATCAAAAACCTTGTAAATGATCGAACAAATCTTCCATTTCGAGTTATGGATATCGTTTTCGATTGTCAATTTACTCAGTTCATAGTAATCTATAAATATAAGGAATGATAACACCATAGCTCTTCATGATGACGAGCTCGGTAGAATAAACTCTTTCTCCGACAACTCTCTCAGTTGTACGGTAATTCCTTTAATTCAGATGGTGCTGACATACAGTGCACATACCACAGGTGCAGCACCGGTAATATAATCAAATACCAATTTCAACTTGCCTTAATGGCGAAAGTCTAGGTGATTTACCAGCAAATACCTCCTAAAGTTTTAAATAACAGAAACATCTTTTAATAATTTCGTATTAGGTTCTTTCTATATTATAATATCTATGACTAATTCACAACCATTCACGGTATAATTTCAAGTCCAAATACAGGATATCGTCATTCATCAGGAATTATTTAGATCATTTTTGATAATCAACATCTTATCATTTAGGGGAATTCTATTCGAGTTCCCATCAATTAAGACAATGTTGTCATGTCATAATCAATCAATCCATTCTACTGGCACTATCAACTTTCCAGTTTTATTGCCGTCGATAAGATGTGAACTTCTCAAAAGTCTATTAATAACTCATAATTCTTCACAAGTTCAAGGATATCTGGAGACATAACTAACCTTAAAAGAGTAAGGTCAACGCATAATCTATGCGAGAGAATTTCAAATCAGATACAGACGAAAACATTTACGAATATGAATATATCCCACGTTTTCATAATTTGAGTACGCATTCGAAAGCTCCTCGGATCGTTACCCAGGTCATTCAAATGAAATCAAATCAAAAGAAATGATAAGAACGTCAATACATCCAGTCGGGTATCAACACTCGGTAATCAGATACTTTTCCTAAGAATCTCACTACGGGAGAATTGGACAAGAAAGAATTGTCAATTGTCAAATAAGACAATTTCCACAGATGAGTAAATTCGACTCAGAAGAATAGATGTTACAGGCACATATGTAGGTGTCCTAACACTATGTCCTTATTTTTCACTTCTTGCAGATCTCATAAAGTTTAATCTTTCACAATCTTCAAAGAAACTGTAGTGTTTATTGATCAGTTTTATGGTGACTACTAATCAGCCTTGCGTGGTCCATTCTAAATTGTATGTAGGCGCGCAACTATATACAATTTCAAGATTAACGATGCAATACTCAGTTCGTCAAAACTTTGTCATCATATTTATAATAAAAACATTTTCATGCTTAATAAGAATCAAAATAAATTTACAAAGATTTTCTTTTTTATTAAAACAATTAAGTTTTCCAAAGTGTTTTATAAACAACTTCATTTCGATAACGATTATTTATAAGTCTCACTTTAAATAATCCATATGGTGATGAAAACCCAATTTTTCTCAAGGGATACTGTTTTAACTTATAAAAACAATGAGTGATCTGCAAAAGAGTGATGAAAAGTTGTTCACCAAGAACTAACTACAATCTTATAGGAAATGAGCTTAGCCAAACAATCTTGAGGTTCATGACCTCGATGGCACTCAGGAATAATCCACAACGTAACTCAAATCAAGATGAGTACTTGTTCAATGGTTGCATCACTAATGCGAGCATTAGGATGAAGCAAGAAAAGATAGATATCATCGCTACATGTAGAATTTAGCAATCAAAGGTAGTCTTTTCATTAATCACAAACAAGTCAAAATTGTACCGTAACACATTACGTGTCACTATGTCATACAATTATCAGAACTCATCCTACCAACTGATATCTCAGTTAAGTTAGGGATTTTTAAAAGATACCACAATGGATACTAATCTACAAGAGTCATTAGGTGTTCCACATGTCCCGAAAGATCCATCGGTCCCAATTCAGAAGAAGATTTCTTCAATTTATTTCTTGGACACTGGGCATCCTCATTAGTGGACAATGGCCTAGGAACAACCCTTAACACGAACTAACAATCAATTAAAACCTTATAATTCAATCACAGAACTTAACGACTTCCTCTTAATAATTTCTTATTCCATACAAGTTAAATTTTACTTTATTCAAGTTTCAACCAATTTTATACTCAATTCATATCCTACCTCATTTCCCAATACTTCAACTTTATTTTTAAACCTTAAAAAGGGCAATAAAAGCTCGATATGATCAACACTTAATTTCCAATCCTATAGCTCTTACAACAACAATTATCAAATGAGTCACTAATATTAAATGACTCACACATTCAATTAGACTTCTCGGAAAGGTATTAGTGGCATGAGGCTTTTGGGTAATGGTTCCAATGACAGCCTCAAGTGAAACATTCACCCTTTCGATTTCAAATTTAAGAATTGGATGACAACGAATCAGATGACATCTTTCCAGGTGATAACGTTTTGTCAAACTCCACTCTATAAGGAAAGATCGTCATGACATCGATATCAGATTTAATCTCGCCAATTCTTCTTCAAAATCACAATCAACTAATATCTACATTTCTACGAATATTAACCATTTGTTGGGATCATAAATATCCACAACTTGGTTTAGATCTAGGATAGCTAGAATTCCTACGAGAATAGCTTCGATTAATTTACTAGGGGATTTAGGGTACATTGTGACAATCCACATCGTATAAATACCTCGTATAAATATCAAAATAATCATCAAACAATCATGTAATAAAATTACATCATATATATATAATCCAAGTTATATATATATTAAAATAACACTTCTCAGTCTGGCCTTGTCGGTAACTCGGGAATTCTTCGGCACCGTTATAGTCAAAAGATTTTTAGACATTTTTAGAAAAATGTTTATAGTTAAAAGATTTTGAAATGTTTTATTCAAAACCATGGTTTTAAAAATCTTTCGTTCTCTATAACGAGAGCTCTGGTACCAAACTATAACACCCCCAAATTTATACAACTCAATACAGCGGAAGACTCTTTGGTGTTACGGGATAGCACATTACTCACATCATACACAACGCATAAAAATCGCGTCGTTTAATAATAAAAGCATTTCCATTCATAAATATCAAAGTTACATCGGTCCCATGTCATATTATTTCATACAAAGTTTTACAAAGTATTTGAATGGAAATTATATTTTAAGTGCGGGCCATGAATTCTTGTCGTCTTCTCGAGAATTACCTTCAAGTACCTGAGATAAGACATGTTAAAAGAAAAGGTCACCGATAACGCCGAGTGAATTCATAGAGTTTAATAAATTCCATCAATATAACATCGGTATAACATTATTACCAAAAATCATTTTTGTACAAATCATTGTAATAGGCCATAAAATAGCCAAAGTCATTTTATACAAATCCTTATCAAAATCATAATATAGGCATTTACCTTAAAAATCATTATACGAGCCAATGTCGTAAAAACATAATACAATACATCTTATGACGTTGTATGAAAATAAAAACCGTTATATGAATATGGTTATGAAAACCAAAACACGAACATAATATCAATAGTATGACCCTGTATTGCTAGTCAGGCATTACATCGTAATTCGAAGCGTCTAGTAGTATTTTGTTAGTTGGATTATTATAAGCCGCATGACATTGTTACCTTACTAAACCAACAACGGGTAGCTAACCCGATACTCAATTTGCCCATCTAAAGTAGCGTGTCGTCACAAAGGTCACGCTATGGAAATCTTCTCATACATAAATTCGCTTACCAATCAATGTGGCACGACGGGGATCAACCGGTCAAGGCGCGAACTGGGGTGATCGTCCCCAAATAGTACTATTATATGCACAAGCGTCTACCAAATCTCGGTAGTTCACAATTCATGCTAATGGGACTTTTAGTGACATAACCTAACTTTAATAATCCATTTAATTTCATCTATTGGGTCCTTTAATCATTATCGGGTCATACAATCGGGTCATTCAATCATTCGGGTCCAAATCAATAAACAAACAATCGGGACAAATGGTGTCCTATTTTATAAAAACTAACATGTTATCTCCCTCGCGGGTTTACAAATCATTTTATAAAACATTTAAAAGAGTGCGAGGCTATGAACTCACGTTGATGTGGGAAGGCGGGTTATCGGCAATTCGGACGTACGGTACGTGCTTCAATCACGGAAACTAGACAAATAATACTCGTCTTAGACATTTGTCCAATGACTTTATAAAAATAACAATTATGTATACATATGATGATTTTATATATATGATGATCAAGTGGGTTTACATATTCTCGTTTGCTCATTTTAGTGTTATGTGTCGGTAACGTTTATGCTAGTTTACTAGTTATACCTATTTACGTATTTTAAGTCCAATAAACTTATTATAAGTTCTTTAACTTGTATTAATCCATGTTATACTTATATTATCAGTATCTACACTTTACAAGTTGGGCTTAAATGGGTTAAGTCCAATAAGTTCTTTTTATAAGTGTTTAACTTATTTAGTCCAATTATTAGTCCAATATGTTTACTTAGCTCGTTAATGTCCGTATGTCCTATAGTTCGGGTTTTATCGGTTTTTACTTGTTTTAGATACTTATATATCAGTATATGACTTTTAAAAACTTTACATTAGACGGGTTTGATCGTCTAAGTTTTAATTGGCGAAAAACGTTAATTTTACGGTAATAGCCGAAAAAGTCGTAAAAATCAAGTTTATAGTTTTTATTACTTATAAGTATTATTCCACTACCATTTTTATAATTTATACACTTATTTAACCTTTTACATATTTATATAAATAAAATCCATAAGTTAGTGGGTTTTTATTTTATATTTTATACAATATAATTTTGAGTGCTTATATAATAATAATAAACATTAATTCTCAAAATCTGATTTTTATTTTCATCTTCACCAAAACTGCCATATCTAGAGTTCTATATGGAGATAGAAGCTCAAATTTTTATCACATAAACTACATGATATGTGCTCCATTTAACTCTCCTATAGCTACTGTTGGATCATCTTCTAAGTATTTTCTAAAAATCGTCCAAAACAGTGAACTCAGATTTGTACTTTAAACTTGTTTTGATCATATCTCACTCATTACAATGATTCCATTGCATGGCCAACTCTCACATGTGTAAAAGACATGTTACTTACTGTATATTGGTTCTACTTCATCATTTTATCAGTTCATGACATGTTTCTTTACTGTTTTATACAGCCATCATTTTTAAGCAAGATTTTAGCCTTATTTCTTATAGTTTTTCATCTTTTTAAGCATGTTTATCAACAACAAATCCCAACACAACACTTTTAATCATCATTCATCATCATATACATATACATAAGTAAAATAAATACAAGCTTACATAATCAAAAATAACAAGAGGATGAGGAGGACAATCTTTATACCACCAAGTTGATGTAGGTAGTGATTTGGACATGGATTTTGATGGAGAAACTTGTGGATAACCAAGACCATCTTCCAGACCACCAATCTTCATGAATACCTTGTAGAAAATCAGCCCTAATACTCCATGGAAACTCCTCCTTGGATGTTAAAACTTGCACCAATCTTCATCTCTTTGAATGTAGATTAACATATGTTAATTATAACATATGTTTGTGGTTAAAATTTGTATGGATGGGGTGTTGTTGGTTGGATATGGGACGGCACAAGCAAGAGAGAAGGAGAGGATTGTGTGTGGTTTTGCATGTTGAAATGAAAAGTGTGGTATTTGCTAGTTGTTTTGAGGTAAGCTTGGCTTACTTTGTAAGCTAAGTAACAAGTGTAGTATGGAAGCTAGTAACTTGACACATCATGGGTTTGTGGCTTTATTTTAGCCGTCCATGAGTGGGGGTGGGGCAAAAATGGTTTTGTCTCATCCCCATTTATTTACGGGTACTCCTCGATTCTAGTTTCCTCGATTTGTGTGCCCTCGGGTCGTTTTACGAAAAACGTTTTTATAAATTATGAATCATCGTCACAAAACGAATCCAATAAAAATTGTCTCATCAAAAACGGAGTTCAAAAACGTAAATACGTAATCCTAAGGTTTCCGGTTTAGTCGTAAAGGACGTTAAAATAAAATCGTAAGTCCTAATCTCTTCTCGTAAATTTGTGAGTTTATGAACTAACACAAATTTAAAACTCCAAAATAATATTCACGGATAAATTTATTTTCTGAAATGTCGGACTGTCACCAAAGACGGTGTATGTAAACGTAAGCACGTAACGTTGAATCCTCCGGTTTAGACGTAGTCGATGCTACTTCAAGACGTAAATCCAAATTTCTTCCCAAAAATAAGTGAGTTCATAATATAATATTAAAATAATGTTTTCAAACAATATTTGAGAATAAAATATCAACCATAAATTGACGGATTGTCACAGTTTGTGCATGTAGTATCCATGACACGTCTTGATAAAGAAATCCTTCTTCTTATCTTGATATGAATACTTACTTGTCCTTTTTCTTCTGTGATGAAACATGAAGGAGTTGGGAGGCATTTTTCTGCCATTACTGAAGTTGTTTGATTAATACTCTAAATATGCCGCCAAAGTTGACAACTGCTACTGTGAATACCATGATTGAACAAGCTATTTCTAGAGCGCTGGAAGCCGAACGTGCTGCGAGAACCAGGAGACTGAGAATAGGAATGCTGCGGGTCAAGTTGGAGGGAATGCTGCTAATCCAGTTGAAGGTAATGCTGATGAACCGGTTGGAGGAAATGCTGTTGGTCAAGCTGGAGGTAATGTTGTTGCTCAGCAAGTACAAAAGGAATGTTCTTATGCTAGTTTCATGAAATGTGGACCTACCCAATTTCTTGGTACTGGTGGTGCTTTGGAGCTAAGAAGGTGGATTGAGAAGATTGAAAGCACTTTTGAAATCAGTGGATGTTCAAAAGCTAGTAAGGTGAAGTTTGCTGCAACTACTTTTCAGGATGATGCATTAAGTTGGTGGAATAGTCAGGTAGTGAAATTGAGTATATTGAAGTTCGTTTTTTCTCGATTCTTGACAAATTGAAAGTCCTAAAAATCTCAAGTCTTTAATTGTTCTTGGTTGTTAGGGTATTTGGATATTCTATGTCTATTTCAATCAACAAGTAAAAAGTGAAAAATATTAAACCTATGTATCCGTAAAACACTTTGCAATTACCAAATAATATTCACAAAAGTTAAAAATGTAAAAGCATGAAAGTAAAAGTGCTTGAAAAGTAAACTAAATGAAAGTAAAAGGGCTGAAATGTAAAGTTTAGAAACTAAAAGGACAAAAAGTGTAAATTCTAACTAACTTGTAACAAATTTAACCAATTAACAAACTTTCTAACTGATTTTGACAAAAAACTGAAAGTTAAGGGACTGACTTTATGAAAACCCTAATTACTTGCAATTTTAACACTCAATGCAAACAATTATAAACCAAAAGGACCAATGTGCAATTAATTGGAACTATTTATCAAAAACGAGCTAAGTGAATGAATAAGCTCATTTGAGCTTAATAACAGACCAAATATGCTCTAGTTTGTTTTAAAAGTCTTAAAATCCAATTTCAGTTAGACATGCACAAAGACACAACTTAAAAGCTTGTAGAACAAAAGATAACTTATTCCAATAAGCCAAGAATAAGCTAACTTGAAAATGAGACTTCCACAATCAGATTTTAATGCTCAATCTTATTAAACAACTTATAAGGAGTATGAAATGTCTTTCCAATCTGAAAATGATTCACTAGATAAGTTGGAATTTGAATTTAAGCTGAAAAGTGCTTATTTGACCAAACTTTGACAAAAAATATCCAAAAAGCTGAAAATCACCAAAACTACTCAGGACATGTTTCTAACAAGGTTTGTGAAAGAAAATGAACACATTTATGAAGTAGAAATAAAGATCTAAGAAAACAGTGGAGCTTTCATTACAGAAACTTGCGTTTGGTCTCTAGCTTATTAAAAAGCTTATTTCTAGCTGAAAACTAAAAACTATAGAATTTACTCTTACAAACTTAAACTTTGGATATTAGACTACAACTGAGAAGTGGTTTCAAGTAAAATGGTTAGGTAATGAAGACATGGCATGTGATTGAATTAAGCTAGTTTTCTGAATGAACTAATGAAAATACTTGACCCAAACCTTTTTCTAACCAATTGCCTTTTTGACCACAAAATTGAACAAATGAGTTTAAACTAGTTTGCTGAGTGTAAATGAACACTTACCATAGATTCTATCAAACTTGAATAAAAAAACTAGGCAAATCCAAATACCATTTAACAAGTGTGCTAAGAACTTTTTCAAAGCAATTTTGAGTAAAAGAGTAAATCAAGCTATGACTTCTATCAAAACTTGTTTAATGAGTGAAATGAAGAGAAATTGAACCAAATTCAGACTTGTTCACAAGTTACATCACAAAATGCACTCAAAAACTTTTAACTGATGAAAATGAAAGCTGAAATCAAGTAAATGCAGATTTAAGGTACAAGACTACTCAAATGCTATCAATTCAACAAAATTACACTAAAACAAAGCTAAACAGCAGGTAATGTTTACTCTAGGATTTAAGCATGCAATACAATTCAGGGGAACAAAAATCAGAAATGTGAGACCTTCTAGCTTGAAGCCTCCATTGATGGAGTAGAGGAGTGCTGTACTCTCTGAAACAACTTCCTTCAACCCAATTCAGCTACAATCAACTACCAAATCACCTCCAATAGCTATCTCTGAATCAAATAAACAAGTACTGCTACTAAACTGCTACAATGGGAACTGGCATGAACTGCTAGGCTGAAATGAACAAGGCAAGCTTCGAAAACGCCTCAAATACACTTCATTGATCAATGATGATCAATGACATCACAAGGCATTAACAATAATGAAGATTTGAGTAGGTAAATGAAGATGAGAATAGGAAATGAATATTTTTTTGTGCTTTTATTAATTTAGGAGGGAAAAGAGGTTACAACAGCTTAACTAACTATCTAACAAACTCTTAAGTGTGTGTCAAACACTTAGGAGTTGTTATCTAACTGAATGTAGAAACAGAATTGAGAGGAAAAACTAAAGTGTTTGTTTTTTCACACTTAACTACACACTAAAAAATGAAGTACTAGCTGCTATTTATAGAGAATCAATGATGAAATGTTGGGAAGAATAAAGTGTCTCAATCAATAAGGAGGTGCCAAGTGTCTTCTTCTGTTGAATTGCAGATTCTTCATCAAGAACACAAAAGGGGTTTTATAATCTATTGATCTTCAGTCTAATTAAATTGTGCAGTTGGATTCGTCATCTCATTCTGAGTATTTTTCATGTAGAAAGTATTTCATGAAATGCCTTGTAGCTCCAAATCGATCCTGGGCTTGTTGCTTGAAAGAGATGACACGTGTCATGATTCTATTCGTCCTTAGCCTCACACATGGATCATTATCCGTTATGGATATAATGGATTATTGCATGTTGAATTCTCATTGGTTAATGAGTAATAAATTCGCCCTACTTCAGCTTTGTTTGAGAATTGAGAGTTAGTGGCCAGCTGTCGCATTAGGTGGCAATCCAAAACCCATTTTTCCAACCTTCTGATTGGTCCTCCTTGTGTTCACACGGATTGATCCAAAGTATATGCAAATTTGACATATTCAGCCCTTGGACTTTAACAACTTCTTCATTGTAGCTCCTTTCTTCATTCCAATGGCAAATTTGGTCCTTTGACTTGCATTCTTGACTTTTTAAGTCCATTGACTTGTTTGACTTGAAGTTTGATCAAGTTTGACTTTAATCTTGACTTTTCTAAAGTTTGCATTTAAGTCCCTCTTCTTTTGAATATTGTCAAGATAGGTCCTTCATCTTCAAATGGCTTGTCATCTTTGATCCTTCTCTTGTCTTTTCATCATAAATGAGCTTGATTTCCTCTTGTTTGCTTGAATTTATATCTTTGTTACCTATTTAAGCACAAACACAAAACATACCACATAATACTACTTTATAGCACAAAAGTTAGGTATTTTCTATGTGTTTTAGGGTGATTTGTTGATTAATTGATATTAGATTTTTCTCATATCAAATTCCCTACACTTGAACATTGCCATGACCTCATGAAATGCAATATTTTAAAGCATATATTTACATTTTCCTCATAATTAACCCACCTTGGCCAATATGGAATGTTTTTACACTACTCTACACTATATGATGCATGATTTTGATTTTTTACAATGCAATGCAAAGAGCAATTCTATTTATATATTTTTGATTTTTTCATAAATGGTTTTGATTGAAAAACTCATAAAGAAATCAATGACTTAAATTAGGGTTTTGGTACCATGGACACTTATCACCTTCAAGTTTCACTTTCCCCATACCAAGCTTAAAAATAGGATCATTGCATTCACAAGTAAAAAGTGCATCAACTTATTCATGACAATTAAAACCGGTTATTATTTAAGCAAATTGCTTGAAGGAAAATTTGTCATTATTTGAAGCGTGAAATATAAGAAATGTAAAATCCAAAAATAAGGAAGCAAGGTTTTAATCCTATGTAATCCTCTCATCCATTACTTGAAAAACCACTCACAATTAATATAAGTCCGTTTCAAGAGTAGTAAGTCATTCGCCTTATGTGTAAAATCCTCATGTCATGCATTAATAAGTAGCTACACACTCACTAAGGAAAGAAAAATAAAACTCACGCAATAATTTACATCCTCCGCCTTTTTGAGACTTTGGATCTTCAATCCTGCAACACGTCAAGGTAATATTGGATTGGAGCAACTATTAAATCCACGCAACCCGTCAAGGTAATATTGGAATATAATAGTTACTATAATTAACACTTCAACTACCCCTCTTGGGAGTCTTGTATAATTATTTTTTATCTTTTTTTTTCTTTTTCTCTTTTTTTTCTAGCCACTCATTTTTTTCATAATCCGCTCTTAGTTTTCTTTATTCCTCACAAATAAAAAGAAAAGAATAAAAGGAAAAATACCCGCTAAGTATTAAGCATGACATAAGTCTAGTACACATAAAGCATTCTAACTTAGAATCTTAAGACGTACTTATACCGACCATGAATGATTAGTCAAAAATGCATAAGAGACTACAAACCGATTAAAACCGTTCTTGATTATTTATTAACATATATACATGCGAAGAAAAATAGAGGTAAAGAAGAGAAGGGTTTAGCCACAAGTAATTATCATGAAGTTTATCTAGCCCTTTTATACTTGCTTTAACTCTATCATCTCCCATTCTCCACAAATTTAAAATCTCAAATAATGAGAGTCGTGGATGCTTAGCCTAATAGACCAATGAAGGACTAGATGGTTAAGGATACTAGCTAGAGAGTGCTTAGATAAGCAAACTCGGGTTGAGTCAAAGTATCCATGGCGGGCCTAATATGTCAAAGAAATCTAAATTTGTTAAACCATGTTCTTATTATATTTTTTCCTTTTTCAATTTTTCATAAAGAACAAAAGAAGAATGCAAATGTGTTATGCAAATGAAAAATGATTGATGCAAAAATTATGAATGCATATTTTTGGTGGCCAAAGTAGATCAAAAATTTGAAAAATGTTTGAAAAATTAATTTCCCAATTATCATGAAGGTCGATGACAAAGTGTAGGTAAGGTCACTTCGATAGAAGACCTACACTTAAGCTAAACATTTTCCTCAATGTTTAAGAGCATGGAAGTATAAACTTCCCCTACACTTATGACAATGAATAGACTTTGCTTAACCCAAGCTAAGGAAAGATCAACTATAGTGAATTCATTTTTTAAGCATAATGTGTCTATGAATAATCACAATAGTAACAAAGTGAACCGGATACAAGGGCCTCCTCCATAAGCTCCAAAGCACGTGATGAGTGAGCAACCCTACAAACAACATGAAGACAAAAGGAAGGTGTCCCCTACACTTCTCATTAACTCTATATCCTTATTTCTAACCTACAACACTCTAAGTCTAAAACCTCTAAACCTATTTATTCAAGATTGATTTAAGGAGTCTATAGCTTGACTCATCCCACACTTAAAAGTGTCTAAAACCGATCAAGGAGAGTAAAAATGTTGCCCTTTTTAAGAAAAATCTCCATGATGAGGTAAAGCAAGTTTTCAATTATCAAAACTCAATAAATATCCCCCTGGATCAAATACATAATTACTATCTCACTTATAACACAATTCAACAACTAACTTCCCAAGCAATGGGGAAAAGGGTGAGGTGTTGTTCTCCAAAATGGTTGCCCATATGTTCTTCAAAAGGTAATAGGGTGATACTCTCAAATATTTCACAAGTTTTCCTTTTGTTGCATCAGGCGGATACTGAGATGGTTTAGCAAGCTCTATACCAGGATCAAAATCCGTTCCTTGATGGGAAAACAACAAGTGGTGGTTGCCTTAGAACATTCTCCCTTGTAGGTCACATGGTGAGAGAAAGGTTGTGGATTAATGGGTAACAACAAGCTCTTTGAAGAAAACATCATGACTTGTTTTACTTTTTCACTTTGAAAGGTTGAGGTAGACAAGATAGTAGGTAAAGGATCCTCATGCAATAGAGATTCTAGAAAGAGTATGTCCCCCTACTCATCAATATATCCAAGAGTGTACTCAAAAGGGATATCAACCTCTAAAAACTCATCACTCTCATCCATGATAGAATCCTCCTCATCACCATAAACATCATAGATTGGTCTATCAAAGATTGGTGATTCCTCAAAACCCAAGGAAGTGTGATCATCAATGAATGGAGAGTCACAAGTGGAGAGCTCATCATCACTATAATCATCATATGTTGGTGTATCATAAAGAAGAGATTCATCATCACTAAAATCCTCATTGGTGTCTTCATCATGGTGGAAAAGTGGGTTATCAAATGAGGTTTCAAAAAGAGGATTGGAATGAATCACAAAATCACCAAAGTTAAGCTCTTGAGGTTCATGAAAATCCAAGGATGAGGTAATGGAGGCAATGGTCTCAACATAAGGTAGATCATAATCTCCACTTGAACAAGCTTCATAAAAATATTCATCACAAACTTCATCAAGGATATCATCTTGAGTTTCCTCCTCATTCACAACATCAATATGCTTCACCTTTTCGGGCTCATTATATTTCTTTGAAAACTTTCCCATGTTAAGCACAACTCTCTCATCTCCTACCCTCATTGTTGTTGATCCCAAACTTAGATCGATTTAACTTGTGTAAACGAGATTAAATCAAGTTAAACACGTAGAGAAACTTTGTTGTGTATAAAACAATTTAAGTATTATGCGGAATTAATACTCAAACAAGAACACACAAACAATGTAAACCAAACTTTCACTTGATTGATAAAAACGAACTTGCGTACAATGAAAGTGTTAGAACGTATATGAAACATAAACCTAAAGGTCTCCTTTTATAGACATAAGGAGCCTTGTACGAGAGTCTACGTATCAGCTATTTAAGGTAAAGATAAACATAGAAAATACATTGTTGATCATATCTTTACTAGAAACAAACTAGAAACATAATACTTGTAGACTAAGTCTTCTATCAGTGCTTGACTTCATCCTATCAACGCTTGACATCTTCCTGACAATGCTTGTTCTGTCAACGCTTGTTTTCTTCTTATCAACGTCCCGATTGCTCTTGTCAGCGTCCAAGTGTACTGGCTACATTTTATTCCCAACAATCCTCCCCTAAACTTGATATCTACTCTAGTAATAAAGTTTCTAAATAAAAACTAAGAACTAGGAGGATTCTTACAAATCTTATCAAATTGGTAATAAACATGCCTAATCAAATCTTTGGCCACGTCACTTGAGTAGTCAATCTCCAGCTGTGTTGTCTTCATCTTTTCAAAAACTTCCTTGGACATGGGATACTCAGCATCCACATGAAGATATTCAGAAAACTTTGTAGAACTCAAATAATACACACCAGCTGTTGAATACAAACGCCATTAAAGGCTTGTTTCTTTTTTTAGTGCTTCTCTATTAAACTCTTAATTAGCCTCTTAGTGGGAAGAGAGAGATAATTATGTGAGTGTGGAACAAGATTTTCAAAAGGATTTGGGCCCACAACCTTTCCCACGAAGAGGCATAAAAAGAAAAAGAAACACCCCCTAAAGTCCACTGATATCATCCTCAAGATCCTTCCAAACAGGATCTTCTTCTTCTGGTGCACACATTCTCTTGAATGTTGACCAAAGCTTTATTCCATTGACTGAAGTAGGTGCTTTAGTCTCATACTTGGCCAGCAATAACCTCCAAAGGTCTACCAAGTCTTCCCTATCCATACTTGCAAATAGAGACATAAGAGTAGTAAATGTGTGTACCTCTTTCCCATATCTACCAATCATCCAAAACCCACTTGCATCTTCTTCATAGCTAATGATAGGGTTTCTGGCATCAAGAGGTAACACTGGTACCATATCTGAAGCTTCCATGGGTGAGAGCTTAATGCTCCTCTAATAACAGCTTCACTGTGATTCACTTTATTCAAATCTTTAGGAAACTCAAGTGGAACTCCCTTCTTCAAAGGCCTTGGAACAATCATAGCCTTTTGAATCTCTATTTCTTCTGCAAATTCTTCTTTCCTTTCATCTGAAAGAAGTTTGATAGTGTTCATCTCTTTCACACTTGCCCAAATGGGATAAACCTTATACTCTAATTCTTCAAAGGATAATCCCTTCAATTTCTGAAAAGTCCATCCTGTTTGATGACATCTGAGCAACATGTAATAAAGCTCCCTTCTATCTCTCTTCAGCAGTGAGAAAACTTTCCTAGCCTTATGCTTCAGAATTAACTTGCAATCTGTTTGAACTCTTAGAAGAATCTCTAAACCCCAAATTTGATCTGAAATTTTCATATCTGGATTCTCCATAACCCTATTCTCCCAAGAATGGTACATCTGAGCAACTTCTGGCATATCATAATATACCTGCATTTTTAACTCTACAAGTTTCTCCCTTGCCAACTCATCACCATATTCAAGTCTTTCTGGTTCTTCAATTATCATAACACTTGAATCTGAACTTTCATCATTACTTTCTTCTTGCTCCTCAGAAGTAACCACAAATGGTGACTCACCAACCTTCTTCTTATCTTGTTCCATAAGTTGTGCAGCCAACTTTGAATCAAACTCTACTTGAGCTGCATCCTTGGGAACCTCTGCTTCTACCATGATTCCTTTACCCTTATCTAATGGATCAATGATGGGTAAAGATGATGATGGTACCTGTGAAGACACTTCCTTGATGATAACTGATGACTGGAATACATCAACCATATCTGCAGGTCTGTCAACGTTCAAATCCTGTGTGTCAATGCCTAACTTACTCTTGTCAGCGCTTGGTGTGTCAGCGTCCAAAATCTGCTTGTCAACGCTCACCTTATTCTTGTCAGCGCCTCTTGTGAACTGCTCCATCATTGCTGTAAAGGATAAGTTAAAATTTGTAGGAGTAACCAAAGATACATCAAAACCTGGTTGCTTCTTCAATTCAGTAAGAGCTTCAGCCACACCCAAAGATTCTCCATCATGTGAGCCTTTATCACTCACATGTACCTGCTCATCCTCCCTTTTGGAAGAATCCTCCATACCATGCCTATTGTTAGCATCTTCCAAAAGAACAATCCTCTCCCTCAATTGCTTGAGTTCAAGGCCTTGTATACTGACTGTTTGTACCAGGTCTACATTTTTCTTTTGCAAGCTAATGCAGACAGCCGTCAATTCCAACATTGTGTATGGTGCCAATCTGCCCTCCTCTAGAATGGGCATTTGACCTCCCATAGTAGAGTCATGGGGCATGGATGAGGTCTTAAAGATGTTAGGACTGACTTGGCCTGCATCTAAGCGAGTACCAATAGTCCCAGCCTCATCCATATCACCAACCACACTTGTGGTCGTGGTTCTCTCTGCAACATGGCTAGGACCACAAGAGGAGAACACTCTAGTAGTCCTTGGGCGTTTTACCAACCTAAATTCAGGGGGTGTAGAAGATGATGTGGATTGGGTGGTAGTTTGAAGGTTAAGGGGTGTTTGGGTCTGTTGTAAAAAGATGTCAACGTCTGGATTTGAAGTGTCAACGCCAACATTTAACATGTCAACGTTGAAGGAATCTTGGTCAAGTTCCATATGTTGAGGTGAAGGTGAAGGTTCAGGCAATGGTTGTGGGTCAGGTTGAGGTTGTGCTGCTGCAATAACAGCAAGCATGGCTTGGGTAAGGGGTAAGTCCCTGTGAGGGGGTGAATTCATCTTACTAAAATAGCTTTCTTTTGCACAGGGATCGCATAAAAATCATCATGATCCCTGGTGCAATACCTTTGCTCATCAAAAATCATTTGTAAAAATCTTGGGTAAGTTTACCCTTGTTTTTACACATGCCATTTGTAATACACACAATTGCACTAGCAATAGATCTGTTAATTTCGTTATGTGCAGTACATTTGGGACCTAAACATTGAAGGATGACATGTATTAAGTACTTCCAAGCTGGGGGAAATTCCTGTTTGTTATATTTATTTAAAGTTCACTCTTTAGGGAAAGGATAACCCAAAGCTTGTAGGCCTTGTTCTATCTTACCAATGGGTAGAGTGGTTATACCATCTGCATCATTAAGATGCAAAGCCTGGCGAACCAAGGCTTCAGTAACCACCCATGAATGCCCATGGACAATAGCTGTCAATGTAGTCACATTATTTAGTGTTGAGGAACTAACAGTGTTCCAAAACTATTTAATATGAGTGACAGGGATGGGAGGAGCATAAGAAAGTGCATACCTATGTGGAGATGCATTCAAATACGCCACCATCAGGGTGTATTGAGGAAACAGAGCATCATCAGCCTCCAAATAAGCAATCATATTATGCTGACTTCTGAATCCCAATACCAAGTCACTTGGTTTAAACTTAGGCGCCATTGATATAGAAAGCTGTTTGTGAAAGATTATAAAAGATGAATTATAGGAGAAAAGTTGTTAGACAAGAATATGAGAGTACCCTGTTTAAAAAGAAAGAGCCAAATTTATAGGAGGGATAGGCACATGTGATTGGTCAAAAATGAGGCAAGTATTTTCAAAATATGATGATGAAAATATTGAAAAGAAAATAAGTTATCTTGTGCATTAATTAAAAGTTATCAACTCCCAAAATTGCGGCCCCGATTTTCGTCAAAAATAACAACTGGATAGGACCCAATGAGTGTCAACGGTAAAAAATTACCCATCAACGCCCAACGGCTATATTCTTGTCAACGTTGGTAAAATCCATGTCAACGTCTAAATTGGTCACAACAACGTTTGAAATATATCTATCAACGTCCAAAAATAAAAATAATAAAAATGAAAAAGGACCTTAACAAAGTAATTAATCCTAGTGAAGATAACCAATAAACTGAAAATTACCATAGGGTGGCAAGCACTGTCCAATCATGCACACTTGCTTATGCAAGATAGACATAACAGTCCTCTAGTGTCCCTTACTAACCAAGGTTCTTAATAGTTAAGTTACCTCATAAAATCCCTTGTAACTTCCCAGGTAATCCCAATAGAAATCATACCCAAGTCTCCCAACAGACCACTCCTAATTCTAGGCCAAAAGGTCTTGGCAGCATGCATAGTATATCAACTTTGCATGCTACAATGCCTCATGAGATAGTAAACTAAATCATACTCACTAGTGGACACAATCTAGAATTGTGATAAGAGTATTATAAGAATACCCAAAAAGTCCTAAAAGGTTCCTAAACCTCCCCTTAAACTATGATACAAAAGTTGCCAAATATTATGCATGTAAATAAAAGTTTATATCAAGATAGGAATATAAATATTCCAACCATCATCCATAAATTGAAACATGCTCCAATAATGCTCCAAGGATCCATAAGCAACTCTGTATCCAATGGTACAATGCTAACAATGCCTGCACAATTAGATCAAAAACCACAAAACTAACATGTTGCTAACAACGTCACGATAACACTTATCAGAGTTAAGATAACCTTTGTCAGCGTTAGACAAATAAAGTGGAAAATCTAATTTCACATAAAGACCAATAACAATGCATATCCTGTACATACTTTTACAATAAGTTCCCAAAACACATTTTAAGTAAGATTGATCATTCCAATACTTGTTACCAAGTATTGAAATCTTCCAGTATCAAAAGGTTTAGTCAATAAATCAGACACATTTTCTTCTTTGTCAACCCTATCTGGTTGTATTAAACATTTTTCAAAACAATCTCTTATAAATTGATGTCTAATTTCTATGTGTTTTGTTTTAGAGTGATGTACAGGATTTTTAATAATGCATAAAGTACTGTTATTGTCTACAAATATCTTGGTATGCATGAAATTATATCCATAATCCAACAACTGGTTCTGAATCCATAAGACTTGTCCACAACAAGCTGCTGCAACATACTCTGCTTCAGTTGTAGAATTGACCACCACGTTTGTTTCTTGCATTGCCAAGAGATCAATTACTCCCAAGAAACTGACATCCACCAGTTGTGGATTTCCTATTGATAACTGTGTTTTTAGTTATAAAAATTGTTCTTTGTCGTCAGTCTAATCGAATTGATTTCCGCTTTAAAGTGTGACTCAATTATCTTTTGGTGGAAAACAAGGATTTGTCGTTCTAGTGTAATTAAATTGCAAGACTTTAAAGTAAATTGACTGGTACTTAAAACTAAAACTAATTAAAACTTAAATGGTGCAAGATTAAAACTTTAAAAGAAAATTAATTAAATGACAGAAAATTAAAGCGTGACGAAAAGTAAATTTGACGATGTAATAAAAAAGGTGAACTTTAATATTAAACTAAGACAACGCAAATAAAAATAACACTTAAGAAAATTGGCGAGAAAAATAAACGCTTGAAAATAAAAGAGGATAAACAAAACCTGCGTTGGAGCCCGAAATACTGTCACTATTTGGAATACCCAACAAAGTATGCTTATCCTGAATAACTTCTATACCCTTATCCGGAATAATCTCCGGTACTATCCGGAATAAAATTCCAAGTCCTTATCCGGAATAATTCCCGGCCGTTATCCGGAATTCCCGAAAACTATCACTATCCGGAATAAAGTTCCGGACACTTATCCGGAATCCAAAACTTAGGCTTATCCGGAATAAATCACTCGGTCCTTATCCGGAATACCTGCTGCTGCTTATCCGGAAAACCCGTCAAGTAGTTTATCCGGAATCCCCTTTCCAAGCTTATCCGGAATACTCTGTCACCTTATCCGGAATAACTCTTTGAAGCTTTATCCGGAATATATCAAACTACCAATATTCGGAATAAATCCTTGGACACTTATCCGGAATACTTTGTCGTGAAGCTTACCCGGAATCCACTGCCTGTTGCTTACCCGGAATAACCTGTCACTTTTATCCGGAATATACAAAGATAGCTTATCTGGAATAATTTCGAGCACGTATCCGGAATAATTTCCAGCAGCTTGTCCTGAATAATGGGGTTTTACCGAACCCGGATAAGAACTAGATTGCAAATAAGCTAAGGACTAAAATTAAGCTAAACACAAATAAGCACTTAATCAAAACTTTATCAAATCAATTTTAAGAAAAAGCTATTAAACCAAAATTTAAAAACTTTTAAAAACACTAAATAATAAAAATATTTAAAAACAACTTTTTATAAAAATTAACTATTAAGCACTTAATTAAATTTAAGAAAAACACAATAAGCTATCAAATCAATAAGCTAACACAATGATAATCATAAAAACTTAACAAGTAATCAAACAAGCACGACAATAAGATAATAAGCACAAGAATTAAGCAAAACAAGAAAGGTAGAATGAGAGATTAAAATAAAAACTTGATTAAAATTAAGATTCAACAATTAAAGTAAAGACAAGAATTAAAAGCTTACAAATTTAAGGTGCAAAAGAAATTAAAGGTGCAATTAAGTAAAGGTGCAAGTAATTAAAATGGAAGAACTAGATTGTCAAACTAGCCAACAACTCCTAATGACACATTAGGAGTCTATTTATAGTGATTAGGAAAGACTAAGCATGTGTTGGTTATTCTTCTTCTTCACGTCTTTTCGTCTTCTTAATTCTTCGACTTTTTTTGACTTTGTCTCAGGATTAATAAACTCGTCTTGTAATTTCTTCATTAATTTATACTTGAGTTCTTCGGCTTTTATTAAAATTCCGTCTTTAGAATTTTTCTTCGATAAATCTTCAGAATTGGCCTTGGACTTCCGTTCTTTAAGCACTCTTGATCTTTTGACTTCATCTTTTGTCTTTTTCTTCGATAAAAGCCCGTGTTTTCCTCCCTTTTCACATTTAAATCACAACAAAAACACAACCCATGCATAATTTCAACATTTACGACATAAAATACACGTTTTGGCTTGGTTATTATTGTAGTTAAGCAGTAAAAGAATGGGTGTTTACACACCTATCAAATCCCCTACACTTGACCATTGCAATGTCCTTATGCAATGTATTAATTACAAAGCAAGATTACACTTTTCATCACAATCAATCCACATTGGCCTTTATTAAAGAAATAGAAAATAACAAAACAAGTAAAGAAATCAAAGACTTACCTTAGGGTTTTGGAATGTCATGAATGATTATCATCCTCAAGTTTCATGTTCCCCATACCAAGCTTAAAAACGAGATCATTGTTATTATAAGTTAGAAAACTAACATGAACTCATGTGGGCCAACTATTTACTTAGACTCCCTTATTCCTAGGTGTATCTCTTATATTTTATTGTTGTCTTGAATGATCACGAGGATGCATTGTTGACTTATTTTGATAGTTATTAAGGCTGAAAATAAAGTGGGACGATTTAATCAATAGTTAGCTAAAGGACAAAATCTTTTAAAACTGCTTCTCGGGACCTCATAAAGTTCATATCTTGGCATAACTCGCTTCACGATTTGATACCTTTCTCGGACCGATATTTGGTAGTGAATTCATACTTCAAATCTTGAGAGACGTTCATGAAATAATGGTCTTCTCTTCATAATAGGAATTTCTTCACTTGAAGTTTTGAGAGATTCTTCATACTTGGACCACGACTTCTTCATTTTTCTCCAATCTTTATTTGGGATTTTGATATACAACGATCCGCCTCCTTTTAGGACTTGGATCTATTTATCCTCATACCTTGTTAGGGTCTTTTTGGATAGACTTCTCCATGATCTTTAGGGGAGTATTTGCTTTTCGTCGTGTGTCTCGATCCTTCATATTGATTCTTGATAAATGATTCTTCACATCACTTGGGATCTTTAGCAACATATGTAGCCCTCATGCCTTGTTAGGGCCTTTTCGGACTCGCCAATCTTCGCGTCCCGCTTCAATAAGTTATGCCTTGGCTATGAACTCTAATTAATACCGAGCAACTTTTAAACGATCTTGGGCTAGAAGCTAAGTAACTTTTCAAATCGTACAACCTTACTTATTGCAGATAAATTTATTAGCAAATGATGGGATAATAGGCTTATACTCAACTCACATAAATTCACGAAAGAATACCAAACTTATAATTGACTCTATCATCTCTCGTTCCCCACAATTTAAAATCTCAAGGAATGAGACTCGTGGATGCTTAGCCTATTAAATCAAAGTTTTGGGTTTTCGAGTCATCTATAGGATCTTGCAAACTCTTAGACTTTTTCAAGTTTAGAATTCGCATTTTAAAGTTCCCTTGATAAACAACTCTCTAGGATCAATTATAGGAACTTGCGAAAAGTTCTTGTTCTTAACCCGTGAGAGTTAAGACTTTCGCGTTTTAAAGCTCCCTATATAAAAGCCTAGCAAAACTTGACTTAAACACGTTAAGGATACTAGCTAGAGTAAACTTAGATAAGTAAACTCGGGTTGAGTCAAAAGATTCACAACGTTTAAAAATTAAACCCACTTTATTAAAATTTATTCTAGTAAAGAAAGAAAATAACTATACAAAGGTAAAACTACTAGGCCAAAATAGATCAAAAATTTTGAAAAACGTTGAAAAATCAATTTTCCGGTTAAAATGAGGACAAATACAAGCAAAAGACCACTTAACTTCGATAGAAGTCCCCCCTACACTTAATATAAACATTGTCCTCAATGTTTAAGCATGTGGAAGTAAACTCCCCTACACTTAGGACATTGTGCACTTTGTTTAAATCTTGTTAAGGAAGAGACAACTAAAGTGATTCCTACTTTAATATTGAGAAATATAAAATAGTGAATCGAAAAGAGTTTAGGATAGAACCGGGAAGACGGAAACACGGAATCACGGTTCGTCAAAAGTCATCAAGAATGGATTTTTGAAAGCTCGAATCCCTGCATATGATAAGAAAGAAGACAATAAACAACATACTAGGGTCTCCCCTACACATATTATAAAAACAAGAGAAAAAGGGATAGATACTTGGGTTGCCTCCCAAAAAGCGCTTGTTTTTTTATAACCGAGTCGTGAGCCTGACTTTACCTTGATTAGCATAGGAAGAAGCTTGAAAAACATCCACCGGGATCAAATACATGGTTTTCGTCCATCAAGTAGCACAGGCTTAAGGCGAACAAGGCAAGACAAAGAAGAGTAGGCAAGGTTCCCTTAAGCAAAGATGGAGCACGGTGGTAGTAAGGGTGAAGATGTGCAAGCATATCTCCTTGGTTTCCAAAAATCTTTCCTTTTATTTCATCAGATGGATACTGAGATGGCTTAACAATTGCAATACCGGGATCGAACACCTTTTCCTTTAGGGGAAAATAACACTCAGGCTCAGCAGATCTTGAAGAAGATCCGATCATAAATCTCGCAATCTTATCCTCAGAAGGTGGATATAGAGGTGTCAAGACATAAGTGCTGCAGATATCGGTGTCGGTCGACTTCTTCTCCTTTGAAGCGGGTTTCTTCATATCCAAAGTAGGATAAAGACCATAATCATCAAAGTCCAAATGAGGAGCATCACTCTCATGTGGGAAGTATGTGTTGAGAAAAGTAGCAAAGTCTTCCTTAAATGAGTAGTCATCCAAAGTAGGATTAAGCATGGTTGGCGGAGGATCTTCATCATGTGAAGAATCACTCGAGAGAGTATCAGCCTCATCAAAATCATCATAAGTGGGCATATCTGGATACTCAGAAGTAAAATCATCATAATCATCTCCATTGGAACTAGAATCGTCATCATAAGCATCAAAGATCGGTGGAGAATCATAAATTGGTGGAGGATCGGAATTGGAGATAGAATCATCCACATCATCTTGGAACAGTGGATTATCATAGCAAGAGTTGAATAGAGGATTGTTGTAGACGACAAAATCATCAAGCACATTAATCATATTCGCTGATTCTCTTCCATAGGATTTGTTTGTGATCTTCCCCATTTCGAACACTTGTGCATCATTCCCGACCCTTAAGATTAATTCACCTTTGGCAACACCGACTAGAGCTTTTCCGGTTCGCAAGAATGGCCGACCAAGTATTAAAGGAATACGAGGGTCCATTTCAGAATCAACAACAACAAAATTGACCGGAAAAGTGAAGGTGCTAACTTTAATGAACATATCTTCGTGAATACCAACGGGGTAAGCGAGAGTGCGGTTTGCAAGCTCAAGAGTCATCTTCGTTGGTGTAAGGTCAGGTAATGATAACTTTTTCCAAACACTTAAAGGCATCAAATTTATACTTGCCCCGAGATCGGCTAAGGCAGTAAATTCGTCGGTTTGGTTAAAAGTACATGGTAGCACAAAATGACCAGGATCTCTAAGTTTTTCCGGAAGTTCTTTAAGAAGGATTGTAGAGAAATTTTCATTCAAGCGAGTATTAACAAACTCGGCCATCTTCTCCTTCTTATTAACCAATTCCTTAAACATCTTGACAAATTGTGGCATTTGGGCAAGAGCTTCAACAAGGGTAAAGGTGACGGTCATGCCGGCAATCTTGTTCAAAAAGTTAGAGACTTGAACGTCATTCTTAGTCAAAATTCTAGCCTTGTCGAGTTGAGAAGGGTAAGGAATGCTGGATTTATAGGTGGAAGGTGGGGTTGGTGAAGGGTTCTTCTTGGGTACTTCTTCATGACAAGGCGAAGACGGTAATGGTGAACTAATACTAGGTGTGGGAGTAGGAGGGATAAATGGTGGTGGAGGAGGTGTAGATGGTGTAACTGGGGGTGGGATAGATGGTCCTACTAAAGTTGCTCCACTACGGGTAGTAATAGCACTCACATTCGCTCTCGGGTTGGTGACGGTGTTTGAAGGTAGAGATCCCGAAGTAGAGGGTTGAGTGGTTGGTAAGAAACTAGCCAGCATATTCTTCAAATCATTCGTTTGAGTGCTGAAAGAAGTTTGTATATCATTTCGAAGCTCGGATCTAATGTCATTACCTTACTTAGTGATATCCCCTTTCAAATTGATAATTTGGCTTTGTAGATTCTTGATTTGCTCTCCTTGGGTTCTCATTAAAGCTTCAACATCTTGATTAATGGGTGGGGCTTGTTGAGCGGGTGGGTGATAAGGATTAGAAGCTCGAGGTGGGATTTTGTCACACCCCACCATGGCGGAATATGGGGCGCGACGTATGGATATCATCACAACATGGCGTGTCTATAGAGATAACTATATGAAATAATAAATGTCCTAAAATGGAGACACAAAGTCATGACAATATCTCATCAGACTCAGGAGTCTAGGTAAGTAGGTAACAGTCCTACCTCTTACCCAAGACAAACAAATAACATAACCAAACAAATATATGTGTGCCACGGTATCACTTATTAAAAGAACAAATAAAAACTAAGAAGGAAACGGGGATTCTCCTTCTATATGCATTCCTAAGCTTCTCCAATCCTAGCCACTTATGTTCTCATGCTTAACCATAGTATCACCTGAAAGAGACACTAAAACACGTCAACATAAAGTTGGTGAGAGTCATAGGTTTAGACTCCAACGCTAAATCAATTACAAGCTGTGAATAACGAACACAAATACAATAACATATGGACAATGTGTTACATGTATGCATCAACAACTATCAATTCAAGATTAAACATTTCAAATCAAAACCAAGGCTCCTACCTTGCCAACAACATGGTACCATAGATGATCACACTATGTACCTATCCCAAGGACACTACCTTGTCAAACCACAAGGCCACTACCTTGTCCAACCACAATAACTGAGACGGCACGTGTCCCTCGATCCAAATCATACACAATCAAAAATCACATAGCAGTTAATCACATAATGTACACACAAGTCCATCTCAAATCACAAACACATTCACAGCATCAATTTAGAAAATAACTCAACACAGTTTCTCTTCCATCCCATCTGGAAGTCAAAATCAATATTAAACATGGGACTATGAAACTCACCTGATAGCTTCTTCACAAGTCCTCGCACTAGCAACAAGCTAACAAACCAAAAACACGAAATCAATACACGAACCAATCACTAAGATGGCTCATCAACCTATGATGGACATCTAGTCTATTCCCGTATAATTACCTCATTGTTAAGCTCTAATCACCCCATTACCCTTTGATACAATGTTTTGCTATGGGTTCAAGATTAGTTCTCGGTATCTCCTCGAATTGATCACAGCTCAAAGTGGAATGATTTGTTCTTGGTTACTAAAAGGGTGTTGGTTTGTTTATCTATTTTAAACTAATAATAAATAAATGTAAGTGGCGTTGAGTGAATTAAAAGCTTTGATAGATTAAACTAAATATTGATTAGGAAAATACTTAATACTTAAAACTTAAAACATTGTAAAACTTAAAAACTTAGTCCATCGGAATATAAAATTGCAAAGCTGTCGGAATGTCAAGATCATGACCATCGAAATATACCTAAAACAACCCATCGGAATGTCAAAGTAAAGTCCATCGGAATGTAAATGTTAGTTACCATCGGAATATTCAAAATCAAAGTTGTCGCAATGATGGCTGTCGGAATGATGTCGGTCGGAATGTAGCTATCGGAAAGTTCTAGATCGGAATATGGTAAATTAAAATTGGCCAGAGTTTCGACTTAAAAAGGACCTTAGTCCCGTCAGAATATGCGATCGCAATAAGCGATCGCAATCCAGATCGGAATAAGGGGCAAATGTCAACCGATCGCAAAGTAGAACCCATAAGGGTTATTGCGATCAAAATGAGAAATCTGTCGGAATGTGTACAAACCACAATATTGCGATGGAATCAATGTTGATCCGAAATTGGAGGCAGCCTTAGGACTCAAAAAGCAAAATCAATAAGCTAACTAATCCGAAACTTAAACAACTCAAAGAGCTTAAATTCGACAACTTGTAAAACGTAAACAATTATAAACTTTATGAAACGAACTTAAAAATGACTAAAACCCTTGTGAAATCCGAAAAGTAATAAGCTAAACTTGAGATAAGCTAATAAGCATTAAGAGCTTATAGCCTATACGCGTAAGAGCTTAAAAAGGAACAAGAAAGATTACGCTTTAATCACAAACTCTTTCAATCATCGAAACCGTATACAATCAAACAATAGGATCAAAGATTAAGTTAAACAAAGAAATGTAGAAGGAGATTAAAGTACTTAAAAGCTTAACTTGAATTAGATTAGAGAAATCTAAAATACAAAAATTAAAGAAAGCTTAAATTTAAAAGATGAAAACAAAGAAAAATTTAGTGAGAGAAAGTTGAGAACTTTCTCTTTCTAAAACTAGAGAGAATGAAAAAAATGAAAAACTAAGACTAACTAGCTCCAAAATTGTGAAGTGGAATCCTTTATATAGGTGTCTCTTGTGGGCTTTGTGAATGGGCTCGGTTTTGGGCTTCTTCTCTTCTTTCTTCTTTAGTCTTTACGTTTCCTTAAATAAACGTTTCTGACTTCAGATTTTGAGAAGTGTCGGTGAATAATTCCAACTCGTCTTATAATCTTTTGTTTAATAGACTCGAGTTCTTCGACATATATGAATCTTCCATCTTTGGCCCTTTTCTTCGATAAATCTTCAAATAGGCACAATGACTTCAAATCTTTTGCATCTCTTGGACAATAGACTTCGTCTTGAGTCTTTTTCTTCGATAAAACCCGTGCAATCCCATGTTTTCTTCAATAGGCTTAATAATAAGTCGTGAGTCATGGGCTTATGAGCTCATTGATTCGTGGCTTGTGGGCTTATATTTCAAGGCTTATTCTTCTAGCCTATCAAGCTTAGTTCATTAGGTATTAAGGCGAGGCTAATGCTAGTTTATCTAGGTTTAATGATTAGACATGTCTCCTATGTAAATAAATTCAAGTCGTGGGTTATAGATCTATCTAGGGTTCGAGTTTGTTAAGTGTTTTTACGTGTGCATGTTAGTCTAGTCAAGGTCTTCATAGATTCATAAGTATAGGTGCTCATGTCCATATTTTTTATGAGATGGTAAGAGAATGATAATGAAAATGGAGGTGGATACACTTACTTATTAGTGAGATTGGTGACAAGTGGTGAAACTAGCTAGGAACTCCTTGAACTACCAATATCTACATGTATGGTTTGCTATAGCCGCAACCTAGGATTGCTTTGTGTGCCTTGTTGCCCAAGATTGGAGTAGTAGCAATGAATGTAAGCATTAAATGAGCCTCGCGTCAAAGATTTGGGGTAGTAAATGTGTTTGTATATGTGTGTTCTTGTTTAACCGAGAGTGAGAGTGAGAGATATGAATGGAGTGAAAGTGTTAGTGTATATGTTTATATCCAAGTGAGTTGATGGTTTGTTGTGGTTTGGTTTAGGCCACGCAAAAGAGAGAGACAAAGGAGATTTAGTATCCTAGTATAGTACTAAACATATCCTAGGTAAGATTTAGAGTACAATATCCTTAAATGAAACAAATGTACAAGTTGGCTCTTGGGGTTCTTGTAGTCGTCGCATAGTGAGAGTCAAGGGGACATGGGATGTCAAAATAGTGTTTGGTTTTAATGAGTTATGTTGTACAAGTATAAGTAAATGATAGGTGTAGTTTACATAATTTTTTAGTTAGCTTAAGTGTGTTTAAGTGGTATCCAGCTAGGTTTAGGTGTCTAGGATGGTTTAGTGTTTGATTTTAGTCAATTGGTAGAGTTAATAATAGTCTAGGTAAAATAATGTGATTGTAGGTTTAATTCTAAGGTGAAATGGTTAAGTTTTAGGGTTTGTGGTGAAAGTATAAGTAGTAGTTATTAACATATAGTTTTAATAAAATAAAAGTAGGACACTTATTAAAATGTAATAATATTTAGTAAGTGTAAATCTAACTTGTGAAATGTTGGCTTTCATTTACTCATATAGTCATTTAAGGAGTATAGAAAATATATAACATATATTTTGTAGTAAATGTAAGTACTTGGTAGGTATTATTAATTGTGATCATGGTTTTAGATTTTTATAAACCTAAAATGATGTATGCAATGCTCATGTGTTCCAGGTGACTTAATAGTCCCAGAAATGATCAACTGTATGTTTGTATTTAATAAGTGTGAAAACACTTATCCTTTTACCACTTATTTCCAATAATAACAAGACCAAAACGTGTGATTTATGTCGTAAAAGTCGGAATTATGCGTGGTTTGTGTTTTTATTGTGTTTTAGGACCAAAATCTGAAAAAGGAAGAAAACACGGGTTTTCACGAGCTTTTATCGAAGAAAACGGGAAAAGACGAAGTCAAAAGATCAAGAATGCAAAAAGAACGGAAGTCCAAGGCCTATTCTGAAGATTTATCGAAGAAAAAGTCTAAAGACGGAAGTTTAACGAAGTCGAAGAACTTAAGTCTAATAGAAGAAGAAAATTGAAAGACAAGTTCAAATCCCGAGACGACAAAGACAAAGAATTAAAGTCGAGTCGAGAAAACGTGAAGAAAGTAAGAAAGAAGATGCAACACATGAACTCCTTCCACCTTCCCTATAAATACCCTCCTAATAGTCATTAGGAGGGGGGTTAGATAGTTTTAGTTAATTTTCATTTTTTCATTTTTTCTAGTTTTAGAGAGAGAAAGTCTTAAACTTTCTCTCACTAAGTTTCATCTTTTTCTTAATCTTTCAAGATTAAACATTTGTATTGCTTATTTTTTTTCATTAATCAAAGTTCTATTTTAAGCTTTTAATCCTTAATCTCATTCTACTCTTCTTTGATTTTAGATTGATTTTGGTGCGATTATCATATGATCCGTGTTGTTCTAAATGATTTCGTGCTTAAAAGTTAATCTTTTGATCATTTCATAAGTTTTCATTTGATTAAGCTTTAAGACTTTTGTGCTTATTGGCTTACTTTTATGATTAGCTTATTTACTTTATAAAAGTTTTCTTTAAAAAGTTTATGTTTTTTATTGTTTGATCCAAAAAGTTGCTTATTTTGAGGTTGAATAAGTTGATACAAGTGCTTATTCGATCCGGTTTAGTCATTGATTCGGCTTAGTTTGGTGATAAGCTTATTATATAGCTTATTCATTAGCTTATAACCGAATCCCACCATTTTCGGAAAGGGTATAAACCCCTTTCCGATTGACCCATTCCGAGCAGCCTCCCTTACCACCCTTTCCGATTGACCCATTCCGAGCAGCCTCCCTTACCACCCTTTCCGATTGATCAATCGGAAAAGGGTTTACATTTTTCCGATCTGCACCCTCAAGTATTCCGATCGAGTGATCGGATTAGGTATTTGAGTATTCCGATTTGGTCCTTGTTTCGTATTCCGATTATAGAGTTTCTGGACATTCCGATTTGGTCAAGTTTGACTTTCCGATTAGTAGGTTTTCCCAACATTCCGATTGCCCCTTTGTTACATATTCCAATCGCAGGTCCTACCAACTTTCCGATCAACCGATCGGAATATATTCCGATCGGGACACCTTTTTGGGGCTTATTCCGATTGTTTGCATTTGTTTGATATTCCGATCTTACTTTCTTTTAGTACTTTTCAACTAAGTTCTTATTTTTAGAAAATTTTCCAAGAGTTAGTTTTATTTAGTGTGCTAGTACTTTTCCATTGTTACCTTTAAGTTTACAAGCATTTATTTTTACTCGTCATTTTAGTATTAATCTTTATTCTTCCATTTTACTCAACGACACTTTAATTACTTGCTAATAGTTTTAAATAGTTAATCAAAACCAAACCATTATCTTGATTCACCAAAAGACGATTGAGTCACACTTTAGACCGGTTTTCAATTCGAAAAGACTTGGGACTACGAATTTTGATACGAGGCCTAAAAACCTAGTATTAAATGGCGCCGATGCCGGCTCTTTTCGTTACGATTAACAGTTTCTAGTGAGAGACGCATTGAGTTTTGGGATCCGTTCTTTGAACGTTATTTTCCTTGCTTTCAAAAATTTCAAAAAAATCCTAAAAAATATAAAACTCTTCAAAAATACAAAAACATTAAAAAATCATTAAAAAGCAATTCATTTCTAAAGGTTTTGCACCAAAAAGATTATATAGATATTTTCTATGTGTATATTTTTCTTCTGCAGGTGTATGCGTACTAGATCTTCGACCTATTCTGAGCCCGAGACTCGTGAAGATTTAGATATGGCTGGTGTTAATAACAACAATAATAACCCACCTCTACCCAATTTGAATAACAACAACAACAACAACAATGTCCACCTACCTGATTTACGAACAATGGAGGAATTGTGTCAACCCACCATGAACGGACCCGGAGGCCCGATTGCGCCAATGCACGTCACAGCTCAGGAGTTTTCGTTGAAGCATCACATGATCCAGCAAGTGCAAACGAACCCATTTCGCGGAATTCCGGATGATGATGCCAACAAACACCTCGACAAATTCATTACCATTACCTAAAGCATGAAGTGCTCCGGTGTTTCAATGGATGACCTTCGCCTCCAACTTTTTCCCCACTCGCTTTCTCACCATGCCGAAAAATGGTTTGACCGTCTTCCTAAGAATTCTATTCATACGTGGAATGACATGACTCAACGTTTTTTATCGCGCTACTTTCCCCCATCCATGGTCACTAGCCTTCGTAACCAAATCAGTGGATTCATGCAAGAGAATGATGAATCGCTTTTCGATGCTTGGGAACGGTACAATGATTTGATCGACCGCTGTCCAAATCACAATATGCTTCCCGTCACTCTCATTGACACCTTCTACAATGGTCTCACTTTTCGTGATCGTGACACGATCAATGCTGCCGCCGGTGGTACTTTTATGAAAAGGAGACCGGAGGAGTGTCGAGAGTTGATTGAAAACATGACTACTCACCACAAGAATTGGGATTCATCCGCATCCTCAAGATCTAACTCGAGAGTCAATGTTTCTTCTACTACTTCCAATCCTGAGATATCCGAACTTACCCGACAAATCGCGAGTATGCACAAGGATTTCATGTCCATAGCCACAAACCAATTTCAACAAGCTAAAGCCGTTGCTATTTCTTGTGACACATGTGGTGGTCCTCATTCTTATAATGATTGTCCTTCTACTCAAGACAATTATTCTGAAAACGTTAACGCAGCTTACGGCACTTATCCCACGGGAGGCTATTAAGCCCGCCCTCAAGGAGACCGTGGCTTGCTAAGTTATCGTTCCAACAATTATCTTGCTCCTCCAGGTTTCCCTCCTGCAAATCAAAACCAACAACAAAGCTATAACCGAAACAACCAATCCAAACCTCGTGCTCAAAATCAATATCAATCCCAAAGAAACCCATACCCACCTCAAGGAAATTCTCAAGCTTACCAAGCTCCACCTCTCAATCAACCGATGGCAGTAAACCAAGACGTCGAGACGTTCATGAAGACTAATCGTGAGATGGTGACGAATCTTCAGAGTCAATTTGTCAACTTGAAGAATGACATGGTGAAACAAGGGAGCGATATTCGAGCCGAGATACGGAATGATATGGCAAAACACAGCAATGAAATTAATGCAAACATGCAAAACTCTTTTAATAATCAAGCGGTTCACCTTCGTGATATGATTGGTTCGCTCATCCAAGGTAATCAACCCTCTTCTTCGGGTACTCTTCCGAGTAATACCGTTGCGAATCTAAGAGGGGAGATGAAAGCAATCACCACTCGTAGTGGAAAAGGTTATATGGAACCCGAGCTTCCTACACCTCCACCCGTGATTGTGAACAAGGAAAAAAGCAACTTTCCCCACCCCCTTCACCTTCTATCCCTATTTCCCCACCACCCGTGGTTGTGAGTGATCCTATTCCCTTAAAGCCTTCTTCTTCATCCAATATACCTTATCCTTCAAGGTTGAGGAAAGAGAAGCAAAAGAGCAAGGATGATATTCAGGTTTCAAACTTTCTAAAAATGTTTAAACAATTGAATTTTAACATCTCCTTTGCCGAGGCTCTCGCTCACATGCCCAAATACGCTAAGATGTTTAAAGATCTTCTAAGTGATAAGGAAAAGCTTCTTGACATAGCTCAGACCCAACTTAATGAGAACTGCTCCGCAGTGCTCTTAAGGAAATTGCCCACCAAACTTGGTGATCCGAGTCGCTTCTTGATTCCTTGCAACTTCCCGGGAGTAGAGAATTGCATGGCCCTAGCCGATCTAGGTGCCAGTATTAACTTAATGCCTTTACGTGTTTGGAAGCAATTATCTCTCCCCGAGCTAGTCCCCACCAAAATGACTTTGGAATTAGCCAACCGTACGGTTGCTTATCCAGTGGGGATAGCCGAAGATGTCTTTGTTGGCGTTGACAAATTCACCTTCCCGGCGGATTTTGTTGTCGTTGACTACGAGATGGATCCTCGTGTTCCATTAATCATTGGACGTCCATTTCTGAGGACCGGTCGCACTCTCATTGATGTAGCCGCGGGCGAAATAATCATGAGAGTTGGTGACGATAAAATTGTCTTCAACATGGGTAAGATTTCTAAGCAACCTTATTCATATGAGAGTGTTAATGCTATTGATGTTCTCGATGAGGCTTGTGAAGAACATTTTCATGATGCTTGCAAAAGTACTCTTTCTTCTCTACCCAATGTTGAGACCGTTGCCTCAATTGCTCCGGCATTGACTCCTTTTGGAGAAAGTGAATTGGATGATTTTGAAGCTAGTTTGGGTCCTCTCGATATTAAGTATGATAATTTGTCCACCAATTGGGATGAAGACATTCGTACTATTGAGAGACTTCTCAATGAGGACCCGTTTTCTCCTCCTCCTCCTAAAGAGGTAACTAATGATGATCCATCGTTAGTTACACCATCTATTGAGGATCCTCCTACTCTTGAGCTTAAGGACCTATCTCCTCATCTTGAGTACGTTTTCCTGGACGACAACGAGAAGTTACCGGTCATCATCGCAAAGGATCTGCAAGAAGAAGAAAAAGCCCGACTTGTCGCCGTGTTGAAGAAGCATAAACGAGCTATCGCTTGGAAAATCTCTGATATCCATGGAATTGATCCTCACTTCTACACACATAAAATTCTCATGGAGGACGACTTTAAGCCCACAATTCAAAGCCAACGGAGGGTGAATCCTAAAATCCATGAAGTCATCAAAAAAGAGGTTATCAAACTTCTTGATGCGGGTATGATTTACCCTATTTCGGATTCACCATGGGTTAGTCCAGTCCATTGTGTACCTAAGAAAGGCGGAATTACCGTTGTGCCCAATGCAAACAACGAGTTGATTCCTACCCGTCTCGTTACTGGGTGGAGAGTTTGTATAGACTACAGCAAACTCAATGATGCCACGAGAAAGGATCATTTCCCTCTACCTTTTATGGACCAAATGCTTGAACGTTTAGCGGGTAATGAATATTACTGCTTTCTTGATGGTTTCTCGGGTTATTTCCAAATACCCATCGATCCCCAAGATCAAGAGAAGACAACATTCACTTGTCCCTATGGCACATTTGCTTACAAACGAATGCCTTTTGGCTTATGCAATGCCCCCGGGACTTTCCAAAGGTGCATGTTGGCTATCTTCCATGACATGGTTGAGCAAACCATGGAAGTCTTCATGGATGATTTCTCGGTCTTCGGGGATTCCTTCTCTTCTTGCCTTGCCAATTTGGAACGTATGCTTAAGCGGTGCGAAGACACTCTCCTTGTTCTGAATTGGGAAAAATGCCATTTTATGGTAAAAGAAGGCATTGTGCTAGGACACAAAATCTCTAAAGCCGGTCTTGAAGTCGACCGTGCTAAAGTAGATGTCATAGCCAAATTACCTCCACCTTCAACCGTGAAGGGTGTGAGAAGTTTTTTGGGTCATGCGGGCTTCTATCGTCGATTCATTCAGGATTTCTCTAAAATCGCTCGCCCGATGACCCACCTCTTGGAAAAAGATACTCCTTTTATCTTTTCTAAAGAGTGTCTCGAAGCCTTCAACCTTCTTAAGGATAAGCTAACTAAGGCACCGGTCTTGGTCACCCCTAATTGGGAGTTGCCTTTTAAGTTGATGTGTGATGCTAGTGACTTTGCTATTGGTGCGGTTTTGGGCCAAAGAGTGAATAAACACTTCCAACCAATCCACTATGCTAGCAAAACAATGACGGGGGCTCAATTGCATTATACGACAACCGAAAAAGAGCTTTTAGCTGTTGTCTATGCTTTTGAGAAATTTCGCCCCTATCTTGTTTTATCCCCCACGATCGTATACACGGACCATTCCGCGTTGAAGTACTTGATGACAAAGCATGATGCTAAGCCAAGACTTCTTCGCTGGGTTTTACTCCTTCAAGAATTTAACATTGAAATTCATGACAAGAAGGGAGCCGAAAACCTGGCCGCGGATCATCTGAGCAGACTTGAGGATCCATATCAAGGGGATCATCCGAACAAAGAGATCAATGACTCTTTCCCCCTTGAGACCTTAATGTCTATAAATCTCAATCTTGATGGCACCCCGTGGTTTGCAGACATTGCAAACTACTTAGCGGGTGGTATTCTCATCAAAGGGTTAACATCCCAACAAAAGAAGAAGTTCTTGAATGATGTTAAGACTTACTTTTGGGATGACCCTTTTCTATTCAAACAATGTACTGATCTGATCATTCCTCGATGTGTTGACGGGCCGGCAGCTTTTGACATCCTCCAAGCTTGCCACAAAGGACCCACCGGTGGTCACTTTGGTCCCAACTACACCGCTAAGAAAGTGTTTGATTCTGGATTCTATTGGCCCACCATTTATCGTGACGCTCACGAAATGGTTAAGCATTGTGATGCTTGCCAACGTCAAGGCAAGATCACACATAAGGATGAGATGCCTCAAAATTTCATACAGGAATGTGAAATCTTTGATGTATGGGGCATCGACTTTATGGGGCCATTTCCATCCTCCAAAGGGAACAAGTACATCCTCGTCGCCGTCGACTACGTTTCTAAATGGGTTGAAGCTAAGGCTCTTCCTACAAATGATGCGAGGGTGGTTGTGAACTTTTTGAAGCAGCTGTTCGCTCGATTTGGCGTTCCTCGTGCTATTATCAGTGACCGCGGGACTCATTTTTGCAACGATCAATTTGCAAGAGTCATGGCTAAGTATGGTGTCAATCACCATCTTTCCACCGCCTATCATCCCCAAACCAATGGGCAAGCCGAGATTTCCAACCGTGGCTTGAAGAGAATTTTGGAGCGTACTGTGGGAGAGCATCGCGCCGCGTGGGCCAATAAGTTAGGTGATGCTCTGTGGGCTTTCCGTACTGCTTACAAGACCCCGATCGGTTGTACACCTTATCGTCTTGTGTACGGGAAAGCCTGCCACCTCCCAATCAAGCTGGAACATAAGGCGCACTGGGCCTTGAAGTGGGCTAACTTCGACATCAACAAAGCCGGTGATCATCGCAAGATTCAACTCAACGAGCTAAATGAACTGAGGAATGAAGCTTATGAGAACTCGCTGATCTACAAGGAGAAGACGAAGATCATTCATGACGCAAAAATCAAGAACCAAGAGTTCCACGTTGGTGATCACGTCTTACTTTTTAACTCTCGGTTGAAGATCTTTTCTGGCAAGTTGAAGAGCCGCTGGTCTGGTCCACTCACCGTCGCCAAAGTCTTTCCTTATGGGACCATTGAGCTTTCTCAGCCAAATGGGCCCAATTTCAAGGTGAATGGCCAGCGTCTGAAGCTGTACTTTGGTGAGGACATCTCTCAAGAGATGATTCCATCCCTCACCACGTTCCCCATGAACTAAAATTGGGTCGATTCAGGCTCGTGACTCGGTGAACAAAAACAAGCGCTTCTCAGGAGGCAACCCGTGATCTATCCTTTACTGCTTTCATAATAAGTGTAGGGGGAGCCCCACGTATGTGTTTGTTGTCTTGTTTCTTGTGCTGTGCAGGGATTAAAGCTTTAAAGATCCACCTTGATGACTTTTGACGAACCGTGATACCGTGTTCCCATCTTCCCGGTTCTATCCTAAACTCTTGTGATTCAATTTTTCATATTTTATATATGTTCACATTGAATTCACTTTAGTTGTCCTTTCCTTAGCAAGATTTAAACAAAGTGCACAATGTCATAAGTGTAGGGGAGTTTACTCCCACATGCTTAAACATTGAGGACAATGTTTATCTCAAGTGTAGGGGGGACTTCTATCGAAGTAAGTGGTCTTTTCCATGAATTTGCCCTCATTTTAACCGGAAAATTTGATTTTTCGACATTTTTCAAAATTTTTAATCTATTTTGGCCTAGTTGTATAGTTGTACTTTCCTTTATTATGGTTATTTTCTTTCCTTGCTTAAATAAAGTGGTTTTAAATTTTTCTTAGTCGTGAACATTTTGACTCAACCCGAGTTTACTTACCTAAGTTTACTCTAGCTAGTATCCTTAACGTGTTTAAGTCGAGTTTTGCTAGGCTTTTATATAGGGAGCTATAAAATGCGAAAGTCTTAACTCTCACAGGTTAAGAACAAGAACTTTTCGCAAGTTCCTATAATTGATCCTAGAGAGTCGTTTATCAAGGGAACTTTAAAACACGATTTCTAAACTTGAAAAAGTCTAAGAATTTGCAAGATCCTATAAGTGACTCGAAAACCCAAAACTTTGATTTAATAGGCTAAGCATCCACGAGTCTCATTCCTTGAGATTTTAAACTGTGGAGAACGAGAGATGATAGAGTCAATTATAAGTTTGGTATTCTTTCGTGAATTTATGTGAGTTAATTATAAGCCTATTCTCCCTCCGCTTGTTAATAAATTTATCTGCAATAAATAAGGTTGTACGATTTAAAAGGTTACTTAGCTTCTATCCCCAGATCGTTTAAAAGTTGCTCGGTACGGATTAGAGTTCATAGCTAAGGCGTAACTTATTGAAGCGGGATGCGAAGATTGGCGAGTCCGAAAAGGCCCTAACAAGGCATGAGGGCTACATTTTGTTGCTAAAGATCCAAAAGTGATGTGAAGAATCATTTATCGAAAATCAATATGAAGGATCGAGACACACGACGAAAAGCAATAACTCCCCAAAAGTCATGGAGAAGTCTATCCAAAAAGACCCTAACAAGGTATGAGGATAAATAGATCCAAGTCCTAAAAGGAGGCGGATCGTTGTATATCGAAGTCCAAAGTAAAGATTGGAGAAAAACGAAGAAGTCGTGGTCCAAAGATGAAGAATCTCTCAAAAATTCAAGTGAAGAAATTCCTATTATGAAGTGAAGACCATTATTTCAAGAACGTCTCTCAAAGATTCGAAGTATGAAGTCGCTGCCAAATATCGGTCCGAGAAAGGTCTCAAATCGTGAAGCGAGTCATGCCAAGATATGAACTTTATGAGGTCCCGAGAAGCAGTTTTAAAAGATTTGGTCCTTTAGCTAACTATTGATTAAATCGTTCACCTTATTTTCGGACTAAATAACTATCGAAATAAGTCAAACAATGCATCCTCGTGATCATTCAAGACAGAAATAAAATATAAGAGATACACCTAGGAATAAGGGAGTCTAGGTGAGTAATTGGCCCACATGAGTTCGTGATAGTTTGCTAACTTATAATAACAATGATCTCGTTTTTAAGCTTGGTATGGGGAACGTGAAACTTGAGGATGATAAACGTTCATGGCTGCCAAAACCAATGTAAGTGTTTGATTTCTTTTCTTGATCTATCTTTTTATGTTTAGTATTTAATAAAGGCCAAGGTGGGTTATTTATGATGGAAAATGTAAACCGTGCTTTAAATTTAATGCATTGCATGAGGGCATTGCAATGGTCAAGTGTAGGGGATTTAATAAGTGTGAAAACACTTATCCTTTTACCACTTATTTCCAATAATAACAAGACCAAAACGTGTGATTTATGTCGTAAAAGTCGGAATTATGCGTGGTTTGTGTTTTTATTGTGTTTTAGGACCAAAATCTGAAAAAGGAAGAAAACACGGGTTTTCACGAGCTTTTATCGAAGAAAACGGGAAAAGACGAAGTCAAAAGATCAAGAGTGCAAAAAGAACGGAAGTCCAAGCCTATTCTGAAGATTTATCGAAGAAAAAGTCTAAAGACGGAAGTTTAACGAAGTCGAAGAACTTAAGTCTAATAGAAGAAGAAAATTAAAAGACAAGTTCAAATCCCGAGACGACAAAGACAAAGAATTAAAGTCGAGTCGAGAAAACGTGAAGAAAGCAAGAAAGAAGATGCAACACATGCACTCCTTCCACCTTCCCTATAAATACCCTCCTAATAGTCATTAGGAGGGGGGTTAGATAGTTTTAGTTAATTTTCATTTTTTTCATTTTTTCTAGTTTTAGAGAGAGAAAGTCTTAAACTTTCTCTCACTAAGTTTCATCTTTTTCTTAATCTTTCAAGATTAAACATTTGTATTGCTTATTTTTTTTCATTAATCAAAGTTCTATTTTAAGCTTTTAATCCTTAATCTCATTCTACTCTTCTTTGATTTTAGATTGATTTTGGTGCGATTATCATATGATCCGTGTTGTTCTAAATGATTTCGTGCTTAAAAGTTAATCTTTTGATCATTTCATAAGTTTTCATTTGATTAAGCTTTAAGACTTTTGTGCTTATTGGCTTACTTTTATGATTAGCTTATTTACTTTATAAAAAGTTTTCTTTAAAAAGTTTATATTTTTTATTGTTTGATCCAAAAAGTTGCTTATTTTGAGGTTGAATAAGTTGATACAAGTGCTTATTCGATCCGGTTTAGTCATTGATTAGGCTTAGTTTGGTGATAAGCTTATTATATAGCTTATTCATTAGCTTATAACCGAATCCCACCATTTTCGGAAAGGGTATAAACCCCTTTCTGATTGACCCATTCCGAGCAGCCTCCCTTACCACCCTTTCCGATTGATCAATCGGAAAAGGGTTTACATTTTTCCGATCTGCACCCTCAAGTATTCCGATCGAGTGATCGGATTAGGTATTTGAGTATTCCGATTTGGTCCTTGTTTCGTATTCCGATTATAGAGTTTCTGGACATTCCGATTTGGTCAAGTTTGACTTTCCGATTAGTAGGTTTTCCCAACATTCCGATTGCCCCTTTGTTACATATTCCGATCGCAGGTCCTACCAACTTTCCGATCAACCGATCAGAATATATTCCGATCGGGACACCTTTTTGGGGCTTATTCCGATTGTTTGCATTTGTTTGATATTCCGATCTTACTTTCTTTTAGTACTTTTAAACTAAGTTCTTATTTTTAGAAAATTTTCCAAAAGTTAGTTTTATTTAGTGTGCTAGTACTTTTCCATTGTTACCTTTAAGTTTACAAGCATTTATTTTTACTCGTCATTTTAGTATTAATCTTTATTCTTCCATTTTACTCAACAACACTTTAATTACTTGCTAATAGTTTTAAATAGTTAATCAAAACCAAACCATTATCTTGATTCACCAAAAGACGATTGAGTCACACTTTAGACCGGTTTTCAATTCTAAAAGACTTGGGACTACGAATTTTGATACGAGGCCTAAAAACCTAGTATTAGTATGCTCATAAAAATATAGTCATATGTAATGTTCCTGTGATCCCATGATTGAATAATCACAATCATGATAAAATGTTCATAGTTTAATTGGCCAAGTGATTGAATATTCACAATCATGTTATAGTGTATAAATAGTTCTCGTGATCAAATGTTTGAATGCTCATGCATGATGCATATGATAGTATGAAGTTTTCATGCAAAGGTGGTAATATATAATATAACTCATGAGATGACGTGTACAATGATGTCATAACCGAAACAAGAAAACCACAGGTTTTACATTTTTAACTTGAACCAAACTTGAAACCAAATAACAAGGAACCAACATCTTCAAATCTTGAACCAACGGTAACAAAGTAACTCCTAAAATCTATATTTGTAGACTATGTGTCAAATAAGCTACAAATAAGTTGTGCTACACTAGCTTCACAAATAAAAAACTTGTTTTTGTTATAAATGAACTTGGAAATGAAATTTTTTGTAAAATCCATGATTTTACCATGAATTAATATAATAAAATTTCACTCAATAATCCTAGAACACTCATTCATGTGTTATATCTCCTTAAGATGTATGTGAACTTGTCCATTACATACTTACACTTTTGTAGACTTGTCTATTTGCATAACTTGAAACATGTCTTTAAGAACTAGGAAAACAAGTAATGAAGTTATAACTAGAAATGTGTGTATTACACTTAACACAATTTGAAAATATACTACATTACACATATGTAGCCATGTATATGTATATGCACACTATGGGCTTGCTTAATATTTCTTGGACTAGCCCAAGATCTTTTCTACTATATTAAGCCCAACATGAGCCCATGACAAGCCCACCCCTTTTTCCCATGTTGAGTGTATATACACGGCACCCCCCATGTGGAACAGGAAGAGATGTCTTGGAATGGGGAGAGGCTACACTTGGCACAAATGTCCTTACCAAGGCAATCGTGCCTTTTGTATTCCTTCTCTCTCTCTTCCCTTTTAGCTGAAATCTCACACACATACATTCTCCATTTTCTCATGCAATCTCGCTCTCCTCTTCTCTATCTCAAACAATTCGGCTATAAGCCACAAACATCCAAGTTTTGAGCATTAAATCAACTAGATATTTGTCTCATCTTAACTACTAATCATTTATTAGTATCATCATCATTGGAATCACTAGAACAAGCCCTAGCCGAATCTATAAGGCCACGGCTTGGTTTACATTTAGGGTTTCTTCATCAACTAGATTAGATCTCTAATCTCTTTGTTCATCTAGATCATCCTTGGTACTTTTTAGAAAGAAAGGTATACTCCTTATGCTCTTTCATTTCTTCATGCATGCATCATCATACATCTATAAACACAAGTAAATAACTTGTTAAAAATCAAGATTTGGTAAAGCCATAGCCATTATAGGTCACGGCATATTTATGAACACCATAGTCATGGTTAAAACTTTTTAATAAATAAACCTATGGCTTGTATACTATATGTTTTAACTTGATTAAAAACCATATGAAACATTTTATGAATCTAAATGTAGCATGAGTTACAAATCTTGCTTTATGGGATTTTGGTAAACTAATAATCATAGATCTCATAAAATAAACTTGTGTAACTTGAAAATCGTGAAGACCATGACCTTAAAGGTCACGGCTAAAATGAATGATGAACATATGATTTATGTACTAAGTTTTAATGATGGGAAATGTATTATTACATTTGAAATGGAATACTAGAAATCACTAAAATGATTTATGTGAACATATTTAGCCGTGGGCTATATATGACCTAGAATGGTTTTAAATGTACATGCATGCTTATATAAGTCCTAGATCTAATGATAAGAGTTAACTTAAACATGATGATCAATAAAACAAGCTTATAAAATCTTATGGGAACCTTGTGAGAAAACAATATAGCCGTGGGCTATATGTAGTTTTCTTGGAATAATGGTAACCTTGGGAACATGCATGTAACCTAGATAATCATGTTGTATTTTTGTAAATATTTACAAGACTTAAAACTAGCTAAAATATTCATCTTGGAAATACCAAGATTTAAAATCATATTCGTGGGATATATGTATGTATGTATGGACTTGTGACTTGATTTCTTAATTTGTACATACCTAGATCTTATTTTGGAGACACTTATAAGTACATGCAACGTTAAAACAAGTTTTAACTCATCTTAATAAGCTATAACTAATTATAGCCGTGAGTTATAAGCTCATATTAGGGCTTATGACTTGCATGCAACCTTGTAACACATATAGATCTTATTTGGTACATCACATAAAATAAACTATAAGTTTTATTCTTTAATTAAGATTTAAAACTAAATATGAATAAGCTAATAATAAGCTTATAATAAAATCCTAGATTAATACTTACATAAAATGAAAAGTAGTATTAATGGACTAATTAAGCCCATTCAACATTAGTCCAAGACATAATGGACCTAATAAGCCCATTTAATAAATCTTAGTAACCTAATGGACTTAAGTTTATACTTGAACCCATTTAAAATGATTAATGGACTTCAAATGTATTTAAGCCCAATAAATGTGTTAAAGGCCCATTTAACAAGTTAGTAAACTTAAAAATGTATTTAGGCCCACTAAAAGGCCCATTAGATGTTTAGCCCATTTAATGAGCCTATATAATGTTTTTAATGTCTAAATAAATATTTTTATAAAGAAATGTAACTTATGAAAACTTTTGGAGTAAAATGACAATTTATGAAACTTAAGGACTAAAACCGTGACTTATCAAAACTTGTTTTGATAAATTAGTAAACACAAGGACTGAAAATGTAATTATCCAAAAGTCTAGAGTTTAATTAATACCATCCGTGGCATATTAAACCCTAGGGACCATTTTGGAAAGTTTCTAAAAGTTATTTTGTCATTTTAAAACCCTAGGGACCATTGTTGTATTAATCCTAAACTTAAAGAAGCCCCAGGGGCCGTTTTGGTCATTTTATGAAAGTTATAAAACCTACATTTAACTAGGGGGACTAAATCTGCCATAAGCCGAAACTTTAACAAGCCCTAGGTACCAAATGTGTAACAATCCGAAAGTTTACTTTGTTTAAAATATGGAAGGACTAGTTTTGCCATGTTCCGAAACTTTAATAAGCCCTAACCCTAATTCTATTTTTAAACTTAGTAAAACTTAAACAAACCCTAAACTATAAGAATTTTAATATAAATTCTTAAACTTGTAATTTATAAACTATTTTATAAATGTTAAATAATTTATGGGAACTTTTAAGTTAAATAAAATATTATATTTTATTGTTCAAAGATAAAATACTTATATTTTTGCTTTATGAAATAAATTGTATAAACAATATGGACATGTATTACTAATACATAAACTCATATACTTTTAGGAAATAAAATTTTATGAACGATTATAATACATGAAGTACGAACGTAAACTAATATTTAAGTAGAACATTTTTATGTTTACTTAATTATTAAACTTAATAGTAAGTTTAAATGAACGATTATAATACATGAACTACGAACGTAAACTAATATTTAAGTAGAACATTTTTATGTTTACTTAATTACAAAACTTAATAGTAAGTTTAAATGAACGATTATAATACATGAACTACGAACGTAAACTAACATTTAAGTAGAACATTTTTATGTTTACTTAATTATGAAACTTAATAGTAAGTTTAAATGAACGATTATAATACATGAACTACGAACGTAAACTAATATTTAAGAAGAACATTTTTATGTTTACTTAATTACGAAACTTAATAGTAAGTTTAAATGAATGATTATAATACATGAACTACAAACATGAACTAATATTTTAAGTAGGACATTTTATGTCTACTTAAATAAGAAACTTAATTGTAAGTTGAGTGGTTATTATTAATACATGTATTACGAATGCAAACTGATATTAAAAGTTAAACATTTTATGTTTACTTAGAAATGAAACTTACATAGATAAGTTTAAATGGATATTGTTAATACTTGTACTACGGTCATTTAAATAAATGTCGTAGCATAAATGAACTGACTATAAATCGGTATAAGCATACACATATGTTCTTTGTACTATCTATTAAGATTGTACTATTTGATTAGGCATAACTTTTGGCGTGAGCTTTGTTTGGATATTCGTGTTATACAGCTATTGCCAACTCCCAGGTGAGTTTACAGCCCCATATAACTATTGATAAACTTTTCCTCTACGGGGGAGAAAACATGCAACTATTTTAAAATGGACATAACTCAATTGTATAAACTTGACTATGATTGACTATTATAGAAACTGTTAAATTGTTGTAAATCTCCTGAATGTTATAAATAGATCTATTAGGGATTCACCATCCCCATCTGGGTGAGTCATGCTCACTGTGCCTTGGCCGGGACAACAGATGTATACCATGTTGGAACTGGGTTTGGGTGTCTTTTTGTAAGACACTACGTCCTCATCTGTTGAGGACTATGGAAGGTTAAGCTTCAGTTTCGTGTAATAGCAAATGTAATCTATTTTTTTATAAGAATGCTTTGTGCATTGTTACTTCTATGATTAATGTATGTCCAAACTAATAAATGTTAAAACCTGTGAATTTACCAACTTTATGTTGACCCTCTAAGCATGTTTATCTCAGGGAAATGAAGTTAGAACGAGATATGTGCATGGACTCAAGCATCTATGTAATATGCATCGTAGGAATCATCGAGGGTTCCATTTGGGGAAAAATGAACAATCTACTTATGACATGTTAAAGACAATTTTTATTTATTTGTTTAATAAACATGTAATCTGATTTGAATAACTCTTTATCTTATGCTCTATGGACTATATGTTATCGATCCACCCTTGTAACATCTCCGTTGATATTCCGCATATTTTGACCCTACCCGGGGTGTCACAGAGAATGGTATCAGAGCATTAGTTATAGAGAACCAGATAAATTTTTAAATAAAATAAAAATAAAGTGATTTTTCTTTTATTTAAAACTGGACTATAACTTTATAAAACCTTTTGGGATTTTTTTTATTGGGACCGTATTAGTTAAGCATATAGATCTTAGGGCATTATGTGCGATGTGAACTAAGAGTATACTGATTTGATAAGTAGACGGGTTAAATGACTATATATATATATAAGTATTAATATATATAACCTTAAAAACATTACGATGATTATTTAAAAGGGATATACTTCATAAAACATGTAGCTAAGAATAATATTTTTCTTTGTTTGTAAGCATATACTTACTTCAAATTTAAAATAATATCATTTTCAGAGCATCATGACTTCGCCTACTGCACCTCCGACTTTTCTACCAGTAGTAGCACCTACTCCAGCTGCCCGTTCGTCTTCATGATCCGTGCAGTGCGGATGGTTATCAGCCTCTGAATCGGAGGATGATCAGACCATCGAAGCTGTGCTTCCTGAGGACCCTTTTTCTGCTCCAGCATCAGTCATACTGGTCTCCACCTCCATGGAGGAGGACCAGGTGTCTCCAGACCTACCATCTTCTACACCTGCATCTTTACCATCGGGCCATTTTCCCAGTCCGTACTCGGCTCTACTTTTGAGATCGGGGAAGGCTCTGGGGTAGGACGTGCCGACTCTGTCCAGGCCCAAATCGCCGCACTGGCCGCACGCAAGGAGCGGGAGATATCCGACCTTCGCAGCCTGTTGACAGCTGGTCAACTAGGCCACACTGCCATCCATGAGCGCATTGACTCCCTCGCTCATACCATGAGGGGAGAGGCACAGGTAGCCCGAGGCGTTCAGGACAAGACTAACGAGGCATTGTAGTGGCTTTGGGAGGAGAACTATCGTCTCCACCAGGTATCCAGACCATGGAGAGTCTCCAGCACCAGACCCATGTTGCTCTATCTGCTCAGGAGCAGTCCCTGTCCATTTTCTTCGACCTCTCCATCGTCTGTCATGACGGAGTTACTGTAGAGATGACCTACCTTTGTGGGGTCGTCGACAGACTCAGGACTCAGCTGTTGACAGCATTCCGCATGCTCAAGGAGGCCAAAGCGACAGTTCGGACTTTGTGGAACACCAGGAGAGCCCCTGCAGCTTCATCGGCCCCATCAGTCCCAGCCTCATGTAGCAGACCATCTAGGAAGGAGTAGGATAGATGTACTAGGTTTCTTGTACATCATGATCAACCTATGGGTTGCACCCTAGCTGACATGGTACAGGACTTTTGTACTTTTATTTCTTTTTAGCTTTTGGTGATGTAATCTTGTACCTTATCTTTTCTTTTCTTTTGGACATGTAACTTTGGGATGTAATGTTTTAAAGACTGTGTGTATCATTGCCTTGGATAAGGCTCGACAGGCCTATGACTTGGATTTTGTTATACTAGATGGATGTTAAATTTCTTATCGAAATAGCATGTAATCACTTTCTTTATTATGTTTGCTGTACAATGTATTATATTATGAGATCTTGACAGGTTATCAAAATTTGTTATGAAATCAGTGCATGAATTTTCCCCGTGCAAATAATATAAAAATTGTACTAACGTTTGAACTAATAATCTCATTTTGTGTATGATTATAGACAAATGGTGATTACGAGATCAAATCCCAATAATGCAACCACTTCCAATGCTGATAATGCTGAATCCCAAGAAGCTACTCGAAATGTCACTGTCGCACAACTCCGAGAAATGATAAGTGAAGGCATCACAGCAGCTATGGCAGCCAGAGGAGCTGACCCGAATGCAAACAATGATCCAAACCTCAATGCACGCAGAAACAACACCAACAGGGGTTGCTCTTACCTCGACTTCTTAAAGTGCAAACCCTCATACTACCGAGGAAAAGAAGGAGTTGTTGAATTGATGCAGTGGTTTGAAAGACTAGAGACAGTTTTCCGCATCAGCGGTTATGCTGACGAGAACATAGTTAAGTTTACCACATGCACACTACTTGAGAACGCCCTTACCTGGTGGAACTCAGTGGTCGATACCCTTGGACATGACACTGCTTATACTCTCACTTGGGCCAACCTCAAAGAGAGGATGACTGAGAAGTACTGTCCTAGAGGAGAAATGAAGAAGTTGGAGATAGAGCTGTGGGATCTAAAGTGTAAGAACAATGATATCCTTTGGTACAACCAAAGATTTCAAGAGTTAAGCTTAATGTGCACCAGAATGTTCCCTCAAAGGAGCGACAAGATTGAGAAGTATGTCATTGGACTCCCTGACAACATCCATGACAGTGTGCTAGCTTCACGACCCACTACCGTTGAAGGTGCTATGGAATTTGTGACTGAGCTGATCAACAAGCGAGCCCGCAATCTGTCCGAACGGCAAACAGACAACAAGAGAAAATCAGATGAAAGCTCTTGTAGCCAGCACCAGTAGCCTTCCAAAAGGCAAAACGTTGGGCAAGCTGATGACACTACTCCCACAACCCGCACCAAGAACTACTCGGGATCCAAGCCTAAGTGTCCAAAGTGCAACTATCATCATGTTGCTGGAGGACAATGCCAAGGATCTACAAGTGCGGCCAATAAGGCCATTTTGCTCGTGAATGTCAAGCAAATATTTCTACCCCGGGTCGACCCAATAACAATCCCGGAAACAGCAACAAAGGCAAGTCAAATGCTCGTGGGAGCGGAAGTGGGAAACAGGGAAACTGAAACCCCACAGGTGGAAGCAGTAGTGGACCGAAGAAAGCTGTGGTATGTTACGAGTGTGGAACCCCTGGACATGTGAGACCCGACTGTCCCAAGCTGTCCAATCATAAGAAGGACAACAAGGGAACTTCTTCCCAAGTGTACATGGTCGGCAATGCCCAAGCTAATCCAGACTCCAACGTCGTCCCTGGTATATTTTACTAAACCAACGATATGCATATGTTTTGGTTTGACACCGAGGCAGACCAAAGTTTTATATTTACTAAATTTAGTAAGTTATTGGAAATCACTCCGATAGTTCTAGACCCCTATTATGTTGTAGAATTGCCGACGGAAAAGTTGTGACGGTTGACACCATCATTCGAGGTTGTACCTTAAACCTCTCCAATCACCCGTTCAACATCAATCAGATTCCAGTAAGTCTTGGTAGCCTTGATGTCATCATTGGCATGAATTGACTAGCAAGTACCATGCGGTTCTCGTATGTGATCAAAAATTAGTTCGTATACCTTGGGGAGATGAAACCTTGATTATACGAGGGGACGGTAACCCCGATATAGTCAACACTAGACTTAGTGTCATTTCTAGCACCAAAAAGCCAGGGAATACTTGGTCAAAGGATGCCCCATTTTCCTAACCTGTTTTTCCCTATGTGACAATTTAGGCAATCCTAAACCTGAAAGGCACATCCAACTCACAATGGGTGTATTTTGTAGGGTTATATCCGCCACTTTAGGAAACCCTAAATCTGAAGGACACATCCAACTCACAATGGGTGTATTTTGTAGGGTTATATCCGCCACTTAGGCAACCCTAAACCTGAAAGGCACATCCAACTCACAGTGGGTGTATTTTGTAGGGCTGTGTTCGACATCCTTCGTAAAGAGGTGTTGAATGTCCCATGTTTTTGGACATTCCTCTTTTTTTTCCTCTTCGGGTCCAATTAGTTCGACAATACCATCATCCACCAGACTTTGGGAGATGTAACTTCCTCCCCTTTAGAAGTCAAAATTTGTGCAAATTTTGAACTAGTAATAGTGGATGCATGACCCTTTTTGTAGCACCCCGCAAGGCGCGCACTTCTTTATTCTTGGTATCTTCTTTTATTTCCACCATTTGAGGTACTTCTCTTATGTGCTCCTCTCGCACAGCCCCGCGGCGAATGAAGTAGATTCCTTGCAAATTTCGACCCAATCGCCATCAACAATAATCTTAACCTCTCTGCGGGATAGAAGCTTTAGTACTATTAACTAATGTCTGTATCCCACCAGCTTGAGGTATAATTGTAAGTCTTTCCGTAAAGCTGTTGACACAGGAAGGGTTCTAGTTAAAATATTCTTCTATTTTATTTTACCTTCAACCCCCAATTTTCATCATCGGGTATGGAGATATAACCTATATCTCACTCGTGGAAAGGATGCAGAAGTAGTGCATCCCCAGCTTTCCCAGCATATAAAACATGCTGGCGTGTCCTCCTAATACCTGAAACCATCTGCAGTGGATTTGCCCTCCTAACCAAATCCACAACACCATTGGTCCTCTCCCAACTCTTGGAAGGAGGTAGTTGCGACCCCCGTTGAGAAACCCGCACCTATCCATCCATAGCGGCAGTCTCCTTTACTGCTCAATCGGATGTATAGTGCGATCTAGATAAATATCTCTCTGCATTACTTCCTATCCATCCATAGCAACAGTCTCCTTTACTGGTCAATCGGATGTATAGTGCGATCTGGATAAAGATCTCTCTGCATTATTTCCTATCCATCCATAGCGGTAGTCTCCTTTACTACTCAATTGGATGTATAGTGCGATCTGGATACAGATCTCTCTGCATTACTTCCTATCCATCCATAGCAGCAGTCTCCTTTACTGCTCAATCGGATGTATAGTACGATCTGGATAAAGATCTCTTTGCATTACTTCCTATCCATCCATAGCAACAGTCTCCTTTACTGCTCAATCGGATGTATAGTGCGATCGGAATAAAGATCTCTCTTCATTACTTCCTATCCATCCATAGAAACAATCTCCTTTACTGCTCAATCGGATGTATAGTGCGATCTGGATAAAGATCTCTCTACATTACTTCCTATCCATCCATAGCGGCAGTCTCCTTTACTGCTCAATCAGATGTATAGTGTGATCTGGATAAATATCTCTCTGCATTACTTCCTATCCATCCATAGCAACAGTCTCCTTTACTACTCAATCAGATGTATAGTGCGATCTGGATAAAGATCTCTCTGCATTACTTCCTATCGATCCATAGCGGCAGTCTCCTTTACTACTCAATCGGATGTATAGTGCGATCTGGATAAAGATATCTTTGCATTACTTCCTATCCATCCATAGCAGCAGTCTCCTTTACTGCTCAATCGGATGTATAGTGCAATTTGGATAAAGATCTCTTTGCATTACTTCTTATCCATCCATAGCAGCAGTCTCCTTTACTGCTCAATAGGATTTATAGTGCGATTTGGATAAAGATATCTCTGCATTACTTCCTATCCATCCATAGCAGCAATCTCCTTTACTGCTCAATCGGATGTATAGTGCGATCTAGATAAAGATCTCTCTGCATTACTTCCTATCCATCCATAGCGGCAGTCTCCTTTACTACTCAATCGGATGTATAGTGTGATCTGGATAAAGATCTCTCTGCATTACTTCCTATCCATCCATAGCAGCAGTCTCCTTTACTGCTCAATCAGATGTATAGTGCGATCTGGAAAAGATCTCTTTGCATTACTTCCTATCCATCCATAGCAGCAGTCTCCTTTACTGCTCAATCGGATGTATAGTGCGATCCGGATAAAGATCTCTTTGCATTACTGATGATCCATCCATAGCAGCAGTCTCCTTTACTACTCAATCGGATGTATAGTGCGATCCAGATAAAGATCTCTTTGCATTACTTCCTATCCATCCATAGCAGCAGTCTCCTTTACTGCTCAAATGGATGTATAGTGCGACGCGGATAAAGATCTCTTTGTGTCGCCTTCTATCCACCCGTAGTAGTAAAAGCCTTCATTACTGCTCAACCGGACGTATAAGGGTAACCTAGGTGTAGACCACTTCGCGTTTATGCCACCATCCGTACCTGAGAGAGAGTCTGAAATGAACCCTATACTTTGAACATCTTTCACTTAAAAGATAACTACTTTTTTAGTAGCTTTGAGAACAAAGCTAAAATAACGGGGTGGTGCTGTAAAATCCATGATTTTACCATGAATTAATATAATAAAATTTCACTCAATAATCCTAGAACACTCATTCATATGTTATATCTCCTTAAGATGTATGTGAACTTGTCCATTACATACTTACACTTTTGTAGACTTGTCTATTTGCATAACTTGAAACATGTCTTTAAGAACTAGGAAAAACAAGTAATGAAGTTATAACTAGCAATGTGTGTACCACACTTAACACAATTTGAAAATATACTACATTACACATATGTAGCCATGTATATGTGTATGCACACTATGGGCTTGCTTAATCTTTCTTGGACTAGCCCAAGATCTTGTCTACTATATTAAGCCTAACATGAGCCCATGACAAGCCCACCCCTTTTTCCCATGTTGAGTGGATATACACGGCACCCCCCATGTGGAAGAGGAAGAGATGTCTTGGAATGGGGAGAGGCTACACTTGGCACAAATGTCCTTACCAAGGCAATCATGCCTTTTGTATTCCTTCTCTCTCTCTTCCCTTTTAGCTGAAATCTCACACACACATAAATTATCCATTTTCTCATGCAATCTCTCTCTCTCCTTTTCTCTCTCAAACAATTCGGCTATAAGCCACAAACATCTAAGTTTTAAGCATTAAATCAACTAGATCTTTGTCTCATCTTAACTACTAATCATTTAGTATTATCATCATCATTTGAATCACTAGAACACGCCCTAGCCGAATCTATAAGGCCACATCTTGGTTTACATTTAGGGTTTCTTCATCAGCTAGATTAGATCTCTAATCTCTTTGTTCATCTAGATCATCCTTGGTACTTTTAAGCAAGAAAGGTATACTCCTTATGCTATTTCATTTCTTCATGCATCATCATCATACATCTATAAACACAAGTAAATAACTTGTTAAAAATCAAGATTTGGTAAAGCCATGGCCATTATAGGTCACAGCATATTTATGAACACCATAGTCATGGTTAAAAAATTTTAATAAAGAAACCTATGGCTTATATACTATATGTTTTAACTTGATTAAAAACCATATGAAACATTTTATGAATCTAAATGTAGTATGAGTTACAAATCTTGCTTTATGGGATTTTGGTTAACTAATAATCATAGATCTCATAAAATAAACTTGTGTAACTTGAAAATCATGAAAACCATGACCTTAAAGGTCACGGCTAAAATGAATGATGAACATATGATTTATGTACAAAGTTTTAATGATGGGAAATGTATTATTACATATGAATTGGAATACTAAAAATCACTAAAATGATTTATGTGAACATATTTAGCCGTGGGCTATATATGACCTAGAATGGTTTTAAATGTACATGCATGCTTATATAAGGCCTAGATCTAATGATAAGAGTTAACTTAAACATGATGATCAATAAAACAAGCTTATAAAATCTTATGGGAACCTTGGGAGAAAAAAATATAGCCGTGGGCTATATGTAGTTTTCTTAGAATAATGGTAACCTTGGGAACATGCATGTAACCTAGATAATCATGTTATATTTTTGTAAATATTTACAAGACTTAAAACTAGCTAAAATGTTCATCTTGGAAATACCAAGATTTGAAATCATAGCCATGGGCTATATGTATGTATGTATGGACTTGTGACTTGATTTCTTGATTTGTACATACCTAGATCTTATTTTGGAGACACTTAGAAGTACATGCAACCTTAAAATAAGTTTTGACTCATCTTAATAAGCTATAAATAATTATAGCCGTGAGTTATAAGTTGATATTAGGGCTTATGACTTGCATGCAACCTTGTAACACATCTAGATCTTATTTGGTACATCACATAAAAAAAACTATAAGTTTTATTCTTTAATTAATATTTAAAACTAAACATGAATAAGCTAATAATAAGCTTATAAGAAAATCCTAGATTAATACTTACATAAAATGAAAAGTAGTATTAATGGACTAATTAATCCCATGCAACATTAGTCCAAGACATAATGGACCTAATAAGCCCAGTTAATAAATCTTAGTAACCTAATGGACTTAAGTTTAAACTTGAACCTATTTAAAATGATTAATGGACTTAAAATGTATTTAAGCCCAATAAATGTGTTAAAGGCCCATTTAACAAGTTAGTAAACTTAAAAATGTATTTAGGCCCACTAAAAGGCCCATTAGATGTTTAGCACATTTAATGAGCCCATATAATGTTTTTAATGTTTAATTAAAAGTTTTTATAAAGAAATGTAACTTATGAAAACTTTTGGAGTAAAATGACAATTTATGAAACTTAAGGACTAAAACCATGACTTATGAAACTTGTTTTGATAAATTAGTAAACACAAGGACTGAAAATGTAATTATCCAAAAGTCTAGGGTTTAATTAATACCATCCATGGCATATTAAACCCTAGGGACCATTTTGGAAAGTTTCTAAAAGTTATTTTGTCATTTTAAAACCCTAAGGACCATTGTTGTATTAATCCGAAACTTAAAGAAGCCCTAGGGGTTGTTTTGGTCATTTTATGAAAGTTATAAAACCTAGATTTAACTAGGGGTACTAAATCTGCCATAAGCCAAAACTTTAACAAGCCCTAGGTACCAAATGTGTAAGAATCCGAAAGTTTACTTTGTTTAAAATATGGAAAGACTAGTTTTGCCATGTTCCGAAACTTTAATAACCCCTAACCCTAATTCTATTTTTAAACTTAGTAAAACTTAAACAAACCCTAAACTATAAGAATTTATAATATAAGTTCTTAAACTTGTAATTTATAAATTATTTTATAAATGTTAAATAATTTATGGGAACTTTTAAGTTAAATAAAATATAATATTTTATTGTTCAAATATAAAATATTTATATTTTTGCTTTATGAAATAAATTGTGTGAACAAAATGGACATGTATTACTAATATATAAACTCATATACTTTTAGGAAATAAAATTTTATGAACGATTATAACACATGAACTACGAACGTAAACTAATATTTAAGTAGAACATTTTTATGTTTACTTAATTATGAAACTTAATAGTAAGTTTAAATGAATGATTATAATACATGAACTACGAACGTAAACTAATATTTAAGTAGAACATTTTTATGTTTACTTAATTATGAAACTTAATAGTAAGTTTAAATGAACGATTATAATACATGAACTACGAACGTAAACTAATATTTAAGTAGAACATTTTTATGTTTACTTAATTATGAAATTTAATAGTAAGTTTAAATAAACGATTATAATACATGAACTACGAACGTAAACTAATATTTAAGAAGAATATTTTTATGTTTACTTAATTATGAAACTTTATAGTAAGTTTAAATGAATGATTATAATACATGAACTGCAAACGTGAACTAATATTTTAAGTAGGACATTTTATGTCTACTTAAATAAGAAACTTAATTGTAAGTTGAATGGTTATTATTAATACATGTATTACGAATGCAAACTGATATTAAAAGTTAATCATTTTACGTTTACTTAGAAATGAGACTTACATGGATAAGTTAAATGGATATTGTTAATACTTGTACTACGGTCATTTAAATAAATGTCGTAGCATAAATGAACTGACTAAAAATTTGTATAAGCATACACATATGTTCTTTGTACTATCTATTAAGATTGTACTATTTGATTAGGCATAACTTTTGGCGTGAGCTTTGTTTGGATATTCGTGTTATACAGCTATTGCCAACTCCCATGTGAGTTTACAACCCCATATAACTATTGATAAACTTTTCCTCTACGGGGGAGAAAACATGCAACTACTTTAAAATGGACATAACTGAATTGTATAAACTTGACTATGATTGACTATTATAGAAACTGTTAAATTGTTGTAAATCGCCCGAATGTTATAAATAGATCTATTAGGGATTGATCACCCCCATCTGGGTGAGTCATGCTCACTGTACCTTGGCCGGGACAACAGATGTATACCATGTTGGAACTGGGTTTGGGTGTCTTTTTGTAAGACACTACGTCCTCATCTGTTGAGGACTATGGAAAGTTAAGCTTCAGTTTCGAGTAATAGCAAATGTAATCTATTTTTTTGTAAGAATGCTTTGTGCATTGTTACTTCTATGATTAATGTATGTCCAACCTAATAAATGTTAAAACCTGTAAATTCACCAACTTTATGTTGACCCTCTAAGCATGTTTATCTTAGGGAAATAAAGTTAGAACGAGATATGTGCATGGACTCAAGCATCTATGTAATCTGCATCGTAGGAATCGTCGAGGGTTCCATTTAGGGAAAATGAACAATCTACTTATGACATGTTAAAGACAATTTTTATTTATTTGTTTAATAAACATGTAATCTGATTTGAATAACTCTTTATCTTATGCTATATGGACTATATGCTATCGATCCACCCTTGTGACATCTCCGTTGATATTCTGTATATTTTGACCCTACCCGGGGTGTCACATTTTTCTTGGAAAGTAAATGGACAAAGAAAGTAAAGTGAATACAATTTAAAGAGTGCAATGAAATATAAATGGAACTCAACTGATTTCAAATTCGTACAAAGGGTTACAAAGATGAAAAAGTGGAACAAGAGTACTACTATCTAGCCTATTCTATTTATAATACAATGAGGAGAATCCCTAAGTTGAGGATAACAACATATCTTCATTCTTAATTCCAAAAAATGCCCATTGAGTCTTCTTGAATCTTCTCAGCTTTGAAATTCAGCTAATGGATGTCGACATTATGATCTCTTGGCCGTTTGATAGGATTGGGGACCAAGGCTTGCAATCTAAACAATTAATCATCAAACCATTTCCAACCCGTGATGTTGAGCTATCAATTATGTCTTGTTATGGTGAGGTGGATGAAATATTCCACACGGGATATGTTCATCTTGATGTTAATTACATTTTGCCTCAAATAATTTGATTTTTACCCTTTAATTTGCCCTTAATTAGATATGGGTGGTGTTAGTATTTATGTGCTAAGAACTGGATTAATAATGGGGGTTAGATCGAGATTAAGGGTATTAGTTATGTTTCCCACACAAATTGAAAAGTTAATTAATGATGGGTCATAAGTATTTGGGTGAAGCGTCAAAAGGGAAAGATGAAATGGTCATGGTGATTATGAATTGGCCACATGTTGTATTAACTTTGGAATATGGCACGATTGGCCCTTGTACTTGGTAAAACTAGGGCTTAAACATCTTTGAATACTAAAAGAAATGGTCCTCCTCATTTTTAACATTCATTCAATGATTATATCATTCATACACTTTTCCAACTTGGCAAAATTAGTCCATTTCCTTTATAAAACATATTCAAAGGAATATTCTTGCTACTTTTGTAAGCTTCACTGACCTTTTGGGTAATATAGGATATTTTAAGGGTGTAAAGAGTAAATATGGGAAAGTTGAAGGGAAATTTGGTAATTTCATAAATCTTCATGGGCAAAATAGTCTTTTGAGAGAATTAGGGTTTCAAAACCCTAAAATGACATCCGGATTCAGTTTTCTTGTATGTCTTCGTTCCTTGTGTTTGTTTTTTAAGTTTTCCAAGTGATTTCTTAATATCCGTGCATGCACATACATAAATAACAAAACAAGCATATATTGTGCACATTTGATGATACTTTAGTCATTTTAATCCTGTTTTACGAGGAAATAAGATGTGTAATTAGATTCACATCAATTTCCCCATACTAAACCATTGTCGTGTCCTCACGCAATGCTAGAATTAAGTATCATAGCACATCCATTTTTTATTTTATTCAAAGATAAACTTAACTACGAATGTGTAATGACATAATGCAATGATTTCATCATTGTAAATGACTTTTAGAATAATAGAATAAGAACACGTGAATGCCTCATAGAGATAACACTACTCATGCACGTTAATTGTGGTACTTGCCTCCCTTATTCCTAATTTGTATCTTTAGATTTTATATTTTTTCATGAATCCGAAGGTTCATATGTGACTTATTTGATAAGGGATTAAGTCCCAAAATAGAGCTAAAACGGTGAAACTACAACCATCAGTTAGTAACCTTTTCTAATAGTAACAGTGTCAAAGTTTTAAGTCAACAAGAAAGATCGATAAACATGACTTTATAATAGATTTGAATATTTGGTTTATTGACCATGAAATTTGTTATCACCCTTTCATATTTTTGCATCGAGTATTATATAATACAAATATAAATATTTACGATTAAAGTTGAATAAGAAAAACAAAAAAAAGTGAAAGTGAACATTTATTTAGGGACGAGGGGAGTAATAAATAGTGTTTTAGCGGTTTGATTATAATTGTTGATTTTAGACTAATCATTGTGGTATTCGTGTAATTAAATTGGGATAAAAATAAGTTGGAAACACATTTAACTTGTTGTAAATAAATACCCGTATGTACTTGTAATTTGCATGTGTAAAATGACGTATTGTTTAAAGCAAAGTGATTATTCAAAAAAAATACGGTATTAAGGGGGTGTCTGGTATTGAGGTTCCCACCAACTTATCTCTGAATCTCAGTTTGGAACTGAAATAAGCTAAAAAAGTGTTTGGGTAAAAAAGAGTTAACTGGGATTATCTGCGTTTTCGAGGGACCAAAATGTCGTTTTGTTAAAGTTGGTCAGGGGGTCCAGTTGCAAAACTGAAGATGGAGTTTTTCATCATATCCGATCTTTTCATAAACCTTAAAAAGCCCAATCTCCAACATTTCTGGGTATGAATCTCATTTTTTGTATTCATTGTTTTTATTTATTTATGGTTATTTGATTATTCATGAATAAGCAAGAAAAATGATGCTTATGAACTATAAGCCAAAATGGTATAAGCTCATAAGCCCAAATACAGGAGGTGTTTGTTTTGGCTTATACAACGGGCTTATAGCTTATTTGGTTTTCAATAAATGTTTCATAAGCTCACTTTTTGGTGGCTTATTTTGAAACTTTTCGGTTTATATAAGCTTATCATCTTGTAATAAGCTTATGTAAGGCAAAAAAGTTTCAAATAAGCCACTAAAAAGTAAGCTTATGAAGCATAAACCGAGAACCAAATAAGCTATAAGTCCACTGTATAAGCCAAAACAGACCCCCTGCAAGCTTAAACAAACACCTTAAGCTTATTTATATCTGTCTTTCCCAACTAGATCAACTCCACTGGTTAGCTATGTAACACCCCCTTGATGGTCAAATGCTGCGGAATAGTACTTGGGGTGTTACTTGGGTGGATCGATAGCACACAGTATATAGAGCAATGATCATAATAGTCATTTAAAACATATTACATGAATTAATTGTACACACTTAGTATCTTGTTTGTAAAACCACTTTTATTATAAAACTGAAGTGAATATCCCAGCCCGATGGTAAACATGATGCTCCCTAAAACGCAGGAATCTAATGCCTGAACCTGCTTTATTTTCCTGAGAAAACATATAGAGTAAAATGTGGGGGTCAACACGAAATTGGTGAATTCATAGGCTTAATTAAATAAATAAATTACTAATATGCCAAACACCACGATCATAGTAGGACAATCACAGCCTAATACTATAGTAGTTCCTACTGCCCTGTAATAGAAGCTAGACAAATGATGCTCAGTACGCCCATTTGGGTCTATCCTCATGATGTTCCCTCAGTCCGATAATGAAATAAACTTGTTGCTTGGCCTAAGCGTTTCGTGATAGCAAGTCAGCAGGTCGGGTGTTGTCAATACCCGAATAGATCTATTCATACATTTCGCGCTACACTATTAACTATTACAGTCTACGGGTATGGGACAAACAATAGTCAATAAATTGTTGTTGTCATCAGTGCGTGTTTGCATATTTAAATATATATGGTTTTTGTATGTTTTCTCCCCCATTTATAAAATAGTAAAGATGGGGCCATGAACTCACCTTAGTGGTAATGATGAGGGGATGATGTCACTGAATAAACTAGCACAGTATGATCACGAACTGGAGAAATTACCTAAGTAATTTTAAGTGCATTAGTAAATGCAAAAATAACAATGCATGATGAATGTACGGATGAAAATGCATGATGAATTAATAAGCTATTACGATTGTTTAAGCGTTTACACTTATAGTGAGTTGTATATATATATATTTTTAGTTTCTAAATATATATATATATATATATATATATATATATATATATATATATATATATATATATATATATATATATATATATATATATATATATATATATATATATATATATATATATATATATATATATATATATATATATATATATATATATATATATATATATATATATATATATATATATATATATATATATATTGTCTTAGTAAAAAGGGGTAATAAATTAAATAATTAGATTTTTGTATTATTTAATTTACTGTAAGAAAATAAAATACAATTTACTTTTCTTAAGGCTTCAAAAATATTGTTAACGTGACTTGTCAGTTTATAAGGTTTCGCGAATAAACTTAGTAATTTATTTAATTATTCAAATGACCAAAATAATTTATTTATATATTTAATTAAATTAAATTTACACTTAGGTCCTTGTTAGTATAACAATTTACAAAAATATCCTTTAAGGTTTCATTCGTTAAGTACATTGCGTCGTTAGTCCTTGTCCGTTTTATTTATTTTCAAACGCCCCTAGGGCTTATAAAACTTTGGGGAAATGACCAAACACCCCCCCCCCCCCCTATGTTTCAGAAATAATTAAATAAGGGTTAGGGTTTGTTTTAAGTTTTCAAAATGACACAATTGGTCTTTGAAGTCTCGAAATATTCAAATATAAGGTTAGGGCTTGTAATAAGTTTCCAGAATGACACTTTTGGTCCTTGAGGTCTCGAAATATTTATATGTAAGGTTAGGGTTTGTAATAAGTTTCAATAATTGCAATAATGACCCTTGAAGTCTCAAAATATTTAAAAGGGAAACTAGGGCTTATATTAAGTTTCAATAATGGCACAACTAGTCCTTGTGGTTTCGTTTAGCTCACGACTTCGACACACACGCACCCTAAACTTTCAACATTAGCAGTTTTGGTCCTCCTACTTTTTTAAAAGTCGCTAAATATAAATAAAAGTTTTATTAAGTTACATAATTGACCCTAACTTTCACCAATTGGCTATAAGTAAACGAAAAGTCTCCAAAAATATGTTTTGGGCTTGATTGGCTCAATAGGGTCTCGGCTTGGATTTAATGGGCCTAATGGGCTTGTTTAACTAACCAATAATTTTACTAGTGGGTTAGTTAATCTAAATTTACCTTTTGGGCTTATGGGCTTAAATATTACTAGGCCTATAAATAAGTTATGGATTATTTCCATTCGGCTTATTTCTAAGTTTATGGGCTTATTTATTATGCTTATAAGTGAGCTTATATGACTCGGCTTATTTATTATTCTTAGGGCTTATATGAGCTAGTTTATATATGTTTCTAAGTCTCGGCTTATATAGATTTTAGGGTTTCAATGACTTGGCTTATATAAGTTTTAGGTCTCGGCTTATATTAGGTTTTAGAGTTTTAGTGACTAGCTTAAATAGATCTATGCTTATATGGTTCATGGGCTTATATAAGCTTATATGTTTCGGCTTATATAACATGTTATAGGATTTTATGACTAGGTTAACAACTTAGGGCTCATGTTATGTTCTATATGCATTAATTACAAATCCTTAAGGCTTTGAGGCAAGGTTATCCATGAACATCATATAAGCCGTGGGCTTATATGTTGTTAAGGACTTGTCTAGGAGTTTTATACGTATGCATGTACTCCTAGTTTCATTTTTATAGCTTTTACATGCATGACAAGTGAAATGAGTAAGGAAAAGTTTAGAAAGGTCTCATACTTACTTGTTCTTTAGAAAAACCTGGTAATGACGAGGGATTAGGGCTTCTAGGTGTCGGCTCTTCATACATGTGACCTAAGGAGGTCTTGGACTTGACTTGAATGCTAAAAATATCTTGTATACTTGCACTAAATGATTGAGAAGACAATGAACAAGTAGAAGTAAATGCTTGATCTTTGTCTAGGCGTTTTATGGAGATGATATCCGAATGTGGGATGTGTGAGTGATATGTGAAGTTCAAATGTTTGCTAAATATCTAAATGTGAGATTGAGGGGTGTGGTTCGGGGTATATGCACGCTAAGAGAGAGTGTATGCTAGATATGGTGAATTTGGATGTGTACTAGGTAAGTACAAGGTTTAATGACTTGCAATATGTACACTTGACCCCTAAGGCCTTATGTCATCGCATACATGCATGACTAGGGGACACAAAGTGTTTGCATAATCTTTGCAATTAAGGTAAAGTTTGTACAAGGCAATTTGGATGTGTGGTGAGCTTCCCTCACACGTCTATGGCAAGAGTGGGAGTGCTAGGTGTCTTGTTTCTATTATAAGCATATCCTAATTTTTGATATACCTAGTACATCTTATTAATGCAAAAATGTACATGGTGTCTTGGTTTGGACATATAATCGGCGGTATTGGCTTAGTCAAGGAAAAAAGGAGTGCTCAAATAGTGCATGGTTTAATGAGATGTGTTGTACAAAGTCTAGAAAGTCAAAAATATAATTGGTAAAGGTTTTTGGTATGTAATGTTATGTATAATGTATACATTCGGCTAATAAGTGAGTCTAAGGTAGTTTCATGTTTAAATATTATGTTTAAGTATAGTTACTAGGAGTGTAGGTATAGTATTGTGTGAGTAGGTTTAAGTCTAGGTTGATTTTGGTTAAGTTTGGGATCCTTGGTGAAAGTATGGTCATATTTAAATGAGAAAATAATTTAATGTATTAAAATGTATGACAACTTAGTTTAAATAAGTTAGAATTGTTATATGTAATGTTTAATAATGAATAGTCGTTGATGTCATAACGTAATATCATTCATGAGGTGAGGAAAAATATATATAATTATATATTTTAAAGTTTAAAAATAGTTCTTAAGTAAATTTTATTAATTGTGATCATGAGTTTGGATTTTTATAAATCAGTATGATTAATGCTTATGGTCATGAGTTCAGGTGACTTAATGTCCAAAAGAAGTGATTGTTTACTATCCCGCATGCTCATATAATGTAGTCATACAAATGTGGCTGTGTACTTATGATTAAATACTCAAAATCATAATGTATGTTATGTGATTAAATGTTTCCATGTTTTGATGATTAAAATAATGTATGCTCATGTATGATGCATATGATTGCTCAAAATATTTCATGCAAAGGTGGTAATATATACATATATCATGAGGTGACGTGTACAATAATGACATAGTCAAAACCTGAAATTTACAGGTTTTACAGCATTAACCCGTTATTTTAGCTTTGTCCTCAAAGCTTAACATGACGTTACTGCTCAAGTGAACAGGTGTGGGTACTTAGCTCTAAATGAGTCTTCGCGTTCCCAAGTGAACTCAGGACCTTTCCTGGAGTTCCATCGTATCTTAACTAACGGGATTTGGCTTCGCTTTAGCTTCTTGACTACTCTCTCCATGACCTCTACCGGTTCTTCTATGAATTGAAGTTTGTCATCAAAGTGGGCTCCCTCCAATGGCATGGCTAGCGGCTCATCTGCGTAGCATTTCTTCAAGTTTGAGACATGGAATGTAGAGTGTACCCGGCTCAACTGCTAGGGCAACTCTAGAACGATAAGCGACTTCACCGATTCTGGCAATCACCTTGAAAGGTCCTACGTAACGTGGATTTAGTTTCCCATGTTTTCCAAATCGTACAACGCCCTTCCAAGGTGATACCTTTAGCATAACATGGTCACCTACTGCAAACTTCATAGGTTTCTGTTTCCTGTCTACATAGCTCTTCAGTCTATCCTGGGCAGCCTGAATTCGTTGTTTGATGAGAGTGATCTTCTCAGTTGTCTCTTGGATTAGTTCGGGTCCAGTCAGTTGAAATTCCCCCACCTCTGCCCAGCATACGGGTGATCTACACTTGCGGCCATAGAGGGCCTCAAATGGTGATGCTTTGATACTGGCATGGTAGCTGTTGTTGAAGGAGAATTCAACTAATGGTATATGTTCGACCCATCCTTTCCCAAATTCGATCACGCATGCTCTTAGCATGTCTTCTAGGGTTTGGATTGTGTTCACTCTGACCGTCAGTCTGCGGATGATATGCGGTGATCATGTCTGATATGTTTATTTTGCATATGTGTACTCAATCGTTCTCGGTATCTAATCGAATTGATCACGGTTTAGGGTGGAATTGTTGGTGTTGGTCACTAAAAGGGGGGGCTTGATTATCTAAGTCTACAAATAACATAATCGTAAAAGCAATTAAAAATAAAGAAGAATGTCTAACCTTGATTGCTTTTTCAGAATGAATGCTGCACGGTAGAACTTGGTGAAAAATATTAAAGGTAATTATCTATTTTAAAATTGAGAGCGAAAATGTAAATGTCGTTAAGTAAAAATGAAAACTATAAAAGTTAAACTAAGATTAAGACTTAAAAATAAATGACGAGAAATTAAAAGTTTAAAAGTAAATTTGAAACTTAAGACTTTGTAAAAATGAAAACTTGAAAATAAATAGAACAAAATACTTTTGAAAATAAACCTAGTAAAATTTGGCGGGCAAAATAAAGATTTAAAAATAAGTCGGAATCCACAATCCCTAACCTAATTCGGAATTGGTGTCTTACACTTAATTCGGAATCCGAATTCTCAACTTAATTCGGAATAAGAAATTTGCTTGTAATTCGGAATTCAAAATCCACACTTAATCCGGAATATAAATGTTGCACTTAATTCAGGAAATGAGGATTTAACACACAATTCAGAATATAATCCTACACGTAATCCGGAATCACTGCTAACACGTAATTCGGAGTCCAGAATCTTCACACAATTCAGAATCACAAATTCCATACTCAATTCGGAATAAGCAAGTTTCATACACAATTCGGAATACACAGTGATGGACTTAATTCGGAATCAACCGTGTTGAACTTAATTCGGAATGTAGAAGCTGGACTTAATTCGGAATAAACAATCCTAAACGTAATTCGGGAAATGAAGATTCAACACTTAATTCGGGATAAGCTAATATGCACATAAGTCAGGAAATGGAAGTTTGCATCTAATTCGGGAAATGAAGTCGTGGTATTGGAGGGAAAATAAAATCTAAGTCAGAATAGAGTAAACAGTACACAAGTCGGGATAAAAGGGTATTGCATATAAGTCGGAATAAGGGGATTTTCAACACAGTTCGGGAAAAGAGGGTTTTGATTACCCGGATTAACTCAAAATAAGCAAATATCAAATAAGCACTTACCAAAACTTTTACCAAATCAAATTTTATAAAAAGCTAATAAGACACAATTTAAAAACTTTTAAGAACACTAAATAATCAAAATGTTTAAAATCAATTTTTTTATAAAAATACTAATCTACCAAAATCAACTTATTTAAAAACTAACAAACATAAAAATCAAGCAATAAGCACAATAATCTAAAAACTTTAAACACACCAACTCAATAAGCACAATCTAATAAGCCAACCAATCACACAATCAAAAAGATGAAATCAACTACATGATTAATTAAGCAAAACAATATATTATGATTAACAAAGGTAGAATGAGAATTTATTAAAAAGCTTGATTATATTAAAGATTAAGATCAAAGATTACAAGATTAAGATGAAGGTTTGATAAGCTTGAAAGAAAACCTAGAGAGAAGAAAAATAAAAACAAACTAATTACCTACTAAAATTAAAAACTAACTCCTTTTCTAATGACATATGTATAGTATATATAGGGGAAGGGAGGGTGTTGTTTTCTTCTCTCTTTTCTTCTTGTCTTCTCGTCTTTCTCGAATTTGTCTCGGGATTAGTCGAATGATAACTTGAACTCGTCTACTAATTTTCTTCTTTTAGTAGACTTGGTTCTTCGACTTTGTTAAACTTCCGTCTTTAGACTTTTTCTTCGGTAAATCTTCAGAATAGGCCTTTGACTTCCGTTCTTCTTGCACTTTTGACCTTTTGACTTCGTCTTTTGTCTTTTTCTTCGATAAAAGCCCGTGAAAGCCCGTGTTTTCTTCCTTTTTCACATTTTTGTCCTAAAACACAATAAAACACAAACCACGCATAATTCCGCCTTTTATGACATTAAATACACGTTTTGGTCTTGTTATTATTGGAAATAAATGGTAAAAGGGTAAGTGTTTTCACCTTATTAAATCCCCTACACTTGACTATTGCAATGCCCTCATGCAATGCATTAATTTCAAAGCACGGTTTACATTTTTTATCATAATTAACCTACCTTGGCCTTTATTAAATGCTAAACACTAAGGAAACTAAAAAGATAGAAATATATAAAAAAATGCTTGAAGGGAGAATAAGTAAAGAGATCGAAGACTTACATTAGGGCTTTGGTCGTCATGAATGTTTATCACCCTCAAGTTTCACGTTCCCCACACCAAGCTTATAAACGAGATCATTGTTATTATAAGTTAGTAAACTAACACAAACTCATGTTTATGATCGTCTTGAATGATCACGAGGATGCATTGTTTGACTTATTTCGATAGTTTATTTAGGCCGAAAATAAAGTAGGACGATTTAATCAATAGTTAGCTAAAGGACAAACTCTTTTAAAACTGCTTCTCGGGACCTCATAAAGTTCATATTTTGGCATAACTCGCTTCACGATTTGAGACCTTTCTTGGACCGATATTTGGCAGCGACTTCATACTTCGAATCTTGAGAGACGTTATTGAAATAATGGTCTTCTCTTCATAATAGGAATTTCTTCCCTTGAAGTTTTTGAGAGATTCTTCATACTTGGACCACGACTTCTTCATTTTTCTCCAATCTTTATTTTGGATTTTGATATACAACGATCCGCCTCCTTTTAGGACTTGGATCTATTTATCCTCATACCTTGCTAGGGTCTTTTCGGATAGACTTCTCCATGATCTTTAGGGGAGTATTTGCTTTTCGTCGTGTGTCTTGATCCTTCATATTGATTTTTGAATAATGATTCTTCAAATCACTTGGGATCTTTAGCAACAAAATGTAGCCCTCATGTCTTGTTAGGGCTTTTTCTGACTCGCCAATCTTCGCATCCCGCTTCAATAAGTTATGCCTTGGCTATGAACTCTAATTAATACCGATCAACTTTTAAACAATCTTGTGCTAGAAGCTAAGTAACTTTTCAAATCGTACGACCTTATTTATTGCAATTAAATTTATTAACAAGCGATGGGAGAAAAATCTCATAATCAACTCACATAAATTCATGAAATAATACCAAACTTATAATTGTCTCTATCATCTCTTGTTCTCCACAATTTAAAATCTCAAGGAATGAGACTTGTGGATGCTTAGCCAATTAAATCAAAGTTTTGGGTTTTCAAGTCATCTATAGGATCTTGCAACTTCTTAGACTTTTTGAAGTTTAGAATTCGCATTTTAAAGTTCCCTTGATAAACGACTTTCTAGGATCAATTATAGGAACTTATGAAAAGTTCTTGTTCTTAACCCGTAAGAGTTAAGACTTTCGCGTTTTAAAGTTCCCTATATAAAAGCCTAGCAAAACTTGACACGTTAAGGATACTAGCTAGAGTAAACTTGGATAAGTAAACTTGGGTTGAGTCAAAAGATTCATGACGGGCCTAATATATCAACGACATCTAAACTCATTAAAACTATTTTATTTAACTTTATTTTTTTATTTTTTTTTATTTTTTTGACTTTATTTTTGAAATGAAATATATACATACGATACGATAACAAAAGGAAAGAACATAGAAGAGAATAATTGAAAATACTACTTGGCCAAAATAGATTAAAAATTTTGAAAAATGTCGAAAAATTAGATTTTTCGGTTAAAATGAGGACAAATTAATGGAAAAGCCCACTTAACTTCGATAGAAGTCCCCCCCTACACTTGATATAAACATTGTCCTCAATGTTTAAGCATGGGAGTAACCTCCCCTACACTTAGGACATTGTGCACGTTGTATAAATCTTGCTAAGGAAAGGACAACTAAAGTGAATTCAATGTGAACATATAAGATATGAAATATTGAATCACGACAGTTTAGGATAGAACCGGGAAGACGGGTACACGGGATCACGGGTCGTCAAATATCATCAAAAGTACTCTTTGAAGCTTTAATCCCTGCACGTCATAAGAAACAAGACAACAAACACCTATGTAGCTCCCCCTACACTTATTATAAAAAACGGGTAAAAAGGATAGATCAACGGGTTGCCTCCCGAGAAGTGCTTGTTTTTGTTAAGCGAGTCACGAGCCTGACTCGACCCAGAACTAATTCAAGGGAAACGTGGTGAGGGATGGAATCATATCATGAGAGATCTCCTCACCAAAGTACAACTTAACACGCTGGCCATTCACTTTAAAATTTGGCCCATTTGGTTGAGAAAGCTCAATGGTGCCATAAGGGAAGACTTTGGCAACGGTGAATGGACCAGACCAACGGCTCTTAAGCTTGCCCGAAAAAAATTTCAACCAAGAGTTAAAGAGTAAAACTTGATCCCCAATTTTGAACTCTCGGTTTTTGATCTTAGAATCATGAATGAGCTTGGTATCTCCTTGTAGATCAATGAATTCTCATAAGCCTCATTCCTCGGTTCATTAAGTTCATTGAGTTGGATCTTCCTAAGATCACCGGCTTTGTTGATATCAAAATTAGCCCATTTCAAGGCCCAATAAGCCTTATGCTCCAACTCAATGGGGAGGTGGCAAGCCTTTCCGTACACAAGACGATATGGAGTGCAACCAATAGGTGTCTTATATGCGGTACGGAAATCCCACAAAGCATCATCTAACTTATCGGCCCATGAGGCACGATGCTCTCCCACAGTACGCTCTAAGATTCTCTTAAGTCCAAGGTTTGAAATCTAGGCTTGACCATTTGTTTCTGGATGATACGCGGTGGAAAGACGGTGATTGACACCATACTTAGTCATGACTCGAGTAAATTGATCATTGCAAAAATGAGTCCCGCGATCACTAATGATAGCACGAGGAACACCGAATCGAGCAAATAGTTGTTTCAGAAAGTTCACAACCACCCTCGCATCGTTAGTAGGTAAAGCTTTTGCTTCAACCTATTTAGATACATAGTCAACGGCTACGAGGATGTACTTGTTTCCTTTAGATGATGGAAATGGCCCCATAAAGTCGATGCCCCATACGTCAAAGATTTCACATTCTTGGATGAAATTTTGAGGCATCTCGTCTTTATGTGTGATCTTGCCTTGTCTTTGGAAAGCATCACAATGCTTAACCATTTCGTGTGCATCACGATAAATGGTTGTCCAATAGAATCCAGAATCGAAAACTTTCTTCGCGGTATAATTAGGGCCAAAGTGACCACTGGTTGGTCCTTTATGGCAAGCTTCCAAGATTTGTAAAGCTGCGGGCCTGTCAACACACCGACGAAGGATCAAGTCAGCACATTGTTTCAAGAGATAAGGGTCGTCCCAATAGTAAGTTTTCACATCCTTGAAGAATTTCTTCTTTTGCTGGGACGATAACCCTTCGATGAGAATTCCACCCGCCAAGTAGTTTGCAAAGTCTGCAAACCATTGGGTCTCGTCAAGATTGGAGTTAATAGACATCAAGGCCTCAAGGGGAAAAGATTCATTAATCTCTTGATTTGGGAGCCCCCTTGATAAGGGTCCTCGAGTCTACTAAGATTATCTGCGGCTAGATTTTCCGATCCCTTTTTATCACGAATTTCGATTTGAAGTTCTTGAAGGAGTAAAACCCAACGAAGAAGTCTTAGTTTGGAATCTTGTTTTGTTAACAAGTACTTTAACGCGGAATGATCGGTATAGACAATGGTTGTGGAAAGGACAAGATAGGGGCAGAAAATTTCAAAAGCATACACTACAGCAAAAAGCTCTTTTTCAGTTGTAGTATAATGCAATTGAGCCCCCGTCATTGTTTTGCTAGCGTAATGGATTGGTTGGAAATGTTTGTTGGTTCTTTGTCCCAAAACCGCTCCAATAGCAAAGTCGCTAGCATCACACATCAATTCAAAATGTAACTCCCAATTAGGAGTAACAAAGACCGGTGCCTTAGTTAATTTATCCTTAAGAAGATTGAAAGATGCGATACACTCTTTAGAAAAGATAAAAGGAGTATCTTTTTCCAAGAGGTGGGTCGTCGGGCGAGCGATCTTAGAAAAATCTTGAATGAATCGATGATAGAAGCCCGCATGACCAAGAAAACTTCTCACACCCTTCACGGTTGAAGGTGGAGGTAATTTAGCAATCACATCAACTTTAGCACGGTCGACTTCAAGAGCGACTTTGGAAATTTTATGACCAAGAACAATACCTTCTTTTACCATGAAATGGCATTTTTCCCAATTTAGAACAAGACGAGTGTCTTCACACCGTTTGAGCATACGTTCTAAATTGGCAAGGCAAGTAGAGAAAGAATCACCATAGACCGAGAAATCATCCATAAAGACTTCCATAGTTTCTTCAACCATGTCATGGAATATAGCCATCATACACCTTTGAAAAGTCCCGAGAGCATTGTATAAGCCGAAAGGCAATCTTTTGTAAGCAAATGTTCCATAAGGACAAGTGAATGTGGTTTTCTCTTGGTCTTTTGGATCGATGGGAATTTGAAAATACCCGGAGAAACCGTCTAAGAAACAGTAATAGTCATTACCCGCTAAACGCTCGAGCATTTGATCCATGAAAGGAAGAGGAAATTGATCCTTACGAGAGGTGTCATTGAGCTTGCGATAGTCTATGCAAACTCGCCAACCCGTGACAAGTCGAGTAGGAAGCAACTCGTTGTTTTCATTGGGAACAACGGTTATTCCGCCTTTCTTAGGCACACAATGGACGGGACTAACCCATGACGAATCCGAAACAGGGTAAATCATTCCGGCATCTAGAAGTTTGATAACTTCTTTCTTGATGACGTCATGAATTTTTGGATTAACCCTTCTTTGGCTTTGGATTGCGGTTTAAAGTCATCTTCCATGAGAATTTTATGAGTACAAAAGTTAGGATCAATTCCGCGGATGTCGGAAATTTTCCAAGCAATTGCTTTCTTATGATTTTTGAGCACATCGATAAGTCGAGATTTTTCATCCTCTTTTAAGTCTTTTGCAATGATGACGGGTAACTTCTTATTGTCTTCAAGGAAAACGTATTCGAGATGAGACGGTAAATACTTAAGCTCTAAATCCGGAGGGATTGTCGATGGAAGGTGTAGTCAAATTTGGATCATCGTTTATGATTTCCATAGGAGAAGGTGGATAAATATGGTCCTCATTGAGAAGTTTCTCAATGGTACGAATGTCTTCATCCCAATCGGTGGGAGAATCGTCATATTTTAAGTCCACATCCCCTAAGCTTGCTTCAAATTCTTTCAAAAGGAAGTCACTTTCTCTAAATGGAGTAAGTGAGGGAGCAATAGAGGCAACGGTCTCAACAATGGGTAGAGAAGAAAAACCACTTTTACAAGCGTCTTTGAAATGTTATTCACAAGCCTCATCAAGTACGTCAATGAAATTAGCCCTCTCGTGTTCATAAGGTTGCTTAGAAAGTTTACCCATGTTGAAGACGATTTTGTCGTCACCAACTCTCATGATTAATTCGCCTGCGGCTACATCAATAAGAGTGCGACCGGTCCTCAAGAATGGACGTCCAACGATTAATGGAACACGGGGATCCATCTCATAGTCAACGACAACAAAATCCGCTGGAAAGGTGAATTTGTCGACACCGACGAAGACATCTTCGGCTATCCCCACCGGATAAGCAACCGTACGGTTAGCTAATTCCAATGTCATTCGTGTGGGGACTAGCTCGGGTAGAGATAATTGTTTCCAAATACTTAATGGCATTAAGTTGATACTAACACCTAGATCAGCTAGGGCCATAGAATTCTCTACCCCGGGGAAGTTACAAGGAATGAGAAAGCGACCCGGATCACCAAGTTTGGTTGGTAATTTCCTTAAGAGAACCGCGGAGCAATTCTCATTAAGTTGGGTCTGAGAAATATCAAGAAGCTTTTCCTTATCACTAAGAAGAAATTTAAACATTTTAGCATATTTCGGCATGTGAGCGAGAGCCTCGGCAAAGGAGATGTTGAAATTCAATTGTTTAAACAATTTAAGAAAGTTTGAAACTTGAATATCATCCTTATTTTTCAACTTCTCTTTCCTCAACCTTGAAGGATAAGGTATATCGGGTTGAGACGAAGGCTTTGGTATGGAATTCTCACTCACATCCTTGGGTGGAGGAGGGGTAGAAATATAAGGGGGAGGAATTGGTGAATGGGGCTCGTTTTCCTTTGTCACAATCACCGGTGTAGGTGTAGGAATCTCGGGTTCCTTTAAACCTTTTCCACTTCGGGTGGTGATTGCTTTCATCTCCCCTCTTAGATTAGCAACGGTGTTACTCGGAAGAGAACCCGAAGCAGAGGGTTGAGTACTTGGGAAGAAACTAGCCATCATATCCCTTAAGTCATTCGTTTGACTACTTAAAGAGTTTCGCATGTCATTCCTAAGCTCGGCTCAAAGATCATACCCTTGTTTCACCATGTCACCTTTCAAGTTGATAATTTGGCTCTGAAGATTCTTCACCAGCGCGTCATTAGTCCTCATGTACGTTTCAACCTCTTGATTATATGTCGTGGGTTGGTTGGAATGGGGAACTTGGTAAGCGGGTGGTTGATAAGTGGTTTGTTGATAAAGTTGATTATTTCCTTGAGGTGGATATGGGTTTCTTTGGGTTTGATATTGAGTAGGAGCTCTAGGTTGGTTTTGATTGTTGTGAGTGAAGTTGTTTTGGTTTTGAGGAGGAAAACTGGGTGGTGAAAGGAAGTTGTTTGAACGATAACTTAGCAAATTGCGGTCAACTTGAGGACGAGCTTGATAGCCTCCCGTGGAAAAGGTACCGTTGGCCACATACACGTTTTCCGGATTGTCATGAGTAGAAGGACAATCGGTGTATGAATTAGAACCCCGCAAATCTCACAAGAAGTTGCTACAGCTTTAGCTTGTTGAAATTGGTTTGTAGCCATGGTTAAGAAGTTTTTGTTCATCTCGTCTATTTGGCGGGTAAGTTCGGTTATCTCGGGCTTTGATGAAGTAGACGAAACATTGGCCCTCGGGGTATTTCTTGAAGACGCAGATGAATCCCAATTTTTGTGGTGAGTGGTCATGTTCTTTATAAGCTCTCTACACTCCTCAGGTCTTCTCTCATGAATGCACCACCAGCGGCAGCATTAATCGTATCACGATCACGAAAAGTTAAACCATTGTAGAAAGTACCAATCAAAGTGACGGGGAGCATATTATGGTTCGGACAACGATCAATCAAGACATTATAACGTTCCCAAGCATCGAAAAGCGACTCATCAGGTTCTTGAGTGAAACCACTGATTTGATTGCGAAGACTAGTGACCATGGATGGTGGAAAGTAGTGTGACAAAAAAATTTAGTCATTTCGTCCCATGTATGAATTGAGTTTTTGGGAAGACGATCAAACCATTTTTCGGCATGGTGGGATAAAGTGTGTGGAAAGAGGTGAAGGCGAAGAAAATCCATGGAAACACCGGGTAATTTCATGCTTTGAGTGACGGTTATGAATTTATCGAGGTGTTTGTTGGCATCATCATCCGGTAAATGGACAAGCTTTTTGAACTTGTTGGATCATGTGATGCTTCAATGAAAATTCAGGAACGTGATTTGTATCGGCGCAATCGGTCCTCCACGTCCGTTCATTGTTGGTTGACAAAGCTCCTCCATCGTTCGAAGGTCGGGTGGAGGGACATGGTTGTTGTTGTTGTTGTTATTCAGTTTGGGGTGAGGTGGGTTGTTATTATTATGCACACCGGCCATATCTAAGTCTCTAAGAGTCTCAGGCTCAAAATAAGACGAAGATCGAGTACGCATACACTAAAATGAATTACAATATTTTTGGTTTTTTATCTTTTCTATTTTTGGATTTTTGAAAATTTTATATTTTTTAGGATTTTTGATATTTTTGTGCTTGAAAATAACGTTCCCAAAAGAACGGATCCCAAAATCCAATTTTTCTCACTAAAACCGTTAATCTTTACCAAAAGATCCGGCAGCGGCGCCATTTGATATGTTTATTTTGCATATGTGTACTCAATCGTTCTCGGTATCTAATCGAATTGATCACGGTTTAGGGTGGAATTGTTGGTGTTGGTCACTAAAAGGGGGAGCTTGATTATCTAAGTCTACAAATAACATAATCGTAAAAGCTATTAAAAATAAAGAAGAATGTCTAACCTTGATTGCTTTTCCAGAATGAATGCTGCACGGTAGAACTTGGTGAAAAATATTTAAGGTAATTATCTATTTTAAAATTGAGAGCGAAAATGTAAATGTCATTAAGTAAAAATGAAAACTATAAAAGTTAAACTAAGATTAAGACTTAAAAATAAATGACGAGAAATTAAAAGTTTAAAAGTAAATTTGAAACTTAAGACTTTGTAAAAATGAAAACTTGAAAATAAATAGAACAAAATACTTTTGAAAATAAACCTAGTAAAATTTGGCGGGCAAAATAAAGATTTAAAAATAAGTCGGAGTCCACAATCCCTAACCTAATTCGGAATTGGTGTCTTACACTTAATCGGAATCCAAATTCTCAACTTAATTCGGAATAAGAGATTTGCTTGTAATTAGGAATTCAAAATCCACACTTAATCCGGAATATCAATGATGCACTTAATTCGGGAAATGAAGATTAAACACACAATTCGGAATATAATCCTACACGTAATCCGGAATCACTACTAACACGTAATTCGGAATCCAGAATCTTAACACAATCCGGAATCACAGATTCCATACTCTATTCAGAATAAGCAAGTTTCATAAACAATTTGGAATACACAGTGATGGACTTAATTCGGAATCAACTGTGTTGAACTTAATTTGGAATGTAGAAGCTGGACTTAATTCGGAAAATGAAGATTCAACACTTAATTTGGGATAAGCTGATATGCACATAAGTCGGGAAATGGAAGTTTGCATCTAATTCGGGAAATGAAATTGTGGTTTTGGAGGGAAAATAAAATCTAAGTCGGAATAGAGTAAACAGTACACAACTTGGGATAAAAGGGTTTTGCATATAAGTCGGAATAAGGGGATTTTCAACACAGTTCGGGAAAAGAGGGTTTTGATTACCCGGATTAACTCAAAATAAGCAAATATCAAATAATCACTTACCAAAACTTTTACCAAATCAAATTTTATAAAAAGCTAATAAGACACAATTTAAAAACTTTTAAGAACACTAAATAATCAAAATATTTAAAATCAATTTTTTATAAAAATATTAATCTACCAAAATCAACTTATTTAAAAACTAACAAACATAAAAATTAAGCAATAAGCACAATAATCTAAAAACTTTAAACACACCAACTCAATAAGCACAATCCAATAAGCCAACCAATCACACAATCAAAAAGATGAAATCAACTACATGATTAATTAAGCAAAACAAAAGATTATGATTAAGAAAGGTAGAATGAGAATTTCTTAAAAAGCTTGATTATATTAAAGATTAAGATCAAAGATTACAAGATGAAGATGAAGGTTTGATAAGCTTGAAAGAAAAACTAGAGAGAAGAAAAATAAAAATACACTAATTACCTACTAAAATTAAAAACTAACTCCTTTTCTAATGACATGTGTGTAGTATATATACGGGAAGGGAGGGTGTTGTTTTCTTCTCTCTTTTCTTCTTGTCTTCTCGTCTTTCTCGACTTTGTCTCGGGATTAGTCGAATGATAACTTGAACTCGTCTTCTAATTTTCTTCTTTTAGTAGACTTGGTTCTTCGACTTCGTTAAACTTCCGTCTTTAGACTTTTTCTTCGACAAATCTTCAGAATAGGTTTTTGACTTCCGTTCTTCTTGCACTTTTGACCTTTTGACTTCGTCTTTTGTCTTTTTCTTCGATAAAAGCCCGTGAAAGCCCGTGTTTTCTTTCTTTTTCACATTTTTGTCCTAAAACACAATAAAAACACAAACCACGCATAATTTCGCCTTTTATAACATTAAATGCACGTTTTGGTCTTGTTATTATTGGAAATAAGTGGTAAAAGGGTAAGTGTTTACACACTTATTAATGTCCAAGTTTGTTCCTAAACTTCGTTGGTAGGCTTTCCAAAATTTTGACGTAAATCTACCATCTCAATCACAAATGATTGAGACTGGTATACCATGTCTAGTCACGATTTCCTTCAGATACAGCTTGGCTAACTTGTTCAGAGAGTCATTTTCTCTGATGGGCAGGAAATGAGCTGATTTTGTGAGTCGATCAACGATTACCCAAATTTTATCGTAACTGTGAGATGAAGTAGGAAGTTTGGTAATGAAGTCCATGGTGGTGTTGTCCCATTTCCATTTTGGTATTTCAGGTTGGACTAACAAACCGGATGGCCTCTGATGTTCTGTCTTTTCTCTGGCACAAGTCAAACATTTCTTCACGTATGTGGCAATGTCTGCTTTCATGTTCGGCCACCAATATAATTTCTTCATGTCCTGATACATCTTTGTAGATCCGGGATGTATGGAGTACTTGGACTTATGAGATTCGTGCATGATCACGTTTCTCAAGTCTCCGTAACATGGTAGCCAACTTCTTCCATGTAAACATAACGTCCCGTCTGCTCTAGCTTCCAACTTTTCCTTGCTTAGGTCAGTCCTGAGCATTCCTCCTATGTCTTCCTTTCCGATATTTTCAGGCTTCTGTGCTTGGAGTTGAGCCTCTAATATCTACTTGGGTAGATCCAAGCTGATGGTCATAACTAGGGCTCAAACTCTCATGGGAGGATCAGTTCCTTTTCGACTTAAGGCGTCTGCAACTACGTTGGCTTTACCTGGGTGGTATTTGATGCCGCAGTCGTAGTCACTGAGCAACTCTATCCAACGACGTTGCCTCATGTTTAGCTCCTTCTGGTCTAGGATATGTTGCAAACTCTTGTGATCAGTATGCACTGTGCACTTTGTTCCATACATGTAATGTCTCCAAATTTTCAAGGCAAAAATTACAGATCCAAGCTCTAGATCATGAGTAGAGTAATTATGCTCGTGCTTCTTCAATTGTCTTGAAGCATATGCAATAACTTTCTATCTCTGCATCAATACAACTCCTAAGCCTTTGTGTGAGGCGTCACAGTAGACAACGAAGTCTTCGTTGCCTTCTGGTAGGGCTAAAATGGGTGCGCTGCACAATTTCTGCTTAATGGTTTGGAATGCAGCCTCTTCTTTTTCTCCCCAATCGAATTTTATGCCTTTCTGAGTAAGCTTCGTCATAGATTTAGCTATCTTAGAAAATCCTTCTATAAATCTCTGGTAGTAACCGGCAAGACCTAAGAGTTGGCGAATCTCCTTTGGTGAAGTGGGGGATGCCCAATCCTTCACGGATTCGACTTTCGCGGGGTCCACTTGAAATCCTTTGTCATCGATCACATGACCGAGGAAATGCACTTTAGGAATTCAAAAATCACACTTTGAGAATTTTGCGTACAACTTCTCTTCCTTAAGTACTTTTAGCACTTGAGCAAGACGTTCTCCGTGCTCTTGCTCATTCTAAGAATAGATGAGTATGTCGTCGATAAACACGATCACGAACTTATCCAGATAGGGTTTGCACACTCGATTCATGAGGTCCATGAATATGGCTGGAGCGTTGGTCAGTCCAAATGGCATGACTTGAAATTCATAACGACCGTAATGAGTTCTGAAAGCTGTTTTTGGTATGTCTACTTCTCTGACCCTCGACTAGTGATACCCTGATCGTAGGTCGATCTTGGAGTATACACTTGATCCTTGTAACTAATCAAATAGGTCGTCGATTCGTGGTAGTGGGTAACGATTTTTCATAGTTAATGATAGGTGTGAAAACACCCATCTTTTTACCACTTAATTACAATAATAACCGAGCCAAAACGTGTATTTTATGTCGTAAATGTCGGAATTATGCGTGGTTTGTGTTTTTGTTGTGATTTAGGACGAAAGGTGAAAAGTGGAGAAAACACGGGCATTCACGGGCTTTTATCGAAGAAAACGACAAAAGACGAAGTCAAGAGATCAAGAGTGCAAAAAGAACGGAAGTCCAAGGCCTATTCTGAAGATTTATCGAAGAACAAGTCTAAAGACGGAAGTTTAATAAAGCCGAAGAACTCGAGTCTAATAAATAAGTAAATTATAAGACGAGTTTAATTAATCCCGAGACAAAGTCGATAAAGTCGAAGAACTTAAAAGACGAGAAGACGTGAAGAAAGAAAGAAAGAGGAGGCAACACATGCACCTCCCCATTTCCTATAAATACCCTCCTAAACTCATTTAGGAGGGTTGGTTAGTTTTAGTTTAGAGTAGTTTCTATTTTCATTTGAGGTAGGTGATTCTAGAGAGAAAAAGTGACAGTTTCTCTCGCTAGGATCTCAATCTTTTATCTTCCTTTCTTGTTTGTAATCAAAACTTTATTTTCTAATAGTTTAATTCTTGTTTTAATCTTAATCTTATTCTATCTTTCTTAGTTTTTTTATATGATCTTAAATCCGATCTCTTTATATACATGTCTTGTGGATTTTGATGTTTGATTAAAAAGTTCATCTTTTTGTTTCCATCTAAGCTTTTATACGAATTAAGCTATAAGTTTGACAATCTTATTGGCTTATTTTGTATTTAGCTTATTTGATTTTAAAGTTTTTAAAAAAAGTTTTATCTTTTTAAAGTTCCTTTTATAAAGTTTATGAATTTCATATTTTAAAAGTTGTCAAATTTATGCTTAGTGAGTTGTTTTAGATTTGGTTAAGTGAGCTTATTGAAAGTGCTTATTGAGATTTGTGCTTATCTCCATTTTCGGATTTGTTGGTGTTCATCGCAATATTGAGGGTAATACACATTCCGATGGGTTGCTTGTTTGTATCGCAATAACCCTTGTGGTTCTACTTTGCGATCATTTGTACCATCTCCCTTATTCCGATCGGGATTGCGATCACTCATTGCGATCGCATATTCCGACGGAGTTTAAGGTATATTGCGACGAAGTGCTGCCCAAATTTTGATAGCCATATTCGGATAGATTTTGGTACTTTAGTTATTCCGACAGTAATATTTCATTTTTTTAGTTCGTTTTTCTCGATATCGATTCGAATTGATATAACGTTTTTAAGCTCGACTTAATTGTTTTTGGTGGTAAAAACTTGTTTGGAATCTAAGCTACTTGACACAAAGCAATTAAAAAGGTAAAAAAATAATATCTATCTACGTAATACGTACTAATCTAAAAACAAATAGCAAGTTCGACATTTAAATGCACAAAATAAAAAAAATGTAAAAACAATTTTACACTACTTGGCATGCAAAACGAAAATCTACTAATATAATATTCTACTATTATTATTAAACTACTATTAATTCCATTCTAAAATGAAATTAAAAATGAAAAGTATATTAATCAAACATATGCAAATGTGAAATCAGTTCATTATACGAATTTAAATGGAAGCCCAAAAATTAGCCCAACAACTATCTAATAGAGGATATAAATTGTAACTAACTAAAACTAGAAGGACTAAACAACTTAAACTGAGTGTAACCAAATGCCTAAACTCGAGGGACCTAAAGAGACAAGTTGCAATTCTTTCTAAAATCATGAAACAAAAAAAAACGAGACAACAGAGAACCGATTTCGTTTGCGATATTAAAGTAATGAAATTCGTTTTAGTATTTCTTTAAAAAAAATGCATAAGCAAATCACGCTAAAACTAAATTTCAATTGAAAAACGTGACCAAAAGTTTGAAATGAAAAATCTACAAAACTAATTCAAACAAAACTTGCAGGAAACGTTTAAAGGGAAAAAAATGATTTCTATAAAAACAAATTTGAAATAAGCTAACAGAATAAGCCAATACTTAACAAGCTGTCACAGCTTATTTTCTTAAAATGCTTGAAAGAAAAAAAAACAGTTGCAACATTTAAGACTTGAAGCAATTAGCATACTGGTAAAGGATTAGACAAATGAACAGAAGGTCTGAGGGTCGATTCTTCCTAGCTTCTTTTATTTTTTATTCACCCTATTACACTAATGTCCATTACCCAAATTGATAAATGGCCTAAAATACAAGTTTTCTACATCCTTATATACCTACTGTATTGCTTGCTATCTAGACTGTGATAATAGTGAATCAAGAAGCAAACTAATGTTCAGTTATCTAACTAGTTCAAACCTAACGCAACTGCTATCACAAACAGACTTAGAATTCAAATTCTGTTAACTCGATTGCCAAACGCAGGTAAGCTAATTCAAACAAAATCCAAACAGCAAACATTTGAATGTAATTCATAGACAAAAACAGCTACGCAAAACTGAAAAAAAACTATCTAAAGCGGTTCGAACATATTGCATATAATACAACATATACAGCTAGAAATTTTCAATAAGCATGCAAAAAAAATAAAACGTGCTTAACCAACTCGTCCAGGCCAGTCCGTTGATGACGAGAAGCACGGCGCTGAACCGGCTTAAATCCAAACACACCTACACTCTTTCAACTGCTAATCGAAAACTCCTGCAAAATTAAAACAAAACACAGAAAAACTGGACAAAATTTCTCGATTCTGAAACTTGCAAGAATAAAGGATGTGCAACCGAGACTGTGCTAACGAGATAACATATAAAACCAATGAAAGTACTTTAAAACTGAAAAGAAGCCTGTTTAAGAATCTGTTTGATTCTACTGTCAAAATAAATCTCTAACAACTTCTATTTTTTTTTCCTCAAACTGATTCCAACATTTACTCGAAGAACGATTGAACAGTAATGATTAAATCAGCTTAGCAAAACTATACTTTCTGAAAAGAACGTTTAACTGATTTCTTGAGTTCCAATTTGAGAACTACGCATCTGATCCCTATTGAAATAAACTGGACTAATTCATATCTAAAATACAATCTTCTTTTACTTGATTAAAACTGAATCTAACCAAAGCTTATCAGTAGTCCTTTTCATAAGCTCAAAAGAGCAAAACCTGAATTCGATAAAGAGGAAAGAAGAATAAGAGATTAAAACATAAGTCGATTACAAACTATAACAGTATCGTGAAGTATTTAAAGCAGAATGAAGAAAATTGATTTCAAAAGAAGAAAACTTAAGCTTTCATTAATGGATGAAAATAGCATTCGGTTACAACTAACTGAACTGAAAACGTAACAGAATCTTAATGAGAGCTTAACTGAATCACTAAGCTATTCCTAACTAATTTCCTATTCTAAACAACTATGTGTAATCTACACCTATGCTAACCATTTGCAAATGAGGTCTTCATCTTCTTTTATAGGCGTCGAGAGGAGTGATGTGACGTGGTTTGTCCAATAAGCAATTGACACGTGGAAAATACGAGGTTGACTCGTTCTTCATCTTCAATCCAAAATTGGGCGTTTCTTTGTCTTCGAGTCTTGATCTAATTAAGTACCATCATCTTGTAGAGGAGAAAAAGATAAGCACTTTTGTAGTTTTGGTCTTCGATTGAATCTTCGTGTATCTCTTGTTATTTTGACTTGCAGGTTGGATGATGAAAAGATGAATAAACGTCTCATCTTTCTTTCTCTTTCTTGAAGGTTGAAGAAGACAGACGTGTTAATTGTGTTTGTGTGTTGACCGGTCTTGGTCAAATGACCAAGATAATATAACTTTTCGTTTAATTTCTTTTTAAGTCCCTCATCTTTGATCTCTTTTCAAATGTGTTTAAATACTTTTAGCAAATCTATCTTTTCATCCTTTTTGTATGTAGAAGTTTCAACTTAAGCCCTCCATCTTTGGAAATTTGGCAAATAAGGTCCTTGGAGCATCTTTCGTCCTTTTCTTCGTCTTTTGACCAAATAAGTCCTTGAAACCGCATCTTTGCTTCAAAATGTATCTTCTTTACCTGAAACACATAAAACACAAATACACGCATAATTCTGATATTTTAAAGTTAAAATAATGTATTTGACTGTGTTTTGAGTGGTATTTGGATCATTATTGATGAGTGTTTTCACACTTATCAACTCCCCTCCACTTGACCATTGCCATGTCCTCATGCAATGCAGCATTTTAAAGCACCAAGTTACACTTTTCTCATAATTAACCAACCTTGGCCATTTTATGATTTGATAGACTAAACTATACTACATGATGAATGATTTTGAATATTTACAATGCAATGCAAAGAAAACAATTCTATTTTTATATTTTTATATTTTTCATAAATGGTTTTGATGGAAATAACTCATAAAGAAATCAATGACTTGGATTAGGGCTTGGGTACCATGGACACTTATCACCCTCAAGTTTCACTTTCCCCATACCAAGCTTAAAATTAGGATCATTGTATTCACAAGTAAAAAGTGCATCAACTTATTCATGACAATTAAATGTGGAACCGGTTATTATTCGAGCAAATTGCTTGTGGGCAAATTTGTCATTATTCAAGTGTGAAGTATAAGAAGTGTAAAATCCAAAAATAAGGAAGCACGGTTTTAATCCTAAGTAATCCTCTCATCCATTACTTGAAAAACCGCTCACAATTAATATAAGTCCGTTTCAAGAGTAATAAGTCATTCGCCTTACGTGTAAAATCCTCATGTCATGCTTTCATAAGTAGCTACACACTCGCTAAGGAAAGAAAAATAAAACTCACGCAATAATTTACATCCGCCATCTTTTTGAGACTTTGGATCTTCAACCCCGCAACCCGTCAAGGTAATATTGGATTGGAGCAATCTATTGAATCCCCGCAACCCGTCAAGGTAATATTGGAACTCAATAGGCACTATAATTAACACCACACTGCCCCTCTTGGGAGTCTTGTATATATTTTCTTTTCTTTTTTTTTTCTTTTTTCTAGCCACTCATTTTTTTTTATAAGCCGCTCTTATTTTTCTTTATTCCTCACTAAGAAAGTAGAAAAGAATAAAAGGAAAAACACCCGCTAAATATTGAGCATGACATAAGTCTAGTACACATAAAACGTTCTAACTTAGAATCTTAAAACGTACTTATATAAACCATGAATGATTAGTCAAAAATGCATAAGAGATTACAAACCAATTAAAACCGTACTTGATTATTTATTAACAATTATATACATGCGAAGAAAATAGAGGTAAAGAAGAGAAGGGTTTAGCCACAAGTAATTATCATGAAGTTTATCTAGCCCTTTTACACTTGCTTCAACTCTATCATTTCCCATTCTCCACAAATTTAAAATCTCAAATAATGAGATTGGTAGATGCTTAGCCTAATAGACCAATTAAGGTCTACATGGTTAAGGATACTAGCTAGGGAATGCTAAGATAAGCAAACTCGGGTTGAGTCAAAATATCCATGGCGGGCCTAATATGTCAAAGAAATCTAAATTTGTTAAACCATGTTTTATTATATATTTTTTTCTTTTTATATATTTTTGATGAAAAATAAAAGAAGAAATATATACAATGCAAATGTGTTATGCAAAAGAAAAATGTATGATACAAAAATTATGAATGCATATTTTTGGTGGCCAAAGTAGATCAAAAATTTGAAAAATGGTTGAAAAATTAATTTTCCATTTTATCATGAAATTAAGGCAATGGTCTAGGTAAGGTCACTTCGATAGAAGTCTCCCCTACACTTAAGATAAACATTGTCCTCAATGTTTAAGAGTATTGGAGTGAACTCCCCTACACTTATTACATTGATTACTTTGCTTAACCCAAGCTAAGGAAAAGACAACTAAAGGATATTCATTTTAAGCACAAGTGTTTTGAAAATCACGATAGCAAAAACTAATCGAAGTGAACCAGATACACGGGCCTCCTCCATAAGCTCCAAGCATGAAATGTGAGAGAGCAACCCTTGAAACAAACACCAAAAGACGAAGAAAGGCACCCCTCCACTTCAACTCTACTATAACATCCATTTAATTAAACCTAACCTATTGAAAATCTACTCTACGTTTTCTAACCTAGTTATTCAATGCTTGAGTTTTTTTTAACCCTAATTCGCTAGCTCGACTCGGCCCCGAATTAAGTTGTCCTTGGGGAAACCATCATGGAGAATAAAGGATATCACTTTGAAGCACGTCTCACATGATACACTCAAACTTAGCACGTTGCCATTTACTATAAGATTTACAAAATTCGCCTCGATAAATGGAACGGTCCAACGTGTCTCAAGTTTGTCCAACATACGAAATCCCTCAAATAGGAAGTACCCCAGGATCAAATACATAGTTTCCATCTCTACATGTGAACAACTCCAAAGTAGGTAGCATAACCAAAGTAAGCTCATACAAGAAGTCCATATCAATCGAAATCACACTCTTAAGTGGAGTAGATGAAAACCAATTTTTCCTAAACATATGTATCCCAGGATCAAAAACCTTTCCCTTCATGGGAAAATAAGAAGATGAGCTCATATCAACCATATAAGATTCCCCCTTAGTGATAAAATCATCATGAGAATATGAAGGTGTAGGTATCAAAACATTCATAACTATTATGTCCATATTGGGCTCCTCATCATCATCAAAAGGTGGGTAATCTTCCATAGTAGGCATAGTGAAAAGAGGATCAAGATTAATAGTGTCTTGTGGAGAAGGCGTAGGCTCTAGGGTCCCAAAAAGCATGTTCTCAATAAGACGAATATCCTCTTCCCAATTAGAAGAAGATGTATCAACCACAATATCATCTCTCTTAAGATAATCTTCAATTTGTTTATCTATCAACTCATCTTCACTAAGCAATCTTTCAGTCTTTAGAATCTCCTCATTCTCATCAATGATAGACCCCTCCTCATCACTATAGTAATCATAGATTGGTTTGTCAAAGATTCGTGACTCCTTAAAACTCAAGGAAGTGTGATCATCAAAAAATGGAGATTCACAAGTGGAAAACTCATTATCACTATAATCATCATATATTGGTGTATCACAAAGAGAAGGTTCATCATCACTAAAATCCTCATTGGTTTCTTCATCATGATGGAAAAGTGGGTTATCAAATGATGTTTCAAAAAGAGGATTGAATGCATCACAAAATCACTTAGAGGAATAGGTGAAGGAGTCATAGAGGACATGGATTCATCATCAGATGTAAAGGACTCATCACTATCATAAGGATCATCAAAGGTTTCATCACAAGAATCATAAGGTGGGAGAGGAGAAGGATCCATATTCCCTATAGGAGCAAACTCTTCATCCAAATTAGGAATGTTATCTTGACAAGACAAATCATTGGATGATATAGCATAAGACGCGTCACTAGAATCACAATCATCATCCTCTATTTGTGGCAAGTCTTGCACAAACTCTTCCTCAATCTCATTATCCCTTTCTTTAAACAATTCATCAAGATCAAAGTCACCAAAATCACTAGTAGTAGCATGAAAGTCAACATATGATGAATTCTCAATGTGATCATGAGGAGAAGAGGTATCAATACAAAGCTCGTCACATGGTTCAATGGAAACACCCTCAAGCTCTCTTTGGATTGGGATAAGGTTCTCAACACTAGAAGAGGTTAATTCATCCAAATCGGTGTTTGTATTAGTGCTAAGAGGCTCGTCCCCCATGGTTAAAGAGTCGGTGGGTTCCACGTGAGGTAAAGGTGATGAAGGTGTGTCATCATTAAATGTCATACAAATCGAAGGTTCCTCATTATCTTCATCTAATAAGCATTGTTTAAGCAAACGAGCACGATTAGCAAAAAATCGTTCTTCTTCCTCTTTTTTATCAATCTTAAAGAGGAAATCATTTAAATATTTCCTGAGGTGACAAGAACCTTTTTTCAACGATTCACGACACATTTCACCGTTCTCCTTGTCATAAAATTGCCAAGTCGTAACTTCCACTTCCTCAAAAAACTTAATTTGTTCCTCTAACAACGGGCACACGTTTTTCATTTCCTCAATGCTTATGTCATTCTTACTATCAATCGCCTTAGAAATTTCATCGATCGACTTGTTTATTGTCTCAAGTAAAGAAACCGGCGCATTGCAAATATGAGGGGCATTAGAAGGCGGATCCCTCAGTCTACAATCATAACCATAATGGGGTGCGTTCCCACAAAACTCACATGAATAAGTCAAAGAATATGGTGGAGGTGGATTTCCATAATTAGGTGAATTATAGGTTTGAAAAGAGTCTTGATTATGAAAGTTCTCATGATTGTAGCCTTGAAAATTTCCTTCATTTTGAAAACCCTCATAATGTGAAAATCCTTGATTTTGAAAAGTATCTTGATTATAGCATGGAAAATTTTCATCATTTTGAAAGCCTTCATTGTTTGAAAATCCTTGATTATGAAAGGTTTCTTGATTATAGCCTTGAAAATTATCATCATTTTGAAAACCTTCATAATTGGAAAATCCTTGGTTTTGGTATGGCTCATTAAAGGTTTGATCATGAAATGATGGTGGAGGTTGTGATGAAAAACCGGAATATCCCATATAGTTATTACAAGTATAGTCCATTTGAATGTTAGGTCGAAAATTAGGGTTCTCGGTTCCATTATAAGCATATCCCTCCCCATAATAACCATTATTTTGATCACATAAATAAGTATCGTGTGGACCACCACAAGTCGAACAAGGCGAATAATTAGCGTTGGCGGATCGTTGTTGCAAAATCTCCAACATGGAACGAGTATCCATGTTTAACAAGGTGACCGAATGTATATACAAGTATAATGACGTCTAAAAGCTTCCTCGGGGAAGGAAGTAATACACCAAAGGTGGTATGTTTACACGTGTGCGAGTACACGTGTAAGTAAACAAGAGGAATGAGGGAGTAGCCCTCGGTCGACTTTTGAAAGAGAAGAGATTATCTCCCTCGAGGTTCGATATGAAATATCCACAAGAAAGTATATATATAATTACTACTTGGGTGCAAGACCCCCAATCAAGCCTTCCTTCTTAGAATACGCACTAGTGAACGGGGGGTTAGGTGGCGCGAAGCACTTAAGTACCTATTGACCCTTAGATGGCATTTTATAGCACATCGCCTTTCTATTCACTTTAGTAGTTTGTATTCTTCGAATTATTGCCTATTGGAAGTATTTATCTATTCTTGCTTAATTAAATTGGATCGATACGCGTGTCAAGGACCGGAACGCCCTTCAACACGGTGTATTGCCTCGGCAATACTTGTGGAGATAGGTAACTTGGTTGTTCGTATCTACGTATACTTATTTACATATAATAATATATCAAAAATATTTTTGTATTTATTTGATTTTTTTAAGAAAAATACTATATGTACGTAAAAAGCGATGAAAACCAACAATATATATTTTTGGGTGTAATCTTTTAGGAAAAAGATTACTTTTTGGATTTTTTATTTGTTTGGTTCAATTCTTTAGGAAAAGAATTGATTTTGTGATTTTTTTTTTTTTTTTTTTGTATTTTTATCTTTTTGATTTTTTTTTTATATTTTTGATTTATAATACGTAAAAAAATAACGTTCACAAAGTGAACGGATCCCAAAATCCAATCGTCTCACTCGAGATCGTTAATCTTCACGAAAAGAACCGGCAGCGGCGCCATTTAATATTTCATTTTTTTAGTTCGTTTTTCTCGATATCGATTCGAATTGATATAACGTTTTTAAGCTCGACTTAATTGTTTTTGGTGGTAAAAACATGTTTGGAATCTAAGCTACTTGACACAAAGTAATTAAAAAGGTAAAAAAATAATATCTATCTACGTAATACGTACTAATCTAAAAACAAATAGCAAGTTCGACATTTAAATGCACAAAATAAAAAAATGTAAAAACAATTTTACACTACTTGGCATGCAAAACGAAAAATCTACTAATATAATATTCTACTATTATTATTAAACTACTATTAATTCCATTCTAAAATGAAATTAAAAATGAAAAGTATATTAATCAAACAAATGCAAATGTGAAATCAGTTCATTATACGAATTTAAATGGAAGCCCAAAAATTAGCCCAACAACTATCTAATAGAGGATATAAATTGTAACTAACTAAAACTAGAAGGACTAAACAACTTAAACTGAGTGTAACCAAATGCCTAAACTCGAGGGACCTAAAGAGACAAGTTGCAATTCTTTCTAAAATCATGAAACAAAAAAAAACGAGACAACAGAGAACCGATTTCGTTTGCGATATTAAAGTAATGAAATTCGTTTTAGTATTTCTTTAAAAAAAAATGCATAAGCAAATCACGCTAAAACTAAATTTCAATTGAAAAACGTGACCAAAAGTTTGAAATGAAAAATCTACAAAACTAATTCAAACAAAACTTGCAGGAAACGTTTAAAGGGAAAAAAATGATTTCTATAAAAACAAATTTGAAATAAGCTAACAGAATAAGCCAATACTTAACAAGCTGTCACAGCTTATTTTCTTAAAATGCTTGAAAGAAAAAAAAAACAGTTGCAACATTTAAGACTTGAAGCAATTAGCATACTGGTAAAGGATTAGACAAATGAACAGAAGGTCTGAGGGTCGATTCTTCCTAGCTTCTTTTATTTTTTATTCACCCTATTACACTAATGTCCATTACCCAAATTGATAAATGGCCTAAAATACAAGTTTTCTACATCCTTATATACCTACTGTATTGCTTGCTATCTAGACTGTGATAATAGTGAATCAAGAAGCAAACTAATGTTCAGTTATCTAACTAGTTCAAACCTAACGCAACTGCTATCACAAACAGACTTAGAATTCAGATTCTGTTAACTCGATTGCCAAACGCAGGTAAGCTAATTCAAACAAAATCCAAACAGCAAACATTTGAATGTAATTCATAGACAAAAACAGCTACGCAAAACTGAAAAAAAACTATCTAAAGCGGTTCGAACATATTGCATATAATACAACATATACAGCTAGAAATTTTCAATAAGCATGCAAAAAAAATAAAACGTGCTTAAACAACTCGTCCAGGCCAGTCCGTTGATGACGAGAAGCACGGCGCTGAACCGGCTTAAATCCAAACACACCTACACTCTTTCAACTGCTAATCGAAAACTCCTGCAAAATTAAAACAAAACACAGAAAAACTGGACGAAATTTCTCGATTCTGAAACTTGCAAGAATAAAGGATGTGCAACCGAGACTGTGCTAACGAGATAACATATAAAACCAATGAAAGTACTTTAAAACTGAAAAGAAGCCTGTTTAAGAATCTGTTTGATTCTACTGTCAAAATAAATCTCTAAAAAAAACAACTTCTATTTTTTTTTTGCCTCAAACTGATTCCAACATTTACTCGAAGAACGATTGAACAGTAATGATTAAATCAGCTTAGCAAAACTATACTTTCTGAAAATAACGTTTAACTGATTTCTTGAGTTCCAATTTGAGAACTACGCATCTGATCCCTATTGAAATAAACTGGACTAATTCATATCTAAAATACAATCTTCTTTTACTTGATTAAAACTGAATCTAACCAAAGCTTATCAGTAGTCCTTTTCATAAGCTCAAAAGAGCAAAACCTGAATTCGGTAAAGAGGAAAGAAGAATAAGAGATGAAAACATAAGTCGATTACAAACTATAACAGTATCGTGAAGTATTTAAAGCAGAATGAAGAAAATTGATTTCAAAAGAAGAAAACTTAAGCTTTCATTAATGGATGAAAATAGCATTCGGTTACAACTAACTGAACTGAAAACGTAACAGAATCTTAATGAGAGCTTAACTGAATCACTAAGCTATTCCTAACTAATTTCCTATTCTAAACAACTATGTGTAATCTACACCTATGCTAACCATTTGCAAATGAGGTCTTCATCTTCTTTTATAGGCGTCAAGAGGAGTGATGTGACGTGGTTTGTCCAATAAGCAATTGACACGTGGAAAATACGAGGTTGACTCGTTCTTCATCTTCAATCCAAAATTGGGCGTTTCTTTGTCTTCGAGTCTTGATCTAATTAAGTACCATCATCTTGTAGAGGGGAAAAAGATAAGCACTTTTGTAGTTTTGGTCTTCGATTGAATCTTCGTGTATCTCTTGTTATTTTGACTTGCAGGTTGGATGATGAAAAGATGAATAAACGTCTCATCTTTCTTTCTCTCTCTTGAAGGTTGAAGAAGACAGACGTGTTAATTGTGTTTGTGTGTTGACCGGTCTTGGTCAAATGACCAAGATAATATAACTTTTCATTTAATTTCTTTTTAAGTCCCTCATCTTTGATCTCTTTTCAAATGTGTTTAAATACTTTTAGCAAATCTATCTTTTCATCCTTTTTGTATGTAGAAGTTTCAACTTAAGCCCTCCATCTTTGGAAATTTGGCAAATAAGGTCCTTGGAGCATCTTTCGTCCTTTTCTTCGTCTTTTGACCAAATAAGTCCTTGAAACCGCATCTTTGCTTCAAAATGTATCTTCTTTACCTGAAACATATAAAACACAAATACACGCATAATTCTGATATTTTAAAGTTAAAATAATGTATTTGACTGTGTTTTGAGTGGTATTTGGATCATTATTGATGAGTGTTTTCACACTTATCAGACAGTTTTTATTTTTTTTAGACATTCCGATATATTTTTTGTATACATTCCGATAGTCATTAGGTTTATTATTGCGATAGTATTTTTTTAATATATATAACATTATGATGCTTCTTAATTTACACATTCCGATACTTAAATTGCCACATTCCGATAGATGTTGCGATGGAAATACAATGCATGCATGCATACTTATCTTTGGCGCCAATTTGAGCTAGCAGGTTGCTAGCTTGAGCTAGCTGCCTGCTAGCTTGTTTATTTATTGTTTTTGTTCCGTAATCGTTTAGTTTTATCTGAAAGTTGTTCCGATTTTATTTTTGAAAGTTACGTATTTTTAGTTGAATTTTTCATCGATTTTTAGTATTAATATTTTTTCGTAAAGTTCAAGTTTTATCTTTTATTTAGTACCCGCTTTAGGTTTTCCCTCGTTTAGTTTTAAAGTACCATTTTAGTTCTATTCTCTCATTTTTCATTTAGTAAACTTTATTTTCGAGTCGATAGTTGATTTCGTCCTTTAGTTTTATTTTTATTAATTGTTTCGCTTTAAATTACGTTTTATTATTTGTTTTAAATTTCGTTTTAATATCGTTTTAATTTTTAGTTCTTAGTATTCACCTTGTTTTACTTTTATTATTTGTACTTGTCTTTAGTTTATTTTTAAATACTTTTCGCATTTACTTTTTAATTAGTTATAGATAATCAACTTCACTTTTTCTTAACCAAAAACAATTGAGTCACACATTTAACCGGAAATCAATTCGTTAAGACACCGAGAACGAACAATTGAACTATGCAAATCTCTTGTATTAAATGGCGCCGCTGCCGGAAATCAACTTCACTTTTTAATTAATTTCGTCTTTTAGTTTTATTTTTATTAATTGTTTCGTTTTAAATTCACGTTTTACTATTTAAATTGTTTTGTTTTTATTAATTAATCGCTTTTAGTTTATTGTCTTTATTTTGTGCATTTACCTTTTAAGTAGAATAGATAACCAAACCATTTTATTTGCCACCAAGAACAACTGAGTCGCACTTTGGACCGTGATCAATTCGAGAAGAGACCGAGAAACGAACTTTCAATTAGCAAAATCTATTTATTAAATGGCGCCGCTGCCGGCTCTTTTCGTGAGGATTAACGGTTTTTTGTGAGAGTCGCGTTGGCTTTTGGGATCCGTTCACTTGTGAACGTTATTTTTCGTGTCCAAAAAAAAAATATTTCAAAACTCCCAAAAACATTTGAAAAATCATAAAAAGCATTTCTTTTTCAAAGTTTTGCACCAAAAATATTCTTCTTGCTCATCTATTTTTCTTAATGGATTCTTATGTCTATTACGTCGGGTGCGGGAGACGATTGTACGGGAACGACTCATGTCAATGGTGTACATGTGAGCGGTGTGGAAACGATATCAACAATACACAATTCATATGCGGATTTTGTCCTTTGTGCAACTCGACTAATTCGTCCTTTTTGAACCCACCTCCTCTTTCCCCGTGCATCTATTGTGGAAGCGATTCTCATTGGCATGTTTCGTGCCCGAATCGATACCCGTATGATCACGGGCAAGAACCGGGGTACAATTATGACAATGATAATAGCTATCCACAAGACGCACCCGATTTTTCTCCTTACCCATTCTGCAACAACTGTGGGGGTCCTCACGATACCTATTATTGTCAACCAATGAATTATTATGAGCAAAATCTGTGTCCTCAGTTTTCTTCACCAATGGATTATTATGAACCAAACCCGGTTTCTAATTTTTCTCAACCGATGAACTACTATGAGCCACACCCATGCTATAATTCAGGTTTTCAACATTTTGAACCCCCACAACACATCATCGATCATCAACCCTCCTTCGAACAATTGAGCTCCCATGAACAATGGGACACTCTTGTTAAGCAAAGTCAACAAATTCAAGAAGCTTGCAACAAGATCATCGAGAAATGTCAAGAGGATCATCGACAGGAGCAAATATCGAATATCGAGACTTATACTCCTCCCCCGGTGTATCCATACTATTATGATGATGATGACGATGAGCCTACTATTTCTTGGAATGACCTTACTGCTCAATGTCCTAGTGCAATTGTCATCCCTCCTCTCAATATCCCAAACGTGTCTAAGGATTGTGATACATTGAGTGAGCTTAGTGAATTTAGTCTTGATAAGTTGTTTGATGATGAGGTTTGTGACATACCGGCTGCTATGGAGCTTGAGGACGACGTTGCTCTTACGGAAGAGGTCGATCCTCATGATGACGATTTTTCTCCAAGCTATGAGAATTTCACTTTTGAAATTTCTCAATCTCCACCGGGAGATGCGGGTGACAACGAGTTATTCTCTCCGGTTTACGAGAAGTTCACCGATGAGCATGATCTTGTGGATGAGGTGGAAGACGTGCTTCTTCGCGATAGATTACGGAAAGTGAACCTTCTTATTGCTCAAATCGAAGCGTTGACTTCTCCTCCTTTCTCCGAGTCTTTGCCCCCATCTATTCCTCCCATTGAAGATAATGACCCATTGCTGGAAGAAATCGACATTCATTCCATGCCTCCAGGTATGGATGATAATGACACGGAGGGGGATGTTATTTTTGATAATTTGCTGCAGGAAGGTATTGCCCCAAGTCCCCCTCCCGAGCACCTTTCATCCTCCCCTTTAGCCACTATTTCGGAGGATGAGTGCTTTGACCCGGGAGGTGACATTGATTATGCTATGATTGATAACAATACGGCTTTTCCGCTTGCTCAGCATCCATTGTCTTTGGGGGAGGACAATGTGCTTACTTTACCCACCCCACCTCCCGTGGATCTTGATTTCACATACTTTACGTATGTTGAAAGAACCTTTCTCCCATACAAGACTTCTCCCCCCGCCTCTCCTTTGTTGATATCAACCAGGAACGAGGACAAGGTCTTTGATCCCGGTATTACATTCGAGGCTTCCCCATGGACCATTTAATTCGGGGACGAGTCAGGCTCGTGACTCGGTTAATATAAACAAGCGCTTTTTTGGAGGCAACCCAATTATCTATCTATCTTTACCATAAGTGTAGGGGGAGCCCCGTGGTGTTTCTTGTTTTCTTTCTTATCATGTGCAGGGATTAGAGCTTCAAAGACACACTCTTGATGACTTTTGACGAACCGTGATTCCGTGCTCCCTTCTTCCCGGTTCTATCCTACACTCTTTTCGATTCACTATTTTATATTTCTCAATATTAAAATAGGAATCTCTTTAGTTGTCTCTTTCTTAGCGAAATTTAAACAACGTGCATAATGTCCTAAGTGTAGGGGAGTTTACTCCCACATGCTTAAACATTGAGGACAATGTTTATATTAAGTGTAGGGGGACTTCTATCGAAGTTAAGTGGCCTTTTCCTTGTATTTGTCCTCATTTTAACCGGAAAATTTGATTTTTCGACATTTTTCAAAATTTTTAATCTATTTTAGCCTAGTAGTATAGTTTTTTTTACCTTTGTATAGTTATTTTCTTTCCTTATTAGAATAAATTTTTAATAAAGTGGTTTTAATTTTCAAACCTTGTAAATCTTTTGACTCAACCCGAGTTTACTTGTCTAAGTTTACTCTAGCTAGTATCCTTAACGTGTTTAAGTCAAGTTTTGCTAGGCTTTTATTTAGGGAGCTAAAAACGCGAAAGTCTTAACTCTCACGGGTTAAGAACAAGAACTTTTCGCAAGTTCCTATAATTGATCCTAGAGAGTCGTTTATCAAGGGAACTTTAAAATGCGATTTCTAAACTTGAAAATGTCTAAGAATTTGCAAGATCCTATAGACGACTCGAAAACCCAAAACTTTGATTTAATAGGCTAAGCATCCACGAGTCTCATTCTTTGGGATTTTAAATTGTGGAGAACGAGAGATGACAGAGTCGATTATAAGTTTGGTATTCTTTAATGAATTTATGTGAGTTAATTATGAGCCTATTCTCCCATCGCTTGTTAATAAATTTATCTGTAATAAATAAGGTTGTACGATATGAAAAGTTACTTAGCTTCTAGCCCAAGATCGTTTAAAAGTTGCTCGTTATGGATTAGAGTTCATAGCCAAGGCATAACTTATTGAAGCAGGATGCGAAGATTGGCGAGTCCGAAAAGGCCCTAACAAGGCATGAGGGCTACATTTTGTTGCTAAAGATCCCAAGTGATGTGAAGAATCATTTATCAAAAATCAATATGAAGGATCGAGACACACGACGAAAAGCAAGTACTCCCCAAAAGTCATGGAGAAGTCTATCCGAAAAGACCCTAGCAAGGTATGAGGATAAATAGATCCAAGTCCTAAAAGGAGGCGGATTGTTGTATATCAAAGTCCAAAGTAATGATTGGAGAAAAATGAAGAAGTCGTGGTCCATATATGAAGAATCTCTCAAAATTTCAAGTGAAGAAATTCCTATTATGAAGAGAAGACCATTATTCATGAACGTCTCTCAAGATTTGAAGTATGAAGTCGCTGCCAAATATCGGTCCGAGAAAGGTCTCAAATCGCGAAACACGTTATGCCAAGATATGAACTTTATGAGGTCCCGAGAAGCAGTTTTAAAAGATTTTTTCCTTTAGCTAACTATTGATTAAATCGTCCCACTTTATTTTCAGACTTAATAACTATCGAAATAAGTCAAACAATGCATCCTCGTGATCATTCAAGACAATAATAAAATATAAGAGATACACCTAGGAATAAGGGAGTCTAAGTGAATAATTGGCCAACATGAGTTCGTGGTAGTTTGCTAACTTATAATAACAATGATCTCGTTTTTAATCTTGGTTTGGAGAAAGTGAAAACTTGAGGATGATGATCATTCATGACATTTCCAAAACCCTAAGGTATGTTTTTGATTTCTTTACTTTGAATGTTTAGAGTTTTTTATCTCTTTAATAAAGGCCAACGTGGATTGATTATGATGAAAAATGTAATCGTGCTTTGTAACTAATGCATTGCATGAGGACATTGCAATGGTCAAGTGTAGGGGATTTGATAGGTGTGAAAACACCCATCTTTTTACCGCTTAATTACAATAATAACCGAGCCAAAACGTGTATTTTATGTTGTAAATGTCGGAATTATGCGTGGTTTGTGTTTTTGTTGTGATTTAGAACGAAAAGGTGAAAAGTGGAGAAAACACGGGCATTCACGGGCTTTTATCAAAGAAAACGACAAAAGACGAAGTCAAGAGATCAAGAGTGCAAAAAGAACGGAATTCCAAGGCCTATTCTGAAGATTTATCGAAGAACAAGTCTAAAGACGGAAGTTTAATAAAGGCGAAGAACTCGAGTCTAATAAATAAATAAATTATAAGACAAGTTTAATTAATCCCGAGACAAAGTCGATAAAGTCGAGAAATTAAAAGACGAGAAGACGTGAAGAAAGAAAGAAAGAGGAGGCAACACATGCACCTCCCCATTTCCTATAAATACCCTCCTAAACTCATTTAGGAGGGTTGGTTAGTTTTAGTTTAGAGTAGTTTCCATTTTCATTTGAGGTAGGTGATTCTAGAGAGAGAAAGTGACAGTTTCTCTCACTTGAATCTCAATCTTTTATCTTCCTTTCTTGTTTGTAATCAAAACTTTATTTTCTAATAGTTTAATTCTTGTTTTAATCTTAATCTTATTCTATCTTTCTTAGTTTTTTTATATGATCTTAAATCCGATCTCTTTATATACATGTCTTGTTGATTTTGATGTTTGATTAAAAAGTTCATCTTTTTGTTTCCATCTAAGCTTTTATACGAATTAAGCTATAAGTTTGACAATCTTATTGGCTTATTTTGTATTTAGCTTATTTGATTTTAAAGTTTTTTAAAAAAGTTTTATCTTTTTAAAGTTCCTTTTATAAAGTTTATGAATTTCATATTTCAAAAGTTGTCAAAAATATGCTTAGTGAGTTGTTTTAGATTTGGTTAAGTGAGCTTATTGAAAGTGCTTATTGAGATTTGTGCTTATCTCCATTTTCGGATTTTTTGGTGTTCATCGCAATATTGAGGGTAATACACATTCCGATGGGTTGCTTGTTTGTATCGCAATAACCCTTGTGGTTCTACTTTGCGATCATTTGTACCATCCCCCTTATTCCGATCGGGATTGCGATCACTCATTGCGATCGCATATTCCGACGGAGTTTAAGGTATATTGCGACGAAGTGCTGCCCAAATTTTGATAGCCACATTCGGATAGATTTTGGTACTTTAGTTATTCCGACAGTTTTTATTTTTTTAGACATTCCGATAGATTTTTTTGTATACATTCCGATAGTCATTAGGTTTATTATTGCGATAGTATTTTTTTATATATATAACATTCCGATGCTTCTTAATTTACACATTCCGATACTTAAATTGCCACATTCCGATAGATGTATTTAGTTGTATATTGCGATGGAAATACAATGCATGCATGCATACTTATCTTTGGCGCCAATTTGAGCTAGCAGGTTGCTAGCTTGAGCTAGCTGCGTGCTAGCTTGTTTATTTATTGTTTTTGTTCCGTAATCGTTTAGTTTTATCTGAAAGTTGTTCCGATTTTATTTTTGAAAGTTACGTATTTTTAGTTGAATTTTTCATCGATTTTTAGTATTAATATTTTTTCGTAAAGTTCAAGTTTTATCTTTTATTTAGTACCCGCTTTAGGTTTTCCCTCGTTTAGTTTTAAAGTGTCATTTTAGTTTTATTCTCTCATTTTTCATTTAGTAAACTTTATTTTCGAGTCGATAGTTGATTTCGTCCTTTAGTTTTATTTTTATTAATTGTTTCGCTTTAAATTACGTTTTATTATTTGTTTTAAATTTCGTTTTAATATCGTTTTAATTTTTAGTTCTTAGTATTCACCTTGTTTTACTTTTATTATTTGTACTTGTCTTTAGTTTATTTTTAAATACTTTTCGCATTTACTTTTTAATTAGTTATAGATAATCAACTTCACTTTTCCTTAACCAAAAACAATTGAGTCACACATTTAACCGGAAATCAATTCGTTAAGACACCGAGAACGAACAATTGAACCTATGCAAATCTCTTGTATTAAATGGCGCCTCTGTCGGAAATCAACTTCACTTTTTAATTAATTTCGTCTTTTAGTTTTATTTTTATTAATTGTTTCATTTTAAATTCACGTTTTACTATTTAAATTGTTTTGTGTTTATTAATTAATCGCTTTTAGTTTATTGTCTTTATTTTGTGCATTTACCTTTTAAGTAGAATAGATAACCAAACTATTTTATTTGCCACCAAGAACAACTGAGTCGCACTTTGAACCGTGATCAATTCGAGAAGAGACCGAGAAACGAACTTTCAATTAGCAAAATCTATTTATTAGTTAACTTATTCAGTTCTCTGTAATCGATACACATTAGGAAAGATCCGTCTTTCTTTTTGACAAAAAGTACTGGAGCTCCCCAAGGTGAGGAACTGGGTCTGATAAAACCTTTGTCTGACAGTTCTTGAAGTTGTTCAGCGAGTTCTTTCATCTCGATTGGTGCTAATCGGTATGGTGTTTTAGCTACAGGTGCAGCTCCTAGTATCAAGTCGATTTGAAATTCCACTTGACGAGTCGGAGGTAAACCAGGTAAGTCGTCTGGGAAAACTTCGGGATAATCACGGACAATTGGTACGTCCTTGATTTGTTTCTTCTCTAGTTCCTCTTCTTTGTCAGTTTTTGAAATATGTGCTACAAAGATAGGGCATCCTTTTAGTATATACTTCTGGACTTTAGTTCATGAGATAACACTCAGTCTGGTGTCAGTTCTATCTGCATTTCCTTCTTCTCGGACAATTAGATTTTCTTTTCCCCATGGTATACGGACTAGCTTTTTGTCGCACACAATGGTTGCGTGATATTTGGCTAACTAGTCCATACCAATGATGACGTCGAAACTACCCAAAATTACAGGTATCAAATGGATGTCGAATGGATGATTTAGAAGATTTAAGGTAGAACCTCTTAAAATAGTGTTAGTAATACTCGGTTTTGCAACCAAGTATAAAATCTTATCGTCCGAATCTCTTCGAATTGATTACCGATCTAAAGTGCGACTCAATCGTCTTTTGGTGAACGAGAGAATGGTTTGGTTTTGTTTATCTAATATTAACTAATAGCAAATAAGTGTCGTTGAGTAGAGTAGAAGTATAAAGATTAAAACTAAAATGACGGGTTAAAATAAATGCTTGAAAAACTTAAAGCCAATATGAGAAAAATACTAGAACACTTAATAAAATTAACACTTGGAAACCTTGCACAAACAAGAAACTAAACCATCGTAAAATTGCCAAATTGGAATCTAATCGGAATATTGGTCGGAATAGGGTGCAATCGGAATGCGGGCAACAATGGTTCAGATCGGAATGTATTCCGATCAATTGGTCGGAATGTTTGCAATGTGGCTGATCGGAATAATAGGAAGAAACATCAATCAGAATACTCAAATAAGGGGCCAGATCGGAATGTGAAACACAACCCTAATCAGAATATAGAAAAATGAGGGCCAATCAGAATATGGGATAGAGTACAAATCGGAATGTCACTAATCCTCTAGATCGGAATATGTAGAAAGACCCAATCGGAATACTAAGCAAGAGAGACCCAATCGGAATATACCCAAAACCCTAATCCGATCACTTTGATCGGAATAACTGAGGTTCAATCGGAAAAATCAGAAACCCTTTTCCGATTGATCAATCGGAAAGAGGGGTGTGGTGTCTGGTCGGAATATGCTAATCGGAAAGGGGTTTAGACCCTTTCCGATATATGCGGGATTCGGTTATAAGCTAGGTAATAAGCTAAATTGAATAAGCTAATACCCAAAACTAAACAAATCAATAAAGAAATGGATCAAATAAGCACTAATCACAACTTATCCAACTCAAAAATAAGCAAACTTTCAAATCAAACAATAAAAATATAAACTTTTTAAGAAAACTTTTTATAAGTAAATAAGCTAATCATAAAAATAAGCCAATAAGCACAAGAATCTTAAAGCTTAATCAAATGAAAGCTTAAGTAATGATCAAAAGATTAACTTTTTAAGCACGAAATCATTAAGAACAACACGGATCATATGAAATTCGCACCAAAATTAATCTAAAAATCAAAGAAAGGTAGAATGAGATTAAGGATTAAAAGCTTAACTAGAACTTGATTAATGAAATAAGCAATACACAAATGTTTAATCTTGAAAGATTAAAAGAAATAAAGATGAAAACTTAGTGAGAGAAAGTTTAGAACTTTCTCTCTCTAAAACTAGAAAGAAAAGTGCAAAAAATGAAAAACTAAAAAATTAAAGACTAACTCCCTCCTAATGTGTATTAGGAGGGTATTTATAGGGAAGGTGGAAGGAGTGCATGTGTTGCATCTTCATTCTTTCTTTCTTAATGTCTTCTCGACTCGACTTTAATTCTTTGTCTTTTCTCGATGTCGTCTCGGGATTTGAACTTGTCTTTTAATTTTCTTCTTCTATTAGACTTAAGTTCTTCGACTTCATTAAACTTCTGTCTTTAGACTTTTTCTTCGATAAATCTTCAGAATAGGTCTTGGACTTCCGTTCTTTTTGCACTCTTGATCTTTTGACTTCGTCTTTACCCGTTTTCTTCGATAAAAGCCCGTGAAAGCCCGTGTTTTCTTCCTTTTTCATCTTTTGGTCCTAAAACACAATAAAAATACAAACCACGCATAATTCCGACTTTTACGACATAAATCACACGTTTTGGTCTTGTTTTTATTGGAAATAAGTGGTAAAAGGATAAGTGTTTTCACACTTATTAAATCCCTTACACTTGACCATTTCAATGCCCTCATGCAATGCATTAATTTTAAAGCACGGTTTACATTTTCCATCATAAATAACCCACCTTGGCCTTTATTAAATACTAAACATAAAAAGATAGAACAAGTAAAGAAATCAAACACTTACATTGGTTTTGGCAGCCATGAACGTTTATCATCCTCAAGTTTCACGTTCCCCATACCAAGCTTAAAAACGAGATCATTGTTATTATAAGTTAGCAAACTAACACGAACTCATGCGGGCCAATTATTCACTTAGACTCCCTTATTCCTATGTGTATCTCTTATATTTTATTTTGTCTTGAATGATCACGAGGATGCATTGTTTGACTTATTTCGATAGTTATTTAGGCCGAAAATAAAGTGAACGATTTAATCAATAGATAGCTAAAGGACAAAATCTTTTAAAACTGCTTCTCGGGACCTCATAAAGTTCATATCTTGGCATAACTCGCTTCACGATTTGAGACCTTTCTCGGACCGATATTTGGCAGCGACTTCATACTTCGAATCTTTGAGAGACGTTCTTGAAATTATGGTCTTCTCTTCATAATAGGAATTTCTTCACTTGAAGTTTTGAGAGATTCTTCATATTTGGACCACGACTTCTTCATTTTTCTCCAATCTTTATTTTGGACTTTGATATACAACGATCCGCCTCCTTTTAGGACTTGGATCTATTTATCCTCATACCTTGTTAGGGCCTTTTTGGATAGACTTCTCCATGATCTTTAGGGGAGTATTTGCTTTTCGTCGTGTGTCTCGATCCTTCATATTGATTTTCGATAAATGATTCTTCACATCACTTTTTGGATCTTTAGCAACAAAATGTAGCCCTCATGCCTTGTTAGGGCCTTTTCGGACTCGCCAATCTTCGCATCCCGCTTCAATAAGTTATGCCTTGGCTATGAACTCTAATCCGTACCGAGCAACTTTTAAACGATCTTGGGCTAGAAGCTAAGTAACCTTTTAAATCGTACAACCTTATTTATTGTAGATAAATTTATTAACAAGCGAAGGGAGGATAGGCTTATAATTAACTCACATAAATTCATGAAAGAATACCGAACTTATAATTGACTCTATCATCTCTCGTCCTCCACAGTTTAAAATCTCAAGGAATGAGACTCGTGGATGCTTAGCCTATTAAATCAGAGTTTTGGGTTTTCGAGTCATCTATAGGATCTTGCAATCTCTTAGACTTTTTCTAGTTTAGAATTCGCATTTTAAAGTTCCCTTGATAAACAACTCTCTAGGATCAATTATAGGAACTTGCGAAAAGTTCTTGTTCTTAACCCGTGAGAGTTAAGACTTTCGCGTTTTATAGCTCCCTATATAAAAGCCTAGCAAAACTTGACTTAAACACGTTAAGGATACTAGCTAGAGTAAACTTAGACAAGTAAACTCGGGTTGAGTCAAAATGTTCACGACTAAGAAAAATTTAAAACCACTTTATTGAAACTTTATTCTAGCAAGGAAAGAAGATAAACATAATAAAGGAAAATACAACTATACAACTAGGCCAAAATAGATTAAAAATTTTGAAAAATGTCGAAAAATCAAATTTTCCGGTTAAAATGAGGGCAAATTCATGGAAAAGACCACTTACTTCGATAGAAGTCCCTTGATATAAACATTGCCCTCAATGTTTAAGCATGTGGGAGTGAACTCCCCTACACTTAGGACAGTGTGCACTTTGTTTAAATCTTGCTAAGGAAAGGACAACTAAAGTGAATTCAATGTAAACATATAAAATATGAAATATTGAATCACAAGAGTTTAGAATAGAACCGGGAAGATGGGAACACGGTATCACGGTTCGTCAAAAGTCATCAAGGTGGATCTTTGAAGCTTTAATCCCTGCACAGCACAAGAAACAAGACAACAAACACATACGGGGCTCCCCCTACACTTATTATGAAAGCAGTAAATGATAGATCACGGGTTGCCTCCCGAGAAGCGCTTGTTTTTGTTCACCGAGTCACGAGCCTGACTCGAACCAAATTTAGTTCATGGGGAACATGGTGAGGGATGGAATCATCTCATGAGAGATGTCCTCACCAAAGTACAGCTTCAAACGCTGGCCATTCACCTTGAAATTGGGCTCATTTGGCTGAGAAAGCTCAATGGTCCCATATGGAAAGACTTTGGCGACGGTGAATGGACCAGACCAACGGCTCTTCAACTTGCCAGAGAAGATCTTCAACCGAGAGTTAAAAAGTAAGACTTGATCACCAACGTGGAACTCTCGGTTCTTGATTTTTGCGTCATGAATGATCTTCGTCTTCTCCTTGTAGATCAGTGAGTTCTCGTAAGCTTCATTCCTCAATTCGTTGAGCTCGTTGAGTTGAATCTTGCGATGATCACCGGCTTTGTTGATGTCGAAGTTAGCCCACTTCAAGGCCCAGTGCGCCTTATGTTCCAGCTCGATGGGGAGGTGGCATGCTTTCCCGTACATAAGACGATAAGGTGTACAGCCGATCGGGGTCTTATAAGCATTACGGAAAGCCCACGGAGCATCATCTAACTTATCGGCCCACGCGGCGCGATGCTCTCCCACAGTACGCTCCAAAATTCGCTTCAATCCACGGTTGGATATCTCGGCTTGCCCATTGGTTTGGGGATGATAGGCGGTGGAAAGACGGTGATTGACACCATACTTAGCCATGACTCTTGCAAATTGATCATTGCAAAAATGATTCCCGCGGTCACTGATAATAGCACGAGGAACGCTGAATCGAGCGAAAAGCTGCTTTAAAAAGTTCACAACCACCCTCGCATCGTTCATAGGGAGAGCCTTGGCTTCAACCCATTTAGAAACGTAGTCAACTGTGACGAGGATGTACTTGTTCCCTTTGGAGGATGGAAATGGCCCCATAAAGTCGATGCCCCATACATCAAAGATTTCACATTCTTGTATGAAATTTTGAGGCATCTCGTCTTTATGTGTGATCTTGCCTTGGCGTTGGCAAGCATCACAATGCTTAACCATTTCGTGAGCGTCACGATAAATGGTGGGCCAATAAAATCCAGAGTCAAACACTTTCTTAGCGGTGTAGTTGGGACCAAAGTGACCACCGGTGGGTCCTCTATGGCAAGCATCAAGGATTTGCAAAGCTGCCGGTCCATCAACACAACGACGAATGATCAGATCAGCACATAGTTTGAATAGATAAGGGTCATCCCAAAAGTAAGTCTTAACATCATTCAAGAACTTCTTCTTTTGTTGGGATGTTAACCCTTTGATGAGAATACCACCCGCTAAGTAGTTTGCAATGTCGGCAAACCACGGGGTGTCATCAAGATTGAGATTTATAGACATTAAGGTCTCAAGGGGGAAAGAGTCATTGATCTCTTTGTTCGGATGATCCCATTGATATGGATCCTCAAGTCGACTCAGATGATCTGCGGCTAGGTTTTCGGCTCCCTTCTTATCACGAATTTCAATATTGAATTCTTGAAGGAGTAAAACCCAGCGAAGAAGTCTTGGCTTAGAGTCGTGTTTAGTCATCAAGTACTTCAACGCGGAATGGTCCGTGTATACGATGGTGGTGGATAAAACAAGATAGGGGCGAAATTTTTCAAAAGCATAGACAACAGCTAACAGCTCTTTTTCGGTTGTCGTATAATACAATTGAGCCCCCGTCATTGTTTTGCTAGCATAGTGGATTGGTTGGAAGTGTTTATTCACTCTTTGGCCTAAAACCGCACCAATAGCAAAGTCGCTAGCATCGCACATCAATTCAAAAGGCAGCTCCCAATTAGGGGTAACCAAGACCGGTGCCTTAGTTAGCTTATCCTTACGAAGATTGAAGGCTTCGAGACACTCTTTAAAAAAGATAAAAGGAGTATATTTTTCCAAGAGGTGGGTCATCGGGCGAGCGATTTTAGAGAAATCCTGAATGAATCAACGATAGAAGCCCGCATGACCCAGAAAACTTCTCACACCCTTCACGGTTGAAGGTGGAGGTAATTTGGCTATGACATCTACTTTAGCACGGTCGACTTCAAGACCGGCTTTAGAGATTTTGTGTCCTAGCACAATGCCTTCTTTTACCATAAAATGACATTTTTCCCAATTCAGAACAAGGCGAGTGTCGTCGCACCGCTTAAGCATACGTTCCAAATTGGCAAGGCAAGAAGAGAAGGAATCCCCAAAGACCGAGAAATCATCCATGAAGACTTCCATGGTTTGCTCAACCATGTCATGGAAGATAGCCAACATGCACCTTTGGAAAGTCCTGGGGGCATTGCATAAGCCAAAAGGCATCCTTTTGTACGCAAAAGTGCCATAGGGACAAGTGAATGTTGTCTTCTCTTGATCTTGGGGATCGATGGGTATTTGGAAATAACCCGAGAAACCATCTAGAAAGCAGTAATATTCATTACCCGCTAAACGTTCAAGCAATTGGTCTATAAAAGGTAGAGGGAAATGATCCTTTCTCGTGGCATCATTGAGTTTGCGGTAGTCTATACAAACTCTCCACCCAGTAACGAGACGGGTAGGAATCAACTCGTTGTTTTGATTGAGCACAACGGTGATTCCACCTTTCTTAGGCACACAATGGACCGGACTAACCCATGGTGAATCCGAAATAGGGTAAATCATACCCGCATCAAGAAGTTTGATAACCTCTTTTTTGATGACTTCATGGATTTTAGGATTCACCCGTCGTTGGCTTTGAATTGTGGGCTTGAAGTCGTCCTCCATGAGAATTTTATGTGTGCAAAAGTGAGGATCAATCCCGCGAATGTCGGAGATTTTCCAAGCGATAGCTTTTTTATGCTTCTTCAACACGGCGATAAGACGGGATTTTTCTTCTTCTTGTAAGTCCTTTGCGATGATGACCGGTAACTTCTCGTTGTCTTCAAGGAAAACGTACTCTAGATGAGGAGGTAGGTCCTTAAGTTCGAGAGTGGGAGATTCCTCAATAGATGGTGAAACTAACGATGGATCATCATTAGTCACCTCTTTAGGAGAAGGAGGAGAAAACGGGTCTTCATTGAGAAGTCTCTCAATAGTACGAATGTCTTCATCCCAATCAGTGGACGAATTATCATACTTAATATCGAGAGGACCCAAGATAGCTTCGAAATCATCCAAGTCACTTTCTCCAAAAGGATTCAATGCCGGAGCAATTGAGGCAACGGTCTCAACATTGGGTAGAGAAGAAAGAGTACTTTTGCAAGCATCATGAAAATGTTATTCACAAGCCTCATCGAGAACATCAATAGCATTAACACTCTCATACGAATAAGGTTGCTTAGAAATCTTACCCATGTTGAAGACAATTTTATCGTCACCAACTCTCATGATTATTTCGCCCGCGGCTACATCAATGAGAGTGAGACCGGTCCTTAGAAATGGACGTCCAACGATTAATGGAACACGGGGGTCCATCTCGTAGTCAACGACGACAAAATCCGCCGGGAAGGTGAATTTGTCAACGCCAACGAAGACATCTTCGGCTATCCCCACTGGATAAGCAACCGTACGGTTAGCTAATTCCAAAGTCATTTTGGTGGGGACTAGCTCGGGGAGAGATAATTGCTTCCAAACACTTAAAGGCATTAAGTTTATACTGGCACCTAGATCGGTTAGGGCCATGCAATTCTCTACTCCCGGGAAGTTGCAAGGAATCAAGAAGCGACACGAATCACCAAGTTTGGTGGGCAATTTCCTTAAGAGAACGGCGGAGCAATTCTCATTAAGTTGGGTCTGAGCAATGTCAAGAAGCTTCTCCTTGTCACTTAGAAGATCTTTAAACATCTTAGCGTATTTGGTCATGTGAGCGAGAGCCTCGGCGAAGGAGATGTTAAAATTCAATTGTTTAAACATTTTTAGAAAGTTTGAAACTTGAATATCATCCTTGCTCTTTTGCTTCTCTTTCCTCAACCTTGAAGGATAAGGTATATTGGATGAAGAAGAAGGATTTAGGGAAATAGGATCACTCACAACCACGGGTGGTGGGGAAATGGGGATAGAAGGTGAAGGAGGTGAGTAAAGTTGCTCTTTTTCCTTGTTCACAATCACGGGTGGAGGTGTAGGAAGCCCTGGGTTCCTTATAACCTTTTCCACTATGAGTGGTGATTGCTTTCATCTCCCCTCTTGGGTTCGCAACGGTGTTACTCGGAAGAGTACCCGAAGAAGAGGGTTGATTACCTTGGATGAGCGAACCGATCATATCACGTATGTTAAGCGCTTGAGTGCTGAAAGAATCTCTGATGTCTGCACGAATTTCATTGCTTTGTTTTGCCATGTCATTCCTTAGCTCGGCTCGAATATCGCTCCCTTGTTTCGCCATTTCGCCCTTCAAGTTGATGACTTGACTCTGAAGATTCGTCACCAGCTCCCGATTAGTCTTCATGAACGTCTCGACGTCTTGATTTAATGCCATCGGTTGATTGAGAGGTGGAGCTTGGTAAGCTTGAGAATTTCCTTGAGTTGGGTATGGGTTTCTTTGGGATTGATACTGATTGTTAGCACGAGGTTGGGATTGGTTGTTTCGGTTATAGCTTTGTTGTTGGTTTTGGTTGGTAGGAGGGAAACCGGGTGGAGCAAGATAGTTATTTGAATGATAACTTAGCAAGCTACGGTCTCCTTGAGGGTGAGCTTGATAGCCTCCCATGGGATAAGTATCGTATGCTGCGTTAACGTTTTCAGAAAAATTGCCTTGGGTAGAAGGACAATCATTGTAGGAATGAGGACCACCACATGTGTCACAAGAAATAGCAACGGCTTTAGCTTGTTGAAAGTGGTTTGTGGCCATGGTCATGAAATTCTTGTTCATCTCAGCGAGTTGTCGAGAAATTTCAGTCATCTCGGGATTGGAAGTAGTAGAAGAAACATTGACTCTCGATTTAGATCTTGAGGATGCGGATGAATCCCAATTCTTGTGGTGAGTAGTCATGTTTTCAATAAACTCTCTACATTCCTCTGGTCTCCTTTTCATAAAAGTACCACCGGCGGTGGCATTGATCGTGTCACGATCACGAAAAGTGAGACCATTGTAGAAAGTATCAATGAGAGTGACGGGGAGCATGTTGTGATTTGGGCAGCGGTCGATCAAATCATTGTATCGTTCCCAAGCATCGAAGAGCGATTCATCATTGTCTTGCATGAATCCACTGATTTGGTTACGAAGGCTTGTGACCATGGATGGAGGGAAGTAGCGCGACAAAAAGCGTTGAGTCATGTCATTCCACGTATGAATAGAATTCTTAGGGAGACGGTCAAACCATTTTTCGGCATGGTGAGAAAGCGAGTGGGGAAAGAGTTGAAGGCGAAGGTCATCCATAGAAACACCGGGGCACTTCATGCTTTGGGTAGTGGTAATGAATTTGTCGAGGTGTTTGTTGGCATCATCATCCAGAATTCCACGAAATGGGTTCGTTTGCACTTGTTGGATCATATGATGCTTCAACGAAAACTCCTGAGCCATGACGTGCATCGATGCAATCGGGCCTCCACGTCCGTTCATGGTGGGTTGACATAATTCCTCCATTGTTCGTAAATCAGGTAGGTGGACATTGTTGTTGTTGTTATTGTTGTTATTGAGATTGGGTAGAGGTGGGTTATTATTGTTGTTATTAACACCAGCCATATCTAAATCTTCACGAGTCTCGGGCTCAGAATAGTTCGGAGATGTAGTACGCATACACCTACAGAAGAAAAATATACACAGAGAGAATATCTATATACTCTTTTTGGTGAAAAACCTTTTGGAAAAGAATTGCTTTTTATGATTTTTTAATGTTTTTGTATTTTTGAAGAGTTTTATATTTTTTAGGGTTTTTGAAAATTTTTAAAGCAAGGAAAATAACGTTCAAAGAACGGATCCCAAAATTCAATGCGTCTCTCACTAAAAACCTTTAATCGTAACGAAAAGAGCCGGCAGTGGCGCCATTTAATACTCGGTTTGCAACCAAGTATAAAATCTTATCGTCCGAATCTCTTCGAATTGATTACCGATCTAAAGTGCGACTCAATCGTCTTTTGGTGAACGAGAGAATGGTTTGGTTTTGTTTATCTAATATTAACTAATAGCAAATAAGTGTCGTTGAGTAGAGTAGAAGTATAAAGTGACGGGTTAAAATAAATGCTTGAAAAACTTAAAGCCAATATGAGAAAAATACTAGAACACTTAATAAAATTAACACTTGGAAACCTTGCACAAACAAGAAACTAAACCATCGTAAAATTGCCATATTGGAATCTAATCGGAATATTGGTCGGAATAGGGTGCAATCGGAATGCGGGCGACAATGGTTCAGATCGGAATGTATTCCGATCAATTGGTCGGAATGTTTGCAATGTGGCTGATCGGAATAATAGGAAGAAACATCAATCGGAATACTCAAATAAGGGGCCAGATCGGAATGTGAAACACAACCCTAATCGGAATATAGAAAAATGAGGGCCAATCGGAATATGGGATAGAGTACAAATCGGAATGTCACTAATCCTCTAGATCGGAATATGCAGAAAGACCCAATCGGAATACTAAGCAAGAGAGACCCAATCGGAATATACCCAAAACCCTAATCCGATCACTTTGATCGGAATAACTGAGGTGCAATCGGAAAAATCAGAAACCCTTTTCTGATTGATCAATCGGAAAGAGGGGTGTGGTGTCTGGTCGGAATATGCTAATCGGAAAGGGGTTTAGACCCTTTCCGATATATGCGGGATTCGGTTATAAGCTAGGTAATAAGCTAAATTGAATAAGCTAATACCCAAAACTAAACGAATCAATAAAGAAATGGATCAAATTAGCACTAATCACAACTTATCCAACTCAAAAATAAGCAAACTTTCAAATCAAACAATAAAAATATAAACTTTTTAAGAAAACTTTTTATAAGTAAATAAGCTAATCATAAAAATAAGCCAATAAGCACAAGAATCTTAAAGCTTAATCAAATGAAAGCTTAAGTAATGATCAAAAGATTAACTTTTTAAGCACGAAATCATTAAGAACAACACGGATCATATGAAATTAGCACCAAAATTAATCTAAAAATCAAAGAAAGGTAGAATGAGATTAAGGATTAAAAGCTTAACTAGAACTTGATTAATGAAATAAGCAATACACAAATGTTTAATCTTGAAAGATTAAAAGAAATAAAGATGAAAACTTAGTGAGAGAAAGTTTAGAACTTTCTCTCTCTAAAACTAGAAAGAAAAGTGCAAAAAATGAAAAACTAAAAAATTAAAGACTAACTCCCTCCTAATGTGTATTAGGAGGGTATTTATAGGGAAGGTGGAAGGAGTGCATGTGTTACATCTTCTTTCTTTCTTTCTTCATGTCTTCTCGACTCGACTTTAATTCTTTGTCTTTTCTCGATGTCGTCTCGGGATTTGAACTTGTCTTTTAATTTTCTTCTTCTATTAGACTTAAGTTCTTCGACTTCATTAAACTTCCGTCTTTAGACTTTTTCTTCGATAAATCTTCAGAATAGGTCTTGGACTTCCGTTCTTTTTGCACTCTTGATCTTTTGACTTCGTCTTTTCTCGTTTTCTTTGATAAAAGCCCGTGAAAGCCCGTGTTTTCTTCCTTTTTCATCTTTTGGTCCTAAAACACAATAAAAACACAAACCACGCATAATTCCGACTTTTACGACATAAATCACACGTTTTGGTCTTGTTTTTATTGGAAATAAGTGGTAAAAGGATAAGTGTTTTCACACTTATTAGTTAGTTTCAATGATTTTACCATCTGCTAACTCGACTCTGTAACAGTCATCTAACGGTGTAGGTGTGATGTCTAGTAAGCTACTAAATTCTGTGGATATGAAACTCCTATCGGCTCCCGTATCAAATAAAATAGTTGCATAGCGATCGTTTAGAAGGAACGTACCGGTAACCATATTGGAGTTGGGGTTGGTCTTGGTGTCTCCTATCACATAGACTCCAGATAGTGCTCCTCCTCTGTTCTCGTTCCTAATTGCTCGCTTTGGTGCCCGATTTCCCCGCAACCATAGCAACGAACTTCCCTACGAGCCATGCTACTACTGCCAGTGTGCTGGCAGTTTCCCTGTTTTCCATTTCTACGGAAGTTCTGATTGTTGCCATTGTGGGGCCTGTAGTTGGTGATGGAGTTGTTCCTGATGGCTGGAGCATGGGTGTTTCCCTGTCCGGGTCTTCGGCATTCAGCAGTAGAGAAATGATGGAAATTGCACTTGCAGCACTTTGGCTTGTTGCCTGCATATGGTGGTGGTGCTGAGGAAACAGCATTACAGATCTGGCCCAAGTTTTGCTTCTTTGGTGGCTGGGCCTGATGATGACTGCGGTAGTTCTCCTCAACTTTTCTCTTGTACTCAGACTGCCTAAGTACATGATCACGTCCCCGTTTGTTCATCAGCTCCGTGGCAAATTCTATGGCACCCTCGACCGTAGTGGGTCGGGATGCGAGTACACTGTCATGAACAGAATCAGGAAGTCCACTGACGTACTTTTCTATTTTGTCCTTCACGTCAGGGAACATTCGTGTACACATCAAAGTCAGCTCCTGAAACCTCTGATTGTAAGCTGTGATGTCATGATTTGAGCATTTGAGGTTCCACAAATCAATCTCTAGTTTCTTGATTTCACCCCGAGGACAGTATTTCGTGGTAAGTCTTTCCTTAAATGCATTCCAGGTCATCCCATAGGCTTCATCATGCCTGAGGGTAGCAACTAGAGAGTTCCACCAGGTGAGAGCATGTTCCAAGAGAGTACATGTGGCAAATTTCACCTTATTTTCTCTGGTGCAATCACTAATGCGGAACACTGTCTCGGTCCTTTCGAACCATTGCATGAGTCCTACTACCCCTTCCTTGCCCTTGAAGTAACTGGGGTTGCATTTCAGGAAGTCGGGATAGGTACATCCTCTGGCAGTTCGATCTCTGGCATTCGAGTTTTGATTGTCGCCCTGGTTTCCGCTGGGGTGTGTTTCCCTGGCAGCTAGGGCATCCGCAATGCCTTGACCGATAAGCATTCTAAGTTGTGCTTTAGAAATAGTCGCTGAGGGAGCAGCGTCGGGATTCTGCCGATTGACTCTTTGTGCCATCGTTCTATCACACACAAAGATTAGATTTATTAGTTGGTCAATAGAAGTATTATATTAAGCTGCATGAAAATGGATATGCATAGAATTCACAACAAATTGGATAACATGTCAAGTGTTCATAATAATATAAAATTCAAACAAACAAGTAAGTGATAATATGTCAATACTGGTGAACATCAATATGATACAAATACAACCAATCTAAGACAAAGATACAATAATCCTGTCTGAGATAGTGGTACATATGTTTGTAGTACAACAAAAGATAACCTACCTACTAAGGTTAGGTGCTACGATACGGATACAACTAAAAGAAAGTACAATTACAAAAGACCTAAATCATGCGAGTTGAGATGCAACTCAATGCTTGCCATGATGTACAAAGGAATCTAGCCTACACTAGTATGATTGTCTGCAGGTGCGGGTGGTCCAGCTGGTGGTGTGGGTGCACGATCATCCTACATGAGAATCATCGCTCTCCTGGTATCTCGGGAGAATCTCATGGTCTCGAGAAACTAGTGCTGACGTGCAGTATCGGCACTCCGTAGATGATCCATCTCTGCAATGACTCCCTGATGGCGAAGATCTGTCAGGTCTATGAAAGTCTGGAAGGTCTCCTCCTGCGTGAGGATGGTAGCCTGGTTCTTGTACGAGTGACCCTCTAGTGAAGCTAGCTGGTAACGGAGGTAAGCAACCTCATCCAACAACCACTGTATGGTCCCTTGGGTCATACCCAAAGAACTCTGAGTGGTGTGTGATCACCAGCCACAGTCCAGTAGAGAGAACTAAATCTCTCTTGAAGTACGACGCGACCCTGCTGGTCCGCCTGTAGTAGGGCATGAATAAGTGCAGTATCTTGCACCAGTCGGGCCACAAGTGCGTCGACCTGTGCCTGTAAGGCGCCAAGACTGGCCCGTCCAGCTCCTGATCCTTCTCTTATCTCGAAGGTCGAGTCAGGAATAGAATCACGCCTCCTCTTGCAAGGTGGCAACGCACTGGTGGGGTAAATGCGATGTGCAGAAGGTGGTGGCAAAGGTGGTAAGGAAGGTACAACATGATCCATCTCCCTAGGAGGAGATGTAGGTACTACTAGCAGTGGTGAAGTGGGGGATACAGTAGGTGGTGATGGGGTAGGTGAATCTGAAAGTATAATGACTCCATCTGGCTAGTCACCTCTGGACTCGGTGTCAGATGCCGGTCCAGCAAGTACTGATGTCAGCGATAATGGTGCGATGGTAGGAGTCATGAGCTCCTCGAAGGTAGTCACAATAGTAGGTGTCATCATGATATCTGAACATAGCATTTCAAAGTTGAGTAAGTTTTTATCTTACACAATTCAAAAAGTTTTAAAATGCATATGCGATGCGGTTTATGTCTTTTAACTATGCTTGTTAAAAGTATGAGTAGATACTTAGGTGATTTATTAACTCAAAGGTTATAAATCAGTGTGAAGTTAGTTCACATAATACGCACGCTCTATATGTTATATGCCTAACTTATAAGGGTTCCCCAAAAATCAACTTTCTTTTTATTTCATTGATTTTAAAATTTCAGTTATAGTCCAGTTTAAAATTTTTATTGTATTTTAAAAATTTTATTATCGATCTGGTTCTCTATAACTATGCGCTTTGATACCATTTCTGTAACCCCCCCCCCCCCCCCCCCCCCCCCCCTTGATGGTCAAATGTAGCGGAATAGTACTTGGGGTGTTACTTGGGTGGATCGATAGCACACAGTATATAGAGCAATGATCATAATAGTCATTTAAAACATATTACATGAATTAATTGTACACACTTAGTATCTTGTTTGTAAAACCACTTTTATTATAAAACTAAAGTAAATATCTCAGCCCGATGGTAAACATGATGCTCCTTAAAATACTGGAATCCAATGCATGAACCTGCTTTATTTTCCTGAGAAAACATATAGAGTAAAATGTGGGGGTCAACACGAAGTTGGTGAATTCATAGGTTTAATTAAATAAACAAATTACTAATATGCCAAACACCACGATCATAGTAGGACAATCACAGCCCAATACTATAGTAGTTCCTACTGCCCTGTAATAGAAGCTAGACAAATGATGCTCAGTACTCCCATTTGGGTCTATCCTGATGATGTTCCCTCAGTCCGACAATGAAATAAACCTGTTGCTTGGCCTAAGCGTTTCATGATAGCAAGTCACGCAGGTCGGGTGTTGTCAATACCCGAATAGATCTATTCATACATTTCGCGCTACACTATTAACTATTACAGTCCACGGGATGGGGCAAACAATAGGCAATAAATTGTTGTTGTCATCAGTGCGTGTTTGCATATTTAAATATATATAGTTTTTGTATGTTTTCTCCCCCAGTTATAAAATAGTAAAGATGGGGCCATGAACTCACTTTAGTGGTAAAGATGTGGGGATGATGTCACTGAATAAACTGACACAGTATGATCACGAACTGGAGAAATTACCTAAGTAATTTTAAGTGCCTTAGTAAATGCAAAAATAACAATGCATGATGAATGTACGGATGAAAATGCATGATCACGAATTAATAAGCTATTACGATTGTTTAAACGTTTACACTTATAGTGAGCTGTATATATATATATATATCTATTTTTAGTTTCTATATATATATATATATATATATATATATATATATATATATATATATATATATATATATATATATATAGAATTTGGATCATATAAGAACTTTTTAAAGTTAGAAAAATAAGAACCCAATAAATTATTGACAAGTGGAAAATTGATCATTAAAGATCTAAAATTTTAATATGTAATTAAAAGGGCATTTTAGGATTTTTGCACTAGTAGTAGTAGTATCTAATTAACCCTACAAAACACTCCCTCTCGTCCAAATAAACGGCCCCATCTCACCTCCTTCTCATTCTCTCAACCTTAACAATACCTTTTCTTACAATCTACTACTATCACTTATTTTATTCATATCAACTATATTATCATTTCAAAAAATCTGTACCATCATAAAAAACTAGCCATCACTTTGATCGGAAAACTGATGTACCGAATACAAGAAGCGGTTTCGTGTTGTACCCAAAACAAGATCGATGTGTTTTTCTACACATAAAAGAATCAATATTTCGATGGTACACTGGATAAAACATGGTATGCGAACCACGCAACCACTATGCACCAAGTATCAAGTTTTCTGATGGTGGTGGGTTGTGTCGCTGATGTACCAGTATACAGGAATCAGATGGTGGTGGGCTGATGCACCATGAACATGGTCGAAAATGATAAAATATTTTGAAAAAGAAAAAAGTTGAAGCACCATCTTGTGGATCTAAACAACCAATTTTTTATCCCAGATCTTTTCTTTTTTATTTTTATACATCACTTTTCGGCGAGTAGATTTCGTGATGGTCTCGGTTTAAGCTTCTTGTGAACGTAGTTTAATTTCGGGGTTCTTGGTTTTCAATAGCCGGTGGCCGTTGGTTTCGAGGGGTTCTTAGTTTTCAACAACTGGTTGCTTGAGGTCATAAGTATAGTGGCATCACGTGGTGGTTAAGGTACTTTTCGGCATGGTTTAGATCTAGCATCATTTTAGGTTTTGGAGTAGTGTCAGTTTAGATCTAGATTCGCTTATTATGGTTAGAGATACCGAGATTGTCATGGTACGATGTGTGATATGTGGCTTAAAGATCGATAGCTTAAATATATGTGGTTCTTTGATATGACCAATTGTGTGCCGGATTTTTTCCAGTGTCGTCGTTACGCCGCTGATATCGCTAGTACATCGGATATATCATGGTACACCAGATACTTTGTGGTACTTTGTGATACACCGGTACACCTGGTTTGCTAGTCTAATGATGCACCAATCTGTTTATGTACCAAGATTTGTTTATGTTGGAAACTCACATACTTGTTACACATAGTACATCAATATGTGATATGTATCAAAATCTGGATGGATTCCGATGTACCAGAGTCTGTTGTTGTTTGGATTTGGTAGGATTTTGATGCACAAATCTGTTAATGTATCAGGATTTGTCTATGTATCAGAATTTTATATTGAATTTCTTTATGTAATCAGTTTGGTTCAAATATGAATTTTACCAGTGTACGAGTGTTTGTGTTGGTTAATCAAATTGTATAATTTAATTTCGTGATGGGAAAGTAGGATGACAAGTGAAATGAAAATATATCAAAAATCTCCAAAATACCCTTCAGACATTATTTACTGTCACTCATTTAAAGCTAATTTGATCTAACACTAATCAATAGATCTAACGGTTTAGATTAACTCTCACTTTAACAACTTTAATAAATTTCTTACATTAACCTCCCTCTATATATATATATATATATATATATATATATATATATATATATATATATATATATATATATATATATATATATATATATATATATATATATATATATATATATATATATATATATATATATATATATATATATATATATATATATATATATATATATATATATATATATATATATATATATATATATATATATATATATATATATATATATATATATATATATATATATATTATCTTAGTAAAAAGGGGTAATAAATTAAATAATTTTATTTAATTTACCGTAAGAAAATAAAATACTATTTACTTTTCTTAAGGCTTCAAAACTATTGTTAACGTGATTTGTCAGTTTATAAGGTTTCGCGAATAAACTTAGTAATTTATTTAATTATCCAAATGACCAAAATATTTTATTTATATCTTTAATTAAATTAAATTTACACTTGGGTCCTTGTTAGCATAACAATTTACAAAAATATCCTTTAAGGTTTCATTCGTTAAGTACATTGCGTCGTTAGTCCTTGTCCGTTTTATTTATTTTCTAAAACGCCCCTAGGGCTTATAAAACTTTGGGGAAATGACCAAACACCCCCCCCCCCTATGTTTCAGAAATAATTAAATAAGGGTTAGGGTTTGTTTTAAGTTTTCAAAATGACAGAATTGGTCCTTGAAGTCTTGAAATATTCAAATATAAGGTTAGGGCTTGAAATAAGTTTCCAGAATGACACTTTTGGTCCTTGAGGTCTCGAAATATTTATATGTAAGGTTAGGGTTTGTAATAAGTTTCAATAATGGCAATAATGACCCTTGAAGTCTCGAAATATTTAAAAGGGAAACTAGGGCTTATATTAAGTTTCAATAATGGCACAATTAGTCCTTGTGGTTTCGTTTAGATCACGGCATCAACACACACGCACCCTAAACTTTCAACATTGACAGTTTTGGTCCTCCTACTTTTTTTAAAGTCGCGAAGTATATATAAAAGTTTTATTAAGTTACCTAATTGACCCTAACTTTCACCAATTGGCTATAAGTGCACGAAAAGTCTCCAAAAACATATTTTGGGCTTGATTGACCCAATAGGGTATCGGCTTAGATTTAATGGGCCTAATGGGCTTGTTTAACTAACCAATAATTTTACTAGTGGGTTAGTTAATCTAAATTTATCTTTTGGGCTTATGGGCTTAAATATTACTAGGCCTATAAATAAGTTATAGCTTATTTCCATTCGGCTTATTTCTAAGTTTATGGGCTTATTTATTAGGCTTATGAGTGAGCTTATATGACTCGGCTTATTTATTATTCTTAGGGCTTATATGAGCTAGTTTATATATGTTTCTAAGTCTCGGCTTATATAGATTCTAGGGTTTCAATGAATTGGCTTATATAAGTTTTAGGTCTCGGCTTATATTAGGTTTTAGGGTTTTAATGAATAGCTTAAATAGGTCTATGCTTATATGGTTCATGGGCTTATATAAGCTTATAGTATTGTGTGAGTAGGTTTAAGTCTAGGTTGATTTTGGTTAAGTTTGGGATCCTTGGTGAAAGTATGGTCATATTTAAATGAGAAAATAATTTACTTTATTAAAATGTATGACAACTTAGTTTAATAAGTTAGAATAGTTATATGTAATGTTTAATAATGAATAGCCGTTGATGTCGTAACGTAGTATCATTCATGAGGTGAGGAAAAATATATATAATTATATATTTTAAAGTTTAAAAATAGTTCTTAAGTAAATGTTATTAATTGTGATCGTGAGTTTGGATTTTTATAAATCAATATGATGAATGCTTATGGTCATGAGTTCAGGTGACTTAAATGTCCAAAAGAAGTGATTGTTTACTGTCTTGCATGCTCATATAATGTAGTCATACAAATGTGGTTGTGTCCTTATGATTAAATACTCAAAATCATAATTTATGTTATGTGATTAAATGTTTCCATGTTTTGATGGTTAAAATAATGTATGCTCATGTATAATGCATATGATTGCTCAAAAGATTTCATGCAAAGGTGGTAATATATACAGATATCATGAGGTGACGTGTACAATAATGACATAGTCAAAACCTAAAATTTACAGGTTTATAAGCTATACCTTGTGTACCATGTTTACTGGAATTCTAAACTATAGTTTACAGAGCGTTACATATGTCTCCCTTCGCCACACTAGATGCGGCTCGAGTTTAAGGATAAGTTTAGAAGAAGAGTCAAGTTTAAGGCTAAGTTTTGATACCCCAATTTGCTTTTTGGCTTATTTAGCAGCTGCTCATAAGTCCTTTTTTCTTAATTGCCTGGTGGTATGGTGGTGAGAATTTATGAGTGAGCGCGTTGTTTGTGCAAGTGTTATCACTAATCAGCATCTTCTTTGCTTTAGGGTTGTTATTATTTACTCGTGCCACGTTGTCTGCCAGAGCGATTGGTCGCATTTTGCTGTGACTGTCTCTTCCAGATAAGTGTATTCAGTTAGAATTAGTGTGAGTTTTACGCCTTGCAAAGGTAACGTGAAGAGAAAGGTAGAGTAGGTTTTTGAAGCTTAGAATGTCTCGTGAATTCTGCGCTAGGGTAGTAGGCTGTGTTGCGAATTATTATTTGATACATAAGCCGAAATGTGAAGATTGTGTGCTAGATGTGTGTGGTAGGGTCATAGGAGACTAGAGTTAGGCTATTGGTTTTAGTTACTCAAGACAAGTTTGAGCTTGCCTTTCAAGTGATTGTAATCCGAATGGCAACTTGTGTGTGATGTGAATGCTATCACATGCTGAGGGTGTGTGCACTGTTACTAGTTTATCAGTTTAATAATATGATAAAATGTTACTAGTCTAGTAGTCTATAACTAGCTAGTTAGGGCTCAAGAGTGGAACAGAAATGTGATGTTTGTGCGTGCGTTAAAATTAGTGCGAGCTCAGAGTTGTACAGTTTGCAAAGCTAACGCGAAGAGATAGTGTAGGTATCTAAAGCTTTTAACATTTCACTAACTTTGCGCTAGGTTATGAATGATTATTTGATACATATGAGGAAATTTACTGGTTATTAAATGTGATATGGCGGCTGTGTTGGTAGTGGTAGTGTTTATAGTGATATAAGGGCCCGAGAGTGGAACATAAATGTGACATTAGTTTGCACGATAGTTGATTAGGATTAGTGAACTGGTTTTTGTTAAGCGATTATCCGTGGTCGACATTACTATTAGTATAAGCCTTATAATCTCTCATAATCCTGTTTTAATTGGATTTAGATTTAGCTTTAGATGTTCCTATGTGGTTAATTAAGCGTTTAGGAAACTGAAAATAGAATTAGAGTGGGAGTTCTTTTAAAAAGTTTTTCTGCCCACTTGTGGCTTTCCTTATAGCAAGAACAGCCATGGATATATTTGTGGTATCATGTTACCAATATCCTTGCACGATTGAGCATTAGTATACTCAGTAAATTTATGATGTGGATGTCTGAACGGTAAGTTTTAAAGTCGGGATCTACATTCCTTATGAAACTTGATGTATCTCTGCGCAAAGTATAAATAAGTCGACATAGGTCACATGCTACTGTCTTGGTTTATTATTATAAACATTTTTCTGCAATTAATAGAGTAGAAAACAGACTATACAAAGTTATTCGGAAGGGTGACTGGGTGAAAGCTCGAGAAATAGTTAATACGACCTGGACTTCTAAATTAAATGATCTCCGCAATACAAAATTTCACCAAGTTGTTAGTAGATAGTTAGATACAAAATTTCACTAAGCTGTAAATGTTAATGGAACGAACCCATCCCACTTTGTTGCACTTTTGGCAACACAGAAGCTTTGAAGACAATGTTGAGCAGAAATGAAAAGTTGAGCATCACCTGCATAAAACAACGTGTACTATATAAATTTGTTGCATACTCATGCATGACCAATAAAATTAAATAGCAAAAAGCTTCAAACTTTATGTTCGGCTGGTAATTAATAGACAATTATTATTCCTTATGATTCTTACCTTCTGCAATTTCTTACCTTGGTACAGATTACTGTATGATGGTGTGCTAGCTTATACCTTCTGCAATTTCTTATATTTTTGTCATTGTGGTAGCTGTAAAATAAGTATACTATTAATTAGGTGTTTGATAAAGACTTATTTTCGCCACTGTTGAGAGCTAATGTTTTTTTGTATTAATTTTCACAGATAAATATTATGTTGTTGACGCTGGGTACCCAAATACTAGGGGGTATCTTGCTCCATACAAAGGAAATGACATTCGTTATCATGTACCTAATTTTCGTAGAGGTCAAACTTCCGTCCAACGTGCTCCAAAAGGTAATAAAGAGACCTTTAATTACTATCACTCTTCGTTAAGAAATGTGATTGAACGGACTTTTGGAGTGTGGAAAGCTAGATGGGCAATATTAAAGGATGTGCACCTAAATTATTCGTATGAAACACAAGTTAGCATTTTATTAGCGTCAATGGCCATCCACAATTATATAAGGAAGAAAGGTCAATTCGATGAAGCATTTCATATGGCACAACGAGAAACTTACAATCCGAGTCAACATTTCGATAACGAAGTATCTAATAGCATTAACCAAACACAAGATGGTACAAGTTCAAGTGGTAGTAAATATTTATATATAAGCACAGTAAAGGATGTTGGGTCTAAAAAGTTGATGTGGCAGAAACTCAAAACGAAGAAAACATGAAGGTATTCGTTTTAGCCACTGACACATTTTGTCTAGCCGCCGACAAATGTATACGAGACGCTGACAGATGTCTACGTTGTTAGATATCTATTTAGGATAAATATTCAGAATATTGTTTATCAATATTCTGTATATAGTTTATTTAAATAGAATATATGCATGTTTATTTGTTCTTATCTCTTGTAAACCCTATTCATTACACTATAAAAGGAACAAGGGTATTAGGTTTTATTCATATCATTCATACACAATGTAAACCTAAAGCTGTGTTGACTAGGCGTGGGATTAAATGTATACACGCCTAGTGGTTGTTTATTATCAATATAATGAGCAATCGTTGGGAGAAATTCATCTTTGTGTTCTTGTGTCTAAACACCTTGTTAAACGTTTTTCATTCTATTCCGCCTTGATTCAAACAAGTGAATGAGAATCGTTCCTAGCAGCCTAAAGATCCGAATCTATTAGGTATCATCAATTGGTATCAGAGCCTCGTGGCACTCGATGTTAGGATCAACATGGTGATCGTGTTAGTAAGTTGTTAAGAAAATCCGTATTAGGGTTTTCAGGCGGCTTTGTGTGCGCATCAGTATTCAGAGAGGCATAACTTTTTTGTGAACCGTTGGATCACCACAAATTTTGGTATGTGTGTTCTACACATATGTGGCTAGATGTTCACCGGAGGGATTGTCAAGATCTGTCTCCAAGAGAAAGTTATAGGGTGACGAAGTTGGCTGCAGAAACGGTTCTTCATGATTCTGTTTTTGGTGCTATTGTAATAGAGTTTGTTTTCAAACCCTAGATCAATTAGATCAAAACAGAAAATTTGTTCTTGTTTGGGGTTTGATGTTGAGGCAGGGTTTGTCCAAAACCCTAAAGAAAAATGTCGTTTAGGTTTAAAACCCTAAATCTGCATTTGATTGATATGATGCTAGCTTTGGGGAATCAATTCCTTGTGGATTGGTGATGAACCCTAGCAACATGATGGGATTCGTGAAAACAGGAAGCAACAAACAAGGGATTTGAAAACCCTAGATTCGTTTCTTTTATGGCAGTAGGAGTGGCTTGAGAAGAAGAAGACGCATGTTTCTGGCCATATATTAAAACGCAACAGATCATATTGCCATCATGTGATTTGATGTGTGCTATACTGAAAATGATTTCAAAGCTGATACGTGAATCTTGGAAGAACACGTTTTGAGTGTTGTTTAGTTTGAGCAATACACAAAAATGAACGCTTATTTTGTCCTAAATGTATCCATAATTAGCACAGGTATGAATTTATGTTTTTTTGAGACGTGTGCTCCTGTGTAATTTTTGGAGGATGCATAAGTATTTGATTGATATGGTCAATCAATCAAAACGTGTGGAATAAGGTGTCAGTTTTGGATATGGTTAGACGAATTCAAGTTGCCTGATTTATAGGGATATTCATATATTCTTAAAAATGGAGCAGTTAAGAGACGTGGAGAACAAATTGTTTACCAAATTTGTAGCAACTTTATGGGGATTGTGTTTATTTCCTTATAATGTTTACTATATTTTTTGGACTCAATTTAGTCATATTATATATGACGTGGGATTCAAAGTTCTGTGGAGATCCAAAATTGTTGATAACATGATGTAATATTCTGCATGGATTGGGTCAGTTTAAACATGGGATTTATATGGGCAAAGGAAATTATTATTACCCACTGTCATAATGTATCTCAGCCACTGATGGAGATAGTAGCCTTAGATGTTGTCAACGGTTGACCGAGCCGCTGACAAGAATAAATTTGACGCTGACACAGGCGCTGACAAGTGTTGTCCGAGATATTGGTTTGTTCCACTAACAAGTGTTGTCCGATATTGGACAACACATACTGTAGGGTTATTGGACAGTGAAGGATCTCGAGTAAAGGAGGAAATGCTGTTGTTTGAATAATTGATTAGGTTTTGGCACACAAAACGAGGAGATTACAAACACAGGTACATGGGATCTCTGTTATTATTTAGAATATCGTTTTGATATCGATGGCTCGGATATTTTTAGAAGAATTTATGATTTTAATGTAAGTTAGCAACAATTCGTGAAGTATTTGGTTGGAATGATATTTGATTAGATTATGTAATCAGGGTAGCCTTGTGAAAGAGTTATGCGTTCTAAGACTTTTACATATGATATGAAGATATAATTTCACTAAAACTCGTCATGAAGAGGAGTTGGCTTAAGGGGAAGAATTCTTATGGTAAATTTGATGCTCGAAGTAGATTTTCGCGAGTTTGTATTTTATCATATCTTAAAGTCGTGGTGTTTCCCTTCACACTCACACTTTAAAGATAACTTGTTCGTGCTTACATGGTTGGTGACGAAGACTTGTCAAATCTAGCAAAATGACTATTGCTATCACTTGAAGGATTTACATTATCGTGCTCAGTGTCTCACAAAGGATGAGGATTTTGACAAGAGATCGAGGTCTGCTTATACTCTCTATACTCATATAAGTTCGACGTCACGTGAATAGTACAAGATATGGAAAACATGTTTGGGTTATTCTGCTTCTACATCAAAAGTATTATAGTTATTTTTTATTCAAAATCATTACATAGAGCCTACATTTGGAGAATCTTCGATTGCATACATTGTTTCCTTCCCTATTTGATGTGACAAAAAGGGGAAGATATACATGCTTAATTTTAGGGGAAGCAATTTGAAGATGATGTACCACTTACAAGAGATACACAAAGAGTTTTGCCGACATCAACTAGGGGAAGATTGTTGGATCTAAAAAGTTGATGTGGCAGAAACTCAAAACGAAGAAAACATGAAGGTATTTGTTTTAGCCGCTGACACATTGTGTCTAGCCGCTGACAAATGTATACGAGACGCTGACAGATGTCTACGCTATTAAAAATCTATTTAGGATAAATATTCAGAATATTGTTTATCAATATTCTGTATATAGTTTATTTAAATAGAAGATATGCATGTTTATTTGTTCTTATCTATATCCCTATTCCTTACACTATAAAAGGAACCAATGGTATCATTCATACACAATGTAAACCTAAAGCGTGTGTTGAATAGGCGTGGGATTAAATGTATACACGCCTAGTGGTTGTTTATTATTAATATAATGAACAATCGTTGGGAGAAATTCATCTTTGTGTTCTTGTGCCTAAACACCTTGTTAAACGTTTTTCATTCTATTCCGCCTTGATTCAAACAAGTGAATGAGAATAGTTCCTAGCAGCCTAAAGATCCGAATCTATTAGGTTTCATCAAGGGATGCGATTGCAACATCTTTATATATATATGAGACAAGTCATGACACCTAGGACATGATTAAGGCCACGTCATATGTCCACGTCATATGTCCATGTCATAAACAACGACTTTAATCATCCACGTCATCCAGGATTCTAAAAATAATGACTAAAAATAAAGTACTAGCCAGGATCGAACTCAGGCATTTATGCCCAAATACAACAAGTTTACCACTAGAACAAGAACATTTTTATTGATAAAAAATGAGATCCCAAATACTCTTTATTTAGAAAACGTAACATATTAATTATCCTTATCAGTTTATCACCATATCACAAAGTCAAACAAACCGAAACCCCTAACAAAATTCTACACAGTTATTGTGAAAATCAATCAAATTAATAACCCTTTCCTAAAATTAATTTGCCAATTCAAATTAAAAACCCCAAATACGCGTCTATTAATTATCTGTTTGTGTTGTCTCCAGAAAAATTGGGGTTGATTGATTCTGTTTTTGGAGATGATTCATTGGTTTTAATTATCAAATCATGTATAATTTGAAATCACGGCTGTCAGATCTAATTAGATCAAAACCTGATTTGAAAACCCTAATTTTTATCTATAAATATCCACCGAAACTAAACCAATCATCATATTCATCATCACACATCACTATTTACAAGCAGTATGAACAGGTTCGCTGGCAAAAAAAACTCCAACATGGGTTACCAAAAGTCTTCAAACTTTGGAAGCAGCAGCATTGGAAGCAGCAGCTCTAGAAAGGGCAAAGGTTTATAAATCTGTGACTTTCATACTTTTTACATATTTTGTTTATAACTCTTTGTATGATTTTGATTAATGAAATCAATATGTTTAATAAAATCAATTGTATACTGGAGGACCTGACAAATCGGTATTTAACGGTTTAAGTAACCTTTTTTTTCATAAACCACAAAAAGTTTAATAAAATAAACTTGATATTGATTATGTAACCTCTACGATGTATTTATCGTCTTGATGTTATTCCATTTAAAAGATTTAAACCTTTTGAAAAATCCTATTTCTTGTCATTGTGTGAAATTTCTTATTTAAAATGCTTTTATGGGCTGCTTGGATTATTTATTAGAACAACTGCTAATGGGGTTGTTTGGGATTGCTTATTTAAACTACTTATTGGTGTGTTATTAGATGTACCTTAAAAATAATCAATTTAGGTTTTTTATTTGGTTGCTTATTAAGCTGCTTATACGGGCTCTTTGAATTGACTATCAAAACTGTTTATAGGAGTTGTTTGGTGTTTGCTCATTTGTCACTCTATATATTGTTCATTTGTGTGCCGTTTTGATTATTTTCAATTTTTAATTTTGTAAAACATAAGGTGTAAGATTCTTTTGTTTGTATGCCACTAATGATATTAATTATACCTTTTTAGAAACAATAATAATTCTTTTTACTCATAGTGCATCCAAGTGAATTTGATTAGCATGTAACCCTGTATTATTGCCAAAAGATAGACCAACAAGAAGTATGTTTGCCTGATGGTTATAGGTTTTAAGTTAACTTATCATTGGTCATATATTTAAATGTACTTTAAACCGTAGTTGATTAAAGAAAATTTTAACCATAGTGGATACTTTCATAATGGGTCTATAAAAATTGTAATTTACTTTTAACTGTATGTGCAATTAGTCTTGATTTTGAAATAAAACATATGATGAAACATTCATAAAACATATCAAGAAACTGTTAGTAGTAGCCAGTAGGCTGCCATATCTAGGAAATTATAGGTTGAGGTGGAACTAAAAGTAATGATGTTTATTTTTTTTTTTACACTTTAGGAGTTGAAACTTCAAGTAACATCACTATGATTAAGGATGTTGATCCTATGCTGGATAATATCACAGTCCAAGGTCGTTGCATATCTCTTTGGCACAGTCACAGAATCAATGAAGCTCATAATCCATATAGTCTGGATTTGGTTCTACAGGATTCGCAGGTAAGTTTCATAACATGTCTATCGTTTTCATAATTATCAAGAATAAATTTCTTTTGTTTATGTTTATTTCATTTGTATTACAGAACAGCAGAATCCAAGTTTATATTAAAAAAGATTGGATGTTTAGGTTCGAACCATTGTTTGAAGAAGGGAAATGTTACTCGATTTCAAACTTCGCCATAGCTGAAAATAGTGGCAGATTACCCCTGTTATCTCACAAATACAAAATCAGCTTTTATAAGGGAACTGTGGTTACTAGAATTGACCAGATCGATAACAATCTCAACGGTTTCATTCTTGAACCTTTCAACCGATTGTTGGATGGCACTCGTGTTTATCATGAACACGAAGCTGTTGGTATGTTATAAATCTTTGATTATTCTTATAAGATTTATATGGTACTTAAATTACTCTTTTTTTATTTTCATCTCATTATAAAAATATTTTATCAATTTTAACAGATGTCATTGGGTCAGTTGTTGCAATCGGAGACATAGTTCCGATACAGTCTGCTGCTGGGCGCAAGATACGCAGGACTGTGGTTATTGAGGATGCTGAGTAAGTAAATTTTCATTAAATATGCTAATCTATTTTCCTTATAATTTAACAAACAATGTTAAACTCTTCACCATGATCATTTCACCCATTTGCAGATCTAACCAGCTGGATTGTACATTCTGGGATCACTGGGCCAGCATGTGGGACGAGTATGCTCAGAAACGTAATGAACTGGGTCATGTGGTTTTCGTTCTTTAACTAGGAAAGGTCAAATATTGGGATGGTACGTCTTTTTTATTTAATATATCTTAATCAGTCTCATTATAAGCTATTTCATTATAAGAATCCGTTATATTTGTGTTGGTATTTATAATTTGTAGGGACACCGGCTATTCATAACGCCCTTTTCGGCACCAAAATGTTTATCAACCGTGATGTGCCAGAAATTCTTGCATTTAGACAGCGGTATGTATTTGTCCTAATGTTAATCATTTAGTATATTGATAAAAAAAAATTCCAACATGGGTATGTTTTATTTGTATGACAGTGTTAAGGAGCTGCCTGAATATGACGAGTCACAGTTCAAAATTGAGTTGTTTACTCCTGAAAAGCCAGTTGTCACCATTTCTGAATTTTTCCATGGGGCTGTAAAAAAGATGGTCGCGAGTATCCGCGAATGTGAACAGGTTATTTAAACTTATTAAATTATTTGCCAATGTTTTTTGAACTATACGAAAATGGTTATGTGGTACTTAAATTATGATACTTACTGAACCCCATGACTCTATTTACATTTCAGAAATCCCACTGCATTGTGTACGCACGCATTCACAAGTTACACAAAGAATCTGGTTGGGCATATACAGCCTGCAAGGAATGCAACAAGAAAGTACATGTTGTGGAAAGTAAAGCGGCTTCATCGTCCGGTAAACCAAAAGTTACGTTTTACTGTGAAGATCATGGCGCGGTTCAGGCTGCATCCAGGTAACGCGTTTGTTGTCTTTTTTATTTCAATTTAACCGTTTATATTTTAGTATAATTAATTATTTTAATCACATTTAAATGTCTATATTCAGGTTCAAAGTGATCATGCGTATTATTGATCAGTCTGGTTCGGCACCCATTGTGTTTTTTAACACCGTGTTTAACAAGCTTTCTGGCTATACCTCTTGGGAGCTGATGGAAAAATATGGAATGGACGTCGATGAATATTGGCCTGCTGATTTGGACAAGTTGGTTGGCAAGAGGTTTTTGTTCAAGATTTACTACTCTGAATACAATGTCAACAATAACAATCACACATATCGTTGTGATGCCTTCAATGATGATCCTGACATGATTAAGCATTTCAAAGCAGACTTTATGGATGACGAGGTATAATGTAAATAAATTTAATATTTTTTTAATTTATTTTATCAACTATACATTAATGTTTTTGTGATAATTGTAGGATGTAGAGGAGGAGGGCTTTACAACCCCGTTGGACAAGATCAAAAGTACAAAGCTAAATGATTCAAGTGTTACTCGTGTTCTCAATATGCAATCACCATCAACTGATATGGAGGCTTCTGGTTCTGGACAAAGTTCTTGTGGTGAGAAGAAGCGAGTGTTTATAGATTTGGACGACATTGACAGCGAAGAGGAAGATGGAGTTGGCAAGGCAAAAACTCCAAAGCTGGTCAGTATCAAGCTTGAAAAAGAAGACTAAAGTGTTAGGCTGTTCAATCCATGATAGTTTTATCTTTATATGCATTTTGGAAAGTTGATCTTGCTTTGAACAATTTTAAGTTTTTTACTTTCTTTTTCTGTTTTTTTACTACCCAATAAGTTGGCTTATTTATGTAAGCCATGGTTATCTGTTTAAATCATGGATGTGAGCTTTTGTGAGACAATTTAGCATTATTGAATGCCTTTTATGAAATTACTTTGGATTATTATTTATTGTTTATATATGTTTTATTTTATTATCATAATGCTTGCCTTGAATCATATTTAAGATATCTTTTATACAGTTGGTAAATTATTTTTTTTTAACTATATTTTAGATTTATGTGTTGGAAGTGAATGTTAAAAAGGACAAGGATACTAATTGCCTTGAATCAATGTATAAATTATTTTCCACTTTTGTCTTAATTTCAGAACTGTTTGATGCCATGGATTTCTGTAAGTGATTTTGCGTGCCGAAGAGGTCCTTCTAATAAGTTAGTCGGCAATGGTGAAAGGTACTTATCTTTCTCTCATTACTTGATATAATTTGATAATATAGCTGGCTCACTAAAATTTCATCTCATTTCAAGTTAGTCGGAAATGGTGAATGGTATTTGCTTAGCTCAAACTATCTTGATATGGTAGTGCGTATTGTTATAGTGTTTGAAATAGACTCATTAATCAACGGCTACTGCTTTTGTTATATGAAAAAAGTAAATCCTGGTGATCAGTTCCTCTAAGTACAAACTTTCTACATATATGATTCTACATGGATATGAAACATGTCAGTATTAACTAAGTGACTCACATTCTTTCAGCATTAGGCCCGTACTTAGCGTATTAAACCATTTATTAATTTTTCCAATCTTACTATCAAATTATGAACAATTATGCGTGATCGATATTTTGTAATGGAACACCACCTGTGATGCGGGCCAAAGCAATTGTGATGAGTATCTTTCACAGTCGCTCCAGACTGTGAAAGTACATTTTTCTTAATGTATTACGCGTGTCAGGGACTACACTTCAGCCACTGGTCTCCAATGTGACTCTCAGTCACAGCACCTTATCCTAGCGAAATCAGGAAAATATGTAGTAAAATAGAAAGTTACTGCAACATTTAATTGGTATGTTAAAAAGTAATGTGAAAACTGTTATAAAAGGTACTTGGGTAGTGGCTGAAGAGCAGCATCTAGAACCGGTATTATGCTAGGTTTGCGGGAGCGTGTTATGATAAACAGAAGTGCAGTCCCCGAAGCAATTTGATATTGGTGTTATGATATGCTTCAGTCTGTGAAAGAACATTTTTCTTAATGCATTACTCGTGTCAGGGACTGCACTTATGTGTCATCATTAAAAAAATAACTTGAAATTCACTCTTATGTGTCACGCGAAACACTATCTTACCCCTACCTTTGAATAGTTTACGAATCTTAGAACCCATAGGTAGCTGCAACTTGTAGGGCGCAATATATTGTTGACTGTATTTTCATAGAACAAAACTTGATAGTACTATTTAAAATCCTTTTATCAGCATAAGCTGAGATTACAACGACAACAACAACGATACCTAATCGTTCCCGGGCCTGAGATTACGACGAGATAACCATAAAAATGAAACTAAAATACTAGCAGTCTAGCATACAAAGATAAACCATATGAGTTACAGTACTCTTTTATCGTTCATGTTCTCTCGGATGTCCCTGAAGGGACAATTTTATCGTTCATGTTTTAACACATGTATTATGCTTTACATAAGCAGCACTGGACAAGAAATGTATAGTCCTTACAAGCGTAGTCCTAATAAACATATAGAGTAGTTAAGTTTGATCTGCTAAGGATCATTTGGGGCTTTGAGCAACGACTTGTGAGAAGGCAGAACGACCAAATGTAAAAAAACAGCCAACTAAAGTGAGAGCAGAATGACATATCACAAACAAAATTTAAACCTATGGCCTGTTAAGACGCAGGCACCACATTAAGTTATTGTTAGACCAGGAGTCATTCAGTAATAGCCCTGCCATTAAAACAAAAAATAACCTTTCGACGACGATATTCAGTCATTCTTCTATTCATCTTATCGTTCTTCAAATACGATGTATTCTCATGCTATCAACATTCTTTTTCCATTTCATCCCCACTTTTAGTCTTCCCATCCTTAAAAATACAATAGCATGATTATATATATATTCATAACATTAACATAGGACTTGGTTTAAAATTATGATTAAACTTAATCATTAACCTTCTGCAAATGCAGGTTCATATGCTGTTCTTCTTTCTCTCTTAACGGTCGGATCCTCTGATGTGCAAATAACAATAAATACTCAACACAAAACCATGCTTCACGTGTTAAATTAATCGTTTTAACCTTACATTGCATATAGATCTAAACCGAAACAGAATATCAGCTTCCGTTTGAAGCGCCTTTTGCATCTCAGTTTTTTTATCGATCTCTTTGGCTTTCGTTTCCAACATTGATCGTCTCTCTTCTAACATCTTTTCCGTCTTCTCTTGGTCTAACCTCAACCTCTCCTCCTTCCCCCACAACCACATGTTTTCTGCATCAACATTTTCCCAAATCAATGTTTGTTTCTGAGAAGCTGTAGAAAAGTCGTAGACTCATAGGTTTATCACTGTTATAGCATCTCATATATGTTTCAATATACCAAACCTATGGCCTGTTAAGACACAGGCACCACATTAAGTTATTGTTAGACCAGGAGTCATTCAGTAATATCCCTGCCATTAAAACAAAAAATAACCTTTCGACGACGATATTCAGTCATTCTTCTATTCATCTTATCGTTCTTCAAATACGATGTATTCTCATGCTATCAACATTCTTTTTCCATTTCATCCCCACTTTTAGTCTTCCCATCCTTAAAAATACAATAGCATGATTATATATATATATTCATAACATTAACATAGGACTTGGTTTAAAATTATGATTAAACTTAATCATTAACCTTCTGCAAATGCAGGTTCATATGCTGTTCTTCTTTCTCTCTTAACGGCCGGATCCTCTGATGTGCAAATAACAATAAATACTCAACACAAAACCATGCTTCACGTGTTAAATTAATCGTTTTAACCTTACATTGCATATAGATCTAAACCGAAACAGAATATCAGCTTCCGTTTGAAGCGCCTTTTGCATCTCAGTTTTTTTATCGATCTCTTTGGCTTTCGTTTCCAACATTGATCGTCTCTCTTCTAACATTTTTTCCGTCTTCTCTTGGTCTAACCTCAACCTCTCCTCCTTCCCCCACAACCACATGTTTTCTGCATCAACATTTTCCTAAATCAATGTTTGTTTCTGAGAAGCTGTAGAAAAGTCGTAGACTCATAGGTTTATCACTGTTATAGCATCTCATATATGTTTCAATATACCAATTCTGCACATCTGTTTGTCCGTCACTACGAGCGGTGTTATGATAGTTTTGAGGGAGCGAGTTATATCAGTTTGTTTTAAAATATACTAATATACTTTATATCGTACGAATCTTATTGCAAGTAAACAATTTCAGATTAATATCCAAAACAGTGCTTAGTAAATGTTTTGTCACTTCATATTTTTTATATATAGGGAGAAAACAAAAAGAAAAATTTCATATTCAAGTTTTCTACCCGAAGCTACAATGATCTGCCTGATCTGCTGGTCGAGTGGTGATTATATATGGTATTTTAAAGGTATGTGTGTGTTATCATTTAGCGAAACTGATTAATTTAAAAAATTTATAGCGAGTAATATTAACTCTAAAGATTCACAGACTGTTTATCATCATAACAGACAGTATCTCCCAACTGAAGGAAACTTGAAAAGAATTATTATTGGGTACAAGAGTAAAGATTATACATATCAAATAGATTATTTCATATAATATAATCCAAATGTTGTCAACTTAGATCTTTTCTAGAAAGGAAACTTAAAAGTAATTGGGTCATATGGTTCAAGTCACTTATTGTCGCTTTTTTGTTATTGTGTTTCAGGTCCATAAAGCGATTGATTTTTGATAAAGATCGTATCGTTAGATGAGAATGGAACATATGTGGATAAAAGGAATTGTCACGTGCTTTAATACCTCAATCTACAAAAATTCGTTAATCGTATCTGGGTAGGAATCCACTACAATCTTGGGCTTCTTGAGAGGACCGTAAGGAAGCTACAATAGCATTGCTGCAAATGGTATGTATGTACTTCTTTATTTCACCCTGTCCTTATTTTCACAGCATATTATGCACCTAATGGCCATGAATTTACACCTAATGGTCCCGGATTTGCACGTAGTGGTTCTGGATATGCGCCTATTGCCCCTGGATTTACGCCCAATGGCACTGTATTTGCGCCTAATGGTCCCTATAACGTGCAACATCCTAATTTTAATTTGTAAATTAGGCAGAATGCTTTGTTTGGTGGTCCAATCAGGATAGCTAACTCAAATTTTTTATTTAAGGAAATGCTTAAATTTAGGAGTCAAAATTAAAACTGTTCCATTTAGTTAGTGAAATCATAATTTGTAATAAATAAGATGGTTATATATTATGAAGTGGAGTCAACATTTGTGATTTTATAAGCTGTTGGCAAACATCGAAGTGACAATTCTGAAATCATAACAAGAATTTGACTATACAAATCGATATTCATGAACGGGAATCATCCAAATACAGAAAATCATGCACCAACAAGGGGTAGTATTTCAACGACAAAAGGTATGTTATTTGTTATTCATAATCAATATTCTTTTTTTCAATTACACAGAATTAAGCATGAATATTTTGGTAACAAACTGATGGATTTGTTAAAGGTTAATATTAAAATATTTTTTTACTGCTTTTGTAGATATTGCCAAAAGAAGTAGAGGAAGGCCTGTTAAAATAGGCACAAATACAGAATTTGTGAAAGATTTGGTACCACATGGACCGGGTTTAACAGGTATACTAATTGACGACAAAAATAAACAAACAGCGCCGCTTGTCAGACCCTCTGTTGATTATGCCAAGCGACAAATGGGAAGACCACTTAAAACATATAATCCTATGGAAATTATCCCAAAAAAAATAACTGCTCCCGATGCACAGTTATATGATATTGGCACAAGGAAAATTGGAAGACCGCCAAAAAGACGACCACTTGCAGAAATTTCTGAAAGTAAGTTTGTCTATTTATTTTTACCCTAACTACATAATCATTTTTTTTTATTTGTGAAGATTTTTTTGTTACAACAACCACATAAAAATTGTATTTCTTATCTTTTGTCAGGTACGCAAAATGAGTTGCGTAATTCCAAAAAAGCTTTTGGAACCCCGCTTCGAAGTATGTCATTCAGTTTGGTTAAAAAAACTTTTGTTTCTTATTATACATGCTGATTAAACCACAATGTAAACTTTTCGGGGTTTTGTATTTGCAGTCCAAACATCTGTCAACGACAACGTAATGGCAACATCACATGTTGCATCTACTATGGGAACAGTACCAACAAGTATAGGAACAGTAACACCTCGAAGCAACAACACATCCAAAAGTATGTTTATAGTATATTAATAATATCAATAAAGCCTGCTTGAAATGTTATTTTTTAATAACTATCCAAATTATCGTTTATATCAGGAACAAGATCACCTACACAATTATCTCCGCCATCTAAAGAAGCTGCCAATGATGTATGTTCTATTACTGGTCTGTCAATTTTAACACCTCGACCTAAAGTAAAAGCACGCATTACAGACAATAAATCAGGTAACACAGTTTTGTATTCAATATTATATGTTGGCTCAAAAGATACAAGCTATCTATAATAAGTATTTTTTATCCATGCTATATTTATAGGTACCCCTACATTTCAACAAGTGACGCCTGTTGGTTCATTAAATTTTAACTCTACCATAGTGAATGATTCAGTTCTTGGCACCACAAATAACGAACCTACAACAAAAGGTATGATTTCTCTATTATAATCAATTTTATACACGCCACTTGTCCGAAAAATATATGTATAACAGTTAGTACTTACTTTTTGATTATTGTAGGGAAAGGTATAAGGAACAAACATTCTTCACGGTTTATGAACCAGACACCCGTCGAATTTAATATAGGTACCTGTTGCAATTTATTGACACATTACTAAAGTTTTTTTTTTTAAGTTTTAAGGTTCTATATTTTTTTTTGCTTAATTCATTTTTAAGGAATATTAATATTGAAAAAAAATTCTAACAGGATCTACACCCAATGTTGACAATGCTGTATCAAGTTGTCAATCTTCTTTACTTACAACCAATCGTCAAAAACTCAAAGAGAAAATGGTTATGAGGCAATCTGCACGGCGGATAAACTTTACAGAAGATCGAGTTAAAGTCGAAAAAAGTGCAAAAGATAAGAATTTTGTTGGCATTTCTAAAGGTAAGCATAATAAAAATCGACATTTGCACAAATTTAGTTATTTTGTGCATATGTTATCATATTTGATGTTGTTACACTATAATACATAACGGAAACTTTAAATTTAAATCATCAGATTATGTTGATCATGGGGATCCTACATATGAATGCACAGCTTGTGGCGCATTGTTATGGTATGCCGAGAGTATGAGAGGAGCAACCAATACGAGTTCCGACTCTTTCTCACTTTGTTGTGGTAGAGGTAAGGTTAGATTGACCAATGAGGTGCTGGAACCACCTCCACTGTTTAAAAATCTCATTACCAAAAAACACCCGAAGAGTGCATCATTCATAGATAACATTAGGCGGTATAATTCTATGTTTGCATTCACTTCTATGGGTGGTAAACAAGACAAGACTGTTAATGTCGGACGTGGTCCATATTGCTACCGCCTACACGGAGAGAATTATCATTTAGCTGGAAGTTTGTTGCCTAAAACTGGAAATCCGCCTAAGTTCTGTCAGCTTTATATTTACGATACAGACAATGAGATTCAAAACAGGATAAACTCTGTCAGGTATAATTAAATGGTTTACTTTTTTTATTGTTTATTATTTAAATTATGCTAAATTGATTGTTAAAATTTCAACATCATTGATACAGCAATGGAGCATCGTCGTCTTCACGAAACAACGAACTAGATTACCAACTTACGAAGGAAATACGCGATTTCCTTGATTCCAATAATCCGTTGGTTAAAGAATTCCGAATGGCGGGTGAACGTATAAGGTCTTCCGATGATAAAAATGTCAAGCTTAAGCTGATTGGGACAAGGCAACGAGATGGAAGAGATTATAATCTTCCAACTGCATCTGAAGTGGCAGCTTTAATTGTTGGAGACGTGAACAATACAGTTCACAAGAGGGATATTGTTCTTCATTGCCAAGACGGAGATTGGAAGAGAATAAGTGAGTTGCACCCTCAATATCTAGCAATGCAATACCCTTTGTTTTTCCCGTACGCCGAGGATGGCTATCGAACTGATATATTCCATGATGGTGTTACAAACTATGATGAAAAAATCAAAGGATCACGCATTACAATGAAAGAGTATTTTGCTTATCGCATACAAGAAAGATCCAACGAATTTTCTATGATGTTAAATGGAAGACGTTTGTTTCAGCAGTTTGTTGTAGATGCCTACACAATGATTGAGTCTGAAAGATTGGGGTGGAATCGTAACAATGACAAGGACATGCGAAGTGAAACATACTCTAAGTTGGCAACCTTGGCAGCGAATTCAGATTCTGGAGTTAAGTTACACGGCAAGAAAGTTGTGTTGTCATCATCATTTACCGGTAGTCCAAGGTATATGATGCAGAACTATTTAGACGCGATGACGATTTGCAAGTTTTATGGTTACCCTGACTTATTCATCACGTTCACCTGTAACCCGAATTGGCCTGAGATTTCACGTTTTATGGCCAAGAGAGGATTGAAATCCGAAGACCGTCCCGATGTAATAACGCGTGTTTTCAAAATTAAACTTGACAGTCTTATGAAGGAGTTAAAGGATGGCCATACATTTGGACGTGTAAAAGGAGGTATTCATCGTATATTTTTTTGTCACTTCATGTATTCCTTATTTTGTGTAATTGTTGCCTTATTGCTGAATTTAACCCTTATATTTTATATGTACCAGTTGTTTACACCATTGAGTTTCAAAAGCGAGGACTTCCACATTGCCATATCTTACTATGGCTTGAAGACGATGATAAAATAACAACTACCGGAAAGATAGATGAGTATATATCTGCGGAAATACCAAATAAGGACGAGGATCCAGAATTGTACCAGATTGTTGCCGATCACATGATGCATGGCCCATGCGGTCATGAAAATCCGAGTTGTCCTTGCACGGTTGATTTCAAGTGTACCAAGAAGTTTCCAAAACCATTTAACGATACTACCGTGATTGATGAGAGTGGGTATGCAATTTATAAAAGAAGAAATGATGGCAGTACTATCAAGAAAAGTGGGACATATTTGCATAACGGTTATGTAGTACCATACAACCCAGGGTTGCTAAGACGATACCAAGCTCATATTAATGTTGAAAGGTGCAACCAGGCGGGGTCCATCAAATATCTATTTAAGTATATCAACAAAGGACCGGATAGGGTTACTGCTACGGTAGATGGCGAAGAGGTCGATGAGATTAAGGATTACTTGAATTGTAGATATATTTCAGCTTGTGAAGCAGCTTGGCGTATTTTTGGTTTTGACATTCATTATAGGACCCCATCAGTTGAAAGGCTACCATTTCATTTAAAGGATGAACAATCTGTCATATTTGATGCTACCGAAAGCATTGATTTCGCACTTGACAAGGCGTCGGTTAATGAAACCAAATTTGAAAGTTGGATGGAACTAAACAAGACTGATGACTTTGCACGATCTAAGCTCTATGTTGAGATACCGAAATTTTATGTATGGAATCAGAAAAAAAAAATTTGGACACCGAGACAGAGAGGGTTATCATTAGGACGGATACATCACGTACCACCTTCATGGGGTGAACTCTATTACTTACGTGCGATCCTAAACAAGATTAGAGGTCCGATGGAATGGGACGACCTAAAGAAAGTTGACGGTGTTTTGTTTCCGACATATAGAGAGGCATGTTATGCTCGTGGACTTCTGCAGGACGATAAGGAATACATTGACGGGCTGCTAGAAGCAAGATTATGGGGCATGGGTGATTACTTACGTTCTATGTTTGTCATGTTAATCATGACAGATAGTATGTCTCGACCGGAGGTTGTATGGGAAAAAACTTGGCATGTTATGGCGGAGGATGTGTTGAACGTAGAGAGAAAAAAGCGGGATGACCCAGGTATATATTTTTGTCTTTTGTTTATGTTCCTGTTCATGTTTCGTTACAAGTTTTTAGTGAATCAATTAAATTGTTATTATAGTTTGTAGTTAACTAATATATGAAATCCACAACAGCCCCGTTCTACATGTATTATAACGGTCTCCATTTAGAGTTTTTTGCATTACGAATTCGGTACTATAGTATACATCTTTTATGTTATGGTCTCGATTTAGAGTTTTTTGCATTACAATTTTCATACATGCTTAAGTTTAAATGTCCCAAAATGAGTGTTTGGCAATACGGTTATTTGCAGCGTGTTTGACAATATTTCCTTGGAACAACAATGTTTGTGTATTTTTTTTTATCCAAATCCAGGTCTAGAGTGAAACCAATGTAGTTGGCCAGTAAGTAACAGTAGCACGCTTATGGTAGAATATGGTAGATTGATTTTTGAGAGCCTAAGCAGCATCTAAAAATTTAAACAGTTGGTTTTAGATATCTTGAATAGTTTTGTTACCCGAAAGAGCCGGAAAGTTTGGATCCAAAAATAGGTGTTTGGCAATATGGTTGACAGGGTCTAATAAGTGTTTATGAATGTGTTTTATATTTGTAAGACATAGTTTATTTTGGCCACCTTAGTTGAATGTTATATTTCTGTGCGTTAAATTTGTATACACATACAATCTGTAATCACTTTTATTATTTGTGGTTTATCATTTTCATTGTAGGCCTGCAACTATCAGACATTCAGAGGAAGAACATTTGTCTAACATACATTGAGTACATGCTTCGTTCTAACAACAAGAGTTTAAAAGATGTAACAAACATGCCGTATCCTGATCAAGATTACACTATGGCTGGATATAATAGATTGATATATGACGAGACTTCGTACAATAAAGATCAGTTAGGAGAACAACATGTTAAATTGTACGGAAGTTTGACATCCGAACAGAAGGGCATCTACTCAACTGTTATGGATGCGGTACATGGAGATAAAGGTGGCATGTTCTTTGTGTACGGTTATGGTGGTACCGGAAAGACCTACCTTTACAAGACCATGTCTGCTGCATTACGATCTAAAGGTGAAATAGTACTAAACGTTGCTTCAAGCGGCATTGCAGCGCTATTGTTAGAAGGTGGTAGGACTGCACATTCTCGATTTGCTATCCCAATCAATGTAGTCGAAGATTCAGTGTGTCACATAGCTGCAGATAGTGATCTTGCTGATTTGATACGAAAAGCAAAGCTCATCATATGGGACGAGGCACCAATGGTAAACAAACATTGTTATGAGGCGTTTGATAGGACCTTGCGAGATATTTGCAGGTCGGATCCCAAGAAACCTTCAGACAAGGTTTTTGGCGGTAAAGTGGTTTTGTTTGGTGGTGATTTTCGACAGATTCTTCCTGTCATTACAAATGGCGGTAGACAAGATGTAGTGAACGCAACGATTAATGCTTCTTATTTGTGGGAACACTGCACTGTGTTGAGGCTAACAGTAAACATGAGGTTAGGTTCCGGGTCAACTGAATCTGAAAAAAAAGAGATTCAAGAATTTGCCGATTGGATTTTAGACATAGGTAACGGTAAAATTGGTGGTGAAAATGACGGTGAGTCTAATGTGGTGTTTCCCGATAACATGTTGATTCCCGAGACCGATGATGATGTCGGAGCGATCATTGATGATACATACCCGGACCTGCTCCAAAACCTATGGGATCCTTCTTTCTTTCAAGAAAAAGCAATTCTTGCTCCAACCCATGAAATGGTTGATATTATAAATGAACGGATGCTTTCGTTAATTCCAGGTGACGAGAGGTCATATCAATCTTCGGATTCTGTTTGCTTGGCTGATGAGGATACAAATTTTGATGAATCAATATATACTACGGAGTTCCTCAACGGTTTGAGGATGTCCGGTATTCCCCATCATGACATAAAGCTAAAGATAGGCACTCCAGTAATGTTGATGCGTAACATTGATCAAAGAGCCGGATTGTGTAATGGAACCAGGCTCCAAGTTCTAAGAACGGGAATCAACATAATTGAAGCTAAGATCATATCTGGTGGTAGTGTTGGTACAATTTGTGTTATTCCACGTATGGTAATTAGCCCTTCTGACACAAAGATGCCGTTCAAGTTAAACAGACGTCAATTTCCTATTCAAGTTTGTTTCGCTATGACGATTAATAAAAGTCAAGGACAAACATTGTCACAGGTTTGTAGTATTATAATTATTCATGACTAAATATATTATTTCTATTAGTAAAACTAAAGAGGTATACATTATTTCAGGTTGGTTTGTTTTTGAGGAGGCCCGTGTTCTCACATGGACAACTTTACGTGGTCGTGTCGCGAGTAAAGAGCAAGAAAGGATTGAAAGTTCTATGTTGTGACAAAGATGGAATTTACACAAACTCAACATCAAATGTCGTTTATAAGGAAGTGTTATTTCGTATTTAAATATTTTACATTATTTTTTCGTATGACAAACATGTTTGTTTTTATTCGTTTTTATACGAATTAGTTTTTCTAATATAAATAAAAACCTGTATGTTTTGCATATTATAGTGTGTTTCATTAGTTTTATATTTTTTGTGTGGACATACATGTAAGATCTATATGTGTTATAATGAAGCTAGCCCGTCCATCGGACGGGCTATGAAGCTAGTATCTAATGAAGAAAAAGTAAAGCTTATTTACGTATTGTTGCCACTAGTTTATTTTTCTATGATGTAATGTTTATTATTGTCTTATAATTCTAAGATCGCATCTTTAGCGTGATTAATTTTAAGATCGCATAATTGTTGAAAGTATGTAATTTTCTTTTATCTTTGGGAAAACTTAGAACAAAAAATGTTTGGTCAATTTTACAAAACATTATTTTATATGTCAAATTTAAATAATTCAATAAATAAAAATAATATCTATATTACCTCTCAAATAATCAAATAATCATATTTGTCAAACACTAAAAAAATGATTATTTGATTATTCCGATTTCAAGCTAGATAATCAAATCCAAACACTATTTTTCAAAATAGAGTTTTTAAAATGATAGATTTTTTAAAATAGAGTTTTCAAAATAAATAATCTATTTTTAATAAGCAATCTTAAACACGCACGTTAAAAAAAATTATCGTTTTCATAGTTTTATTTGTGATTGAAACGAGTCTTTTAATAACACTAATGTTAAACGCCTAAATCATTTCCTTCTAAAAATAAAAACAATCTCCGTAACACAATCAAAATTTAAAGGCAAAATATCCGCAGTAAAGAAACAAATCAAAAAACGACTAAATTAGCGGGCCCACGTTACGCCATAACAAAAGGAACAAACTAACCGTAAAAGAAAACACAATATAAAAAAAAGAAAAGATGGCGCAAAAACGTTTGATCATCACATTTCATTTTCCGTCAATCGACAACTGGTATATTCTCATTCCTGTTTTGGTGATGCTTCAACACTTTAGTTATGTTTAGCATTTTAGCATTTAGCATTTACAAATGAAAGCTTCTTTGATAATGAGGGTTTATTTTTTTCAGATGTTACTTTAACAAGTGTTTTGCTTTTACGTCATTTTACACTTTATAATCACACATACATCTACGTTAGAACATGTTTTTCTTAAAACAAACTGTGTTGATGTTGCGCTTAGTTATGTTATGTCACACATACCCTAGATGCTAGAGGCAATTGTTTGTTTTTTAAAAGTGTTTGGTAACGTTGTTGTATTAATGGTTATAGTGTGTAAAATGACGCAAAACCTAAAACTAACGCTAAACGCAAAACACAACGCTGAATGCTCGTTGCAAAACAAGCTTTCAATTCTAAACACTAATTTTATTAGCTAAATAAGCTCCTTGGCAAATATACCTTTAAGATGGTGTTTGGGCATTTTGTGCTTGTTGCGTGATTACAGATAAAAATACAGTTGGTCTTTTAGATTGTTAAATTTGATTATTTGGGATTATTAGACTATTTAGGTAGTTTTGGAACTAAAACGTTCATGACAAAAATGGAAAGGTTTTGCAAACTTCAATTTTGTGTAGATTCTTACTGTGATATGTGTTTTCACGGCTAAGAATATATTTCTGTGTGAATGTAGTTAACAGTTACTGTATTTGCTATAGAAAATGTGTTGCTGCTTTCATGCTCTAGTTTGGTTAATAGTTGAATGCATAAGAGTGTTTGGTATTGTTCATTACTTATTACAAGAGGTAATCATTTTTTAGGGTGTTTGGCATTGGTTATAGAGAATACTGCTTGTTAGACTAATTTGACAGCATAATAAGTAGTTACATATGATAACTTTTCGTAACCAATTTCAATTTGCTTATGTGCTTATTTTAAAATGAACAGTATTCAGTAGTTAGGTTTGGGACTGTTTACTCCAAACATTATACTTGAAAAAAGTTATTCGCTGTGTTAACAAGTAGTCCTAAAAACTGTTTAGCGTGGTTTCACTTTTAATATAAAAGAAATCAAATTTCAGGGTGTGCTTGTGATTATTTGCTTGTGAACTAAGCTGTATCTAGGGTGTTTGGGATTGCTTATACTAACTGCCTTTAAGATCAATATGACAGTGTTGTGAGTAATTCTAAATAATAAGGTTTGGAATAAGCAGGTTCAGTTTATTTATGTGCATATTGAGTAGCATGTATTTATTTTTTAGGTCAATTTGGATTGCTTACCCAAACTAAGGACTGGATGAAGTAGGAACACCTACACAAAATGTCCTATTGTCACATTGGTTTTACTTCTAGAACATGTTTTATAGGTGTAAAACTTGATTTTTAAAGTGTCACACATATAATGGTGTTATCACATCATCCTAAGTCTCCATACTGATTATCTCATTATCCGCACATGAAATAAGCTCTGATGTTCAGGTTTGAAATTGCTGGACGTCAAACTCCTTACTTAACAAAACCCCGTTGAAATAAGTAGTCCCAAACACCCCGTAAAAGTGTTTTGGTATAACAGAGAAGTGCACCTTTAAGGTCTTTCGGATTGTTTGTTATTATTTTCATTTAAGTTAAGATTTTAGGATGTTTCATTTTTATGCTCACCCAAACCGCGTACAGGATTATTTAATGTAGAAAAATGTTGTTTTAGCTGTAATTAGTTTGGGACTGTTTATTTATATCTACATTTCAGATAAGCAGTTTTAATAGCAATATCCAAACACCGCCTAAGTTACTAGCGTTCAGGGGATGTTTGGAAGCGTGTTTCCAAACTGGTGGAAACTCCGCTATATTATAACATATTCATTGAGTTCCAAACTGGTGGAAACTCCGCTATATACATGCATACATCCATCCATCCCTGGTTGCTACCACTGATATAGCAAACAATACAAAACTGATGATTTTGATAAACCTTTCTGACATCTACTAAAACACCCCTTATAATTCAGTTATGCTGACCATTCATAATTTTATCATCTCTGGCTATATTTATGTTGTGTGTATATTGTTATTCAAGATAGCATTATGTTTATTTTCTATAATATGCTTCTAACATCTAATTTTCACTACATGTTGGTCCCTTCTTTCGTAATCAAGTTATGGCACCACGTGGTAAGCGAGCGCTAGCTCAGAATAATCAACAAGAGGACGGTCACAGTGCTCTTATTAAAGAGATAATAATCGATGAACTTCCGTTCTCTGTTGTCGACCAAGAGGGATTCAAAGAATTTATGGAAGCCAGATATTATCGTGGATTTCAGATTCCATCTCATGAAATGATTGCTAGAGATTGTGTCCAAGTTTTCATGGAAGAAAAAGCGAAGTTGAAAAGTTTGATTAAGAAAACAGAACAAAGGGTTTGCTTAACCTTGAATATATGGACGTCGAAACAGTCAGGGGAATACTTATGCATCAGTGCTCATTTTATTGATAACAATTGGGAATTACACAAGAAAATCATTGGTTTTAGTTCACTAACAAGCAATAGTGGAGAGGAGATAGGAAGGGCTGTTGAAAAGTGTCTGCTTGATTGGGGAATTAGTAACGTTTTGACTATCTCTACTAGCAGTGCAAGTTCGTATGACGCTGCTATTGATTATTTGAAAACACGGTTACTGGATAAGGTATTGGATGGTAAGTTTCTTCACCTCAAATGCATTATTGACTTTATCAATGATTTGGTAAAAGATGGCTTAAACTTGTATCCTGAGTCGGTTGCACGTGTGCGTGAGGCTGTTAGATATGTGAGAGGATCGCCGACTAGGGTTGAAATGTTAAAAGAGTGTTCTAGAGAAAGGAGTGGAAAGTTTGGAGACTTTGCTAAAGAAAATTTGATGAAGACTACAAGCTTTTTGTTTCTTGATTCTCCAACTATACAGACCTCTACTTATTGTATGTTAATGTCGGCTAACATATTCAAAGAAGCTTATGATTTGTTTGAGGAGAAAGATCCCATGTATAAGCGTCACATGGAAAAAACTTGCGGGGTCCTGAAATATAATGATTGGGGAAAGGTATCAAAGGTTGAAAATTTCTTGAAGGTTTTATACAAGTCAAGTGACGATATATCAGAGATGTTTCTAACATCTAATAAGTTTTTGGTTGAAATGGGTGGTATTGATTTTCATTTGGATAATTGGGGCCGATGTGCTGATAAGGAGAATCTGTTTATGATGGCACTTGACATGAAAGGAAAGTTTTATAATTTCTGGGGGGATGTCGAGAAATCAAATATGTTTATATATGTTGCGAATATACTTGATCCTCGTCAAAAGCTGGGATATACTGAATTCTATTTTAAGAACATCTTCAAACATGATTACACCGACGAAGGAGAAATAATGTGGAAACATAAGATGAGGATGGTGCTTACTTCACTTTATGATGTGTTTGACGACTACAAAGGTAAGATTGAGGGCCCACAAGGAAAGGCAGATGCTGCTCAAAGTCGTATTTTTATGGAAAAGTATTTGGCTGAAGAACAGGGTGCTTGTACATCAAGGTTAATGAAGGGTAAGCCGCTTCTTGGAAGAAATGTTAAAGGACTGACTGAACTGGATAAATACCTTAACGAGGAAAGTTTACAGAATGCTGATGGTTTGGACTTGCTAAAATGGTGGAAGAATTTTAGTGGGAAATTTCCAATTTTGTCTAAAATTGCTAAGGATGTTTTGGCTCTTCCTATTACTGCTGTTAGGTTGGAAACGTGTTATAGTACCGACAGTAATGTGTTGAATGACTTTAGAAGTTCTTTGTCACATTCGATGGTTGAAGCTTTAGTTTGTACTCAAGATTGGATTCGCGAGTCAACAAAGCAAAGTGAAAGTTAATGAGTACGTATTTGTCTTTTCACTCAATTTACCATGAATTGTTGATTTATACCGTTTATAGTCTCAATATTTTGTTTTAATCATGATCATCTACCTTTTGCAGATGTTAATGGACTAGTGGAGTCTGATTGAATTCTCAGTTCAAGATTCGGCAAGTTTTTTCTGGTTTTGTTAGTCTGGTCTTACTGTTCTGTTCTGTTATTATGGTTTGGTATGGTATACACTTGACTTGCGGTTTTTATTATTTCGAATTAATTGGTTGTCTTTTCCTGATTATTCAAGAAATATATTGCTGCTGCTAAGTAAAATTGTAGTATGTATTTTCATTGTTGTGTGAAATGTTGTTAGATGCCGGACCTAGTCGGTAGATTATGGTTACTGTTGTCAATGAATTACTATCAATGATATTCACATGAGCAGAATCTGGCATGTACTGACGTGTGATCGAACCAAATACTTGCTACTGAACTTGTTGCTTCCCATATATTGTTTGGTTTAATCCCCATCTTGGCGATTTGACCAGATAAATTTAGTTGTCTGTAAGATACCGAACTTATATGTTCAGTAACTGAACTTCAGTTGTTGGAACCCAGACCTTGTATTGAAAGTATGTACCGCATGCTCTCTCTCTGGTCAATCAGGTAGCGTTTTGCAACAAAAATATTGAATCGTGTGGACTATAGTTAAAAGAGACAACTCATATTTAATATTGAAAGTATGTACCGCATGCTCTCTCTGGTCAATCAGTCATATTTAATATTGAAAGTATGTACCGCATGCTCTCTCTGGTCAATCAGGTAGCGTTTTGCGACAAAATATTAAACCATGTGGACTATAGTTAAAAGAGACGACTCATGTTTAATGTGCTTATACTTATGTGAACTCTCACATTAGGACACCCTTATAAATCTTACAGTGATAACTCATTAGCCCGTCGTTGTGGCCTCATTGACGCATTGTTCTTGTACAATACCGAGTAGAACAATGCGTCAATGAGGCCACAACGACGGGATGTTAAGGCGTTGAAACTTGAAAGTAGAGTGGCTCTTGCATAGGTTCGGATGTTAAGGCGTTGAAACTTGAAAGTACTCAATCATCTGAATATGACTTCACACCATTAACGATGCATCATCTACAAAACTAGTTTAATTTCAATAAAAAGAAAGAATAGCAAAACAAGTTTAATCCTTATATGTATATGTACTACGTAGTGATTTGGTAAGCCGGTTTAATTGTCTAATACGTTTTTTATAAGATATCAGGCATCTAATTGTATGTGGTTCATGGAAGTAATGGACCTGGTTCAAAATCCTTGAGTTGCTTTGGTATCTTAGGAGCTATACTGCTATAGAGTGTTTGGATCATACAAACTTTCTGCTTGCTCATCTGCCACTCAAATTTTATAGCATACACACAAAAGGGCCAGTCAAAAGATCTGAACTGTTATATCAAAAGTTACATCAAAATTGAGATTAGGCTACTGAAGCAGATTTCTGGGTTTTGAGGCCAAACAAGTTCTCAAATAACTTAGGGGCCATTGGAGGTATGTTAGCAGTTTCAGGAGCCATGAAGTTCACTATCTTCTCATGAATATGATACCTGCAATATTTATTTCAGAATTAGAACTTGCAATGTTTGCATCAACCAGACTAAAGGTCGGCAAAGCCACACACAAAAAAGAAACATGATTCAAACTAGTTTGCCCACAATCCAATTTTCCTAATCAGAAATAGATCTTCGTCAAATCACATCATCTTTTTGGATACATCTTTTTGGACTGAATATGGGCTTAAAGAGAAAATTAACATTTATATTGCAGCATGCTGGATATATAGTGGGAAATGAGACGAAACAAGTTTTCTGAGTGGTAGTCATTGTGTACCTGATCTTACGGCTTTTAGAAGCACGTCTATCGACAATTTTGCGTTTCTTGGTTTGTAGTCTCTTCATAGCATAAAATGCAGTCTCTGAAAAAACCCAAACAAGTGAAAACATCAATACCTTGATTACTGGCCGAACATTACTATTTAATTATGACGTCCATCAGTTCCTTACCAGATGATCCTGCATCAACAGCCTCAAAAAACTCTCTTAGTAATTGCTGATAGAATTCAGAGTCGTCAAGTAGTTCAGGATCACCATCAGCATTTATAACCTAATCAAACCAAAGAATGAGCATGCATTTATCTGCATAAGATTTGGTGTAGAAGTAAATTCTAGATCAAGTAGACTAAGATTAAGAAAAAGTAGAATACCTCGTACTTATCTAGAGTTGAGTCGGGAACCTGCCAATAAAAAGAGCATCAAATTGAATTATAAATACAAAAGGTATAATTAGATAAAAATAAATTCATTAAACAAGGTTACAGCTCTACATATGACTCGGCAGATAATTCAAGGGCTTTTTAGACAACGAGACAAATTCATTAAATACTATAATTAATTTTGAAGATCCAAATCAGCATCACCAAGTTCTCATGGTAATTACAGTAAAGGTGCATAAGTATAAGTTGGTAAAACAAATAAGAGTTGTGAGTTTTAAACTTACATTTCCAAAAACAGGGACAACAGATCTCCTCTGCTGCATCCCTTTGACCATTCTACTTGGATCCCGAATGTAAGATGCAACTTGTTCACTAATATTCTGCAACAGAGAAGTAATCAAATAACGATGTTTAAGATACTTCAGGATATAGACTCGACTGGGAAATGGTAAACTCATATACAAACCTGGTTGAAAGCTTGAAATTTGTTTTTGATGCCGGCAGCACCACTTGTCACCTGTGTCTTCCTCTGCCATTTATCCACTGACATATCTCTAAAAGGAGCAATTCTGCATCATAAAGATATTATTGATAAAATGTACTCGTGTTTGACCAAACTTTATAAAACTCCACTAGACCTATGGAAATTGCAATGTTTAATCTAGCAAAAAGTTTATGTAAGGGGTGTTATAACAAACAACCTTTATACCCTCATATACAGAGGCGGAGCTACAGCATAACAAGGTGGTTCCCAGGAACCACCTTAGAGATCGAGATTAGTTAGAAGCTATGTAGCAGAAAAAATTAGGACCTAACTTGGAATTAGATGGGAACCACCTTAGATTCAAAAAAGAAGAAAGGAAAACAAATAAGAAACTAATAAAGGAAAAAACATAGCTCATTTTCTCTTTAATGGAGCCATGGAGGCTTGGGTCTGCGTTTTTGTTTTAGAGAAGAAGACCAAAAGAAAGAAAAGTTACAGTATTATTTTTTGGCTTAGTCTCATTTTAGGACCCTTTCATAAAAACCATGTCAGCACAATTGTGAACTAAATTTTAGCACTTTATGAATCACAGTTACATTTTTAGTATGTAACAAGGTAAATAAATATTGCAAGTATAAATCTAGCTTACAAAAACCTCAAAAAAAATCTTTTAGCAATAAGAGAATGACAATGTTAAATAAAAAAAACCACAAGTTACTATTGTACAGTATTTATTTTCACGTTAAAATCAGATCGAAATGAATGATTTTTCTTTAGTATCGTATATAAAAACATGCTAGCTAATGTTAGTCGTTAACTATTCAAGCAAAATAGAAATTACTTAAAAAAATTAGTTTGATTTATAGATAATATTTTAGTTACATTCATACAATCACGTGAAATTAGACCGGTTTGACCTCGACCTTGACCCAACCCGATCACAAATTTTTTTATTAGTTGATTTTTTCGTCTTAATAAATCAAGGAACCACCTTAGGTTTTCGGCTGGCTCCGCCACTGCTCATATAACACTTACAATTTTTGAATGCTCATGTACTTTTTGGTCATTATATCTCATTAAATCTAATAAGCTAACTCGAACATGCATGGCTTATAAGCATATTATTTATGAGCCACAAGCTGCTTATTAAATATAATCCTAAACCCAAGATATAAGGTTAGACAGAATACCCCCTCAAAAATTACTACTTGACTATTAATCAAATATTCTAAATTACCTTGATGACAATATATTTCTAAAGTAACGGCAAATAACCTCCTACATAATCATGATAATGGGGACAGGAATAGTAACATGCCAGCTTCCCATTAAATAATATGATGCATGTTTTTATTGGAGGGGAAAGGTTTCTAAAATTTGCACAGATCATCTAGTAACAACCCTTACTGATATACACAATGCTCCATAATAAATCACACGAAATATCTTACTGCTAGGTACTAACAGCTTACTAACCATAGTCACAAGAAATGCCAGCCTAGCCGCGATCTACCTTTTGGATCGCTCGTACCCAAACGCGGTACGATCGCGTTTCGAATCGCTCGGATTCGCTATTTGGGTCGCCCATTTTAGCGTTTCGGTCAAAGACGGTCAACGGTTAGATTTTATTGGTGATTTCCGGCGGACACTGGTTATTTTGTAGATCTGGATTTGTGTGATTGTTGGGAAGAAGATAAGAATAGTGGAGAGAGAAAGTAGGATTCATAAATATTACTTATCTATATTAAATGTGCAGTATCCCAATGCTAGTACAAGTGAGTAATTGTAGGGTCACATAAATAAACAAATCAGTAAATGATTAATTAATTGTATTTATTATCATAAAATTGACTAAAACCATATGCAATACGGTACATTTTAACAGATTTGGTACGTCGTACCTGATTATTAGGTACATCGAACCAAAGCGAACCGGAGCGTACCCGATTGAGCCTACCCCCTTTCGTACCAAATATTTAGGACCTCGCGTTTCCCGTACCCGTTTCCCGTTTCCGAAACGAAGCGTACCGCGTTTCGTGTGACTATGTTACTAACATAGAAAGCATCAAAATGAACATGTTTAAGAGGTAAACTTCAAATTTATTATCCTTGCTTATAGACACCATCAGCAGATTGCAACTTCAATCAGCATGCAACGTATTTTGGTAAACTATATTTAATGAGTTAAGATGTGTCATATGATGATAGATAACACTTAAGTACCTAGACTGCATTTGAGAGATTTGGAACCATTCTTCATCTCCTTCACTTGACTTTTTGGAAGCACCTTTGCTTTTAGATTTTTGTGCAGCATCACCATCTATAGTTGGAATTTGTATCAATATCCATAACCAAACATGACATTGCTAATCTGGAATTATAAAACATACCATCATTTGCTTCCATAATCGCCGGATTATTTTTAACAAGTGCCTGATACAAGAAATTCTCATCGGTTAACATTTAGCAGCAGATAAAAATCAAGCGTATGCGACTGAAACTACTCATTATCCTTTTATAAATGCATCCTACTAATGAAAATAGTATAACATTCACAGCTATTTTACCTCCTGCAATTTAAGAATAGAATCTAGGGTTTTCTTAGACGAGTCAATGAGGTCCGAATATGCTTCTTCAACTCCTTCACCAGATTTGCAAAAAGAGGTTCTGATTGGCTCCTGCAAACAGTGATCATGGTTAAACTTTAATGTTACAGCATAATACACAAACATGTTATAATGGTATGATAAGTTATGATCTAAGGGAAAACCTGTGGAAGTCTATTTGAGGTTGAAAATGACTTCTGCAGCAAGAATCTGAACTCAAGAGTTTTGTCCCAAAGAGCCTACATGACAGTGACACTGAATTAATATACAAGTAACCAAAAATTAGCAATTCATAGAGAATAGGAAAATAGCACTGTTCAGAAACACATACCCTTTGATTTTTTACTGCTTGGCCTTTCAGAAGATCATCATCTTGGTCATGTCGTAGGTTTCTAAAGATATCTCTGCAAAAGTTCACAAGAAAGAACCAAATTAAAGCGAAATACAGATGCACGAACATCAATGATACACTTTTGATAAGGAGACTGGAAAATCTTACTGCTCCTCGTGGCGAAGATCATTGTACTCCTTTTCAAGCTCCTCCATGTCAGCATGATTGGTGTCTTCTAGTTTCATATCCATCTCATTATCATCATTCTCATCACTCTCATTATCATCGTCACCATCATCATCATTCTCATCACTCTCATTATCATCGTCACCATCATCATCACCCGTAGAATCACTGTCATTTCCAGAAACATCTTCCTCGTTCTCAAACTGAGTCAACAAAAGATAGATACATTTGTAAACAAATTTGCACTGTAATTAAAAAATAAGCCACGTATAGGAAGATGCAATAAAGCTTCATTTACATTCGTAGTATCCATATCTGAGTCATACTCCTCTTCTAAATCATCGTCATCATCACTTTCATCCTCATCCTCGTCGTTGTTACTGTCAGTGTGATTATCCTCAGCACCATACTTCTCACGTTCCACCTGCAGAATAATTAGAAAATAAAATGAGCCACTGGAATACTACTTGTTTACGCGTCTAAGAAATTTTGTTGCTTAAACAAATCCAATTGATACAATAAGACAAAAAGATCTCCACATGCACCCAATATTCAACAATCAACACTCGTTATCTATAGAAGTCGATTCTGATAACCAATAATCTAAAAATTTGATGTTAATTTCGACATCCCATGTATATTTAAACTTGTCCTGTTTTTCTTTTGTTGGCAAACTTGAGTCATAACAACTTAGTTTTTTCCAAATCATGGTTGTTTACAAAACTCTGTTTGTTTGCTTCTGATACCAGTAATATTTAAGTCACAGTAAACTTCAAACTTAGACCCAAGACCTTATATAATGCCGTGTACCAGAACGTACCAAGTTCAAGGTGACCAAAATACAAACCCCGCTGTATTCTCTCACGATAAAAGTTTATCTTAAAAAGCATGTTGACGGTTAAACACATCCCAATTAGTTTAACGGTAAAGGAGGGAATATAAGCAAATAGTAAGTTAACAGCACGACACGGCAGAATAAATATGATATAAGTAACTGAAAGAAAATCACTGATTGTTCTAAGCTGCAAATCTAAACATTCTAACACTTACTAACTTAATAGAAGGAAGTGCGACAGGAAGAAACAAATTAAAAGAACTTACGACGTTCTCAAGATGGTGATCATCATCGTCTGAACTAGTAATGTCGCTCTGCTGTACTTTTTTCATTCGCTTTGATGATTTCCCCATGTCTTGAGCAAAATCCCCTCTACATAAAAAAAATGAGAGAAGTTTAGATATTCAGAGAGTAAGTATGTATGTTTCTAAAACAAACAATAGTATTCCTTTATAATCGAAACAAGAGAAAAAAGCCCTTGACACCTCACAGGTTAAGACACGTGATAATTCTGTTTGTGATAAAGATTAAATAGGGGGTGTTTGTTTTGGCTTATATGTGGGCTTATGAGATTATTTGGTTTCGGCTTATTTTGAGACTTGTGGGCTTATATAAGTTTATTATGATAATTGGCTATTGGGTTATGATTTTGGAGGTTAATAATAAAAGCTTGCTGCTTCAAGGTTTTCTTTGAGAATCCGAACACTTTAAAGTACATTGAGCAAGAAATACTAATGGCTACCCAATAGGCTATTATCGGAATCACTTAACGCCTCCTAGCCTAATGTTACTGATTTTCAAGAAGAATAAAATCAACAATAGAAATCATATGTAATGATTAACAATTTAACATACATGATTAGAAAAAACATGAAAATTTACAGCTCAACAAAAAGGAAGCATAGATAAATAGCAGTAATAATAAGAATCCAAAAATGAAGATGAAAAAGTAAGAAAGTTGCTTACTTTCGCTTGATGGATTTTGGCGGCCAACGGAATGAAGGAAGAAGGGTTTTAGTGGTGCTGTGCTTTCAAGGGTTTTTGGAGGCTCGCTATTTTTTCTTTTTCTGTTTCTTTATTCTTGTTAGGTTAATCACTTAATTGCAACCTCTAGCCCACTTTTATTCATCTTGTGAAAGAAAATGACTTTTTTTTCAATTATCTTTTTATCATAGTATTTTTTTTTTATGTTTAAAGCAATGTTTGGTAAGAGTTTTTTTTAATTTTTTTTTTTTCAATTATCTTTTTATTATAGTATTTTTTTTTTTTAACTGTTAACTTTTTGTTTTAAAATTAATTTTTTTTAATAAGTAACTTTATTTGTCACAATAACTTTTTTAGAGCTGTTAGATTTTTATTCTAAACAAATAGCTTTTAAATAAAAAATTGATTCATAAATCTTTTTAAATTGTTAACAGCTATTAAAGTTGTAAATTACTGATACACCCTCCATTCGTATTATAATTTATTTAAACATGTATTTTTAAGACATTTTACATCTTAATTTTGCAGTCAACAACTAATCTCCCAAAACACTTTTATTGAAAAACAATACAGCCAATAGCTCATATTAACAATTTTATAATTAACAGCTTACAGCTACTTTTACCAACATTGCCTTAGTCTTTATGGTTGTCGTTAGAGCGTAAGACATGACTTATATGTTATGAAATGAATTAGGGCGTCGATTTTAGGTATCGCGTAAGATGAGGAGCGAAAAAGCTAGTAAAGGTGTCGATTCGCTAACCAAATGTAATTTTAAAAAGGTATTTTTGAAGATGTTTCAGGTTTAAGTCTTATCGTGATCTTTCACGGACAAAACAGAATAAAAATATGAGTGTGAGATTGAGGTTTATCCCATAAAGCGAAAGGCCTAAAGCTTACAGACTGCTCAATCGAATGTCATTGTGGCCTCGAATAACTAACTACGAACTTGTCGTTAACAAAATTTAAAAGATTTACTAATATATGAGATTTGAAGGCTTATGTTTACTAATGTTACCACTCACATAATTAAATATGATATAAATTTATAAATATAAATATTTTTGTCGTTTTTAAGTCACGTCTTAAAAACGTTATGCTGTCACGCCTCACGCTTAAACTCGAGGCTTGACCATGACGCTACGTCACGGCTCACGTTATCTATAACTTTAACTTGGCTCGAGTATATTTTACTTATTAAAATTTACTCTAGCATTGTAGTTTATTAATAAAAATAAAATAAAGAGGTGTCATATTCATTTAGGGTATGTACTAGTTATAAGTCTCGTACACGCACGTGACTTACACGTAAACCAATTTATTTTAATTTTCGTTTGACATACGGATATATGAAAATTTTCTCGTGCTTAGTGCTTTGTAATTGTGATATTAATATCAGTGTTTAAATAGATTGTATATATTTTGTATGTTTAAGATATAAAGTTTAGAGAGTATAAAGTGTAAATGATACGAGGTATTCAGGCTCGTGCGTTGCTTACGAGTTGGGTGTAGCTGTTGTGGGCGGAATGCTATGGTGCATTGTGGTTCGTCATTATGCTTTTTCATGTGTTAGAAAGTTGAATCAAACTTGAACGATTTGTCGATTTAATGTAATGTTGAATGGATACGATGCACACCGGTTGTATCTAAATGTTAGTTGCTTTTTAGAACTTGTTATTTTGGCTTTTAAAAAGAAAAAAAGTTTCAAATGTGTCATGACCAAGATAATGGAATTTGTCCATGTATGAGGTGATCGACTTTCTGATTTTTTTTGGGTAAAAAAGACTCAACCCGGTAAAATATACTACACCAAAAAAACATTGAAGTACAAACGGATGCAGGTGAAGTCCCAACATCAGGGCATGTTTCATGGGCTACAACCATGCACACAACAAGTTCAACAATTCAAATCCTACCTAAGAGTGACATACTACTCTCAAGACTACCAAATAAGTTTAGAAACAAGAAATGATAAAACAAAACATAAATATATTCCTACCTTATACATCCACATAGTGGTATCTACCGCATCAGGCTAAACAAACAGCTGGTGAAAGACTCTAAAACCAACGGATAAGGCATCATAAATGCTCTAGAACCTGTGTTTATGTAGATGCAAGCCAAAGCCCTACTATATTTATGAAGACCAAAAACACATATCCACACCACATACCACTAAACCTTGCAGGTGCATACTAAGTACACCAATTCCAAACAACAATTGGTAAAGGACCCTAAAATCAAGGATATGACAGAAAAAAAACTTACACCAAACCGGTATTTGTATAGATGTAAACTGATAATGTGCAAAAGCAATGACATGTACACGCAACTCGAGACATATAAACCAAGATAGCAACCATCCACCATTGGAATTCTAGACCGCTACATCCAAGCTCGAACCAACAGATGAACCAAAGCCCATGTACGTGTGACTTGAATCCATACAGCCCAAAAACATAGCGCGTTTGATGTATCTCACACGTGCCACCATACTTAACCACGTGATATTCCAATGCAATCAAACCCTTAAAGAATGTAATCACAAAACATTAACTTGTCATGCAAAATTTATGTCGTGATTATTGCATACGTCCCAACCATGTTGTTGGAATTTAACAACCATACGAATCAAGTATTCATGCATCAAGAGTAGAACGCAGCGGATAGGATCGATTAACTATGCACAATGTGTAATTAACATAAAGATAAAGAATGCATACCTTAAGTCCAAGAAAGGATGATCAAGTAACCAAAACCAATCAACCAACCAACCCTAATTCCAACACACCAAAACCGATTACCAATAACCTAAAGATCAAGTTAGATCTTCTCCAAGATAAGTTCACACAACACATCAATCAATCACCTTCGATTGCTAGATCTTGATTAAGTGTAATACTTAATAAAAATCAAACCCTAAAAATACCAAGGGGTGTTTGGTCGTCGACTTCCAAAAGAGAGAGGGAGAAATTTGTTTGGTTTAATGCTATGAAACAATGAATCAAATCCCTTATTTATATAGTTGAGCCTTAGGTTTATTTATGGGTAAGATTACAACTTAACCTCCAAATAATAAACCTTCTAGTATCAAAAATCTCTTCCCTTACATTGGTGTTGGTCGGCCGAATATACCCTAAAGGGTATATTGGTTTGACTTTTTGAATTTCCTATAAAGTTATACATGTAATTTCATTAATTACCTTAAAGTTTAAAGTTTTATTAATTAATCTTTGTTAAACCTTTTAACTTATTAATTAATTACCGTTAAGTATTAACTTTTATCAAATTAAATATACACAATAAATATAGCAATATTTATTATATATATTTAGTAAAAGATGATCCCGATGTCTAAGTGTGTAACCCCTTAGGCCTACATACTCTCAGCCGTATCAAATACTAACTATGAGTTACGCACATCCCAACAGCTCCCACTTGCGGAAGTTTCCGTCATAGCGTAATTTAACACTAACATTGACAGATAGTCTAGCAACACTATCAATGCTCCCAAAAGCACTTGAATTTGGTTTCTGATAAAACTATCTCAGCCTTTAATGGTATTTTTAATAGTGCATCCCTGTTCTTACTGATACGGTTAATCATGAATATGGATCATACGTCATTTCATGTACTAACATTCTGTTTCTCGTTTCAACGATTAATCAAGATTACCAAATGTTGGGATGTGCGTAAGTCATAGTTAGTATACGACCGAGAGTACGTGGGCCTAAGGGGTCACACATTTAGAAATCGATATCATCTTTTGTTAGCCTCAAAATATTGAGTTAAACAAGAATGCTCGGTCATAGTTTATTATTGTAACGTTTATTAGAATGTTGTAATAGTATAATAGTCGTGACAATACGGGCTTGATGGCTAGCTTAAAAGGCCTCTTTCAAGGTACTAAGCATTTATTCAAGCCCGGCTAATAAGTGTGAAAACACTTATCCTTTTACCACTTATTTCCAATAATAACAAGACCAAAACGTGTATTTTATGTCGTAAAAGTCGGAATTATGCGTGGTTTGTGTTTTTATTGTGTTTTAGGACCAAAAGATGAAAAAGGAAGAAAACACAGGCTTTCACGGGCTTTTATCGAAGAAAACGAGAAAAGACGAAGTCAAAAGATCAAGAGTGCTTAAAGAACGGATGTCCAAGACCTATTCTGAAGATTTATCGAAGAAAAAGTCTAAAGACGGAAGTTTAATGAAGTCGAAGAACTTAAGTCTAAATTAAAGAAGAAAATTATTAAGACAAGTTCAAATCCCGAGACGACGTCGAGAAAAGACAACGATTTAAATCGAGTCGAGAAGAAAAGAAAGAAGGAAGCACACCACACATGCACTTCCCACTTAGCCTATAAATACCATCTTAATCACATTAGGAGGGGAGTTAGCTAGTTTATTTTTCATTTTTTTTCCTTTCTAGTTTTTATAGAGAGAAAGTTCCAAACTTTCTCTCACTAAGTTTTCATCTTTTCTTTCTTTTAATCTTTCAAGTTTAAGCTTTTTTGTATTTGGATTTCATTAATCAAGTTCGAGTTAAGCTTTTTGTTCATTAATCTCTTTCTACCTTTCTTGATTTTAGTTTACTTTTGGTGCGAAATATTTATGATCCGTGTTGATCTTGATGTTTTCATGCTTAAAAAGTTAATCTTTTTTAATTCCTACATAAGCTTTCATACGGTTAAGCTTTAAGATCTTTGTGCTTATTGGCTTATTTGTGTGTTTAGCTTATTTACTTTTTAAAAGTTTTCTTAAAAAGTCTTATTTTTTTATGGTTTGATTTAAAAGATTGCTTATTTAAAGTTTGGAAAAGTTGTTATTCGTGCTTATTTAGTTTGTTTCATTGCTGATTTGGTGAGTTTTGGTGTTAGCTTATCAAATATAGCTTATCACTAGCTTATTTTCGAATCAAAAGGTCATCGGAAAAGGTTTAAACCCTTTTCCGATTTCACATTCCGATTTGCACTTCCCTTGGTATTTCGATCTCTAAATCAGAAAAGGGTTTGTGGTATTCTGACTACTACCCCATCATTCCGATCACCCTGATCGGATTAGGGTTTCACATTCTGATTGTGGGGATTCCTTTCTTACATTCCGACTGCATGACTTATTTGACATTCCGATTGGGACATTTCTACCATATTCCGATTACTTTCTTTTACTGGATTCCGATCAAGGATTCCTTTCTTACATTCCGACTGCATGACTTATTTGATATTCCGATTGGGACTGTTTCATTATTCCGATTAAGCATTCCGATTTGGCCACATTCCGATTGAAGCATTTTTTTAGACATTCCGATTTATCTTTCCGATCAGCTGTATTCCGACAGGATTCCGACCAGGGATTCCGACGGACTTAATTTATTGTTTTTACAAAGTTTTCAAGTTTTAGATTCATTAAGTTTTCAAGTATTTTTCTAATCTTGTCTTAAAGTTCTCAAGCATTTATTTTTAACTCGTCGTTTTAGTTTATATTTTAAAGTTTTAATTTACTCAACGACAATTTTCATACTTGCTTTTAGAATAAAATAGATAACCACACCACTTTCTTTTATCCACCAAGAACAATTGAGTCGCACTTTCTACCAATAATCAATTCGAAGAGATCGGAAACAACGAACTTTGATACTTGGGGTAAAACCCTAGTATTAAATGGCGCCGCTGCCGGCTCTTTTCGTTAAGATTAAAGGTTTTAAGTGAGAGAGGCGTTGGATTTTGGGATCCGTTCATCTTTGAACGTTATTTTCCTTGCTTTAAAATTTTCAAAAATCCAAAAAAATATAAAATTTTCAAAAATTAAAAAAATAAAAAAAATTAAAAAACATAAAAAACCAAAAATATTTCGGCTTTGTTAGTTCTTTTGCAGGTGTATGCGCACTCGATCAACGTCTTATCAAGAGCCCGAGACTCTCGATAACTTAGACATGGCCGGTGTACACAACAATAATAATAATCCACCTCAAAACAACATGAATAATGACAACAATGAACCTCTACCGGACAATCGTCCTATGATCGAACTTTTGCAAGCACATGTAGAGGGCAACCACGATGCTATTGTCATACCCGCGATTGGAGCCAACAACTTTGAGCTCAAATCCGGCTTAAACATTTAAACAAAGTGCACAATGTCATAAGTGTAGGGGAGTTTACTCCCACATGCTTAAACATTGAGGACAATGTTTATATCAAGTGTAGGGGGACTTCTATCGAAGTAAGTGGTCTTTTCCATGAATTTGTCCTCATTCTAACCGGAAAATTTGATTTTTCGACATTTTTCAAAATTTTTAATCTATTTTGGCCTAGTTGTATAGTTGTATTTTCCTTTGTTATGGTTATTCAATAAAGTGGTTTTAAAATTTTTCAAAGTCGTGAATAATTTGACTCAACCCGAGTTTACTTATCTAAGTTTACTCTAGCTAGTATCCTTAACGTGTTTAAGTCAAGTTTTGCTAGGCTTTTATATAGGGAACTTTAAAACGCGAAAGTCTTAACTCTCACGGGTTAAGAACAAGAACTTTTCGCAAGTTCCTATAATTGATCCTAGAGAGTTGTTTATCAAGGGAACTTTAAAATGCGATTTCTAAACTTGAAAAAGTCTAAGAATTTGCAAGATCCTATAGATGACTCGAAAACCCAAAACTTTGATTTAATAGGCTAAGCATCCACGAGTCTCATTCCTTGAGATTTTAAATTGTAGAGGACGAGAGATGATAGAGTCAATTATAAGTTTGGTATTCTTTCGTGAATTTATGTGAGTTAATTATGAGCCTATTCTCCCATCGCTTGTTAATAAATTTATCTGCAATAAATAAGGTTGTACGATTTGAAAAGTTACTTAGCTTCTAGCCCAAGATCGTTTAAAAGTTGCTCGGTATTAATTAGAGTTCATAGCCAAGGCATAACTTATTGAAGCGGGATGCGAAGATTGGCGAGTCCGAAAAGGCCCTAACAAGGCATGAGGGCTACATTTTGTTGCTAAAGATCCAAAAGTGATGTGAAGAATCATTTATCGAAAATCAATATGAATGATCGAGACACACGACGAAAAGCAAATACTCACCAAAAGATCATGGAGAAGTCTATCCGAAAAGACCCTAGCAAGGTATGAGGATAAATAGATCCAATTCCTAAAAGGAGGTGGATAGTTGTATATCAAAGTCCAAAATAAAGATTGGATAAAAATGAAGAAGTCGTGGTCCAGGTATGAAGGATCTCTCAAAACTCAAAGTGAAGAAATTCCTATAATGAAGAGAAGACCATAATTTCAAGAACGTCTCTCAAAGATTTGAAGTATGAAGTCGCTGCCAAATATCGGTCCGAGAAAGGTCTCAAATCGTGAAGCAAGTTATGCCAAGATATGAACTTTATGAGGTCCCGAGAAGCAGTTTTAAGAGATTTTGTCCTTTAGCTAACTATTGATTAAATCGTCCGCTTTATTTCCGGCCTAAATAACTATCAAAATAAGTCAAACAATGCGTCCTCGTGATCATTCAAGACAAAAATAAAATATAAGAGATACACCTAGGAATAAGGGAGTCTAAGTGAAATTGGCCCACATAGATTCGTGTTAGTTTGCTAACTTATAATAACAATGATCTCGTTTTTAAGCTTGGTTTGGGGAACGTGAAACTTGAGGATGATAAACGTTCATGGCAGCCAAAACCCAATGTAAGTCTTTGATTTCTTTACTTGTTTCTATCTTTTTATGTTTAGTATTTAATAAAGGCCAAGGTGGGTTATTTATGATGGAAAATGTAAACCGTGCTTTAAAATTAATGCATTGCATGAGGGCATTGCAATGGTCAAGTGTAGAGGATTTAATAAGTGTGAAAACACTTATCCTTTTACCACTTATTTCCAATAATAACAAGACCAAAACATGTATTTTATGTCGTAAAAGTCGGAATTATGCGTGGTTTGTGTTTTTATTGTGTTTTAGGACCAAAAGATGAAAAAGAAAGAAAACACGGGCTTTCACGGGCTTTTATCGAAGAAAACGAGAAAAGACGAAGTCAAGAGATCAAGAGTGCTTAAAGAACGGATGTCCAAGACCTATTCTGAAGATTTATCGAAGAAAAAGTCTAAAGACGGAAGTTTAATGAAGTCGAAGAACTTAAGTCTAAATTAAAGAAGAAAATTATTAAGACAAGTTCAAATCCCGAGACGACGTCGAGAAAAGACAACGATTTAAATCGAGTCGAGAAGAAAAGAAAGAAGGAAGCACACCACACATGCACTTCCCACTTAGCCTATAAATACCCTCCTAATCACATTAGGAGGGGAGTTAGCTAGTTTTAATTTTTCATTTTTTTTCCTTTCTAGTTTTTAGAGAGAGAAAGTTCCAAACTTTCTCTCACTAAGTTTTCATCTTTTCTTTCTTTTAATCTTTCAAGTTTAAGCTTTTTTGTATTTGGATTTCATTAATCAAGTTCAAGTTAAGCTTTTTGTTCATTAATCTATTTCTACCTTTCTTGATTTTAGTTTACTTTTTGGTGCGAAATATTTATGATCCGTGTTGATCTTGATGTTTTCATGCTTAAAAAGTTAATCTTTTTTTATTCCTACATAAGCTTTCATACGGTTAAGCTTTAAGATCTTTGTGCTTATTGGCTTATTTGTGTGTTTAACTTATTTACTTTTTAAAAGTTTTCTTAAAAAGTCTTATTTTTTTATGGTTTGATTTAAAAGATTGCTTATTTAAAGTTTGGAAAAGTTGTTATTTGTGCTTATTTAGTTTGTTTCATTGCTGATTTGGTGAGTTTTGGTGTTAGCTTATCAAATATAGCTTATCACTAGCTTATTTTCGAATCAAAAGGTCATCGGAAAAGGTTTAAACCCTTTTCCGATTTCACATTCCGATTTGCACTTCCCTTGGTATTCTGATCTCTAAATCGGAAAAGGGTTTGTGGTATTCCGACTACTACCCCATCATTCCGATCACCCTGATCGGATTAGGGTTTCACATTCCGATTTTGGGGGTTCCTTTCTTACATTCCGACTGCATGACTTATTTGACATTCCGATTGGGACATTTCTACCATATTCCGATTACTTTCTTTTACTGGATTCCGATCAGGGATTCCTTTCTTACATTCCGACTGCATGACTTATTTGATATTCCGATTGGGACTGTTTCATTATTCCGATTAAGCATTCTGATTTGGCCACATTCCGATTGAAGCATTTTTTTAGACATTCCGATTTATCTTTCCGATCAGCTGTATTCCGACGGGATTCCGACGGACTTAATTTCTTGTTTTTACAAAGTTTTCAAGTTTTAGATTCATTAAGTTTTCAAGTATTTTTCTAATCTTGTCTTAAAGTTCTCAAGCATTTATTTTTAACTCGTCGTTTTAGTTTATATTTTAAAGTTTTAATTTTACTCAACGACAATTTTCATACTTGCTTTTAGATTAAAATAGATAACCAAACCACTTTCTTTTATCCACCAAGAACAATTGAGTCGCACTTTCTACCAATAATCAATTCGAAGAGATCAGAAACAACGAACTTTGATACTTGGGGTAAAACCCTAGTATTACCGGCCCAATCAAACATATAGCCCATTATGCCACATGTAGGTAAGGCTATAAATACCTCTCATAGCATGTTAGGAGAGGTGGTGTTGGTTGTTCATTTTCCTAAATCTTCCATAAGTTTCACACACTCCTCTCTCTACTTTCTCTCTCTAGAATTCATCTACTTCATCTATCTTTCTTATTTATTTCTTGTTTGATCATCACGAATTAAGGGACAACAATTGGTATCAGAGCCTACAGTGGATGGGTGATTCAAGATTCGTGTTTGTGTTCTTGATTTTCGTGCCTATTTTGATCTAAATCATTCGATCCAATTTTTTTTTGTTTTTTTTTATGGTTTATTCTTGATACAAATCATCTACATAGTTGTGGTAGTTATTTGGTATTGTTACTTTGGTTAAAAACACAAAAATTTTTGGTGTTTGGATCATTTTTTGGCTCAAAATCTCGAATTGGTTGTGTTATATCCGAGAAAAGTTTTCACATTGCGATAGGGTTTTCACATTCCGATCTCGTATTGCGATCCAGCATTGCGATAGGGGTTTTCACATTCCGATCCAACATTCCGATCCAATATTCTGATCCAACATTGCGATCCAACATTCCGATCCAATATTCCGATCCAACATTCCGATCAAACATTCCGATCCAACATTCCGATCCACATTGCGATGGATATTGCGATGGACATTACGATCTGTTCGGTTAAATTTTGTTCGAGTATTTTTTAGACTTAGCCACTATCTATACTAGTACCGGAACATAGTTTACACAAACATTTAAAAAAAAGAGTTTTTTGGCGGGAAAACCCAAGTAAAATTTATTTTTTCCTAGACCATTTTTAGGCCATTTAAGCTTCGATTTCAAATTTTGGCGATGCGAAAAAATTGTCGACCAAAAATTCAAAATTTCGGACCAAAATTCAAATTTTTAGGCCATTTTTAGGTTTTATTTTTGTCAAAACTTTTCCTTTTTCAAAATTTTTCCCTACTAGTTATTGGCTATTTCTAACTTGAATTCAAAATTTGGTAATTCAAAATTTTTCGGTTTACCGTTTTGTCGGACTGAGGAATTTATTGTCGGACGGAGAAAAAATCGGAATTTTTTGAATTTCAACCACAACACAATCACACCATATCTACTTAAGTTCCAAAGTCACTTCATCATCTGAAACACTCATTATGGATTCCGCAACACAAGATGTGCATGCACTTAAATCCAAGATGTCGGTTGCAAAAGAACGATGCATGACACACTTTAGATCACTCCAGTCACACCTTCAAGTTCTTTCAAATGACGATTTAAAAGGCACTCGCGTCGAACTTGGATTCAAACGGGTATTCACGTCACTCACTGGTCAATATGTTGAGACATTCACAAGCACAATGCTACTCAATGTAGATCACCTTGAACAACAACTTGCCAACGATGAATTTCAAGAGGGTGAATCCATAGATGCCGTTTTGGTTCTCGAGAATTAGTTTCAGCAATTCCTTGATATACAGGTCTCTATACACTATGATCGAGAATTCATAAACAAATACTTCTTTGAATATACTCGGTTAGAAGTTCAAGAATTCAAGGAGACATTTCTTCAACACATGAGTGCTGTAAGGAAGTCCATTGCTGAAAGAACACGTCATAAACTAAAAGTTGAAAGAAGGGTGAATAACAGATTAATGCAGAAGAACGAGAGAAATGTCGATGATTGTCAAACATTGGATGCTTGTTCGATTGGCACAGAAAGCAGTGGGACAGAATCAGAAAAGCAGCATACCAGCAACAACTCAGGGAATGATCAAGCAACCAATGATGCAGATATCAGACCCATATATGATGAGGAGCCAATGGCTGAGGTACAATTAAATGTTGTGTATGATGATCATCAATATATTGATTCTAAGATTCATAAGCTTGAAACTATGTTAGCTCAAAAGACTTTGAGGATGCCAAACTTGAGTCTTCGAAGAAAAATGACAAATTTGAAGCTTATTTTGAAAAACTTGAAAAAGCAAACGTTGTTCTTGAACAAAAACTGGATCGTAAGATTCAAGATTCTAATGCGGAAAAAGAACATTTTGTGAAACAAATAAATTTGTTAGAATCAAAGTTGGCTTCTCAAAATCCAAGTCCCCCGCCTGCTTCATTAAGTGAAATATTTGTGCAACCTATCGACACTGTAGATAGTAATGACGCGAATGCTGATAACGACATATTTGATAATATGAACATTAAGTTAGAACAACGTGTCGCTCAATTACTTCTACAAAATGAGCAATTGAAAGCTCAGATTCAGGAAAAAGTTTTTGCATTAACAGCGGTGAAAAATGAATTAAGGAAGCTAAAAGGAAATAGTATGGATACTAAGTTAGCAAATCAGTCAATCTTGGGGAAACCTCCTACTCAACCATTTAGAAACCGCTCAGTTGCTAGACAACCGAATGCGTTTAAATCTGAACGACCCAAAACATCGAACTCGAGGTTTGCATCCCAAGTTGACGTGCGTAGCAATTTGCCAAAAACAGTCACTCCACTATCTAGATCCCCCTTAACAAATTTTGCCTATGCAAAACCCAATCACATGAATGCTTTAAGCAACTCTAGAAATAGCTCCAAGAACATGCCTCGGAGTAGTTCAAATGACATGGGTCATAAAAGCTATCTAGAGGATGCTAAGATAAAGACACAATCAAGAGATAGGACCCAACCGAAACCTAGGAGCGCTAATCACACATCTAGGAATTCTAGACCCTTATATGATGTGCCCAAATCATCCTATCCTAGGAACACTAGATCATTCTCATATGCTAAGCACTTTGTTCGCACGAAATGTAACAAATGCGTGTTTAATGCCTGTTAATGCAATAATGCCTAAAAACGTTACTTACATTTTTTGGTCTCGCTTAGTTTTGATTACGACAATATGTAAAACCAAGCATTTACAAAAACAACGAAAAACGAATTCTTGAGTTCAAGTATTTTTCATTTTACCCATTTTCACTTAAGGTATGAATAAACAAGTACTAACCTTAATCAAGTGATCAAGTGATTTAATCTTTTCTTAAAACTCACTTTTTATTAAGTGTGACAAGTTTTTAATTAAACTTTCTTTTTAAGAAAATGTTTTATTAAATTAAATATTTGAAAATTTGAAAATGGCATATTCCCTTTTGATTTGGAATATCCTTTCTGGATATTTTATAACTAGATATGACCTCCACCACTAAAGGACAAAAAAGGAGCGGAGTCTAGCCCGGCGGTTCCTTAGCGCCTAGGCGGTTCCTTATCGATAAGGTACCGCGGGCTAAGATAAGGAACCGCGGGCAGATATAGTCGTTGGCCCTTTGTCCTATAAATAGTGGACCTTTCTCAGATTTTCAATTCACCTCTTTTGCACACAAATTTCCAGATTCAAACATACTTCTTAAATCACTCAAATCCTTGATTATTTGGTTTATTACTACTTGTTTAGAAGTGAATCTATCTCCACCATCCCTTCCTATTCAAGTGCAAAGAGAAGAACACTATCATTGTGAAGTGTTGAGTCCACCACCAAAGATCCTTTGAAGATCAAATCTTATACATTTGTTGTTGTGTAATAGTTGTGAAGATCCAAGTAGTTGTGTCTATTTGGAAGTTGTGTATTTACTAAGTATAGTTGTGTAGATTGGTCCTAGCTACGATTAGGGCTCGACTTTTAGCTTAGGGTCGGAAATTGGTTAAGCGACGTGTACGGTTTTCTCCACCATAAGGAGCTTGTTGTGTAGTGAACTCTCGAGTAAGGAGTACTCGAGGAGTGGAGTAGGAACGAGGAGTGAGCTTTGTTGCCGAACCACTATAAATCCTTGGTGTTTGGTTGGATCTTTCTTTACCCTTAACTCTTTACATTCTTTATTCTTTGTGCATATATATTAGTTAGTATTAGTTTAAGTTACACTATCATTGTTCATATTATGCATAAGAAGATTTAACTTATTTCCTTAAGTCTAAGTTTTTGAGAAAAAGGATTTTTTGAAAACATCATTTAACAAGTAAATATAAGAAACTATTCAACCCCCCCTTCTAGTTTCTACAATTGGTATCAGAGCGGGTTGCTCAAGTATTTTTAAAGTAAATTGTATTTTAAAACTTGAATCGATCTATGGATTCCAACAAGTACCTAGAAGGGCAATCTATGCAAAGACCACCACTTTTTGAAACCGATAGTTTTATTTATTGGAAAAATAGATTTGAGACTTATGTGAAATCAAAAGATTTAGATCTTTGGCATGTTATTACCAATGGTGATTTTTTACCTTATTAATTTAATGAAGTTTCTAAAACAAAGGAATTGGTCACTTTTGACAAAGCTAATGATGATACTAAAAAGAAACTTTCGAAAAATAATGAGGCTAAAATGGTGATTTATAATGCTTTACCTAAGAAAGAGTATGAAAGGATTTTTATGTGTGAAACCGCTAAAGATATTTGGGACACTCTTTTAGTAACCCACCAAGGTAATAGCCAAGTCAAAGAAAGCAAAATCGATCTTCTTGTCCAACAATATGAACAATTTGTCATCTTAGAAGATGAAGCTATTGATAGTGTTTTTGCTAGATTTAACACTATTATTACTAGTCTAAAAGCACTTGATGAAGGTTTTTCTAGCAAGAACAATGTTAGGAAGTTTCTTAGGGCCTTACATCCGAAGTGGAGAGCAAAGGTCACGGCGATCGAAGAATCGAAAGATCTCTCAACTTTATCACTCGATGAACTCATAGGCAACTTGAAGGTTCATGAGATGATAATTTTGAAGGACTCGGAATTGGTAAAGACCAAGAGTGAAAGGAAGTCTCTTGCACTCAAATCCAAGAAGGCACAAAGCGATCATGATAGTTCCTCGGATAGTGATGACGAGGAGTATGCATTGGCGGTAAGAGATTTCAAGAGGTTCTTCAAAAGACGAGGTCAACACGTGAGGCAACCTAACAACGACAAGAAATCATTCTTAAAGAATCGGTTTGCCAAGAACGAAAAGGGTGATAGGAATTGCTTTAGATGTGGTGATCCAAATCATTTCATTAATGAGTGTCCAAAGCCTTCACGCGATAAGAATCACACGGCATTCGTTAGTGGTTCTTGGAGCGATAGCGGTGAAGATGTTGATGACAACCCCAAAGAGGAGAAATGTCTCATGGCTCATACTTCTAAAAAGGTACATTCCGAAACCGAATATAATAGAAATGATAGCTCCACCTTAGATGATATTGAATTAGAAGGCCAATATGACAATTTACACAAAATTAGCCTTAAATTCATAGAAAAGAACAAAACACTAAAATCAACTAAAACTAAGCTTGAAAATGAGATTAATGAACTTAAGGAAAAATTAGGCAAGCTTGAGAAAAATAAAGAAGTTGATATAGGTTGCTTAAGTTGTGAGAAACTTAGGTTAGAGAATGAAGATCTCAAGAGCACCTCCATTAAATTGGAAAAGTTCATGAAAAGTACTAGTGCTCTTGATGATATGTTAAACAAACAAATTCACTCTATGGAAAGACTTGGTGTAGGTTTTAACTCAGATGAAGCATCAACTAGTGAACCTAAACAAGTTCGATTTTTAGAAAAACCATCTGCTGTACGCGGTCCCAAACTGTATGGGGCGGTTCCTTATCGATATGGAACCGCCGCCATAGATAAGGTACCGCGGCCAGAAAACGTTTTTGATGAAAATCCTGAACTTTCTGAAAAATCAAATTTAGGTGAACATCCTAAGCATCTTATTGTTAACAAAGTGAAATTACCTATACTTGACGACAATGCCGTTGATAAGTTCTATAAGCCTTTGAGTAAACCTCTAATGGGAAATAGAAGTTTATCAATACCATCTTCTACTCCACCAAGAGTACGGAATGAGTCTAGGCTTAGAAGTAGAACGACAACACCTAGAAGAGATAGTCAAAACAATTCACGGCCTAGAAGTAAAACTCCAACACCTAGAAGGAATGACCATAACTCTAAACCAATATCAAATACACCTAGGAGAAATAATAAACAACAAAATGGTTATATGAATTTTTATCCTCCTCCCTTTTGTTCCCCATGGGGAAACCCTCCTCAATTCATGCATCCCAACCAAATGCGAGGGATGTTTGGAACTAACAATTTTGGACCCATGATATATTGGGGACCAAATGTTTGATCGTGTTTGTTGTTACCTAGATATGCTTGGGAATTGATTTGTAACCCGACGAGTGGATTAAGGATAGTGGTTGTTCTAAACACATGACAGGTAATCGAAGTTTGTTCTCACGGTACAAAGCATATAATGGAGGTAACGTCACATTCGCTAGTAGTCTACGTGGTAATATCATTGGCAAAGGTACGGTTTCTCTTGACTCCATGACTATTGAAAATGTTGAGCACGTAGATTATTTAGGGTTTAACCTTTTAAGCATAGGTCAAATTTGTGACAATAAGTGTAAGGTCATCTTTTCGGAAAATGATAGTGAAATCGTAAAAGATGGAAAGGTCATTGGAAAAGGTATTAAAAAGCATGGGCTTTATGTCATGAAGGTCAATAAGAAGTCAAAAGACAACATATGTCTTGCGACTATAGATGATAGTTCTACTCTTTGGCATAGGAGATTAGGTCACGCTCATATGCGTCTAATTCAATCTTTAGTCTCTAAGGAGTTGGTAAGACACCTCCCCAAGATGAAGTTTGATAGTCACTTTTGTGATGCTTGCAAAGTTGGAAAGCAAGTTCACTCAAGTCACAAAGCCAAGAATTTGGTTTCAACCTCTCGGTGCTTAGAACTCCTACATATGGATCTCTTTGGACCTACCGCCATACAGAGTTATGGAGGTAACCTTTATACCTTAGTTATAGTTGATGACTACTCTAGATTCACTTGGACTAGATTTTTGGCATCTAAGAATGAAGCTTTCGATCATTTCGAAATCTTTAGTCTAAGAATTCAAAATCAACTAGGATATCCAATTGTCTCTATTAGGACGAATCATGGTAGGGAATTTGATAATGAAGTGCAATTTGGTGCCTTTTGTGAAGCTCATGGTATTACCCATAACTTCTCGGCTCCTCGTACTCCACAATCAAATGGGGTAGTTGAAAGGAAGAATAGGACCATCCAAGAGATGAGTAGGACGATGTTAAACGAGCAATCTTTGCCTCAAAAGTTTTGGTGCAATGCCGTGGACACATCGACTTATATTCTCAAGCGAATTCTTATTCGACCCTTCCTAGGAAAGACCCCCTATGAGATTCTTAAAGGTAAGAAACCCTCATTGGAATACTTTAGGGTTTTGGAAGCAAGTGCTTTATCCTCAACACCAAAGACTACCTTACCAAGTTTGACCCAAAGTCTTACGAAGGTATCTTTTTAGGTTATTCCCAAGCTAGCAAAGCCTTCATAGTCCTTAATAGAACCTCGGGTGTAATTGAAGAATCACTTAACGTGACTTTTGATGAAACCCCTCCTTTAACCAAGACACCACCATTGGTTGATGATGACTTGGATGAAGTAGAAGTAGTTAGAGCCAAAGAGGTTAGAAAAATAGGAGTTGAAGACCTTAGTGTTGAAAAGGAAGTAAACATTAAGGAGTCTAAGGATCATACTCTCAATAATATCATTGGCGACTGAAATCAAAGGACCCTAAGATCTCAAGTCCAAAACCAAAGTAACTTCTTTTGTTTGGTCTCCTTGATTGAACCAAAGAATGTTAAAGAAGCTTTGACGGATGAGAGTTGGGTCATTGTGATGCAAGAAGAATTGAATCAATTCGTTGCTAATGATGTTTGGGAACTTGTTCCTCCACCTAGAAGTTCTACCATTATAGGAACCAAATGGGTATATAGGAATAAGCTAGATGAGAATGGTGTTGTGTCTCGTAACAAAGATAGACTTGTAGCACAAGGCTATAATCAACAAGAAGGGATTGATTATGACGAGACATATGCACCGGTAGCTAGATTAGAATCCATTAGAATCCTTTTAGCCTACGCTTGTGCCTTAGATATTAAGCTTCAACAAATGGATGTAAAGAGTGTGTTTCTTAACGGTTTGATCAATGAGGAGGTATATGTGGCTCAACCTCCCGACTTCATTGATTTTGAGAAACCGGATCATGTTTACAAGCTTAAAAAGGCACTTTATGGTCTTAAACAAGCACCCAAAGCTTGGTATGATCAACTTAAAGCGTTTCTTGTCAAACATGAGTATACCATGGGAATGGTAGACAACACTCTCTTTACAAAGAAGAAAGGTTCTCATCTCATAATCGTGCAAATATATGTTGATGACATTATATTTGGCTCAACTTGTCAAGAATTATGTGATGACATTGCCAAAATCATGCATGATGAGTTCGAAATGAGTATGATGGGAGAACTTAACTTCTTTTTAGGACTCCAAATTAAACAAATGGACGATGGTATTTTCTTTAGTCAATCTAAGTACGCTAAAGAAATGCTAAAGAAATTTGGATTAGAAGAATCTAGACCAATGAAGACCCCTATGGCCTCAGATACTAAACTCACCGTAGATGATGATTGTGAGTCGGTAGACAACACCAAATATAGAGGTATGATTGGTAGTTTGTTGTACCTAACGGCAAGTCGACCGGATATCATGTTTAGTGTTTGCCTTTGTGCTCGCTTCCAAGAGGCTCCCAAAACCTCTCACCTTGAAGCGGTTAAGCGTATCTTCCGATACATTAAAGGCACTATACATTTAGGATTATGGTATCCTAAAGGGACCGACGTAGAAACCGTTGTCTATGCAGACTCAGATCATGCGGGAGACTATGTGGACCGGAAAAGTACTAGTGGTGTTTGTACCTTCATGGGTTGTTGTTTAACTTATTGGTTCTCCAAGAAACAATCCGCTCTTACGATATCCACCACGGAAGACGAGTATGTGAGTGCCGGAAAAGCATGCCAACAAGCTCTATGGATGAAGCAAGCGCTTGTTGATTACGGGATTTGTCTTGATGATGTTCCCATCATGTGTGACAATAAGGGTGCTATAGACCTTAGCAAGAATCCCGTGCAACATTCGCGAACCAAGCACATAGAAATTCGTCACCATTTTCTTAGGGACAATGTTCAAAAGGGGAACATTTCAATTGATAAGGTACCCTCCGAGGATAACTTAGCCGACATCTTCACTAAGCCACTTAAGAGGGAACCTTTTAATTACTTGCGTCTAGGTCTAGGATTAATGGAACATATTTCTTAATTGCTTTCCTTTATTGAGTCTTTTTCTTTCCTTTGACTCTTGTATCACTTTGAGTCCTTGAGTCTCCTAAACTCTTCTTGAAAATCTTCTCTTCTCCTTTTCAAAATCCTCAAAGTCTCTTTCAAAAATGGTTGAGAAATGTTTTGACATTGTTAATTCAATCTAAAAACGTTTTCATAGATTATTGCTATTAATCCCGAGCTTACATAATTCATATGTATGATTCTCTCAAACATAGCAAGAACAAGATAGAATCATGGAGGATCATTGTGTCATGACTTAAGATCTTGTCTTACACACCTCCTACATCGATTTTTAAAATCCATGTATTTTGGTCAATCTCTATTTGGTGAGTTAGTATGTGTTCTCTTTGTATATCTTTGCTTTCAAGCATATCCCTATGTTAAGTTAGACTAGAAAAATAAGATTTGCTGAAAAATCTTCCTTCACCACCAAAACGCAACCACTGTAGGCGGTTCCATATATGAACTGCGGTTCCTTATCAATAAGGAACCGCCGGAAGCAATAAGGAACCGCGGACAATGCTTCCTTATTTTTCGGGTATTTCTGAAATTCTAAATTTGTTCCAACATTTTTGAGAATCTTTGCTTCAACTCTTTGACCACCCCAAAAATACCTTGAGCCTTCCCTATTAAACCATAAGCATTTTGCCTTACTTCACATCCCAAAATGTCTTACTCTCCTAATGAAAGCCTTGATTCTTCTCCATTCTCCCCAATTGCTTTCAATCCCAATTCACCCAAGAACACTCTTAATCACATCTCTCCTACCAAGAATGTTGATTGTAGAACATCTTTTCTTCCACCACCACCCTTTAGCGTTCTTCCTCCTTCTCATGATAATGTCATGCACCATGGGACATATTGTCATTGTTTTCAATATCAACATCTTGCTATGGCACACATCTATGAGGAGTTGAGCTACATCAAGAGTCTCTTAATCAAGCCTCCTCTTCACTTTGATTATGAGATCTCTACCAAGCCACCACCACCACATTTCGCCACTACCTTGTCTTTCATATAAGCATTGGTTGCTATCCTCAAGACACCTTTTTATTTTATGCACATCTTAGAATTCTAGATTAACTAGGATTAGATTTATGCTTTTGGCTTGTTTTCTATTTCATACATCATTGTATGACTCTTTTCTTATTTTTATATGACTTCACTTGGATCTTAGTCTTTGTGTTTTCTTCTCTTTTATTCTTTTAGTGTGACCTTTAGCTATGTCTTGTTGGTTGTTTCTTTTGTTCAACTAACCCTTCTACGTAGCTTGTCACCATATCTCGATTCCTCGGTGCCCCAAGCTAGGGGGAGCAAGCACCAAAGGGGAGTCTTTGCAAAGTGCGTCTCTTCAACACCGACTTGTGCAACCTTTTTGCTTCGACAAAGGGGGAGAAATGAATAAATTCGTCTTCGAAAATCTTGTGTTTTGTATGATTGAGTTTATATATTGTCGGAATCAAAAAGGGGGAGATTGTTAATGCAATAATGCCTAAAAACGTTACTTGCATTTTTCGGTCTCGCTTAGTTTTGATTACGATAATATGTAAAAACAAGCATTTACAAAAACAACAAAAAACGAATTCTTGAGTTCAAGTATTTTTCATTTTACCCATTTTCACTTAAGGTATGAATAAACAAGTACTAACCTTAATCAAGTGATCAAGTGATTTAATCTTTTCTTAAAACTCACTTTTTATTAAGTGTGACAAGTTTTTAATTAAACTTTCTTTTTAAGAAAATGTTTTATTAAATTAAATATTTGAAAATTTTAAAATGGCATATTCCCTTTTGATTTGGAATATCCTTTCTGGATATTTTTATAACCAGATATGACCTCCATCACTAAAGGACAAAAAGGGAGCGGAGTCTAGCCCGGTGGTTCCTTAGCGCCTAGGCGATTCCTTATCGATAAGGTACCGCGGGCTAAGATAAGGAACCGCGAGCAGATAGCCGTTGGCCCTTTGTCCTATAAATAGTGGACCTTTCTCAGATTTTCAATTCACCTCTTTTGCACACAAATTTCCAGATTCAAACATACTTCTTAAATCACTCAAATCCTTGATTATTTGATTGATTACTACTTGTTTAGAAGTGAATCTATCTCCACCATCCTTTCCTCTTCAAGTGCAAAGAGAAGAACACTATCATTGTGAAGTGTTGAGTCCACCACCAAAGATCCTTTGAAGATCAAATCTTATACATTTGTTGTTGTGTAATAGTTGTGAAGATCCAAGTAGTTGTGTCTATTTGGAAGTTGTGTATGTACTAAGTATAGTTGTGTAGATTGGTCCTAGCTACGATTAGGGCTCGACTTTTAGCTTAGGGTCGGAAATTGGTTAAGCGACGTGTACGGTTTTTTCCACCATAAGGAGCTTGTTGTGTAGTGAACTCTCGAGTAAGGAGTACTCAAGGAGTGGAGTAGGAACGAGGAGTGAGCTTCGTTGCCGAACCACTATAAATCCTTGGTGTTTGGTTTTATCTTTCTTTACCCTTAACTCTTTACATTCTTTATTCTTTGTGCATATATATTATTTAGTATTAGTTTAAGTTACACTATCATTGTTCATATTGTGTATAAGAAGATTTCACTTATTTCCTTAAGTCTAAGTTTTTGAGAAAAAGGATTTTTTGAAAACATCATTTAACAAGTAAATATAAGAAACTATTCAACCCCCCCCCCCCTTCTAGTTTCTACAATGCCATTCATGACGATTGCATCACAAAAGTCCTGAACAAGGTGAACCAAAAAGCTAGAGCATCTCAAAGATAGAACCCTATAGGAAATAGTTTTTCTCCAATTAAGTCTTCCGCTGTTCATGATAAAACTATGTTTCTTAGACCTTGCCTTAAGTGGATACCAACGGGTAGAATCTTCAAAACAACTGGTCTTAAATGGGTTCCTACTGGAAAAATATTTCCCTCTAGCACGACAAAGATTCACTGTGAACCCCCACATGGTTCTCACAAAGATATCACTAACAAATATGCAAGCATACAAACTTATGTAAAGAGTACAAGTACCAAAGTTAAGACTCAACGGACACCCAAAGGTCCAATCTTTAAATATCGTTCAACAAAAGACACACTCAGAGTTTGGTTGCTGAAGAAGCAGATATCTGAGAAACTAGTGTCTAAAGGGTTTCACAACTAAGCTGTAAAAATGATTCACAATCACTTTCAGATTGTGACTCGTGCCTTAAAGAAACGAAAGTTGATCATGCATGATAACTTATCCTTAACAACGAGAAAATAAATCTTCTCGGTCATGAGCTTTCATAAAAAACATTCAAAGTTTTTAAGCTCATGTAAACGACTTATAGTTAAATGTCAGACTGTAACTCGGACCTCAAATAACGGAAAGTGTATCTTTAAAGATAACTTATCCTAACAAACGGGTAGAGCAATCTATCACGGGTTGATCTTGTCACAAAACATTCAACATTTTGAGCTCAACACTATGGCTTGTGATTACTTTCAGATTACAACCAGGATCTATATTCACGAGGGAGTGTACGATTTAGTGCTCTTACCCTCAGCAAAAAAAGAAAAATCTTCTTACACTTGAGTGGATTCGTCAAGACATTCAAAGTATATGAACTTGATAAGTGTGAAAACACTCATCAATTATGATCCAAATACCACTCAAAACACAGTCAAATACATTATTTTAACTGTTAAATATCAGAATTATGCGTGTATTTGCGTTTCATGTGTTTTCAGGTAACAAGATACAATTTTTGAACAAAGACGAGCTTTTAAGGACTTATTTGATCAAAAGATGAAGAAAAAGACGAAAGATGCTTCCAAGGACCTTATTTGCCAAATTTCCAAAGATCAAGGGCTTAAAGTGCAATTTCTACAATTCAAAGGATGAAAAGGAATTACTTAAAAAGGTTTCTATACACATTTGAGAGAAGTGAAAGACAAAGGACTAAATAGCAAAATAAAAGAAACAAGTTTACTTATCTTGGTCACATTGACCAGACTCGGTCAAAACAACACAAAACACATCATACGCGTCTTCTTCAAAGAAGAGAGAGAAAGAGTTTATATCCTTTTCTCCTTCAACCTCCATCAAACCTGCACATCCAATATCAAGGACGATCAAGAGAGTTTCAGCCAAAGATTACAACTAGAAAAATACTCCTATCCTTCTCCTCTACAAGATGGGATCAATGAATTAGATCAAGTCGCGAAGATAAAGAAACGCCCAATTTGGATTGAAGATGAAGAACGATTAAACCTCGTATTTTCCACGTGGCATCCAACTATTGGATCAACCACGTCACTCCACCACCACTAGACGCCTATATAAAGAAGACGAGAGCCTCATTTGGAAGCGGTTAGCCTAGGTGTAGTTTACACATAGTTGTAGGTGTAGGATTAGTTAGATAATTAGCTTTTAAAATCTTGTAACTAATTCCGTTACATTTTCAGTTTTCAGTTGTAACCAATTTACCATTTTTCTCCATTAATGAAAGCTTAGACCTTCTTAATCTTCTTTCTTCTAAAACTGTTTACTGTTGCTTTTAATTCAGAATGGTTACTGTTCATGCTAAATAGAAGTTTGATTGCAGTTTTTGATTTTCAGTGTTTAAAACTTTCAGTTCGTTAGCCAAATTTACTTTCAGTCGAATTTCAGTCAAGTTTCTGTTAAGTTTGTTATAACATCAGAAAAGTTAGTTGTAGGTTTGGATTTGTTGATTCAGTAGTAAAAGATCAGTTCACATGAGTTCTTTGTTTGTGGATTTATTAGGATTTTCGGTTTTGTGAATCGCTGATTTCGTTGGTTTTAGTCAGTTATAAGTTGGTGATTTGATTTTCAGGTTTTAAATGTTTTCAATTAGCTAGTTTGTCAGTTTGGAATATAGTCAGTTAGGAAGTTTTAGAATTAGGTGATATTAAGTTTTTCAGGTGTAGTAAGTTTTTTTTTAACGCTCATAATCTCATAAGAATTTATGAGAGTTTTGAAGGAATACAGTATTCAGTCAGATAGCAAAATTTGTTAGTTTTTTCAGTCTGAATCCAGTCAGTAGAAGCTTTAAAATCTGTCTAGTTTTTCTTGCTTTGTTTCAATTTTTGCAGGTTTTGGATTTGCTTGAGTTTTAGCAGGTTTAAAGGTTGCTGAATATTTTCTAGTTTAGCCGTTGATTCAGTTTCTTTGATAAAGCTGTTAAGCTGTAAGATAGACAGCATACATATAGTTGGATTCTTGTATTCGAATTGTTTTGCAGGTTTATTGTGAAGGATATGCAGATTCATGATTAGCAGTTCAGAAAGTTCAATTTGTCGATATCGGTAGATAAAAAAGATGGCGGTGTTTTGTGATAAGCGAGCTCAGCGCTCCGCTTCACGTCAAAGGACTAGGGCTGGATGATTTTGGTTAAGCACGTTTATTTTCTGTATATGTTTAGTATAATCTTCTAGTTACTTTTTGTAGTGTAACTTTACGTGCCTCTTGTTTAGATTTATCAGTCAACTGTTCTTGATTTGTGCTATAGCGTTGCGCCTTGATTCATTTTAAATAGCCTTGTAGTATGCTTGATTACTGTTCATTCTGCTATTGAGTTTTTGTATCTCTTTGTTAATTGCTTAAATCGTTAGATGCTTTATAGGTGTTCTTGATTAGCATATTAATTCATAAAATTCAGCTTTCATGAATCTTGTGCGTGGCTCATATAGGAGTGTTCAGGTAAGTTCATAGTAGGATGTATTTGCTGAATTTGACATAAGAATTAATTCTGGATCTTGAATTTGTTAGTCAGTTTAGTGTTCGTTGAGTTTAGAAGCTATTCGTATTGTTTTTAACAATTTCAAGTCATTTGTGTAAGAAAGTATAGACTATAATCTGTTTCTGATAGTTACAATTTCAGATAGGAGAAATGGACCATTATTAGTTTTATGCTGGGCCCATAATTTGGTTATTGGGCTATCTAGTTTCTGTAGGCTTAATCTTTTGACTGTCAATCTGTATAATTGAAGTTTTCGAATTGGTAAATTTGACTTGGACATTTTTGTTTTATACAAATTTTAGTTTTAGATTTTTTTTAAGTTTGTTCTACTTTTATAGAATTTGTAGAATAAATTTTGTGTTTTTCATTTTATATTTGTGTGCAATTAAATGGTTTACGTGCAATATGTTTTAGTATAGTAAATATACGTAGTAGCTAATATTTTTACTTTTTTATGTGCTTTGTGCAAAGTAGACATAGATACTATTCAATATTTTACCACCAAAAACAATCAAGTCAAGCTAAAAACGTTATATCAATTCGGATTGAGCTGAGAAGACAACTACACTAAAAAACGAATATCAAATGGCGCCGCTGCCGGTTCTTTTCGTGAAGATTAACGATTTCGAGTAAGACGATTGGATTTTGGGATCCGTTCACTTCGTGAACGTTATTTTTACGTATTATAAATCAAAAACATAAAAAAAATCAAAAAAATAAAAATACAAAAAAATAAAAAACCACAAAGTCAATTCTTTTCCTAAAGAATTGAACCAAAAAAATAAAAAAATCCAAAAAAGTAATCTTTTTCCTAAAAGATTACAACAAAAATATATATTATATCGTTTTCATCGGTTTTTACGTAGATATAGTATTTTTCGTAAAAAACAAATAAATACAAAAATATTTTTGATATATTAATATGTAAATAAGTATACGTATAAGAACAACCAAGTTACCTATCTCCATAAGTATTGCCGAGGCAATACACCGTGTTGAGGGGCATTCCGGTCCTTGACACGCGTATCGATCCAATTTAATTAAGCAAGAATAGATAAATACTTCCAATTGGCAATAATTCGAAGAATACAAACTACAAAGTGAATAGATAGGCGACGTGCTATAAAATGCCGTCTAAGGGTCAATAGGTACTTAAGTGCTTCGCGCCACCTAACCCCCCGTTCACTAGTGCGTATTCTAAGAAGGAAGGCTTAATTGGAGGTCTTGCACCCAAGTAGTAATTATATATATACTTTCTTGTGGATATTTCATATCGAAACTCGAAGAGGATAATCTTATTCTTTTCAAAGTCGACCGAGGGCTACTCCCTCATTCCTCGTGTTTACTTACACGTGTACTCGCACACGTGTAAACATACCACCTTTGGTGTATCACTTCCTTTCCCGAGGAAGCTTTTAAACGTCATTATACTTGTATATACATTCGGCCACCTTGTTAAACATGGATACTCGATCCATGTTGGAGATTTTGCAACAACGATCCGCCAACGCTATTTATTCGCCTTGTTCGACTTGTGGTGGTCCACACGATACTTATTTATGTGATCAAAATAATGGTTATTATGGGGAGGGATATGCTTACAATGGAACCGAGAACCCTAATTTTCAACCTAACATTCAAATGGACTACACTTGTAATGACTATATGGGCTATTCCGGTTTTTCATCACAACCTCCACCATCATTTCATGATCAAACCTTTAATGTGCCATACCAAAACCAAGGATTTTCCAATTATGAAGGTTTTCAAAACAATGAAAATTTTCAAGGCTATAATCAAGAAACCTTTCATAATCAAGGATTTTCAAACAATGAAGGCTTTCAAAATGATGAGAATTTTCCATGCAATAATCAAGACACCTTTCACGATCAAGGGTTTTCACATTCGACCATTTTGCCACACATGGATACTCGTCCTATTTTGGAGATATTACACGACGAGAAATATCGAGCTATGTATGGGCCTTGTTTGACTTGTGGAGGATCGTATCGTGAAAATAATTGTCAACGATATGTGGTTAATTATAATCAAGGGTTTAATAAGGATTTTCAAACTCAAGAATTTTTAAATCAAGACGATTTTCAAAATGAAGAAAATTTTCAGAGTCCTAATAAAAAAACCGTTAACAATCAAGGCATTTATCATTTCTTGAGTAAAGACGCTTTTAATATGGTAATGAAAGCACTTGAGACAATGCAAGAGGCAACTGATCCGAAAATATTAGGCTTGAGCACATACATCTTGCAAAACATGAGACCGAACGATGCTTTACCTGATGATGAGCCTTCTTTGAGAGTAGATGTTGAGGATGATACACTTAGTGATGTTCCTATTATAGACCCTTCCATCTCTCCACCGACTATACTTGAGCCATACACACCTTCATCACCTTTACCTCACGTGGAACCCACCGACTCTTTAACCATGGGGGACGAGCCTCTTAGCACTAATACAAACACCAATTCGGATGAATTAACCTCTTCTAGTGTTGAGAACCTTATCCCAATCCAAAGAGAGCTTGAGAGGGTTTCCAATGAACCATGTGATGAGCTTTTTGTTGATACCTCTTCTCCTCATGATCATATTGAGATTTTATCACATATTGACCTTCATGCTACTACTAGTGATTTTGGTGACTTTGATCTTGATGAATTGTTTAAAGAAAGGGATAATGAGATTGAGGAAGAGTTTGAGGAACACTTGACACAAATAGAGGATGAAAATTGTGATTCTAGTGACGCGTCTTATGTTATATCATCCGATGATTTATCTTGTCAAGATAACATTCCTAATTTGGATGAAGAGTTTGCTCCTATAGCAAAAGTGGATCCTTATCCTCTACCATCTTATGATTCTTGTGATGAAACCTTTGATGATCCTTATGATAGTGATGAGTCTTTTACTTCTGATGATGATGACTCCATTTCTTCTATGACTCCTTCACCTATTCCTCTAAGTGACTTTGTGATACATTCAAATCCTCTTTTTGAGACATGTTTTGATAACCCACTTTTTGAGGAGTGTGAAGAACCTAATAATGAGTCTATAGAAGAAGAACCCTTGATTGATATTCCTTCACTGGTTTTTGAGGATACACCTATTGATTTTCATGATCATATCATCCCTTTGAGTGATTCTCTCATTAATACACCTCCTTTTGAGCCTTATGTTCCCACCCTCCCACCCTTGAAGTTGGTTATTGATGAAGATCCTTTCCTCTTAGAGATTGATACTTTTTCACCTAAGGCACCTTTAGAACTCAAAACCTTTGATATGGACTCTTTTATGGAGATTGATGCCACCATAGAGGATACTCTTGCACATTTTGATATAGAGGTCGACGATAGTGTTTCTAATTTGGATGAGGAGGTTCGTCTTATTACTACATTGCTTTTTGGGAACATAGAGACTACACCTTCTTCACAAGATACTATTACTATTGATCCTCCTTTCACTATGCCTTCTATGGAAGATTACCCACCTTTTGATGATGATGATGAGCCTAATATGGACATAATAGTTATGAATGTTTTGATACCTACACCTTCATATTCTCATGATGCTTTGATATCTAAGGGGGAATCTTATATGGTTGATATGAGCTCATCTTCTTATTTTCCCATGAAGGGAAAGGTTTTTGATCCTGGGATACATATGTTTGGAAAAAATTGGTTTTCATCTACTCCACTTAAGAGTGTGATTTCGATTGATATACGCTTCTTGTATGAGCTTACTTTGGTGATGCTACCTATTTTGGAGTTGTTCGAATGTAGAGATGAAAACTTTGTATTTGATCCTGGGGTTCTTCCTATTTGAGAGATTTCGTATGTTGGACAAACTTGAGACACGTTGGACCGTTCCATTTATCGAGGCGGATATTGTAAATCTTATAGTAAATGGCAACATGCTAAGTTTGAGTTATCATGTGAGATGTGCTTCAAAAGTGTATATCTTTTACTCTCCATGATGGTTTCCCCAAGGACAACTTAATTCGGGGCCGAGTCGAGCTAGCGACTTAGGGTTAAAAAAAACTCAAGCATTGAATAACTAGGTTAGAAAACGTAGAGTAGATTTTCAATAGGTTAGGTTTAATTAAAAGGATGTTATAGTCGAGTTGAAGTGGAGGGGTGCCTTTCTTCGTCTTTTGGTGTTTGTTTCAAGGGTTGCTCTCTCTCATTTCATGCTTGGAGCTTATGGAGGAGGCCCGTGTATCTGGTTCACTTCGATTAGTTTTTGCTATCGTGATATTCAAAACACTTGTGCTTAAAATGAATACCCTTTAGTTGTCTCTTCCTTAACTCGAGTTAAGCAAAGTTATCAATGTCATAAGTGTAGGGGAGTTTACTCCAATACTCTAAAACATTGAGGACAATGTTTATCTTAAGTGTAGGGGAGACTTCTATCGAAGTGACCTTACCTAGACCATTGCCTTTACTTCATGATAATTGGGAAAATTTGATTTTTCAACATTTTTCAAATTTTTGATCTACTTTGGCCACAAAAATATGCATTCATGATTTTTGCATCAATCATTTTTCATTTGCATAACACATTTGCATTGTATATATTTCTTCTTTTATTTTTCATCAAAAATATATAAAAGGAAAAAAAATATAATAAAACATGGTTTTAACAAGTTTAGATTTCTTTGACATATTAGGCCCACCAGGGATATTTTGACTCAACCCGAGTTTGCTTATTTTAGCACTCTCTAGCTAGTATCCTTAACCATGTAGTCCTTCATTGGTCTATTAGGCTAAGCATCCACCAATTTCATTATTTGAGATTTTAAATTTGTGGAGAATGGGAAATGATAGAGTTGAAGCAAGTGTAAAAGGGCTAGATAGACTTCATGGCAATTACTTGTGGATAAACCCTTCTCTTCTTTATCTCTACTTTCTTCGCATGTATATAATTGTTAATAAATAATCAAGTACGGTTTTAATTGGTTCGTAATCTCTTATGCACTTTTGGCTAATCATTCATGGTTGATATGAGTACGTCTTAAGATTCTAAGTTAGCACGTTTTATGTGTACTAGACTTATGTCATGCTCCATATTTAGCGGGTGTTTTTCTTTTTCTTCTTTGTAAATTTCTTGGTGAGGAATAAAGAAAAATAAGAGCGGCTTATGAAAAAAAATGAGTGGCTAGAAAAAAAAGAAAAAGAAAAAAAATAATGCAAGACTCCCAAGAGGGGCAGTGTGGTGTTAATTATAGTGACTATTGAGTTCCAATATTACCTTGACGGGTTGCGGGGATTCAATAGATTGCTCCAATCCAATATTACCTTGACGGGTTGCGGGGTTGAAGATCCAAAATCTCAAAAAGATGCGGATGTAAATTATTGCGTGAGTTTTATTTTTCTTTCCTTAGCGAGTGTGTAGCTACTTATGAAAGCATGACATGAGGATTTTACACATAAGACGAATGACTTATTACTCTTGAAACGGACTTGTATTAATTGTGAGCGGTTTTTCAAGTAATGGATGAGAAGATTACTTAGGATTAAAACCGTGCTTCCTTATTTTTGGATTTTACACTTCTTATATTTCACACTTGATAAATGACAAATTTGCTCACAAGCAATTTGCTCAAATAATAACCGGTTCCACATTTAATTGTCATGAATAAGTTGATGCACTTTTTACTTGTGAATGCAATGATCCCATTTATAAGCTTGGTATGGGGAAAGTGAAACTTGAGGGTGATAAGTATCCATGGTACCAAAGCCCTAATCTAAGTCATTGATTTCTTTATGAGTTATTTCCATCAAAACTATTTATGAAAAATCTAAAAAGATATAAATAGAATTGATTCTTTTGCATTGCATTGTAAATATTCAAAACCATCCATCATATAGCATAGCATAGTTTATTAAATCATAAAATGGCCAAGGTTGGTTAATTATGAGAAAAGTGTAACTTTAGAGCTTTAAAATGCTGCATTGCATGAGGACATGGCAATGGTCAAGTGGAGGGGAGTTGATAAGTGTGAAAACACTCATCAATTATGATCCAAATACCACTCAAAACACAGTCAAATACATTATTTTAACTGTTAAATATCAGAATTATGCGTGTATTTGCGTTTCATGTGTTTTCAGGTAACAAGATACAATTTTTGAACAAAGACGAGCTTTTAAGGACTTATTTGATCAAAAGACGAAGAAAAAGACGAAAGATGCTTCCAAGGACCTTATTTGCCAAATTTCCAAAGATCAAGGGCTTAAAGTGCAATTTCTACAATTCAAAGGATGAAAAGGAATTACTTAAAAAGGTTTCTATACACATTTGAGAGAAGTGAAAGACAAAGGACTAAATAGCAAAATAAAAGAAACAAGTTTACTTATCTTGGTCACATTGACCAGACTCGGTCAAAACAACACAAAACACATCATACGCGTCTTCTTCAAAGAAGAGAGAGAAAGAGTTTATATCCTTTTCTCCTTCAACCTCCATCAAACCTGCACATCCAATATCAAGGACGATCAAGAGAGTTTCAGCCAAAGATTACAACTAGAAAAATACTCCTATCCTTCTCCTCTACAAGATGGGATCAATGAATTAGATCAAGTCGCGAAGATAAAGAAACGCCCAATTTGGATTGAAGATGAAGAACGATTAAACCTCGTATTTTCCACGTGGCATCCAACTATTGGATCAACCACGTCACTCCACCACCACTAGACGCCTATATAAAGAAGACGAGAGCCTCATTTGGAAGCGGTTAGCCTAGGTGTAGTTTACACATAGTTGTAGGTGTAGGATTAGTTAGATAATTAGCTTTTAAAATCTTGTAACTAATTCCGTTACATTTTCAGTTTTCAGTTGTAACCAATTTACCATTTTTCTCCATTAATGAAAGCTTAGACCTTCTTAATCTTCTTTCTTCTAAAACTGTTTACTGTTGCTTTTAATTCAGAATGGTTACTGTTCATGCTAAATAGAAGTTTGATTGCAGTTTTTGATTTTCAGTGTTTAAAACTTTCAGTTCGTTAGCCAAATTTACTTTCAGTCGAATTTCAGTCAAGTTTCTGTTAAGTTTGTTATAACATCAGAAAAGTTAGTTGTAGGTTTGGATTTGTTGATTCAGTAGTAAAAGATCAGTTCACATGAGTTCTTTGTTTGTGGATTTATTAGGATTTTCGGTTTTGTGAATCGCTGATTTCGTTGGTTTTAGTCAGTTATAAGTTGGTGATTTGATTTTCAGGTTTTAAATGTTTTCAATTAGCTAGTTTGTCAGTTTGGAATATAGTCAGTTAGGAAGTTTTAGAATTAGGTGATATTAAGTTTTTCAGGTGTAATAAGTTTTTTTTTTTAACGCTCATAATCTCATAAGAATTTATGAGAGTTTTGAAGGAATACAGTATTCAGTCAGATAGCAAAATTTGTTAGTTTTTTCAGTCTGAATCCAGTCAGTAGAAGCTTTAAAATCTGTCTAGTTTTTCTTGCTTTGTTTCAATTTTTGCAGGTTTTGGATTTGCTTGAGTTTTAGCAGGTTTAAAGGTTACTGAATATTTTCTAGTTTAGCCGTTGATTCAGTTTCTTTGATAAAGCTGTTAAGCTGTAAGATAGACAGCATACATATAGTTGGATTCTTGTATTCGAATTGTTTTGCAGGTTTATTGTGAAGGATATGCAGATTCATGATTAGCAGTTCAGAAAGTTCAATTTGTCGATATCGGTAGATAAAAAAGATAGCGGTGTTTTGTGATAAGCGAGCTCAGCGCTCCGCTTTACGTCAAAGGACTAGGCCTGGATGATTTTGGTTAAGCACGTTTATTTTCTGTATATGTTTAGTATAATCTTCTAGTTACTTTTTGTAGTGTAACTTTACGTGCCTCTTGTTTAGATTTATCAGTCAACTGTTCTTGATTTGTGCTATAGCGTTGCGCCTTGATTCATTTTAAATAGCCTTGTAGTATGCTTGATTACTGTTCATTCTGCTATTGAGTTTTTGTATCTCTTTGTTAATTGCTTAAATCGTTAGATGCTTTATAGGTGTTCTTGATTAGCATATTAATTCATAAAATTCAGCTTTCATGAATCTTGTGCGTGGCTCATATAGGAGTGTTCAGGTAAGTTCATAGTAGGATGTATTTGCTGAATTTGACATAAGAATTAATTCTGGATCTTGAATTTGTTAGTCAGTTTAGTGTTCGTTGAGTTTAGAAGCTATTCGTATTGTTTTTAACAATTTCAAGTCATTTGTGTAAGAAAGTATAGACTATAATCTGTTTCTGATAGTTACAATTTCAGATAGGAGAAATGGACCATTATTAGTTTTATGCTGGGCCCATAATTTGGTTATTGGGCTATCTAGTTTCCGTAGGCTTAATCTTTTGACTGTCAATCTGTATAATTGAAGTTTTCGAATTGGTAAATTTGACTTGGACATTTTTGTTTTATACAAATTTTAGTTTTAGATTTTTTTTAAGTTTGTTCTACTTTTATAGAATTTGTAGAATAAATTTTGTGTTTTTCATTTTATATTTGTGTGCAATTAAATGGTTTACGTGCAATATGTTTTAGTATAGTAAATATACGTAGTAGCTAATATTTTTACTTTTTTATGTGCTTTGTGCAAAGTAGACATAGATACTATTCAATATTTTACCACCAAAAACAATCAAGTCAAGCTAAAAACGTTATATCAATTCGGATTGAGCTGAGAAGACAACTACACTAAAAAACGAATATCAGAACTCAAGCTTATGCTTTAGAAAAACCTCTTCGCCAAAAAGAAATAGGATTTTTCAAAAAGCGTTGAACATAATTCTTTTCAAGAATTTTTCAATGATTATTCAAAATCTTTCAAAAATTATGTGTTCAACAACTCCCATCCTCAAAAACGAAATGTGGATCACATCCTCATAATGACAATTCAATTGGATCAATTTTTGAGGGGGAGCATTTCAACTTCATGCAAAGATTGACACATCTTTCTCTCGGAGATTTTTAAGACTATTTTTTAAAATATATTTTAATCAAATTTGGTATCTCTAATATCAAAAGATTTTATATATTAGATATAGGGGAGAAAATATGATTAAAATGTGATCTATTTTGTAAGACTCAAGCACTTTTAACTCTTACCCACATGTGCGAAACACTTTCGATTATCGATGCACATGTGAAGGGGGAGCATTTCTGAAACGACAAAACTATCAAGGTGTTAAATGTTTTTCAAACACCTTGTTAGACATTTGAAGTGGTTTTTATGGTTACGATCAAATACCCACAACATCTTTAATCCACGACGTTATTGGTGTCAAAAGGGTGGTTAGGTTTAAGTCCTATGATCCAACCAGAACCGGAGGGATCTTCCCATGGAAAATCTAATAGATTATTAGAAGTCCTTAGGAAAGATGGAGTAGAAAGTGAACGAAGTTGAATGTCGACTAAGTACTGATGCTAGCACTGGAACAATCACAACAAGGTGCTAGTAATGATGTCTTGGTAAGCATTGAAGGGGTTGAAGAATGAAAAAGAAATGTAAGAATAAAGGGTGTAAAGAAATTAGCCCTCCATACAACTTAGGCAGAAACCGGGTCAACACATCATGAAGACTACACATCATAGACCCAGTGATGTAAGGCACAACCCCTCCCTAGCTACTCAAGCTTCTCTCAAAAGAAGTTTGTTTTATTGTCACGGAGATCAACATGACTTCTATTGACATTCTCACTTCGAGATAGTTGATATTGAATAGGTGGCATCTGCTCCAGCCTCCGACCACTAAAAGTGTACAAATCGAGTCTAGAGCCAAGAGATAAATCAAATCTCGTTAGGACACACGGATGAAGATCAAGAGAGTCCTGCGCTATATCCTTGCGATATTGCTAGAACACTCAGAGTGATACTACTTAGTATTCACAATGATGAGTGGAAATCCTTCCAGTGTTAACATCAAACAGCACTGTGGTAGGTCATGTGTAAGATTCTTTTAGAACTAAACATGTGTAAACTGAAAAGCAACAGTGGTTTGTTTCTAAATTGATTCAAACTCGTTTCAGGTTTCTACGGAATATCTTTATGGTCTTGCCAAAACATTCAGAGTGATATTTATTAATATTCACAGTGACGAATGGAAATCCTTCTAGCGTCAACATTAAACAGCGCTACGGTAGGTATCTTGCGAGATTCTTATGAATCAAGCTTGTGTCAACTGGAAAGCAACAATGGTAAGATTCTTAATGAATCAAACTTGTTCTAAGAATTTGAATTGACGACTTTAATCAAGCGGATATTTATCCAATTGATTCACTCTTTATGTTCGTAGTCTTGCTTTGAGACGGTCGAGTAAAGAGAACGGATAGTACAGCCGCGAAACCCTGTCAATGAGGTTCTTAATTGAATCTACCTAATCACAGGTACGATATTTAATATCGTCTAACGGTCTTCACCGACTGGAGGTAAAACGCTACCGATTTAGGACGAATGTCAAAGCCATTCAGTCCGTGTCTATATTTTCTCTCAAGAAGGTGGCGTTACGGTGTACTCAACAAAGTCGAAGATTCAAAACCACATACTCATGCCCAAAGACATATTCAACAATCAAGAAATCAAAAGACTTCCGCAACTCTGATGATCAAAATCTTCCTTATCAATTAATATAGAGTAATGACCTCTCTTCAAAGGAGATTGTTAGCAAGCTTTCAAGATTGTGTGATGTATGAGCATGTGGATGATGACACAAGATCGCAAGATGGGGAAGACTAGTCAAGAATGATTTGAAGATCTCAAGTTTAAAGACAAAGTCGAAAGACAACGACAAAGGCTCAAAGATCACAGCATGAAGGAACAAGACTACTGTTACACGTTCAAGACTCATTTATGACGAGATTAGAAATCTCCATTGATCTCCAAATATCGAAGGGGAATGACCTCACATTGGAGGAGATTGTTAGCCTCAAAATATTGAGTCAAACAAGAATGCTCGGTCATAGTTTATTATTGTAACATTTATTAGAACGTTGTAATAGGTAGTATAATAGTCGTGACAATACATGCTTGATGGCTAGCTTAAAAGGCCTCTTTCAAGGTAATAAGCATTTATTCAAGCCCGGCCCAATCAAACATATAGCCCATTATGCCACATGTAGGCAAGGCTATAAATACCTCTCATAGCATGTTAGGAGAGGTGGTGTTGGTTGTTCATTTTCCTAATCAATCTTCCATAAGTTTCACACACTCCTCCCTCTTTTCTCTCTCTACTTTCTCTTTCTAAAATTCATCTACTTCATCTATCTTTCTTCTTTATTTCTTGTTTGATCATCACGAATTAAGGGACACCATCTTTTATTAAAGATACATAATACATACGGTTATATTTATTGTGTATATTTAATTTGATAAAAGTTAATACTTAACGAGTTAACGGTAATTAACCAGTAAGTTAAAAGGTTTAACAAGGATTAATTAATAAGACTTCAAACTTTAAGGTAATTAATGTAATTACATGTATAAGTTTATAAAAAGTCAAAAAGTCAAACCAATATACCCTTTGGGGTATATTCTACCGACCAACACAATGTAAGGGAAGAAAAGAGACTTTTGATTCTAGAAGGTTTATTATTTGGACGTCAAGTTTTCTCGTAAATAAACGGGTAAAAGCCATAAATTAGACACGTACTCTTCATTTTTTTCCATTATGACAAATGTACTATTTTATGTACTAATCTGACCAACGAACTTGTTAGTTTTAATATCACCAATATGGCTCACTTGTTACCTTCTATACCGGTTTTTGGGTGTAAACTAATATTTTCTTCAGTAAAGTTACGTTTTCGTCTGTAAACTTACGTTTTCGTCAGTAAACTTACGTTTTCGTCAGTAAACTTATTTTTTAGTCAGTAAACTTAGGTTTTCGTCAGTAATCTAACGTTTTCTTCAGTAAAGTTACGTTTTCGTCAGTAAACTTACGTTTTCGTCAGTAAACTTACGTTTTCGTCAGTAAACTTACGTTTTCTTCAGTAAAGTTACGTTTTCGTCAGTAAACTTACGTTATCGTCAGTAATTTTACGTTTTCTTCAGTAAAGTTACGTTTTCTTCAGTAAAGTTACGTTTTCGTCAGTAATTTTACGTTTTCGTCAGTAATTTACGTATCGTCGGTAAATTTACGTTTTCGTCAGTGAACTTACGTTTTCGTCAGTAAACTTACTTTTCGTCAGTAAAGTTACGCTTTCGTCAGCAAACTTACGTTTTCGTCAGTAAAGTTACGTTTTCATCAGTAATTTTATGTTTTCGTCAGTGAACTTACGTTTTCGTTAGTAATTTTACGTTTTCGTCAGTAATTTACGTATCGTCGGTAAATTTACGTTTTCGCTAGTGAACTTACGTTTTCGTCAGCAAACTTACGTTTTCCTCAGTAAATTTACGTTTTCGTCAGTGAACTTACGTTTTCGTCAGTAATTTAGGTATCGTCAGTAAATTTACGTTTTCGCCAGTGAACTTACGTTTTCGTCAGTCAACTTACGTTTTCGTCAGTAATTTATGTTTTCGTCAGTGAACTTACGTTTTCGTCAGTAAATGAATATTTCATCTGTATTTTTACGTTTTCGTCAGTAAACTTACGATTTCGTTAGTAAATTTACGTTGTCATCAGTATTTTTACGTTTTTGTCAGTATTTTACGTTGAAGAAAACGTAAAAATATTGATGAAAACGTAATCTTACTGACGAAAACGTAAGTTTACTCACGAACACGTAAAATACTGAAGAAACGTAAGTTTACTCACAAAAACGTAAAATACTGACGAAAACGTAAGTTTACTGATGAAAACATAAAATTATTGACGAAAACGTGAATTTACTGATTAAAACGTAAATTTATTGACGAAAACGTAAAATTAGTGACAAAAACGTAAATTTTCTGACGAAAACGTAAAAATACTGATGAAAACGTAAGTTTAATGACCAAAAGATAAGTTTACTGGCGAAAACGTAATGTTACTGACGAAAACGTAAATTTACTGACAAAAACGTAAAAGTACTGACAAAATATAAAATTACTGACGAAAACGTAAGTTTACTGAAGAAAACGTAAATTTACTGACGAAAACGTAAATTACTGACGAATACGTAAAGTTACTGTCGAAAACGTAAAAATACATACGGTCATAAATAGAAATGAAGGGATAAGGGTAAATTAGTCATTTCATGTTATAAAAAAATTGACATAGAAAATAGATCCGGTCATATTGGTGATATTGTCCCAAAACTAACAAGTTCGTTTATAAAACCCGCATTAAGAACCTATGAACAGTACACGTGAACAGTAACATACGAAAACACGGTAAAATTTAAACTTTCCATTTATAATATTAATACACGTGTCACGACAATAAATAACGAACAATCCTGAATATTATAAATGTGACACGATCACGAATACCAAAATCACATATAATAAATCACGAACACGCATGTAAATTATTTAACACACGAAAACTATGGGTTTAACCCATGTGGGCCCCACATGTCGCGGCTAGAACAAGAGAGGAAGGCCAAGTGGGCCTTTTGGCCCAAAACCTATTTTAATAAAACTCATGGAGGAAATCTTTTTCTCATATTTTTAGGTTACAGAAAAACTTTGTCCTCTCCTCCTTGTTTCTCCTTAGCCGCCGGCCACACAAAGAACACAAGGCAAAACCAGACGATTTTCTTGGTTGTTTAATTATTTGTGATCATCTCGTGATTCTACGCATAGTGGTATATTCAAAAACCTTTTCTTTTATTTTATTTTCTTATGATTCCATGTTTAAAAATTAATTAATCACATGAACATGTAAACTAACAACAAGGATTAATTAATTTTGGGTCAAGGGTACGTTTGGTTTGTGTTTGTGGTTCGGCCGGGGCACCGAAACCCCCAAAGGGGGTGTTCGGTTTGTTTTTATCACCACCACCGAGACCATACAAGGTCTCAGCTTGGTTGGTTTTTGGCTCGGCAAGACAAGGGAACCCCGACCTTGGGTCGGGGTGTGTTTGTTTTCGGTTTAGGGTGGAGCCGAGACACCACCGAGACCCCAAGGGGTGCTCGGTTGGCTTTGTTTATTCGGACCTGAGACAAAAGGGACCCCGACTTCGAGTCGGGGTATATTTACATGTTAGTTGTTTTAGTAGTGTCAACCGAGGTTCTTTCCAAGGACTCGGTGGGACTTATTTGTAGCTTATTTGATTTGGCTTATATTAATACACGGGCTCGGGATTCGGGTTTTTATAAAAACTATTTTATAAACCATGTCATATTAAACTTTAGGTTAATTAATTATTAAAATTAATTCATGTATAACCTAAGGTATTTATACTTAGTTATTTTAATTAAACATGTATTTGAATTAAAATCATATAACAAATAGTTTAATTAAATTAACCAGTTATTTAATTAACTAACTATAATCATGACTTGTATTGTACTAATTTAACTTCACTTATTATTTATAATCCAACTTAATTCTAGTTATGGAAACTTACTATTTTTGGGAACTTTCTATTTTTGGAAACTTTCTATTTTTTAGAAACTTACTATTTATGGAAACCTGCTATTTTTAGAAAGTTACTTAGTATTACATTACAAGTATTATAATACACTAATACATGAATAATACACAACATAACATCAGAATTGTAACAGCCCACTTTGATAAGTGGACCGTTACGTGTAATTATGGCGTGTCATCAAAGCATGCAAGGTAATATGTACTAAAACATACATGACCATAGGGAAAACCAGAATCAAACATCGGTTCCCAAACATAAGCCCAAAACATAAATGAAGTAAAGGGAATGAGAAATGACTAAACAAGCATAAGTATATGAAGGCAAAAGGAGAAGAAGTCTATGGCAGCTTCCACCCTGTGCACGTCCTCCAAATGCTCGAGTCTTTGGTACCTGCCGTTTTGGGACATGGAAAGGAAAGTAACGGCTGAGCATAACGCTCAGTGCACGGATATTCAAGCATGAAATGAATAATATAAGCATGTAAAACATATAGCAGCGAAAATGAATAAGTCCTGGAAATCCCGATAATAACTTAATAAAACTGGTTTTATAGTTTGAAAAGCCTTATGTTTATCTTATGAAAACTATTTTACATGGTAAACATTAGCCAATATAGGTCATGAAATATCAACGTGTATGAATACTTGGAGGGGTGACCTCGTCATGCAAATTAGAGGGGCTGCCTCTAATTTAATATACTGTTTGGGTAGGAGGGATCAACTCCTTATGAAGGATGCAAGGCACACACCACATTCACCTGAATAATCTGCTGAAAACATGTAAACTAGGATGCACCCATACGCTCCACATGATAATAATAATAATATGGCCAAAATCTGAAGGGACACCACGAGCTATCACTCCGTCATGGTGCAGTCATAGCACTGGTGCCTCCAGTGTTATGGTTATGGTACCTCCATAACTAGGTGAAACTGGTCATGCATGTATATGACTTTAGGTATCTAATTAAACATAAGCAATCAAAACATATAAAACATATACTTGGGAAAACAGTTGGCTGCATACGGGAAATCCTAATAAGGAAGAATGTCCATACTGAAAGGACGAAGAATCCATACCTTGTGTCCAGTGAACGAAGAAGACGAACGGAAGAGAGTTATACTTCGATCTCACTAATGCTACATAGATAATATACGTGTATAAGTATTCTGATTACTAAGTACGTAACTGGTTTTATATCATGTCTTAGTTTGTTTTATATGTCCATGTCTTGTTTTACTGATTCTAACGTTATGCAGTGTTTATCATGTATTATGTCTATTCTGATTAAGTATTACTTGTATTTCTTGTATTATTATACTTGTTGTGCAATAATAAGTAACTTTCCGAAAATAGCAGGTTTCCTAAAATAGAAAGTTTTCTAAAATAGAAAGTTTTCAAAAATAGATTTAATTCTTAAAATAGAATGGTTTCTAAAAATAGAAAGTTTCCATAAATAGATTAGCTGCTTAAAATAGATAAGTTTCTAAAATAGAAAGTTTCCATATTTAGAAATAAGCTAAATTAATAAGCTAAATAATATAAGCTTAGTTTTACTGATTAAGTATACTAAGTCATGTGATTAATAGTATAGTTTATTAATTAATACTTGCAAATTACATAAACTATAGGTTATAGGATTTAATTAAATATAACCTGATTTAATTAAATTAAGTGTATAAAATACTTAGGTTAAAACATGTATTAATATTAATATTAATATAACCTAAGTCATGATAGTTAATTAATTATAAGTCATGCTTTAATAATTAGTTAATTAGTATAGTCTAAATTAAATAATAAAATACTTAGGTTAAAATCATGTATTATTAATTAATAATAATAAACCTAAGTCCATGTTTTAATTAAATTAATTTTATAACAAGTTAAATTAATTTAACTAATATTGTAATTTTAAGTCATGTTTTATTAATTTAATTACCTTGTAAATTAATATACATGTAAAGCTAATTAAACTTATAAAAATAATAACCTGAATCCATGTATTATTTTATTAAAACGTGTCATAAACTGAACCCGTGAAAAACCCGTGAACCCGTGTTGTGTTTACATATAAGCCAAACGAAACAGCCTCCTTAACTTTCTTAAAACCCATAGACAAACAGTCCCTTAACTGTTTATTAAACCCATAGCCAAACACCCCCTAATATGCCAGTTTTCCCCTGGTAGTGATATTACTGCCACCGGAAGTAGCCGGTTTCCCCTGCCTGTTATAATTTCCCACCGAGAGCATAAAGCTCTCGGTTCCCACTGCCAGAACAAACACCCTGCGGGGGTTCCCACTGATAGCACAAACCACACCCCTGTTGGGGTTGTGTTGCCCCCGTCTGAACAAAAACCTAGCCAATACCCATCTAGGGTTGCGGCTAGTGACTGACTTTTACCACCGAGACCATAGATGGTCTCAGTTTGTGTGCCAATCGAACACAGCAACAACCAAACGACATCCCACATTAATACACTGATTTTTTTTAGCATGATTTCGAGGTTTTGAAAGGTTCTTGTTCATTTGTAATTAACTAAAACTAAACAAACAAATTGGTGTTTACCTTTTATTCGTGTAGGGTTTTTAGGAGAAATAGATCACGAATCCACCCTGATTCTTTGGACTGAAAAACTATTGGTTGTTCGTGATCTGCTGTTTCATACGTCACCAGGGAGGAGTCACAAAAAAAAGAAAGTGACGGCTGGTTTTATGTTTTAGGGTTTTGGAGTTTTATTGTCTAAAAGGAAAATAAACACTCCCTCCCGTCTATGTATTCTTTTTAGTCGGTTCTTCCCACAAATGGGCCTTGGCCCAAGTCTTCCTTATTGTCCTTTCTTGTCTAAACGGCCCAACAAAAAACATAGAACCTTTGTTTAATAATTCGCGTTTAATTAAATTCGTACCCGGGTTCGTGTATTTTAATGTCGTGATTTATCTTAGTGGTGATTTCACATGTCATACGTAGTATTAATTTACGTCATTACCTGTCGTGTTTAATTAACTACGTAAACGTGTTCGTGTATTTAAACGTTCACATTATAATTATAATACGTAATGATTATTTATATATACGTGGTTCACATGATTGTGTTTTAGATATTCGTGATTATTTATGTTCGTGATTTCATGTTCGTGATTATAATTATTGTTGGTAATAATTATCGTGTCTTAATCCGTATTAAATACTTATCGTGTAATAACCCGTACGTAATACCTGTAATTAATATTCGTGAAACGTAAACATGTTATATATGGTAAGTTTTAATCATGTACGTACGATTATAAGTGTACTGTTCATGGTAAAAGCATGCGGGTTTTACAACTCTTTCCCCCTAAAAAGAATAATTCGTCCCTGAATTATAGATAAAGTAAACTGAAAGAAAAACATACTCGAATCAAACTGAGAGGGTATGTAAGATCAAACGGAGTATCAGTTAGGAATACATACGTGGAACGTGACATGTCTTGAAAAAAAGGACATGGAACGTGACGTGACCAAAAGAGTCTTACTGAATTATGGAAGAATGAAAGGATAAAATCCGAATGGACTCGTCCATTTCCAAGTGGCTTCCCTCTCGGAATGGTTCCGCCACAAGATCTTAACACAAATGATAAATCCTGGTCCTCCTGACCTTGACTTGAAAACACGAAGAGTTCATGGTAATCAACGTCAGATAGATCCCCTGAATTTGATCGAGGAAATAAGAATTAACGTGCAAGGGTAACTGAAACGTTATAATGCGAAAATAATCTAACCTAACTGATAATTAGCAACGATGCGCGAGACATATTGAAACGTGGTACGTGAAAATTTTTGAACGTGATACGTAGAGATATGGTGAGTGTAGTATGAGCAAACCTATCGTGATCCATGACACGTGTAACATATCGTTAACGTGATATGAGGAACGTGGAATGAACATGACATGTGAAACATATCGTGAACATGTAATACAACTGCGGTAACGCCAAACGCTACAAAGTGAGACGTGGAATGTGACGTGAAACGTCTATCTGAGGATAGGGAGTTACACTAAACTTGAGTCTGGTCTCTCCAGTTCTTGCAAAACTTCCCAGAACGAAGATGAACGTAAAATCATAAGCCAAGATACGATCATGAACGTGAATAGTGTCATGAATGTGAGCGGGAAAGCAAGTCGTAAAATTAGAATAAAGAGCACAAAAGCGAACCTTTGTATGGTCCGTTAGCTGAGGAATTACCAAGTGATCGGATGAGCCTTGGTTGGAACATGTCTGACCAATCTGTTGGTTATGAAATCCTTGCAGATGTAAGGATTTTTTAGGCTTGATCAAACTGTTGGCAATAACCCAGATAACATCATGCTTCTTCTGAGTTTGCGTTAATCTGGTAACCAAAATCCATGGAGATCTTATCCCATTTCTGTTCGCATTTTCTGATGGTGGAGAAACATCTCAGTCTGTTGGTGTCCTATCTTAACCTGTTGGTATGACAGGTACTTAGATATGAACGTAACTGTATCTTGCTTCGAAGAAACTTGATACATAGAAGTTTGCGAAACTATGAGTCTTCGAAATTAGACTTTTCTTAGCGTAGGATTTTCTTTGAACTCCTAACGTAGTGTAGGGTTATCATCTTTACGCATAAGCCGAGTCATGATAAGATTAACCGTGGGAATCCATATGATTCAGCATGTCACTGTAATCAAACAGAATTGATATTGGAAAATTTCCAGGGTGAAATTTCTCCTGTCGTAAAATTTGCAACATAGTGCAAATATGGTCTTCCTTTTTTTTTTCTAGACCTAGAGAAAATTCAGGTTGTTCTCGATGAAAATACTGATGAATTTGTTTTTGAGTTCATGGCAACTCAATTTATTAAGTCTATAATGCTGCTAGGCATTTATGAGACCAATACAAAATCATGAATCTAGCATGACCGAGTCGTGAACGAATAACAGTAATGGAAATGTCCTACTATTTCACTCGTCACTGTTGGCAGTATGATGATGGGTCCGATCTTAAAAAAGGGTTTGACACCCTAAAGTCGATTAGACATGTTGTCAATACGTGGAGTAGAATAACGGTTATGGATGGTGATTTGTTTAAATCGACGATAGTCGACACATAATCTCATGTTACCGTCCTTCTCCTTGAAGGTTCTTCTGGAGTATATGGGAAATTTTTTGGAATAATCCGCTGGTTATGCGTAAAAGGACTTAAAGGGTCGTGTCTTAACTGAGAGCTAGAATATTTTAGCAGTAACAGCTAACAGCGCACGTGCTTGAAAAGCATGATGGAAAATCATGCTGAATATATTCAGGAGCCTGAACATTACTGTACAAAATCATGAATCGTAGCAGGGTGTGCTGCTTGTAGTCCATAATTAGGATTAAATTCAACTCGTGTTTGTCTGAGGTAATTTGTTAGAAGCTTGGATCTCATCATTAGGCTGAAGGAAAACCCCCGTATACATGTGGAATACGAATGGCGTCCTTTATGATCATGAATATATATGAAATATGGGTGCAAGAACGAATGTGTCATCGAGCAACGTGACAGATCTCACTGATGCGCCGGTGATGGTATAGAAATTCTTGTGGCCTGATTAATACATGGCACAACAAAATGGATATAACCCTTGGAGGGTACCCTGAAATTCTTAGGGATGTTCCAGAATTGGACGTGAGTCATGTGTCTTGACTCGTGTCTTGGGAAATATAAGCATGACATGTGTCTTGGTTGGTGTCCTGACATGTGTCTTCAAAAAGTATACGTGAGACATGTGTCTTGACTGATGTCTTGACATGTGTCTCGAGATGCAAAACAAATAGAACTACAACTATTAGGTTATTATGCCAAGATTGGCGGATCTGTTGGACTACTGATCCTTTGTATTTCTGATCACGTCCGTGGCCGGAGCTTCGATTGCGATTGCTAGGATAGTTGCTGTCATAGTAATGGTTACTATCGTCTTGTCTGTCAGTTCCATGACGGTCATTCTCATGACTGTGATTCATGTAACTATTCAGCTGAGTGGCCAGCTGGCACCGGTTCTCACTCATATGACTGAAACGAAAACTGAATGACGTGACATGTAACTAAGAATTAGGGACAATGATTGATGGAAATCGTCTGGTGGTGAAGCATCCTCTCGTCCGATCGCTTTGATCTAACGCCTTTGTCTTTGTATTGTAAGATCTCTAGGTTGTGAACAACATCAACATCTCGTAGCGTCTCTAAAATAATAAGCAGCATCAACTTTCGTAACATCTCCAAGTTATGAGCGGCTTCAGCAATCTTGTAGAGTATCAGCAAGTGGAGTACACATGAGATGATTTAGAATCGTCTAGCGAATACTCGTGGAGCCTTGCAAGTAAAGTACACATGGATTAAGGTACGTGTAATACACATGGAATACGGTACATGGGGTACACATGGAATGCACATGAAATTATCGGTATGGGGTCGATCATCGAACATGATTTTAAAGGAAAATAATTGGTTAAACAGTTAGAAAGACCATCATGATAACCTGGCAATGCCAGTATATACCTCATTCTGGTTGTATAGAGAAACGCTAACGTGTGGTTAAACGAATTTCAACGATGATTTTCCTAAAAGCATGATTAATGAAAACCAACCATGACTATCATGAAAGCAGGATTTAAATGAATTCCAACAGTGTCTTGCATGAAGCATAAACAAGAAAAGAGACATAAGACATAATCAACATGGAGACGAAATCATCAGGATATAATATGAAACGACTTAACATGAAAGAGTATACAACATAATCAGCGTGAAACTGAAGTTAACCATGACAGTATGAAACATAGTAACTTATGAGGGGACATAAAAAAATTTATGCCAATAAATCATGAGAAAAATTTTATGCATGAACAACAGTGCAAGAATGCATCATGCAGTTTATAAAAACCTTTATATGAGCGAGGGTAAACGCCAATGGTCAATTTACCCAAAACAAAAGACATGGCGAGGGGACGTGATAGTTGTATTTTTTACGTCTTTTAGGAAAAAGAGCGTAATTAGGGTAAGTACGACGATTTAGGAAAATCGTGCACAAATGACCCAAAGTGGGGATCGTTCTCAAGGAGGCTTGGTGTGTGTGTTAAGAAATGATTAACTTTGTGATTATATGATTATGAGAAAGAAAATAGAAATGGGATAAGAAGAGATTGACGGTTACGATTAAGGATTAAACTAAGACGAAAGAGTCGTACACGTAAAATCGTAAAAAGCACCAAAATTAAAAATTTATCCTAAAAATCCCTAAAAATGATTAAAAATCCACTAAAATATTATAAGGGTTTACAAAAAATCAAAACTTGCTAAAACCTTTTAATTAATTAATTATTAATTTTTTAATGCTAATTAAAGCCCTAAAAATCAAAATTAACTAATAAAAAGTCCAAATCAAGATCTTAAAGTTTGTAACCTTTAAAATAACCATTTTTCTAAATTTTAAAACCACTAAAAACTATTTTTAAACAATTAAAAATTAATAAAAACTATAAAAACATAAAATAATTCTAGAAAATAAGTGAAAGACCCTAAAAATATTTGGAAAGTTGTAAAATTCCTAATTAAGTGTCTAGAGTCTAGGAAAAATATAAAAATTTAGAAAATCATACTTTTAATTTTTAATAATAAAATAATATTAAAATATTAATAAAAGTCCAAAAATCCTAAAAAATTATAAAAAGTTGCAAACTAGCTAATTTTAATCTAAATAACACAGATATGAAGTTGAAATGACCTAAATACCATTAATGGGCCTAGAAAATGGGTCAAAGTCCAAACAGTCCCTTAATGGGCTTAGAATTGGCCCAATAAGAAAAAGTGGCCCAAATTAGCCCAAAAACCACTACTTGACTCAAAATTCGATTATGAACAACTTTTCCAAAGGCCCAAGAGCTGAAAATGTGATATAAGCTAGCTTATTACCAACAGCTTATTCTTAATGGGCTTTTTGGCCCATTAAGCCATAAGTTGATGCCATAAGCTGAAATTAAACACACAAGCTTCTCTTGACCTAATTAAGACTTTTGTAAAAAGAAATTTGAAATAAGCCAAAGGAATAAGCCTGAAAAGGCAAAAAGCAATTTACAGAAAACGACAAAATAGTCGTTTTTGAGTTCTAGGCTATCCCAAGAGTTGATTCAAATTGCAAAAGCTTTCAAATGACTTAACTAAGCTTAATCAACAAAATTTTTTCAAATAAGTTGACTCAATAAGTTGGAAAAAGCAAATAAGCACTTATGAAAAAGTCAAATAAGTTGGTTTTCTAGCAAAAAGTCAAAGTCAAAGTCTAATAAGCTCCAGTTCAATCAAATAGGTCAAATAACGAAGATCTATCACAAAAAAATAAGTTTTTGCAGGTCTGGATAAGCCAAAATGGCTTATTGATAAGCTGAAAGCAGATTAACACTAGCAGGGGCTAGTTTTGGGTGTTGAGCAGTGGAAACTTTTTCCACTGCTTGACTTGTTGACTTTTTTTGTCTTTAGTGACTTTTTTGGAGATTCAGGTTACACAAAGGCACCCAATTGATCAGTGGATCAAGAGGAGTCAAACGCAACAAAGAAATCACAATCAACAAAAGCCAATGAGTACAGTTTAATCAATCAATCACCAGATCTGACACAGACATGAACACTTAAGCAGTTGAGGTTCAATAAGCACTTATAGCATAATTTCGCCAGCTAAACTTAACCAAATGCATACACAAGCAATATTAAACTTAAATAAGCAAGTCTAAACAGGTTTCATGCATTGATTCAAAGTATTAAGCAAGATTTAAGCACTTAAAGTTACTGATGAACACAAGAACATGCAGTTTTCACTTTTGCTGATGCAATTAACCAACAAGCCAGATTCAACCACTCAAATCTATCACATATGATATATTAATGAAGTTTTAACAACTTTTAACCCTAATCATGCATAAATTCTAGATTTTCCCAAAATCTTAGGTAAAAAACAGTTAAAATCAACTAGTTATAGCACAATGTATGATTTGAGGTTTCAAACCCAATAACTTGCAGCAAAATGCACTCAACCAAGTGTTTATCAGATACAAAGCACAAACTCAAACCTCTAACCACAAAATAGCAACCTATGATTCAAGACAGGTAATCCCAAACACCCTTTTAATTTTTCAAATCAATATTTTCAAATCAAAACAGCATTCCAAGGTTACCCAAGCCCAAATCAACACAATAACAGATGAGATAAACAGATTAGAACAAGATTAAGCCACAAAATTCACAAGAACACAAGCAACACTCAAATATCACAAATATCCAATATTTTATCAGATTTTGAGATTAAGGGTGTGTACCTCAAGGATGTACATCCACACCCACGAATTTTGAGCTTATGTACTAGCAAGAACAAGTACAAGCTTCCACAACAAAGCCTGCTAAGAATCAACAAAGTTAGAAGGAAGAATATCAAAACAGAAAGGTGACTTTTTGGAAAATTAACTTGATTAATGCAACTTCTTGTACCCACTCTTGATTATCCCCAAGGTATAAGCTTCACAACACCTTAATATCACAATTAGGGTGCTATGATCAGCTTATATCCCCAAAAATTCCAAGATGTACCAAGAATCTTAGCAAAATATCAAATTTTAGTCCAATGTGTAATTTCTTACACAAGGTTTACAAACACGTTTTAGTGTTCAATTTTAGTTAACATATAACATAAACAAGCATAGATTTATATGGCACTTGGTCTTTCTTCAACAAACTCAAACACAATTTCATAAAACTGAAAGTAGGATTTACAGGTTTGTGAACAAGGAAAAACCAAAAGCAAAGTGAAAATGTTGCACCCTAAGGCCTTTATATAGGCTACAAGTTATCTAGGAAAGCTGAAAAAACATAAACCCTAGCCAATGAAGTTCCAAATTTTCCCTTTGAAGTTTGAACTCTTGGAGAATCATGTGACTGATTTTTGTTGTCTTGTGGTAGCTGGCAAGTGAAAAGTTGATCTAATGGCTTGTATTAAGCTTGAAATGTAAGCTGGATCCTTGGACGTTGGATGACTGTCCAAAATTTGGCAGTTAGCTCAAAGGTGTAGCAGGGGAATCTCATGTGGGGTTCCTTGGTGATGTAGCATGTGTTTTTGGTGTTGGTTTATGATTAAGGGGTCACCAATCACTAATCTGGAAGGTTTTGTGGGTTAATTGTTACACAATTAAGAAAACCCAAATTTCGTATGAACACTAAGAACAACTCATTTGATCTTTGTTATGGGTTTAAGAGATGTTTAGCGCCAGTTTATATTATTAATTAACTTTTGAAAAGTTAGTTAATAAAACGGTGAGTGGAGTGTGACATGGCCAAGGGATGAGTTGTGATTGGCTGGCTGGAGTTAGTGGGGCACGTGTCACCCCCTCACTGGTCTAGGTAACTTTCTTGTCTCCCACATTTAACCCCTCATCTTTTATTTTCCTTCCACTTTGTAAATAATTGCCTAAATCCGGATTCCCTTTGTATTCAAACTTTTCATTTTCACACTTTTGCCCCAAATACTTTTCAAAAGTATTTTCAGGGGTAATTCTTGCCATTTTGTGATTCTTGAAGGACTGTTTTGGCATTTTCTTGATTGATAATGGTCTTGACTTGTATGATTGACCTTTTGGAGGACTGAAATTGCCAAGTCATGATTGACGAGGGACCATTTTTGCCATTTCTTCAAAGTCAGGGGTCCTTTTTGCAATTTTGATATTTTCAAAGGACCAAACTTGTAATTCTTGTAACTTGGAGTCCTTCTTGGTATGTTTGACTTTGAGGAGGATAAATATTGACATTTTAGTTTTGCTGAGGGACTAAAATTGCCAATTCTTCAAAGTAGAGGGCCCTTTTTGCAATTTTGACAAACTTTAGGGACCAATCTTGTAATTATGAAGATACAAGGGTATAAAGTGTCAATTCTTCCATATTGGAGGACCCTTCTTCATAAATCTTCAAATCTTCAAGGGTTTTCTTGGGAAAATCTTCATTAGGGCTATGCGGCTTCGTTTCTCGTGTTCGTTTTTGCATGATTCTTGTGATCTTTTGTCATTTTCTCAATATCCGTACCTAAAATACACAAGCAACAAACACAAGCAACAAACACAAGCATATATATGGGTATTTTGATGATATTTAATGCATTTTAAGCCCTTTTTGGACGATGAGACTATGTATAAAAGCAGTCTCATCACTCCTCCATACTAAACCATTGCCGTAACCTCACGCAATGCTAGAATAAAGTATCATAGCATCTCCAAAATTCATTTTTATTCACTTTATTGAACGATAAACTAGCTATACTACTACTATTACTTCTACTACTTGCGTTTTAGACATAATGTATGATTTTCATCGCAAAATGGGACGTTTAGGTTCATGGAATAAGAACACGTGAATGCTTCGTTAGAAATAATTTCATCGTCCTCGATTTTCACCCCAATTCCATGTCAAGCGTGCAAAGAGATCATTATCATTATAAGTTAGTAATGCTAACACTACTCATATGCCCTAATCACGTACTTATCCTCCCAATTTCCTAAGTTGTATCTCTTATATTTTATTATGTCTTGAATGTTTCACGAGGATACATTGTTTGACTTATGCGATAATAGAGATTTAGGTCTAAAAATAGAGTCCTAACGGTATAACCAAAACCATCAAATCAATAACCCCTCCTAATAGACAACGATGTCAAAAAATTAAGTCAACAAGAAGGATCGATAAACACGGTTTTATAACGGTTTTGAACATGAGACTTATTACCAAGACTTTTATACGCCCCCTAACGGAAGGGCCTTATTATCTTTGGTTTACCTCCATCTTTTATTCAACTTCGCCATGAAGCTTTTATTATGACTTTGGTCTTGCCTTGCCTTTTATTATCCACCTCATCGGTAGTTTTATTAGCCAAAGACGTATATCCTCACGCTAAGGCGAATTTTGGATCTTTAAAGCTTCAAAGATTAAGGCTTGATTCACTTTCAATTTTGCATAGATTTTTTGGCCTTGTGGGGCTTCAAATTGTTTGCTTGATTTAGGTGAGCACTTGAAATCTTATTATTGGGTGAAGCTTTTGATTATTCGGGTGCCAATACTTCAAAACCGTGACGCTGGCGATACCTTAATGTCTTCCCAATTTAATTACACGGAAGCTACTAGAAAAGACTAGAAACCCAACAATCCCAACTAAACCGCTAAGTCAATATTTATTAAGCAAAAAATATTTACAAGCGAAGGGAGAATAAGCAAACAACGAGAACACATGAGTTTTTGAAAGAATACGAGTACTCTACGTTTAGCATAGTAACTTATAATTAACCCTATCATTTCTCGTCCTCATTTAAGAGACTTAGCCTAATGTGAAGTTAAGGAATCAAAGATAAGTGCTCAACACGCATGGTCGAGTCAAAAATTACTCTTATTCTCGCCATCGGAAAACCTACATTCGTGTCTTTAAACATTTATAAAACATGAGAAAAATTTTAAAATTTGGCCATTTTTAGCCTTATTTTACAACAAAACGATAAACAAAAAGATGAACTTGGGAAAGCGGGAAGGTTTGGCAAGGCAAGTATCTATTCACCCCCATACTAAAGTTAAACATTGTCCTCAATGTTTCGAGTCTAGGGGTGCAAACACCCCCATACTAGAGACATAGTCGAATGCCTAATCTAGCATGGAAAGGGTGTAACCGTTAAATTTAAAGCCGTTTATGAAGTGTGCTATAATCCTAAGGTTAGAACATCAAAGGATATATCATGGATATTGAGAAAGTATTCAAAGCAAACGATCGAGTGCTCTCATAAAACGAACACGAGAGGCTCCAATCGTAAAGATCATGATCATCTAAAATCCACAATTCACAAACAACCACGGAACAAAGGTTAGAAGGTCACAAATACCCACACGTTACTACATTAGAAAGCGATAATATGTACATAGGATAAGCATGGGACTCCCCCACGAGGCACCTCGTTTTTGATTACCGAGTCATGAGCTCGACTCGATCCCCTCAATACTAATTATCATTGGGGAAGGTGATTTGGTCGAGGTAGTTCAAGGATGGAACTTCCCCGCCAAAGTAGTGCTTCAACCTATGTCCATTCACCTTGAAATTGGGGCCATCATTTTGAGCTAGCTCGATGGTCCCATATGGAAAAACTTGAGTCACGGTGAATGGACCGGACCAACGGGATTTCAACTTATTGGAAAAGATTTTCAAACGAGAATTAAAAAGCAAAACTTGATCCCCAATGTTAAAAACCCGGTTTTTAATTTTAGAATCATGCAACTTTTTAGTCTTTTCTTTATAAATCAATGAATTTTCATAAGCAATATCTCTTAATTCATCCAATTCATTTAATTGCATTTTCCGGTGTTTTTCCGCGGTCTCCATGTCATCATTACAATGCTTTAGGGCCCAATAAGCCTTGTGTTCCAATTCAATTGGCAAGTGACAACTTTTCTTATACACAAGCTTATAGGGAGTGCACCCAATGGACGTCTTATGAGCGGTCCTAAAGGCCCATAAAGCATCGTCCAACTTATTCGACCAAGATTATCGGTTTTCCCCAACGGATCTCTCCAAGATCCTTTTCAACGCTCGGTTTGAAACCTCGACTTGCCCACTCGTTTGTGGGTGATAAGCCGTAGAAAGCCGATGTGCAACCCCATATTTCCTTAGGACCCTTTCGAATTGGTCATTACAAAAATGGGTTCCACGATCGCTTATGATCGCACGAGGGGTCCCAAACCGAGAAAATAAGCTTTTCTAAAACTTGACTACCACACGAGCATCATTGGTGGGCAAAGCCTTAGCTTCCACCCACTTAGATAGGTAGTCAACCGCGACAAAGATGTACTTATTACGACGAGATGATAGGAACGGCCCCATAAAGTCGATGCCCCAAACGTCAAAGATCTCACACACTTGGATGATATTTTGTGGCCTTTCATATTTTTGTGAGGCTTTTCCTTGTCGTTGGCATGAGTCACATGACTTCACAAGCTCATGTGCATCTCGGTATATAGTAGGCCAAAAGAAGCCGGCATCAAACACCTTGGTGACCACCCGTGGGTCCCTCGTGACAAGCTCTAAAGATATTAGAAGCACCATGGTGACCACCCGTGGGTCCCTCGTGACAAGCTCTAAAGATATTAGAAGCTTCGTTACCAAAGACACAACGTCGGATGATTTGATCCACACAAGTTCGAAACAAGTAAGGGTCGTTCCAAAAGTGAACTTGACGTCACGAAAGAATTTTCGTTTTTCTTGAGTCGTCATACCCTTGATGATGAAGTTTCCCGCATGGTAATTTGCAAAGTCCGCAAACCATGGGGTGGAAGAATCAAGCTTAGAATTCACTACGCCAAGTGTCTCGAGCGGAAATGTTTCGGTGATTTCCTTGGGTTCGTAAACACTTTGGTGAGGATCTTCCAAATGAGAAAGATGATCGGCCGCTAGATTCTCGGCTCCTTTTTTGTCAACAATTTTGTGATCAAATTCTTGAAGGAGGAGAATCCAACGAAGTAATCTTGGCTTAGCATCTTGTTTAGCCATAAGATACTTGATAGCCGAATGATCCGTATACACTATGCATTTCGTCAAGACGAGATAAGGTCGAAATTTCTCAAATGCATACACCACGGCAAGGAACTCGTTCTCCGTTGTAGTGTATTTAAGTTGAGCCTCGGTCATCGTCTTGCTAGCATAGTGAATAGGCAAGAAGTGCTTGTCATGATGTTGACCCAATACGGCCCCAATAGCATAGTCACTAGCATCACACATGAGCTAAAATGGGAGGTTCCAATTAGGAGCAACAAGAATGGGAGCTTCGATAAGTTTCCTCTTAAGGATTTCAAAGGCTCATACATAATATTCGTCAAAGACAAAACGTGCCTATTTTTCAAGAAGATGTGTAATAGGTCGAGAGATCTTTGAAAAATCCTTGATGAATCGACGATAAAAGCCCGCATGGCCTAGGAAACTCCTAACTCCCTTAACGGTTTTGGGATGAGGTAATTTGGCGATGACGTCTACCTTAGCTTGATCTACCTCAATCCCCGCTTTCGAAACCTTGTGCCCTAAGACGATTCCACTTTTAACCATAAAATGACACTTTTCCCAATTGAGCACAAGGTTGGTTTCCTCACAACGCTTCAACATTCTCTCAAGATTAGACAAACACAAAGTGAACGAATTACCAAACACGGAAAAGTCATCCATGAAGACTTCCATCGTCTTCTCGATCATATCATGAAAAATAGCCATCATACACCTTTGAAAGGTTCCCGGTGCATTACAAAGTCCGAATGGCATTCTACGATAGGCAAACGTTCCATATGGACACGTAAACGTAGTTTTTTCTTGATCACGAGGATCGATGGGGATTTGGAAGTAACCGGAAAAACCATCTAAAAAGCAATAGAAATCGTTTCCCGCAAGACGCTCCAACATTTGGTCCATGAAGGGCAAGGGAAAATGGTATTTAAGAGTGGCTTCATTCAACTTACAATAGTCAATGCACACTCTCCATCCACTCACGAGTCTAGTGGGAATTAACTCGTTGGCATCGTTTGGCACAACGGTCATTCCTCCCTTCTTAGGGACACAATGAATAGGACTCACCCAAGGGCTATCGGAAATAGGGTAAATCATTCCCGCGTCAAGGAGTTTAAGGACTTCCTTTTTGATGACGTCGTGAATTTTAGGGTTCACCCTCCTTTGATATTGGATTGCGGGCTTGTAATCCTCCTCCATTAAGATTTTGTGGGTACAAAATTTGGGATCGATTCCCTTAATGTCAGATAACCTCCACGCAATTGCCCCTTTGTGATCCTTTAGAACATCGACAAGTGCGGTTTTTTCATCATCCGAAAGTTCCTTCGCAATAATAACTGGCAATTTGTCGCCCTCCTCCAAATAGACATATTCGAGATGAGGAGGTAAATCTTTCAACTCGAGGATAGGTGGTTCCTCAATTGAAGATTTGGGCTCGATACTCATAACCTCCTATGGTGGAGGAAATGGGAAATCGTTAAGGAAATCCTTGATAATCGAGAAGTCCTCATCGTTGTCGAGGTCTTCGTTACAAGTACGTGGAACATCGAATTCTTCCAACGTAAAACCACCACCTTCAAATGGAGTGAAGGTTGGTGTTGATTTATCAAGAATGGGATCTAACATAGTGGGATTGCCACTATTTTCATCATCACCAAAACCTAGAACTTCTTGTGAAAATTCCTCGCAAACCACGTCAATCATATCAACGAGGTTTATGGTTGCAACGGAATAAACATGAGAAATTTGAGAGTTTTGAGTTGCGTTTATAACAAGTTCCTCATCGTTGAAACGTAAGGTGATCTTTCTAGCAAGCCATAGACATATCTAAAAACGAACGACCTAAAATGAGAGGAACTTGAGGATCCGTGGGAATATCGACAACGATAAAGTCTACCGGATAATAGAACTTTTCCACTTTCACAAAACGTCTTCACCCAATCCACATGCGGGAATCGTAGAATGGTCGGCCAACTCGATAGACATTAGTGAAGGAGTAAGATTAGGAAGATTGAGGGACTTGAAGATTGCAAGTGGCATCAAGTTAATGCTAGCACCAAGATCGGCCAAGGCAAAGCATTCTTCCATATCTTGGATTGCACAAGGGATCAAAAATTTACCGGGATCACCGACTTTTTGAGGTATGCGATTAAGATAAACCGATGAACAACTAGACAATTGATGCAATTTCTCCTTGTTGTTCAACATACTTTTAAAGTTAGCGGCAAATCGAGGCATCATGACCAAAGCATCGGCGAAACTCACATTAAAGTGCAAATCACGAAACATTTTCATAAAAAGCTCAAATTGGTAATTGTCGCGCTCTTGTCGTTTCTCCTTTCTAAGTCTCGATGGATAGGGCAAAGGTGGTGTGTGTTGAGGCATAGGCATAGCCTTTGGAATCTCGGGTTCCAAGGTTGGTAATGGGTCAACCGTAGGTGTGGCATGAGCGGTACTTCGTGGGATTAGGACATGCTCCTTTTGGACCACCACCTTGGGTTCTTCCTCAATTGCTTCCTCCATAGGAGCAATCGGTTGAGGAGTCGGTTCCTTAAGTGTCTTACCACTACGTGTGGTAATCACTTTCGTCTCACCCTTAGGGTTTGATACAGTGTTGCTAGGAAGACTACTCGAAGACGGTTTACACATAATTGCCTCAAACATAGATGAAATTTTATCCTCAAACATGGATTGCCTCTTCTCGGCCTTAATCATCTCTTACTTATTTTCATGTTGCCCTTGTTCCATTTTTTGCTGGTTTTGTTGTAACCTTGTTACATTTCCTTCCATTTTGTTGGTATAGATTTTAAGCTCATTTGCTAACTCATTTTTCAACTCTTTCTTCAAGTCGTTCTTAAACTCGGATCTTAGGCTAATGACTTCTCTTTGAATGTTGTCAAACCTAGCATCGTTCCCATTAGCGTATTTAACAAATTCAATTGGAAGATCTTTCAAAGTTTGCAAACTTTTGTTGTTGTTTTGAAAATCATTTTGATTTTTGTTTGAAACTTGATTATTAGCCCCTTGATTACCATAGTTTCCCTTGTTGTAATTGTTTTTGAAACCAACTTGATTGTTGCGATAGTTGTTGTTAGCATTTTGATTTGAACCAAAACCCGGTGGAGTCAATTGATTAGAGCGGGTAACTTGACCGTTTTGGTTGTAAGTTCCCGTGGCCGCGTAGGCACTCGAAGTGTTACCACCGTTGGTAATGCACTCGGAGAAATCATGACCTCCACCACAATACATGCATGAAACCTCAACCGCTTTAGCCGTAGCGGGAGCACTTGGTTCTCCAACTTTGAACTCAATCAAAAGACCTTTAAGCTTATCCAAGATTTTGTTTTCCAAGTTCGCCTCAATTTGGCAAGCATCGATGGTAGTAGACAAAGAAGGTGAAGCCGAAGACGAAGCCTTACGAACACTAGACGTGCTATGAGGACTATACACCTTAGATCTATTCTCAATTATCACCAAAGCTTCCTCAACCGTTTTACACGAAAAATTACCACCCGCGGCGGCATTAAGATAATCCCTTTCATGATCATTAAGTCCATTATAAAACGTGTCAATTGGATGCAAATCAGAAAAACCGTGATGAGGACACTCATGTAACATTTCCTTAAACCTATTCCAAGCCGTTGAAAAACTTTCATTAAATTCTTGTGAAAATTTTGAAATCTCGTTTTTCAAATGCGTAGTCTTAGAGGGCGGAAACAATTGGTTCAAAAACTTAGACACGAGATCCTTCCACGTCAATATAGAATTGGGTGGCTCTTTCTCTAACCAAATTTTAGCGGGCCCCGCTAAGGAATACGGAAAAAGCATCATCTTAATCGAGTCATTAGCAACATCCTTAAACTTGCAAGTGGCGGTAAGACGATTGAATTGGCGGATATGGTTGTGTGGATTTTCCTTCTCATCACCACGAAATTTGTTGTTTTGGATCATCGACAACAAACCCGATTTCACTTCAAAATTCTCCGCAAGGATAGCGGGAATCACAATAGCCTCTCCATAACCCTCGGTGGGTGCTTGAAGTAACTCCATCATAGTACGATTCGCCATGGTTGGTTCTTTCTCTACAATGGGTTCGACAATGGGAGATTCTTCACTAGAAGATGTTTGGTTTCCTTCCTTTTGACGACGTTTACGTGTACGTATTGCTTTGGAGCGAGTTTGCATAAACGTCACGTACAACGAGGGGATGAGCAAAGAAGATTCTTTTTGGTGTTTTGTATTTTTCTAATTTTTTGTGGTTTTTGATTGTTTTTACTTTTTTGGATTTTTGTGATTGTATTAGGTAGACCAAAATATACAAATCTCCTCCTTAATCAAATCTTTCGATTAAAGAAGCCTCAAGGAATGAAAACGATCACGTGAAGTGAACGCCTTCGATGACTTTAGAACGTTGGTGGAACACCAAAACGTTCAAGAGAGTTTAATAAAATGTAACCAAGAAAGTATATATGATACTTAATAATACTTTGGGCGGCAAAACCCTCGATTAGCTCTCAAAATCAAATACTCACAAGCAAGCGGGGAAACGAGGCGGCGCGAAGCACTTAAGAGCCTTTTTCCTTAGGATATATTTTATAATATCCGCCTTATACCCACCTTATAGTTTGTATTTTTTAAAATCGAGCTTCACGAAAGTATTTATCTATTTTTGCCTTTCTTTCTTGTTTGAGATTCGAATACAATGATTGGGTAATGACCTCCCAAGTCAAGGTTGTGTTTTCACACTTTTGTAGTACTTGTGAATTTATTGTTCTACGTATACAATATATTAATAATATTCACACAAAAACGAAAAATCGATAATACGTATTAGTAGAGTGCTACTAATACAAATACTATTATGGTTAGTATATAAAAACAACAATGTCCAAATCAAAACACAACACGCCTCCCCGGCAGCGGCGCCAAAATGATAGTTGTATTTTTTTACGTCTTTTAGGAAAAAGAGCGTAATTAGGGTAAGTACGACGATTTAGGAAAATCGTGCACAAATGACCCAAAGTGGGGATCGTTCTCAAGGAGGCTTGGTGTGTGTGTTAAGAAATGATTAACTTTGTGATTATATGATTATGAGAAAGAAAATAGAAATGGGATAAGAAGAGATTGACGGTTACGATTAAGGATTAAACTAAGACGAAAGAGTCGTACACGTAAAATCGTAAAAAGCACCAAAATTAAAAATTTATCCTAAAAATGACTAAAAATCCACTAAAATATTCTAAGGGTTTACAAAAAAATCAAAACTTGCTAAAACCTTTTAATTAATTAATTATTAATTTTTTAATGCTAATTAAAGCCCTAAAAATCAATATTAACTAATAAAAAGTCCAAATCAAGATCTTAAAGTTTGTAAACCTTTAAAATAACCTAATTAAGGTAAAATGTATTTTTCTAGATTTTAAAACCACTAAAAACTATTTTTAAACAATTAAAATTATTAAAAACTATAAAAACTTAAAATAATTCTAGAAAATAACTGAAAGACCCTAAAAATATTTGGAAAGTTGTAAAATTCCTAATTAAGTGTCTAGAGTCTAGGAAAAATATAAAACTTAGAAAATCAGACTTTTAATTTTTAATAATAAAATAATATTAAAATATTAATAAAAGTCCAAAAATCCTAAAAAATTCTAAAAAATTCTAAAAAGTTGCAAACTAGCTAATTCTAACCTAAATAACACAGAAATGAAGTTGAAATTACCTAAATACCCTTAATGGGCCTAGAAAATGGGCCAAAGTCCAAACAATCCCTTAATGGGCTTAGAATTGGCCCAATAAGAAAACGTGGCCCAATATAGCCTAAAAACCACTACTTGACTCAAAATTAGATTCTGAACAACTTTTTTCAAAGGCCCAAGAGCTGAAAATGTGATATAAGCTAGCTTATTACCAACAGCTTATTCTTAATGGGCTTTTTGGCCCATTAAGCCATAAGTCGATGCCATAAGCTGAAATTAAACACACAAGCTTCTCTTGACCTAATTAAGACTTTTGTAAAAAATTTGAAATAAGCCAAAGGAATAAGCCTGAAAATGCAAAAAGCAATCTACAAAAAATGACAAAATGGTCGTTTTTGAGTTCTAGGCTATCCCAAGAGCTGATTCAAACTGCAAAAGCTTTCAAATGACTTAACTAAGATTAATAAACAAAAAATTTTCAAATAAGTTGACTCAATAAGCTGGAAAAAGCAAATAAGCACTTATGAAAAAGTCAAATAAGTTGGTTTTCTAGCAAAAAGTCAAAGTCAAAGTCTAATAAGCTCCAGTTCAATCAAATAGGTCAAATAATGAAGATCTATCACAAAAATAAGTTGTTGCAGGTCTGGATAAGCCAAAATGGCTTATTGATAAGCTGAAAGCAGATTAACACTAGCAGGGGCTAGTTTTGGGTGTTGAGCAGTGGAAACTTTTTCCACTGCTTGACGTTTTTGTCTTTAGTGACTCTTTTGGAGATTCAGGTTACACAAAGGCACCCAATTGATCAGTGGATCAAGAGGAGTCAAACACAACAAAGAAATCACAATCAACAACAGCCAATGAGTACAGTTTAATCAATCAATCACCAGATCTGACACAAACATGAACACTTAAGCAATTGAGGTTCAATAAGCACTTATAGCACAATTCAGCCAGCCAAACATAACCAAATGCATACACAAGCAATATTAAACTTAAATAAGCAAGTCTAAACAGGTTTCATGCATTGATTCAAAGTATTAAGCAAGATTCAAGCACTTAAAGTTACTGATGAACAAAAGAACATGCAGTTTTCACTTTTGCTGATGCAATTGACCAACAAGCCAGATTCAACCACTCAAATCTATCACATATGATATATTAATGAAGTTTTAACAACTTTTAACCCTAAGCATTTCTAGATTTTCCCAAAATCTTAGGTAAAAAACAGTTAAAATCAAGTAGTTATAGCACAATGTATGATTTGAGGTTTCAAACCCAATAACTTGCAGCAAAATGCACTCAACCAAGTGTTTATCATATACAAAGCACAAACTCAAACTTCTAACCACAAAATAGCAACCTATGATTCAAGACAGGTAATCCCAAACACCCTTTTAATTTTTCAAATCAATATTTTCAAATCAAAACAGCATTCCAAGGTTACCCAAGCCTAAATCAACACAATAACAGATGAGATAAACAGATTAGAACAAGATTAAGCCACAAAATTCACAAGAACACAAGCAACACTCAAATATCACGAATATCCAATATTTTATCAGATTCTGAGATTAAGGGTGTGTACCTCATGGATGTACATCCACACCCACGAATTTTGAGCTTATGTACTAGCAAGAACAAGTACAAGCTTCCACAACAAAGCCTGCTAAGAATCAACAAAGTTAGAAGCAAGAATATCAAAACAGAAAGGTGACTTTTTGGAAAATAAACTTGATTAATGCAACTTCTTGTACCCACTCTTGATTATCCCCAAGGTATAAGCTTCACAACACCTTAATATCACAATTAGGGTGCTATGATCAGCTTATATCCCCAAAAATTCCAAGATGTACCAAGAATCTTAGCAAAAATATCAAATTTTAGTCCAATGTGTAATTTCTTACACAAGGTTTACAAACATGTTTTAGAGTTCAATTTTAGTTAACATATAACATAAACAAGCATAGAATTAAATAGCACTTGGTCTTTCTTCAACAAACTCAAACACAATTTCATAAAACTAAAAGTAGGATTTACAGGTTTGTGAACAAGGAAAAACCAAAAGCAAAGTGCAAATGTTGCACCCTAAGGCCTTTATATAGGCTACAAGTTATCTAGGAAAGCTAAAAAAAACGTAAACCCTAGCTAATGAAGTTCCAAATTTGTCCTTTGAAGTTTGAACTCTTGGAGAATCATGTGACTGATTTTTGTTGTCTTGTGGTAGCTGGCAAGTGAAAAGTTGATCTAATGGCTTGTATTAAGCTTGAAATGTAAGCTGGATCCTTGGACGTTGGATGACTGTCCAAAATTTGGCAGTTAGCTCAAAGGTGTAGCAGGGGAATCTCATGTGGGGTTCCTTGGTGATGTAGCATGTGTTTTTGGTGTTGGGTTATGATTAAGGGGTCATCAATCATAATCTGGAAGGTTTTGTGGGTTAATTGTTACACAATTAAGAAAACCCAAATTTCGTATGAACACTAAGAACAACTCATTTGATCTTTGTAGATGTTTAGCGCCAGTTTATATTATTAATTAACTTTTAAAAAGTTAGTTAATAATAAACGGTGAGTGGAGTGTGACATGGCCAAGGGATGAGTTGTGATTGGCTGGCTGGAGTGAGTGGGGCACGTGTCACCCCCTCACTGGTCTAGGTAACTTTCTTGTCTCCCACATTTAACCCCTCATCTTTTATTTTCCTTCCACTTTGTAAATAATAGCCTAAATCCGGATTCCCTTTGTATTCAAACTTTTCATTTTCACACTTTTGCCCAAAATACTTTTCCAAAGTATTTTCAAGGGTAATTCTTGCCATTTTGTGATTCTTGAAGGACTGTTTTGGCATTTTCTTGATTGATAATGGTCTTGACTTGTATGATTGACCTTTTGGAGGACTGAAATTGCCAAGTCATGATTGATGAGGGACCATTTTTGCCATTTCTTCAAAGTCAAGGGTCCTTTTTGCAATTTTGATATTTTCAAAATACCAAACTTGTAATTCTTGTAACTTAGAGTCCTTCTTGGTATGTTTGACTTTAAGGAGGATAAATATTGACATTTTAGTTTTGTTGAGGGACTAAAACTGCCAATTCTTCAAAGTAGAGGGCCCTTTTTGAAATTTTGACAAACTTTAGGGACCAATCTTGTAATTATGAAGATACAAGGGTATAAAGTGTCAATTCTTCCATATTGGAGGACCCTTCTTCATAAATCTTCAAATCTTCAAGGGTTTTCTTGGGAAAATCTTCATTAGGGCTCGGTTCATTGTGCGGCTTCGTTTCCCGTGTTCGTTTTTGCATGATTCTTGTGATCTTTTGTCATTTTCTCAATATCCGTACCTAAAATACACAAGCAACAAACACAAGCATATATATGGGTATTTTGATGATATTTAATGCATTTTAAGCCCTTTTTGGACGATGAGACTATGTATAAAAGCAGTCTCATCAGGACGCCTATGGGTCGGTCCCAAAGTTAAAAGTTTCGATAAAAGCACATGCGACTAAATAGGACAAGTCCTGTACACCGTTACATAGTCATATACCTGCGACAATGATACATGGAATAAATAAATGAAACTCAGCTGTCAAAACTTAATAGAAAATTTTTTATGTGACCAATTATGAACTACTGGGTTCAGTTCACATTAGCCACAGTTCACAAGGAACATCGTGCATGAAACAATGACACGTAACTAAGTATGGATGACGGTTGTTCAGTCCATAATAGTAAAAGCAATACTGATGTAAACATCATGGTTAAAACAACAAGGTGCTGAAAACATCATGGTTAAAACAACAAGGTGCTGAAAACATAAATACATGGAATAACAAGCGTTGGCTTAGGAAGCTCCTGATGACTACCCACTAGTCACAGGTCAAGTTTTAGAGCCTACAGGTCGAAACCTGGCTCTGATACCCTAATTGTAACACCCCACTTTGATAAGTGGACCGTTACACGTAATTATGGTGTGTCATCAAAGCATGCAAGGTAATATGTACTAAAACATACATGACCATAGGAAAAACTGAAATCAAACATCGGTTCCCAAACATAAGACCAAAACATAAATAAAGTAAAGGGAATGAGAAATGACTAAACAAGCATAAGTATATAAAGGCAAAAGGAGAAGAAGTCTATGACAGCTTCCACCCTGTGCAGGTCCTCCAAATGCTCGAGTCTTGGGTACCTGCCGTTTTTGGGACATGGAAAGGAAAGTAACGGCTGAGCATAACGCTCAGTGCACGGATATTTAAGCATGAAATGAATAATATAAGCATGTAAAACATATAGCAGCAGAAATGAATAAGTCCTGGAAAACCCGGTAATAACTTAATAAAACTAGTTTTATAGTTTGAAAAGCCTTATGTTTATCTTATGAAAACTGTTTAACATGGTAACCATTAGCCAATATAGGCCATGAAATATCAACGTGCATGAATACTTGGAGGGGTGACCTCGTCATGCAAATTAGAGGGGCTGCCTCTAATTTAATATACTGTTTGGGTAGGAGGGATCAGCTCCTTGTGAAGGATGCAAGGCACACACCACATTCACCTGAATAATCTGTTGAAAACATGTAAACTAGGATGCACCCATACTCCCACATGATAATAATAATAATATGGCCAAAAGCTGAAGGGACGTAACGAGCTATCACTCCGTCTTGGTGGAGTCGTAACACTGGTGCCTCTAGTGTTATGGTTATGGTACCTCCATAACTAGGTGAAACTGGTCATGCATGTATATGAATTTAGGTATCTAATTAAACATAAGAAATCAAAGCATATAAAACATATACTAGGGAAAACAGTTGGCTGCATACGGGAAATCCTAATAAGGAAGAATGTCCATACTGAAAGGACGGAGAATCCGTACCTTGTGTCCAGTGAACGAAGAAGATGAACGGAAGATAGTCCTACTTCGATCTCACTAATGCTACATAGATAATGTACGTGTATAAGTATTCTGATTACTAAGTACGTAACTGGTTTTATATCATGTCTTAGCTTGTTTTATATGTCCATGTCTTGTTTTACTGATTCTAACGTTATGCTGTGTTTATCATGTATTCTGTCTATTCTGATTAAGTATTACTTGTATTATTATACTTGTTGTGTAATAATAAGCAACTTTCTAAAAATAGCAGGTTTCCTAAAATAGAAAGTTTCCAAAAATAGAAAGTTTCCATAAATAGATTTGATTCTTAAAATAGAATGGTTTCTAAAAATAGAAAGTTTCCATATTTAGAAATAAGCTGAATTAATAAGCTAAATAATATAAGCTTAGTTTTACTGATTAAGTATACTAAGTCATGTGATTAATAGTATAGTTTATTAATTAATACTTGCAAATTACATAAACTATAGGTTATAGGATTTAATTAAATATAACCTGATTTAATTAAATTAAGTGTATAAATTACTTAGGTTAAAACATGTATTAATATTAATATTAATATAACCTAAGTCATGATAGTTAATTAATTATAAGTCATGCTTTAATAATTAATTAATTAGTATAGTCTAAATTAAATAATAAAATACTTAGGTTAGAATCATGTATTATTAATTAATAATAATAAACCTAAGTCCATGTTTTAATTAAATTAATTATGTAACATGTTAATTAACTAATCTTGTAATTTTAAGTCATGTTTTATTAATTTAATTACCTTGTAAATTAATATACATGTAAAGCTGATTAAACTTATAAAAATAATAACCCGAATCCATGTATTATTTTATTAAAACGTGTCATAAACCGAACCCGTGAAAAACCCTTGAAACCCGTGTTGTGTTTACATATAAGCCGAACCAAACAGCCTCCTTAACTTTCTTAAAACCCATAGCCAAACAGTCCCTTAACTGTTTATTAAACCCATAGCCAAACACCCCCTAATCTGCCAGTTTTCCCCTGGCGGTGATATTACTGCCACCGGCAGTAGTCGGTTTCCCCTGCCTGTTATAATTTCCACCGAGAGCATAAAGCTCTCGGTTCCCACTGCCAGAACAAACACCCCTGCGGGGGTTCCCACTGATAGCACAAACCACACCCCTGTTGGGGCTGTGTTGCCCCCGTCTGAACAAAAACCCAGCCAATATCCATCTAGGGTTGCGGCTGGTGACTGAATTTTACCACCGAGACCATAGATGGTCTCAGTTTGTGTGCCAATCGAACACAACAACAACCAAACGACATCCCACATTAATACACTAGTTTTTTTAGCATGATTTCGAGGTTTTGAAAGGTTCTTTTTCATTTGTAATTAACTAAAACTAAACAAACAGATTGGTGATGACCTTTTATTCGTGTAGGGTTTTTAGGAGAAATAGATCACGAATCCACCCTGATTCTTTGGACTGAAAAACTATTGGTTGTTCTTGATCTGCTGTTTCATACGTCGCCAGGGAGGAGTCACAAAACAAAAAGAAAGTGACGGCTGGTTTTATGTTTTAGGGTTTTGGAGTTTTACTGTCTAAAAGGAAAATAAATACTCCCTCCCGTCTATGTATTCTTTTTAGTCGGTTCTTCCCACAAATGGGCCTTGGCCCAAGTCTTCCTTATTGTCCTTTCTTGTCTAAACGACCCAACAACAAACATAGACATTTGTTTAATAATTCGCGTTTAATTAAATGCGTACCCGGGTTCGTGTATTTTAATGTCGTGATTTATCTTAGTAGTGATTTCACATGTCATACGTAGTATTAATTTACGTCATTACCTGTCGTGTTTAATTAACTACGTAAACGTGTTCGTGTATTTAAACGTTCACATTATAATTATAATACGTAATGATTATTTATATATACGTGGTTCACATGATCGTGTTTTAGATATTCATGATTATTTACGTTCGTGATTTCATGTTCGTGATTATAATTATTGTTGGTAATAATTATCGTGTCTTAATCCGTATTAAATACTTATCGTGTAATAACACGTACGTAATACCTATAATTAATATTCGTGAAACGTAAACATGTTATATATAGTAAGTTTTAATCATGTACGTACGATTATAAGTGTACTGTTCATGGTAAAAGCATGCGGGTTTTACAAGAATAACTACAGAATACATAGTAAACAGTAAAACATGACAGAATACGTATAACAAGCTAATAACACACGGAACCAGTAAAACACATGTAATTCAGACAAATCATACACGTCCATATTTCTTATGTAGTGTTATCCGTCAAGGCGGATTAGTCTTCATCGTTTCTGTTAGCTTCTACTGGACATAAGGTACGGATTTCCCGTCCTTCAGTAAGGACAATCTCTTCCTTCATTAGAATTTCCCGTATGCAGCCAACTGTTTTCCCCAGTAGTTACAGATTAAATGCTTATGTTTTATTAGTTACCTTAGCCATATACATGCATAACCAGTTCACCTAGTTATGGAGATACCATAACCATAACACTAGAGGCACTAGTGTTATGACTTCACCACGGCGGAGTGATAGCTCGTGGCGTCCCTTTTCAGTTATTTGGCCATTATATTATTATATTATCATGTGGAGCGTACGGGTGCATCCTAGTTACATGTTTCAGTCAGGATTTTCATGGTGAATGTGGTGTGTGCCTTGCATCCTTCACAAGGAGCTGATCCCTCCTACCCATTGACCAGTTAATTAGAGGCAACCCCTCTACTTGCATGATGAGGTCTCCCTTCTAAGTATTCATGCACGTTGTTGACCTCATGACTTATATTGGCTAATTTGGTACATAAACTAATACAGATTTTCATAAGTAACATAAGCTATGTTTTTAGAACTAAAACCAGTTAACATGACAGACAACTAGGTTTTCCAGGACTTATTCATTTCCGTTGCCATTCATGCTTTATATTCTTTATATGCTTCCATACTCTATGTTTTTCCATGCTTTATTGTATATCTATGCACTGAGCGTTATGCTCAGCCGTCTACTTTTCCATGTTCCCAAACGGCAGGTACCCAAGGACGCAAGTAGGAACTTCAGAGTATGTGCATTCGGATTGGAAGCTATCCGACCTCTTTTACCTTATGCATTTATTTCCTACTTTATCATACTTTACATCTTTTGGACATTGTTTAGTCCTTTCCATTTACAGTACTTATATTGCTTGTTTGTGAGTTACTAGACTACCGATGTTTGATCCGGTATTTCTATTTATGGTCATGAATGTTTAGACATTTACCTTGCATGCTTTGATGATACGCCATAATTTACTGTAGCACTCTATCCTATTAAATGGGGTGTTACATCGTTGGTCAGATTAGTACATAAAATAGTACATTTGTTATAATGGAACAAAATGAAGAATACATGTCTATTTTATGGCTTTTACCCTAAATAAAGTTAAGGCTCAACTACATAAACAAGGGATTTGATTCATTGTTTCATAGCATTAAACCAAACAAATCTATCCCCCTCTCTCTTGGAAGTCGATGGCCAAAACACCCCCTTGGTGTTTTTAAGGTTTGTTTTTTATTAAGTATTATACTTAATCAAGATCTAGCAATCGAATGTGATTGGTTGAGGTATTGTGTGGACTAATCTTGGAGAAGATCTAACTTGATCTTTTGGTCATTGGTAATTGGGTTTAGTGTATTGGAATTAGGGTTTGGTTGGTTGATTCATTTTGGTTACTTGATCATCCGTTCTTTAACTTAAGGTATGCATTCTTTATCTTTATGTTAATTACATTATGTGATAGTTAATCGATCTTAGCCGCTGCGTTTTACTCTTGATGCATGAATACTTGATTTGTATGGTTGTAAATTCCAACAGTGGCATCATGAGCCAAATCTATGCCATGTAATCACATAAAAAACGCCTAAAACCGGTGCAAAAGGAATTATTTATGAATAGTTGATTACAATTTAATTGTAGATCTTCAATTGTTTATTTAGATATTATTAGATCCATAATTTTATGGAAAAAATAAGTTGGCATTCTTTTTTAGGTTTATAGCAAATGTTAATTACAACTACGTGTGCAATTTACGTGTTTTTCGATATGTTATGCATGTTTAAATCCATGAATCATGATTTTTAATTGTTAGAATGCATAATTTAGATTCTTAACATGTTTAGGGATTGCTATGTGATAAGAAAACGCTAATTGGATTGGTGTATGCATGCTTAAGGTGAGTTTTAAAATATTGTTTTAGGGTTGCGATTTTGACACCTAAACAGAAAATAATTTTTATAAAATAATATGTACACTCTTAAGGTCTGATTCCTAGTGGGACACTAAAAACTCGATTATGCACAACTTCTTAGTTTTGGCCAAAAGCTGAGGAAGACTTCTTCATGTCGATGTTTTGCTTGCAAAACAGAATCCACCAAAAATCTCAAAATTAGATTTTTAGATTTACTAAATTTAGTGTTAATCCCACTTTAATCCAGAACACAATATTAAGATGATATTTAGAGAGAGAAAAAGAAGAAAAGTAGAGAGAGAAACAAGAGAGAATGGAAGGTTAAAACATTACTATGAGAGAGAAAGTAAGAATGAACCAACACCCTCTTCCACACATGGAAGATGGTATATACCCATGAGCTTGGTGGGCTCATGGGCTTGTTTCTTGGGCCAGGCTTGGCTTTCACTTGGGCTTAGCGCCCCTGACTTATACAATATTAGTTTAAAGTCCAAGCCCGGTTAACCCGACTAACCTATTACAATACAAGACCTTTAACGACCAAGATGACCTATTACATTCTTGTTTGACTATATAAAATATAGGACTAACAATCTCCCCCAATGTATCGGTCATCTTTAAATACATAACATGATTGAGTGAATACATTCTTGTGGAGGTGATCTTCTTTCTTTGGTCTTGTATCTTGGCCTTAATCTTGTTTGTAACGCTTTTGTTCCTTCATGCTTTTGTGATCTTTATCTTGACCCTTTGTCATTTAACTTTGAGTGCTTGTTTAACACCCCCAAATTACATTGCGCAGCGGAAATACACATTTAGGTGCTAAACACAAACCACGTCATCAAAACACTTTATACAATCTCAAAATGAGACGTTTAAATTAAAAGATAAAATAATACTATCTTTAGTCTAAAGTTTTCAATCCCAATAAAGAAATTTTATAAATATCAGAGTAGCGCTTCGGTCCCTTCAAAATATCATCTAAAAAATACAAACCTTTTCTCAACTATAGATACTCAAAAATGATTTTTATAATTTCCTGCATATAAAAGATAACATTTAATAATGACAAGGAAAGAAAAGAATTTCATATTGAACAACTATAAAAGCGACACCACAACCTTCCCCAGCAAGCTCCTCGATCAACTCATCAGCTTACCTGAAATACATGCTTAAAATCATCAACACAACGGTTGAGCGAGTCTATAGGTTTACCAAATCATAATTTAAACACAAGAGAAAAATCAATCAAGATCATTTAATAGAATTGTTGTACATACAATCTATTATTCAGGCATTATGGCTTATAGCAATAGCTATAGACATGTATTAAGCTCATGACACCGACCCCTTAACTTAGTCACCCACGCCTAAAGTCGGCATGACTACATGAATTCCACTGCCCCTACTAGGGTATCAATTGCAAGTATACCACATTCTCATTCTCGTAAAGTATCCTTCCCAAAGGTTACTCAACGTAAAGCCCCGGTCTCAGATAGGGTCGTCAGCCCAATAGTACTATCATTTGAATAAGTGGTTATTCCCAACTCACAACATCAAGTCAGAACATAGTTAACGGCTCATGAATTTAGGGACTTTTGCAATTTAGGTACTTATACAATTCAAGGCAACATCAGGCAACAACATGCAACATTCGGGTCCAAACAACCAATCATGACTTGTTTTCATTTTATTTCCAAATATCATGTATCCCCCTCGCGGGTTTTAAAATCATTCAAAACAAGTACAAAAGCGAGGCTATAGACTCACCTTGAGTAATAGTTATAGTAAGACGACTTTCAACGATCGACGATGCCCGGCGAACACGAAATTTACAATGTATCAAAATAAAACACGTGCCTTTAATAACATATTTAAGTAATATCCCAAACTTAATAAGATAAAATAAATAGCTCAAGTAAAAATAAAACTCACACCATTCACATTTAAATAATTCCTACACATGTACACCTTTTACACTTTTACTTTATTTATTTCCTTTATTAAAAATCTGTCGATATATATACTAATCGTTCAAACTGTTTTCCTACTTAGACACGTCAAATGTTTACGATACTAATCAGAAACTTCACTTACTATATATAGAAAGTACTCCCAAAAGTTGGTTAAAAGATTTTACTTCTAAGGTTCCCTGCCCGACACATCTTCGAACTACAAAAACCGGACATGTTTACGTTATCAACTCATATAATCTTTTTAACCTCTATAAACGACTCCATTTGAAAAACCGACACTCATGTTTGAAAATAGACTCAACATACTAATGTTTACCATTTTACAACAGTCCTAGACTCATTTCAAAATCCTTTCTATAGTCCCCGAGATTCGATCCAAATATCGACAATAACTATATATTGTGTCGATACTCGTCTCCCGGTACACGAATAATCAAACTATCATAACTTTTCGCTCGTTTGGAGCTAGAAGCTCTACTTTATACCAAATCGAAGATCATAAAATTCTCTACAACAATAACTAATTAACTTATATCATACAAAAACTTAAGTTTTCCAAAAATTAACTTTAAGTTGATGATTAAAAATATATACTTAAAAATCATTCAAAATCATATTTTTCACCCATTTTAACCTCATTTTTACCACTATAATCATACTAATATTACTACTTCTCATCCTAACACCTTATATCTTGCTAGATGATCAAATCAAATAAAATCCAACTCAAAATATTTAACATGCAACAAGTAAAAATAATATATAACATCATAAACACCTATTTACAACACATAATCAAGATCAAAACACATGATTTTCACTAAAAATGGGTTTTTAAACAAAGTGCTTGCATGTAGGTAAATTTCATAACAAAAGATAGAGATTGAGATAACTAAGATGGGTCTTTGATTAGATTTTATGGATTCAAGCTCAAAATTTTGTTGATTGTGGTTTTGTGGTGGTGTAGGGTGACGACAACAAGAGGTGGGAGAAAGGAGAGAAGAAAATTTTGTTGCTAGTGATGTAGTGTGTGTTTATTTGTTATAATTTTTCCTTTTATATTGGGAAAGTTTAGGGTAGTTTTTGCCAATTGTGATTCTTGTGGAACAAGTTGCAAATACTTGTTTAAAAAGCGGGAAATGACTATTAGACAATTTTAAAAATATTTACGGGTCTCGGGTTTCATAAAAATACTTCTCAAAACATAAAACACACACAAAATATGATATTATATAGACCCGACACGACTTAATAAGAAATTAAAAATAAAAACGTCAAAATATCAAACATCGATGTAACTTAAAATAAAACGTAAAATTTCGGGCATCCGTTGATATCGTGATCACTAACAATCCTCGCAATTCGTCAAAACGTAAAAATACAACTTTCAACATTCGTTCAATTCAAATCACCAAACATCATAACATTCAATCTCGTCAAAAAATTTAAAAAATATACGTAAAAATATAATTAAATAATGACCACAGGTGCGGGTTATCACATCCTACCCTCCTAAAAGAGAGCGACGTCCCGGCGCTTGACCCGCCTTACACTCGCAATTTCTCACCTCTAAAACCAATGAGACCTCTTTTCCTTAAGAAATCCACACGTCCTTCGTACCAGTTCAACTCAATTCCTATAATATCACCATACCGAAGAATATTACTATATTTCAACTTCCAAATTTCATCTTCCAATAATTCCAATCTTTCATTATTCATAATCCTTCTACATCATTTCCTCAGTTTCATTTCCTACTTCAATACCCTAATAACTTAACTTACGACCATGTAAGTTTTCAAGTTGCACATCCTAATTATTGATATGACGACTATCATCGCATAAAGATTCCATCATTAATAGATTTCGTTTGACCTCTTAGCAAAGTATTTAAAGATATCATCTTCCCAAGTTTCAATCGCATCTACACAGTAGAATTTTCATCGTTCAAATTATACTCTCACTCTGTCCGTTGATTTCCGAAAATACGCAATATTCCTTCTTGACTCGATTCTTCTCACTTTATGTAAAGATCTCTAATATTTAAAAGTTAACTTCAGTCTCTGGGTTACATATATTATATTCAAACTTTATTCCATTCTCATTTCTTCTTACAGCGATTTCCAAAAATTCAAAAATACTGACACTACGGTCCGGGGTTATTGACAATTTCATCACTAAATTCCTAGTGATTTCTTTCTTTCCCTTTATTCACAAATTGCATCTCGTACTAGTCAACTATATAATTTCCTTTGCTCATCTCCCATTTTCATTCAATCTAACAACCACAACACTGAACCACCGTACCATCCATATTATATCATTATATCTTTCTTATATCATATATTGTTTAGATAACTCCATCAGTCTCATACATTCAAATCTGACTATTTATACATTTTCCTGATGTCATAATACATCTTATCCTAACCAGAATATATCAATATTTCAACTTGTGAAATTCCTTTAATACTAAACATAACACTCTCAGCACTCTAGAATAATTGAATTCTCTCTGATCTAAAAAATTCATTCACCACCGTCCTCGCATTCCTAACACATCCTCCTTCAAATATATAAATTACAATAATCAATTTCGTTCCTCTAAAATATTTCATCTCAATTATCCCTACTACCAATCCATTTCAAAATTTCTGACAACTTGTTGATCTTCTTTCCTTTGTATTCCTTCTCCATTAATTCATCAATCCGCTTCTAATTTTTCACTCCATTCCATCCACTCTGCTTGCTATTACCAATATTCAAAGTCTCAAAACTCAAAATTCAATTCTCAAAACTCAAGACTCAATAGTCGACTGTCAATTACTTTATAATTTTATAAACCTTTTCCTTCTCCTTCTTACTGAATACTTCGACTACCACACTTGCCTCACAAAATTACATCTCATGATTCAGAACTATAACACCTCTCGTGATACTGAACTATAACAAATCTTGTGATTATGATCACTTTCGATTAAAAATTACTACATACTTGATTCCATACAAGTAGTATTTCACAATTCCAAAATAGATACCACATCGTCGAAACTCAAAATTATATAATTCCACTTTTTTACTTCTCTGTTCAAGTCGACACACTACTATTACTTTCTCTTTCCATTTGATAATGTTAAGATATCATCACTGCAGCTCTATAATTCCTTCAGATTCCTTCGATACTGGCAATACGACACAGAACTCAACCTATCCTCAGCGCTCATAAGCAACTTCATAACTAACGAAGATCAGATCTCAAACTACAACTTGGATGCATGAATGGATTTCACACATTTAGTTCTTCTTTGTCAGCTTTATCAATGATTCAACAATCAGTGAAAACCTTTCGATAAACCTTCGATAATACCCAGCTTAAACAAAGAAATTAACAAGCTTCAGTCGGTTTCGTCGGTATCGACAAAGCCTCAATCGCTTCAATCTAGTCAAGATTTCCATGAATACTTCAGCCATAAATCACACATTCCAAAATTTATACTGACTCCAGCTAAAATTCATATCCAAAGAATTTCACACACCATTCCTCCTTCCTTAACACTTTTACAATTGTTATCAATTACTTTCCTTACTTTCCTTAATATTGACCAATCAAAACATCAATCCTCAGTAATGGATATCGATTCTTGGTAATCAATTTGCTCAATCTCACAACAATCATCTTACTCTCAAAACATCCAACTTCTTTCTTTCTTTCAATACTATGTTTCTTATGACTTACCCTTCCAGTCCTATCAGATTAATCTTGCTGTCTCATCCACCAATCCTTACAATTGATCAAATCAGCATCCTCAATTTCCTAACAATGTCAAATGACAAAATATACAAGCAGATTACACAACTTCCATCACTAAGCTAACACAAAGCTTCTTTTCCCAAGACGACAGTAAACTCTACGATTCCGCAGAACGATCACAAAATACCCTTAAATATTAACTCATCTTCTCATTCCCTTTCGACTACTACTGGTGAAGTGCACTGTAAATACGACCTATTACAGTTTTCTCCTACATACCTTCTCATTTTTGATCAAATAAAATCCTTAAATAGAATTTTCACTTATTAATTATTGTAGTCAGTACTCAATGCTCAGCAACACTTCAAATCAATCATTTCTACCTTTACTTATCATACCCTATAACTTTCATCCTCATTCTAGTAATTTCCAACACAGTTCTAGTTCGGTTAATTGCGTGACATCACTTAATTCCATATGTTCAGAAAATATCTTCTTAATATATATAATTATTAACAATCCTTCCATCGATTAATTTCTCATTTCAATTAATTGCTAATTCCTGCTGATTTCTCATTCTCAGGCCATCTAAAATCTAACATATTTTGATTTCTAATATATCATCAATAACACCTTCAGAATTTCATCGGATATATTATTCAAACAATAGGCTAACTCAATGATTGTCAAATAAGAATATGCAAATTACAACATCTGAATCTCAAGACTTATCAACATTTCCCAAAAATATAAGCTGCAACAACAAAAACATTCCTTTCCTATTGATCTCCCTTAGCTGAACAATTCCTTTATCCATATTCCTTTACCAGAATGAAAACATCTCACTGCTTCCAAGAATACTAATTCCTATAACTACATTCCTTGTTCTTCCTTCCGCAGCTTAACATCCAGCTAGTCTGTACTTGCGACAAATAGATATACAATTACCCATATGGTGCAAAATACATCGTCTACACATTATAATTCCTCCTGCTTACACAATTTATAGTAACAACATGAATACCATCTTTTCTTATCTTATACTGTTGAATTCCGAGTTTATTTCCTGTCAGAAGAAATAAATTTTTTATTTCCTGCCGACATTCGTAGCAATACCGTCCTTTTTATCCTTTTCTACTACACTTAATTTCCAAATCAGGATCAATTTTTAAATTACTATTTCCTTTCGTCTATTTGTATATTCCCAATTTACTGCTAAGATTACGATATATCCATCAGTTACTCAAACTTATCCATATAGTTTCACATTTCCAGTCACCATTAATTTCGTACGACAATCTTCACCGCATCCTTTCTCATTTCTAGGAATCTAGCACACAGACGTCCTTTACAACCTTGCAGAACAACATCATCATCTTCAACTGGAACATCAGCATCTTCAGTCTCGACACCTTGTTTCCTTGCAACACAATCAGCTTCAAACGTTCTAACTATTATTTCCATAATCATATAATCTACCTTAGAGGTTGTTAATTCTGGAGACATATTTCAAGAAACTCAGTCACCTGGAATCCCCACTAATGACAGAAAAATATCTCACTCAATCCTTTCTACTGTTATCACAGATGAAAGAAACATGATAAGTATACACATCGAGATAGAAAGAGGGATCTTTTCATCAAGATATACCATGGATACTACATGAACAAGCAACATAATACTACCTAAATTCACCAAATCAACTCACAAAAGCAAATAATAAAGACACATCAAGATAATAAAGGGTAATAGTAGATTATATCCATCAAATCCGGGAAAATCATGACAGAATCTGTCACTGCAGTCACTTACCCTTATCAGCCTAAACCACAACAATATTCCATCACAGTTTTACATCATAAAATCTAAAGAATCCAAATACAACACAACAATACATAAGGTGAAATACAACAAAGATCCATCACTTCACTGCTCCATAGGATATGGCACATCATTTTCTCCAACTTGGCTCGGCCCAGCTTCGTCCTCATCAGGTTCTAACTTGCTGCACTTCCCGTCTAGACCATAACACGACAGAAACTCTAATCCATACTTCAGATACGCTCCTTGACACGGCGGATTAATCATATAGTGGGAATCAACATACTCCTCACTGTCCTGGAACTTCCAATATGGTTCAAGATATGGCTTAAGGTGAGCTTCATAATTATCTATCCTGCGAAGCCTATCTTTCTCTTTCTGATACATCTTAAAGTCAGTTCCATAACTTCTTACCTCTGCTCTAACCTCAGTCTTTCCAACTTCACTTTCAGTTCTTAAATTATCACTCTCAGATTCCACAAACTTACTCTTATCGTCCGTATCATCCTCGTCAACTATCCATATTCCACCAGTATTCTTATGACGACATCCTCGCTGACATGGAAATCTCGGTGCCCTTACAGCATATCACGGCTTAACTCTATTAGGTGGTATGTTGGCCATTTTCTGCAATCACTATAAAATTTAAGAGTACATAAGGTCATTATTCAAAAATATATATGCAATGCATGTTCATGCAAATGCAAATGGTTTACGTATGCCAATATGTATGTATACGATGCAATGCAATGCAATGCAAATGATAATTATGCAATACTCATAAAAAGAAATTATGATGAAAGCACTCCGCGTCCTTTCATTAACACCAATACCTTATCGTAGTATTTACTTAATAAATACTCAGGGATTCATAACAGTTTTGAGGGATACATCTATAATAATAAAGCATAACAAAAAAAATAATCTTACTTGAGCCTTTCAGAGAAGTTGCGTTGCTTTTATAAAATACTTTTGACACCAAAGTTATAGTTTAGGACATTTTCAAAAATCGACCTAATTAACGGCTCATGAATTTACATTGCGCAGCGGAAATACACATTTGGGTTCTAAACACAAACCACGCCATCAAAACACTCTATATAATCTCAAAATGAGACTTCTAAATTAAAAGATAAAATAATACTATCTTTAGTCTAAAGTTTTCAATCCCAATAAATTTTTTTATAAATATCAGAGTAGCGCTTTGGTCCCTCCAAAATATCATCCCAAAAATACAAAACTTTTATCAACTATAGATACTCAAAAATGATTTTTATAATTTCCTGCAGATAAAAGATAACATTTAATAATGACAGGGAAAGAAAACAGTTTCAGATTGAACAACTATAAAAGCGACACCGCAACCTTCCCCAGCAAGCTCCTCGATCAACTCATTAGCTTACCTGAAACACATGCTTAAAATAATCAACACAACGGTTGAGCGAGTCTATAGGTTTACCAAATCATAATTTGAACACAAGAGAAAAATCAATCAAGATCATTTAATAGAATTGTTGTACATACAATCTATTACTCAGGCATTCTGGCTTATAGCAATAGCTATAGAATTGTATTAAGCTCATGACACCGACCCCTTAACTTAGTCACCCACGCCTAAAGCCGGCATGACTACATGAATTCCACTGCCCCTACTAGGGTATCAATTGCAAGTATACCACATTCTCATTCTCGTAAATTATCCTTCCCAGAGGTTACTCATCGTAAAGCCCTGGTCTCAGATAGGGTCGTCAGCCCAATAGTACTATCATTTGAATAAGTGGCTATTCCCAACTCACAACATCAAGTCAGAACATAGTTAACGGCTCATGAATTTAGGGACTTTTGCAATTTAGGTACTTACACAATTCAAGGCAACATCAGGCAACAACAAGCAACATTCAGGTCCAAACAACCAATCATGACTTGTGTTTATTTTATTTCTAAATAACATTTATCCCCCTCGCGGGTTTTAAAATCATTCAAAACAAGTACAAAAGCGAGGCTATAGATTCACCTTGAGTAATAGCTACAGTAAGACGACTTTCAACGATCGACGATGCCCGACGAACACGAAATTCACAATCTATCAAAATAAAACACATGCCTTTAATAACATATTCAAATAATATCCCATACTTAATAAGATAAAATAAATAACTCAAGTCAAAATAAAACTCACACCATTCACATTTAAATAATTCCTACACATGTACACCGTTTACACTTTTACTTTATTTATTTCCTTTATTAAAATCTGTCGATATATATACTAATCGTTCAAACTGTTTTCCCTACTTAGACACGTCAAATGTTTACGATACTAATCAGAAACTTCACTTACTATATATAGAAAGTACTCCCAAAATTTGGTTAAAAGATTTTACTTTTAAGGTTCCCTGCCCGACACATCTTCGAACTACAAAAACCGGACAATTTTATGTTATCAACTCATATAGTCTTTTTAACCTCTATAAACGACTCCATTTGAAAAACCGACACTAATGTTTGAAAATAGACTCAACATCCTAATGTTTACCATTTTACATCAGTCCTAGACTCATTTCAAAATCCTTTCTATAGTCCCCGAGATTCGATTCAAATATCGACAACAACTATATATTGTGTCGATACTCGTTTCCTGGTACACGAATAATCAAACTATCATAAGTTTTCGCTCGTTTGGAGCTAGATACTATATACCAAATCGAAGCTCATGAAATTCTCTACAACAATATCTAATTAACTTATATCATACACAAACTTAAGTTTTCCAAAAATTAACTTTAAGCTGCTGATTAAAAATATATACTTAAAAATCATTCAAAATCATATTTTTCACCCATTTTAACCTCATTTTTACCACTATAATCATACTAATATTACTACTTCTCATCCTAACACCTTATATCATGCTAGATGATAAAATCAAATAAAACCCAACTCAAATTTTTAACATGCAACAAGTAAAAATAATATATAACATCATAAACACCTATTTACAACATATAATCAAGATCAAAACACATGATTTTCACAAAAAATGGGTTTTTACAAAAAGTGCTTGCATGTAGGTAAATCATATACCATAAGATAGAGATTGAGATAACTAAGATGTGTCTTTGATTAGATTTTATGGATTCAAGCTCAAAATTTAGTTGGTGGTTTTGTGGTGGTGTAGGGTGACGACAACAAGAGGTGGGAGAGGGAGAGAAGAAAATTTTGTTGCTAGTGGTGTAGTGTGTGTTTATTTGTTATAATTTTTCCTTTTATATGGGGAACGTTTAGGGTAGTTTTTGCCAATTGTGATTCTTGTGGACCAAGTTGTAAATACTTGTTTAAAAAGCGGGAAATGACTATTAGTCAATTTTGAAAATATTTACGGGTCTCGGGTTTCATAAAAATACTTCTCAAAACTTAAAGCGCACACAAAATATGATATTATATAGTCCCGACACGACTTAATACAAAATTAAAAATAAAAACGTCAAAATATCAAACATCAACATAACTAAAAATAAACGTAAAATTTCAGGCATCCGTTGATATCGTGATCACTAACAATCCTCGCAATTCGTCAAAACGTAAAAATACAACTTTCAACATTCGTTCAATTCAAATCACCAAACATCATAACATTCAATCTCGTCAAAAAATTTAAAAAATATACGTAAAAATATAATTAAATTATGACCACGGGTTCAGTTTATCACATCTTGAGATATTCATCTTGTGATCCTTGTGAATAAGATGACCTATTACATTCTTAGGTATCTTGATTATCGCCATCTTGTGCTCTTATGACTTTGGAATCAACATGTTCACATTTTGTTGATTTTGAAAGGCTAACAATTTCTCATACAAGTATAGTTAATCCTTCAAATATTCATCAGAGTTGCGGAAGACTTTAACTTTTAGTATGATCATGTGAAGACGACTTCGGCTAGTACTCAACTACGCCACCTTCTTGATATGCAGCAACATATATAGACACGGACGAAATGGCTTTGAACATTTCGTTCTAACTCGGTAGCGTTTTACATCCGGTCGGTGAAGACCGTTAGACAGTATTAGACACCGTACTTGTGATCGGGTAGATTCGATTAAGAATATCCTTAACAGGGTTTCCTGGCGGTAGTAGCCAGTTCTCTTTACTCGACCGTCTCAAAGCAGACTGCGAACGTAAAGAGTGAATCATAAGGATTAATTATCCGTCTGATTAGAGTCATCAATTCTGTATTCCTGGAACAAGTTTGATTCTAAAAGAATCGCATCATTGTTGCTTTCCAGTTTGTCACAAGCTCGATTCATAATGAATCTTGCGAGTTACCTACCGCAGTGCTGTTTGAGATTGACACTAGAAGGATTTCCATTCGTCACTGTGAACACTAAAGAGTGTCACTCTGAATGTTCTGGCAAGACCACACGGATTTTGGGAAGAAACCTAGAATCAAGTTTGAATCAATTAAAAATCCAAACTTTGTTGCTTTCCAGTTCTCATAAGTTTGATTCGCGTAGAATCGCACAAGTTACCTACCATGAGCTTGTTTGAGGTCGACTCAAGCAGGATTTCCATCTTCATTATGAACCGTATCACTCAGATGTTCTGGCAGTATCACAAGGATAATGCGTAGGACTCGATTGTGTCCTAATCAGATGATAGATTGATCTCTTTTTGGCTCTAGACTCGATAAGTGCACTCGGAGTGAGAAAGTCAATAGATACGTGTTGATCTTCGTGACAATGAGACAAGTTTCTTTTGAGAAAAATCTGAAAGGCTGGGGAAGGGTTGTGCATTACATCACTAGGTCCATGACGACTTGTCTTCAATAGATGTATTGACCCGGTTTCTGCCTAAGTTGCGTAGAATATTCAACTCCTTCAATGCTTACCAATACGTCATCACTAGCACCTTGTTGTGATTGTTCCAGTGCTAACTTAAGTAATTAGTCCACATTCAGCTTCATTCAACTCCATCTTTTCTAAGGACAACTATTTCTAGCTATGGAATGTCCTTGGGTAGATCCCTCCGGTTCTGGTTGGGTCATAGGACTTAGTTTCCTATCCTAAACCACCTTTTGACTCCATCGTTCCGTCGTGGATAGTAGGTTGTTTTGGGTAAAGATCGTAACCATAAAACCATTGAAAAACCATTCAAAGTGCTTGATAAAATCTTTTTGACACCTTGAAAGTTTTACATTTCCGAAAAGCTCCCCCTACACACATGCATCGATATTCGAAATAGTTTAGCATGTGAAGGAAAGAGTTGCACTTGAGTCTTTAAGATCACATGTTGCGATATATTACATTTTAATCACATTTTCTCCCCTTATCTCTAATATAAAAATTTAATATTAGAGATACCAATTGATTAAAATATGACAGTTTTCTGAAAATCGACAGGAGAGAAAGATGTGTGCATGCATGAATCATGAAACATTTGTAGTCGGGTAGCTCCCCCTCAACAACATATGTGTATCTTGAAACAAAAATTTGACAAAATTTTGGAAAAACGACACCACTAAATATGTTGAGGTACGGAGATGAGATGCCTTTTCCGATATAGTATATTTGATGAGACTGCTTTTATACATGGTCTCATCGTCCAAATCGGCCTTAAAATGCATAAAATATCATAAAATATGCCAAATATATGCTCGTGTTTGTTACTTGTGTATTTTTAGGTACGGATATTGAGGAAATGGCAAAAGATCACAAGAATCATTCAAAAACGAACACGGGAAACGAAGCCGCACAATGAACCGGGCCCAAGTTTGGATTTTGCAAAAATACCCTTGAAGAATTGAAGAATGTCAAGAATGGTCCCTCAACTATTGAAGACTTGCCACTTTAGGCCCTTGTAAATCTCAAATATTACAAGTAGGTCCTTAAAGTTTCAAGATATTGCTTATTCAGCCCTTGAAGAATGCCATAATTACAAAAGAGGTCCTTGGTGAAAGTTTACAAACTTAACTTGCCAAAATTGACAAGTTATGGAAAGTTGTTTATAAAGGAAAACCAAGTTATTTGCCTTTATTTACAAAGTGAAGACAACAAACAAACTTGGGGACCCTTTCTGCCAGTTAACCAAACTTTCCCACCCACTCAGGCCTTGCCACGTCACCACAACCCACCCAAATACAAATACCCTACCCATTATCCACCCAACCCAAACCCACAACCCGGTTTTATTAAGTAAACCAGGTCAAATACCCAGTCAAACTTACCCTTTTTTTTCCCACCAAACAACAAATTTAAAATAACCTTTTCCCTTTTTGGATTAAACCAACCTTAATCCCCCATTAAACCCTAGAAATCCCCAGGGACGATTAAACTCTAAACAAGGGGTTATCCCCTAATCTTGTCCAGATCATCAATTGCCCATATCCTCACCTTATCCCACCTCACTTGACAAGCCCACATGGGCTGTGGACCCCTCCCCAGACCTCCCTTGCCCCGTCTTTTTCACACCAAAACCAAAAACCGACCAAATGAGCGATTTAGCTCAACTCCTTTGTCCCCAAGTTTGTTTAAACGGCCAAGATCATCCTTCCACAGCTGGCATCACATGGCAAAAGATTTGACCAAGAATGAAGACAATTTTCAAAGGGCTTTTTAGAGAATTCCACAACTAGGGTTTCAAGCATTGTAATATTTTATTCTTTTTCTAGAATAGTCTATTCACTAGTATATAAGGGTGTCGCATGTGAACCCTTACTCTTGTTCCAGTTTTTAGCAAAAACACTTTTGTAATTCCTTTTTTGAAATTTATAAAGTTGGTGTTTGTTTATTACAAGTGTAATTCCTTTTATATGTGTTTAAAAAGTTGGTATAAGTTAATGCTAAAGCTGTGTTCCATTTTAAAAGTGTGAAAGATTTGAGTGTTGATATTTCAGTTTTAAAAAAGTTTGAAAATAAGTCTTGATTTCAGAAAGTTGAAAATATTTGGGAAGTGAAAGTGGACCAAGATTTTTGATTTTCTAAGATTGAGTTTGTTTCAAAAACGTGTTTTTAAAGTTATAAGATTTTGTGGAAAAGATTTTAAGAAAGAAGGAAAGAAAACAGAATATACATATTATTGCTGGTATTTCTTTTGATTTTTCTTAAACAGGATTGGAAGATTGTTGTTGATTAAGTTCTGCTCAGGCCCCAGCCTGAAGGAAAAAGGCATAGCAGCCTTTGTTGAGCCTGGAAGTAGGCTCAACAAGGTAGCCCTTGTTTCCTTTTCATTTTTTTTATATTTGGTGAATTTGTATGACTCAAGTGAAAAGTTGTTTATTTGCTTGCTTATTGATTTGATTCTACTGCTTTTGATGTTATATGCATGATATAAGTAAAAAAAATCAGTATGGTGATGAGTAAAATTGATTTGCTTTGAAAATTTTTGGTTTCCAAGTTTTTGAGGGTTGTTTGGATACGGGTTTAAGTAAGGAGAAAAATCATTGCCTATGCTTAAAACTTGTTAGAATCAATTCATTAGGTGAAAAATAGGAAGTGTGTTAGTTGGTAGTGAGTTTGGTAAAGATTTGAAGCATTTGCATGTGATAAAAAGTGAAAAAGTTAGCTTAAAACTGTATGAACATGTTTCTGCCTGTTTTGATGAAGGTTTGAGTTTGATTCTTGCTAATCTGCTAGATTATAGGGTATTCTAGGATTGCAGGTTGTTTGTTTATCTTTTGGTGAATGTGAATGCATAATCTGAGCCTTTGATTCTCAATTGTGTGCAAGATATAAACATAAAATCCCACCAGACCTTGGACTTTGTATCAGCAACTTGAATTTGCTTGGTTGGGCCACATTTGTGATTTTTGTGCTTAGTATTTGTGTTTTCTTGTGCTTGTATTGACTCCCTACACTCCAAAGAGTGTAGGGGTGCCTTTGTCCATCAAAGAACAACACCAAAAAGCTCAAAATCCAAGCTCCTCTTGGAGTTTTATCACTTGTGAAGAAACTGCTTGTGTTCTTCAATAAGAACTGGCACGTTTTGATTATAATCTGGCTTAATCTTGGGTAAAAAGTGAATTGAGTTTGTGTTTGCTAGCTAACAAAGGTGTCACTGTTTGGTTTGGAGAGTTAAAAAAAGAAAAAAAAAATATAAGAACAAAAAGGGGGTTGCACAACCTCGAACCCCCGTCTCCACACTCACACACATCACACATTACCATTGCGCCCTAGGGTCTTTGACTGCTAGGGTTTGCATTGGAAATATACTTAAGGGTGTTTTGAGTTTGGCTTATTAAAATAAGCCGTAGCTTATTTGGTCGTTTTTAGCTTATTTAAGTAGCTTATTTGGTAGCTAGTATTTTTCCTAGGATATTATTAAGGTTTAGGACTTTTCTGTTTTAAAATTTTATTTTTCCCTTTATTTAATTATTTATTAGGATTATTTTTGTATTTAATTTTAGAAAGTCTATTAAAAATAGTAAACAGTAATTTAAAAATCCAAAAAAATAGTTTTTAAGTTTTAATTTCTATTTTTGAGGTTTACATATCATAAAGTTTTCAAAAACTTTAATTTTTAATTTTATTTGATTTTAGGTTTTTTATTAAACTTTAAAAATTAATATAAAATTAATTAAAAGGTTTTAGGAGCTTTAATTTGCATTTTCTTCTTAGTTAGAATATTTATAATTTTTGAGAATTTTTTAGAATTTATTTAAGAACTTTTTATTTTTTGGATTATTTTAATATTATTTTATTAGAAAAAATTCAAAGTTTTATTTTTAACTTTTTTTCATTTTTCCTAGGTTATAGACACTAAATTAGGAACTTTTTCACTTTCCAAATAATTTTTAGGCTTTTCAATTAATATTTAGAATTAATTTAAGATTTAATAGATTTTAATAGTTTGTAGGAGTTTAAAAATAGTTTAATTTGGTTTTAAAATTTTTAAAAATAGTTTTTAGCTTAATTAGGTCATTTTTGAGGTTTACAAACTATTAAATCTTGTCTAGGGCTTTTTAATATTTAAAAGTGATTTTTAGGGCTTTAATTAGCATTAAAAAGTCATTATTTAATTAATTAAAAGGTTTTGGCAAGTTTTGATTTTTTGTAAACTCTTAGAATATTATTGTGGATTTTTAGTAATTTTAGGAATTTTTAGGTTAAAATTTTAAATTTTGTCGTTTTTACGTTTCTACGTCTTAACTTTCTATTAGTGTTTTTGCCTATTTTTCTATTTTTACGTCTTCGTCGTTTTCTCTTCTCTTTTCTTGTTAATAATCAAAAACAAATCAATCAAATCAATTCATTACACAACACACTAGCCTCCTCGAGAACGAACTCACTTTTAGGGTCATTCACACACGGTTTTCCTAAATCGTCGTGCACGCTTGCCCTATTTTATTGCCTTCTTTTCCTAAAGGGGTAATTTTACAACTATCATTTTGGCGCCGCTGCCGGGGAGGCGTGTTGTGTTTTGATTGAACCATTGTTGTTTTTTATATTAGCCATAATAGTATTTGTATTAGTAGCACTCTACTAATATGTATTATCGTTTTTCGGTTTTTGTGTGAATATTATTACTATATAGTATACGTAGAACAATAAATACACAAGTACTCCAAATACGTGAGCAATCACAACCTTGATTCGGGATTTCATCACTCGATCATTGTATTCGAATCTCAAACCAAAGAAAAAGGCAAAAATAGATAAATACTTTCGTGAAGCTTAATCTTGATAATACAAACTATAAGGTGGGTATAAGGCGGTTGTATTTCACGACCTAAAGGAAAAAGGCTCTTAAGTGCTTCGCGCCGCCTCGTTTCCTCCGCTTGCTTGTGCGTATTTGATTTTGAGAGTGAATCGAGGGTTTTGCCGCCCAAAGTATTATTACATATCATATATATTTTCTTGGTTTCTATTGATTAAACCCTCTTGAACGATTTGGTGTTCCACCATCGTTCTAAAGTCATCGAAGGCGTTCACTCCACGTGATCGTTTTCATTCCTTGAGGCCTTTTTAATCAAGAGATTTGATTAAGGAGGAGATTTGTGGACTTTTTGTCTACTTAATATATTCACCAATTTCCAAAAAAGTTAATACAATCAAAAACCACAAAAAAATTGAAAAAACACAAAATACCAAAAAGAATCTTCTTTGCTCGTCTCCACGTTGTACGTGACGTTTATGCTCACTCGTAATCAAGCAAAACGTGCACGTAGACGCAAGAACAAAACTCCCACTCCAACTCATTCTAGTGAGGAGTCTCCTATTGACGAACCCATTGTACGAGAAGAACCAACCATGGCGAATTGAACTATGATGGAGTTACTTCAAGCACCCACCGAGGGTTATGGAGAAGCTATTGTGATTCCCGCAATCCTTGCGGAGAATTTTGAGGTGAAAACGGGTTTGTTGTCGATGATCCAAAACAACAAATTCCGTGGTGATGAGAAGGACAATCCTCACAACCATATCCGCCAATTTAATCGTCTTACCGCCACGTGCAAATTTAAGGATGTCTCGAATGACTCGATTAAGATGATGCTTTTTCCGTATTCCTTAGCGGGGCCCGCTAAAATTTGGTTAGAGAAAGAGCTACCCAATTCTATATTGACGTGGAAGGATCTCGTTTCAAAATTTGTGAACCAATTTTTTCCGCCCTCTAAGACTACGCATTTGAAAAATGAGATTTCTAAATTTTCACAAGAATCAAATGAAAGTTTTTCTACGGCTTGGAATAGGTTTAAGGCGATGTTACATGAATGTCCTCATCACGGTTTTTCCGACTTACACCAAATCGACACGTTTTACAATGGACTTAACGATCATGAAAGATATTATTTAAATGCCGCCGCGGGTGGTAATTTTTTGTGTAAAACGGTTGAAGAAGCTTTGGTCATAATTGAGAATAGGTCTAAGGTTTATAGCCCTCGTCACACACCGAGTGTTGCCAAAAGGGGCTCATCATCGTCTCAAAGTATCAATGCATTACATGATGAGGCAAATGAAGAAAACCGATTTTTTGATAGATTTGCCAACCTTATGTCCCATTGGAAGGCTCAAGAAGCTTCCAATTCCGCTTCGGTTAAAGCGGTTTCTAAAAGTTGTTTGTCGTGTGGGGGAGGTCATGATCTTTCCGAGTGCATTACCGCGGATGGTAACACTTCGAATGCTTTTGTAGCCACGGGAACTTACAACCAAATCGGTCAAGGTTCTCGTTCAAATCAAGCTCCACCAAATCAAAATGCTAATAATTATCGCAACAACAACCAAGGTGGAAATTACCAAGGAAATCAAATAAACTATAACAAAGGTAATTACCAAAGTGGAAATGGGCAAATTTCTAATCAAAACCAAAACCGTGATTTTCAAAACAATGCCCAAGGTTTTCAAAACGATCACACCAAAAATCTTCAAGGAGAGTTTTTGAATTATGCAAAGGCTAATGATGCTAAGTTTGATAACATGCAACGTGAAATGGTTAGCTTAAGGTCCGAGTTGAAAAACGAGCTTAAAAACGAACTTGCTAATGAACTTAAAACTCATGCTAATAAAATGGAAAGAAATGTCACAAGACTCCAACAAAATCAACAAAAAATGGAGCAAGGACAACATGAGATTAAGCAAGAGTTGTTAAAAGCGGATGCTAGGCAATCTAAGTTTGAAGACCGTATGGCTAAAATGTTTGAAGCTATCATGTGTAAGCCCTCTTCTTCGGGTGGTCTTCCTAGTGATACCATCGTAAACCCGAAAGGAGAATTGAAGGTTATTACTACTCGTAGTGGTAAAACTTTCAAAGAACCCACTTCTCGTCCAAGTACTTCTATGGAGAAGGAAAAAGAGAAAGAACCCGAGGTTGTGGTTGAAAAGGAGCACATTACAAGCCCACGAAGTACCGCTCATACCACACCTACGGTTGAACCTACACCAACCATGGAACCCGAAATTCAAAGGCCGATGCCTATGCCTACTTTGCCCCAACCCACACCACCTTTACCCTACCCTTCAAGACGAGACAAGGAAAAGGCACAAGAACGAAATAATTATCAATTTGAACTCTTTATGAAAATGTTTCGTGACTTGCATTTTAATATAAGTTTTGCCGACGCCTTAGTCATGATGCCTCGATTTGCCGCGAACTTCAAAAGTATGTTGAATAACAAAGAGAAATTGCAAAAATCGTCTAGTTGTTCTTCGGTTTTTCTAAGCCGCATACCTCAAAAAGTCGGTGATCCTGGAAAGTTTTTAATCCCATGTGCTATCCAAGACATGGAAGAATGCTACGCCTTGGCCGATCTTGGTGCTAGTATTATTTTGATGCCTCTTGAGATTTTTAAATCGCTCAATCTTCCAAATCTCACTCCTTCAAGAATGTCAATCGAAATGGCCGATCATTCTACGATTCTAGCTTGTGGAGTTGCCGAGGACGTCTTTGTGAAAGTTGGAAAGTTCTACTATCCTGTAGACTTCATTGTTGTTGATATTCCCATCGATCCTAAAGTTCCGTTAATTTTAGGTCGATCTTTTTTGGATACCTCGAGAGCACTTATTGATGTGCATGCAAGAAAAATCACTCTTCGTTTCAATGAGGAAGAACTCGTCATTAATGCAACCCAAAACTCCACTCTTTCTCATGTGTATTCTATCACATCTTTGCACAATGTCAATCCCATCAAAAGCATTTGCAAAAGGATTTCCAATAGAGTTTTAGGAGTTGAGAAAAATGAAGTTCCGTCCCCTCCACCGGTGGAGGTTAAGAGTGTTAAGCCTATGATTCCAATCTCGAGTGAATCTTCGGATGATGAATACGTTGATCCCGATGGGGAGGTTTTCTTTGTTGACAAAAGATTTGAAAACTTGCCACCACCTAAGCCAAAAAGATTTCAAAATGTGAGAATTTTTAGTGTGACTAACATTGTTTTAGATACACCAAATATTTTTGACATAATCAAATCGGGTTTTCACAAGGAGAGTGTAAAAGATGAAAAAGGAAAAGATTTTAAATTTAATTTAAAAGATTTTTCTACAACTCTAACTCCGTCATCACCGCGTGTCTTGAGTACTACAAGCTCGTCTTCTCCTTTTGACGATGCTTTGTGTGGACCTAGTGTGGGGGAAGCCCCTTATGTTCCCTTCCCTTTCTCCACCGAGGACGAGATATTTGATCCTGGAATTGCTTATATAGGGAAATCTCGGTCTTCCACCGATGCAATAAATGGAAAATCTTTTCATTTGATTGGTGCGAGTCTACCTCGAGTAGCTCAATGTTTTGACTTACCCATTGACCCACCCTTCTATTTCTTCTCTCCTATTTTCTTCTACCCCATTGGGGTTTGTGTTGGAGTAGCGTTGTCTCGTCTTTCATCCGAAAACGAGGACGCTATCTTTGACCCCGGTATACGTTTATCGGATTTTTAAAGTACTCCACGTGCTTTTGGGCCTTGTTTATCATGTAAGCCCCACCAAAAATTGACCATACCATGATTATCCCTAAATGATCACATTTATGGGGATTCGAGTCGAGCTTTTGACTCGGTTATCAAAAACAAGGTGCCTCGTGGGGGAGACCCATGCTTATCCATGTACATATTATTGCTTTCTAATTAGTTTAATGTGAGGGGATTTGTGCCCTTCCAACCTTTGTTCCGTGGTTGTTTGTGCATTGTGGTTTTTAGATTATCATCTTCACGATTGGAGCCTCTCGTGTTCGTTTCATGGGAGCACTCGATCGTTTGCTTTGGAGGCCTTTCCGAATATCCAAATGATATATCCTTTTGATGTTCTAACCTTAGGTTTTTAGCACACTTCATAAACGGCTTTTAACTTAATGGTTACACCCTTTCCATGCTAGATAGGCATTCGACTACGTCTCTAGTATGGGGGTGTTTGCACCCCTAGACTCGAAACATTGAGGACAATGTTTAACTTTAGTATGGGGGGGGGGGGGTGAATAGATACTTGCCTTGCCAAACCTTCACGCTTTCCAAAGTTTATCTTTTTGTTTATCGTTTTTGTTGCAAAATAAGGCTAAAAATGGCCAAATTTTAAATTTTTTCTCATGTTTCATAAGTGTTTGAAGACACGAATGTAGATTTTCCGATGGCGAGAATAAGAGTAATTTTTGACTCGACCGTGCGTGTTGAGCACTTAGATTTGATTCCTTAACTACACATTAGGCTAAGTCTCTTAAATGAGGACGAGAAATGATAGAGTTAATTATAAGTTACTATGCTAAACGTAGAGTACTCGTATTCTTTCAAAAACTCATGTGTTCTCGTTATTTGCTTATTCTCCCTTCGCTTGTAAATATTTTTTGCTTAATAAATATTGACTTAGCGGTTTAGTTAGGATTGTTGGGTTTCTAGTCTTTTCTAGTAGCTTCCGTGTAATAAATTGGGAAGACATTAAGGTATCGCCAGCGTCACGGTTTTGAAGTATTGGCACCCGAATAATCGAAAGCTTCACCCAATAATAAGATTTCAAGTGCTCACCTAAATCAAGCAAACAATTTGAAGCCCCACAAGGCCGAAAAATCTATGCAAAATTGAAAGTGAATCAAGCCTTAATCTTCGAATCTTTAAAAGATCCAAAATTCGCTTTAGCATGAGGATATACGTCTTTGGCTAATAAAACCACCGATGAGGCGGATAATAAAAGGCAAGGCAAGACCGAAGTCATAATAAAAGCTTCATGGCGAAGTTGAATAAAAGATGGAGGTAAACCAAAGATAATAAGGCCCTTCCGTTAGGGGGCGTATAAAAGTCTTGGTAATAAGTCTCATGTTCAAAACCGTTATAAAACCGTGTTTATCGATCCTTCTTGTCAACTTAATTTTTTGACATCGTCGTCTATTAGGAGGGGTTATTGATTTAATGGTCTTAGTTACACCGTTAGGACTCTATTTTTAGACCTAAATCTCTATTATCGCATAAGTCAATGATGTATCCTCGTGATCATTAAGACATAATAAAATATAAGAGATACAACTTAGGAATAATGGGAGAATAAGTACAAGATTAGGGCATATGAGTAGTGTTAGCATTACTAACTTATAATGACAATGATCTCGTTGCACGCTTAGCATGGAATTAAGGTGAAAATCGAGGACGACGAAATTATTTCTAACGAAGCACTCACGTGTTCTTATTCTATGAACCTAAACGTCCCATTTTGCGATGAAAATCATACATTATGTCTATAACGCAAGTAGTAGCAATAATATAGTGTAGCTAGTTTATCATTTCAATAAAGTGAATAAAATTGAATTTTGGAGATGCTATGATACTTTATTCTAGCATTGCGTGAGGGAACGACAATGGTTTAGTATGGGGGAGTGATGAGACTGCTTTTATACATGGTCTCATCGTCCAAATCGGCCTTAAAATGCATAAAATATCATAAAATATGCCAAATATATGCTCGTGTTTGTTACTTGTGTATTTTTAGGTACGGATATTGAGGAAATGGCAAAAGATCACAAGAATCATTCAAAAACAAACACGGGAAACGAAGCCGCACAATGAACCGGGCCCAAGTTTGGATTTTGCAAAAATACCCTTGAAGAATTGAAGAATGTCAAGAATGGTCCCTCAACTATTGACGACTTGCCACTTTAGGCCCTTGTAAATCTCAAATATTACAAGTAGGTCCTTAAAGTTTCAAGATATTGCTTATTCAGCCCTTGAAGAATGCCATAATTACAAAAGAGGTCCTTGGTGAAAGTTTACAAACTTAACTTGCCAAAATTGACAAGTTATGGAAAGTTGTTTATAAAGGAAAACCAAGTTATTTGCCTTTATTTACAAAGTGAAGACAACAAACAAACTTGGGGACCCTTTCTGCCAGTTAACCAAACTTTCCCACCCACTCAGGCCTTGCCACGTCACCACAACCCACCCAAATACAAATACCCTACCTATTATCCACCAACCCAAACCCACAACCCGGTTTTATTAAGTAAACCAGGTCAAATACCCAGTCAAACTTACCCTTTTTTTCCCACCAAACAACAAATTTAAAATAACCTTTTCCCTTTTTGGATTAAACCAACCTTAATCCCCCATTAAACCCTAGAAATCCCCAGGGACGATTAAACTCTAAACAAGGGGTTATCCCCTAATCTTGTCCAGATCATCAATTGCCCATATCCTCACCTTATCCCACCTCACTTGACAAGCCCACATTGGCTGTGGACCCCTCCCCTGACCTCCCCTGCCCCGTCTTTTTCAAACCAAAACCAAAAACCGACCAAATGAGCGATTTAGCTCAACTCCTTTGTCCCCAAGTTTGTTTAAACGGCCAAGATCATCCTTCCACAGCTGGCATCACATGGCAAAAGATTTGACCAAGAATGAAGACAATTTTCAAAGGGCTTTTTAGAGAATTCCACAACTAGGGTTTCAAGCATTGTAATATTTTATTCTTTTTCTAGAATAGTCTATTCACTAGTATATAAGGGTGTCGCATGTGAACCCTTACTCTTGTTCCAGTTTTTAGCAAAAACACTTTTGTAATTCCTTTTTTGAAATTTATAAAGTTGGTGTTTGTTTATTACAAGTGTAATTCCTTTTATATGTGTTTAAAAAGTTGGTATAAGTTAATGCTAAAGCTGTGTTCCATTTTAAAAGTGTGAAAGATTTGAGTGTTGATATTTCAGTTTTAAAAAAGTTTGAAAATAAGTCTTGATTTCAGAAAGTTGAAAATATTTGGGAAGTGAAAGTGGACCAAGATTTTTGATTTTCTAAGATTGAGTTTGTTTCAAAAACGTGTTTTTAAAGTTATAAGATTTTGTGGAAAAGATTTTAAGAAAGAAGGAAAGAAAACAGAATATACATATTATTGCTGGTATTTCTTTTGATTTTTCTTAAACAGGATTGGAAGATTGTTGTTGATTAAGTTCTGCTCAGGCCCCAGCCTGAAGGAAAAAGGCATAGCAGCCTTTGGTTGAGCCTGGAAGTAGGCTCAACAAGGTAGCCCTTGTTTCCTTTTCATTTTTTTTTATATTTGGTGAATTTGTATGACTCAAGTGAAAAGTTGTTTATTTGCTTGCTTATTGATTTGATTCTACTGCTTTTGATGTTATATGCATGATATAAGTCAAAAAAATCAGTATGGTGATGAGTAAAATTGATTTGCTTTGAAAATTTTTGGTTTCCAAGTTTTTAAGGGTTGTTTGGATACGGGTTTAAGTAAGGAGAAAAATCATTGCCTATGCTTAAAACTTGTTATAATCAATTCATTAGGTGAAAAATAGGAAGTGTGTTAGTTGGTAGTGAGTTTGGTAAAGATTTGAAGCATTTGCATGTGATAAAAAGTGAAAAAGTTAGCTTAAAACTGTATGAACATGTTTCTGCCTGTTTTGATGAAGGTTTGAGTTTGATTCTTGCTAATCTGCTAGATTATAGGGTATTCTAGGATTGCAGGTTGTTTGTTTATCTTTTGGTGAATGTGAATGCATAATCTGAGCCTTTGATTCTCAATTGTGTGCAAGATATAAACATAAAATCCCACCAGACCTTGGACTTTGTATCAGCAACTTGAATTTGCTTGGTTGGGCCACATTTGTGATTTTTGTGCTTAGTATTTGTGTTTTCTTGTGCTTGTATTGACTCCCTACACTCCAAAGAGTGTAGGGGTGCCTTTGTCCATCAAAGAACAACACCAAAAAGCTCAAAATCCAAGCTCCTCTTGGAGTTTTATCACTTGTGAAGAAACTAAGAAACTGCTTGTGTTCTTCAATAAGAACTGGCACGTTTTGATTATAATCTGGCTTAATCTTGGGTAAAAAGTGAATTGAGTTTGTGTTTGCTAGCTAACAAAGGTGTCACTGTTTGGTTTGGAGAGTTAAAAAAAGAAAAAAAAAATATAAGAACAAAAAGGGGGTTGCACAACCTCGAACCCCCGTCTCCACACTCACACACATCACACATTACCATTGCGCCCTAGGGTCTTTGACTGCTAGGGTTTGCATTGGAAATATACTTAAGGGTGTTTTGAGTTTGGCTTATTAAAATAAGCCGTAGCTTATTTGGTCGTTTTTAGCTTATTTAAGTAGCTTATTTGGTAGCTAGTATTTTTCCTAGGATATTATTAAGGTTTAGGACTTTTCTGTTTTAAAATTTTATTTTTCCCTTTATTTAATTATTTATTAGGATTATTTTTGTATTTAATTTTAGAAAGTCTATTAAAAATAGTAAACAGTAATTTAAAAATCCAAAAAATAGTTTTTAAGTTTTAATTTCTATTTTTGAGGTTTACATATCATAAAGTTTTCAAAAACTTTAATTTTTAATTTTATTTGATTTTAGGTTTTTTATTAAAATTTAAAAATTAATATAAAATTAATTAAAAGGTTTTAGGAGCTTTAATTTGCATTTTCTTCTTAGTTAGAATATTTATAATTTTTGAGAATTTTTTAGAATTTATTTAAGAACTTTTTATTTTTTGGATTATTTTAATATTATTTTATTAGAAAAAATTCAAAGTTTTATTTTTAACTTTTTTTCATTTTTCCTAGGTTATAGATACTAAATTAGGAACTTTTTCACTTTCCAAATAATTTTTAGGCTTTTCAATTAATTTTTAGAATTAATTTAAGATTTAATAGATTTTAATAGTTTGTAGGAGTTTAAAAATAGTTTAATTTGGTTTTAAAATTTTTAAAAATAGTTTTTAGCTTAATTAGGTCATTTTTGAGGTTTACAAACTATTAAATCTTGTCTAGGGCTTTTTAATATTTAAAAGTGATTTTTAGGGCTTTAATTAGCATTAAAAAGTCATTATTTAATTAATTAAAAGGTTTTGGCAAGTTTTGATTTTTTGTAAACTCTTAGAATATTATTGTGGATTTTTAGTAATTTTAGGAATTTTTAGGTTAAAATTTTAAATTTTGTCGTTTTTACGTTTCTACGTCTTAACTTTCTATTAGTGTTTTTGCCTATTTTTCTATTTTTACGTCTTCGTCGTTTTCTCTTCTCTTTTCTTGTTAATAATCAAAAACAAATCAATCAAATCAATTCATTACACAACACACTAGCCTCCTCGAGAACGAACTCACTTTTAGGGTCATTCACACACGGTTTTCCTAAATCGTCGTGCACGCTTGCCCTATTTTATTGCCTTCTTTTCCTAAAGGGGTAATTTTACAACTATCAATATTACATTTGGCTTAGGCATTTAAATTAAACATAAGCAAATCAAAACATATAAAACATATACTGGGAAAAGATGTACCCAACAACATTAAAGGTTGTGTTTTTAAAACGCCCCCCTCAAAAATTGATCAAAATAACATATGACATTTTTGAGATATAAAATCACATTATGAGGGAGGGAGTGTTGAACACACAATTTTGAAAGATTTAGAAAAACCTTTTGAGAAATTCTTGAATAATTGTGTTCAACGGTTTTAAAATAATCTTGATAGAAGACTTCTCTTCTATTGCTTAGGAAAAGCGCACTGAAACGTACACTCCCCTTTCGGGTCCGCTTTTCATGAGCTCAAAACTTTGATTGTTTTGTGACTAGCTCATGACCGAGAAAAATAAATTTCCCGTTGTGAAGGATAAGTTATCATCCGTGATAAACTTTCCTTAAGTTGAAATTCGAGTTATAAGCTGACATTTACTTAGAAGTCGTTTTTCATGAACTTAAACAACTTTGAATGTTTGTATGAGAAGCTCATGACCGAGAAATAGTAATTTCTCGTTGAGAAGGATAAGTTATCGTCCGTGATAAACTTTCCTTATTTGAGGTCTGAGTCCTAAGCTGTGATGCGCTTAGAAGTCATTTACACGAACTTAAAACTTTCGAATAGTTTTAATATAAGCTCGTATCCGAGAAAAGTTAATTTCTTGTTATGAGGATAAGTCATACTCGGGATGAACTTTTCTTTGTTTGAAGTACGAGTTACAGTTTGACATGTGACTGTAAGTCTTTGTAGCAGCTTAATTGTGAAACCCCTGAGACACTTGTTTCTCTGATATCTGCTTCTTCAGCAACCAAACTCTGAGAGTGTCTTTTGTTGAACGGGTTACAAATATTGGACCTTTGTGTTCCCGTTGAACCGTGACGTCGATACCTGCACTTGCATCAGTAGTTTGTATGCTTTTATTTGGGTTAGTGATATCATTGTGAGAACCATGTGGGGGTTCACTATGAACCTTTGTCGTGCTAGAGGGAAATATCTTTCCAGTAGGAACCCACCTAAGACCAATTGTTTTAAAGGTTCTACCCGTTGGTATCCACCTAAGACAAGGTCCATGAGATATAGGTTTCGCACGCACAACGGAAGACTTAATTCGAGAAAACCTGTTTCCTTTAGGGTTCCGTCTTAGAGGTGCTCTAGCTGTTTGGTTCACCTTGTTCAGGACTTTAGTGATACAATCATCATGAATGGCATTAAAGATACATTTGTTACATTTCGTGCACATAAAGTTCTTAGCATCTGAGAAGGCTCTAGAGTTCCTAGGGTTGGCAGAATTGTACACATCATAGAAGGGTCTAGAATTCCTAGATGTGTGATTTGCACTCCTAGGTTGTGGTTTGGTCCTATCTCTTGCTTGTGTCTTATTCGTAGCATCCTCTAGATAGCTTTTGTGACCGGTGTCATTTGAACTACGCTTAGGCATGTTCTTGGAGCTATTTCTAGAGTTGCTTGAAGCATTCATGTGATTCGGATTTGTAGAAGCAGATTTTCTTAAGGAGGGTCTAGATTGTGGAGTGACTGGTTTTGGCAAATTGCTACGCGTGTCAGCTTGGGAGGCAAACCTCAGGTTCGACGTTTTAGGTCGTTCAGACTTAAACGCATTCGGTTGTCTAGCAACTGAGCGTGGTCTGATTGGTTGAGAAAGAGGTCTCCCCAAGACAGACTGTTTTGCAAACTTAGTATCCACACTTTTTCCTTTTAACTTCCTTAATTCATTTTTCGCAGATGTAAGTGCAAAAACCTTTTCCTGAATCTGAGCTTTTAATTGCTCAATTTGTAGAAGTAATTGAGTGACACGTTGTTCTAACTTAATGCTCATATTATCAGATATGTCGTTATCAGCATCCGCGTCATTACTATCTACAGTGTCGATAGGCTGAACAGATATTTCACTTAGTGAAGCAGGCGGAGGACTTGGATTTTGAGAAGTCAACTTTGATTCTAACAAATTTATTTGTTTCACAAAATTTTCTTTTTCCGTGTTGAAATCTTGAATCTTACGATCTAATTTTTATTCAAGAACAACATTTGCTTTTTCAAGTTTTTCAGAATAAGCCTCAAATTTATTATTTTTTCTTTGAAAAATCGAGTTTGGCATCCTCAAAATCTTTTGTCTTTTGAGCTAACAAAATTTCAAGCTCGTGAATCTTAGAATCAACATCCTGGGCATTCTCTCCTCCATTAGTACTCGTATCTGATGAATCAAGTGAGATATTGCTATCAACCTTTTCCACTAGATACGTGTCAAAAATGGGTTCAGATTGCTCAGTATGTTGATGAACATCATATTCAGCATTTAATTGTACCATAGTTGATGAGACTGCTTTTATACATAGTCTCATCGTCCAAATAGGGCTTAAAATGCATTAAATATCATCAAAATACCCAAATATATGCTTGTGTTTGTTGCTTGTGTATTTTAGGTACGGATATTGAGAAAATGACAAAAGATCACAAGAATCAATCAAAAACGAACACGGGAAACGAAGCCGCACGATGAACCAAGCCCTAATGAAGAATTTTCCAAAGAAAACCCTTGAAGATTTGAAGAATATTGAAGATTGGTCCTCCAAGTTTGAAGAATTGACACTTTATCCCTTGTATCTTCATAATTACAAGTTTGGTCCCTAAAGTTTGTCAAAATTACAAAAAGGACCCTTAACTTTGAAGAATTGGCAAATTTAGCCCCTCAACAAAACTAAATTGTCAATAATGGTCCTCCAAGAAGTCAACAAACAAGTCAAGGCCTTGAAGTATGAAGACATGTCAAAAACAGCCCTTGAAGATTGCCAAAATTGCACTTATAGTCCTTAAAACAAGTTTCAAAACTTGTTGTGCCAAAACTGCCAAAGGTCAAAAGTTGATATGTGTTAAATGGGCGTTGATAGCCATTTAATACAAAGTGAACAAAGTATGAAAAGTGAAGGACCAAACCTGCCAGACAACCTAAGCTATTCCCTCCACTCACAAGCTGACACCTCACCCACTCACACCCATTACCCAATCAAAACGCCCCTTTCTTCCATGTCACCTCTCCACTCACTTAAACTGAATAATTAATTCAGTTTAACCCTTCCCTCCAAACACCAAGTTTAAATAATTAACCCCCCAAACCGGATTAAAACACACCCTAATCCACCCTTAAACCCTAAATATTTCCAGGAAGAACACCAATTAAAACAAGGGGTTTTTGGGTAATTCTTTCCAGATCCTTAATTAAACATCATCTAAACCTAAAACCATCCTTAAACCCCCATCACCATCACCCCACATGCTTATGCAACCCTCCCCTGCCCCACATTTTGGCTCCAAGACAAAGATTGACAGCAGGATCAACATCCCACAACAATTTCGTGTTCTCAAAGGCTAAATGGACGTCCAAGATCTCTTTTTCATCACTGGCATCTCAGCTACAAGCCAAAGATCTTCACATGGCTTATTTTTGACTGAAAATTCAAAATCGTCCAAGGGCAAGATTGGAAGTTCAAGTGTTAGGGTTTTTAGCTTCTATTCACTTCTAGAATCACATTGTAGCCTCTATATAAAGGCATTATAGGACTTAGCATAGTTTCTGTTCTTAATTTTTCTCCTTTTTCAAAAACCTTGTAAATCCAGTTTATGAAGTAATATAAATGGTATTGAGTTTGTTGATGAGAAATATTGAGTTCCCTTTACATTTATGTTGATTTAAGTTCATTGTTTGAGTTTGGTTTAAGTTTCAGCAAAGGTTTTTAAATTTCCAAGTTTCTGTTTTCTCTTCAAGTCTTTTCTCAAATCTTAAATTTCATTCAAAACCTGTTAAAATGGTGATTAATTGTGTTGGTGTGATGGTATTTGAGCTTATGTATGTCCATAACACCATGGCTTGTTCTGGTTTAGTGGGTACCCAAGTTTAAAATAGCCATTGGTTTGGTCATTTCTTTCTTTTTTAAGTTTATCATAATCTGACCTATAAGCTAAGGTTTCCTTCTAGCTTAATCTATAAGCTAGGGGCAAGCTATTAAGTTTTTACACAGATTTTTCCTTTTCTCTCTTAGCAGATTCAAAAAGGAACCAACCTTATTCATTTTTGTTAAGCAAAATTTCATCAAAATCTCAACCAAGTTCAGCACAAGCCCGGGCTTTTTTGGAGGTGGTTTTTCAACCACTAAGGGTCCTGGATGTAGGACCCTTAAGGTAGCTCATTGATTTTTTTTTTAGTTTTCCAAAAATTATGTGTTTAAGTGATTATTGCATAAAAGTTGTTAAGTGATTGTTATTGTGCTTGTTATTGAGTTTTCTTGTTGATATATGCATGCTAGATTAGGTTTGATTTAGTTTGGATAGGTTTTTAAGAGATTTACTTTGAAAATTTGATTTCAGAAGTTTAAAGGGGTGTTTGGATTTGCACATTAATTAAGAGTACTTGGGTGATTATGTGTTAAAAGCTGTTAGAATACACTCATTAGTTAGTAATTAGGTGTTTAGTGTGCTTAAGTTTCAGTTTGAACAAGTTTTGAACACTTTGCATGATAAAATTTGGAAGATTTAGCTAAAAATCAGTAACTTCAATTCTCTGCTTGTTTTTGGTGAAATTGGTGCTTCAAGTTTGATAATTTGTTAGAAATAAGGTTTAAGAAGGAGTGTGAGTTGATTGTATGTCATTTGATGAGAGTGTATGCTAGTTGTTGAGCTTTGAAATCCATTGGAGTGCCAAGTGTATCAGCAAAATACACTCAGACACATACATGCAATATCAGTAACTTGTTTCTTGTGCATTTGGTTTAATCTTGATTACTACTTACTTATTTTGCATTGAATCTGACTCCTTATACTCCAAAGAGTATAAGGGTGCCTTGTTGTCCACCAAAAACGTCTACAAAAGCAAGTCAAGACCTCTTGACAAACATTTGCACAAGTGAAGAAACACTTGTGCTTGTGTTCATCAGAAAGTGCAAACCTGGGCACGTTTTTGATTCCATCTTGCTATAATCTTTGTTAATTTAGATTGTGTTTGAGTTTTAGTGAGTAGAAAGGTCACTGGATTAAGTTTTTTTTTTAAAAAAAAAAAGAAAAAGTTTGCAAAAAGCTCACCTTGCCTGGGCTCGAACACGCGACCTTGCTTACCAAGGACTAACGTGTTAACCAGTGATCCAGATGGCTTTTTACGTTTATGTTCCATTTCATTACTTATTTAACTAGTGTTTGTTTTATAGCTTATTTGGATAACAGCTTTTAAATAAGCTGTTTCTAGCTTATTGCTTGTAGCTTTTTCCTGTTTAGCATTTTTCCTAGGATATTATTAGGGTTGTTAACTTTTCTGAGCAAAAAGTTTATTTTTCCCATTATTCATTAATTTTTTAGGATTATTTTAAGTTTTTATTTTAGAAAGTCATTAAAAAATAGTAAAAGGTATAGTAAAAATCTGAAAAAATAGTTTTTAGGTTTTTAATCATATTTTTGAGGTTTACAGCTTTTTAAGTTTTCAATTTAGCTTATTTGTGATTTTATAGGATTTTAGGGTTTTTAAGCAACTTTAAAATTTAATATAAAATTATTAAATAGGTTTCTGAAAATTTGGATTACATTTTTGTTTTAGTTACATTATTTAGGATTTTTGGTAATTTTTTGGAATTTATTTATAAACTTTTTATTTTTTTGAATATTTTAATATTATTTTATTATTAAAAATTGAAGTTTTATTTTTTATTGTTTTTTCATTTTTCCTAGGTTAAGGACACTTAATTAGGAGTTTTGTCACTTTCCAAATATTTTTAAGACTTTTCAATTAATTTCTAGAATTAATTTAAGATTTAATAGATTTTAATAGTTTTTAAGTGTTTAAAAATAGTTTAATTTGGTTTTAAAATTTTTAAAAATAGTTTTTAGCTTAATTAGGATATTTTTGAGGTTTACAAACTATTAGATCTTGTTTAAGCCTTTTTAATAATTAAAAGTGATTTTTAGGGCTTTAATTAGCATTAAAAAGTCATTATCTAATTAATTAAAAGGTTTTAGCAAGTTTGGATTTTTTTGTAAACTCTTAGAATATTATTGGGGATTTTTAGTAATTTTTAGGAATTTTTAGGATAAAATTTTAAATTTGGCACTATTTACGGTTTTGCGTGTTCGCCTTTTTTGTTGTAGTTTAATTCGTCTTTGTAACCGTCTTTCTCTTCTAATCCCATTTCTTTCTCAATCATTATAATCACAAACATTAATCAACTCTTAACACAACGCACTTGCCTCCTCGAGAACGAACTCACTTAGGGTCATTCACACACGGTTTTCCTAAATCGTCGTGCACGCTTGCCCTATTTATTGCTCTTTTCCTAAAGAGTGGTAAAAACTCCAACATCAATAGTCATTGACTCATCATCATAAATGGGTCTGATATCCACATCATTGGTTGTTTGACTGTTGCTGGTATGCTGCTTTTCGGATTCTGTCCCGCTGCTTTCTGTTTCAACCGAACAAGCATCTAATGCTTGACCATTATCAACATTACTCTCTTATGTCTGCATCAGTCTTTTATGCACCCTTCTTTAAAATTGTCGTTTATGACGTGTTCTTTCAGCAATGGAATTCTTGACATTACTCATGTGATGACGGATTTTCTCTTTGAACACGTTAAGATAGAATGACTTGTCCTTTGACTCAAGGAATTGCTGAAACTGGTTGTAGAGAACTAAAAAGGCTGCCATGGATTCATCCTCTTGAAAATAATCTTTTTCAAGTTGCATGTGAAGCTGATTCATGTTAAGTGTGAGCGCACTGTTGAATGTTCCAACCTCTTGACCAAGTAGTAGGATGAATAGCTGGTTGTATTCGAATGCCATATTAGTTCTTTTCATGAGTTCATTTGAAAGAGTCTGAAGGTGTGACTGAAGTTGCTTGAAATGTTCCAAACATCGCTCTTTAGATTTCATCATCTTGTACTTGATTGCATGATCGTTTGTGTCTGAATTCGAGCTGTTGTTGGACATTGTCGATGATTGTGAATGGATTAGGATCTTAGTGGATGTGTTGTGATGAGGTGTGGTTTACAATTCCGAAGAAAATTGATGAAATCCCTTAACAATGTGGTCACAATTTTTCTCGGAATAATTTGAAAACTACTTTCGGATAAATCTTCACTTTCGGATAAAGCTCGTATTATCAGTTTCGAATAAATCTTGAAACCACTTTCGGATAAATCTTGAAACCACTTTCGGATAAAACTCAAATATCACTTTCGGATAAATCTTTCAGTTTCGGATAAAACAACAATCTCACTTTCAGACTTTTCCCACTTTCGGATAAACACCCACTTTCAGATAAACACCCACTTTCGGATAAACACCCACTTTCGGATAAACTCACTTTCGGGGAAACTCACTTTCGGGGAAACTCACTTTCGGGGAAACTCACTTTCGGGGAAACTCACTTTCGGGGAAACTCACTTCCGGATAAATTTTTCCAAAATGACTTTCGGATAAATTTTTCAAAAATGAGTTTCGGATAAATTTTTCAAAAATGAGTTTCGGATAAATTTTTCAAAAAATGAGTTTCGGATAAATTTTTTCAAAGTGACTTTCGGATAAATTTTTTCAAAAATGAGTTTCGGATAAATTTTTTCAAAGTGACTTTCGGATAAAGTTTTTCAAAAATGAGTTTCGAATAAATGGAATTATCACTTTCCTAATGTGACCCAAAAACCCTCAATTTTTCTTAAACCTTTTCCGAAACTGACCAAGTCGATAGCTGTCAAACGTGTTTTTCGAATCGAACCCACGAACTCGATTTTTTAAGCCAAATAATGATCCAAAGACCCAAATTTTTTGTGTTTTTAGCCAAAGAAACAATACCAAATCTCTACCACTACAATGTAGAAGATTTGTATCAAGATTAAACCATAAAGAACACAAAAAAAAAATTTGGATCAAGGATTATGGATCAAATACCTCACAAAATCAATAAGAACACAACCACGAATCTTCAATCACCTATCCACTATAGGCTCTTGATACCAAATGTTAATCCCACTTTAATCCATAACACAATATTAAGATGATATTTAGGGAGAGAAAGAGAAGAAAAATAGAGAGAGAAACAAGAGAGAATGGAAGGTTAAAACATTACTCTGAGAGAGAAAATAAGAATGAACCAACATCCTCTTCCACACATGGAAGAGGGTATATATACCCTTGAGCTTGGTGGGCTCATGGGCTTGTTTCTTGGGCCGGGCTTGGCTTTCACTTGGGCTTAGCGCCCTTAACTTATACAATATTAGCTTAAAGTCCAAGCCCGGTTAACCCAACTAACCTATTACAATACAAGACCTTTAACGACTAAGATGACCTATTACATTCTTGTTTGACTATATAAAATATAGGGCTAATATTTAGTGCCCTAAAATAAGTTATTTTTGAAAAATATCTTCCTTTATTATAGTTTATATGTGATATATTAGTTATGTTTATTGTCTTGCTTAATTTTTTTTATTTATTGCTATAATTGTTATATTGTTTATAAATTCAAAAAGATATTCAAGAATTAAACATGACTAATTAGGTTAAGTAAATATTTGGTCTTTGACTAAATATTTTATTAACTCTAAAACTATATAGAAAACTATCTTTTATTCAACATATATAAAGTTTTAGTTAGATAACATTAGACTAGAAAACGCGAATCTCTATGAGTTCCTAAAGAAACAAGGGCTTTTAACAAGCTTCTACAGCTGGTCAGCTTCTCCGGTTCTTTTTTGTGTATCTTCCAAGACACCATAGAGTCGAATGTCACCATAGCAAGGCTCGTTTGAGTTTTCCATTGGTTTTGGCTTTATAAAGATTAGTACAACGTTTTAAAACAACATGTAGCTTGGTTTTGGATTACTGATGGATTCATGAAACCAAGACATATGTTTTATTTAAGGTAATTTTAAAAATATGGAAAATTCATTGTTTTAGTAACTTGTTATAAAAAGAAGTATTACATGTTTCCCTTTATACAAATTTTTGTCATGAGTTTCAAAAATTATAAATACCCACTTAAGTAAGTTTTGTACTAACCAACTTATTAGGTCACTTATATTGCTTATGTCATCAAAGACATTCTTAAGACATGACCAATATGAGACGTCATAATGACCTAGGATCAGACTCGAAGGTTATAGATCCACAAACTATTATTATACTACTTATGTTGTGTATTTTGGTCAGACCTTAAGCACAAAGTACGAGATGAGGCAAACATGATGTGACTAACATTTATGCTAGATATTGTAGTCATGACCTCATAATGGCTAAGAGTTACACCTGTGGCAATTATCATTCGATGATTACCTTTTGAACTATTTCGTCTCTAGTAGATCAGCTGCATTGACAAAATAAATTCAATTTGGGTCTTAGGCTCTTTATAAAATTAATTTTTCAACATGGGTAGTTAATTTTATGAGAGACTTATTGTTGAAAATACTAAACTTTATTTTATAGATGGCTGCTGCCCAAAACAAGGAACCTACACTAAGGTCACTTCTCACTGATGAGAAATTAACTGTGTCGAATTTCAGTAACTGGTATCGAAACTTAAGAATTTGTCTCAAGTATGAAGATAAGATGAAATTTATTGAACAACCTCTTGGGAGGTCCCTGATCCTGATGTAGCTTCAGGGGCTCAAATTAATGAGTACTATGAAGAAGTTAGCAAAGAGAAAGATGTCTCATGTCTAATGCTTGGTGCGATGACACCAGAGTTGCAAGTTCCATTTGAACATTCTTTTGCATATGACATGATGAAAGAGCTAAAAACTTTGTTTCAGGAACAAAGCAAGATTGAAATGTTTGCCAATGCGAAGGCATTTCACGCGTGTAGACATGAAGAGGAAAAATTCGTTAGCTCTTATTGTATGCAAATGAAAGGCTACTTGGATACTCTGGAACGCCTAGGCTATCCCATGCAACAAGGATTATGAATCACTTGTGCAAACTTACAATTTGCATAGTATGGGGAAGACATTAGTATAGCTACATATTATGCTAAAGTCACATGAGAAAGGGATTCCAAAGAAGGTTGAAACTCCTGGTGTAATGGCTATTAGAGCAGGACGGATCCAAAAAGACAAGGGTGAGAAACCGCAAGGGGGTAAAGGAAAGAATGTTGGGAAGGGTAAGTCATCTTACGCCCCAAAGCATAAAATTACTCCACTACCAAAGAAAGATAATTCGGCAAAGGAATCCGAGTGTCACCACTGCAAAGAGGTATGACACTTGAAAAGAAACTGGCCGGAGTATCTCGCTGAGGTGAAGAAACGCAAGAGTGCTAGCGGAGCTAGTTTTTCAGGTATCTTCATTATAGAACATTATTAAACCGTGTCTAGAGAAGGAGCTAGCTACTTCATTATGTTCACGGATGATTTCAGCCGTTATGGTTATGTTTACCTTTTGAAACATAAACATGAGGTATTTGAAACATTCAATGAATTTCATAATGAAGTGGAAAACCAACTCGGCAAGAAAATCAAGGCTATTCGATTCGATCGTGGAGGCGAATACATGAGTTTTGAGTTTGTGGAACATTTGAAGAAATGTGGCATTATGTCGCATCTCACACCTCTCTACACGCCCCAAAATAATGGAATGTCATAAAGGAGGAATAAAACTCTATTGGATATGGTTCTTTCCATGATGGAGTTAACTACTCTACGAAAGTCCTTTTGGGGGTATGCTTTAGAGTATACTCCACGGCTTAGAGCAAGTGGGAGTACTGACGACTTAGAAATCGTTGCAGATCTAGATACACTACCTTCAGGTAACACTAGCGAAGTACGTGATGAAGTTCCACATGAGATTGTTGAACCTCAAAACATAGATGTTCCTGTTCGAAGGTCCGCAAGGACGCCCCATGCATCTCATAGGTATGGTTTCTATGTAGGTTCTGAGGAGCACGAATTTGGTGACCATGGTGAGCCTCCTAATTATCAAGCGACTATATCGGATGTTAGATCCGACAAGAGGCTTGAAGCAATGAACGCGTAAATGCAATCCATGAAAGACAATCAAATATGGGTTTTGATTGATCTTCCTGTGGGCGCAAGAACTGCAAGGTGTAGATGGCTTTACAAGATAAAGACCGACATGGATGGAAAGATAGACACCTATAAAGCTCGTCTTGTGGCGAAAAGGTATACTCAAACCTACGGGCTAGATTATGAGGAAACATTATGAAATTGAGTATTTATGAGTTCGTTTATTCTCGATTCTTGACAAATTGAAAGGCCTAAAAATATCGAGCTTTTAATTGTTCTTGGTTGTTAAGGATATTTGGAATTCTATGTCTAATTCAATCAACACGTAATAAAAGGAAAATAATAGGCTACATATCCGTAAAACACAGTGCAAATACCAATTACTATTCACCAAGTACAAATTTAAAATGCATTAAAAGTAAATTGCTTGAAATGAAAGCTAAATGAAAGTATAAGGACTAAAATGTAAAAATCAGGAACTACAAGGACCAATTATATAAAATTATATCAACTAGTAACAAAATTAACCAAACTAACAAACTTTCTAACGATTTTGTAACAAACTGAAAGTTTAAGGACTAAGTATTAGCAAACCCTAAAAACTTGTAAGTTTAACACTGAATATAAAAATTAGCAAACACTAGGGACCAAACTTTAATTAAATGGAAATATTAATGAAAAATGGTTAAGCACAATCAATAAGCTGGTTTGAGCTTATTTCTCAACCAAATCAACTCTGGTTTATTTTAAAATGCTTAAAATGGAAAATGAGCTAGATTTGTAAAAGGAATCAGTTTAAAAGCTTGCAAAACTCAAACTAGCTTATTCTAATAAGCCAATAATAAGCTAACTAGAAATCCAGACTTCCACAACTTGATTTTATCGTAAAATCTGATTAATCAACTAACAAGAGGATTGGATGTCTTTTAGAATGAAAAATGGTTCACTGGATAAGCCAGAATCTGGAATTAAGCTAAAGTGAGCTTATTTGACCAATGTTGACCCAAAATTCCAAAAAACTGAAAATCACAGAATCCACTCAAGACATGTTGGCAATAAGATTTTTGAAAGAAAAATGACAAGTTTGTGAAGTAGAAATGGAGATACAAGAAATCAGTTTGGCCTTTATTACAGAAACTTGCAAATGCTCATAAACTGACTAATAAGCTGTTTTCTCACTCAAACTTGTAAACTGTATAATTTCCTTATGAACACTGAAACTTCATATGTTGAAATACAACTGAGACAAGGTTTGAGCTAATTTCATCCAGTAATGAAGTAATGTCAATGGATTAAAGTTGACTAGTTTGACTGATGAACTAATTAAGAAACTTGACCCATAGTTTTTATCTGCCAATTAACTTTTTGACTAAACTTTTGACCACAAAACTGAACCAAATTGTTTACTCTATATAACCAAATGTAAATGAACATAATTCAACTGATTTAACAGACTTGGATCACCAAAACTTATCAAAACCAAACACTACTTTAAAAACCTGTATAAGACTTTTGCAAAGGAAATCTGAGCTCAAGTGTAAGACAAATTTGGACTCTTATCAAATCTTATTTGAATGACCAAATGTAGTGCATATGAACTAACAACAAGCAAGTAATCACACTTAACCATAAAATGAACCTTATGACTGATGAAAATTCTTAACTCAAATCAAGTAAAACAAGATTAAAGTTGTAAGATCACGCAACAATCATTAAACTAACACAATTAAGCTAAATTCAAGCTAAGCACTCTATCAGTTCAACACATAAGATCTAAGCTATGAATGTAGCATGCAAAACACTTGAGAGGAACCAAAATTGGGATTTCTAGAACCTTTTAGCAATGAAGCCTCCTCCGATGGAGTAGAGGAGCGCTGAGCTCTCTAAAACAAACTTCCTTCAACCCAAATCAACTCAAATCAACTCAAATCTACAACCTAATCACCTCCAAAAGCCATATCTGATCAATTGGAATATCAAACTGCTACTTCTAAACTTCTGAATAGAACTTGAGCTAAAACTGGCTAGAATCAATGGCAAAGCTTCCAAATCATAAACACAAGTTATATTGATCCATGGAGATCAACAGAAACACAAGGTATCAAAAAGATTGCAGTAAGGAAGGAAGTATGATACGAGTGAACTGAATTTTTTTGTGTTTTATTAATTTGGGAGGGAAAATCTGTTACAAAGCTAACTGTTGAACTAACAAACTCTTATGTGCGTGTCAAACACTTAAGAGCTGTTGTAACTGAAAAGAAGAAACTAAATTGAGAGAAAAATGAAAGTGTGTGTTTTTCACACTTTAAGCTACACTTTACAAATGAGCTAGTCTATTGCTATTTATAGACCTGGAATGATGAAGTAGTTGGGGCTGGTGACGTGTCTTGACCAATGGGAGAGTGCCAGGAGTCTTCATCCTCTTAATTGTATATTCAACTCAAGAACATAAATTGGGGGAATTTGATCTTGTTAATTTCAGTGTAATTGGTTATGAGGACTGGATTCCTTGTTGGATTACGAGCCTTTTTCATATATAACACTTGATCTGAAATTCATCGTAGCTAAATCCATGATTTGGGCGCGTTTAACTTTGAAAGTGACACGTGGCGTCTTCTTATTCGTCCTCAGCTTGTCACTCGGATCATTATCCAATTTGGATAAAAGGATTATTGCATGTTGCATTGTGATTGGCTAAGAAAAGAGATAGTGCGCCGCACTGTTGATTTAGTATTAAATGAAAAAGTGAGTTAGTGGCCCAGCTGGGAGCCCATGTGGTAATTCGAATACACTCTTTCCTCTCTTCTCATTGGTGGACACGTTAATACATGGATTGAGACCAAAGTTGATATAGTTTTGTCACTTTCAGCCCTTGAACTTTGGCAGAATCGTTATTTGAGCTCCTTTCTTCATTTCTTTGGAAAATTAAATCCTTTGTCTTGCATTCTTGATCATTTGAGTCCTTTGACTTGGTTGATTTGAAGGTTGACCAGGTTTGACTTTGATCTTGACTTTTTCCAAAATTTGCACTTAAGTCCCTCAACTTTTGAACATTGTCAAGATAGGTCCTTTATCTTCAAATGACTTGTCATCTTTGATCCTTCTCTTGTATTTTCATCATAAATGAGCTTGATTTCACTTGTTTGCTTGAAATTTGTATCCTTGTTACCTATTTAAGCACAAACACAAAACATACCACATAATACTGCTTTATAGCACAAAAGTTAGGTATTTTCTATGTGTTTTAGGGTGATTTGTTGACTTATTGATATGAGATTTTTCTCATATCAAATCCTCTACACTTGATCATTGCCATGACCTCATGCAATGCTATATTTTAAAGCACAAATTTACATTTTTCTTATAATTAACCTACCTTGGCCAATATGAAATGCTTTAATACTACTCTACACTATATGATGCATGATTTTGATTTTATACAATACAATGCAAAGAAGTACAATTCTATTTATATATTTTTGGATTTTTCATAAATGGTTTTGATGGAAAAACTCATAAAGAAATCAGTGACTTAAATTAGGGCTTTTGGTACCATGAACACTTATCACCCTCAAGTTTCACTTTCCCCATACCAAGCTTAAAAATAGGATCATTGCATTCACAAGTAAAATGTACATCAACTTATTCATGACAATTAAATATGGAACGGGTTATTATTTGAGCAAATTTCTTGAGAGCAAATTTGTCATTATTTAAAGCGTGAAGTATAAGAAATGTAAAATCCAAAAATAAGGAAGCACAGTTTTAACCCTAAGTAATCCTCTCATCCATTACTCGAAAAACTGCTCACAATTAATATAAGTCCGACTCAAAAATAATAAGTCATTCGCCTTATGTGTAAGATCCTTATGTCATGCATTAATAAGTAGCTACACACTCGCTAAGGAAAGAAAAGTAAAACTCACGCAATAATTTACATTCGCCACCTTTTTGAGTCCTTGGATCTTCAACCCCGCAACACGTCAAGGTAATATTGGATTGGAGCAACTATAAATCCCCGCAACCCTTGTGAGAGTAATATTGGAATTCAATAGTTACTATAATTAACACTTCACTGCCCCTCTTGGGAGTCTTATATAATTATTTTTTTTCTTTTTTTTTCTAGCCACTCATTTTTATAAGCCGCTCTTATTTTTCTTTATTCCTCACAAAGAAAGTTGAAAAGAATAAAAGGGAAAACACCCGCTAAGTATTAAGCATGACATAGGTCTAATACATATAAAACATTCTAACTTAGAATCTTAAGACATACTTATACCAACCAAGAATGATTAGTCAAAAATGCATAAGAGACTACAAACCGATTAAAACCGTTCTTGATTATTTATTAACATATATACATGCAAGAAAATAGAGGCAAAGAAAGAGAAGGGTTTAGCCACAAGTAATTGTCATGAAGTTTATCTAGCCCTTTTATACTTGCTTCAACTCTATCATCTCCCATTCTCCGCAAATTTAAAATCTCAAATATTGAGACTCGTGGATGCTTAGCCAAATAGACCAATTAAGGAATACATGGTTAAGGATACTAGCTAGAGAATGCTTAGATAAGCAAACTTGGGTTGAGCCAAAGTATCCATGGCGGGCCTAATATGTCAAAGATGTCTAAATTTGTTAAACCATATCCTTATTATATTATTTCCCTTTTTATATTTTGTTGAGAAATAAAAGAAGAAATATATATACAAAGTAAATGTGTTATGCAAATGAAAAATGATTAATGCAAAAATTATGAATGCATATTTTTGGTGGCCAAAGTAGATAAAAATTTTGAAAAATGTTTGAAAAATTAAATTCCAAGTTATCATGAAGTCAAAGCAATGGTCTAGGTAAGGTCAATTCGATAGAAGTCTCCCCTATACTTAAGATAAACATTGTCCTCAATGTTTAAGAGCATGGGAGTATAAACTCCCCTACACTTATGACAATGAATAGACTTTGCTTAACCCAAGTTAAGGAAAGATCAACTATAGTGAATTCATTTTTTAAGCATAATGTGTCTATGAAAAATCACAATAGTAACGAAGTGAACCAGATACAAGGGCCTCCTCCATAAGCTCCAATGCACGTGATGAGAGAGAAACCCTACAAACAACATGAAGACAAAAGGAAGGTCTCCCCCTACACTTCTCATCAACTCTATATCCTTATTGATATCCTACCACACTTAAAGTCTAAAAACTCTAAACCTACTTAAAGTCTACAATGAATTAATTCATGGGGAAATGGGGATCTATTGGACTATTTCCATTGAAAAATGTCCTCCCCCAAATAGTGCTTAACACGGTGACCATTCATTTTGAAATTTGGACCATCGGGTTGTGACAACTCAATAGTTCCATATGGAAATACTTGAGCAATAATGAATAGACCGGACCATCTTGACTTAAGCTTGCCCGCAAAGAGTTTCAACCTTGAGTTAAAGAGGAGAACCGGCTCTCCAACTTTGAACTCACGATTCTTGATCTTAGAATCATGCAATTGCTTAGTCTTTTCCTTGTAAAGCAATGAGTTCTCATAAGCAATGACTCTTAATTCATCCATTTCATTAAGTTGGTCCTTTCTATGTAAACCGGCTTGGTTTAAATCAAAGTTAGCCCACTTGAGAGCCCAAGAAGCCTTATGCTCTAACTCGAATGGGAGGTGACATGCTTTTCCATAGACAAGCCTATATGGAGTACAACCAATTGGTGTCTTAAAATCCATCCTAAAAGCCCATAAAGCATCATCAAGCTTATCCGACCAAGAAGCTCGATGCTCTCCCACCGTTCTTTCCAAAATTCTCTTTAAACCACGATTTGTGACCTCAGTTTGACCATTGGTTTGAGGGTGATACGTGGTAGAAAAATTATGGTTAACACCATACTTCTTCATGACTCTTGTAAATTGATCATTACAAAAATGAGTACCATGATCACTTATGATGGCCCGAGGTACACCAAATCTAGCAAATAATTGCTTCAAAAATTTCACTACAACTCGAGCATCATTAGTAGGCAAGGCTTTGGCCTCAACCCACTTTGACACATAGTCCACGGCTACGAGTATGTACTTATATTCCTTAGATGATGGAAAAGGTCCCATAAAATCTATTCCCCACACATAAAAAATTTCACATTCTTGTATGAAGTTTTATGGCATCTCATCTCATTGAGTAATTTTTCCTTGTCTTTGACATACATCACAAAATTTCACCATCTCTTGGACATCTTTGTATATGGAAGGCCAATAGTAACCCGAATCAAAGACTTCTTGGTGGTATAGTTGGGCCCAAAATGTCCACCCGTAGGTCCCTTATGACAAGCTTCTAAGATCTTAAATGCCTCGGCCCCATATACATACCGTCTAATGATTTGGTCCGCACATTGCCTAAAGAGGTAAGGGTCATCCCAAAAGTAGTATTTCACTTCCTTAAGAAATTTCTTCTTTTGTTGGAAAGTGAGACCCTCTATTAGCACATCCCTCACAAGATAGTTTGCAATATCCACAAACCAAGGGGTGGCATCCTCTTGAGAATAGATAGACATGAGCTCCTCTATTGGAAAGGATTCATTAATTTCCTTATGAGGCAAATCACCTTGAAAAGGATGCTCAAGTCTACTCAAGTGATCTGCCGCTAAATTCTCGGCTCCTTTCTTATCACGAATCTCAATGGAAAACTCTTGTAGCAATAAAACCCATCTCAAAAGTCTAGGCTTAGCATCTTGTTTTGCCATGAGGTACTTGAGAGCGGAATGATCCGTATACACTATGGTTTTGGAGAGCACAAGATAGGGTCTAAATTTCTCAAAGGCATAGACTATAGCAAGCAACTCTTTTTCCGTGGTGGTATAATGAAGTTGAGCACCCATCATGGTTTTACTAGCATAGTGTATAGGTTGAAAATGCTTATTCACTCTTTGTCCTAATACGCCCCCACGGCATAATCACTAGCGTCACACATAAGCTCAAAAGGCAAATCCCAATTTGGAGAAACCAAAACGGGAGCCTTAGTCAACTTCTCCTTAAGTATCTCAAAAGAGTCTAAACACTCTTGGGTGAAAATGAAAGGAGCCTCTTTTTCCAAGAGGTGGGTCATCGGTCTTGCAATTTTAGAGAAATCTTGTATGAAACGTCTATAGAATCCCCATGACCCAAATTATCAAGCGACTATATCGGATGTTAGATCCGACAAGAGGCTTGAAGCAATGAACGCGTAAATGCAATCCATGAAAGACAATCAAATATGGGTTTTGATTGATCTTCCTGTGGGCGCAAGAACTGCAAGGTGTAGATGGCTTTACAAGATAAAGACCGACATGGATGGAAAGATAGACACCTATAAAGCTCGTCTTGTGGCGAAAAGGTATACTCAAACATACGGGATAGATTATGAGGAAACATTCTAAAATTGAGTATTTATGAGTTCTTTTATTCTCGATTCTTGACAAATTGAAAGGCCTAAAAATATCGAGCTTTTAATTGTTCTTGGTTGTTAAGGATATTTGGAATTCTATGTCTAATTCAATCAACACGTAATAAAATGAAAATAATAGGCTACATATCCGTAAAACACAGTGCAAATACCAATTACTATTCACCAAGTACAAATTTAAAATGCATTAAAAGTAAATTGCTTGAAATGAAAGCTAAATGAAAGTATAAGGACTAAAATGTAAAAATCAGGAACTACAAGGACCAATTATGTAAAATTATAACAACTAGTAACAAAATTAACCAAACTAACAAACTTGCTAACTGATTTTGTAACTAACTGAAAGTTTAAGGACTAAGTATTAGCAAACCCTAAAAACTTGTAAGTTTAACACTGAATATAAAAATTAGCAAACACTAAGGACCAAACTTTAATTAAATGGAAATATTAATGAAAAACGGTTAAGCACAATCAATAAGCTGGTTTGAGCTTATTTCTCAACCAAATCAACTCTGGTTTATTTTAAAATGCTTAAAATGGAAAATGAGCTAGATTTGTAAAAGGAATCAGTTTAAAAGCTTGCAAAACTCAAACTAGCTTATTCTAATAAGCCAAGAATAAGCTAACTAGAAATCCAGACTTCCACAACTTGATTTTATTGTAAAATCTGATTAATCAACTAACAAGAGGATTGGATGTCTTTTAGAATGAAAAATGGTTCACTGGATAAGCCAGAATCTGGAATTAAGCTAAAGTGAGCTTATTTGACCAATGTTGACCCAAAATTCCAAAACTGAAAATCACAGAATCCACTCAAGACATGTTGGCAATAAGATTTGTGAAAGAAAAATGACAAGTTTGTGAAGTAGAAATGGAGATATAAGAAATCAGTTTGGCCTTTATTACAGAAACTTGCAAATGCTCATAAACTGACTAATAAGCTGTTTTCTCACTCAAACTTGTAAACTGTATAATTTCCTTATGAACAATGAAACTTCATATGTTGAAATACAATTGAGACAAGGTTTGAGCTAATTTCATCCAATAATGAAGTAATGTCAATGGATTAAAGTTGACTAGTTTGACTGATGAACTAATTAAGAAACTTGACCCATAGTTTTTATCTGCCAATTACCTTTTTGACTTAACTTTTGACCACAAAACTGAACCAAATTGTTTACTCTATATAACCAAATGTAAATGAACATAATTCAACTGATTTAACAGACTTGGATCACCAAAACTTATCAAAACGAAACACTACTTTAAAAAGATGTATAAGACTTTTGCAAAGGAAATCTAAGCTCAAGTGTAAGACAAATTTGGACTCTTATCAAATCTTATTTGAATGACCAAATGTAGTGCATATGAACTAAAAACAAGCAAGTAATCACACTTAACCATAAAATGAACCTTATGACTGATGAAAATTCTTAACTCAAATCAAGTAAAACAAGATTAAAGTTGTAAGATCACGCAACAATCATTAAACTAACACAATTAAGCTAAATTCAAGCTAAGCACTCTATCAGTTCAACACATAAGATCTAAACTATGAATGTAGCATGTAAAACACTTGAGAGGAACCAAAATTGGGATTTCTAGAACCTTTTAGCAATGAAGCCTCCTCCGATGGAGTAGAGGAGCGCTGAGCTCTCTAAAACAAACTTCCTTCAACCCAAATCAACTCAAATCTACAACCTAATCACCTCCAAAAGCTATATCTGATCAATTGGAATATCAAACTGCTACTTCTAAACTTCTGAATAGAACTTGCGCTAAAATTGGCTAGAATCAATGGCAAAGCTTCCAAATCACAAACACAAGTTCTATTGATCCATGGAGATCAACAGAAACACAAGGTATCAAAAAGATTGCAGTAAGGAAGGAAGTATGATAAGAGTGAACTGAATTTTTTTGTGTTTTATTAATTTGAGAGGGAAAATCTGTTACAAAGCTAACTGTTGAACTAACAAACTCTTAAGTGTGTGTCAAACACTTAAGAGCTGTTGTAACTGAAAGGAAGAAACTAAATTGAGAGAAAAAAGAAAGTGTGTGTTTTTCACACTTTAAGCTACACTTTACAAATGAGCTAGTCTATTCCTATTTATAGAGTTGGAATGATGAAGTAGTTGGGGTTGGTGATGTGTCTTGACCAATGGGAGAGTGCCAGGTGTCTTCATCCTCTTAATTGTATATTCAACTCAAGAACACAAATTGGGGGAATTTGATCTTGTTAATTTCAGTGTAATTGGTTATGAGGACTGGATTCCTTGTTGGATTACGAGCCTATTTCATATATAACACTTGATCTGAAATGCATCGTAGCTAAATCCATGATTTGGGCGCGTTTAACTTTGAAAGTGACACGTGGCGTCTTCTTATTCGTCCTCAGCTTGTCACTCGGATCATTATCCAATTTGGATAAAAGGATTATTGCATGTTGCATTGTGATTGGCTAAGAAAAGAGATAGTGCGCCGCACTGTTGATTCAGTATTAAATGAAAAAGTGAGTTAGTGGCCCAGCTGGGAGCCCATGTGGCAATTCGAATATACTCTTTTCTCTCTTCTCATTGGTGGACACGTTAATACATGGATTGAGACCAAAGTTGATATAGTTTTGTCACTTTCAGCCCTTGAACTTTGGCAGAATCGTTATTTGAGCTCTTTTCTTCATTTCTTTGGCAAATTAATCCTTTGACTTGCATTCTTGATCATTTGAGTCCTTTGACTTGGTTGACTTGAAGGTTGACTAGGTTTGACTTTGATCTTGACTTTTTCCAAAATTTGCACTTAAGTCCCTCAACTTTTGAACATTGTCAAGATAGGTCCTTTATCTTCAAATGACTTGTCATCTTTGATCCTTCTCTTGTATTTTCATCATAAATGTGCTTGATTTCACTTGTTTGCCTGAAATTTGTATCCTTGTTACCTATTTAAGCACAAACACAAAACATACCACATAATACTGCTTTATAGCACAAAAGTTAGGTATTTTCTATGTGTTTTAGGGTGATTTGTTGACTTACTGATATGAGATTTTTCTCATATCAAATCCTCTACACTTGATCATTGCCATGAGCTCATGCAATGCTATATTTTAAAGCACAAATTTACATTTTTCTTATAATTAACCCACCTTGGCCAATATGAAATGCTTTAATACTACTCTACACTATATGATGCATGATTTTGAATTTATACAATACAATGCAAAGAAGTACAATTCTATTTATATATTTTTGGATTTTTCATAAATGGTTTTGATGGAAAAACTCATAAAGAAATCAATGACTTAAATTAGGGCTTTTGGTACCATGAACACTTATCACCCTCAAGTTTCACTTTCCCCATACCAAGCTTAAAAATAGGATCATTGCAATTACAAGTAAAATGTACATCAACTTATTCATGATAATTAAATATGGAACTGGTTATTATTTGAGCAAATTTCTTGAGAGCAAATTTGTCATTATTTAAAGCGTGAAGTATAAGAAATGTAAAATCCAAAAATAAGGAAGCACAGTTTTAACCCTAAGTAATCCTCTCATCCATTACTCGAAAAACTGCTCACAATTAATATAAGTCCGACTAAAAAATAATAAGTCATTCGCCTTATGTGTAAGATCCTTATGTCATGCATTAATAAGTAGCTACACACTCGCTAAGGAAAGAAAAGTAAAACTCACGCAATAATTTACATTCGCCACCTTTTTGAGTCCTTGGATCTTCAACCCCGCAACACGTCAAGGTAATATTAGATTGGAGCAACTATAAATCCCCGCAACCCTTGTGAGAGTAATATTGGAATTCAATAGTTACTATAATTAACACTTCACTGCCCCTCTTGGGAGTCTTATATAATTATTTTTTTTCTTTTTTTTTTCTAGACACTCATTTTTATAAGCCGCTCTTATTTTTCTTTATTCCTCACAAAGAAAGTTGAAAAGAACAAAAGGGAAAACACCGCTAAGTATTAAGCATGACATAGGTCTAATACATATAAAACGTTCTAACTTAGGATCTTAAGACATACTTATACCAACCAAGAATGATTAGTCAAAAATGCATAAGAGACTACAAACCGATTAAAACCGTTCTTGATTATTTATTAACATATATACATGTAAGAAAATAGAGGCAAAGAAAGAGAAGGGTTTAGCCACAAGTAATTGTCATGAAGTTTATCTAGCCCTTTTATACTTGCTTCAACTCTATCATCTCCCATTCTTCGCAAATTTAAAATCTCAAATAATGAGACTCGTGGATGCTTAGCCTAATAGACCAATTAAGGAATACATGGTTAAGGATACTAGCTAGAGAATGCTTAGATAAGCAAACTTGGGTTGAGCCAAAGTATCCATGGCGGGCCTAATATGTCAAAGATGTCTAAATTTGTTAAACCATATCCTTATTATATTATTTCCCTTTTTATATTTTGTTGAGAAATAAAAGAAGAAATATATATACAAAGTAAATGTGTTATGCAAATGAAAAATGATTATTGCAGAAATTATGAATGCATATTTTTGGTGGCCAAAGTAGATAAAAATTTTGAAAAATGTCTGAAAAATTAATTTCCAAGTTATCATGAAGTCAAAGCAATGGTCTAGGTAAGGTCACTTCGATAGAAGTCTCCCCTATACTTAAGATAAACATTGTCCTCAATGTTTAAGAGCATGGGAGTATAAACTCCCCTACACTTATGACAATGAATAGACTTTGCTTAACCTAAGTTAAGGAAAGATCAACTATAGTGAATTCATTTTTTAAGCACAATGTGTCTATGAAAAATCACAATAGTAACGAAGTGAACCGGATACAAGGGCCTCATCCATAAGCTCCAATGCACGTGATGAGAGAGAAACCCTACAAACAACATGAAGACAAAAGGAAGGTCTCCCCCTACACTTCTCATCAACTCTATATCCTTATTGCTATCCTACCACACTTAAAGTCTAAAAACTCTAAACCTAGTTATTCAAGCTTGATTTAAGGAGTCTCTAGCTCGACTCTTCCCACAATGAATTAATTCATGGGGAAAATGGGGATCTCTTGGACTATTTCCATGGAAATGTCCTCCCCCAAATAGTGCTTAACACGGTGACCATTCACTTTGAAATTTGGACCATCGGGTTGTGACAACTCAATAGTTCCATATGGAAATACTTGAGCAATAATGAATAGACCGGACCATCTTGACTTAAGCTTGCCCGCAAAGAGTTTCAACCTTGAGTTAAAGAGGAGAACCGGCTCTCCAACTTTGAACTCACGGTTCTTGATCTTAGAATCATGCAATTGCTTAGTCTTTTCCTTGTAAAGCAATGAGTTCTCATAAGCAATGGCTCTTAATTCATCCATTTCATTAAGTTGGTCCTTTCTATGTAAACCGGCTTGGTTTAAATCAAAGTTAACCCACTTGAGAGCCCAAGAAGCCTTATGCTCTAACTCGAATGGGAGGTGACATGCTTTTCCATAGACAAGCCTATATAGAGTACAACCAATTGGTGTCTTAAAATCTGTCCTAAAAGCCCACAAAGCATCATCAAGCTTATCCGACCAAGAAGCTCGACGCTCTCCCACCGTTCTTTCCAAAATTCTCTTTAAACCACGATTTGTGACCTCAGTTTGACCATTGGTTTGAGGGTGATACGTGGTAGAAAAATTATGGTTAACACCATACTTCTTCATGACTCTTGTAAATTGATCATTACAAAAATGAGTACCATGATTACTTATGATGGCCCAGGTACACCAAATGTAGCAAATAATTGCTTCAAAAATTTCACTACAACTCGAGCATCATTAGTAGGCAAGGCTTTGGCCTCAACCCACTTTGACACATAGTCCACGGCTACGAGTATGTACTTATTTCCCTTAGATGATGGAAAAGGTCCCATAAAATCTATTCCCCACACATCAAAAATTTCACATTCTTGTATGAAGTTTTATGGCATCTCATCTCGTTGAGTAATTTTTCCTTGTCTTTGACATACATCACAAAATTTCACCATCTCTTGGGCATCTTTGTATATGGAAGGCCAATAGTAACCCAAATCAAAGACTTCTTGGTGGTATAGTTGGGCCCAAAATGTCCACACGTAGGTCCCTTATGACAAGCTTCTAAGATCTTAAATGCCTCGGGCCCATCTACACACCGTCTAATGATTTGGTCCGCACATTGCCTAAAGAGGTAAGGGTCATCCCAAAAGTAGTATTTCACTTCCTTAAGAAATTTCTTCTTTTGTTGGAAAGTGAGACCCTCTATTAGCACATCCCTCACAAGATAGTTTGCAATATCCACAAACCAAGGGGTGGCATCCTCTTAAGAATAGATAGACATGAGCTCCTCTATTGGAAAGGATTCATTAATTTCCTTATGAGGCAAATCACCTTGAAAAGGATGCTCAAGTCTACTCAAGTGATCTGCCGCTAAATTCTCGGCTCCTTTCTTATCACGAATCTAAATGGAAAACTCTTGTAGCAATAAAACCCATCTCAAAAGTCTAGGCTTAGCATCTTGTTTTGTCATGAGGTACTTGAGAGCGGAATGATCCGTATACACTATGGTTTTGGAGAGCACAAGATAGGGTCTAAATTTCTCAAAGGCATAGACTATAGCAAGCAACTCTTTTTCCGTGGTGGTATAATGAAGTTGAGCACCCATCATGGTTTTACTAGCATAGTGTATAGGTTGAAAATGCTTATTCATTCTTTGTCCTAATACGCCCTCACGACATAATCACTAGCGTCACACATAAGCTCAAAAGGCAAATCCCAATTTGGAGAAACCAAAACGGGAGCCTTAGTCAACTTCTCCGTAAGTATCTCAAAAGAGTCTAAACACTCTTGGGTGAAAATGAAAGGAGCCTCTTTTTCCAAGAGGTGGGTCATCGGTCTTGCAATTTTAGAGAAATCTTGTATTAAACGTCTATAGAATCCCCATGACCCAAAAAACTTCTAACTCCTTTCATCGTGGTAGGTGGAGGAAGCTTAGCAATAACATCTATTTTGGCACGATCCACTCCTAAACCTTTGTTGGATATCTTATGTCCCAAGACTATCCCCTCTTTGACCATGAAATGGCACTTCTCCCAATTGAGAACAAGACGTGTTTCTTCACACCTCTTAAGCATACGTTCTAAATGGGAGAGACAAGAAGTGAATGAATCTCCAAAGACCGAGAAATCATCCATGAAAACTTCCATAGTGTGTTCAATCATGACATGAAAAATGGCCATCATACACCTTGGAATGTCCCCGGTGCATTGCATAAGCCAAAAGGAATTCTCTTGTAAGAAAATGTACCATAGGGACAAGTGAATCAATGGGTATTTGAAAATAACCCGAGAATCCATCTAGAAAGCAATAGTACTCATTTCCTGCTAAGCATTCAAGCATTTGGTCCATAAAAGGCAATGGGAAATGATCTTTCCTAGTAGCATCATTGAGCTTCCTATAATAATTACAAACTCTCCAACCCGTGACAAGTCTAGTAGGAATAAGCTCATTGTTCTCATTAGGCACTACGGTGATTCTACCCTTCTTAGGAACACAATGTACGGGGCTAACCCATGGAGAATCGGAAATGGGGTAAATCATGCCCGCATCAAGGAGTTTAATAACTTCCTTCTTAATGACCTCATGGATTTTAGGGTTAACCCTTCTTTGGCTTTGAATGGCGGGTTTGTAATCATCATCCATAAGGATTTTATGTGTACAAAAATTTTGATCAATTCCCCTTATGTCAGATATTTTCCATGCTATGGCTTGCTTATGTTTCTTAAGAACCTCTATGAGTTTTTCCTTCTCATCCTCTTTTAAATCTTTAGCAATGATCACGGGTAATTTGTCTTTTCCCTCTAAGAAAGCATATTCAAGGTGTGATGGAAGATTCTTAAGTTCAAGGGTAGGTGGACTCTCTATGGAAGGTTTTACGATGGATGGATCATCATTGGTAACTTCTTGTGGGATAGGTGAAGGAATAGGATCATCATTGAGCAACTTTTGGATAGTGAGAATGTATTCTTCCCAATTGATGGGAGAATCATCATTACCAAGGAAGTTGGAATCAAATTCCTCCAAGAGGAAATCACTCTCTCCAAAAGGTGTTAAGGAGGGAGCAATTGAGGCAACGGTCTCTACATGAGGCATGTCTTCACTATCATTCTTACAAGCTTCATGGAAATGCTCATCACACACCTCATCAAGTACATCCACTAGGTTAATTGTTTCACAAGCTTGAGACTTCTTAGTCACTTTTCCTATCTTAAACACCACTTTCTCATCCTCAACTCTCATAATTAGTTCTCCCTCCGCCACGTCTATAGGAGTACGACCCGTCCTCAAAAATGGTCTACCAATAATTAGAGGAACTCTCGGGTCCATATCATAATCAACTACTACAAAGTCCACCGGAAAGGTAAACTTATCCACACCTACAAACACATCCTCCGCAATACCTACCGGGTAAGATATAGTACGATTGGCTAACTCAAGGGTCATCCTAGTAGCAGTGAGCTCGGGAAGAGAGAGTTTTTTCCAAACCGATAAAGGCATGAGATTTATGCTTTCCCCTAGATCCGCTAGTGCCATGCAATTTTCCACCCCAGGAAAATTACAAGGGATAAAAAATCACCCCGGATCTCCAAGTTTTGTAGGTAAGGTTTTGAGCAACACGGCGGAGCAATTCTCATTAAGGGATGTGTTAGGTAAATCCACCAATTTTTCCTTGGTAAAGAGGAGATCTTTGATCATCTTAGAAAACTTTGGCATATATGCAAGAGCTTCTGCAAAGGATATGTTTATGTTAATTTGCTTGAACATCCTCAAAAAGTTTGAGACTTGTATATCATCCTTGTTTTTCAATTTCTCCTTTCCCAATCTTGATGGATATGGAAGGCTTGGTTTTGGTGTAGGTTGAGTAGTTGTTGTGGTGGAAGGTTTCTCTTTGTTGGTTTTTTCATTGGAAGGTGTGGAAGGTAAAAGAGAAGTGGGTGTAGGATGAGAAGGTGTAGGTGGTGAAGTGGTAGAACTTGAAGGTGGTGAGTTGGATGTAGAAGGCTTATCACAAGGTGGAACCATAGTAGGCTTAACCATAGAAGGTGTAGGAGGTGAAGGATCAATAGTTGTTTTCCCCTTCTTGTTGTGATAGCATTGACATTAGCCCTCGGGTTTGTTTGTGTGTTTGAAGGTAGAGCCCCTTGTGGTCTTTGATTAAGTGCCATCAAAATCCTTTTGGTAGACTCCTCATTCATAATTCTCATTTGCTCTTGCAATCTCTTTTCACTTTCACGAATTCTTCTTTCAACAAACTCATTATTATCATGTTGCCCATATCCTTAATTTTGACCTTGATGGTATCCTTGATTTGGAAAGGGTGGAGGTGGTTGGTTAAATCCTTGATTGGGTGTATGAAAGTTATTTCCTTGATTGTGAAATTTGTTGGGTGCTCTATAGTTATTCCCTTGGTAATTTGGCCTAGGCCCTTGATTTCTTTGTAACAATTGAGGAGGATTGGGTTGAGTATGGGTGGGTGGATGGGGTGAAAAGCCGGGTGGAGCAAGATAGTTATTTGACTTGTAAGAGAGATTGTTTTGATTGATGTTAGGTTTGAAGTGCTCTTTATGTTCTTCTTGATAAGCATAACACTCAACTTGATAACCTTGAACCTTATCACATTGTTGGTAAGAATGAGGACCTCCACAAGTCTCACATGAAATAGCAATAGCATTCACATCATTGGTGGGATTTTCGTTCAAAGAGAGTTTACACATTTTCAAGATAGTATTAAGCTTTTGAAAGATCATCCCATCCATTTGTGGAGTAACACTCTCTTGCACCACATGGACTCTCTCATCAATAATGTTCCATGCCTCTTGAATGGATTTGGAAAGAATATTCCCACCCGCGGAGGAGTTTAGGGAATCTTGATGATGTGGTCTTAATCCATTGTAGAAAGTATTGATTTGGTGAACTTCATTGAGTCCATGATTGGGGCATTTTCTCAATAACTCCTTGAACTCTTCCCAAGCATCACTAAAGGTTTGGCTAGGTTTTTGTTGAAATCCAATAATTAGGTTTATCAAAGCCGTGGTCTTAGGTGGGGGAAAGAACTTGTTCAAAAACTTCTTAGTAAGGTCATCCCAAGTAGTAATGCTCTTAGGTGGTTGTGTATCTAGCCAATACTTGGCATTGCCCTCTAAGGAAAATTGGATCAAGATCAACTTAATGGCATCATGGGGAACTCCGTTGTACTTAATGGTGTTGCAAAGAGATAGAAACTTCTTGAGATGATCGTGTGAATTATCACTAGGTCTCCCAAAAAATGGTGTGTTTGAAACCAAGTTAATCATAGATGATTTAGCTCAAAGGAATTTGCGGGTATCTCGGGTATAACAATAGCATCGACATATCCTTGCACATTAGATTGAAGGTGCTCCATCAAAGGTCGTTTGTCAACGGCGGCCATGGCTTCTTGTGTGATGATCAAAGCATGATTCTCGGGATCGGCTTGATGGGCGGTGTTGTTTTTACTCTTTCTCTTTTTCTTCCTTTTCGGAGGAAGGGGTTGTACACCAAATGGTATTTGTACACGCCCGCGGGTGATCATGCAACTCAAATCAAGGAGTGAGAGAGAAGCTCTCGTTCGACTTTGGAAAAGAAGGGATTATCCTTTCCGAGGTTCAATAAGTAATATCCACAAGAAAGTATAGTATACGTAAGTAATACTTGGGTGCAAGACCCCCAATCAAGCTTTCCTTCTTAGAATACGCACTAGTGAACGGGGGGTTAGGTGGCGCGAAGCACTTAAGTACATATTAACCCTTAGACGGCATTTTATAGCACGTCGCCTTTCTATTCACTTTGTAGTTTGTATTCTTCTAATTGTAGAACAATGATAATCTTTGTGAAACAAGGGGGTTGATGTTTTTCTAGAGAGAGAAAGTTAGAGAGAGAAGTGAAAGAAACTTGTAATATGAAAAGTAGAAAATGAACAACCAACACCTCTTTCCATGGTGGAAAGAGGTTTAAATACCCTAAGTCCTTAATGGACTTGGGCTTCCGGCCCATGAACATGCTCATGGGTCGGGCTATTTAATAAATGAAACTTAACATAACTACGAGCCTATAGCTACATTGTTGGAGTGACCGAGACTTTCTATATACGTAAAACGTATTTCCAACAATCTCCCCCAAAGGGAGGTCACTCCAAATTTACAAAGTCCTAATCTAGCATGTTAGATCTTGTTCTTGAGCTCGTAGTCTTCTTTTCTTTCTTTTTCTTCCTTTTGTGAATATGTGTTGAATGATATCAGCCTTTTGCTTGGAACACGTTCTTTTGGCCTTTCACGTGCAGTCTTTATTTTCTTGTGATGTTCGCCTCTTTGTGACTTCATGTCCCACACACTTATCCTTTGTTGAATTCTTGAAAGTTTCAGAGTCGATACAGCGGAAGACTTTCAGGTCATAATTTCTTGAATTTGCAGGAGTATTTGATGTAGAAGGAATAAGCATGTGAGGACGTCTTCAACAGGTACACCGCAACGCCACCGTCTTCCACAGGTACACAGCAACGCCACCGTCTTCAACAGGTACACAACAACGCCACCGTCTTCGAATGCAACAACATAATAAGACACGAATAAAATGGCTTTGACATTTTATTCTAATTCGGTAGCGTTTTACCTCCGGTCGGTGAAGACCGTTGGACGATATTAGATATCGTACCCGTGACGGATAGTTTCAATTAAGTAACTTCCTGACAGGATTTCGCGGGTAAACCCGTTCTCTTTATTCGACCGTCCAAAGCTGACTGCGAACATAAAGAGTGAATCATTTGGATTAAAAAATCCTTATGAATGAAGCCGTCAATTCATGAAACCTGGAACAAGTGAATTTCAATTAAGATATTCACCATCGTTGCTTTCCAGTTGTCACAAACTTGATTCAAATTGAATCTTGCTTGTCACCTACCTAGTGCTGTTTGATGTTAACACTAGAAGGATTTCCACTCGTCACTGTGAACACTAAAGAGTGTCACTCTGAGTGTTCTGGCAAGATCATACGATAATGCGTAGAGGCCTAGAACGAGTTTAAGTTAAATTAAGAATTAAACTACTGTTTCTTTCCAGTTGTCACAAGATTAGTTCGTAAAGAACCGCACGTGTCACCTACCATGAGCTTGTTTGATGTTGGCTCAAGCAGGATTTCCATCTTCACTGTAATACTTGCGTATCACTCGGATGTTCTGGCAATATTACAAGAATACTGCGTAGGACTCATAAAAGATCTCTTACTTTTCACAGTGTGTGAAGAAGCAAGGAATAAAGGAAAGTGTCCTAATGAGACTTTTGATAATCTCGTGGCTCTAGACTCGATAGTGCGTTTTGATTTAGTGATCGATGGCTGGAGAGGAGTGCCACCTATTCAATATCAGTCTATTCGGAGTAATAAACCAATAGATAACGTGTTGATCTCCGTGTGATTAAAACAAATACCTTTTGAGAGATATTTGAGTTAGCTGGGGAGGGTTGTGCATTGCATCACTGGGTCCATGATGGCTTTCTTCAATATCGAGAATCATTAACTAATGATCTCAATAGCATATGTATTGACCCGGTTTCTGCCTAAAGTTGTAAGGAGGGCTTCTTTCTTTACACCCTTTATCTTTAAAATTCTTTTTCATTCTTCAACCCCTTCAATGCTTACCAATACGTCATCACTAGCCCCTTGTTGTGATTGTTCCAGTGCTAGCTTAAGTACTTGGTCGACATTCAGCTACGTTCACATTCATTCTCCATCTTTCCTAGGACTTCTAGTTCTATCTAAGGAGTTGTCCTTTGGAAGATTCCATCGGTTCTGATGAATCATTGGACTAATACCTATACCTACCACCCTTTTGTCACCACATCCGTCGTGAGTTAAGTGTGTTTTGGGTTGATATAGTCACCATGAAAAATCCTTGAAAATCACTTAAAACACTTGTGATATTGTAATCAAAGTTTTTGTGCCTTAAGTGTTTTGATCATCAAAAACGCTCCCCCTTAACTTGTGCATTACACATGTTAGGTTGGTTTATCTTTTAAGTCTTTTTCATTATTTTAGCCAAATATCATTAAGTCTCCTTAATCCTATTTTCTCCCCTTTCCAAAATGTTAACCATCAATATTTTGGATATTAATGGATTAACCGGTCTTTGTGTAATAAAATGAAATTAGATGTTGGCCAAAGAACATATTAATGCTCCCCCTCAAATTAATGAGGGTTAGTTGTAGTGCTTGAGTATGATAGATTTTGAAAGATTTAGAATTTCGTGAGAAATTCTTGAAACATTTTCATACTTTCACACTACAACAAGCCACAAAAGCACAATATTTACAATATTAACATATTCACAAATTAACCAATATGGAGTAGACCTGAAATAGTACGACCCATTAGCTGGATCGGTCCACGAGCCTGTGATGTGCTCCATATGGTCTGCCCCCCACGAATCGTTCAATACTGCGGATCAATCGTCGATGCCTTAACTTTTCCTCAATCATCTGGATGGTGTGGTTGGTAATCTTCTTAAATCGGCCTACCCATTTGTACTTTACCTCTGGAAGACCTTGTCCTGAGTTGAGCATCAACAGCTTGTCACGTACATGCTTGAGAGTGCCATCGCTGAACTTGTGCAATTCTGAGAGTCGCATGTATTGCATGACCTCTGCTTCATTCAGGTAAAATATGCCCATCTCTGGTTTAAGTGTTCCCATGTATGGTTCCTTATCTTGGTGAAAACGACTCATTGGTGTTGTGTGAGGTCGTTGTAGATTTAGCCTGGATTGATAACTCTCTACCCCGAGTTGTAAATCTTCAACCCTTTGCTTGATCACAATTCTACGAGTGAATTGGCGAATGTTGGAGCTTAGGGCTATGACTTGTGAGAACTCGTACTTTCCGGTAGTTAAATTATATCCTTTTATTCTTACTTATCGATTTTAATGGTATTTTACTTTTTCTTTTACCTTAACATATGTAAATTCTGAGATTTCGAGAATTTTAATTAAATTTTATTTTAATTATTTTCCTATCCATTTAAAATAATTTATTTGGATTTATAGAAATTTTACAATATTTTTCCATATTTATATAAATCAACGATACTGATTTAAATCCCTCGCGAAGTTTTATTATCTAAACTATCCAATTTATCGATCGAGAAGTCTACGAACGTCGCATTTTAGTCGTAAATAGTTTTTACCTCCATATTATTATTTTCGACTTAATTTTATACTTAATTTCGTATTTTATCAAAACGAGTCGATAACGAGTCTTTTATAAGTTTGATGCGTGAGTTTGTTTAACGGGATAAAGGTTTGAATAATACATACGTTTTTAGTAAATAAATCGGACGGAAACCCTTTTCCTTGTTGCTTGTACCCGCGTCCACACACCTTTAGTCAAATGTGTTACATTATTTTTTTATCACTAGTTAGCTCTAACAAAACTCATTGCCAAACACGCTTTGTTTTTATTACTAACTCCTACTAAACCAATTGCCAAACACTACCTAAACTATTACTACCTAAATAAATAAAAACACTACTTAATAAATTTTAACAGTAAAAAAAAATGTCTCCTCCCTCCATCTTCTGTTCCGACGTAAACATCAACCACCATCACCACCATTATCAAAACTTGCCCTAAATTCATCAATTAAACAAACAAAATCAACCATGTATCATTCCTAAACACAAACCCACCATCAATTTCATCACATACACTTGAATTTAGAAAATAAACAATTTTCAAGGTTCATCAATGGAGGTCAAAATTTGGGTTTAAGCAATTGGAGGTGTTAGGAGGTTATAACAAGGTCTTAAACGAATTTGGGTTATCAAGAATCGATGTTTTTGATTTCTCTTCATTCCTTGGTGTTTGGACGAAATTAAGAATCTACAAGGGGTTGGTGTTTTTGATTTCTTCTACTTGGAAAACTATTGTAAGAAACTTTTTAATCTTTTTAAATTATTTTGATTTTGATTTCATACATGTTTATTTTTCTAGCTCAAGAACCCATAGATGATGATTTATGTTAAGATTTTACGTTTGATTAGGCTTAGGATTAGAAGTGAATGGAGATAGGTTAGCTAGTCGATGTTGTGATGGTTGAACATGGTGAAATAATGTTTAGAGGCGTTTTTGTAGTGGCCATTTTAGGATAGCAGGTTTAAAGCTTATTTCGGCGAACTTAAACTTTTCCAAACTGAGTTTTTAAGGTCTTGGTTGAAAGGTGTCGTCATAAGAATCGTTTTGATATAAAGTTCACTTTCTAATTCCTTAAAATGAGAAAGTTATGACCGATTACTATTTGGTTTTCATATAGTAAATTTATGCGCGTTTAAATTACTTGCTGTCCAGATTTTGAGTTAAATTTTTTGTCAAGTTAAAGTGTCATAAATTGAGTTTTTACGGTCTTGGTTAATAGGTGATGTCCTTGTGATCGTTTTGATATATAATTCGGGTTATAACTCCTAAAAACGAATTATTTACGACCGATTTATGATTTGGTTTTTCATTTGTAATTTTCTGCATATATAAAAAAAAAACACTTGCTGTCCAGATTTTTGATTTACGTTTCGGTCAAGTTAATGTGCCGTGAACCGAGATTTTAAGGGTTGTAGTTGTGGGGTTTGTCCTTGCGATCGTTTTGATATAAAATTTACCTTTTAACTCCTAAAAACGAATTAGTTATGGTCGATTTACTATTTGATTTTCATAAGATAAATTTTCTGCACGTGGCTAATTTGTGCAGAAATTTGAGTCACCTTGCGATAGCAATTACTTGACCATACTAAGGGTTTTTACTGATTTTTCAAATCCTAGAACTAAATACTTCGAGTCTACTTTCAAACGCAAGTGGTTGTGAGTATTAAAAGTAAGAACAAGTTAGTTAAAATGATTTTACAAGTTGAGTTGTTAAACTGTCCGAAATTTCAATTTTAGTAAAACTGAAAGCTGAGTGGTCTAAACTTAATATTTTTCAACGAAATTAAAGCCGTAGCTTATCCATAATGTGTGTGAGTTCCCTGATTTTTTTCGTGAATTTTGGAGTTGTCTAAGTGGGTCAAAACAGTAGGGACATTTGGTATGTTTCTGCAGGTCCAATTTCGAGTACCTTTTATTAAATAAAAATTATAAAAATGGGTTTTACTTGTGTTAAGCTTTCGGGAAAATTCTGGGGAGTAAACCATTCATGGAGGGACCTAAATTTCGAATTTGGTGAATTTTGGAGGTCGTTTGGTATTTTATTTAGGAAGCCGCGTGAGAGCTCAGGAAGTCGTAAATTTCCAGAAATTTGTAAAATAAGTTAAAATTTACAACTTTTAGGATGGATTCTTGAAGTATGCATATATATTACTTTTCACAAGTATGTTTTGTGTCGATTTCTAGTAATATAAATATATTCTGGGTTCGAGTACATTTATAAAGTACTCGTTACCATTATAGGTCGCGGTTTGCGGTAAAGTGTTCGTTGTTGTAATCCTTCTGTTTCAAGACTTCTCGACCGATCGATACTACTACACTTACTAAGGTGAGTTCATAGCCCCTTTTCTTATATACTTTGTTACAAACTGCGGGGTGAGAATAACATGCGTGAAATACCATCATTTAAAACTTTTAGTATGCTATCCGAGAACTGTATGCTTCCCCAGATTACACATTACTTATTGCATTAGTACCTTAGTCAAAAAGCCCCTACATCATGAACCGTTAATTCACATTTTACAAGCGCGAATGTTGTCCATCGGGATTGACAATCCCCGTCCCGATTACCTTGACGCACTTACATTTGATTACCTAAGTATTTTGACTAGATACTTACTAGGGGTAAAACAATTATGTTAAAGCTTCGGTGTCGTGAGCTATTGCAATAAATAAATATAAATTATTTTGTACGACGGTGCTAAATCATATCTTGTTGCTATTCTTATAAAATTAATGTTTGTATTTCACATCACTACTTATTAAACCTATGAATTTCACTCAATTTTATGTTGACATTTTTACATGTTATTTCTCAGGTAATGCTAATGCTTAATTTTGCTAAGGATGGGAGCCCGCAGGATATTTTCGCAGCTTGGAGAATTCTGTGTCGTTTTAAAGCTTTATTTTGTTAAAAGATGCCAAAGAATATTTATCCTGTTCTTTTAGTATTTATGTTTCAAAACTCTGGGACCTTTAAAAAAACTCTGATCTTTTATGATATAATGTAAATGTTTTATTACGTCAATTTTGTGTCAAATATATTTTATTGTTTCTTGTACCATGACGTGGCACCCCCATGTTGCCTACTTGTTCATTGCCTGATTTCGGGGGTCTCACAGATTGGTATCAGAGCAGTGGTTATAGAGAACCGAGTTGTTTTCCAAAACTTGGTCTATAACCGAAAATTTTAATGTTTCATGTTTCTTAGTGTCAAACACAGAATCTGCCATTGTTGTTCGATATCTGCGCGGGTAATTCTCTAATCCTTATTATTATTTTTAATTATAATTGTAGTATTTCATTTCCTGATTACATTTTGAAATATTACATTACCTTCATGACGATAATTGCTATCTATTTCCAAATCCTTTGTTCTTAATGAATTATCATTGGATATCACTGTGATTACATCGACCCTTACTTTATTCTTGAATTCTTATTCTTGTTAATTTGATCTTGTTGCAATAGTTTTAAATTGTTATAACGTTACATACTTTTATTCGGGGCGAGTATGTTGTCGACTTCTCATACTCACTTTTCTGAGTACTATTGCTATTTCGTTTATGCGTGAAATGACCGACCTCATATATTCGTTATTTTTGAACTGTCTGTTCTTCTCAATTCACTTGTATGTTGTGCATACTCTCGTGATACCATCGTTTGGGATTAAGAAGTGTTGTGTCCGATGAAGCTTCCGATTATCATTTTACTACCGTGCGTGTTACTTTCATTTTTTAACTCCTTTAAGATATCTAAATAGATATCCAAATTGTTTTCCGACCATTTGTGATTGGATGTCTTGAAAAAAAAAAGTTAGTCTATACACTATTGTGTATCTCAATGTGTCCCCAGAAAAGACTAAAGGCCATCGTGCGAGTCACAACATCTTGAAAGGATTTCTTGAAATCGTGTTGAATGACATCATGGGTTTTCATAATCTTTGGTTGACTTTTATGTCACCGGTTTACACGACATTCGAGTATCGATTAAACTTCTTATTTCATTAACCATTTTACGTTTCGACTTTGAATTACAACGTTCGTTTGTACCTTGAAAACACCATTGTCATCTTGTAATTCATCTTTTATAATGTGGCGGTTGATCGGAATACCATTTTACTTGTAGAAACTTCAATCTACTCTTTCACAATACCTTCTCGCTCAGTGAACGCAACTAATTAAAGATTCATTTTCCCCCTATATATTTTGTGTTTTGGGAATCTTGCCGCCAAAGAGACTTTCCTACCTTACATCTTGAAAATCGAAGTCATGGATGTCATGCGCCGTTTTGACTTCCTAGATTCTCGTTGTATTTCTAGAACCATATTTTGATGTTATGTTTCTTTTTACGCTCATTTATATGATCTAATTTTTTTAATGGAATCCACAAGTCATGTGTGTATATAAATTTTGGGTTGTTAGAAAATGTTGATAAAATATATTAGATGACGTGAATTTGGAATGGAGTTGTAATCGAGTAATTTTGATGAAGTTTGATTAAATTTCGATGTGTGTCGAAAGATATATTTTCTGCAGAAAATTGAAAGGTAATTTAGCGGTGTCGAGAAAATATATATATATTTCTTTTTATAAACTTTAGAATTAAAATTATGTTTCAACTTGTTGAGACAGTCGCTTGGACATAAAATTTGAACCGTAACTCTTAAAAACGAGCAAATTGCGCTCATTTAAAATTTGTAATTTTAAGATTAATTTAAATTTAGTGCTGATGCAAAACTACAGGGGTAAAATCGTCATTTCCGGTCCGTTTCGGCATTCGGCTGAAATACGAAATTAGTCTGGAATGTCGTTTTACTTTTACCGCGAGGAAAACAAAGTCTGAAAACTAGTATAGACAGGTCAAAATTTATAAGTCAAACATGCGTTTTCAAGGCAAAAAAAAAAGTCAAAGTTGTTAGAATTCGTAAATATGATTTTAAGGAGTTTTTGAGTTCCTCCAAGTTCGTGAAACATTAACGATTGATATTTTACAAATAACAAATGTTGGGTACGTTTAAAAATGTCAAAAGATAGAAATTTTAGACCGAATTATACAAGATGGCTTTTCCCGGATGAAATGTAAATTGGATATAAATATAATAAACTTAAGGACTCGAATGTTTGGATAAAACCGATGTTTAACTAGTCTTGTCGAGAAAGTGTACATTTTTATGAGCTAACCCTAACGTTTTAAATCTCCAAGCTTTCCAGAATCGGAAGTTTCCTAATATAGAAACTTTCTAAAAATAGAAACTTTTCAGGTTAGTTGTATTAATCAAAAACCGATATTCTATTTTTTTATAAGCATATTTATGTCTAATAATTTACGATGTGCACACACATAGATTCCCTTATCTTTTATATACATGACTTATTTGTCATTACATTTTATCTTTCTTTTCTACTGTCGCACCAATGATTTGGATCGAGATTTGAAGTTTTTATCTTCACATCTTTCATCATCATTGATAACGCGTGTCTCATGACGATTTTGGATAAAAAAATTTCTTTTTTTTTCTAAACTCTATCATTTTGAAACCATTTCAATCGATCTTCTTGTTAATTACTCTTTAATACTCTCATGCGAACCACTCGTTGTTGTGTAACTTATCATAATGTCGCCTTATAAATTATCTGATATTTTTTTACGATTTATTTTCACAAACTATTCTACTTTGGTCTTATAAATTAATTTTTGTAAAATTAAAGTTGCTTTTTATAAATCTAGCAAATTACCTTACTTCCGAAAAGGTCCATAATATTATTTTATTATATTTTTATTTCCATTTTACAAACGGTATAAATTGTATGTTTTTGATATATGACACGTAATACTAGTTTGACGATAATTTAGCATCGCATTGCTAGCCCTATATTATGCATAGCTTGATCACCTATGTATAATTTAGAAGGAGCCATGCGAGGCTGAATAGTAGTCACCTTAAATATTTTGACAAGAACCAACTTTTTACTCGTGTTTCTGAAAAAGTTAGATAAAATGAAATAAAATGAAATAAGTTGAAATAAAGTTTTGAAATTTTTTACATATTATGCAAGTAACAACGTTCATGACATATGCATATGTTTACTTATCTTTTCTTGAACAAATTATGAGTCTGCGAGTACATTTTCCTTTACTCAATGATCTTGTTCTACTTATTACTTCATTTTATCTCATGATACAATTCTCCTTACCGCTCGTTTAATTACTGACTATTGATATCGTACTTGGAAGTTCTAGTGTTTCTATACTTTCTCTTTGACCAACTTTCTATGAGTAAATTTTGGTAGACCTTCTAAATTTCTTCGGACGCGAATAACGATTTATGACTAGACGCGAATAATGATTTCATATATCCGTCATGATGTTTGTCAGACTCTCTAGCCTCAAAATTCGCTCGTGTGAACCATGTGTTGATTTCGCTCTCATTGGTAATGTTGTTCATTTCACTAGAATAATTCACAAGTGACTTTTTAAGAATTTTTTTTTATTCGAAAATTTGTTATGTGGCTTTTCTCTTTCGATCATGTATCGACCACCGAGAACTTAATAAGCCGATGTTGGTAACACCAACCACACTCGGTAATTAATGTTTTGCTAAATCCTTGGTTTCTATTTGTCTCATCATCGACATATATATTTCGTCGCATCATTTGAAGAATTCTTACGACATTTGCTTCATTCCCCGTATACCATTGGTTATATATCATTTGTTTACTATTTTGTCACCTTTTGAAAATCGAATATGTCCCCTGTTTACCATTTGACGCATTAAACACCTTAATGGATTTTCATGGATTATTATAAATTTTTAAGAAAATTTTACATATTCTACTAAGCATTTAAATTACCAAAATAACCGTCTCAAGCTATTTCTTTGTAAAAAAAAAATAAATAAAAAAATAAATAAAAATTTGACTTATGTTTAAAATGACACCATGCATTACCTTTTGAACTATTTTGATTCTTCATCATATTTTAACTTCTAATTTAGTGAAATTACCGTCTTAAACTTCTTTCCTATTAAAGGTTTAAAATAATTTGGAAAATAGATTATATTTTTTTATCGTAAACAAAAGCTCGAGTTTCAATAAACATTTATACAATCATCCTAAGATTTCTTAAGACAATCAAAATAACTTTTGTACTTAATCTAATTCTATTTTGAACACCATTTTTTTTTCATCAAGAAAAAGACTTAATAATTACTTACCTACTAAATATACAATTTTGCGTTAATCCCTATATATCATAGTTAAAATTTTCCTTACTAGTGGTTTTGATCTCAAATCACCAAACACCTTTTTAAACAACTATAACTATATTGTCACCATTTTGAAAGCGGTATAACATTTTAACACCATAATTGTAGGAACCTTACATGTTTGTAATCAAGAAAATACATAAGTCTAGTTTTAAATTAATAACAAATCTGGGACAGATAATTGTGGCAACCCGTATTTTTATTATCTATGTGTAATTCATGTTTCGCCATCATTTTCTTAGTATAGTGGACTATTGTGCTATACGATTTGCGTGATTTACGATTCGTTGACGATTATCAATTTTAATCCGTTTTAGCGCATCTTGTCCGTCTAAGCACTTATTGTGTTTATTCTACCTTTTAAAAATCCTTTCGTATTTAAGACCAGTGTAAAGCAAAGTATACCTATCTATTCGCGTCTTCTCTCGTCTCTAGCTGAACTCTGAGGGACCAGAGTTCCTTTAGGGGGGTCGACTGTGAGAACTCGTACTTTCCGGTAGTTAAATTATATCCTTTTATTCTTACTTATCGATTTTAATGGTATTTTACTTTTTCTTTTACCTTAACATATGTAAATTCTGAGATTTCGAGAATTTTAATTAAATTTTATTTTAATTATTTTCCTATCCATTTAAAATAATTTATTTGGATTTATAGAAATTTTACAATATTTTTCCATATTTATATAAATCAACGATACTGATTTAAATCCCTCGCGAAGTTTTATTATCTAAACTATCCAATTTATCGATCGAGAAGTCTACAAACGTCGCATTTTAGTCGTAAATAGTTTTTACCTCCATATTATTATTTTCGACTTAATTTTATACTTAATTTCGTATTTTATCAAAACGAGTCGATAACGAGTCTTTTATAAGTTTGATGCGTGAGTTTGTTTAACGGGATAAAGGTTTGAATAATATATACGTTTTTAGTAAATAAATCGGACGGAAACCCTTTTCCTTGTTGCTTGTACCCGCGTCCACACACCTTTAGTCAAATGTGTTACATTATTTTTTTATCACTAGTTAGCTCTAACAAAACTCATTGCCAAACACGCTTTGTTTTTATTACTAACTCCTACTAAACCAATTGCCAAACACTACCTAAACTATTACTACCTAAATAAATAAAAACACTACTTAATAAATTTTAACAGTAAAAAAAAATGTCTCCTCCCTCCTTCTTCTGTTCCGACGTAAACATCAACCACCATCACCACCATTATCAAAACTTGCCCTAAATTCATCAATTAAACAAACAAAATCAACCATGTATCATTCCTAAACACAAACCCACCATCAATTTCATCACATACACTTGAATTTAGAAAATAAACAATTTTCAAGGTTCATCAATGGAGGTCAAAATTTGGGTTTAAGCAATTGGAGGTGTTAGGAGGTTATAACAAGGTCTAAAATGAATTTGGGTTATCAAGAATCGAAGTTTTTGATTTCTCTTCATTCCTTGGTGTTTGGACGAAATTAAGAATCTACAAGGGGTTGGTGTTTTTGATTTCTTCTACTTGGAAAACTATTGTAAGAAACTTTTTAATCTTTTTCAATTATTTTGATTTTGATTTCATACATGTTTATTTTTCTAGCTCAAGAATCCATAGATGATGATTTATGTTAAGATTTTACGTTTGATTAGGCTTAGGATTAGAAGTGAATGGAGATAGGTTAGCTAGTCGATGTTGTGATGGTTGAACATGGTGAAATAATGTTTAGAGGCGTTTTTGTAGTGGCCATTTTAGGACAGCAGGTTTAAAGCTTATTTCGGCGAACTTAAACTTTTCCAAACTGAGTTTTTAAGGTCTTGGTTGAAAGGTGTCGTCATAAGAATCGTTTTGATATAAAGTTTACTTTCTAATTCCTTAAAATGAGAAAGTTATGACCGATTACTATTTGGTTTTCATATAGTAAATTTATGCGCGTTTAAATTACTTGCTGTCCAGATTTTGAGTTAAATTTTTTGTCAAGTTAAAGTGTCATAAATTGAGTTTTTACGGTCTTGGTTAATAGGTGATGTCCTTGTGATCGTTTTGATATATAATTCGGGTTATAACTCCTAAAAACGAATTATTTACGACCGATTTATGATTTGGTTTTTCATTTGTAATTTTCTGCATATATAAAAAAAAAACACTTGCTGTCCAGATTTTTGATTTACGTTTCGGTCAAGTTAATGTGCCGTGAACCGAGATTTTAAGGGTTGTAGTCGTGGGGTTTGTCCTTGCGATCGTTTTGATATAAAATTTACCTTTTAACTCCTAAAAACGAATTAGTTATGGTCGATTCACTATTTGATTTTCATAAGATAAATTTTCTGCACGTGGCTAATTTGTGCAGAAATTTGAGTCACCTTGCGATAGCAATTACTTGACCATACTAAGGGTTTTTACTGATTTTTCAAATCCTAGAACTAAGTACTTCGAGTCTACTTTCAAATGCAAGTGGTTGTGAGTATTAAAAGTAAGAACAAGTTAGTTAAAATGATTTTACAAGTTGAGTTGTTAAACTGTCCGAAATTTCAATTTTAGTAAAACTGAAAGCTGAGTGGTCTAAACTTAATATTTTTCAACGAAATTAAAGCCGTAGCTTATTCATAATGTGTGTCAGTTCCCTGATTTTTTTCGTGAATTTTGGAGTTGTCTAAGTGGGTCAAAACAGTAGGGACATTTGGTATGTTTCTGCAGGTCCAATTTCGAGTACCTTTTATTAAATAAAAATTATAAAAATGGGTTTTACTTGTGTCAAGCTTTCGGGAAAATTCTGGGGAGTAAACCATTCATAGAGGGACCTAAATTTCGAATTTGGTGAATTTTAGAGGTCGTTTGGTATTTTATTTAGGAAGCCGCGTGAGAGCTCAGGAAGTCGTAAATTTCCAGAAATTTGTAAAAAAAGTTAAAATTTACAACTTTTAGGATGGATTCTTGAAGTATGCATATATATTACTTTTCACAAGTATGTTTTGTGTCGATTTCTAGTAATATAAATATATTCTGGGTTCGAGTACATTTATAAAGTAGTCGTTACCATTATAGGTCGCGGTTTGCGGTAAAGTGTTCGTTGTTGTAATCCTTCTGTTTCAAGACTTCTCGACCGATCGATACTACTACACTTACTAAGGTGAGTTCATAGCCCCTTTTCTTATATACTTTGTTACAAACTGCGGGGTGAGAATAACATGCATGAAATACAATCATTTAAAACTTTTAGTATGCTATCCGAGAACTGTATGCTTCCCCAGATTACACATTACTTATTGCATTAGTACCTTAGTCAAAAAGCCCCTACATCATGAACCGTTAATTCACATTTTACAAGCGCGAATGTTGTGGATGGATCCATCGGGATTGACAATCCCCGTCCCGATTACCTTGACGCACTTACATTTGATTACCTAAGTATTTTGACTAGATACTTACTAGGGGTAAAACAATTATGTTAAAGCTTCGGTGTCGTGAGCTATTGCAATAAATAAATATAAATTATTTTGTACGACGGTGGTAAATCATATCTTGTTTCTATTCTTATAAAATTAATGTTTGTATTTCACATCACTACTTATTAAACCTATGAATTTCACTCAATTTTATGTTGACATTTTTACATGTTATTTCTCAGGTAATGCTAATGCTTAATTTTGCTAAGGATGGGAGCCCGCAGGATATTTTCGCAGCTTGAAGAATTCTGTGTCATTTTAAAGCTTTATTTTGTTAAAAGATGCCAAAGAATATTTATCCTGTTCTTTTAGTATTTATGTTTCAAAACTCTGGGACCTTTAAAAAAAACTCTGATCTTTTATGATATAATGTAAATGTTTTATTACGTCAATTTTGTGTCAAATATATTTTATTGTTTCTTGTACCATGACGTGGCACCCCCATGCTGCCTACTTGTTCCTTGCCTGATTTCGGGGGTCTCACATGACTTCATCGGGGTCTAAGTGAGGAACCATGCCTTGAGCCAAGAGGAGTAGAAAATCTTCAATATCCTCAAGTCGTAAGAATTGAAGATCCCCTTCACTGACACTATAAGTCTTACCGTCTTCTCGCTTGAACCTGATATCTTTCAAATACGAATATCCGAATATATGGTGAAATCTAACTCCCTGTATGCTTGAGATTCGATGGGTTGCAAGTATAGGTGTACCTTTCTTGGTGTGATTGTAGAAGTAGTAAGCCGACTTTTTGTTGCCCCGCCAATGTGAGATGCCTAATTCCGCATATTGATCATATTCTTTGACAAGCTTTTTGCTCCATAGGTCTGAAACTTTATTTTCAATCCAAGAGATATCCTCCAAATTTACTGCTTTGCCCATTGTTAATGATGTAGCATACTTGTCCGCGCCGTTTTCTAAGTAGTCAAGATCACGGTTGGTGAAGTATTGCATTGGCAGATTCTTGGCTGCTGCAATAACTGAGGGTGTTAGTGGAAGAAGGATTGGAGCTTGTTCACCTGATGCTGTTGACTTGATTGCTTTCATGAGCTCATTGAAATGATATTCTCCCTCAGTTTCGGCAATCTTCATGGAAGCCTAGAAGTTCTTGTCTTTGATCGTTGTTTGAAGCATATTTGTATCAATGCTAGGCACTCCATATTTATCCATCAAGAATCCAGAGAAGTCGATAGGATTATTGAGGAATTGTGTGAGATCCGCCTTTTCACTGTCAGAAACTGTACGTACGGTTGCTGCCTGTGTAAGCCATGGCTGTACGAGAACCGTCTCATCAATAGTGAACGTATCAGCAAACTCAGGATCTGGTTGGTTTAATTCGTCAATATCCATATCAATGTAGTGCTGAGGTGGAGAGTTATGTATCACAGATGGTATCGGGTCGTCTTCTTGCATAGGTTCGTGTTCTACAGGTGCTGTTAATGAGACATTAGTAGGAACCGGTACAGAAGACGTACCTGTGGGTGTTTCTGTGTGATGCTGAACAGGAGTAGGCGGTGGAGAGTGATGTTCCACAGACGGTGATGGTTCGTCTTCAATCATTGGTTCGTCTTGTACTAGTGGCAGTACAGGATCTTCTTGTGATACACTAGTAAGAACTAGTTCAGATGACTTACCTGTGGTGTTGTCAGTGGTTTCACCATGCTCGTCAGTGGTGATGTTTTCACTCTCAGCTTGTTTATCGCCAACTTTTTCTTTTGAACGTGCATCACTTTCTTCCTCTTCCTCATCACCATCCTTGGATTCTTCAGATTCTTCTCCATTGGTACCATTACCTTCATCCTTATCACCATCCCCTTTCTCCTTATCCTTACCATTCCCATTACCGTCATCCGCATTACTATCGTCATCCTCGTCTTCCCCGTCATCCTCATCCTCATCCTTATCCTCCTCATCGTCCTCATCTTCGTCCTCGTCATCATCCTCATCCTCGTCCTCGTCATCATCCTCATCCTCGTCCTCATCCTCGTCCTCTTCTTCTTCATTCTTTATCAGAATGTTCTTTCTCCTCCTCATTCTTTTCCTCTTCTTCCTCATTTTCTGCTTCATCGTCATTTTCAGACTCCTGACGTTTCTGTTTCTTGGAAGATTGGGGAACTTCAGTGTCTTCTACTGGTGATGTGTTGGAAGCTTCCATTATGACCTTACTAAGAGCTCTTTGTAATTCGTGTTGAGCTTTTGTTATTGGTGACTCACTGTTGGTTAACCGAGTTTCCAAAGTCTGCATTAACTGTAAGTTAGTAAGGCCATTTGTGAATAATGCTGGAAGCTCCTGATGTACACATGACCTAACTTCACGCTGAATGATGTTAGTCATGGAATCATTGATGGAATTGAGAAATGCAGCATTTTCTTTGTCACGTGCGTCCTTTTCAGCAAGAAACTCTTTGTGTTGCTTTTGAAGTCTTATGACATTTACGAATGTTTCTTGAAGTTTGGAGTCATCACGTTATTGTGCTCTTTCTGCACGTGAACTATTAGGAGTTATTCTTGCCTCTAGTGACGCAATCTGTTTTGACTGTACTTCCAGTTGTTTTTGGAGATGCTGAATGAGTGGATCATTGATTGTGAGAAATGGAGTGGAAGTGGATGGTAGTTGTACTGTTGTTGTTGTTGTTGTTGGTGGAGGAGTTACTGCAATTGCTAACGAGGTTGTGGATTGGATGGTGGTTGGTACAAGTTGTTCGAGGATAGATGGCGATGTTGGTACAATCACTGGGGCAATGGTTGGTACAGGAGGATCGACAATCGGTGGAGGCGTCGGTGTAATCACTTGGGTGGTGGTTAGTACAGGTTGATGGGTGTCCGGTGGCGGCGTAGGTGTGATTACATGGATGGTGGTTGATACAGGTTGATTGATGACCGGTGACGGCGTGGGTGTAATTACGGGGGTGGTGGTTGATACGGGTTGAATGGTCTCGATTGTAGGTTCAATCGGCGGGACAGTTGTTACAACAGTGCTGAAAGCTGGTGGTGGAGGGGGTATGTGTTGTTGGATAGGAAACAACGTCAGATGAGCATCGTTTGCTGCTATCATTGATGAAGGAGGTGGAAGTGGTTTGCTAAGGTTGACGTCCTTGTACAGAATTGTTTCCATATCTTCTCCACCTTCTAAATTTTGATCTTCAAAATCATAGTTGAAATAATCATCTACGTTGTCATCATCTTGATTTGTTGGGTCTGTGATTTCTTCCTCTAGTCTGAGATCTTGTTCTTCTTCATCGTTTGAATCGTCTGGATCTCCAAAAGCTTCCAGTGCTAACTCGGCAGGAGTTTTTGATCTAGAACCACTACCGGTTTTCTGTGCCTCCAACCTACTTAACTTTCGTGCTATTCGCATCTGTTTTTCTTCAGACATTTATACTAAAGGATCTTGTTCATCTGCATCTTCATCACGTAGTTGCTCTTTCCCTTTAGCTTTACCTTTGGTTTGGGGTGAGGAAGTCTTTTGGCGTTTGACAACAGTCTTTTTCCTTTTACCCTTTTGTTTTTCGGATGGATCTGCGTTTTCTTTTTTAAATTGTGTTTCAATGTCCAGGAGCATTTGTTTGTAGGGTTCACTGTCCTTGATCCCTTCATTGATCATGGTGTCAGGCGCTAAAGCTGGAAGCAGTGAGTACTTAGTGGAATGTTTCTCGTCACCTATCTGATCCAACACATGGTCATCATCTAATGTATGGTAGAAGAAGTTTCCACGCTTGTCAATAGAAGGAACACTTGTAACACCCCCAAATATATACAACTTAGTTCAGCGGAAGACTAGTTGGTGTTACGGGATAGCACATTACTCACATCATAGACAACGCTTAAAAATCGCGTCGTTTAATAATAAAGCATTTCCATTCATAAATATCAAATTTACATCGGTCCCAAGTCATATTATTTCATACAAAGTTTTATAAAGTATTTGAATGGAAAATATTGTTTAAGTGCGGGCCATGAATTCTTGTCGTCTTCCCGAGAATTACCTTCAAGTACATGAGATAAAACATGTTAAAAGAAAAGGTCAGCGATAACGCCGAGTGAATTCATAGAGTTTAATAAATTCCATCAATATAATATCAGTATAAAAGTATTACTGAAAATCATTTTGTACAAATCGTTTTGATATGCCATGAAATAGCCAAAATCATTTTATACAAATCTTTATCGAAAATCATAATATAGGCATTTGCCTTAAAAATCATTATACGAGCCATTGTCGTTAAAAAACACTATACAATACGTTTTGCAACGTTGTATAGATTAAATAAAAACCGTTATATGAATATGGTTATGAAAACCAAAACACAAACATAATATCAATAGTATGACCCTGTATTGCTAGTCAGGCAATACGTCGTAATTCTGAGCGTCTAGTAATATTTCGTTAGTTCTTGGATTATTATAAGCCGCATGACATTGTTACCTTACTAAACCAACAACGGGTAGCTAACCCGATACCAATTTTACCCATCTAAAGTAGCGTGTCGTCACAAAGGTCACGCTGTGGAAATCTTCTCATACATAAATTCGCTTACCAATCAATGTGGCACGACGGGGATCAACCGTCAAGGCGCGAACTGGGGTGATCGTCCCCAAATAGTACTATTAAATGCATAAGCGTCTACCAAATCCCGGTAGTTCATAATTCATGCTAATGGGACTTTTAGTGACATAACCTAACTTTAATAATCCATTTAATTTCATCTATCGGGTCTTTTAATCATTTATCGGGTCATACAATCGGGTCATTCAATCATTCGGGTCCAAATCAAGAAACAAACAATCGGGACAAATGGTGTCCTATTTTATAAAAATTAACATGTTATCTCCCTCGCGGGTTTATAAAACATTTCATAAAAACATTTAAAAGAGTGCGAGGCTATGAACTCACGTTGATGTGGGAAGGCGGTTTATCGGCAATTCGGATGTACGGTACGTGCTTCAATCACGGAAACCTAGACAAATAATACTCGTCTTAGACTTTTGTCCAATGACTTTATAAAAATAACAATTATGTATACATATGATGATCAAGTGGGTTTACATATTCTCGTTTACTCATTTTAGAGTTATGTGTCGATAACTTTTATACTAGTTTTAACTATTTTCACGTTTTAAGTCCAATAAGCCTTTTATAGGTTCTTTAACTTGTTTTAATCCATCTTATACCTATATTATCAGTATATATATTCTTTCCATGTTGGGCCCAAATGGGTTAAGCCCAATAAGTTCTTTTTACAAGTATTTATCTCATTTAGCCCAATTGTTAGTCCATTATGCTTAGTTAGCTCGTAAATGTCCGTATTTCTTATAGTTCGGGTTTTATCGGTTTTTACTTGTTATACATGTCTATATATCAGTATGTAAGTTTTATAAAGTTTACATTAGACGGGTCCAACCATCTAAGTTTTATTTAACAAAAACGTTAATTTTACGGTATTAGCCGAAAAAGTCGTAAAAATCATGTTTATAGTTTTATAACTTATAAAACTTAACAAGTTTCTATTTTTATAAAATGTCCACTTATTTACCATTGTACATATTTATATAAATGTATTATATAAGTTAGTGGTTTTTAATTTATATTTTATACTACTAAATTTTGAGTGCTTATATAATAGTATTATACTTTAATTTCTAAAAATCTGATTTTTATCTTCACTTTCACCAAAACTGTCATATCTTGAGTTCTATATGGAGATAGAAGCTCAAATTTTTATCAAATAAACTACATGATATGTGCAACATTTAACTCTTCTATAGCTACTGTTGAATCATCTTCTAAGTATTTTCTAAAAATCGTCCAAAACAGTGAACTCAGATTTGTATCTTAAACTTGTTTTGATCATATCTCACTCATTACAATGATTACATTGCATGGCCAACTCTCACATGTGTACAAGACATATAGCTTACTGTAAATGGATTCTACTTAATCATTTTATCAGTCCATGACCTGTTTCTTTACTGTTTTATACAGCCAACAAATTTAACCAAGATTTTAACCTTGTTTCTTATGGTTTTTCACCTTTTTAATCATGTTTATCAACACCAAATCCCCACATAACATTTTTATCATCATATAATCATCAAATACATATACAATAGGAAATAAAATACATGTTTACATAATAAAAATAACAAGAAGATGAGGAGGACAATCTTTATACCACCAAGTTGATGTAGGTTATGATTTGGACATGGTTTTTGATGGAGAAACTTGTACTTAGCCAACACCATCTTCAAGACCATCAATCTTTATGATCACCTTTTGGAAAATCAGCCCCAAGACACCATGAATACTCCTCCTTGGATGTTATAACTTGCACCAATCAATAGGGCTTCAAAAGGGCATCAACATGTATATGAATAACATGAGATTTTGTGGTTGATTTTGATCAAATGAGGGTGTTGTTTGTGAGATATGGGACGGCCAAAATGGAGTCAAGAGAGAGAGAGAAGTGGTTTTGCATGTGAGGGAAATGGAGGAAATGAGAAGCAAGTGGTTTCTAGTTGGTTTTGTGTTGTAATAGCTTAATGTGTAAGCTTAATGACATGTGTAAGCAACAAGAGTAGAAACTTGACACCAAAGTGGTATGGTGTTAATGTGTAGCCGGTTTTGAGTGGGGGTGGGACAAGTGTCCCACTTGTCTCATCCCCATTTATTTACGGGTACTCCTCGATTCTAGTTTCCTCGATTTGCGTGCCCTCGGGTCGTTTTACGAAAAACGTTTTTATAAATTATGAATCAACGTCACAAATCGAATCCAATAAAAATTGTTCCATCAAAAACGAAGTTCGAAAACGTAGATACGTAATCCTAGGGTTTCCGGTTTAGTCGTAAAGGACGTTAAATTAAAATCGTAAGTCCTAATCTCTTCTCGTAAATTTGTGAGTTTGTGAACCAACACAAATTTAAAACTCCAAAATAATATTCACGAATAAATTTATTTTCTGAAATGTCGGACTGTCACCAAAACGGTGTATGTAAACGTAAGCACGTAACGTTGAATCCTCTGGTTTAGACGTAGTCGATGCTACTTCAAGACGTAAATCCAAATTTCTTCCCAAAAATAAGTGAGTTCATATTGTAACATTAAAATAATATTTTCCAATATTATTTGAGAATAAAATATCAATCGTAAATTGACGGATTGTCACAGCATTTACCCCTAAACAGGATCTTTGTCCTCAAAGATCATCTTACTACTCGCTTCTTATAGAGTTAAAGCCATGTGGGTATTTCCTCCACATTCGGTCTTTTCTGACAAGTGCAATTAAAATACGCGAGTTTCATCAAACATAACTACGGGAATAAGATCAGGCTTAATGTTGACTTACCTTCTCTATCCATGATGTTCACGGGTTTTTGATGAATGCAACTTGTCGCCGATCTAAGCTCTACTAAGAAACAATCAGATTCTCACTTGATAGATATTCCATCAAGTTCGATTTATGAAACATAATTTACGCAGTCCTTGAAGTCCTAGGGTAGATCCAGCTTATATGCCTTTCAAACCAATCTTTCACATCATCTCAATGGTCCCAAACAACGGGGACTTATATCCCATGATTTTTCAGATCATGAATTCATTTTTTCAAGGTTAAAAATTGTGGCATAACTTCGCTACCCATTTGGCACTTCAAGATCTACATTTCATATTCACATAACCTCTTGCCTACTACCGGCTGTCAATAATCAAATCCTAATTTCAACAATCATTTCAGATCTCGCGGGTCGGGTATTTTGCAAGGATAGGTTCGCCATCATAGGAAACCTTAAACCTAAAAGACATGTCCAACTCACAATGGGTGTATGTCGGGTGTCTTCATCCCAACTCTTGCTTACAGAGGCTCTATTATTTAGATCCTAACAAGATTCGATCTCAATCCTAATACGATGATTATCAACGATAATCTTTCCAAAGGAAAACGATTATACGTTCTATTACCAAAGGTCAATCATTTAAACATAAAACAGCACTTATATTACTTTGTATCGTTACTTTACCTCGTCCCTTCGATTTGGGGTGGTATATAGTACTCTCATCAAGGTTCGTTCTCAATGATTTCTGAGCAAATCTCTAGAAGTTCGATGCGAAGCGAGGATCTTGATAAAGATGTTCGATACAAGCACACTATGTTTACATAACTCTTTTGCATTTATCATTAACGGAAATGATATTAGCAGATTTGGTCAGTCTGTCGACGATGACCCAAATCGAATCAAATTCAGATGATGACCTTTGCAATAGCTAGACGTTTACTAATGTATGAGGCGATGTCTGCCTTCATAATTGCCATTAGTACAACTTCTTCAGACAAAGATACTTTTAGTCAAAAATGACATACATATAATACTTATACTTCCAAATTCCAACATAACTATATCTCGCAATCCTCTATTTTTAGGCAACCACGAGTGGCCTTTTATAAATTTAACGCCATCGGCTTCTCAATCTTAATGATTCATATTAGTCGTGAATCCCTTTTTATTATCTATATTATCCTTTTTACAAACATTGTTTATTTTTATTTCGTTCGGCACTTTATTTTGCACCTTCATTATTAAGGGAACATGTCCCAATTGGTTCTTTATCTTTTCTACATAATGCGTCGGTATCTATATTCACTTCTCATGATGTTATAATTATCATGTTCACAATTTACTCAGATATTCTTTCTATATTATGCGTCAGAAATTACGTTCACTTTCCTCATGAAATAAATATCATAACTGTATTTATTCAAAATTCTTTCTTCATATCTTTTATGTTTCAGTTTCATCTCAACTATCATTTTTATCAGTTTTTCTCAATCCTGCGTCTAAAGCGTCGATAATTATTATATGTAAACTAACAATAATTATTTAATTTTCATGAAATGTAAACGTTAAAAGTTTAAATTTCTTAGTTCGACCAATTATATAAAATGTTCAAAATAAATAAATTTGAATTTAATTAATTAGATTTTTGTTAATTTATCGAAAATAATTAAAATAATTAATAAGATGCGTAAATGTTCGAAAAATCTTTGGTTATACCGTGGTCAAAATTTTCTTAGTTTGAAAAGCAAAATGTGTCGTTTCGAATTTCAAGTCATGATTTAAAAGGTTTCCTCAATTCCTCTTAAGTTATCTTGAGGTATACACAAACATTTACCCCTAAATAGATGTTTAGTTAAATGGTTTGTGTATAAGGGAATAATCCCTTAAAATCCTTTGTTAAAACATATTTCCACTTTCTTTTTAGTATAACTCAAAGTCTTAGAAGGGCTCTTAATTTTTGAAGAGTCTATATACATACATCTTACCATTATTAATCCAACGGTCATTTTAAGTAAAGGATTAAGTTTTAAATCTCATGTTAAATATTCAAGGTACATGTTTTTATTGTTCTGTCAATTCAGGGCAATCTATAATTAGTTATTAACTCCTTTCTATTCTTATAAATAAACAAACGGTCCTTAATGATCACAAGCATGTATTTATCAAATTACAGCCTACACACGTGATTCACCAAATTTATGAATGCTACATGTGCATTGGTCAATCCAAACGACATCACGTGAAACTCATAACGTTCATTACAAGTACCGGATGTAGTGATTGGAATAGATAATCTCTTTCGCAGATGCGAAGTTTGATGATAACCATGCCAGGGATCAAATCTTAAAAACATACGCTAGAACCTTGTAAATGATCGAACAAATCTTCCATTTCGAGTTATGGATATCTCTTTCGATTGTCAATTTACTCAGTTCACAGTAATCTATAAATATAAGGAATGATAACACCATAGCTCTTCATGATGACAGGCTTGGTAGAATAAAATCTTTCTCCGACAACTCTCTCAGTTGTACGGTAATTTTTTAAATTCAGATGGTGCTGACGTACAGTGCAAAAGCCACAGGTGCAGCACCGAGAATATAATCAAATACCAAATTCTACTTGCCTTAATGGCGAAAGTGTAGGTAATTCATCAACAAATACCTCCTAAAGTTTCAGATAAAATAACATCTTTTGATAAATTCATATTAGGTTCTTTCTAGATTATAATATCTATGACTAATTCAAAACCATTCACGTTATAATTTCAAGTCTAAATGCAGGATATCGTCATTCATCAAGAATTATTTAGATCATTTTTGATAATCAACATCTTATCTTCTGGGGGAATTCTACTCGAGTTCCCATCAATTAAGACAATGTCGTCATGTCATAATCAATCAACCCATTCTACTGGCACTATCAACTTTCCAGTTTTATTGCCGTCGATAAGATGTGAACTTCTCAAAAGACTAATAATAACTCATAATCCTTCACAAATTCAGGGATATTAGGATACACAACTACTATTAAAAGAGTAAGGTCAACGCATAATCTATGCGAGAGAATTTCAAATCAGATACAGACAAAAACATTTAATGAATATGGATATATCCCATGTTTTCATAATTTGAGTACGCATTCGAAAGCTCCTCGGATCGTTACCCAGGTCATTCAAATGAAATCAAATCAAAAGAAATGATAGGAACGTCGATACATCCAGTCGGGTATCAACACTCGGTAATCAAATACTTTTCCTAAGAATCTCACTACGGGAGAATTGGACAAGAAAGAATTGTCAATTGTCAAGTAAGACAATTTCCACAGATGAGTAAATTCAACTCAGAAGATAGATAGTACGGGCACATATGTAGGTATCCCTATCATTATGTCCCTATTTTTCACTTCTTGCAGATCTCATAAAAATTAATCTTTCGCAATCTTCAAAGAAACTGTAGTGTTTATTAATCAGTTTTATGGTGACTACTAATCAGCCTTGCATGGTCCATTCCAAATTGTATGTAGGCGCGCAACTATATACAATTTCAAGATTAACGATGCAATACTCAGTTCGTCAAACTTTTATCATCATGTTTATAATAAAAACATTTTCATACTTAATTCTTAAATAAGAATCAAAAATAAATTTACAAAGACTTTCCTTGTTATGAAAACGATTAAGTTTTCCAAGGTGTTTTATAAACAACTTCATTTCAATAACAATCACTTATAAACCTCACTTTGAATAATCCTTATAGTGATGAAAATTAAATTTTCTCAAAGGATACCGTTTTAACTTTATGAAAACAATGTGTGATCTGCAAAAGAGTGATGAAGAGTTGTTCACCAAGAACTTAACTACAATATGATAGGAAATGAGCTTAGCCAAATAATCATGAGGTTCATGATCTCGATGGCACTCAAAAGAATAATCCACAATGTAACGCGATTCAAGATGAGTACTTGTTCAATGGTTGCATCACTAATGCGAACATTAGGATGAAGCAATAAAAGATAGATAACATCGATACATGTAGAATTTAGCAATCAAAGGTAGTCTTTCCATTAATCACAAACAAGTCAAAATTGTATCATAACACATTACGTGTCACTATGTCATACAATTCTAAAAACTCATCCTACCAACTGATATCTCAGTTAAGTTAGGGTTTATTTTTAAAAGATACCACAATGAATACTAATCTACAAGAGTCATTAGGTGTCCCACCTATCCCGGAAGATCCATCGGTCCCAATTTAGAAGAAGATTTCTTCAATTTATTTTATTGGACACTGGGCATCCTCGTCAGTGGACAATGGCCTAGGAACAACCCTTAACATGAATCAACAAACAATTAAAACCTTATAATTCAACCAAAGAACTTAACGACTTCCTCTTAACAATCTCATATTCCATACAAGTTAAATTTTTCTTTATTCAAATTTCAGTCACTTTTATACTCAATTCGATATCCTACCTCATATTCCAATACTTTCAATCTTATTCTTCGGCCTTAAAAGGGAAATATAAGCTTATTATGAATAACACTTAATTCCAATCCTATAGCTCTTACAACAACAATTATCAATTGAGTCACTAGCATGAGATGACTCACACATTCAATCAGATTTCTCGGAAAGGTACTAGTGGCATGAGGCTTTTGGGTAATGGTTCCAATAACAGCCTCAAGTGCAACATTTGCCCTTTCGATTCTCAAATTAAGAATTGGATGACAACGAATCAGATGACATCTTTCTAGGTGGTAATGTTTTGTCAAACAGCACTCTATAAGAGAAGATCGTCATGACATCGGTATCAAATTTAATCTCGCCAATTCTTCTTTCAATTTCATAACTAATATCTACATTTCTACGAATATCAACCATTTGTTGGGATCATAAATATCCACAACTTGGTTTAGATCTAGGATAACTAGAATTCCTACGAGAATAGCTTCGATTAATTTACTAGGGAAGTTAGGGTTACTTCTGACAATCTACGTCGTATAAATACCTCGTATAAATATAGAAATAATCATCAAACAATCATGTCATAAAATTACATCATATATATATAATCCAAGTTATATATATATAAAATAACACTTCTCAGTCTGGCCTTGTCGGTAACTCGGGAATTCTTCGGCACCGTTATAGTCAAAAGATTTTTAGACATTTTTAGAAAAATGTTTATAGTTAAAAGATTTTGAATGTTTTATTCAAGACCTTGGTTTTAAAAATCTTTCGTTCTCAATAACGAGAGCTCTGGTACCAAACTGTAACACCCCCAAATATATACAACTTAGTTCAGCGGAAGACTAGTTGGTGTTACGGGATAGCACATTACTCACATCATGGACAAGTCATATTATTTCATACAAAGCTTTGAATTCTTGTCGGTCCCAAGTCATATTATTTCATACAAAGTTTTATAAAGTATTTGAATGGAAAATATTGTTTAAGTGCGGGCCATGAATTCTTGTCGTCTTCCCGAGAATTACCTTCAAGTACCTGAGATAAAACATGTTAAAAGAAAAGGTCAGCGATAACGCCGAGTGAATTCATAGAGTTTAATAAATTCTATCAATATAATATCAGTATAAAAGTATTACTGAAAATCATTCTGTACAAATCGTTTTGATATGCCATGAAATAGCCAAAATCATTTTATACAAATCTTTATCGAAAATCATAATATAGGCATTTGCCTTAAAAATCATTATACGAGCCATTGTCGTTAAAAAACACTATACAATACGTTTTGCAACGTTGTATAGATTAAATAAAAACCGTTATATGAATATGGTTATGAAAACCAAAACACAAACATAATATCAATAGTATGATCCTGTATTGCTAGTCAGGCAATACGTCGTAATTCTGAGCGTCTAGTAATATTTCGTTAGTTCTTGGATTATTATAAGCCGCATGACATTGTTACCTTACTAAACCAACAACGGGTAGCTAACCTGATACCAATTTTGCCCATCTAAAGTAGCGTGTCGTCAGAAAGGTCACGCTGTGGAAATCTTCTCATACATAAATTCGCTTACCAATCAATGTGGCACGACGGGGATCAACCGTCAAGGCGTGAACTGGGGTGATCGTCCCCAAATAGTACTATTAAATGCATAAGCGTCTACCAAATCCCGGTAGTTCACAATTCATGCTAATGGGACTTTTAGTGACATAACCTAACTTTAATAATCCATTTAATTTCATCTATCGGGTCCTTTAATCATTTATCGGGTCATATAATCGGGTCATTCAATCATTCGGGTCCAAATCAAGAAACAAACAATCGGGACAAATGGTGTCCTATTTTATAAAAACTAACATGTTATCTCCCTCGCGGGTTTATAAAACATTTCATAAAAACATTTAAAAGAGTGCGAGGCTATGAACTCACGTTGATGTGGGAAGGCGGTTTATCGGCAATTCGGATGTACGGTACGTGCTTCAATCACGAAAACCTAGACAAATAATACTCGTCTTAGACTTTTGTCCAATGACTTTATAAAAATAACAATTATGTATACATATGATGATTATATATATATGATGATCAAGTGGGTTTACGTATTCTCGTTTACTCATTTTAGAGTTATGTGTCGATAACTTTTATACTAGTTTTAACTATTTTCACGTTTTAAGTCCAATAAGCCTTTTATAGGTTCTTTAACTTGTTTTAATCCATCTTATACCTATATTATCAGTATATATATTCTTTCCATGTTGGGCCCAAATGGGTTAAGCCCAATAAGTTCTTTTTACAAGTATTTATCTCATTTAGCCCAATTGTTAGTCCATTATGCTTAGTTAGCTCGTAAATGTCCGTATTTCTTATAGTTCGGGTTTTATCGGTTTTTACTTGTTATACATGTCTATATATCAGTATATAAGTTTTATAAAGTTTACATTAGACGGGTCCAACCATCTAAGTTTTATTTAACAAAAACGTTTATTTTACGGTATTAGCCGAAAAAGTCGTAAAAATCATGTTTATAGCTTTATAACTTATAAAATTTAACAAGTTACCATTTTTATAAAATGTCCACTTATTTACCATTGTACATATTTATATAAATTTATTATATAAGTTAGTGGGTTTTAATTTATATTTTATACTATTAAATTTTGAGTGCTTATATAATAGTATTATACTTTAATTTCCAAAAATCTGATTTTTATCTTCACTTTCACCAAAACTGTCATATCTTGAGTTCTATATGGAGATAGAAGCTCAAATTTTTATCACATAAACTACATGATATGTGCTACATTTAACTCTTCTATAGCTACTGTTGAATCATCTTCTAAGTATTTTCTAAAAATCGTCCAAAACAGTGAACTCAGATTTGTATCTTAAACTTGTTTTGATCATATCTCACTCATTACAATGATTCCATTGCATGACCAACTCTCACATGTGTACAAGACATATATCTTACTGTAAATGGATTCTACTTCATCATTTTATCAGTCCATGAGTTGTTTCTTTACTGTTTTATACAGCCAACAAATTTAACGAAGATTTTAACCTTGTTTCTTATGGTTTTTCACCTTTTTAATCATGTTTATCAACACCAAATCCCCAAATAACATTTTTATCATCATATAATCATCATATAAATATACAATAGGAAATAAAATACATGTTTACATAATCAAAATAACAAGAAGATGAGGAGGACAATCTTTATACCACCAAGTTGATGTAGGTTATGATTTGGACATGGTTTTTGATGGAGAAACTTGTGCTTAGCCAACACCATCTTCAAGACCATCAATCTTTATGATCACCTTGTGGAAAATCAGCCCCAAGACACCATGAATACTCCTCCTTGGATGTTATAACTTGCACCAATCAATAGGGCTTCAAAAGGGCATCAACATGTATATGAATAACATGAGATTTTGTGGTTGATTTTGATCAAATGAGGGTGTTGTTTGTGAGATATGGGACGGCAAAAATGGAGTCAAGAGAGAGAGAGAAGTGGTTTTGCATGTGAGGGAAATGGAGGAAATGAGAAGCAAGTGGTTTCTAGTTGGTTTTGTGTTGTAATAGCTTAATGTGTAAGCTTAATGACATGTGTAAGCAACAAGAGTAGAAACTTGACACCAAAGTGGTATGGTGTTAATGTGTAGCCGGTTTTGAGTGGGGGTGGGACAAGTGTCCCACTTGTCTCATCCCCATTTATTTACGGGTACTCCTCGATTCTAGTTTCCTCGATTTGCGTGCCCTCGGGTCGTTTTACGAAAAACGTTTTTATAAATTATGAATCAACGTCACAAAACGAATCCAATAAAAATTGTTCCATAAAAAACGGAGTTCGAAAACGTAAATACGTAATCCTAGGGTTTCCGGTTTAGTCGTAAAGGACGTTAAAATAAAATCGTAAGTCCTAATCTCTTCTCGTAAATTTGTGAGTTTGTGAACCAACACAAATTTAAAACTCCAAAATAATGTTCACGAATAAATTTATTTTCTGAAATGTCGGATTGTCACCAAAACGGTGTATGTAAACGTAAGCACGTAACGTTGAATCCTCTGGTTTTGACGTAGTCGATGCTACTTCAAGACGTAAATCCAAATTTCTTCCCAAAAATAAGTGAGTTCATATTGTAACATTAAAATAATATTTTCAAATAATATTTGAGAATAAAATATCAATCGTAAATTGAAGGATTGTCACAACACTCTTCATGAAATGGTTGATGATAAGTTTTGTGAACCTTGGAAACGGAAGATGAAGTGATTTCTTCTTGGTACCGGTGAATTGGTAACACACTTCTTCCCAAAGAAGTAGAGCATAGTCTACTTTAGATGCAGTGTATATGCCCCAAAGTATATGAGCCTGAGGTGGTCCCAGTTGGTCAAAACCACGAGCCTTTGAAGTGAGGCACCTGGTTATGATGGTGACGATTGCTTTCCATGGTTGACCAATGCGTGCAGTGGAGAACTGAGATAGATTTTGAATGTTACCCTCATAGTTTAGAGCTCTAATTACTTGAAGCACTTCATCTGTTTTTGGATTGGGCACAAACTTTTCTCCTTTTGCTAATTTGGGAAACTTGAACAATTTCCTGAATTGATTTAAATCAAGAGTAAAATTTTGCTTGTTGATTTTGAAAGTGATCGATATCTTAGATGCTCCCTTTTCTGCGGTAATCGATGATGTGGCCTAAAATTCATGAATGTAGATTTCGGGAACTGATGCAGTAGCTCTAAGGGCATCTTTAATGGGTGACATGTCAAGAATGTCCATTGCAACTTTGAAAGCGGCTATTTTTGGATCAAAATCCTCTCTCATACGAAAGTTGTTCTCTGCAAGTGGTAGTCGGACACTTCGTGGTACTGATGCGAGGTCTGATTGTTGTTGTTGTTCTCTGGTGATTGACATGGTTCCTTCTTTGATGACATAAGCACAAATGATATATACAAAATATATATATCTTAAGTCTATGCCAAGTTGAAGCATAGGGAATAAATTATAACAATTATTACCACATATTATAGAGAAACAACATACAAACATGGTTCAGATGGACTAGGTCCTTACATACAACACCACACTTAGAATAATGACAGACATGCCAAAGACATTTTATTCTAAAAAGATAACGACCTAGCATTAGTTCTTAAAAATATTTGGATATCTTTGTTGTCATAACCAGAACCTCAGTAGGTCTAGGTTTCATTTCTACTAACACCTCAGTAGGTCTTGGTTTAGATTCAACCAAAACTACCGTAGGTTTTGGTTTAGTTTCAACCACTACGTCAGGAATTGTAGGATTTTACTCAACCCAAACTATAGTAGGCTTGAACAGAGGGCAAGACAACGATGAAACTTTGTCTTCCATGGCCTGGAAACAAAAACACAAGACATTAAATAAGTAATTTGTATCTCTTTTGTTTACAAAGGAGTCAACTTATTAAATAAGATGAACTTCTGTAATAAGAAACCTTTCAAGTATTCTTATGAGATAAAATTAATTAATTTCAATAAAACTTGGTTTCGTGAAAGTGGCCCTAATTTACTTAAAGCCTAATAAGGATATAATGCAATCTAGGTCGACCTCATTAGATAGTCTAAGGCAATTGCATAGTGTAAAAGCATGCTAACTTAAGGTGATGATACAACAACAATCTTTTCGCAAATACTATAAGACCACTTATCTAAGGAACAATCTAGAAACACAAGGCACTAATCTTATCGGAAAACCCTTTGGAAAATACCTAATCGGAAAGTCTAAATGGAAGAATCTCTAATATCAAAGTCCCAAATCGGAATGCCCAATCGGAATGACAATATCCCAGTTGGAATGACCTTATCGAAATAACATAATTGGAATGTCACTGTACTCATCGGAATGTCAATTTGCCAATCTGAATGACCCAATCGGAATACCGTAATCGGAATACTTATGTCCCAATCAAAATGATCTAATTGGAATGTCAATCGGAATGCCTTATTGGACGGTCAATCGGGATGTCCAATCTGAATGTCCGATCAGAATGACCGATCGGAATGACCTAATTAAAAAGTCTAATCGGAATGTCCAATCTGAATGTCCGATCGGAATGACCGATCGAAATGACCTAATTAAAAATTTTAATCGGAATGACCAATCTGAATGTCCGATCGGAATGACCAATCGGAATGACCTAATTAAGAAGTCTAATTAGAATGACCAATCTGAATGTCCGATCGGAATGACCGATCGGAATGACCAATCGGAATCTAAAACCTTTCTTCATCGGAATCTGGGCGGAGTTTACGAGGTGGATCTAAATCTTAACGATTTCTATGGCTTTTAGGCTGTTATAATCAAATAAGTTCAAAACCAGTTTATAATACGTGATAAAGATTAAATCCCCTCTTTTAAACATGATGTTTATCAACTTTATACATCGAAACCCTAGATCAAATGATACAACCGAGAAGAACATAGGATGAAAAGCACAGAAATCACACTCAATGGTTAAGCACATGTATTTAATGTTACATAGAGGATAGCACAGCAGAAACTTTCACAGGGAACGAATTTGATGCAAGGTCTTGGAGAAAGTTAATGGCGGCAGAAAATAGTATGGGGTGTGTGTTAATGGCAGTCGGGATAAACAAAGAGATGGGAGTGGAAGATTTTGACTAAAGTCAAACTTTCTAACCAATCTTTGCAAAAATTGCAAACTGGTCCTCCCAGTTTTGACATGTGTAAGAAAAACTAGTTATTAAAACTAGTTAATAACACAATATCCCGACTAATGAGACACGCCAATAAAACCTAGTGCCAACTCAAAACAAACTCCATACAAGGCACACATTGCACATAATGCACATAAGGTAAGATGACAGACAAGATAACTTTAAGACCAGATCATGTTCAAAATGATATGATATTTGCTCCCCCTCAATTGGTGACCCGTTTTCTATTTAAAGAGCTGTAGTCATTGCATTTAATGGGACAATTATCATATGAAGACCTTTTCTGTTTAATGATTTTCTGAAACGATTCTAGGGGCAATAAGATTTCTCTTATTTTAACGAAATAAGTGCACTGAAACGTACACTAATTTGTGTTAGACCAAGTTATAAAGTAAACTTGGTCCCTTACAAGGTTTTAAAGTAAACCTTGCCCGAGAAAATTAATTCCCGTTGTGAGCCAACGTTTTCAAAAGAAATGCGTGACTTTAAAGCGAAAAGCGGGTTGCAGTCTGAAATAACTACAAGCCATAATGGGCATGTTTTAAAACTTGGACAACTTTTATACGGACTCTATTTATGGCGCCGTGTCAATATTAATCGACATTTCTAAAGCCGTAAATATTACCGTACTAAAAGACATGCCCGATTTGAAAACGAAATTTTTTTTTGGATTTTCTTAATTTTTTTTATGGATTTTCTATGTTTTATATTTTTTATGGTTTTTCTATGTTTTATATTTTTGTATTTTTATTTTGTTGGTTTAAATATATACGATAATATACAAGATCACGATCAAAGGATACTCAAGAATAGTTTACCACTACTATTCTTCAGGTTCTTCTGCCAACTCCTTAAGTGTCGCTGGTGAGAATGATTTCATGCCTAGCTTTTCGATCAAAAACTCGATACGTCCTCGATCTAAGGCCTTTGTGAATATATCAGCCAGCTGATACTCAGTGTTGACGAAGTATAGTTCAATCACTCCATTTTCCACTTGCTCCTTGATGAAGTGGTAGCGGATATCAATGTGCTTTGCTCGAGAATGTTGAACGTAGTTGCAGCACAGAGCGATTGCACTTTTGTTATCACAGTACATCGGGATTTTGTTGAATCCAAGACCGTACTCAGTCAATTGTGATCTCATCCAAAGAACTTGAGCACAACAACCGGACATAGCGATGTATTCAACTTCCGTACTTGATATCGCAGCGCTTTTCTGTCTTTTTGATGCCCAACTAACAAGTCTATCTCCAAGAAGTTTCACATTACCAGAAGTGCTACGTCTAGTATTTTGACACCCGGCATAATCCGCATCTGCATATGAGATTAGTGCAATAGAGGAATCCTTCGGATACCACAGACCACGATGAAGTGTTCCTTTTAGATACCGAAAGATCCTTTTCACAACATGTAAGTGCGTTTCTGTAGGCCGAGCCTGATACCGGGCACACATGCCTATAGCAAATTGCAAATTAGGCCTGCTAGCAGTCAGATAGAGAAGGGTGCCGATCATTCCACGGTAAAGTTTAGGATCCACAGCTATCCCTTCCTTATCTTCATCTAACTTGGATCTCTCCACCATTGGAGTATCCACGGGGTCACAGTTTTCAAAATGATATTTCTTTAACGATTCAAGAGCAAATTTGGATTGATTAATAAAGATGCCTCTAGGATTCTGAGAAATTTGCAACCCTAAGAAAAATGAAATTTTTCCCATCATCGACATCTTAAAGCGTGTGGACATAATTTTCTCAAAACGGTCAGACAATCGTTGATTAGTAGCAGCAAATATTATATCATCAGCATAAATTTGTACCAGTATCATGTCGTTGTCCTCCTTGAGAATGAATAATGTTGGGTCCACTTTGCCTTTGGAGAAGCCTTTGGAGATGAGATACGACGATAAGAGATCGTACCACGCGCGTGGAGCTTGTTTCAACCCGTAAAGAGCCTTCTTGAGCATGTACACGTGATTATGATACTCTGAATTGACGAATCCATTCGGCAGGCTTACATAGACATCTTCCCTTAGTTCACCATTGAGAAATGCCGTGTTAACATCCATTTGGTAGACGATCATATTCATGTGAGCAACATAAGCAAGGAATAGTCTAATTGCCTCCAATCGTGCAACAGGAGCAAAGGATTCTTCAAAATCAATACCCAAAGCTTTTTTGTAACCTCTAGCAACCAATCTAGCTTTGTTTTTCAGCACACTACCTAACTTATCGAGTTTAACCTTGTATACCCACAACAATGTCAAGATTTCAACGTTGCTGGGTAATGGAACTAATTCCCACACTTCAAGACGTTGGAATTCATTAAGTTCCTCTTGTATGGTTTCAATCCATGATGATTTGGTCATGGCTTGTTGCCAGTTTTTAGGTTCAGTGTCTGAAAGAAATGCATCAAAATAGCAATATAATGCATGTTCTTGGAGTTGATGTCGTGTTAAGACTGGTCGATCGATGTCACCAATAATATTGCGGATTGGGTGATCCTTTGTCCATTTAGTGTTGTGATTTTCAATCCGTGGTGGTCGGGAGTGAACGATTGCAGGAGCTTCCTCTAAGGTAGACGCACCGGTAGGGTCTTTAGGTATATGTGAACCAAAGAAGGGAAGCTCTTGTAAGTGAGCATATTCTAAATCGTGATCATAGAGATCCTCTTCAACATCATTAGGAACGAGTGGGGGTGAAGATTCAGGTGTTGTTTGTGAATTGGTGTGGGATGGAACATCTTGTTCAAGAGTAACAGTACATGCCTCGGATAGATTTCCATTATCTTGAGCAACAACTTTGGGAATCGGTGCTACTGCTACAGGTGCTGGAGAATCATTACTCGGTGGATCAAAGAATTCATCAAACATAGGTTGAAATAACTTATCTCACTCGGACCTTGTTGGTGGTATAAATGATGGAGAAGTAGGATTGTTGGGAGTTAATCCGGAACTGATTGTACCGGTTCCCATCTCGTGTAATGCGGGTTCAGAGCTGTGTTGCTTAGAAGCCATCGATGTCAGCTCATCAAAATCGACATCCAAAGTTTCTACTATCTTGCCAAGACGACGATTATAAGTTCGGTAAGCTTTCTTTGCAGGCGAGTAACCAATGAAAATTCCAATATCAACCTTCGGTTGAAGTTTTCCCAGATTCTCACTATTTGTGTTTGGATAGCAAAGTGCACCAAACACATGAAGATATGAAATATCGGGTTTGTGTCCATGAAGTAGCTCATATGGAGTTTTACCATGACGTTTGCGAATGATGGAGCGGTTTTGGGTATAACATGCGGTTGCCACTGCTTCAGCCCATCTTACTACTTTATAAAAGGTTTATGCCTTTTGCTATATTAGGAAGTCTTAATTTTTTCAGCCTAAAACATTTCTGTATTAGGAAAGATTTGTGATACATTTACAATTAAATCATGTAGTAAAGATCTGTAATTTTGTTGCAAAGTTATAACTGAAAATTAAAATCTGTTTATTGCAGTCAAAAGTGTAACCACCGAGTTAACTCTAACTTTTATAACAGGCCATTAAAGACCATTAACTAACATTGAATCTGATTAAATTTATATATACCCACAATTCCAGACACAGAATACGAACAAACACCCTACCTCTCCATTGATATATATATATATATATATATATATATATATATATATATATATATATATATATATATATCCCGATAGTTACACACCATCACCGGAGCTCTCCTCAGCCACGGTTACACCAAGACCACTGGAACGCTCCACCACTGATACAAAATACCACGGCTACCAAACGGGGTGTTTAAGTTTTGAGGTATCTTTTGAGTTTTTCTAAACATCCATCACTATTAATCAAGATTTGCTGTCGTTAAAGAAGTTGTTGCCGCCGCTAAAGAAGCCGCTGTTTGTGTTGCCGAAGTATGTATCCTTTAGTTTTTTAACAATGTGAGGATTTTTTTGTTTAGATTTGTGCTGATGTATTTTGATTTGTAGTTTTTTTGTTTGTTCCAAGAAATTGAAAAGATTATCTTGGGATTTTGTTGTGTGGTTAATATATATTGGATTGTGAAGGTTTCATAAATGATTGAGATGAGAATGATTAGATGGTGCATTTTGATGAGATAAGAAAGAAAGAGGCGGAGGATACAAGTATGTGTGTGAGATATTAGGGTAAGCACCTAATATTAGGTTTAAGTGTTATGCATTTGGACTTGAGCTATCCAGATATTATTATTTTCACATGGACTGTGGTTTGAGTATTATAATATTGGACGCATGTTTGGTTGCAAGTTTGGTTTAGTGAAAATTGAATGGTAATTTAACTATATATATTAAGTATTTTGTTCACTATCTCCTTTATAAATGGAGAAAAATTAAGTTGTTCAATTAAAACAACATATTATAGATCTTTCTAATGCATCAATTCAAATCGGATTTAAGTAATACAAGTTTAATAGCCATTTATACAACGGTTTACCATACAATAATTACATATAATGTTAAAAGTAATAATATATATCGATTAAAATTTCGTTTTGTATGACATGTTTTTAGATGAAAGCTATCTATTCAGAAATTGTATTAAGAAAAACAAACAATTGCGCCAAAAAATTTAATCACAGGGTACCCGTCGCCGCATCGCGCGGGTACCCTGCTAGTAAGAATAAAGGAGCATTCGCATAAATCAACATAGTTCGAGCAGCTTCCATAAGTGTACGGTTACGTCTTTCAACGACACCATTTTGTTGTGGAGTGCGAGCCACAGATGTTTCATGAGAAATACCAACCTTTTCATAATAATTTCGAAGAGTCTGATTAACGAACTCAGTGCTGTTATCAGTCCGAATGCGGCGAACAGTAGCATTACGACGTACTTGGATCATCTTTAAGAAAGTAATGATATACTCTGGTGCTTGATCCTTGGATGCTAAAAATTTTACCCATGTAAACCTTGAGAAATCATCCACTATGACGAGGATGTATTTTCTACCACTCACACTAGCCGTACGCATTGGCCCGCAAAGATCCATGTGCAAAAGATACAGTGGTTCTTGGTTGGTGTCTTCTGCTTCAGGTTTGTAAGATTTCTTGGTGCTTTTCCCCAATGAACACGGGGAACATAAGTGATCCTTGTCGAACTTAAGTTTTGGAAGACCACGAACAAGTTCGTTTCTAGCCAAATGGTTAATAGCATCAAAGTTAAGATGAGATAACCGTCGATGCCACAACCATGACTTGGTCTTAGATGCTTTGGAGAGTAGGCAAACAGGAGAGGAGGCCATCATGTTTTGAATAGACAAAGTATAGAGATTATCCCCTCGAGAACCCTTTAACAAATCAGTTCCTGCAAGATCGCGAATGAAGCAAGTATGTTGTCGAAAGGCCACTTCAAGGTTTGAATCGCAAAATTGTCCTACTGAGAATAGATTGTGACCAAGTACCTCCACATAATAAACCCTTGAAATCGTAACAATCCCAATTTGGTATTCACCATAACCCATAATCTTTGCAATATGGTCGTTGCCGAATTTAACCGTTCCTAGAAACTTGCTGACTAAATTTCTGAGCATCGAGCGGTCTCCAGTCATATTTTTGGAGCACCCCGAGTCCAAATACCAAAGAATAATTTGGACGACCTGAAAATATTACCAAACACAGACGATGTATCGCATTCTAATTGTTCTTCTGAGTTAGCAGGTACAGATATAATTATCTTAGATTTGCTATCAGACGAAACTTTAGGCTTCCAGATTTTCTTACTAGTGGTTGGATTAGATTCTAGTTGTCTAGTATTCTGAGGTACTTTTTGACTGGGGACATTACCACTAGTAGGCACAATAGTGGGGGCAGACCTAGTTAAAGGGCGCCTTTTCCATTTCTTAGTGCTAGTGTTCCTATTTAAAGGGCGCTTAGACCTAACTTCCGTGGATGTGATCCTAGTTAAAGGGCACTTAGTTCCATTAGCAGTAAAGGTCCTACCAGTGGGTTTCCATTGCCACCCAACTTGGGTGAATTTCTTCCCTGTTGGAATCCATTCAAGATTGTTCTTAATAGCATACATTTCATTCACGTGATCAACAGGGCATAAATCATGACGTTGAGAAAACATGCATTCATTACAATTCCAACATTTCGCATTAGAATTCACATTTTGCTTAGGTTTCCACTCATAAAGAGAACCTTTTGTCTTAGCTACATGATTCTTTTTATTTAAAACTGAAATAACATTACTAGGGTGCACTTCTACTTTCTTCTTCTCAGTCCTATTAGTGGAAGGTTTGATCCTATCTTTCTTATCTTGAGATCCTTTAGCCTTAGTGGACACAGTTACTCCTGTAGAAGCCAAGGGAACATTAGTTATAGATTTTGACTTAGCTTGATGGGTGTGTTTAAAACGGGCTTAGCTCCTGGGGTCTTATTAAATGGAGTAATGGCAATGGTGGTTTGTTGTTTAGATGGTACAGATATCGGTTGCCCAATGTACTCTAAGTATGCTAAATAGTCCTGAACGCGATCCACATATAATAAAAGCTCATATACGCTATGACTTGTGGGATCACGTTCACGCATTTCATCAATAATCTCTCTAGCTAGATCAACATGTTCTAAAGCATTTTTCATATATGTGGCAAACTTAGTGGGACTTTTCCTAAATTTTGGATCCCGATATAGCACACGTGGGTTGGGTTTGGGAGCACTAGAGGTCGAGGCAGAGACAGTAGCTGAATTATCAACACTTTCTCGTCCTTTGAGTTGAAGTGTCTCCTTTAATTCTGCTATAACCATGTTTTTGTCTATGAGCTGAATTTTTAGGTCAAAGGATCCCTCACATTTCCTGTCCAGTTTGTCAATTAATGACTTTTGTTCTGTCGCATTAAAAGCGAGGCGTTCTTCTATTGAACCAGAATTTTGTGAGTCACCCTGCCTTACTTGTTCACGCTCTCCTAGTATAGAATTAATTCTATTTGCTAGGACATGATTTTTAGTCTCTGCAGCCTCTAGTTCCGTTTTTGTTTCTAGTAATTCTCTCTTAATTCTCATCATCTCTTCCTCTAAATTCTGAACCATCTGAATCATCTTGTCACTTGTCTCAACGGAGTTCCCACCATCATTTAGTTTTGAAAGAGTTTCATTTTTAGATTGATTCTCAATTTCAAGATATATAGAATGTTGTTGAAGCTCATTAAAACTTTTTGAAAGTGTATTATACGAATCTTGAAGCTTTAAAAATTCAGCATTGGATTCATGACAAGAATGATTATCTATAGTATCCACATGTTCAACAGTATTCACAGATTCATGCACATCATCACAAATATTCACAGTAGATGAAATTTCATGAGTATGTTTAACAGTAATAACTTGCATCACTTCGAGAGACACCATATGTTCTAAAAAACGGTCATATTTTTATAAAATCTTTTCCTTTTCAATTAAGTGTTGTTCATAAGCATCATCCATTTTATTGAAAACTTTTTGAACTTCACCAATTTCAAAACTTAAATTACACGCTAGATCATAGACTCCTTGTTTAATATGGTCCACAAACGGAACGATCTCTTTCTCAAACATCGTTTTCATGTGTTCGAACGCCCATTCTCCAGCGGTTTGAGCCGTTGAAGTCGTACATTCCAAAATGACCTTGTCAAACTCGGTAAGGTATTACCCAATCTCTTCCAAGCTGAGCTTTACCGTACTAATCGGTGGAAGATTCTTAGGAATTTCCTTTGGTTTGTCCGAGTTAACGAGTGTAGGAATTATACTAAGGCATTCTCTAGTAGGCATGAAAGTAGATGTTTGGAGAGTTCTCTTTTGCATATTAAAACGAATTCTAAGATCTATTGTGGCATTTTTTGCATTCATTTGAGCATAATCATATTCAGGATATGTAGAAAGTAATTTTAACCGCTTCTCATCATATGGTGTCATACTCTCAGAATCATTTGAGAACACAATCGGATCTAATACCAATCCTAACTTTGTTGCATCATAAAGTCGTGGGTTGTGGTTAAGCTCTTGCTTTGCATACCCCGGGTTAGGTGGTAAGGCTATAAGACGCGATAGATTGAACTCTTTAAATGATGCATGAAACAAGTGTACTAGATGTGAAGCAGCATATTGTTTTAAAAGCTTAATTTCCGTTTCTTTTATTCTTTCAGACGTCTTAATTTCCATTTCAAGCTGTTTGGACTCAAGACTCTCAAAATCCGTTTGAAGTTGTTGAAAATTAGTAACGACTGACTCTTTTTCTTTAAGTTCATTCGAAAGATTTGCTCTTAAACTCTCAATTTCTAGCAGATTGTCCATTTGAACTTTCCTAAACCTATCAAATTCAGAATTGGTTAAGGTAGTGGACACAGGAGTCATTTCCAAGGTTTTAACCTTGTCCTTATGCAAAGCAAGCTCGGCCGATAAAGTCTGATTAGCATTAAGGGTTTCAAGGATCGTATTATTCATTCTGCTAAGCAAAGATGCCGGGACCCTAACCAAATCAGGTTGAGCAGACGAATTGGTAGTCGTAATAGCTCCCGGTTGTGGTTCACTCAAAGTCTGAGGACTTGAAAGGATATTGATATCATTGTTTGACTCGTCGATTGAGTTACTAACCACCGGAGGCTGTTCCGAATACTCAGACATTTGCTCAACTTGATAAGGTACAATACTAGTATCTGTAGCAGTATTTGGTACCTCAGAAATGGTATCAGCTCCATATAATGAAAGGTTTGCCATAAGAGCTGCTTTGGCGGTGTTAAGATCATCACAATCAGAGTCATATGCATCCAAATCATCACATTGATATGCAACATTGTTGGTGATGACTGTTGTGAGACCATCAGTTTCCGCTACTCCCGGATCTGCAAGGAATGCCAATTCTTCTTCATCAAGCTCACGACTTTGGGCTTGAGCATTCACCAGGTAAATCTTCTCCTTAAACCATGTGTCGTCCCTTTTCCTCTTAGGCTGCTTGCATTCTCGGGCCATGTGCCCTTCCCCTTTGCAGTTGTAACAAATAACCACCTTCATTTTACCAGTGCTATTTGCCCTTGTAGCAATAGTAGTGGATGAACGTGCACTAGCAGTAGACGAATTCGATCTCCCTTGAAGTGGTTGCACCATGACTCTTCCGTCCTGAATTGTTGCCTGTTGTCGAGAGTTAGACGAGTTCCTTAACTGATTGTTAGTTGTTGCTGGACCTCGGTAACCTCGTTTGTTCAATGTTTGACTTAAATAAGCAGACATCAGAGCAAGGATTTCAGTAGGGCTATCTCCTTGTCTAAATTCAGGGACAGGGATGTCATCTTCACAATAGAAAGCTGGTGCTGCTTGAGCTACAGTCTGATTGGTTGGAGCACTGACTTGTTGTGAGTAATGAGGTTGAGGAGCCTCAAGTTGTGGATAGGTACTAGCAAGGTTGGTGGGAGGTTGATACGGTGAATACTGGTGTGAAGCATAAGGTAATGGGTGTGAATCTCTTTGTGATGATGATGTTGCTGGTTGGTGATAAGATGTTGGCGGCGGTGGCAGAGTTGAGTACTGTGGGAAGCTTGGTGTTTGATACACAGGTTGATATGAAGATTTGTGTCCTAAACCGAGCTGAGAGTTGTGGTATGCCAGTGTAGGATGGTTTGCCAATAATGCTATTGGTTCATGATAAGGTCCTTGAGAAATTCGGTTTTGGATCACATGCTTCTCATGTTGTTGTAAGAAAGCATAGAGTTGATCTAAATTGGACTTGTGTAGATCACGAATCATCTTGACATCTGTGACATATTGACTCCATTCAGGGGGTAATGTGTTCAAAAACTTGGTGTTTAACTGAAACTGTTCAATCCTAAGATTATAGACATTCATGTCATTCATCAGATTGGTAAAACGCCAGTAAAAATCATGAAGAGTCTCCCCTGGAATGTATCTGAACCTATCAAACAAATCATACAGTTGACACTCTCGTTCTTGCTTAGTGAGAGATGTCCCTTGTAGCAAAACCGCAAGTCGATCCCAAAGATCCTTGGCCACTTTATGTTCACTCACCATTCTAAAGATATCGGGTGGAAGGGCTTGAAGAATTGTCTGAACAGCCCTTCCATCGGCATCTGCAATGATTTTGTTGGCATCGGTTAACTCATGATACTCCCTTGCCCTTGTCACATTGTTGACGGTAACCTCTCCCCAATCTAATGGACCTTTGTCAATTGATTGTAGCCTAAGTCGACCACTTTGTTTTCCCATGATGTACGTTCTCATGCGACTTTGCCATGATTCAAATAAATCTTTGATGAGCAAAGGTGGGCGAGTATCGGTACCCGAAATGATTGAGATATCGGTAAGAGAGGTCATTGTCGGCATATGTGAATGTGAATTCATTTTATGAACACTTGAGAAAAGATTATCAAGAATGATCGAACAATGAAATATGGTTAAGTGTTTTAATGTTGTTGAAACAAAGATGTTGTGTGTTTTTGTGAAAGATTACAAACTTGAAACAAAATCCTCTAAGTTGTGAAAATACTATCTCAATACCCAAACTTCTTAATCTCAATGTAAAATCTCAAAGTGTCGTAATTCTCAAAATTAATCCGCCGAAATACCAAAAATAACCAATCCTGTCGGAATATAAGAACCGATCAGAATGTTTCTGAACCCCAGTCGGAATGTTATCTGAAACCAAGTCGAAATGTTATCGGAACCTAGTCGGAATGTTATCCAATCGGAATGTTATCGGAAACCTAGTCGGAATGATATCCAATCGGAATGTTATCAGAACCCTAGTCGGAATGTTATCCAATCAGAATGTTATCGGAACCCTGGTCGGAAAGATATCCAATCGGAATGTTATCAGAAACCTAGTCGGAATTTTATCCAATCGGAATGTTATCGGAACCCTGGTCGGAATGATATCCAATCGGAATGTTATCAAAAACCTAGTCGGAATGTTATCCAATCGGAATACCTAAATAACCTCCTGTCAGAAAGTGTGATCGGAATACTGATAGGAATGTGTAAACCCTTTTCCGATGTGACTGATTGGAATCCCTAAACCCTTTTCCGATTGCTTTGATCGGAATAATGGTACTGTTATGAAATTTTGAGGTAAAAAGATGAGATTTTCGACAAGAAAACCGTGATTTGAACCAACCCAAAACACCCAAAACACTACCAAAAGTATTTAGAAGATATATGGATCACTTGGAGAGTCAAAAACACGAAAAAAATTTGAAACTTGGGTAAAGATCAATCAAAAACACATGAACACACAAAAGTGAACATGAACAACACAAAACCAACCTTTATTGCATCCCATGCTCTCTGATACCAATTGTAGAACAATGACAATCTTTGTGAAACAAGGGGGTTGATGTTTTTCTAGAGAGAGAAAGTTAGAGAGAGAAGTTAAAAAAACTTGTAATATGAAAAGTAGAAAATGAACAACCAACACCTCTTTCCATGGTGGAAAGAGGTTTAAATACCCCAAGTCCTTAATGGACTTGGGCTTCCGGCCCATGAACATGCTCATGGGTCGGGCTATTTAATAAATGAAACTTAACATTACTACGAGCCTATAACTACATTGTTGGAGTGACCGAGACTTTCTATATACGTAAAACGTATTTCCAACACTAATTCTTGCCTATTGGAAGTATTTATCTATTCTTTCTTGATTAAATTTGATTGATACACGTGACAAGGACCGGAACGCTCCCGAACACGGTGTATTGCAAAAGCAACACTTATGGAAGTATGTGTATTGAGTGTTCGTATACGTATATGTATCTACATATAATAATATATCAAAAATATTTTTTATTTATTGGGTTTTTTTAAGAAAAATACTATATGTACGTAAAAACTGATGAAATCTAATAATATATATTTTTGGGTGCATTCTCTTAGGAAAAAGATTGCTTTTTAAATTTATTTATTTTTTGGTCAATTCTTTAGGAAAAGAATTGATTTTGTTATTTTTTAGTTTTTATATTTTTATATTTTTGATTTTTTTTTATGTTTTTGATTTATGATACGTAAAAATAACGTTCACGAGGTGAACGGATCCCAAAATCCAATCGAAACCGTCAATCAATAGTCTCTCGTAATGTCATGAACCGGCAGCGGCGCCATTTGAAATTGAGTATTTATGAGTTCGTTTATTCTCTATTCTTGACAAATTGAAAGGCCTAAAAATATCGAGCTTTTAATTGTTCTTGGTTGTTAAGGATATTGGAATTCTATGTCTAATTCAATCAACACGTAAAAAGACGAAAATAACAGGCTACATATCCGTAAAACACTGCAAATACCAATTACTATTCACCAAGTACAAATTAAAAATGCATTAAAAGTAAATTACTTGAAATGAAAGCTAAATGAAAGTATAAGGACTAAAATGTAAAAATCAGGAACTACAAGGACCAATTATGTAAAATTATAACAACTAGGATTAACCAAATTAACAAACTTGCTAACTGATTTTGTAACAAACTGAAAGTTAAAGGACTAAGTATTAGCAAACCCTAAAAACTTGTAAGTTTAACAATGGATACAAAAATTAGCAAACACTAGGGACCAAACTGCAATTAAATGGAAATATTAATGAAAAACGGGTTAAGCACAATCAATAAGCTGGTTTGAGCTTATTTCTCAACCAAATCAACTCTGGTTTGTTTCAAAATGCTTAAAATGGAAAATGAGCTAGACTTGTAAAAGGAATCAGTTTAAAAGCTTGTAAAACTCAAACTAACTTATTCTAATAAGCCAAGAATAAGCTAACTAGAAATCCAGACTTCCACAACTTGATTTTATTGTAAAATCTGATTAATCAACTAACAAGAGGATTGGAGTGTCTTTTAGAATGAAAAATGGTTCACTGGATAAGCCAGAATATGGAATTAAGCTAAAGTGAGCTTATTTGACCAACGTTGACCAAAAATTCCAAAAAACTGAAAATCACAGAATCCACTCAAGACATGTTGGCAATAAGATTTGTGAAAGAAAAATGACAAGTTTGTGAAGTAGAAATGGAGATATAAGAAAACAGTTTGGCCTTTATTACAGAAACTTGCAAATGCTCATAAACTGACTAATAAGTTGTTTTCTCACTCAAACTTGTAAACTGTATAATGTCCTTATGAACACTAAAACTTCATATGTTGAACTACATTTGAGAAAAGGTTTGAGCTAATTTCATCAAGTAATGAAGTAATGGAAATGGATTAAAGTTGACTAGTTTGACTGATGAACTAATTAAGAAACTTGACCCATACTTTTTATCTACCAATTACCTTCTTGACTAAACTTTTGACCACAAAACTGAACCAAATTGTTTACTCTATATAAACAAATGTAGATGAACACAATTCAACTGATTTAACAGACTTGGATCACCAAAACTTATCAAAACCAAACACTACTTTAAAAAGCTGTATAAGACTTTTGCAAAGGAAATCTGAGCTCAAGTGTTAGACAGATTTGGACTCTTAACAAATCTTATTTGAATGACCAAATGTAGTGCATATGAACTAAAAACAAGCAAGTAATCACACTTAGCCACAAAATAAACCTTATGACATATGACTGATGAAAATTCTTAACTGAAATCAAGTAAAACAAGATTAAAGCTGTAAGATCACACAACAATCATTGAACTAACACAATTAAGCTAAAATCAAGCTAAGCACTCTATCAGGTCAACACATAACATCTAAACTATGAATGTAGAATGCAGAACACTTGAGAGGAACCAAAATTGGGATTTCTAGAACCTTTTAGCAATGAAGCCTCCTCTGATGGAGTAGAGGAGCGCTGAGCTCTCTAAAACAAACTTCCTTCAACCCAAATCAAGTCAAATCTACAACCTAATCACCTCCAAAATCCATATCTGATCAATTGGACTATCAAATTGCTACTTCTGAACTTTTGAATATAACTTGAGCTAAAACTGGCTAGAATCAATGACAAAGCTTCCAAATCACAAACATAAGTTCTATTGATCCATGGAGATCAACAGAAACATAAGGTATCAACAAGATTGCAGTAAGGAAGGAAGTATGATAAGAGTGAACTGAATTATTTTATGTTTTATTAATTTGGAAGGGAAAATCTGTGACAAAGCTAACTGTCTAACTAACAAACTCTTAAGTGTGTGTCAAACACTTAAGGCGTGTTGTAACTGAAAGGAAGAAACTAAATTGAGAGAAAAATGAAAGTGTGTGTTTTTCACACTTTAAGCTACACTTTACAAATGAGCTAGTCTATTCCTATTTATGGAGCTGGAATGATAAAGTAGTTAGGGTTGGTGACGTGTCTTGACCAATGGGAGAGTGCCAGGTGTCTTCATCCTTTTAATTGCAGATTTAGCTCAAGAACACAAATTGGGGGAATTTGATCTTGTTAATTTCAGTGTAATTGGTTATGAGGACTGGATTCCTTGTTGGATTGCGAGCCTTTTTCATATAGAACACTTGATCTGAAATGCATCGTAGCTAAATCCATGATCTGGGCGCGTTTAACTTTGAAGGTGACACGTGGCGTCTTCTTATTCGTCCTCAGCTTGTCACTCGGATCATTATCCAATTTGGCTAAAAGGATTATTGCATGTTGCATTGTGATTGGCTAAGAAAAGAGATAGTGCGTCACACTGTTGATTCAGTAGTAAATGAAAAAGTGAGTTAGTGGCCCAGCTGGCAGCCCATGTGGCAATCCGAATACACTCTTTCCTCTCTTCTCATTGGTGGACAAGTTAATACATGGTTTGAGACCAAAGTTGATACAGTTTTGTCACATTCAGCCCTTGAACTTTGGCAGAATTGTTATTTGAGCCCTTTTCTTCATTTCTTTGGCAAATTAAGTCCTTTGACTTGCATTCTTGAACATTTGAGTCCTTTGACTTGGTTGACTTGAAGGTTGACCAGGTTTGACTTTGATCTTGACTTTTTCCAAAATTTGCACTTAAGTCCCTTAACTTTTGAACATTGTCAAGATAGGTCCTTTATCTTCAAATGACTTGTCATCTTTGATCCTTCTCTTTTCTTTTCATCATAAATAAGCTTGATTTCACTTGTTTGCTTGAAATTTGTATCCATGTTACCTATTTAAGCACAAACACAAAACATACCACATAATACTGCTTTATAGCACAAAAGTTAGGTATTTTCTATGTGTTTTAGGGTGATGTGTTACTTACTAATATGAGATTTTGCTCATATCACATTCTCTCCGGTTGCAGACATTAGAGCTATTAAGATTCTCTTAGCCATAGCGGCGTTCTATGATTATGAGATTTAGAAAATGGATGTCAAGACTACCTTCTTGAACGGACACCTTAGTGAAGATGTTTACATGGTGCAACCTGAAGACTTTGTTGATCCAAAATATCCCAGCAAAGTATGTAAGTTGTAGAGATCCATTTATGGTTTGAAGTAAGCTTCCAGAACGCGGAATAAATGGTTTGATGACGAAATTAAAAAGCTTGATTTTGTTCAGAATCCCAGTGAGTCATGTGTAAATGTCAAAGCTAGTAGAAAGTAATGTAGCATTCCTATCTTATATGTAGATGACATATTGCTCATTGGAAATAGCACTTCAATGCTTCAGGAAGTAAAAACTTGGTTGAGCAAGTGTTTTTCCATGAAAGTTTTAGGTGAAGCTACATATATTCTTGGAATTAAGATCAAATGAGATAGATCTAATCAGTTGTTGTCTTTATGTCAAAGTGCTTATTTTGATAAAGTTCTAAAGAAGTTTAGAATGGATAAATCCAAGAAAGGATGCAAGAAAAGTCGAACTTAAGTAAAAAGCAAGGTGCGATCACACCTAGTAAGGTGAAACTCATGCATAGAGTTCTATATGCTTCGACAATTGGTTCTATCATATATGCGGTAAGATGCACTAGACCCAATGTTGCGTTTGCGCAAAATATATGTAGTAGATTCCAACAGAATCCTGGTGAGAAACACTGGACTGTTGTTAAGACCATTCTCAAGTATCTTAGGAATACTAAAGACATGAAACTTGTTTATGGGGCTAAGAAGAACAACGAGCTTCACATTAAATGTTATATCGATGCTAGTTTTCAAACCAACAAGGACGATACTAAATCCCAAACCGTGTATGTGTTTGTGCTTAATGGTGGAGTTGTAGATTAGAAGAGTAGTAAGCAAAGCATTACTGCAATGTCCTCTACTGAAGCTGAATATGTTGCTGCTGCTGATGCTGCAATGGAGGCTGTCTGGATAAGGAAGTTTAATAGTGGTCTTGTTGGAGTCATGCCAACAAATAATGAACCTATGGAGATGTTGTGCGATAATTCTGCAGCAATTTTCATCGCCGATGGTGAAATCACCATTAACAAAGTTCACACAGATGACGACGTCGCATATATTTTCACAAAACCAATGCCTTTAAATAAGCATTTTGAGCATGCTGAGTCTATTGGTCTTGTTCATTCTGCTAGTCTCATGTAAATGTGTGATAAATTTATTCTATGTGTTAGTATTTGGACAAGGTATGTTTAAGCAATTGTTATCAATAAATGAATTAATTTTTGCCGAAAATATTGTTTTCATTTCTTAATAAGTGTATCATGTATTTTCATGTTTAATCCTTGGATAGATACTATCATCACTTAGTGTATTATATATATAATGTATATTCTAAATTTCCATTGTCAATTATTAATATGGGAGTACTAATGAACTAAGACAAATATAAGGGTTGGTTGTATTCTAGAAATACATAAAGATGATTCTTCTAGACTCATAGGTTATTATTCAATGTGGTTGAATAATTATACTACCCAAACCGTGTAGTATTCTTTATGGATCGGAGTCATCAAGAATCTACACATATAGTAAGTATTGGTATCCTTAGACTTGAGATGCAAGTGGATATTTGCATGGATGGATATCATTTCTTGATTTGAGAAAATGATGTGTCATTAACGTGAGCAGTTATAAAACTCATGTTAGAAGTGTTTATTACATGTGTAAGAGGTACGTGTAGTCAAAATAGGATTTTGTTTCTCTATGAATGGAGTATGATACATATTGGGCCCCTCTTGGGATTGATCGGATGTTTGCATGGCAGTACCCAAATAGTAGTTGATAGGTGTGTAAACACCCATCCTTTTACCACTTAATTCTGGCTAAAACAAGACCAAAACACGTATTTAATATCATTTGTTTGGAATTATGCGTGGTTTTTGTGTTTATTGTGTTTTCAGAGCTAACCGGATGAATATTAAAGAAAACATGGGATTGCACGGGATTTATCAAGGAAAAAGACTCAAGATAAAGTCTATTGTCCAAGAGATGCAAAATATTTGAAGTCACTGGGCCTATTCGAAGATTTATCGAAGAAAAGGACTAAAGACGGAAGATTTTCATAAGTCGAAGAAACTCGAGTCTATTTAACGAAGAAATTAAAAGACGAGTTGGATTTAATCGACGACAAATCCCGAATCAGAATCGAAAACGTCAACTTTTCTGAAAAGACGAGAAGACAAGAAGAAAGGGAGAAAGCCCACTCACCAACCAACCACTAGGAGTATAAATAGATACTCCCTTCACACAATTAGGGAGTGAGTTCATTTTCTTTTTCCAGTTCTTTGTGGTTCGTAGCATCACAAACACCATTAGGGTGTTTGGTGATTTTTCATTTTCTTTTTCAATCTTGTAATCCTTAATCATTACCCTTGTTACTTTTACAATTAATCAATCTATTCCATCTTTTCATTCATCTTGTTCATCTCCATTTTTATTGCAAGTTTTTAAGTTTCTTATTTGATTCAAGTTTGATTTCAAAAAGTTGTTGATTTAGTGTTTTTATTGGTGGGATTTATTACCAATGGTATTTAAATGATTTGTGTTTGATTTGGTAAAACCTTCTCGAGTATTGGAGTCGATTTGGATTCAAAACCGTGACCTTTGTTTTTGCTGTTACTGTTACTGTTCTTGATTCCCAGATTTTTCCGAACATAACAAATATTCCGAATAGGTGAGGTTCAGTTTGCCTTATTCGGAATCTTTCCAACTTTCCGAATAGCTTTTTGGTTTTGTCTCTTATTCGGAATATTCTGTATATTCCGAATTGACTTAATTTTCCGCATAGACTTGTTTTTCCGAGTAAGCAACATTTTCCGGATAGCCCATATTTTCCGCATAGACCCCTTTTATTCCGCATGGCACAAAATATTCCGAATAGGCAATGTTTTCCGCATAGCATATTTTCCGCATAGAGCATTTTCCGCATAAGGCAATTTCTCCGAATAATACAATTATTCCGCATAGATGTCAATTTTCCGAATGGCCATACTTTCCGCATAAGACTTACATTCCGCATAGGGTATTTTTCTGTAAGGGTATTTTTCCAGTGTTAATTCAAGTTTTGCTTTTTATTTGTTGCTTGTTTTAAGTTTATTTCATTACCATTTTATTCACTTACCTGTTTAGTAGAATAGAAAACCAAATCCCCTTTTTGTCACCAAGAACAATCATTCCACTTTAAACTGAGATCAATTCGAGAGGATACCGAGAATTATATTTTGAACCCTATTGCAAAACCTAGTATCAAATGGCGCCGCTGCCGGCTCTTCTCGTTAAGATCAAAAGTTTTTTGTGAGAACTTGGATTTTGGGATCCGTTCCCCGTGAACGTTACTTTTTCACAAAAATTTTCAAAAACACTAAAAAATATAAAATTTTCAAAAATCCTAAAAAGTAAAAAACATAAAAACCAAAAATATTTTTGCTTTGTTTTTCTTTGTTCGTTCTTTTGCAGGTGTATGCGCACTCGATCCACGTCTTATCAAGAGCCCGAGCCTCTCGATAACTTAGACATGGCTGGTGTACAAAACAACAATAACATACCACCTCCGAACAACAATAATAACAACAACAACCCACCTTTCAACAACATGAATAACAACAACAATGAGCACCGTCCGGATAACCGCCCCATGATTGAATTGCTCCAAGCTCATGTCGATGGCAATACGGATCCAATTGTTATACCACCAATTGCCGCCAACAATTTCGAGCTAAAATCAGGCTTTATCCAGATGGTCTCAGCTCAACCATTCTTGGGACGAACCATTGATGACCCACACGACCATATCAAGAGATTTCTACAACTCACCAACACGGTCAAGTTCAATGGAGTTCCACAGGAAGTTATAAGGTTACAACTTTTTCCCTTTTCTTTAGAGGGACAAGCCCGACATTGGCTTGCTAAGGAACCGCCACAGAGTATTCTCTCGTGGACGGATTTGGAAAAAAAGTTTATCAACTACTTTTTTCCACCCTCTCGTACTACCGCTTTGCGGAATGAGATCATAAATTTTGAACAAAAGTACGATGAGTCATTCAGTGAATCTTGGGATCGCTTTAAAGATCTTTTAAGAAAATGCCCACAACATGGTTTTACCAAAGTACATCAAATCAATACTTTTTACAATGGTTTAAGCATGAGTGACCAAGATTCACTGAACAGTGCCTCGGGGGGTAATTTATTGGCTAAGACTTCCAATGCTGCTTGGGATATCATTGAGAACAAGTCTCGTGTGCAAACCAAGAGTGTTCGGACCAATGTCGCTAGTGCTAACACAAGTGACAGCGACAAGCGATTAGACAAAATCACTACGCTTCTTGAATCGCTTGTCACCCACACCGTCAGCAACAACAACAGCAACAACGCAAAAACGCACAAGTAAACGCTGTCAGCCAACCTTGTGAGATATGCGGTGGTCCTCACTCTTACACATCTTGTACCGCCACCCAAGACTACCCTGCTGAGAATGTGAATGCGGCATATGGCACATATCAACAACCTGCTTATCAAGCTAGACCCCAAGGTGACCGTAACTTGCTTAGCTACCGCAGCAACAACTATCTTTCACCACCTGGTTTTCCTCCCACCAACCCAAACCAACAACAAAACCTTAACCGTCCTCCTCAACAACAACAACAACCTCGACAACCTTACATCCCTCCTCACAAGCAACAACAACCGCCTCAACGCAACAATCAAGTCTACCAACAACCTGCTTACCAACCACCTGCATACAATGCTCCTCCCAACCAACCCACCGCTCTTCACCAAGAAGTGGAAACTTATATGAGGACTAACGATGCGATAGTGGGAAATCTTCAGAGAGAGGTGCTCAACCTAAAAGCCAACTTGGTCAAGCAAGGAAATGATTTGAGAGCAGATATGAGAAACACGTTGGATAGCCAAACTAATGATCTAAGGAACATGATGGCTAGTTTCTTCCAAAGTAATCAACCCTCTTCTTCGGGTACTCTTCCGAGTAACACCGTTGCGAACCCAAGAGGGGAGATGAAAGCAATCACCACTCGAAGTGGAAAAAGTACCAAGGAACCCGAGCTTCCTATACCTCCACCGGTGGTTGTGACTAAGGAAAACGAGTCACCTGCTTCTATTCCTCATCCTTCTCCTTCCCCAATTTCTCCACCTCTTCTTTCTACCCCTCCTCCACCCGTGGTTGTGAGTGATCCTATTCCTCTAAAGCCTTCCTCTTCTTCCAATATACCTTATCCATCTAGGTTGAGGAAAGAGAAGCAAAAGAGCAAGGATGATATTTAGGTTTCGAATTTCCTTAAAATGTTCAAAAAACTGAATTTCAATATCTCCTTCGCTGAGGCTCTCGCTCACATGCCCAAATACGCCAAAATGTTTAAAGATCTTCTGAGCGACAAGGAAAAGCTCCTCGATATTGCCAACACCCAACTTAATGAGAATTGCTCTGCAGTGCTCTTAAGGAAATTGCCAACCAAGCTTGGTGATCCGGGTCGTTTTCTTATCCCTTGCAATTTCCCGGGAGTAGAGAATTGCATGGCCCTAGCCGATCTAGGTGCCAGTATTAATCTCATGCCTCTAAGTGTTTGGAAGCAATTATCTCTCCCCGAGCTTGTCCCCACCAAAATGACTTTGGAATTGGCTAACCGTACGGTTGCTTATCCAGTGGGGATAGCCGAAGACGTCATTGTAGGAGTCGACAAATTCACCTTCCCTGCTGATTTTGTTGTCGTCGACTACGAGATGGACCCCCGTGTGCCACTCATTGTTGGTCGTCCATTCTTGAGGACCGGTCGCACTCTTATTGATGTTGAAGCCGGTGAGCTTATCATGAGAGTGGGTGACGATAAAGTAGTCTTCAACATGGGAAAGCTTTCTAAACAGCCTTATTCTTACGAGAGTGTTAATTGTATTGACGTTCTTGATGAGGCTTGTGAAGAACACTTCAAGGATGCTTGTAAAAATATTCCTACCTCTCTTCCCAATGTTGAGACCGTTTCCTCTATCGATTCATCACTATCTCTATTTGGAGAAAGTGATTTCCTTTGGAAAGATTTGGAAGCCACCTTGGAAGATGTGAAGCAAGACAATGACGATTCTACTGCCACTTGGGATGAAGATCTCAGTTTCATTGCTAACCTCCTCAGAGAAGACAATCCTTCCCCTCCATCTCCCACTGTTATTGCTATCGAGACTCCGACTTCGAATACGCCTCCCGTCGACAATCCTCCGGATCTAGAACTTAAGGAGTTGCCACCCCATCTTGATTATGTATTCCTCGAAGAAGAGAAGAAGTCGCCAGTCATCATTGCTAAGGTTTTGAAGGATGAAGAGAAAGCCCGACTTGTCGCTGTATTGAAAGATCATAAGAAGGCTATCGCTTGGAAGATTTCGGATATTCGTGGAATTGATCCTCACTTCTGCATACACAAAATTCTCATGGAGGACGACTTTAAGCCCACAATTCAAAACCAACGAAGGGTGAATCCAAAAATCCATGAAGTCATCAAAACAGAGGTTCTCAAACTTCTTGATGCGGGTATGATTTACCCTATTTCGGATTCACCATGGGTTAGTCCAATCCATTGTGTGCCCAAGAAGGGCGGAATAACCGTTGTTCCCAATGAACACAACGAGTTGATTCCCACTCGTCTCGTTACTGGGTGGAGAGTTTGTATAGACTACCGCAAACTCAATGATGCCACGAGAAAGGATCATTTCCCTCTACCTTTTATGGACCAAATGCTTGAACGCTTAGCAAGGAATGAATATTACTGCTTTCTTGATGGTTTCTCGGGTTATTTTCAAATACCCATCGATCCCCAAGATCAAGAGAAGACTACATTCACTTGTCCCTATGGCACTTTCGCTTACAAAAGAATGCCTTTTGGCTTATGTAATGCGCCCGGGACTTTCCAAAGGTGTATCTTAGCTATCTTCCATGACATGGTTGAACAAACCATGGAAGTCATCATGGATGATTTCTCGGTCTTCGGGGATTCTTTCTCTTCTTGCCTTGCCAATTTGGAATGTATGCTAAAGAGGTGCGAAGACACTCGCCTAGTTCTGAATTGGGAAAAATGCCATTTTATGGTAAAAGAAGGCATCGTGCTTGGACATAAGATCTCGAAAGCCGGTCTTGAAGTAGACCGTGCTAAAGTCGATGTTATCGCAAAGTTGCCTCCACCTTCAACCGTGAAGGGTGTGAGAAGTTTTCTGGGTCATGCGGGCTTCTATCGTCGATTTATCAAAGATTTTTCTCAAATCGCTCGCCCGATGACCCATCTCTTGTAAAAAGATACTCCTTTTATCTTCTCCAAAGAGTGCCTTGAAGCCTTTGACTCGCTTAAGGATAAGCTAACTAAGGCACCCGTCTTAGTTACCCCTAATTGGGAGCTGCCCTTTGAGTTGATGTGCGATGCTAGTGATTTTGCTATTGGAACGGTTCTTGGACAAAGAGTGAACAAACACTTCCAACCAATCCATTACGCTAGCAAGACAATAACTGGGGCACAATTGCATTATACGACAACCGAAAAAGAGCTTTTAGCTGTTGTCTATGCTTTTGAAAAATTTCGCCCCTATCTTGTCCTTTCTACCACCATCGTGTATACCGATCATTCCGCGCTGAAGTACTTGTTGACAAAGCAAGATTCCAAACCAAGACTTCTTCGCTGGGTTTTGCTGCTCCAGGAATTTAAAATAGAAATTCGTGATAAGAAAGGAGCAGAAAACCTAGCCGCGGACCATCTCAGCAGACTTGAGGATCCTTACCAAGGGGATCATCCGACCAAAGAAATCAATGATTCTTTTCCCTTGGAGACCTTAATGTCTATAAACTCGAAGCCGAATGAAACCCCGTGGTTTGCGGACTTTGCAAACTACTTGGCGGGTGGAATTCTCAAGGAAGGGTTGACGTCTCAACAAAAGAAGAAGTTTTTCACCGACATTAAGACTTACTTTTGGGACGACCCTTACCTATTCAAACAATGTGCCGACTTGATTATCCGCCGATGTGTTGACGGACCGGCAGCGTCTGAAATCCTTGATGCTTGCCACAAAGGACCCACCGGTGGTCACTTTGGTCCTAACTACACCGCTAAGAAAGTGTTTGATTCGGGATTTTATTGGCCCTCCATATATCGTGATGCTCACAATATGGTTAAACGATGTGATGTTTGCCAAAAGCAAGGCAAAATCACACATAAAGACGAGATGCCTCAGAATTTCATACAGGAATGTGAAATCTTTGATGTTTGGGGTATCGACTTTATGGGGCCATTCCCTTCTTCTAAAGGAAACAAATACATCCTTGTAGCCGTTGACTACGTTTCTAAGTGGGTTGAAGCCAACGCTTTGCCTACTAATGACGCAAGGGTGGTTTGTAACTTTTTGAAAGCTCTTTTCGCTAGATTCGGTGTGCCTCGCGCCATTATTAGTGATCGTGGGACTCATTTCTGCAATGACCAACTTGCTAGAGTCATGGCTAAGTACGGTGTAAATCATCGTCTTTCCACAGCCTACCACCCAAAAACTAATGGCCAGGCTGAAATATCCAACCGAGGACTAAAGCGAATTTTGGAAAGAACCGTGGGAGAGCATCGTGCCGCATGGGCTGATAAACTCGATGATGCTTTGTGGGCTTTCCGTACTGCTTACAAGACTCCGATCGGCTGTACGCCTTATCGTCTTGTGTACGGGAAAGCGTGCCACCTCCCCATTGAGTTGGAGCACAAGGCTTACTGGGCCTTGAAGTGGGCTAATTTTGATATTAACAAAGCCGGTGACCTACGCAAGATCCAACTCAATGAGCTGAATGAACTCCGTAATGAGGCTTATGAAAATTCTTTGATCTATAAGGAAAGAACTAAGCTCATTCACGACTCCAAGATCAAAAACCGAGAGTTCCATGTTGGAGACAAAGTCTTTCTTTTTAACTCTCGGTTGAAAATCTTTTCGGGCAAGCTGAAATCTCGTTGGTCCGGCCCATTCACCATTGCCCAAATTTTTCCATATGGTACTCTCGAGCTCGCTCAACCTAATGGTCCGAATTTTAAGGTGAATGGCCAACGAGTGAAGTTGTACTTTGGTGAGGACACCTCTCAGGAGGTGATTCCATCCCTAACCACGTTCCCCATGAACTAAGTTTGGGTCGAGTCAGGCTCGTGACTCGGTTATAAAAAACACGCGCTCCTCGGGAGGCAGCCCAAGTATCTATCCCTTTAACCCCCTAAGTGTAGGGGAGGACCTATTTTGGTCATTTGTGTTTGAATGGTGATGTGATTACAGGGATTACTGCAATCTTGGAATCTTTGAAGAACCGTGCTCCCGTGTTATCCGAAATCCGGTTCTATCTCTCAACTATCGTGATTCAATTTTCTTCATAATCACATTTGAAATTGATCACTTTAGTCGTCTCTTCCTTAACTCGAGTTAACCAACGTGCACAATGTCATAAGTGTAGGGGAGACTTTTCCCACATACTTAAACATTGAGGACAATGTTTATCTTAAGTGTAGGGGAGACTTCTATCGAAGTTTTAAGTGGACTTTTCCATGAAAATGCCTTCATTTAACCGGAAAATCCTATTTTTCAGCATTTTTCAAATTTTTTATTAACTTTGGCCATTTAGTCGTAATTTTTAAATTTTTATCGTTGCTTTCATATGTATATATTCCACAATAAAATCAAAAATATTAATAAAGTGGTGTAGCAAGTTTAGAAATCTTTGACATATTAGGCCCGTTGCGTTTATTTTGACTCAACCCGAATAGACTTATCCAAGTTTATTCTAGCTAGTATCCTTAACCATGTAGACCTCAATTGGTTTATTAGGCTAAGTGTCCACGAGTCTCATTACTTGAGATTTTAAATTGTGGAGAACGAGAAATGATAGAGTCAATTATAAGTCGGTATTCTTGCGCAAGCTCACTTGGTGTAATTATTTGCCTATTCTCCCATCACTTGCTAATAATTTATCTGCAATAAGTAAGGTCTTACGATTTGAAAAGTTACTTAGCTTCTAGCCCAAGATCGTTTAAAAGTTGCTCGGTAATGATAAGAGTTCATAGCCAAGGCTTAACTTATGAAGCGGGGCGCGAAGATTGGCGAGTCCGAAAAGGCCCTAACAAGGCATGAGGATTCAATTTTATTGCTGAAGATCCAAAGTGATGTGAAAAGCATTATTCCTAAAGTCTATATGAAGGATCAAGACTCACGACGAAAAGCAATCAACTCCCACAAAGATCATGGAGAAGTCTATCCGAAAAGACCCTAACAAGGTATGAGGATAAATAGATCCAAGTCCGAAAAGGAGGCGGATCGTTGTATCTCAAAATCCCAATTAGAGATTGAAGAAATAATCATGAAGTCGTGGTCAACAAAGTTGGAGTACCCCTCAAAAGTCTCCAAGTGAAGAAACTCTATTATGATGAGAAGACCATTATCTCAAGAACGTCTCTCGAAGATATGAAGTATGAAGTACATGCCAAATATCGGCCCGAGAAAGGTCTCAAATCGTGAACCAAGTTATGCCAAGATATGAACTTTTTGATATCCCGAGAAGCAGTTTTAAGAGATTTTATCCTTTAGCTAACTATTGATCAAATCGTGCTACTTTGCTTTCAGCCTTAATAAACTATAGAAATAAGTCCAAAAATGCATCTTCATGATCATTCTAAGACAAAAATAAAATATAAGAGATACAACTAGGAATAAGGGAGTTTAAGCATTTAATTAAGCCATGTGTGTAAGTGTTTGATTTACTAACTTATAATAACAATGATCTCGTTTTTAAGCTTAGTTTGGGGAACGTGAAACTTGAGGGTGATAAATCTTCGCAACACCAAAGCCCTAATGTAAGTCCTTGATTTCTTTACAAGTTATTTCCATTCTTTTTGTTTATCTTAAAGTTTTTATTTCTCTTAGTAATTTGATTCTTATTTAGTAGTATTTGAATAAGGCCAAGGTTGATTAATTATGAGAAAAGTGTAAAATTGCTTTATCACTAAGCATTGCATGAGGGCATGGCAATGGTTAAGTGTAGGGGATTTGATAGGTGTGTAAACACCCATCCTTTTACCACTTAATTCTGGCTAAAACAAGACCAAAACACGTATTTAATATCATTTGTTTGGAATTATGCGTGGTTTTTGTGTTTATTGTGTTTTCAGAGCTAACCGGATGAATATTAAAGAAAACATGGGATTGCACGGGATTTATCAAGGAAAAAGACTCAAGATAAAGTCTATTGTCCAAGAGATGCAAAATATTTGAAGTCACTGGGCCTATTCGAAGATTTATCGAAGAAAAGGACTAAAGACGGAAGATTTTCATAAGTCGAAGAAACTCGAGTCTATTTAACGAAGAAATTAAAAGACGAGTTGGATTTAATCGACGACAAATCCCGAATCAGAATCGAAAACGTCAACTTTTCTGAAAAGACGAGAAGACAAGAAGAAAGGGAGAAAGCCCACTCACCAACCAACCACTAGGAGTATAAATAGATACTCCCTTCACACAATTAGGGAGTGAGTTCATTTTCTTTTTCCAGTTCTTTGTGGTTCGTAGCATCACAAACACCATTAGGGTGTTTGGTGATTTTTCATTTTCTTTTTCAATCTTGTAATCCTTAATCATTACCCTTGTTACTTTTACAATTAATCAATCTATTCCATCTTTTCATTCATCTTGTTCATCTCCATTTTTATTGCAAGTTTTTAAGTTTCTTATTTGATTCAAGTTTGATTTCAAAAAGTTGTTGATTTAGTGTTTTTATTGGTGGGATTTATTACCAATGGTATTTAAATGATTTGTGTTTGATTTGGTAAAACCTTCTCGAGTATTGGAGTCGATTTGGATTCAAAACCGTGACCTTTGTTTTTGCTGTTACTGTTACTGTTCTTGATTCCCAGATTTTTCCGAACATAACAAATATTCCGAATAGGTGAGGTTCAGTTTGCCTTATTCGGAATCTTTCCAACTTTCCGAATAGCTTTTTGGTTTTGTCTCTTATTCGGAATATTCTGTATATTCCGAATTGACTTAATTTTCCGCATAGACTTGTTTTTCCGAGTAAGCAACATTTTCCGGATAGCCCATATTTTCCGCATAGACCCCTTTTATTCCGCATGGCACAAAATATTCCTAATAGGCAATGTTTTCCGCATAGCATATTTTCCGCATAGAGCATTTTCCGCATAAGGCAATTTCTCCGAATAATACAATTATTCCGCATAGATGTCAATTTTCCGAATGGCCATACTTTCCGCATAGGGTATTTTTCTGTAAGGGTATTTTTCCAGTGTTAATTCAAGTTTTGCTTTTTATTTGTTGCTTGTTTTAAGTTTATTTCATTACCATTTTATTCACTTACCTGTTTAGTAGAATAGAAAACCAAATCCCCTTTTTGTCACCAAGAACAATCATTCCACTTTAAACTGAGATCAATTCGAGAGGATACCGAGAATTATATTTTGAACCCTATTGCAAAACCTAGTATCAGTAGTTAAGAAGTTTCTTATTACATTTGGTAATCTTGATTAATCGTTGAAACAAGAAACAGAAGATTGATATATGAAATGACATATAATCCATATTCATGATTAACCGTATCAAGAACAAAAGGATGCAGTATTAAAATAAAGGCTAAGGTAGTTTACTAGAAACCAAACTCATGCGCTTTTGGGATCATTGATAGTGTTGCTAGACTATCTGTCAATGTTAGTATTAAATTACGCTATGATGGATACTTCTGCAAGTGGGAGATATTGCCATGTGCATAAGTCATAGTTAGTATTTAATACAGCCGAGAGTACGTGGGCCTAAGGGGTCACACACTTAGAGATCGAAATCATCTTTTATTAAAGATATATAATAAATATGGCTATATTTATTGTGTATATTTAAATTGATAAAAATTAATACTTAATGGTACTTAATTAATAAGTTAAAATGTTTAAAAAGGATTAATTAATAAGGCTTTAAACTTTAAAGCAATTAATGTAATTACATGTATAAGTTTATAGAAAGTTAAAAAGTCAAACCAATATACCCTTTGGGGTATATTCAGCCGACCAACACAATGTAAGGGAAGAAAAGAGATTTTTAATTCTAGAAGGTATATTACTTGGAGGTTAAGTTGTAATATTTCCTATAAATAAACCTAAGGATCAACTATATAAACAAGGGATTTGATTCATTGTTTCATAACATTCCAAACAAATCTCTCCCTCTCTATCTTGAAAGTCGACGGCCAAAACACCCCTTTGGTGTTTTTAGGGTTTGATTTTTATTAAGTATTATACTTAATCAAAATCTAGCAATCGAAGATGATTGGTTGAGGTGTTGTGTGGACTAATCTTGGAGAGGATCTAACTTGATATTTGGGTTATTGGTAATCAGTTTTGGTGTATTGGAGTTAGGGTTTGGTTGCTTGATTGATTTTGGTTACTTGATCATCCGTTCTTGGACTTATGGTATGCATTCTTTATCTTTATGTGAATTACATTATGTGCATTGTTAATCGATCCTATCCGTTGCGTTTTACTCTTGATGCATGAATACTTGATTCGTATGGTTGTTAATTCCAACACCAAATGTAATAAGAAACTTCTTAACTACTATTTAGGCACGACCATGCAAACATCCGATCAATCCCACGAGGAGCCCAGTATGTATAATACTCCATTAATGGAGGAACAAAATCCCATTTTGACTACAAGTACCTTTTACACATGTAATAAACACTTCTGACATAAGTTTTATAACTGCCCATGTTAATGATACAACGTTTTCTCAAATAAAAAAATGTTATCCATGCATGCAAAGATACACTTGCATCTCAAGTCTAAGGATAACAATACATACCATATGTGTAGACTCTTGATGACGCCAATCCATAAAGAATACTACACGGTTTGTGGTAGTCCAATTATTCAACCACATTGAATAACGTATGAGTTTGTATGAATCGTCTTTATGTATTTCCAAAATACAACCAACCCTCATATTTGTCTTAGTTCATTAATACTCCCATATTAATGATTGAAATGGAAATTTAGAATATATATAATACACTAAGTGCAGATAGTATATCAAGGATTAAACATGAAAATACAGGATACAATTATTAAGAAATGAAAACAATATTTCTAGCAAAATTAATTCATTTATTGATAACAATTGCTTAAAAACACCTTGTCCAAATACTAACACATAAAATAATTTATCACACATTTACTTGAGACCAACAGAACAAATAAGACCAAGAAGCTCAACATGCTCAAATTGCTTATTCAAATGCATTGGTTTTGTGAAAGGATCTGCGACGCTATCATCTGTGTGAACTTTGTTAATGATGATTTCACCATTTTTGGTAATGTCTAGAACCCCGCATGATTCCAGGATAATCGGCGATGGAAATTGATGCAGAATTATCACACAACATTTCCATATGTTCATTATTAGTTGGCATGCCTCCAACAAGACCACTAAAAAACTTCCTTATTCAGACAGCCTCCATTGCAACATCAACAACAACAACATATTCAGCTTTAGTAGAGGACATTGCAATAATGCTTTGCTTACTACTCTTCTAGTCCACGACTCCATCATTAAGCACAAACACATACCCGGTTTGAGATTTAGTATCGTCCTTGTCGATTTGAAAACTAGCATCGATATAACATTTAATTCAAAGCTCGTTTTCCGTCTTAGCCCTATGAACAAATTCCATGTCTTTAGTATTCCTAAGATACTTATGAATGGTCTTAATAGCAGTCTAGTGTTTCTCACCAGGATTTCGTTGGAATCTACTATATAGATTTTGCGCAAACGCAACATCGGGTCTAGTGCATCATACCGCATACATGATAGAACCAATTGCCAAAGCATATGGAACACTCTACATGTGTTTCACCTGACTAGGTGTCATCGCACCTTGCTTTTTAAGTAAGTTCGACTTTTCTTGCATTGGAACAAATCCTTTCTTGGATTTATCCATTCTAAGCTTCTTTAGTACTTTATTTGTTGGAAATACGTTTTACGTATTAGAAAGGATCGGTCACTCCAACAATAGTCTAAGTAGTAGCTCGTAGTTTAGTTATCTTAATAGTAAACAAACAAGGCCAAGCCAAGCCTACAACATGTGTAGGCCGGCGGCCCAATGTAAGCCCAAGCCCATCTCATGGGCTTGGGTATATAAACCCTCTCCTTAGTTGGAGAGGGTGTTGGTTCACATTATTTTCACATAGTAGAAATTGTTTTCTATATACTTTCTCTCTCTAAGTGTGTGTGTGTGTGTGTGTGTGTTCTTACCATCTTTCTATCTCTTTCTCTCTCAGAACATAAGCAATATTTACAATATCCTACAAATGGTATCAGAGCTACCTTGCTCAGAAGCCATTGCCGTCAGCTCATCAAAATTGACATTCATAGTTTCAAGGATCTTACGAGAATTACGATTGTAGATTCGGTATGCCTTCTTTGTGGGTGCATAACCAATGAAAATACCAATATCAGCCTTGGGTTGAACTTTTCACAAATTGTCACCATCATTATTTGGATAGCAAAGAGAACCAAATACATGAAGATATGATAAATCTGGTAATTTTCCATGTAGAAGATCATAAGGTGTTTTACCATGGCGTTTACGAATTAGTGACCGGTTTTGGGTGTACACTACTGTAGATACTGCTTCTGCCCATAAAAATAATGGAGCCTTTGCGTAAATTAACATCGTTCGAGCTGTTTCCATAAGTGTGCGATTTTACCTTTCAACGATACCGTATTGTTGTGGAGTGCAAGCAACGGATGTTTCATGAGATATGCTAACTTATTCATAATACTTACGCAAAGTTTGATTCACAAATTCGGTTCCATTATCTGTACGGATGTGTCAGACAGTAGTGTTGAGACGCACTTGAATCATCTTAAGAAAATCGATGATGACTTTAGGTGCCTCGTCTTTTGTTTCAAGAAATTTCACCCATGTAAACCGAGAGTAATCATCCACCATGACGAGGATGTACTTTTTACCACCAAGACTTTCAACACGCATTGGCCTACAAAGATCCATATGCAACAAATAAAGTTTCTCTTGGTTGGTGTCTTTAGTCTTGGGTTTGTATGATTTCTTAGTGCTTTTCCCCATTGTACACGCGGAACACAAATGTTCCTTGTGAAATGTAAGTTTAGGAAGACCACGAACAAGTTCGTTTTTCGCCAAATAATTAATAGTGTCAAAGTTAAAATGAGATAACCGTCGATGCCATAACCATGACTTAGTCTTCGATGCTTTGGAGAGAAGATATACGGGAGAAGCGGCCATCATATCTTGTAGAGACAAAGTGTAAAAATTATTCCCTCGAGTACTTTTCAATAAATCAACCCCTTCCAAATTACGAATGAAGTAGGTATGCTCTCGAAAAGCAACTTCTAGGTTTGCATCATAAAAATGTCCCACAGAAAATAAGTTGTGACCGAGACCTTCCACATAATACACTCTTGAAATTATAACATTCCCAATATGATATTCACCGTAACCCATTATCTTTTCAATATGATCATTTCTAAATCGAACCGTACCAAGAAACTTGTTGACGAAATTTCTGAGCTGAGAGCGATCTCCGGTCATATGTTCAGAGCAACCAGAGTCCAAATACCAGAGAACAATTTGGACCACCTGTTTTCAACAACAACAGTAGACAATGCATTGGAAACTATTGGTTCTGGAGTGTTAGCAGATACATATATAATATTATCTGAATTGCTAACATTTGTGTGACGCTTAGATTTCCTGTGTTTTCTAATGTGAGTTTTACCACTAACGGGTTTTATTGTTCCAACTTTCTGAGGTTTTGGAGTATTAGCGGGCACTACAGTGGGAGTAGACCTATTTAAAGGGCACATTGTTCCTACAGTTGTGTCGGTGTTCCTAGTTAAAGGACACGCTTGTGTTTTGGTAGCCTTGGTACTCCTAGTTAAAGGGAACACTTTCTTCGCTTTAGTAGGAGTGATCCTAGTTAAAGGGCACGCATTTCCTACTATAGTGAAAGTTCTACCAGTGGGGCGCCATATCCAACCACCTTGGGTTAACACTTTCCCAGTCGGTTTCCATTCTAAACCATTTTTCCGGGCATTCATCTCATTCACATGGTCAATAAGGCAAGAATCATAACGACTAGAAAACATACATTCATTGCAATTCAAACATTTCAAATTAGAATTCACAGTAGGCTTAGAACGCTGCACAACCGCAGAGCCTTTAAGTTTAGCTACATGATTCTTTTTATTCAAAATAGAAATAACATTCCCAGGATGGGCTTCTACTTTCTTCTTCACTTGACTACTAGATGGGGGCAAGATCCTATCATTCTTCTTGTTTCTTTTAAGCTTAGATCTTTGAGCCTTAGTAGTGGTGCTTACTCCTGTAGAAGGCAACATGGGAATATTAGAAGCTGGTTTTGACTTTGCCTTATCTTTAGTGACCAATGTTTGAGATGGTTTAGTCCTAGGGACCTTGTTAAGTGGTGTGACGGCAATGAGGTTCCTTTTGATTGCACTAGAGGACGATGCTGAGACAGTGGCTGCGTTATCCACAACATTCTTACCTTTTAGGGTACGAAGTGTTTCCTTTAACTCAGTCAAAGCCAAATTTTTATCTCAAATTTGTTCCCTCAAATCAGATATTTCCACCGACTATCGATTCAATCGTTCAATCAATGATTGATTCTATACAGTGGTATTAGCACATGCGGGCTTTACTGAATCGAAGAGTTGCGTATTTTTCTGTTTTAAGTTATCAACTTTGGACAAAATCTAGGAAACTCGATTATCTAGATCAAGTTTAATATTCTCAGCGGCCTCAAGTACGTTCACACAGTTAATCTCCTTAGATTTCTCTATGTCTATCGGCAATGATTTAGCAACCTTGTCACTTGTTTTGACGCTGTTTTGATTGTAAATTCAATCAAAAATTCTTTTGAAAATTTGAATCATCGATATTAACACCTTTGAATGACGTTTCAAAAAGCTCTTGAAGAAATTGTTGTGTACATTCAAGCAAAATACAATGTTTTTGAATCTCATCAAAACGTTTGAAAGGAAAGAATAAGAATCTTGAAGCTTTAAAAATTCAGCGTCAGATTTGTGACAAGTACTATCTACCACATTATCTACAAAGTCAACATTATGCACAATAGAATCATTATCAACACATTTATTCACACAGACGGAAACAATATCATGCGACATCACTTGCTTCATAAGTTGATCATTTTGGCGTGAAATTCGTTCTATATCAAGTAAAATGTTTTCATAAGCATCATCCATTTCATGGAAAACACGTCTAACTTCTTCTATTTCCAAAAGCAAATCTTGATCAATATTGCTAAGACAAGCTTTAACATTGTTTACAAATGGAACAATCGTCTCGAAACGCAGCTCTAGTGTGCTCAAAATTCCATTCACCTTCTGCTATGGCCGTAGCCGTCATACGTTCCGTAATGACCTTGTCAAAATTGGCAAAGTGTTGGTGCACCGCAATTAAGCTATCTGACACCTTACTTACCGGTGGAATTAACTTAGTTAAATCCTTTTTGACAAGTGTAGGAGACGTACTAGGAAGGTTTTCCTTCGATAAACTTTGGGGCACAAAAGCTGATAATTGAGCTAATTCCTTTTGTAAGTGAATATGGGTCTTTTTAGAAAATTGATCTTTATTATGCTTATCATAATCAAGCTTATGGAATTTTGAAAGCATTTTAGATTGAGTGTCTTCCGCAAGTGACATGGTCTCCTCAGTACTACGAACATATGGTGCTTCTTTCGATTTGCCAATTAGGGTCACATCATAAAGACAAGGAATATATTCCTGAGCTTGTTTTGCATAACCAGAATTGGGTGGTAAATCTTAAAAACTCTTAAGTTCGAGTTCTTTAAATAATTTTGTTAAAAGATGAACCTTTTCTGTGGAGGCATATTGTTTTAAAAGCTGTTGTTCCTTGAATTTAAGAAGTTTGGTAGCATTAATTTCTGATTCAAACTTTTTAGACTCGAGAGTTTCGAAATCCATTTTAAGTTTATGAAAATCATTTTCAACCGACTCTTTTTCTTTTAATTCATTGGAAAGATTAGCTTTTAATGATTCTATTTCTTTTAAGTGTTGAATCTTTTCAAATCGAAATTGGTCAAATTTAGAATAAGTTCTTTTTTCTGCTTGAGGGACCATTTCAACAGTTTTGACCTTTTCCTTATACAGCGGAAGCTCAACGGTTAGATTGGCCTTCATATCTACGGTTTTTCGAACAGCCACATTCATGTTATCAATAATATGTTTAGGAACCGTTACCAAATCACGTCGTAGCTCTGAACCCGCACTTCATGAAATGGGACCCAGTAACATTAGCTCTGGTCTTGTCCCAAATAACCCTTCTTCATCATCATTTACACCACCTTCTAGGAATGAATGGGATACGTTGTTTCAACCGTTCTTTGATGAATTCTTTACTCCCCTCAGTATTGTTGCTCCAGAACCTGAGGTAATAGCTCCGGTTACCGAAGTGGTCGCTCCAGCTGTTGATCCCAAACTTAGATCGATTTAGCTTGTGTAAACGAGAATGAATCAAGTTAAACACTTAGAGAAACTTTGTAGTATATGAAACAATCTAAGTATTATGTGGAATTAATTACTTAGAACAAGAACACACAAACAGAATAAACCAAACTTTCACTTTGATTGATTAATCGAATTTGCGTACAATGAAAGTGTAAAACATAATATGAACTGAAACCTAAAGGCCTCCTTTTATAGATTAAGGAACCTTGTACAAGAGTCTACGTATCAGCTATTTTAGGTAAAGATAAACATAAGAAATACATTGTCGAACATATCTTTACTAGAAACATAAAACGTGTAGACTAAGTATCTTATCAGTGCTTGACTTCTTCTCATCAACGCTTGACTTCTTCTTGTCAACGCTTGATCTGACAACGCTTGATTTCTTCCTATCAACGTCCAACTTACTCTTGTCAGCGTCTAAGTGTCTTGGCTTCATTTTATTCCCAACAATCCTCCGCTAAACTTGATATCTACTCTAGTAATCAAGTTTCTGAATAAAAGAACTAAGTACAAGGAGGTTTCTTACAAATAAAAATTACTTATTAAGTTATGTTAATCCCAATTAATCCATAACACAAGATTTAGAAGAGATATTTAGAGAGAGAAAGAGAAGAAAAGTAGAGAGAGAAACAAGAGAGAATTTGGAAGGTTTATGTTTACTAGAGAGAGAAAGTAAAATGAACCAACACCCTCTTCCACATGTGGAAGAGGGTTATATATGCCACGGCCTAAGGCCTTTGTGGGCTTCATATTGGGCCGGGCTTGGCTTTGTTTTGGGCTTACGCCCCTAACTTATACAATATTAGCTTAAAGTCCAAGCCCGGTTTTCCCGACTAACCTATTACAATACAAGACCTTTTAACGACTAAGATGACCTATTACATTCTTGTTCGACTATATAAAATATAGGGCTAACAATCTCCCCCAATGTGTCAGTCATCTTAAAAAGCTTAAAAAGCATAAGATGATTGAGTGAATACATTCTTGTAGAGGAGATCTTTCTGCTTTGGTCTTGTATCTTGGTCTTGATCTTGTTTGTAACAGTTTTGTTCCTTCATGCTTTCGTGATCTTTATCTTGAGCCTTTGTCATTTGACTTTGAGTGCTTGAGATCTTCATCTGTGCTCCTTGTGACTAAGATAACCTATTACATTCTTACATTCTTAGGTATCTTGATTATCGCCATCTTGTGCTCTTGTGACTTCTGAATCGACATCGATATCACAGCTACGCCACCTTCTTGATATACAGCAACATATATAGACACGGATAAAATGGCTTTGAACATTTCATCCTAACTCGGTAGCGTTTTACCTCCGGTCGGTGAAGACCGTTAAACGGTATTAAATAGCGTACCTGTGATCAGGTAGATTCGATTAAGAACCTCCTTGACAGGGTTTCCCGGCGGTAGCAGCCAGTTCTCTGTACTCTACCGTCTCAAAGCAGACTGCGAACATAAAGAGTGAATCATAAGGATAAATTATCCGTCTGATTAGAGTCGTCAATTCAGAATTCCTGGAACAAGTTTGATTCTAAAAGAATCGCACCATTTTTGCTTTCCAGTTTGTCACAAGCTTGATTCATAGAGAATCTTGCGAGTTACCTACCGCAGTGCTGTTTGATGTTGACACTAGAAGGATTTCCATTCGTCACTGTGAACACTAATGAGTGTCACTCTGAATGTTCTGGCAAGATCACATAGATTTTGCGAAGAAACCTGGAATCAAGTTTGAATCAATTAAGAATCCAAACTTAGTTGCTTTCCAGTTCTCACAAGTTTGATTCGTGTAGAATCACACAAGTTACCTACCATGAGCTTGTTTGATGCTGGCTCAAGCAGGATTTCCATCTTCATTGTGAATCGTATCACTCAGATGTTCTGGCAATATCACAAGGATAATGCGTAGGACTCGATTGTGTCCTAATGAGATGATAAATTGATCTCGTTTGGCTCTAGACTCAATAAGTGCGTTTTGGTAATCGGAGGCTGGAGCAGACTGCCACCTTTTCAATATTAACTGACTCGGAGTGAGAAAGTCAATAGATACGTGTTGATCTTCGTGACAATGAGACATGTTTCTTTTGAGAGAAACTCGAATGGCTGGGGAAGGGTTGTGCATCGCATCACTGGGTCCATGACACTTGTCTTCAAAATATGTGTTAACCTGGTTTCTACCTAAGTTGCACAGAATATTCAACTCCTTCAATGCTTACCAATACGTCATCATTAGCACCTTGTTGTGATTGTTCTAGTGCTAACTTAAGTAATTGGTCCGCATTCAGCTTCATTTCACTCCATCTTTCCTAAGGACAACTATTTCTACCTATGGAATGTCCTTGGGTAGATCCCTCCGGTTCTGGATGGATCATAGGACTTAGTTTCCTATCCTAAACCACCTTTTGAGTCCATCGTTCCGTCGTGGATAGTAGGTTGTTTTGGGTAAAGATCGTAACCATAAAACCATTAAAAACCATTCAGAGTGTTTGATAAAAATCAAAACTTTTAACACTTGAAAGTTTTATATTTTCAAAAAGCTCCCCCTACACACATGCATCGATATACAAAATAGTTTGGCATGTGAAGGAAAGAGTTTCACTTGAGTCTTTAAGATCACATGTTGCGATATATTACATTTTAATCACATTTTCTCCCCCTATCTCTAATATAAAAAGATAATATTAGAGATACAATTGATTAAAATATGACAATTTCCGAAAAATAGACGGGAGAGAAACATGTGTGCACGCATGAATCATGGAACATTTTCAGTCGGGTCGCTCCCCCTCAACAATATATGTGTGTCTTGAGACAAAATTTGACAAAATTTTAGAAAAACAACACCACAAAATATGTTGAGGTACGGAGTTGAGATGCCTTTACCGATAATATATGACAGAATTAATATCATTTTCGGAATGTGTTGGATACATAAAATATGACAAATTTAGAGATGTACCCAACAACATTAAAGGCTTGATTTTAAAACGCTCCCCCTCAAAATTTGATCAAAATAACATATGACAATTTTGAGATATGAAAACCACATATGAGGAAGGGAGTGTTGAACACACAATTTTGAAAGATTTAGAAAAATATTTTGAGAAATTCTTGAAAAATTGTGTTCAACGGTTTTAAAATAATCAGGATAGAAGACTTCTCTTCTATTGCTTAGGGAAAGCGCACTGAAACGTACACTCCCTTTCGGGTCCGTTTTTCATGAGCTCAAAACTTTGATTGTTTTGTGACTAGCTCATGACCGAGAAAAGTAAATTTCCTGTTGTGAAGGATAATTTATCATCCATGATAAACTTTCCTTAAGTTGAAGTTCGAGTTCTAAGCTAACATTTACTTAGAAATCGTTTTTCATGAACTTAAAAACTTTGAATGTTTTTATGAGAAGCTCATGACCGAGAAGTATGAATTTCTCGTTGAGAAGGATAAGTTATCGTCCGAGATAGACTTTCCTTATTTGAGGTCCGAGTCCTAAGCTGTGATGCGCTTAGAAGTCATTTACACGAGCTTAAAACTTTTGAATAGTTTTAATGTAAGCTCGTGTCCGAGAAAAATCGAATTTCTTGTTTTGAGGATAAGTCATACTCGGGATGAACTTTCCTGTCTTATGAGCGCGGGTTACAGTCTGTAATTTGACTATAAGCCTTTTACACGAGCTTAAAACTTTTGAATAGTTTTAAGAGAAGCTCGTGACCGAGAAATATGAATTTCTTGTTTCGAGGGTAACTTATCGTTGAAGAGATAGAGTTCCCTTTCTTTGACGTTCGAGTTACAGTCTGATGTGTGACTGTAAGTCATTGTTGAAGCTTAATCGTGAAACCCCTGAGACGCTTGCTTCTCTGATATCTGCTTCTTCAGCAACCAAACTCTGAGAGTGTCTTTTGTTGAACAGTATGTATATGGAAAACCGTTGTGTTCTTGTTGAAACTTTACTTTATTATCTTCACTTACATCAGTAGTTTGTATGCTTGCATGTGGGTTAGCGATATCTTGATGAGAACCATGTGGGAGTTCACTATGAACCTTTGTCGAGCTAGAGGGAAATATCTTTCCAGTAGGAACCCACCTAAGACCAATTATTTTAAAGGTTCTACCCGTTGGTATCCACCTAAGACAAGGTCTAGGAGACATAGGTTTCTCATGCACAGCGGAAGACTTAGTTGGAGAAAACCTATTTCCTTTAGGGTTCCGTCTTTGAGGTGCTCTAGCTTTTTGGTTCACCTTGTTCAGGACTTTAGTGATACAATCATCATGAATGGCATTAAACACGCATTTGTTACATTTCGTGCAAACAAAGTGCTTAGCATCTGAGAAGGCTCTTGATTTCCTAGGGTTGGCAGAATTGTGCACATCATAGAAGGGTCTAGAATTCCTAGATGTGTGAATAACGCTCCTAGGTTGTGGTTTGGTCCTATCTCTTGCTTGTGTATTGTTTTTAGCATCCTCTAGATAGATTTTGTGACCCGTGTCATTTGAACTACGCCTAGGCATGTTCTTGGAGCTATTTCTAGAGTTGGTTGAAGCATTCATGTGATCGGGCTTTGCAGAAGCGGATTTTCTTAATGGGGGTCTAGATTGTGGAGTGACTGGTTTAGGTAAATTGCTACGCACGTCAACTTGGGATGCAAACCTCAGATTCGACGTTTTGAGTCGTTCAGATTTAAACGCATTCGGTTGTCTAGCAACTGAGCGGTTTCTGACTGGTTGAGAATGAGGTTTCCCCAAGACTGACTGTTTTGCTAAGTTAGTATCCACACTATTTCCTTTTAGTTTCCTTAATTCATTTTTCACCACTGTCAGTGCAAAAACCTTTTCCTGAATCTGAGCCTTTAATTGCTCATTTTGTAGAAGTAATTGAGCGACACGTTGTTCTAACTTAATATTCATATTGTCAAATATGTCATTTTCTGCATTCGCGTCATTACTATCAACAGTGTCGATAGGTTGCACAGATAATTCAGTTAATGAAGCAGGCGGAGGACTTCGATTTTGAGAAGCCAACTTTGATTCTAACAAATTTATTTGTTTCACAAAATGTTCTTTTTCCACATTAAAATCTTGAATCTTACGATCCAATTTTTGTTCAAGAACAACATTTGCTTTTTCAATTTTTTTCAAAGTAAGCCTCAAATTTGTTATTTTTCTTTGAAATATCGAGTTTGGCATCCTCAAAATCTTTAGTCTTCTGAGCTAACAGAATTTCAAGCTCGTGAATCTTAGAATCAACATCCTGAGAAGTCTCTCCTCCATTAGTACTCGTATCTGATGAATCAGGTGTGGTATTGCTATCAACCTTTTCCACTAGATACGTGTCAAGAATGGGTTCAGATTGCTCAGTATGTTGAGAAACATCGTATTCAGCATTTAAATGTACCATAGCCATTGGTTGATCATCAAAAATGGTTCTGATATCCGCATCATTGGTTGTTTGATCATTCCCTGAGCTGGTATTGATATGCTGCGTTTCTGATTCTGTCTCTCTGCTCTCTGTATCAACCGAAGAAGCATCCAATGCTTGATCTATATCGACATGGCTCTCTTTCGTCTGCATCAGTCTTTGATTCACCCTTCTTTGAAATTGCCTTTGATGGCGTGTTCTTTCAGCAATTTACTTCTTTATATTACTCATATGTTGAATAAGTGTCTCTTTGAATGCTTGAAGATCTACGAGAGTATATTTGGTAAAGTATGTGCTTGTGAAATCTCGATCGTTTTTGGATAAGCCACTTGATTCAATGAATTGCTGGAACTGATTGTTGAGAGCTAAAAGGACCTCCATGGATATAATCTCGTGAAAATCATCTCTGTCAATTTCTTGTTGAAGATGGTCCACATTAAGTAGCATCGTTCTCATGAATGTCTCAACATCTTGACCAAATAGTAGAAAGAATACCCGTTTGAATCCAATTTCAAGACGAGTGCCTTTTAGGTCTTCTCTTGAAAGAACCTGAAGGTGTGACTGAAGCAACTTTATGTGTTCCATGCATCTTTCTTTTGCTTTCGAAATCTTGTATTTGATTGCATGAACGGTTTTGGTGGTAGAATCCTTGTTAGAAGGTTTACTGATATGAGTCTCAGTATTTGTCTTAACCTCTGGATTCTGCATCTTCTCTTTATTCATCTCAGTCATGGACGTTGTTGGTGTTGAATCCACAAAGATGTCCATTGAACGGATGTCTAAGAAGATATGATGTGTATGGATTACGGATCTTAGTGGATGTGTTGTGATTTGATTGTGGTTGAAATTCCGAAAATTCCAATTTTTTTTCAGGCCGACAATAAATTCCTCAGTCCGACAAAACGGTAAGCCGAAAAGAAAAAAAAAATTTTGAATCACCAAAATTTGAAATCGAGTTAGAAATAGCCAAAAACTAGTAGGGAAAAAATTTGAAAAGTGAATTTTTGACAAAAATAAAACCTAAAATTGGCCTAAAAATTTGAATTTTGGTCCGAAAATTCGAATTTTTGGTCGAAAATTTTTTCGCTTCGCCAAATTTTGAAATTGAAGCTTAAATGGCCTAAAAATGGTCTAGGAAAAAATAAATTTTTCTATAGTTTTCCCGCCAAAAAACTCTTTATTTTTTTTTATTTTTTTTTTAAATCTTCGTGTAAACTACGTTCCGAAACTAGTCTAGATAGTGGCTAAGTCTAAAAATTACTCAGATCGGGATGTCAAATCGGAATGTCCAGATCGGAATGTCCAGATCGGAATGTCCAGGTCGGAATGTCAAATCGGAAAGATCAGATCGGAATGTTCAGATCGCAATGTCCAGATCGGAATGTGCTGTCGCAATGTTAGATCGAAATGTGGCTGAGACAAATTGGACAGAGTAACGACTTAAAAAACCTTAAACCCGTCAGAATCCCAGATCGCAATGCACGATCGGAATATCCAGATCGGAATATGGTATCGCAATACAATGATCGCAAAGTAGAATCCTAAGATTATTGCGATCAAATCCCACACACTTGTACTTTCCGATGGTAACTCTTGCTTGAATTTCGGAATGAAGAAAAACAAGAAATTTCGCAACTTTTGATCCAAAAAATTTGTGTTTTAGCCAAAACCAAGATACCTAAATCACTACTACTAGTATGTAGATGATTTGTATCAAGAAAAGACCATAAAAACACAAAAAGAAAGATGGGACGTGAGATATGGATCAAAAAAGCCACAAAAAATTAAGAACACCACACACGAATCTACAATCACCTATCCACTATAGGCTCTGATACCAAATGTTAATCCCAATTAATCCATAACACACGATTTAGAAGAGATATTTAGAGAGAGAAAGAGAAGAAAAGTAGAGAGAGAAACAAGAGAGAATTAGGAAGGTTTATGTTTACTAGAGAGAGAAAGTAAAATGAACCAACACCCTCTTCCACATGTGGAAGAGGGTTATATATGCCACGGCCTAAGGCCTTTGTGGGCTTCATATTGGGCCGGGCTTGGCTTTGTTTTGGGCTTACGCCCCTAACTTATACAATATTAGCTTAAAGTCCAAGCCCGGTTTTCCCGACTAACCTATTACAATACAAGACCTTTTAATGACTAAGATGACCTATTACATTCTTGTTCGACTATATAAAATATAGGGCTAACAAGTTGGAAATAAATAAACCTAATTAAATCTTTGCCAACATCACTTGTGTAATCCATCTCCAGTTGTGTTGACACCATTTTCTTCAAAACTTCCTTGGACATGGGATATTCAGCATCCGCAAGAAGATATTCAGAAAACTTTGTAGTACTCATGTAAAACCCGCATGATTTTACCATGAACAGTACACTAATAATCGTACGTACAAGATTACAACTTTCCTTATATAACATGAACATGTGTCACGAATATAAATTACAAGAATTACGTACGTGTTATTACACGATAAGTATTAAGTATGTATTAATACAAGATAATTATTATCAATAATAATTATAATCACGAACATGAACTCATGAGCGTAAGAATCACGAACACATAAGTATGTATTTACGTATGTTATTATTACGATTACGTACAAGTATTTATAATAACACGAACAAATTATAATAACGTAACGTAAATACAAACGTACGAACATGTAATTATTAAGCATGAAAAGGTTCGGGTTGCCCTTGTGGGCCCCACCTACCCGCGGACACAAAGAAAGGAAATGGGCCTTATGGCCCAACCCACTTCACAAAAATATGTCAGGAAGGTTAAACATTATATTTTCATTTATCACATTTTCAAAACAAAGCAAAAACCCTAGCAAACCTAATGGTGGCCGCCGGTTCTGATTATGCCGCCAGCAGCACCCAAAAGAAGAACGTGATGTTCTGATTATGCCGCCAACAACACCCAAAAGGAGAACGTGATGTTCTGATTATGCCACCAGCAGCAAGCCAAAAGAAGGATGGGGTTTGATTTTAATTATTGATTAGGAATGTGTTCGTGAGATCAAGATTTTTCCATTCTACGTGTTTTGGGTAATCCGAAAACCATTCTTTTAATTCCTTTTTATGCTTTTATGAATATTTGAACATGGAGTTAATTAAAACATGAACTAAAACATGTAAAATCATGGTGGGCAATTTAATTAGGGTGTTTTCGGGTTTTTTGGTTCTGGCCGCCACACGAACCGAGAGTCCACAGACGCTCGGCGTCGCTTTGGTTCTCACCACCAACCAAGAACTAGGTCTTGGTGGTGTTAGGCTCGGTCTACAACAGGGACAAGACACTTGACGTGCGTCGGGGGGTGTCTTGTGGTTGGTTTGGTCTCGGCAGCAACACAGCCCCAACCACCGGCTTAAGCCGGTGGCTATTTTAGGGAAGCAGGGGGAACCGTAGGCAGGCAGGGGGAGCACCATCTAGCCGAGAGGAAGGAACCACCGGCTTCAGCCGGTGGCATCTTTACACAAACAGGGGCAACCGGTTCACGCCGGTTTGCCACTGTTTTTAGGGGTGTTTGGTTCACGGTTTTCACGGGTTCGGGTCACGACACGTTTTAATAAATTAATAACACACGGTTCGATCCATGATTATTTTTACAAGTTTATTTAATTTTACAAGTATATAATTTTATAAGTTAATTATATTAATTTGGCATGATATATAATTAATTTAATTAAAACATGGACTTAGGTTTATTATTATTATTAATAATACATGATTTTAACCTATGTATTTAATTATTTATTTTACACTATAGTATTAATTAATTATTAAACATGATGTAATTAATTAATTATCATGACTTAGGTTATATTAATACAATAGTAATACATGTTTTAACCTAAGTATTTTATACACTTTAATTTATTTAAATCATGCTTATATTTAATAAAATCATATAACATATAGTTTATTTAATTTATATGTATTAATTAATAAACTTTACTATTTAATCACATGACTTAGAATATTAATCAGTAAAACTTAAGCTTATCTTATTAGCTTAATAATCCAGCTTATTTCTAATTATGGGAACTTTCTATTTTTAGAAACTTATTCATTTTAAGCAGCTAATCTATTTATGGAAACTTTCTATTTTTAGAAACTTATCTATTATAAGCAGTAAATCTATTTTTGGAAACTTTTTTATTTTGGAAACTTTCTATTCTAGGAAACCTGTTATTTTTGGAAAGTTGCTTATTATTACACAACAAGTATAATAATACAAGAAATAAAAGTAATATTTAATCAGAATATCCAGAATACATGATAAACACAACATAACGATAAAATCAGTAAAACAAGGCATGAACATATAAAACAAGCTAAAACATGATATAAAACCAGTTACGTACTCAGTAATCAGAATACTTATACATGTATCCTATGTATGTAGCATTAGTGAGATTGAAGTAGGACTCTCTTCTGTTCGTCTTCTTCGTTCACTGGACTTAAGGTACAGATTCTCCGTCCTTTTAGTATGGACATTCTTCCTTATTAGGATTTCCCGTATGCAACCAACTATTTTCCCCAGTATATGTTTTAAATGTTTCTGAATTGCTTATGTTTAATTAGATACCTAAAGCCATATACATGCATGACCAGTTTCACCTAGTTATGGAGGTACCATAACCATAACATTGGAGGCACCAGTGTTATGACTCCACCACGACGGAGTGATAGCTCGTGGCGTCCCTTCAGCTTTTGGTCATATTATTATTATTATCAGGTGGGGCGTATGGGTGCATCCTAGTTTACATGTTTTCAACAGATTATTTAGGTGAATGTGGTGTGTGCCTTGCATCCTTCACAAGGAGCTGATCCCTCCTACCCAACCAGCATATTAAATTAGAGGCATCCCCTCTAGTTTTCATGGCGAGCTCACCCCTCCAAGTATTCATGCACGTTGATATTTCATGACCTATATTGGCTTAATGGTTAACATGTTAAACAACATTTATAAGATAAACATAAGGCTTTTCAAACTATAAAACCAGTTTTATGAACATGTTCCAGGTTTTCCAGGACTTAATCAATTCCGCTGCTATATGTTTTACATGCTTATATTATTCATTCCATGCTTGTATATCCGTGCACTGAGCGTTTTGCTCAGCCGTTACTTTCCTTTCCATGTCCCAAAACGGCAGGTACCCAAGACTCGAGCATTTGGAGGACGCGCATAGGATGGAAGCTGCCATAGACTTCTTATCCTTTTGCCTTCATATATTTATGCTTATTTAGTCTTTCATTCATTTCTTTTACTTTATTATGTTTTGGGCTTATGTTTGGGAACCGATGTTTGATTCTGGTTTTCCCTATGGTCATGTATGTTTTATTACATATTACCTTGCATGCTTTGATGACACGCCATAATTACGGGTAACGGTCCACTTATCAAAGTGAGGTGTTACAATTATGGTATCAGAGCCTAAGGCTTCGACCTGTAGGCTCTAAAACTTGACCTGTGACTAGTGGGTAGTCACCAGGAGCTTCCTAAACCAACACTTGTTATTCCACGTATTGATGTGTTCAGCACATTGTTGTTTTAAACATGATGTTTTCAGCACCTTGATGTTTTAACCTTGATGTTTTCATCGATATTGTGTTACTAATATGGATGGACAACCGTCATTCATATTTAGTTATGTGTCATTGTTTCATGCATGATGTTCCTCGTGAACTGTGGCTATGTGGACTAAATCCCAGTAGTTCATAATTAGTCACATAATTTTTTTTTGATAAGTTTTGATAGATGAGTTTCATTTATTTATGTTTCATGTATCATTGTTGCAGGAACTATGACTAAGTAATGGTTGGTACAAGACTGGCCCTATTTAGTCGCATGTGCTTTTATCGAAACTTTTAACTTTGGGACCGACCCATAGACGTCCCCTCGCCATGTCTTTTATTTTGGGACCGACCCATAGGCGTCCCCTCGCGCATATAATGGTTTTTATAAACTGCATCATGTATTCATGCACTGTTTTCATTAAATTTTTTCTCATGATTTATAAGCATAAATTTTTTTCATGTCCCCTCATAAGTTACGATGTCTTTTATGTCAACTATGCTTTCATACTATGATGGTTAACTTCGTTTTCATGCTGATGATGTCGTATACTCCTTCATGTTAAATTGTTTCATGTTTCTTCATGATAATTCCGTCTTCATGTTGATTACGTCTTACGCCTCTTTTGTTATTTATGGTTTCATGCAAGACATTGTTAGATTCCAGTAAATCCTGTTTTATGATAGTCATGGTTGGTTTTCATTAATCATGCTTTCATGCTTATCATTATTGAATTTTGTTTCACCGACCTTCTGGGTGTTTACCTATGTAACCAAAATGATGTCTATGCTGATATTGCTAGGCTATCATAATCATCTGTCCAGTTCGGTCTACAAACCGTTTAACTAATTATTCCCTGTAAAATCATGTCAGATGATCGACCCATATCAATCATTTCATGTGCATTCCATGTGTATTACACGTACCATAATCCATGTGTACTTCACTTACAATACTCCATGAGTATTCACTAGTCGATTCTAAATCATCTCATGCATTTTCCACTTGTTGATGTTCTACAAGATGCTGATGCCGCTCATAACTTGGAGTTGTTACTAAAGGTTGATGCTGCTGATTAGTTAGAGATGCTACGAGATGCTAATGATGTTCATAACCTAGAGATCCTACAAGACGAATACAAAGGCGTCAGAGCAAAGAAATTGGACGAGAAGATGCTTCACCATCAGACAATTTTCATCAATCATTGTCCCTAATTCTTAGTTACATATCACACGTCATTCAGTTGTCGTTTCAGTCATATGAGTGCAAACCGGTACCAGCCGACCACTCAGCTGAATAGTTACAGGAATCACAGTCATGAGAATGACCGCCATGGAACTAACAGACACGACGATAGTAACCACTACTATGACAACAACTATCCTAGCAATCGCAACCGAAGCTCCGGCCGCGGACGCGATCAGAAATACAAAGGATCAGTAGTCTAACCGATCCGCCAATTCTGGCATAATAACCTAATATTTGTAGTTCTATTCGTTTCACATCTCGAGACACATGTCAAGACACCAGTCAAGACACATGTCATGCTTATACTTCCAAGACACGAGTCAAGACACATGACTCACGTCAAATTCTGGAACATCCCTAAGAAATTCAGGGTACCCTCCGAAGGGTATATCTATTTTGTTGTGCCATTTATTAACCATGCCACAAGAATTTCGGTACCATCAGCGGCGTATTAGTAAGATCTGTCACGGTTGCTCGATTGACACTTTCATTTCTTGCACCCATATTTCATATATATTCATGACCATAAAGGACGCCATTCGCATTACCATGTATACGAAGGTTTTCCTTCAGCCTAATGATGAGATCCAAGCTGCTAACGCATTACCTCGGACAGAAACGAGTTGAATTTAATCCTAATTATGGACTACGAACAGCACACCCTGCTACGATTCATGATTTTGTATAGTAATATTCAGGATCCTGAATACATTCAGCATGGTTTTCCATCAGGAAAATCTTTACAAATTATCTATGCTTTACAAGCACGTGCTTTGTTAGCCATGACTGCTAAAAATTTCTAGCTGTCAGTTAAGACACGACCATTGAAGTTCCTTTTTCGCATAACCAGTTGATTGTTCCAAAATCTTCCCATATATTCCAGAAGAACCTTCAAGGAGAAGGACAGTAACATGAGATTATGTGTCGATTACCGTCGATTTAAACAAATCACCATCCATAACCGTTATTCTCCTCCATGTATTGACAACATGTCCAATCGACTTTAGGGTGTCAAACACTTTTCCAAGATCGGATTTATGATCATGCTGCCAACAGTGACGAGAAAGAGCAGAGCATTTCCATGACTGCTATTCGTATACGACTCGGTCATGCTAGATTCATGATTTTGTATTAGTCTCATAAATGTTCTAGCAGCATTATGGACTTAATAAAATGAGTTTCCATGAACTCATAAACAAATTCATTAGTGTTTTCATCGAGGACAACCTGATTTCCTCTAAGTCTAGAGAAGAGCAGTAAGACCATATTTGCACTATGTTGCAAATTCTATGACAAGAGAATTCACCCTGAAATTTTCCAATTTAAATTTTGGTTGATTACAGTGACACGCTGAATCACGTGTATTCTCACGGTTAATCTATCTTATGCATAAAGGTGAGAACCTTACACTGCATTAGGTGTTCCAGAAAATCCTACGCTAAGAGAAGTCTAATTTTGGAGACTTATTGTTTCGCAAAGTTCTATGTATCAAGCTTCTACGAAGCAAGATATAATTACGTTCATGTCTAAGTACCGGACATACCAACAGGCTAAGATAGAACACCAACAGACTAGGATGCCTTTCCATCATCAGAAATTGTGAACAGAAATAGGACAAGATCTCTTTGGATTTTGGTTACCAGATTAACGCAAACTCAGAAGAAGCAAGATGCTATCTGGGTTATTGCCAACAGTTTGATCAAGTTTGCAAAATCATTACATCCGCACGGATTTCAGAACCAACAGATTGATCGGACATATTCCAGCCAAGGCTCATCCGATCACTTGGTAATCCCTCAGCTATCGGGTCAGACAAAGGTTCACATTTGTGCTCCTTATTTACGTCCACGTCCTTGTTCTAATTTCATGACTTGTTTTCACGCTCACGTTCATGACACTATTACGTTCATGATCGTATCTTGGCATACGATTTTACGTTCATATTCGTTCTGGGAAGTTTTGCAGGAACTAGAGAGACCAGACTCAAGTTTAGTATAAGTCCCTATCCTTAGATAGACGTTTCACGTCACATTCCACGTCTCACCTTGTAGCGTTTGGGTTTACCGAAGTTGTATTCCATGTTCACGATATGTTTCACATGTCATGTTCATTCCACATTCCTCATATCACGTTCACGATATGTTACACGTATCATGGATCACGATATGTTTGCTCATACTACCCTCACCATATCTCCACGTATCACGTTTAAAATTTGTCATGTACCACGTTCAAAATTTTTCACGTACTACGTTTCAATATGTCTCGCGCATCGTTGCTAATTATCAGTTAAGTTAGATTGTTTTGCACCATAACGTTTAAGTTATCCTTGCACGTTAATTCTTATTCCCTCGATCAAATTCAGGGGATTTATCTTACGTAGATGACAATGAACTTTGCGTGTTTTCAAGTCAAGGTCAGGAGGACCAAGATTATCATTGTGTCAAGATCTTGTGAAGGAACCGTTCCAAGAGGGAAGCCACGTGGAAACGGACAAGTTCATCCGGACTTCTTATCTGTTTTTCTCTTATCAATTATATATGTCCTTTCAGTCACGTCACGTTCCACGTCCTTTCAAGACATGTCACGTTCCACGTTCCTTCTACCATGTCACCTACACGTCCATTTATCTTACATACCCTCTCAGTTTGATTCGGGTATGTTTCTCTTTTAGTTACTTATCTATAATTCGGGGAAAAACTATTCTTTTTAGGGGGGAAGAGTTGTAAAACCCGCATGCTTTTACCATGAACAGTACACTAATAATCGTACGTACAAGATTACAACTTTCCTTATATAACATGAACACGTGTCACGAATATAAATTACAAGAATTACGTACGTGTTATCACACGATAAGTATTAAGTATGTATTAATACAAGATAATTATTATCAATAATAATTATAATCACGAACATGAACTCATGAGTGTAAGAATCACGAACACATAAATATGTATTTACGTATGTTATTATTACGATTACGTACAAGTATTTATAATAACACGAACAAATTATAATAACGTAACGTAAATACAAACGTACGAACACGTAACTATTAAGCATGAAAAGGTTTGGGTTTCCCTTGTGGGGCCCACCTACCCGCGAACACAAAGAAAGGGAACGGGCCTTATGGCCCAACCCACTTCACAAAAATATGTCAGGAAGGTTAAACATTATATTTTCGTTTATCACATTTTCAAAACAAAGCAAAAACCCTAGCAAACCTAATGGTGGCCGCCGATTCTGATTATGACGCCAACAACACCCAAAAGGAGAACGTGATGTTCTGATTATGGCGCCAGCAACACCCAAAAGGAGAACGTGATGTTCAGATTGTGCCGCCAGTAGCAAGCCAAAAGAAGGACGGGGTTTGATTTTAATTATTGATTAGGAATGTGTTCGTGAGATCAAGATTTATCCATTCCACGTGTTTTGGGTAATCCGAAAACCATTCTTTTAATTCCTTTTTATGCTTTTATGAATATATGAACTTGGAGTTAATTAAAACATGAACTAAAACATGTAAAATCATGGTGGGCAATTTAATTAGGGTGTTTTCGGGTTGTTGGTTATGGCTGCCACACGAACCGAGAGTCCCAAGACTCTCGGCGTCGCTTTGGTTCTCACCACCAACAAAGACCTAGGTCTTGGTGGTGTTTGGCTCGGTCTACAACAGGGACAAGACACCCCGACGTGCGTCGGGGGTGTCTTGTGGTTGGTTTGGTCTCGGCAGCAACACAGCCCTAACCACTGGCTTAAGCCGATGGCTATTTTAGGAAAGCAGGGGAACCACCGGCTACTGCCGGTGGGAACCTGGTGGTCAGCGGCTAGCCGAGAGAAAGGAACCACCGGCTTCAGCCGGTGGCATCTTTACACAAACAGGGGCAACCGGTTCACGCTGCCACTGTTTTTAGGGGTGTTTGGTTCACGGTTTTCACGGGTTCAGTTCACGACACGTTTTAATAAATTAATAACACACGGTTTGATCCATGATTATTTTTACAAGTTCATTTAGTTTTACAAGTATACAATTTTACAAGTTAATTAAATTAATTTGGCATGATATATAATTAATTTAATTAAAACATGGACTTAGGTTAATTATTATTATTAATAATACATGATTTTAACCTAAGTATTTAATTATTTATTTTACACTATAGTATTAATTAATTATTAAACATGATGTAATTAATTAATTATCATGACTTAGGTTATATTAATACAATAGTAATACACATTTTAACCTAAGTATTTTAGACACTTTAATTTAATTAAATCATGCTTATATTTAATTAAATCATATAACATATAGCTTATTTAATTTACATGTATTAATTAATAAACAATACTATTTAATCACATGACTTAGAATATTAATCAGTAAAACTTAAGCTTATCTTATTAGCTTAATAATCCAGCTTATTTCTAATTATGAGAACTTTCTATTTTTAGAAACTTATTCATTTTAAGCAGCTAATCTATTTATGTAAACTTTCTATTTTCAGAAACTTATCTATTTTAAGCAGTAAATCTGTTTCTGGAAACTTTCTATTTTAGGAAACCTGTTATTTTTAGAAAGTTGCTTATTATTACACAACAAGTATAATAATACAAGAAATACAAGTAATATTTAGTCAGAATATATAGAATACATGATAAACACAGCATAACGATAAAATCAGTAAAACAAGACATGAACATATAAAACAAGCTAAAACATGATATAAAACCAGTTACGTACTCATTAATCAGAATACTTATACATGTATCCTATGTATGTAGCATTAGTGAGATCGAAGTAGGACTCTCTTCCGTTCGTCTTCTTCGTTCACTGGACTTAAGGTACGGATTCTCCGTCCTTTCAGTATGGACATTCTTTCTTATTAGGATTTCCCGTATGCAGCCAACTATTTTCCCCAGTATATGTTTTATATGTTTCTGAATTGCTTATGTTTAATTAGATACCTAAAGCCATATACATGCATGACCAGTTTCACCTAGTTATGGAGGTACCATAACCATAACACTGGAGGCACCAGTGTTATGACTCCACCACGACAGAGTGATAGCTCGTGGCATCCCTTCAGCTTTTGGCCATATTATTATTATTATCAGGTGGGGCGTATGGGTTCATCCTAGTTTACATGTTTTCAGCAGATTATTCAGGTGAATGTGGTGTGTGCCTTGCATCCTTCACAAAGAGCTGATCCCTCCTACCCAACCAGTATATTAAATTAGAGGCATCCCCTCTAATTTGCATGACGAGGTCAACCCTCCAAGTATTCATGCACGTTGATATTTCATGACCTATATTTGCTTAATGGTTAACATGTTAAACAGTTTTTATAAGATAAACATAAGGCTTTTCAAACTAAAAAACCAGTTTTATGAACATGTTCCAGGTTTTCCAGGACTTAATCAATTCCGCTGCTATATGTTTTACATGCTTATATTATTCATTCCATGCTTGTATATCCGTGTACTGAGCGTTTTGCTCAGCCATTACTTTCCTTTCCATGTCCCAAAACGGCAGGTACCCAAGACTTGAGCATTTGGAAGACGTGCATAGGATGGATGATGCCATAGACTTCTTATCCTTTTGCCTTGATATATTTATGCTTGTTTAGTCTTTCATTCATTTCTTTTACTTTATTATGTTTTGGGCTTATGTTTGGGAACCGATGTTTGATTCCGGTTTTCCCTATGGTCATGTAGTTTTACTACATATTACCTTGCATGCTTTGATGACACGCCATAATTACGCATAACGGCCCACTTATCAAAGTGGGGTGTTACAACTTAAATGATACACACCAGCTGCTGAATGTAGACGCCATTGAAGTCCACTGATATCATCATCAAGATCCTTCCATACTGGATCTTCATCATTTGGCTCACACATTCTCTTGAATGTTGACCAAATCTTTATTCCATTGACTGAAGTAGGTGCTTCAGTCTCATACTTGGCCTTCATCAATCTCCAATGATCTATCAAGTCTTCCCTATCCAGGCTTGCAAATAAAGACATAAGAGTAGTAAAAGTATGTACCTCTTTCCTATATCTGCCAATCATCCAAAACCCACTTGCATCTTCCGCATAGTGAACTATAGGGTTTCTGGAATCATGAGGTAATACCTCTACCATGTGTGAAGCTTCCAAGGATGAGAGCTTAGTACTCCTTCTAATAACTGCTTCACTATGATTCACTCTATCCAAATTTTCTGGGAACTCAAGTGGAACTCCCTTCTTCAAAGGTCTTGGTGCAATTAAAGCTTGTTGGATCTGCATCTCTTCTGCAAGTTCTTCCTTTCTTTCATCTGAAAGAAGTCTGATAGTGTTCTGCTCTTGAACACTTGCCCATATAGGATAAGCTTTTTATTCCAACTCATCAAAGGACAAACCCTGCAACTTCTTAAAAGTCCAACCTCCTTGATGACATCTGAGAAGCATGTAGTAAAGCTCCCTTCTATCCTTCTTAGACTGTGAAAGAACTTTGCTAGCCTTATACTTCAAGATTACCTTACAATCCCTTTGAACTATTAGTAGAATATCCAAACCCCAAATTTGATCTGAAAGTGTCATGTCTGGATTCTCCATTACCTTATTCTCCCATGCAAAGTACATCTGAGCTACTTCAGGCATCTCATAATCCACCTGATTTTTCAACTCTGCAATCCTTTCCTTTGCCAACTCATCACCATATTCAAGTCTCTCTGGTTCTTCAATGATCATCACACTTGAATCAGTACTCTCATCATCACTACCTTCCTTATTATTCTCAGAAGTAGCCACAAATGGTGACTCAATAGCATCAATCTTCTTCTCTCTTTTTCCTCAAGTTGTGCAGCCAACATGGAATCAAACTTTACTTGGGCTGCATCTTTGGGAACTATTGTTTCTACCATAATCCCTTTACCTTTATCTAATACATCAATGGTGGGTAAAGAAATTGATGGTACCTATGTAGACTCATCCTTGATGATGGCTGATGACTGGAATACATCAACCACAACTGCAGGTCTATTAGCATCCCAAACATGTGTGTAGACGCCTAACTTACTCCTATCAGCGCTCAAATCACTCTTGTCAGCGCTTGGCTTAGAAACCTGTTCCAACATCTCCATAAATGATATCTTTGTTGGAGTTGCCAGTGTAACACCAATAACTGGTCTCTCCTTTAAATGGTCAAAGCTTCAGCCATTTCCACACCAATAGAACCACCTGAGTCTTTGTCACTTAAATTAAATGGCTCAGTAGCAGCTTCCTCCCCTTTGTAAGAATCCTCCCCTGATGAAAGGACTCTTGTCTGCCTTCTCCTAGTCTCAGCAGCTTCCAAAACAACAATGCTCTCCCTCAATTGCTTGAGTTCAAGGCCTTGTATAGAGACAGTATGTACAAGGTCTGCATTTTGCTTTTGTAAGCTAATACAGACGGCCGTCAATTCCAACAATGTGTAAGGTTCCAATATGCCCTCCTCTAGAATGGGAATTTGACCTCCCAAAGTAGAGGCATGGGGCATGGATGGGGTCTTAAGTATGTTAGGACTGGCTTGGCCTGCTCGTAAGCTAGAACCAATAGTCCCAGCCCCACCTATGTCACCAACCATACTTGTGGTGGTGGTTCTCTCTGTAACATGGCTAGGACCACTAGAGGAGAACACTCCAGTAGTCCTTTGGCATTTTTCTAACCTAAAGTCAGGGGGTGTAGAAGATGATGTGGATTGGGTGGCTGTTTTAAGGTTAAGGGGTGTTTGGGTTTGTTGTAAAAGGGCGTCAGTGTTTAGATTTGGAGTGTCAACACCAACATTTAACGTGTCAGCGTTGAAGGGTTCTTGGTCAAATTCCATTTGCTGGGGTGATGGAGGTTGTTCAGGCAATGGGTCTGGTTGTGGTAGGGGGTCTGGTTGCGGGTGTGTTGCTGTAATAACAGCAAACATGGCTTGGGTAAGGGGTAAGTCTCTATGAGGTGGTGAATTCATCTTTCCAAAAATTGCTTTCTTTTGAACATAGATCTTATAAAAATCATTTTGATCCCTATTGCAGTATCTTTGGTCATCAAACACCATTTGTAAAAACCTTGGGTAAACAAGAGTCATCTTGCTACCCTTGTTATGACACATGCCATCAAAAATCATTCTTGAAAAATTATATTTTTGCCCAGTAGCAATACACACAATGGCACTTCCAATTGAACGGTTAATTTCATTGTGTGCAGTACATTTGGGACTCAAACATTGAAGAATGACATGTATCAAGTACTTCCAAGCTGGGGGAAATTCTTGTTTTGTATATTTGTTTAAATGGATATCTTCTGGCAAAGGATAGCCCAAATCTTCGAGTCCTTGTTCTAGCTCGCTAATGGGTAGGGTGGTTATACCATCTGCATCATTAAGATGCAAAGCTTGGCGAACCAAAGCTTCAGTAACCACCCATGGAAGCCCATGGACAGTAGCAGTTAATGTAGTCATATTATTAACTGTTGAGGAAGTGACAGTATTCCAAAACTGTTTAATATGTGTGACAGGGATAAGAGGAGCATGAGAAAGTGCATACCTAATGGGGGATGCATTCAGATACTCCACTATCTGAGTATATTGGGGAAACAGAGCATCATCAGCTTCTAAATAAGCAACCATGTTATGCTGACTTCTGAATCCCAATTCTAAATCTCTTGGTTTAAACTTAGGCGCCATTGATGTAGAAAGCTGTGATAAATGTTATGAAAGATGAAGGTTTGTGAAAATTTAGTTAGACAAGAATAAGCAGTTACCCTGTTTCAAAGGAATGAGCCAAATGTATAGGAGAGGTGAAAACATGTGATTGGTCAATGCATGAGGCAGTTATATTCAAAATATAATGATGAAAATCTTGAAAAAGATATAACTTATCTCTTGCATTAATAAAAAGTTACCAACTCCTAAAATTAAGGCCCAAATTTTCGTCAAAAATAACAACTGGGTAGGACCCAATGTTTATCAACGGTAAAAAATAACTTATCAGCGCCCAATGACTATATTCTTGTCAACGTTGCATTTTTCCATGTCAACGTCAAAATTGGTCTTAACAACGCTTGGAAAGAAAACTGTCAGCATCCAAAAATAAAAAGAATATAAAAGAAAAAGGACCTTAACAAAGTAATTTATCCTAGTGAAGATAACTTATAGACTGAAAATCACCATAGGGTGGCAAGCACTGTCCAATCATGCACACTTGCTTAAGCAAGATAAACTTAATTGTCCTCAAGTGTCCCTTGCTAACCAAAGTTCTTAACAATGAAGTTATCTTATAAAATCCTTTGTAACTTCCCAGGTAAGCCAAATAAAAATCATACCCAAGTCTCCCAACAGACCACATCTAATTCTAGGTCAAAAAGTCTTGGCAGCGTGCAAAGTATATCAACTTTGCATGCTACAGTGCCTCACGATTTAGTAAACTAACTCGTACTCACCAGTAGACACAATCTAGAATTATGATAAGAGTAGTATATGAATACCCAAAAAGTCCTAAAGGTTTCCTAAACCTCCCCTGAAACTATGATACATAAGTTGCCAAACATAATACATGCAATAAAAATTTATGTCAAGATAGGAATATAAATATTCCAACCATCATCCATAAACTTGAACATGCTCCAAGTAAGCTCCAAAGATCCATAAGCAACTCTGTATCCATTTGTACAATGCTCATAATGCCTGCATAATTAGATCAAAAACCACAAAACTAACATATTGCTGTCAACGTCATTTTAACACTTGTCAGCGTTAAAATAACCTTTATCAGCGTTAGACAAATAAAGTGGAAAACCTAATTTTATACAAAGACCAATAACAATGCATATCATGTACATACTTTTACAATAAGTTCCAAAAACACATATTAAGTAAGATTGATCATTCCAATACTTGTTACCAAGTATTGAAATCTTCTAGTATCAAAAGGTTTAGTTAATAAATCTGCCATATTTTCTTCTGTGTCAACCCTATCTGGTTGTATTAAACCTTTTTCAAAACAATCTCTTATAAAATGATGTCTAATTTCTATGTGTTTGGTTTTAGAATGATTTACATGATTCTTAATAATGCATAAAGTACTGTTATTGTCTACAAAAATCTTGGTATGCATAAATATATACCCATAATCCAACAGTTGGTTATGAATCCATAAGACTTGTCCACAACAAGCAGCTGCAGCTACATATTCTGCTTCAGTTGTAGAGTTGGCCACCACTGTTTGTTTCTTGCATTGCCAAGATATCAACCTACTCCTAAGAAATTGGCATCCACCAGTTGTGGATTTTCTATCAAACTTGTCACCTCCATAATCACTGTCTGAATAATCAATAATGTAAAACCCGTAAAAATAAGGTCATAATTTAAGTCTATTTTTCAATTATTTTGAAGTATTTTATAATGTTAAATATTATTATGTTTAACGGTTTAAGTTGAAACCGATATTAAATATTATATTTTAATATTTTGACGAGCAACGAGGACTACTAGTGATCGCGATACCGATGGATGCCTAAAATTTTATATTTTATTATCGATCGTTCCGGTATTTAATACTTTTTACGATATCGTTTTAATTACGTATCGATTCGTTATATTATTATTTTTCGTGTGCGTTTAAACTTTTAAAAAGTATTTTTACGAAACCCGAGCCCCGTAAATATTTTCAAAATTGACTAATAATTATTTCCCGCTTTTTAGCTAACTATTTTCATTTTTAGCCACAACTATTGCCAAATTGCAACCAAGGTCCCTACCCCACTATATAAAAACCGAAATCAATACACACACTCTCATTTCTTTCACTTAAAAATTTCTTCATCCCTTTCTTTCTCTCTCTAAATTTCCGAAACCCACCACTACACCAAAATACATACAATTTCCAATTAATCTTGAGTTTGAGGATGATTTGAACTAAACCAAGCATAGACCCAATCTTATTTTTGATCAAGGATCATTTTGGTATGAAAAATTCTTACATGCAAGCACTTTTTATTTTCTTGATGTTGGTAGGTAGAAACCATGATCATGCATGGTGTTCTTAGCATGATCCATGGTGTTCTGGCTAAAAACTTTGTTAAAAACTTCATTTTGATTCAAAGGTTTTAATTTTTATGATGATTTAGATGTTATGGTTCATATATGTTGATGTTAGGGTATAGGAATGAACATTTCTATGGTTGGTTTTGATCAAAAAGTTGATTTTATACAAGTTTTTAATAGTCATTTTATAAGAGTAAGTAAACTGTAAAATCCGAATTTTTATGTTTTGAAGTTGGCTTAACTTATAGCCTAGGGTTGTAGATAATTTTATAAGGTTCGATTTGATATAAGGTAGAGCTTCTAGCTCCAAACGAGCGCGATTATGATGTTTTGAATGATCGTGTACCGGGAGACGAGTATCGACACTACAAATAGTTGTTGTCGATATTTGGATCGAATCCCGGGGACTCTAAATGGAAGTTTTGAAATATGTAACCTACTGATAATGAGGTGTTTACTTTATATGTTGAGTTTACTTTAAAACCCGCGTGTCGGTTTTGTAAACGGAGTCGTTTAAATAAGTTAAAACGGTTGTATGAAAAATTAACGTAAATCTGTCCGGATTTTGTAGTTTGAAAATGGGTCGGGTAAAGGACTTTAAAAGTAATTTCATTTGATAAACTTGTAGGAGGACTTTATATATATATTAAGTTAGTTTATCGAGTCGTTTCATAAACGATTGACGAGTTTAAAAGGGGTAAATAAGTTAGTACATGTAGTATGTACCGGCGGACTTTGTTAAAAGTATAAAATGGTTAAGTAAATGTGTAGTAGAGTATAATGAAGTTATTTATATCATTTTCTCTCGAGTTTGTCGTGATTTTATGAGTCGAGTTTTATATTCTTATGTATGGTTTATTTCTCGAGTCTATTATTAATGAACGCACCTTATTTGATAGGTTGCGGTTCTCGTGTTTGAAAGGCATCATCTATCGTCGGCGATCATCTCATTACCCCTATTGGCTAAGGTGAGTCTATAGCCTCGTTTGCGCAATTATATGATTTTAAAAACCCGCGAGGGGGAATACATGTTTTATAAACTTAGAACACAAGATTTTTATGGTATGCTTGTCCTTCTATGAATGGACCCGTGGTTGCCTTTAAATTGCATTAAGTGATTGCCTTTGTTAATGCCTCAATTTTGGACCGTTAACTAGCTTATGATGGGCTAGCCGCTAGTACAATTAATAGATCTATGGGGGAAGCCGCCCCGGTTCAGTTTGTGTGGACTTGTCATAGAAGCTTAGGCCCGACCTCCACACTGTTTGGACATATTGTATTGAGAAGTCAGGTATAGGGCAATGTACCAAAAATCTGGAGGTAACCGACAATTAATAAATCTCCTGTCTTATCAGACCTCTAAAAGGAGTGTTTAAAGGCTCGGTTCCATGAGCTTATTGCAATTTATGCTATTTACTATTATCATTGTTGATGTAAATTATTATTTGATGCTTATAAGCATGCCACAAACTTATAATCTTTGCTTGTGTTCAAATTGATTACATAAACCTATAGATTCACTCGGCATTTTTGCTGATTGTTTTAGTCACATGTATTTTAGGTAATCAAGATGTGGAAGCTTGGAGGTCACGGGAATGAAGTTGTGCACTGCTATGTTGTTCAAACTCTTTGATTTATTTTATCGTTCCATTTTTAAAACAAACTAATATGTTGTTTTAACTTATCTTTTGGTAACGATTACTTGGGACTACGCTACTCTGATAAATGTTTTAGGAACGATAAATTTGAAACGTCTCTTTTCGAGTTGTTCTTTATAAATTATGTGTTATCGTATCATTGTTTAGCACCCAAAGATGTATTCCGCTGCTTAGAAATTTGGGGGTGTTAAAGATTGGTACCAGAGCCATGAGTTATAGAGAACTAGGTCTTTATTTTAAAAACCTAAACTATAACTGTCAGTTTTTATTTTTCAAAGAGTCGGTGCAAATGACTTCGCGTGACTTCAGGTTCAAGCTACTTCTGGGATTACCACTTTAGTATGCGTTATTACGTATACCTTATTGACAAGTATTTATAAATACATACTATCATCCATTTATGGATATATATTTATATCTAGGATCCCTTTATCGATATATATTTATGTCGTTAAACTTTTCGATAAAATTTTATCATTTATTAATGATTAACTTAAATAAATACAATGAATTTCAAGATCTTTCTGTATTTATTTTGAAGTATTTAAATTGCTTTTATTGCAAAATTATATATTATGACCTTACATACCTTCATCTGCGTGTGCTATGTTCATTGTTTAACCCTTTGAGATATCTATATAGATATCCAAATCGTCTTCCGGCTGTTTGTGCTTGGACATCTTGAAACGTAGTCTCTAGACCATTGTGTAGCTCAATGTGTCCTTGGAATAGACTAACCGCTATCGTGTGAGTCACATATCTTGAAATACTTCCTATAATCGTGTTGAATAATATCATGGTTTTCTTAATATTTTGTTGATTTTTATCACCGTTTTACACGGCATGCGAAGATTTAATTCATCGACATTTATATGTATCGACTCCGAAGTGTATTGTTCACTTATATCTCGGTAACGTCATCGTCATTTTATAAATCATCGTCTAGATTATGGCACTAGATTGGAATACGATTTTACATCTATAAACTTGTATTATCCTCTTTCATTAACCTTCTTGCTCTCGGAACGCAACCTATGAATGTTCCATTCTTTTCTTGTTATGTTTTGTGTTTTTTACAATCGTGGCACCAAGGAGTTTGCCTACTTTGCACCTTGAAACTTAAATTATGAACGTCATTCACCGTTTTGCTTCCTAAATTTCGTGTTGGATACCTTGAAGCATCTTCTGTCATTCATTATGCTATATTTTTACTTGATGCTCATTATGAGATTTATTTTTCGTTGTTGAAAAATCCACAAGACATGTGTGTATATATATATATTTTGAGCCGTTAGGAAGTGACGAAAAATATATTTAATGGAGAAACTGCAGGGGCAGTATAAACAGGTCACAACTTAAAAGTAAAACCTGCGTTTTTAAAATAAAATAGTCAAACCTGCACAGAACTTGCAGGGGTATTTTGGTCATTTTATATTGGGTTTCAGGTCTCAGGTAAAACTAGAAAGTCGTCTGAAACATTGTTTTGCATCAAAATGCTTTAGACTCCGAGTCTTGGAGATGTCGTTTATCGGGTCAATTAATCGGCTCATATTAAAAGTTAAATCTGATAGAAAAGTCAGAACATGAGTTTTAAACGTTTCTAAGCAGTTTTAAGTTCATTTGAGATAGTAAAATTTTAACAAATATTATTTTACAACTAACTAATACTAGTTGCATGTGAAAATGTTTAAAAATTGAAACATTACAGGATTAGCAATTACCGGAATAATGGTGTAATTTGAAAACGAATAATATACTTTCTTAAAAGCATGTTGTGTCGAGTATCTTACATAGAATACACATATGGATTGATTTATTCTTTTTATATATATGACTCATTTGTCATTGATGTTATTTTATTTTTATTTTCTTCTAACCTTCCACTTATTTGGGTTGAGTTTTGAAGCTTTGCCTTCACATTCTTCTTCGACATTCTCATCACGTGTCTCATGGCATTTCCGTCTAAACCTTATAACCTTTTGAAACCTTATTAACTCGTGACCATTTCATTGGTTGTTTTATGAGCTGCTATTTGCAATTTTCTGCAAACCTTTGGTTATTAGATACTTCATCATCACCTTGATGCCACCTTATAAATAAATCTGATATTGTTTTACGATTATTTTCACCAACTGTTTTTACCTTGTTCTTATAAAATACTTTTCGTAACATTAAAAGTTTCTTATTAAGTATCTCACAAATTACTTGTATCCTATAAATTTATAAACTATTTTAAATTCCATTTTACAAATGGCATGGTTTATATATAAACATAAGAAACGTAATACTTTTCGACGAAATGGAGCACTGCATTGCTAGCCCTAAATTATACATGGCCTGATCACCTATGTCTAATTTAGAAGGAGCCATGCTAGGCTGAATAGTAATCACCATAAAATTTTTGATAATAATCAAATTTTTACTTGTATTCATAATAGAATGAAATAAAATGAAATAAAATGAAAAGAAGTTTTGAAAACCTTTATATTTTATGCAAGTAGCACAATTTATATGCATCCGCATATGTTTTCTTACCTTTTCTTAAACGAATTACGCGCTTACAAATACGTTTTTACTCGACGATCGTTTTTCCACTTGTTACTTCATTTTGCCTTATAACTGATTTCTTTTGACCGTTCGTCTAATTACTGACTGTTGATAAAAGACTCGAAAGTCTCGATGTTTTATCCTTCCTTCTTGTCCAATCTTCTTTATGCGACTGGGTAGATCTTTGGAATGTCTCCGCACGTGAATAATGAATTATCATTAGAGTGATTTCCGTAAATCCGGGATGACGTCCGTCTCTCTCGTTTGTCTCGAAATCCACTCTTGTGAACCGTGCTTTGACTTCTCTCTTTAAACACTAACATCGTTCATTTGATTTGTTTTAATTACAAGTGATTATTAGGAATTTTCTTTTATTAAAATTTTTGTATGGATTTTATTTCCGATCATGTATCGACCATCGCTAAGTTAACGAGCTGATATTGGTGAACTACCGACCGCACTAACAAAATGGACAACTTGTTTAATCTATCATTTTTTTATCGTCTTACTATCAACGTCTTTATTTTATTGTTCTCTTTAAGAATTCATACGACATTTGGTTCGTCCTCTTTTGTACTGTTGATTTCGTACTAATTGTTGACTATTATTTCCATTCGTATTCGTTTGTTATCTTGTCACATTTCAAAACCCGAATATATTCCATGTTTATTTTGAAATAATAAACACCTTTATGTATTTCTACAACATATTATAAAAATTTTATGGAACTTGTCTACATTTTCTAATGATTTTCAATTAATGAAATAACTATCATAAGAAAAAGGTCAAATTTATACATCATATTTTGTATAACTAAAACTAATGTTTAAAATGAAATCATGTTCTATCTATTGAAGTAATTCATTTATCATACTTTACTTTTAATGTAATGAAATTACTAGTTTAATTTATATTCCTAATAGTGATTTAATTTGGAAATTATATTTTCTAACTGTAACTATCAAATATGAGTTTAATTAATAAATTCATGTCATTCTTTCAAAGTTTCTTAAGACAACCAAAATAAATTATGAAGCTATTTAACTCCTATTTTTGATATATCATCCTTATCAAGAAAGTACCTCAATTGAGTTTTAAGGTAATACCAAATCCGGGACGGATAATTGTGACAAACGTTATTTTAATGTTAATATTTAATTCATTCTTCTCTCTCATTTTTTTCTAGTATTGTGAATTATTATGTTTTACGGTTACGTGATTTGAGATCCCTCGTCGATCGTCAAACTTAATTCATTTTACCACATCTTGTCCGTTTATGCGTTTATTGAATTCATTTTTATCTCGTTCTGTTCCTCGTATTGAAGATCACTATTTTATTCTGAGTTTAAAATGAATCTCGGGAAGCAGTGTATAAGAAGAAACGATAAGTGTCACCAGGATTTATGCGTGTACTTGTGGAATGATTGAGGACCGAATCTCTTAATGAATGGAGTTAATAAATTTGTTACAACCTCGAGGAGTATGTTGAAGCTGACACCACAAGTGGAAAGACTCTTGAGATCAAGTGGTTATTATCAAGGGTTCGTTCAAGGTTTTCCTGATGATTAATGGTGGAGATCTATACTCGATGTTTATGTTCGACCTTTTCTTTTATGTACTTATATGGTGTGTGATCTAGTAAATTGATCGTAAGTTGTGAGAACTTGAGACGGCATCATCCGATGACGTCCGATCATGTAGAACACATATTATGAGATATCTTTTTGACTTTCAACGACGATGTTTATTGAGACTTTAATGCGCGTTGGCGAAAGTGTCATGGTGTCTTTGTATTATCTTTTGAGTAGGGACCCGCGTGTGAGCACCCTCTGATGACGAAAATGCTTTTCTTGTTAGTTCTTTTTGATGTGTGTCCATGGCTATCCGGCCGATGGATATCCTTTAATTTGCAACATTCTTTTTAACTGGACTTACCCGAAAATCCTGTCATCTATTCTTGTTGTCGAATGAGCTTCGTGTGATCCATAAAATTTTGATGTGTCGAGCTTGCCGGGTGACTGGTGGATAAGGATTTATTTATTCCTTTTTAGTGAGATACAACTTGACGACAAGTTGCGTTTTGTAAAAGAACCAGTGGAGATCGTGGATCGAGATTCACGTGGGAACGTAAGGACTTATTTATAAAGAATGCCCTCATCCTTCCGGGTAGTGATCAACTCGTGTATGAGGTGAGTTGAGCGCCGGGACGTCGCTCCCTTAAGGTGGTGAGGATGTAAAACCCGTAAAAATAAGGTCACAATTTAATTCTATTTTTCAATTATTTTGAAGTATTTTATAACGTTAAATATTATTATGTTTAACGGCTTAAGTTGAAACCGATATTAAATATTATATTTTAATATTTCGACGAGCAAGGAGGACTACTAGTGACGCGATACCGATGGATGCCTAAAATTTTATATTTTATTATCGATCGTTTCGATATTTAATACTTTCGACGATATCATTTTAATTACTTATCGAGTCGTTATATTATTATTTTTCGTGTGCGTTTAAACTTTTAAAAAGTATTTTTACGAAACCCGAGCTCCGTAAATATTTTCAAAATTGACTAATAATTATTTCCCGCTTTTTAGCTAACTATTTTTATTTTTAGCCACAACGATTGCCAAATTGCAACCAAGGTCCCTACCCCACTATATAAAAACCCAAATCAACACACACACTCTCATTTCTTTCACTTAAAAATTTCTTCATCCCTTTCTTTCTCTCTCTAAATTTCCGAAACCCACCACCACACCAAAATACATACAATTTTCAATTTATCTAGAGTTTGAGGATGATTCGAACTAAACCAAGCATAGACCCATTCTTATTTTTGATCAAAGATCATTTTGGTATGAAAAGTTCTTACATGCAAGCACTTTTTATTTTCTTGATGTTGGTAGGTAGAAACCATGATCATGCATGGTGTTCTTGGCATGATCCATGGTGTTCTTGCTAAAAACTTTGTTAAAAACTTCATTTTGAATCAAAGGTTTTAATTTTTATGATGATTTAGATGTTATGGTTCATATATGTTGATGTTAGGGTATAGGAATGAACATTTCTATGGTTGGTTTTGATCAAAAAGTTGATTTTATAAAAGTTTTTTATAGTCATTTTATAACAGTAAATAAACTGTAAAATCCGAATTTTTATGTTTTGAAAATGGCTTAACTTATAGCCTAGGGTTGTAGATAATTTTATTAGCTTCGATTTGATATAAGGTAGAGCTTCTAGCTCTAAACGAGCGCGAAGTTATGATGTTTTGAATGATCGTGTACCGGGAGACGAGTATCGGCACTACAAATAGTTGTTGTCGATATTTGGATCGAATCCCGGGGACTCTAAATGGAAGTTTTGAAATATGTAACCTACTGATAATGAGGTGTTTACTTTATAGGTTGAGCTTACTTTAAAATCCGCGTGTCGGTTTTGTAAACGGAGTCGTTTAAATAAGTTAAAACGGTTGTATGAAAAATTAACGTAAATCTGTCCGGATTTTGTAGTTTGAAAATGAGTCGGGTAAAGGACTTTAAAAGTAATTTCATTTGATATACTTGTAGGAGGACTTTCTATATATGTTAAGTTAGTTTATCGAGTCGTTTTATAAACTATTGACGAGTTTAAAAGGGGTAAATAAGTTAGTACATGTAGTATGTACCGGCGGACTTTGTTAAAAGTATAAAATGGTTAAGTAAATGTGTAGTAGAGTATAATGAAGTTATTTATATCATTTTCTCTCGAGTTTGTCATGATTTTATGAGTCGAGTTTTATATTCTTATGTATGGTTTATTTCTCGAGTCTATTATTAATGAACGCACCTTATTTGATAGGTTGCGGTTCTCGTGTTTGAAAGGCATCATCTATCGTCGGCGATCGTCTCATTACCCCTATTGGCTAAGGTGAGTCTATAGCCTCGTTTGCGCAATTATATGATTTTAAAAACCCGCGAGGGGGAATACATGTTTTATAAACTTAGAACACAAGATTTTTATGGTATGCTTGTCCTTCTATGAATGGACCCGTGGTTGCCTTTAAATTGCATTAAGTGATCGCCTTTGTTAAAGCCTCAATTATGGACCGTTCACTAGCTTATGATGGGCTAGCCGCTAGTACAATTAATAGATCTATGGGGGAAGCCGCCCCGGTTCAGTTTGTGTGGACTTGTCACAGAAGCTTAGGCCCGACCTCCACACTGTTTGGACATATTGTATTCAGAAGTCAGGTATACGGCAATGTACGAAAAATCTGGAGGTAACCGACAATTAATAAATCTCCTGTCTTATTAGACCTCTAAAAGGAGTGTTTAAGGGCTCGGTTCCATGAGCTTATTTCAATTTATGCTATATACAATTATCATTGTTGATGCAAACTATTATTTGATGCTTATAAGCATGCCACAAACTTACAATCTTTGCTTGTGTTCAAATTGATTATATAAACCTATAGATTCACTCGGCTTGTGGAAGCTTGGAGGTCACGGGTGTAACACCTGGTAATTTTCCCTACTTTGTAAAATGACTATTTTACCCTTTGACTTTTTATTTAGTCAACTATGTGATTTAACTGTGTTGGAACCGGGAGGTTATCCCGCGTTTTCTGAAAAACTGTTTGCTGACGAGTAATGACCTGACACTGTGCTCAGTCATTATTCTGAACATTTCTGTGAACCTGACCAAAGTGCTGAGACGGTCAATGAATTGACGATAATCCATGAGATTATTCGTTATCTGTAAATTTTGTGCTTAACTGTTTAGTTTTTAACAGCGTGATCGTATTTTCATGAGCAGCGTATTTAAATATTTCTGTATATGTTTATATATGCCTGTATTTTAGTATTTTTGCTATTTATAGTAATAAATCGTATTTACTGTGAATATTTAATTAAGGTATCGCGTTTTCGTATTTTACGTCGTTTTTACGTTTAACCTTCGTTAGCGTGCATAAGATACTTTACCAATTATAAAATATCAGTTTTTGTCGAAAAATCGTAAATTTAATATATTTCGTCAAATTTTTAAGTTTTACGTAATTTTAAACTTAACTATATACTTTTTGATATTTACCTAAAAATAACTAACCTTTTTACCTTAAACCTTTTAACTAGTTACCATAGTAAAATTTTTGAATAATTTACCCCCATATGGGACCCCCATAACCGGCCAAAACCAACACCATGTGCATGATGCACCAACATTTCACTCTTTACCATATTAAGCTTAATCTTACACCCCTTACACTTTTTAACTTATTAACCAAATTTCACCTCAAATAATTCACATTATTCACTCTCCATTTCACTTCAAAAAAAAAAACACATATACCTCTCTTTCTCTCCCAAAACACACGGCACACATACACATACATTTTTCATCATTGTTGATTTCTTAAAGCTTCATTTTAACAAGAATTAACACAAAATAAATACACCCTAGAGTTTGTACAAGCATAAAGAAGAATGGTTATTCTTGGTTTGTTGATTTGAGTAGTTTTTGGGTTGAAGTTGTAGAAGTAGAGTTCTTGTTGATTATTAGTGGGTTAGAGCGTAGATCGGGTCGTTGTGATTACATAGAGTCGTTACTCAAGGTTACTTCTTAAACCTTTTTTTATCTTTTCATTTTTTTTCATGCATAATCTATGTAGATCTATGCATGCATGTTACTCATCAACTATTTTCTTGAAAGTAAAAAGATAAAAATTATTTTGGTCATGATAAATCTTTAGATCTATGAAAATAATGAGTGGATCTATTAAATCCATGCATGAAAATGTTTAAATTGAAGGACTTGTAAAATATATAAATGTATATTTTTAGATTTGTGAACTTGAAGTTAAATCTTTGATTTTGTTGGTGTTTATGAATAATTGGAGGAAACTAGTAGTGTTACTACTAGTGGTTACGCTTGAAAATGGTCGAAAACGAGTTTTTACGAAAAACATACAATCTGTCCGATTTTTATAAGAGGCGTAGAGGGTCGTAAAAATTGTTTTGACACTAGTTTACTACGATATTATGAGAATATAAGTTAATACTTTCGTTTCGATATATTATGGGCTAAAAACGGAGCTAAAATGAGTAAGATATTGTCGTTTAAATTTTGTTGTCGGAAAACTTAATTTTTGTGAAAAACACTATAAGGTGTTTGTTGTCTAGATTTTTAAAGTGGTCGAAACGACGTTTTCGAGTCAAACGGAGTTGTTTTAAGTGTCGAAATGGTTACTAAAGGTTGTGTATAAATGTTGGACTTGTTTTGTAAAATTGTATTAGCGCGAAATGTGAATACTTGGTGTACCGTTAAAAGTTTGAACGTTGGAAGTGGAAATTGATACTATTGCGGAAAATGACTTGTTGAAATATTGTCAATTGAGAAAGTGTTGAAAATAGGGGTTATAGGACGAGAATTGAGTACTTACTAAAAATGGCAAATTTTTATGTGACGCCGAAAGGCTGCCGAATTTTCGTTAGAAATCATGTTGGAAAATTTATTAAGATAAATTTTGGTAAATTAAAATTTAGGCCGACAGGCTGTCGAAATTTCGTCGAGTCAAAAATAGATATTTTTGCCTAAGTATATATATACTATAATGTTATAACGATATGATATTTACAAGTCACGATTTTAACAACAAAATATATACATGATTGATGAGTAACGTACATGACGAACTATTGTGACTTATTTGCTAGCGCCTAAACTATAGTATTATATTTAGGTTGTTGCTAGAGTTGCTCGCTACTATTTGATCTTACTTGTGCGGTTTGAATCGTTGCTTGAGGTGAGTTTATAGATCCCTATTAAACTGTTTTGTATGTTTAATGTTTTGGGATGTGATAAATGCTTTGATGCTTGCTTCTGGACGCAAGTAAAACTTGATTTCTGTGAACGCTTTGTGAACAGTATTTATGAGATAGCTTAAGTTGCTTTAGCCATAGTCCCCACTATCGTGAATCGTTAGTTACTCTCCTGGAGTAAGCTCTTATGTTACGGATAGATCTATTGAGGGTTGACAACCTCCACTCGGGCATTCTGACGCCGGACGAGTGTGTACCATTTGTATGAACGGAGTCATCTTGGCTAGGTACTCCATTGGGGCAAAATTTATGTATGCAATCTATTGTATGCATTGGATCACTAGTTTCGATGTCACGAGCTTAGCTATCATAAATATTGTGAACACCCAATTTATCCTACAATTGGCACTATACCTTCTATAGTTGCATGTGTACATGAAATGAAATCCGAAATTGAACTACTATGAATTTTTACTTGAAACCTATATTCTCACCAACTTTATGTTGACCCAATTTAACATTTATCTCAGGTAATTGATGATGAGTTGTATCTGCTGTGTGAAGTACTTGGAGTCCGCATGCATTTCTTGGCTATCTTCGGACATTTATTTACTTATGCTTTTGAACTATTATCTCATTGATGGTTAAAACTTTTACATTCCGCTGCACTATCTTTTGAAAATGAGACCTTTTGTACTGTGATGCTTTTACTTTAAATTCAACGAGGTATTTTTATAAAACGTCTCATTTAGAGTCGTTCTCTTGTACCTTGAACTATGATACAATGACGTAACATCCCCCGAGCTTCACCGCTTCCGCATATCACATTTTGGGGTGTTACAGAATTGGTAATCAGAGCCTTGGTTATAGAGAACTAGGTTTGCATCTTAGGCCTAGACTATAACCGATGTGGCTACTTGTTACTCTGTATATATATGTGTACTACGTAATGTATTACGTAGGACAACACTATAAGTAATATGTAATATATATTGTGTAATACGTAATATGTATTATATACATATGCATTTCGTTGATTTGCATACTTTAATTCCTATACATGATTATTTCATGCATACCCTACAACTGCTTTAATACGCATTTTGGTTGTTGCAGGTTACGTCGTCATCTACTGTTTCTTACCAGCCCGACTCTGCTGACGAAGAGTGGGAAGACGAGATTGAGATGATACCAGATCATGTTGAGCCAGAGAATGACCCAGAGGAGGCTCCTGAGGAGGCTGATCCTGAGGAGGAAGGTGCGGAGTATGACCCTGACGAGGATCCGGAGGAGGATGATGAGGGTGAGCCTGATGTGTTGTCTGATACTTCTGATGTTGTTGATGGGATGCCACCTGTTGTGCATCGTACTTTGATCGAGTGGGTTAGTGGTAGTGAGGACGATGAGGATGATGAGGATGACGTGGATGGTATTGAGGTAGATCACGAGGGTGATGAGGGTATGGATGGACATGAGGTAGGTCATGAGGATGATATGGATGGTGTTGAGTTAGATCATGAGGGTGATGATGATATGGATGGATATGAGGTAGATCGTGAGGATGATGAGGACATGGATGATGAGATTGAGAGTGATACTGACGTTAGGATGGTTGTGGCTAGTAGTGATAGCGAGGATGCTGAGGCTGATGATGATAGTAGGGTTGATGCTTTGACTGTTGTACCTGAGAGAGTTGAGCCTAGTAGGAGGAGTGAGATTAGGAAGACGTCCAACTTGAGTAAGAAGCCTACTGTTCCATGTCAGTGGTTTAGAGAGGAGAGGGAAGCTTTATGGGGTACACCACCAGCTGAGGTTTATACTGATTCCGATGATACTGTACCACCTGCTGATGGAGCTGGACCATCCGGTGTTAGATCTCGAGCTTTGTCTGATTCTTATTCGTCATGCCCACGGAAGAAGATTTGTATGTCTGATTCACACACTACACCTGAGGCATCGCCTACTCATGGGAGTCGAGTTGCTACTACTGTTTCTACACCACCTACTCATCATGTTGGAGAGCCCTTGATAGGTGTGTAAACACCCATCCTTTCTACCACTTAATTACAATAATAACCGAGCCAAAACGTGTATTTTATGTCTTTTATGTCGGAATTATGCGTGGTTTGTGTTTTTGTTGTGATTTAGGACGAAAAGGTGAAAAGTGGAGAAAACACGGGCATTCACGGGCATTCACGGCTTTTATTGAATAAAAAGATGAAAGACGAAGTCGAGAAGTCAAGAGTGCAAAAAGAACAGAAGTCCAAGACCAATTCTGAGGTTTTATCGAAGAAAAAGTCAAAAGACGGAAGTTTACTTAAAACCGAAGAACTCAAGTCTAATTTGTTGAAGAATTACAAGACGAGTTCAAAGAAATCCGGAGACAAAACCATTTAAAGTCCAAGATTAATGAAGAATAAAGGCTTAAGGACTAATGGTGCAATTAAAAGAAGATTAAAGAAGGAAGGACTTAATCTTGCAATTAAGAGAAAAGGAAGGAGGGGAGGAAGCTTCCTAATCCTCCCCTATATATCGTTTAGGCTAGTTAATTATTTTCTTTGTTGGCTAAGTGTGACAATTAGTCTTCCATTTTATTTACCTTTCACCTTTAATTCATGTCAACTTAAATACTTGTCAAATTTAAATACCTTGTCTTGCACCTTAAATTCCTTTAATTTCAAGTAAGTTTCCATTTAATTCTTGTAAATCTTTATTTTATCTTGTTAATCTCTCATCTACCTTTCTTAATCTTTAATTTTTATGTTTAAGTTTGTGTTCACGTTCATGTTCTTATTTTGATCAAGTGGGTTTTTGATTATTGTGGTTAGATTTGTTAGTTTTATTGTTTTAGATTGTTTATTTATGATTATTGAATGTTTTGTTATTAGTTTAGTTTAATTTTGTGTTTGATTTTGGTTAAATTTGTGGTTAGATTTGTTGCTACTGTGATCCCTTGTTCTGCGGGGGTGTTTGTTTCTGTTACTGTATTCCCAGGTAAGTTCCGAACCAGTGGGCTTCATCCGGAAAAGTTCCGAGTCAAGACTTCCGAACGAAAGTTCCGACTCAAGCGAGGTTCATCCGGAACATTCAAAGTTCCGGACGAAACTTCCGGACGAAACTTCCGGACGAAAACTTCCGGACCAAGGACAAGTTCCGGATCAGCAAACTCATTCGGAACATTAAAAGTTCCGGATCAACGTCAAGTTCATCCGGAAGAGTTCCGAATCAAGTTCATCCGGAAGAGTTCCGAATCAAGTTCATCCGGAAGAGTTCCGAATAAGGACTTCCGGACCAAAAGTTCCGAGTCAAGAGTGCTTCATTCGGAAGAAGTTCCGGGTCAAGAAGTTCCGGATCAACATCTTTTTGTTCACTCGGAAGAGTTGCGAACCAAGGTTCCGGATCAAGAAGTTCCGAGTCAAGAAGGGTTCATTCGGAACTCAAGAACTTCCGAACCAAGGGTTGACCAGAAAGTTCCGAATCAAGGGTTTCTGTCAGGTTCTTTTTAGTTTTTCTTTTTTAAGTTTCTGTCTTTTATTTTCAAGCTTTAATTTTCCCGCCTTTTTCCTTACTCGCATTTTAAGTTAATTTTGTCTTAGCTTTATTTTAACCTTGCCTTAGTTTAAGATTTAGTTGCGTTTTAAGATTGCCTTAGATAGATTTAAGTTTGTGTCATTTACGTTAGTGCCCTTTAATTTTAGTCGCATTTTAAATACTTGCTTTTATTTTAAATTAGATTAGATTTACTTTAGTTGCACTTTTACTTTAAAGTTTCGCACTTTTATTTTAAATACTACAACGACACATTTTTGATTCACCAAAGAACAATAGAGTCACATAGAGAACCTAAATCAATTCGTTAAGATATCGAGAACAACAATTGAACCTAGCAAAATCTCTTGTATCAAATGGCGCCGCTGCCGGCTCTTTTCGTAAAGATTAACGGTTTTCTGTGAGAGACGCGTTTCTTTTTTGGATCCCTTCACTTGTGAGCGTTATTTTTCTTGCATAAAAAATTCAAAAACCATAAAAATTAAAAATTGATAAAAATCCATAAAAATTAAAAATTTCAAAAATCCAAAAAGATTTTATCTTTATTGTGTATATATATTGTTTTTGTGTTTGGTTTCTTTTTCTTTAGCATTTTCAGGTGTATGCGTACTAGATCTTCTAATTATCAAGAGCCCGAGACTCAAGAAGATTTAAGTATGTCAGGTGTCAACAACAATATTCCACCGCACCTCAATAATAACAACAATGTTCTTCCACAGCCCGATCTTCGGACCATGGAGGAACTTTGTCAACCTACCATGTTTGGACGAGGAGGACCGATTGCGCTGATGCAAATCAACGCTCCTGAGTTTTCGTTGAAGCACCACATGATTCAGCAAGTGCAAACTAACCCATTCCATGGATTGCCTGATGATGATGCCAACAAACACCTCGAAAAGTTCATTACAATCACCCAAAGCATGAAGTTGCCTGGTGCCACAATGGATGTCCTTCGCCTACAAGTCTTTCCACATACCTTATCGCATCATGCCGAGAAATGGTTTGATCGTCTCCCGAAGAATTCAATTCATACTTGGGATGACATGACTCAACGCTTTTTGTCGCGCTACTTTCCACCATCCATGGTCACGAGCCTTCGCAATCAAATCAGCGGTTTCATGCAAGACCCTGATGAATCTCTTTTTGATGCTTGGGAACGATATAATGTCTTGATTGATCGTTGTCCAAACCACAACATGCTTCCCGTCACATTGATTGATACTTTCTACAATGGTTTGACTTTTCGAGATCGTGATACGATTAATGCAGCCGCCGGTGGCACATTCATGAAAAGGAGACCCGAGGATTGTAGAGAGCTTATTGAGAACATGACTACTCACCACAAAAACTGGGATTCCTCTGCTTCTTCAAGGAACAACCCGAGAGTCAATGTTTCTTCTACTTAAGCAAACCCTGATATGACCGAACTCACCCGTGTGCTGACTGAAATGAGCAGAAGTATGCAACTCTTGGCTTCAAACCAACAACAACAACAAGTTAAAGCTGTTGCTGCTCCTTGTGAAACATGCGGCGGTCCTCACTCATACACCGATTGTCCTTCTACACAAGGAAATCGGAAAATGTGTATGCAGCTTATGGTAATTATTCACCGGAAAATTACCAAGCTCGACCTCAAGGGGATAGAAATCTGCTGAGTTACCGGTCCAACAATTACCTTTCACCCGGTTTTTCTCCTCAAAACCAAAACCCCGCCAACAACTACAATAGAAGCAACCAAATCCCACCAAGAGCTTCTAATCCTTATCACCCACCCGCTCAACAAACCCCACCCAATAATCCCGATGTTGAAGCCATAATGAGAACCCAAGGTGAGCAAATCAAGAATCTGCAGAGCCAAATTATCAATCTTAAAGGAGATATCACAAAGCAAGGTAATGAGATTAGATCCGAGCTTCGAGATAACATTCAATCCTCCTTCAGCAATCAAACGACTGATTTAAAGAATATGCTTGCTAGTTTCTTGCCCGCCGCTCAACCTTCTACTTCGAGTTCTCTACCTTCAAACACCGTCACCAATCCGCGAGCAAATGTGAGTGCTATTACTACGTGTAGTGGAATTACCATTGTCGATCCACCTATCACACCCCCATCATCTATACCTCCTCCACCACCATTTATCCCTACTCCTCCTACACCTAGTATTAGTGCACCATTACCGTCTCCGCCTCGCCATGACGATGTCTCTAGGAAGGACCCTTCAACATCTCAACCTTTACCTACACCTGCACCTTCACCACCCAAGCCAAATATCCCTTATCTTTCTCGTTTAGTCAAGTCCAAACTGCTAACCAAGGAGGACTCTCAAGTGACAAACTATATCAAGATGATTTCTCAGATGAACTTCAACATTAGCTTTCTTGAAGCACTTGTCCACATGCCCAAATTTGTTAAAGCGTTTAAGGAATTGCTTAACAAGAAGGAGAAGCTGATTGAACTCGCCAACACACGCTTAAATGAAAACTGCTCTACAGTTATTCTTAGAGAACTTCCGGAAAAACTTGGAGATCCCGGTCGTTTTGTGTTGCCTTGCGTTTTCAACAAAACTGAAGAATTTACTGCCCTTGCTGATCTCGGGGCCAATATTAATTTGATGCCACTGAGTGTTTGGAAAACACTATCATTGCCCGACCTCACTCCAACGAAGATGAATCTCGAACTTGCAAATCGCACTCTCGCTTACCCCGTTGGTATAGCCGAAGACGTGTTCATAAATGTTGGCACATTTACTTTCCCGGTCGATTTTGTCGTAGTTGATTATGAAATGGACCCTCGTATTCCTTTAATACTTGGTCGGCCATTCTTGAGAACCGGACGAGCTTTAGTGGATGTGGCCGAAGGTGAGTTAATCTTACGAGTCGGGGATGATTCACAAATTTTTAAAATAGGGAAGCTTACAGGCAAATCCTTTGGAGGCCGAGAATCAGTGAATATGATTAATGTGCATGAGGACTTCGTCGTCTACAACAATCCTCTATTCGAGTCTTGCAAAGATAATCCACTCTTTCAAGATGATGTGGATGATTCTCGCTCCACTTTGGAAGCTTCTCCCATTTATGATTCTCCACCGGTCTTTGATGCTTATGATGATGATGATTCTAGCTCAGATTCGGATGATTTTGATGATTGTACTTCTGAGTATCCCGAGATGCCCACTTTCGATGATTTTGATGAGGCTGATACTCTTTCGAGCGATTCTTCTCATGATGAAGATCCTCCGCCATCACTCGGTCCTACTTTGGACGATTACTCATTTGAGGAAGACTTCTCTGAATTTCTCAACACTTACTTCCCTCATGAGAGTGATGCTCCTCCTTATGACTTTGAAGATTATCGTCTTGATCCTACTTTGGATTTGAAGAACATTTTTCTAAGGAGAAGAAACCGGTCGACACCAATATCCGCAGCACTTATGAGTTAACACCTCTTTGTCCCCCTTCTGAGGACGAGGTTGTGCTTCTTCGCGGATCTTCTTCCCATTCTACTGAGCCTGAGTGCTATTTTCCCCTAAAGGAAAAGGTGTTCGACCCTGGTATTGACATTCTGCAGCCATCTCAGTATCCACCTGATGAAATAAAAGGAAATATCTTTGGAACTTATGGAAATCTGCTTGCACCACTTCACCCTTGCTTCCACCATGCTCCATATTTGCTTAAGGGAACCTTGCCACTTCTTATTTGGCTTGCCTTGTTCGCCTTAAGCTTGTGCTTATTGATGGACGAAAACTATGTCTTTGATCCTGGTGGATATGTTTCATGCTTCTTCCGTTGATGATCAAGGTCGAGTCAGGCTAATGACTCGGTTAACAAAAATCAAGCGCTTCTTGGGAGGCAACCCATGCATCTATCTTTTCGCTTTCTTTATCATAAGTGTAGGGGAGACCCGTTGGTTTGCTATTTCCTCTCCTTTCCTCTCTTACTCAGGGATTCGAGCTTCAATGATCCACTCTTGATGATTCTTAACGACCCGTGATTCCGTGTTCCCTTCTTCCCGGTTCTATCCTAAACTCTTTTCGATTCACTATTTTATATTTTCTCAATATTTAAATAGGAATCTCTTTAGTTGTCCTTTCCTTAGCAAGATTTAAACAACGTGCACAATGTCCTAAGTGTAGGGGAGTTTACTCCCACATGCTTAAACATTGAGGACAATGTTTATCTTAAGTGTAGGGGGGACTTCTATCGAAGTTAAGTGGTCTTTTCCTTGTATTTGTCCTCATTTTAACCGAAAAATCAATTTTTCGACATTTTTCAAAATTTTTGATCTATTTTGGCCTATTAGTTTTTCCCTTTATATAGTTATTTTCTTTCTTTATTAGAATAAATGTTTAATAAAGTGGTTTTAATTTTCAAACGTTGTGAATCTTTTGACTCAACCCGAGTTTACTTATCTAAGTTACTCTAGCTAGTATCCTTAACATGTCTAAATCAAGTTTTGCTAGGCTATTATATAGGGAGCTATAAAACGCGAAAGTCTTAACTCTCACGGGTTAAGAACAAGAACTTTTCGCAAGTTCCTATAATTGATCCTAGAGAGTCGTTTATCAAGGGAACTTTAAGATGCGATTTCTAAACTTGAAAAAGTCTAAGAATTTGCAAGATCCTATAGGCAACTCGAAAACCCAAAACTTTGATTTAATAGGCTAAGTATCCACGAGTCTCATTCTTTGAGATTTTAAACTGTGGAGAACGAGAGATGATAGAGCCAATTATAAGTTCGGTATTCTTTCGGGAATTTATGTGAGTTAATTATAAGCCTATTCTCCCATCGCTTGCTAATAAATTTAACTGCAATGAATAAGGTTGTACGATTTGAAAAGTTACTTAGCTTCTAGCCCAAGATCGTTTAAAAGTTGCTCGGTATGGATTAGAGTTCATAGCCAAGGCATAACTTATTGAAGCGGGATGCGAAGATTGGCAAGTCCAAAAAGGCCCTAACAAGGCATGATGGCTATATTTTGTTGCTAAAGATCCAAAGTGATGTGAAGAATCATTTATCGAAAATCAATATGAAGGATCGAGACACACGACGAAAAGCAAAAACTCCCAAAAGTCATGGAGAAGTGTATCCGAAAAGACCCTAACAAGGTATGAGGATAAATAGATCCAAGTCATAAAAGGAGGCGGATCGTTGTATATCAAAGTCCAAAATAAAAATTGGAGAAAAATGAAGAAGTCGTGGTCAAGTATGAATCTCTCAAAACTTCAAGTGAAGAAATTCCATTATGAAGAGAAGACCATAATTTCATGAACGTCTCTCAAGGTTTGAAGTATGAAGTCGCTGCCAAATATCGGTCCAAGAAAGGTCTCAAATCGCGAAGCGAGTTATGCCAAGATATGAACTTTATAAGGTCTCGAGAAGCAGTTTTAAAAGATTTTGTCCTTTAGCTAACTATTGATTAAATCGTTCACTTTATTTTCGGCCTAAATAACTATCGAAATAAGTCAAACAATGCATCCTCGTGATCATTCAAGACAACAATAAAATATAAGAGATACACCTAGGAATAAGGGAGTCTAAGTGAATAATTGACCCACATGAGTTCGTGTTAGTCTGATAACTTATAATAACAATGATCTCGTTTTTAAGCTTGGTTTGGAGAAAGTGAAAACTTGAGGATGATGATTATTCATGACATTTCCAAAACCCAAGGTATGCTTTTGATTTCTTTACTTTGAATGTTTATAGTTTTCTATCTCTTTAATAAAGGCCACTATGGATTGATTTTGATGAAAAATGTAAACGTGCTTTGTAACTAATGCATTGCATGAGGACATTGCAATGGTCAAGTGTAGGGGATTTGATAGGTGTATAAACACCCATCCTTTCTACCACTTAATTACAATAATAACCGAGCCAAAACATGAATTTTATGTCTTTTATGTCGGAATTATGCGTGGTTTGTGTTTTTGTTGTGATTTAGGACGAAAAGGTGAAAAGTGGAGAAAACACGGGCATTCACGGCTTTTATTGAAGAAAAAGATGAAAGACGAAGTCGAGAAGTCAAGAGTGCAAAAAGAACGGAAGTCCAAGACCAATTCTGAAGATTTATCGAAGAAAAAGTCAAAAGACGGAAGTTTACTTAAAACCAAAGAACTCAAGTCTAATTTATTGAAGAATTACAAGACGAGTTCAAAGAAATCCTGAGACAAAACCATTTAAAGTCCAAGATTAATGAAGAATAAAGGCTTAAGGACTAATGGTGCAATTAAAAGAAGATTAAAGAAGGAAGGACTTAATCTTGCAATTAAGAGAAAAGGAAGGAGGGGAGGAAGCTTCCTAATCCTCCCCTATATATAGTTTATGCTAGTTAATTATTTTCTTTGTTGGCTAAGTGTGACAATTAGTCTTCTATTTTATTTACCTTGCACCTTTAATTCATGTCAATTTAAATACTTGTCAAATTTAAATACCTTGTCTTGCACCTTAAATTCCTTTAATTTCAAGTAAGTTTCCATTTAATTCTTGTCAATCTTTATTTTATCTTGTTAATCTCTCATCTACCTTTCTTAATCTTTAATTTTTATGTTTAAGTTTGTGTTCATGTTCATGTTCTTATTTGGATCAAGTGGGTTTTTGATTATTGTGGTTAGATTTGTTAGTTTTATTGTTTTAGATTGTTTATTTATGTTTATTGAATGTTTTGTTATTAGTTTAGTTTAATTTTGTGTTTGATTTTGGTTAAATTTGTGGTTAGATTTGTTGCTACTGTGATCTCTTGTTCTTCGGGGGTGTTTGTTTCTGTTACTGTATTCCCAGGTAAGTTCTGAACCAGTGGGCTTCATCCGGAAAAGTTCCGAGTCAAGACTTCCGAACGAAAGTTCCGACTCAAGCGAGGTTCATCCGGAACATTCAAAGTTCCGGACGAAAACTTCCGGACGAAACTTCCGGACGAAAACTTCCGGACCAAGGACAAGTTCCGGATCAGCAAACTCATTCGGAACATTAAAAGTTCCGGATCAACATCAAGTTCATCCAGAAGAGTTCCGAATCAAGTTCATCTGGAAGAGTTCCGAATCAAGTTCATCCGGAAGAGTTCCGAATAAGGACTTCCGGACCAAAAGTTCCGAGTCAAGAGTGCTTCATTCGGAAGAAGTTCCGGGTCAAGAAGTTCTGGATCAACATCTTTTTGTTCACTCGGAAGAGTTCCGAACCAAGGTTCCGGATCAAGAAGTTCCGAGTCAAGAAAGGTTCATTCGGAACTCAAGAACTTCCGAACCAAGTGTTGACCAGAAAGTTCCGAATCAAGGGTTTCTGTCAGGTTCTTTTTAGTTTTTCTTTTTTAAGCTTCTGTCTTTTATTTTCAAGCTTTATTTTTCCCGCCTTTTTCCTTACTCGCATTTTAAGTTAATTTTGTCTTAGCTTTATTTTAACCTTGCCTTAGTTTAAGATTTAGTTACGTTTTAAGATTGCCTTAGATAGATTTAAGTTTGTGTTATTTACGTTTAGTGCCCTTTAATTTTAGTCGCATTTTAAATACTTGCTTTTATTTTAAATTAGATTAGATTTACTTTAATTGCACTTTTACTTTAAAGTTTCGCACTTTTATTTTAAATACTACAACGACACATTTTTGTTTCACCAAAGAACAATACAGTCACATAGAGAACCTAAATCAATTCGTTAAGATACCGAGAACAACAATTGAACCTAGCAAAATCTCTTGTATCAGCCCTCTAGACCTAGGTCATGTGTTGTTATGATAGGATCTGCTAGGGATTCAGATGTTGTTCGTTTTCGTCTACTTGAGGATGCGGTGTTTGGATTGTTAGAGGATAACGAGGATACCCGCGACTTGTTGGATACCACACTTGAGGAGGTTTCTAGGTTGAGGCGTGAGTTGGAGTCAGTTCGTGGAGGAGACCGAGCTGTAGATGGAGACCCGAGGAGTGACTCACCGAGATGCGCCAAGTGTGATCGTCGTCGTCGCACTTAGAGATTCATCGTTATTGTGCTTAATTCTAGAGTAGATTGACATCTTTATCTTTTGGGCATTATATCCACTAAACTAGAGTAGTACTCGGTTAGTTGGAGTAGACTAGATGTAATCAAACTCTTATTTTATGACTATGTACTTGATATTTTGATTACGAATGGGAATTTAACTTTATGACTTTGATCAGTGACTATCCTTTCTATGTTTGTTGTATTGTTAAATTCTGCATTCTATTTTAGCATAAGAAATATATAACGTGTATATTCGTGCTTGAACCTTAATTTCATTGTTGTCTTAACGCAGAGAAACAATGGTGAACACACGTAACGAAATGACCGACGCACAATTGGAAGCACTGATTACGCAACGAGTGGTTGCTGCACTGGCAAACGTTCAAGCTAACAACAACGTGAACGAAGCACCACCGAACAATGTTGACAATCGACCGCCTAAGCCGTGTACTTACAAGGACTTTAGGAGTTGTGACCCTTTGAATTTTAATGGTACTAAAGGATCTGTCGGATTAGCTCGTTGGGTTGAAAAGATGGAAGCTGTGTTCCGTGTCAGTGGATGTGCTGTTGAAAACCAAGTGACTTATTCTACTTGTACTTTAGCTGCTGGAGCGTTGACATGGTGGAACACCCATGTGTAGACGGCTGGAGCTGAGGAGGCGTATGGGATGAGTTGGGAGGAACTTAAGAAGTTGTTGACTAAGGAGTACTGTCCTTGTAATGAGATTCAGCAAATGGAAATTGAGCTGTGGAACCTGACTGTGAAGAACAATCACATTGGGACGTACACAAGGAGGTTCCAAGAATTGTGTTTGCTATGCCCTGGAATGGTTCCGGATGAAGTTGTTGACTAAGGAGTACTGTCCTCGTAATGAGATTCAGAAAATGGAAATTGAGCTGTGGAACCTGACTGTGAAGAACAATCACATTGGGACGTACACAAGGAGGTTCCAAGAATTGTGTTTGCTATGCCCTGGAATGGTTCCGGATGAAGAAAAGAAGGTTGAGCGCTTTGGTTTACCTGGTAGAGTTCAAGGGAATGTGACATCGTCTGGACCGACAAAAGTTAGTGATGCTATAAGGATGGCTCACAGTCTGATGGACCAAGTTGTTCGAGCAAATGCTGGGAATGCCGCGAACAACAAGAGAAAATGTGGGAATAACCAAAGGAACAACCATGGGAACTATCCTAATAAGAGGCAAGACACCGTGAAAGCGTACACTGCGAAGGAGTACTGTCCTCGTAATGAGATTCAAAAAATGGAAATTGAGCTATGGAACCTGACTGTGAAGAACAATCACATTGGGACGTACACAAGGAGGTTCCAAGAATTGTGTTTGCTATGCCCTGGAATGGTTCCGGATGAAGAAAAGAAAGTTGAGCGCTTTGGTTTACCTGGTAGAGTTCAAGGGAATGTGGCATCGTCTGGACCGACAAAAGTTAGTGATGCTATAAGGATGGCTCACAGTCTGATGGACCAAGTTGTTCGAGCAAATGCTGGGAATGCCGCGAACAACAAGAGAAAATGGGGGAATAACCAAAGGAACAACCATGGGAACTATCCTAATAAGAGGCAAGACACCGTGAAAGCGTACACTGCTAAGGAGTACTGTCCTCGTAATGAGATTCAGAAAATGGAAATTGAGCTGTGGAACCTGACTGTGAAGAACAATCACATTGGGACGTATACAAGGAGGTTCCAAGAATTGTGTTTGTTATGCCCTGGAATGGTTCCGGATGAAGAAAAGAAGGTTGAGCGCTTTGGTTTACCTGGTAGAGTTCAAGGGAATGTGACATCGTCTGGACCGACAAAAGTTAGTGATGCTATAAGGATGGCTCACAGTCTGATGGACCAAGTTGTTCGAGCAAATGCTGGGAATGCCGCGAACAACAAGAGAAAATGGGGGAATAACCAAAGGAACAACCATGGGAACTATCCTAATAAGAGGCAAGACACCGTGAAAGCGTACACTGCTGGTACTGGGGAAAAGGGAGTATACAATGGGACGTTACCTTTGTGCAATCGATGCAAGCGTCACCATAATGGACAATGCAATGTATAATGTCACAACTGCAAGAAAACTGGACACATTGCTAGAGATTGTAAGTCACCACCCAACACGAAAGCCAACGTCACTTGCTTTGAATGTCAGCAAAAGGGACACTACAGCAATGAGTGCCCAAAGAAAAAGAACAAGGACCAAGGAAAGATTGCTAAAGTTGGGGAAGCTCGTGGAAGGGTCTATGTGATAGGAGGAGGAGAAGCGCAACAAAACCCCGACGTCGTGACGGGTACGTTTCTTCTCAATGGTCGTTATGCTTATATTTTATTTGATACTGGAGCCGATAGGAGTTTTGTGTCGACTGCTTTTAGTGTTTTGCTTGATGTGACCCCTTCTCCCTTAGACACTAAGTACACTATTGAATTAGCTAATGGGAAGTTGATAGAGGCCGACACTATACTTCGTGGATGCACTTTAAATCTTCTAGGTCATCCTTTCGTAATAGACCTTATGCCTGTTGAGTTAGGGAGTTTTGACGTGATTGTCGGAATGGATTGGTTGTCGAGATATCGTGCTACGATTGTATGTGACGAGAAGATCGTTCGCTTACCATTTGGTGATGGAGTTTTGGAGGTACAAGGGGATACAAGTAACGGAAAAGGGAAGTCACGACTGAACATTATTTCGCGTGTCAAGGCTCAGAAGTTGTTATCGGAAGGTTGCCATGTATTTTTAGCATGTGTTACTGAAAAGCAGACGGAAGAAAAACGGTTGGAAGATGTACCTATCGTACGAGATTTTCCGGAAGTCTTTCCTGAAGATTTGCCTGGATTACCGCCGGCTAGACAAGTTGAATTCTAGATCGATTTAATACCGGGAGCTGCACCTGTTGCTCGAGCGCCTTACCGTTTAGCACCGTCGGAATTGAAAGAACTAGCGACGCAACTACAAGATAAAGGATTCATAAGACCGAGTTCTTCACCTTGGGGAGATCCAGTCTTATTTGTAAAGAAGAAGGATGGAAGTTTTCGGATGTGTATCGACTATCGTGAGTTGAACAAACTTACCATCAAGAACCGTTACCCCTTACCTAGGATCGATGATCTGTTTGATCAGTTGCAAGGATCGAGCGTATACTCGAAGATTGACCTTAGGTCTGGTTATCACTAATTGAGAGTCCGTGAGGAAGATGTTGCAAATACTGCTTTTAGGACTAGGTATGGACACTATGAGTTCCAAGTGATGTCGTTCGGTTTGACAAACGCACCTGCTGTGTTTATGGACCTCATGAACCGGGTGTGTAAACTGTATTTGGACAAGTTTGTCATTGTGTTCATCGATGACATACTGATTTACTCAAGGAATGAGAAGGAAAATGAGGAACATCTTAAGATATTATTGGAATTGCTTAAGAAGGAGGAATTGTACGCTAAGTTCTCGAAGTGTGATTTTTGGTTGCCAAGAGTACAATTTCTAGGTCACGTTATAGATAGCAAGGGGATTCATGTTGATCCTGCCAAGATTGAATCAATTAAGGAGTGGACTGCTCCTACGACACCGACTGAAATTCGCCAATTCTTAGGACTCGCCGGATATTACCGAAGTTTCATCGAGGGATTCTCGAAGATCGCGAAACCATTGACGAAGTTGACTCAAAAGAAGGTGAAATACGAATGGGGAGATAAGGAGGAATTAGCATTCCAAAAGTTGAAACAAATGTTGTGTAGTGCGCCTATTCTATCGTTACCAGAAGGATCACAAGACTTTGTGGTCTACTGTGATGCATCAGCAAAAGGATTGGGAGCTGTGTTGATGCAGAGGAAGAAAGTTATCGCCTACGCGTCACGGCAATTGAAAACGCATGAGAAAAACTACACTACGCACGACTTGGAGCTAGGAGCGGTAGTATTTGCCTTGAAATTGTGGAGACACTACTTGTATGGAACCAAGTGTGTCGTCTATACCGATCACAAGAGTTTACAACATATTCTTGATCAGAAGGAACTGAACATGAGAAAACGTCGATGGATCGAGTTGCTCAGCGATTATGACTGTGAAATCCGCTACCACCCTGGGAAGGCCAATGTAGTGGCGGATGCGCTAAGTAGAAAGGAACAACTGATGACACGTAGAGTTAGATCGTTAGCTATGGTTATCAATCCGAACTTACCTGTGCAAATTCGTGAAGCACAAACCGAAGCCCTTAAGCCTGAACATGTCGAGGCTGAGAAATTAGGAGGAATGGTTACTAAGAAATTGGAGACTAGCACTAATGGAACGCTATGTCTGAATGGTAGAAGTTGGTTACCACGGTTTGGAGGACTAAGGGACGTGATTATGCACGAGTCGCATAAATCTAAGTTTTCGATTCACCCAGGATCTGACAAAATGTATCAGGATATGAAGAAGTTGTATTGGTGGCCGAATATGAAAGCTGAAATCGCTACTTATGTAGGGAAGTGTCTGACTTGTGCTAGAGTGAAAACAGAACACCAAAAACCATCTGGATTGTTGGTTCAACCTATAATTCCTATGTGGAAGTGGGAAAACATAACCATGGATTTCATAACTAAGCTACCCAAAATAACCAACGGATACGACACAATTTGGGTAATTGTGGATCGACCTACGAAATCTGCACACTTTTTGGCTATGAAGGAAGATGATTCAATGGATAAGCTTACGAGACTTTATCTGAAGGAAGTAGTCGCAAAACATGGGATACCGATCTCGATAATTTCTGATAGAGATAGTAGATATACTTCGGAATTCTGGAAATCACTTCAGAAACCGTTGGGTACGCAATTGGACATGAGTACTGCTTATCACCCGCAGACTGACGGACAGAGTGAGAGAACTATTCAAACGCTGGAGGACATGTTGCGTGCTTGTGTGCTTGACTTTGGGAAGCAATGGGACAGACATTTGCCTCTAGTGGAATTCTCTTACAACAATAGTTATCATACCAGCATTAAGGCTGCACCGTTTGAAGCGTTGTATGGTCGTAAATGTCGCTCGCCTGTGTGTTGGAGTGAGGTTGGGGATAGTCAACTCACTGGCCCTGAACTCATCCGTGAAACGACTGAGAAGATTGTTCAAATCAAGAGCCGAATTCAAGCGGCCCGTGATCGTCAGAAGAGTTACGCCGACGTTCGACGTAAGCCTCTCGAATTTCAAGTGGGAGACAAAGTGATGCTAAAAGTATCGCCTTGGAAAGGTGTGGTACGTTTTGGCAAGCGAGGAAAGCTGAACCCCCGTTATATTGGACCTTTTTTAAAATTCTGGCAAAGGTTGGAACTGTAGCCTATCGTCTCGAATTACCGCAAGCGTTGAGCCGCGTGCACATCACTTTTCATGTGTCAAACTTGAAGAAGTGCCTATCTGATGAGACACTCGTTATACCATTGGAGGAACTCCGAATTGACGACAAGATGCAATTTGTCGAAGAACCTGTTGAAATCATGGACCGTGAGGTCAAACGATTGAAACAGAGTCGTATTCCTATCATCAAGGTGAGGTGGAATTCTAAACGTGGACCTGAATTCACTTGGGAGCGTGAGGATCAAATTCGCAAGAAATATCCGCAACTCTTTGACAATTCTAGAAACCGTGACACTCCTAAGCTTTGAGGACAAAGTTTCTCTATCAAGGGGATGATGTAACACCTGGTAATTTTCCCTACTTTGTAAAATGACTATTTTACCCTTTGACTTTTTATTTAGTCAACTATGTGATTTAACTGTGTTGGAACCGGGAGGTTATCCCGCGTTTTCTGAAAAACTGTTTGCTGACGAGTAATGACCTGACACTGTGCTCAGTCATTATTCTGAACATTTCTGTGAACCTGACCAAAGTGCTGAGACGGTCAATGAATTGACGATAATCCATGAGATTATTCGTTATCTGTGAATTTTGTGCTTAACTGTTTAGTTTTTAACACCGTGATCGTATTTTCATGAGCAGCGTATTTAAATATTTCTGTATATGTTTATATATGCCTGTATTTTAGTATTTTTGCTATTTATAGTAATAAATCGTATTTACTGTGAATATTTAATTAACGTATCGCGTTTTCGTATTTTACGTCGTTTTTACGTTTAACCGTCGTTAGCGTGCATAAAATACTTTAGACTTACTTCTTTTGGCCGTTCTTGCTGTCTTAAGTCGTCCTCTTTTCTTTATAAGCTGTTAATTGATTTCGTGCCAGTGCTGCACCAAAACAAGTGATCCCCCAAGAAAGATAAGAGCTAAGATTCAGGAAAGGAAGCTTTATGGGAGAAAGGAGAAAAAGTATGTATTTATCTGTCCATTCCTACCAATTATAAAATATCAGTTTTCGTCGAAAAATCGTAAATTTAATATATTTCGTCAAATTTTTAAGTTTTACGTAATTTTAAACTTAACTATATACTTTTTGATATTTACCTAAAACTAACTAACCGTTTTACCTTAAACCTTTTAACTAGTTACCATAGTAAAAATTTTGAATAATTTACCCCCATATGGGACCCCCATAACCGGCCAAAACCAACACCATGTGCATGATGCACCAACATTTCACTCTTTACCATATTAAGCTTAAGCTTACACCCCTTACACTTTTTAACTTATTAACCAAACTTCACCTCAAATAATTCACATTATTCACTCTCCATTTCACTTCAAAAAAAATAAACACATACCTCTCTTTCTCTCCCAAAACACACGGCACACATACACATACATTTTCCACCATTGTTGATTTCTTAAAGCTTCATTTTAACAAGAATTAACACAAAATAAATACACCCTAGAGTTTGTACAAGCATAAAGAAGAATGGTTATTCTCGGTTTGTTGATTTGAGTAGTTTTTGGGTTGAAGTTGTAGAAGTAGAGTTCTTGTTGATTATTAGTGGGTTAGAGCGTGGATCGGGTCGTTGTGATTATGTAGAGTCGTTACTCAAGGTTACTTCTTAAACCTTTTTTTATCTTTTCATTTTTTTCATGCATAATCTATGTAGATCTATGCATGCATGTTACTCATCAACTATTTTCTTGAAAGTAAAAAGATAAAAATTATTTTGGTCATGATAAATCTTTAGATCTATGAAAATAATGAGTGGATCTATTAAATCCATGCATGAAAATGTTTAAATTGAAGGACTTGTAAAATATATAAATGTATATTTTTAGATTTGTGAACTTGAAGTTAAATCTTTGATTTTATTGGTGTTTATGAATAATTGGAGGAAACTAGTAGTGTTACTACTAGTGGTTACGCTTGAAAATGGTCGAAAACGAGTTTTTACGAAAAACATACAATCTGTCCGATTTTTATAAGAGGCGTAGAGGGTCGTAAAAATTGTTTTGACACTAGTTTACTACGATATTATGAAAATATAAGTTAATACCTTCGTTTCGATATATTATGGGCTAAAAACGGAGCTAAAATGAGTAATATATTGTCGTTTAAATTTCGTTGTCGGAAAACTTAATTGTTGTGAAAAACACTATAAGGTGTTTGCTGTCTAGATTTTTAAAGTGGTCGAAACGACGTTTTCGAGTCAAACGGAGTTGTTTTAAGTGTCGAAATGGTTACTAAAAGTTGTGTATAAATGTTGGACTTGTTTTGTAAAAGCGTATTAGCGCGAAATGTGAATACTTGGTGTACCGTTAAAAGTTTGAACGTTGGAAGTGGAAATTGATACTATTGCGGAAAATGACTTGTTGAAATACTGGGAATTGAGAAAGTGTTGAAAATAGGGGTTTTAGGACGAGAATTGAGTACTTACTAAAAATGGCAAATTTTTATGTGACGCCGAAAGGCTGCCGAATTTTCGTTAGAAATCATGTTGGAAAATTTATTAAGATAAATTTTGGTAAATTAAAATTTACGCAGAAAGGCTGTCGAAATTTCGTCGAGTAAAAAATAAATAGTTTTGCTTAAGTATATATATACTATAATGTTATAACGATATGATATTTACAAGTCACGATTTTAACAACAAAATATATACATGATTGATGAGTAACGTACATGACGAACTATTGTGACTTATTTGCTAGCGCCTAAACTATAGTATTATATCTAGGTTGTTGCTAGAGTTGCTCGCTACTATTTGATCATACTTGTGCGGTTTGAATCGTTGCTTGAGGTGAATTTATAGATCCCTATTAAACTGTTTTGTATGTTTAATGTTTTGGGATGTGATAAATGCTTTGATGCTTGCTTCTGGACGCAAGTAAAACTTGATTTCTGTGAACGCTTTGTGAACAGTATTTATGAGATAGCTTAAGTTGCTTTAGCCATAGTCCCCACTATCGTGAATCGTTAGTTACTCTGCTGGAGTAAGCTCTTATATTACGGATAGATCTATTGAGGGTTGACAACCTCCACTCGGGCATTCTGACGTCAGACGAGTGTGTACCATTTGTATGAACGGAGTCATCTTGGCTAGGTACTCCATTGGGGCAAAATTTATGTATGCAATCTATTGTATGCACTGGATCATTAGTTTCGATGTCACGAGCTTAGCTATCATAAATATTGTGAACACCAATTTATCCTACACTTGGCACTATACCTCCTATAGTTGCATGTGTACATGAAATGAAATCCGAAATTGAACTACTATGAATTATTACTTGAAACCTATATTCTCACCAACTTTATGTTGACCCAATTTAGCATTTATCTCAGGTAATTGATGACGAGTTGTATCTCCTGTGTGAAGTACTTGGAGTCCGCATGCATTTCTTGGCTATCTGCGGACATATATTTACTTATGCTTTTGAACTATTATCTCGTTGATGTTTAAAACTTTTACATTCCGCTGCACTATCTTTTGAAATTGAGACCTTTTGTATTGTGATGCTTTTACTTTAAATTCAACGAGGTATTTTTATAAAACGTCTCATTTAGAGTCGTTCTCTTGTACCTTGAACTATGATACAATGACGTAACAGCCCCGAGCTTCACCGCTTCCGCATATCACATTTTGGGGTGTTACGACGGGAATGAAGTTGTGCACTGCTATGTTGTTCAAACTCTTTGATTTATTTTATCGTTCCATTTTTAAAACAAACTAATATGTTGTTTTAACTTATCTTTTGGTAACGATTACTTGGGACTACGCTACTCTGATAAATGTTTTAGGAACGATAAATTTGAAATGTCTCTTTTTGTGTCGTTCTTTATAAATTATGTGTTATCGTATCATTGTTTAGCACCCAAAGATGTATTCCGCTACGTAGAAATTTGGGTGTGTTAAAAATAAGCTCCAATGGAGAATCCTTTGGATACCATAATCCCAAGGTGGGATAGCACCTAAGGTATCTAAAAATCCTCTTGAAAGAATGAAGATGACACTCTTTGGGAGTCACTTGGTGGCGTGCACATGCACACACAACAAACATAATGACAGGTCTAGAAGCTGTAAGATACATCAATGAGCCAATCATTGACCTATAATGCCTGACATCCACCTCTTTTCCATCTCCAACCTTTCCCCAAGTGTGTTCCCTATCCATGGGTGTGCTAGCCCGTTTTTCATGTGGAGAAAAGCCAAACTTCTTCAAGATCTTTGCTACATATTTGTCTTGAGAGATGAAGATACCATCTTCTTTCTACTGAACTTGTAAACCTAGAAAGAAGTTCATCTCTCCCATTGCACTCATCTTTAATTTGTCTGTCATGAGTTTGGAAAAGTCTTCACTCATCTTTGGACTTGAAGAGCCAAAGATGATATCATCCACATAGACCTGGACAAGTAAAAAGTCCTTATCAGTCTTCTTGGTAAACAAAGTCTGATCTATGGTGCCCATCTTGAATCCATTTTCCACTAGATAGGTGGATAATGTACCATACCATGCTCTTGGGGCTTGATGAAGTCCATACATTACTTTCTTCACTCTATACACCATGTCTGGATGTTAAGAATCTTCAAAACAGGAGGCTGCATTACATAAACCTCCTCTGCAATTGTGCCATAAAGAAAAGCACTCTTCACATCCATTTGATAAACTGTGAAGCTCATGCAAGAAGCATAGGCTAGGAAAATCCTTATTGCTTCAATCCTTGCAACAGGTGCTAAAACCTCTTCATAGTCTATCCGTTCCTCTTGTGTATAGCCTTGAGCAACTAAACATGCCTTGTTTCTGACCACAATTCCTCTTTCATCCTTTTTGTTTCTAAGAACCTATTTTGTCCCTATAGGTCTGACATATGTGGGACAGTCGACTAACTCCCTAATAAGTGTGAAAACACTTATCCTTTTACCACTTAATTATAATAATAACCAAGCTAAAACGTGTATTTTATGTCGTAAATGTCGGAATTATGCGTGGTTTGTGTTTTTGTTGTGATTTAGGACCAAAATGTGAAAAAGGATGAAAACACGGTCTTTCACGGGCTTTTATCGAAGAAAAAGACAAAAGACGAAGTTAAAAGATCAAGAGTGCAAAAAGAACGGAAGTCCAAGGCATATTTTGAAGATTTATCGAAGAAAAAGTCTAAAGATGAAAGTTTAATTAAAGTCGAAGAACTCAAGTCTAAGAAATGAAGAAATTATAAGACAAGTTCAATTTATCCATCGAGAAATCCCGAGACGAAGTCGAGAAAGTCAAAGAATTTATATGACGGAAAGACGAGAAAGAAAGAAAGAAAGAAGGAAGCTTCCAACCAACCATACACTCCACTCCCATAAATACCCTCCTAATGACACATTAGGAGGTGTTAGCTAATTTGACAAATTAGTTCTCCATATTTATTTTTCATGCACTTTCATATTGTCATTTAAATTCTTGTCTTTAATTTCATGTAAGTTTTAATCTTGTCTTTGATCTTTATTTTTAAAATTCCAAGCTTTTCATAATCATTTCATTCTTCCTTTCTTGCTTTTAAATATCTTGTTTTGTTTGATTAATCTTGAAGTTTTGTTTAAATCTAGATGTTTATTTGATAAAAGTTCTTATTTTTCATTTGTTTTATCATTTGCATGTAATTTACGTTCTTTCCTTATTGTGTTTTTAGCTTATTTCATGTCTAGCTTATTTTCTTTTAAGTGTTTTCAAAAGTTTAATCTTTTTAAAGTTATTTTATAAATCTTGTTTATTTAGTGTTTTAAAAGTTTTTAAATTTGTGCTTATTTAGTTCTTCTTATTATTGTTTTAATTAAGTTTTTTGGTAATTGCTTATTGTTAATGTGCTTATTCGGTTTTTGCTTATTTGCTTTTTTGTGTACCGTCGTTATATTCTAAGGGTTTACTTGTTCCGATATAGTTTCGTGATCGCATCAACCCTGGGGTTTCTACTTGCGATCCAAACTACGATAAACTCATTAAGATCACTGAGTAAGATCACTGAGTAAGATCACTGAGTAAGATCACTGAGTAAGATTACTGAGTAAGATCACTCATTAAGATCACTGAGTAAGATCACTGAGTAAGATCACTAAGTAAGATCACTGAGTAAGATCACTGAGTAAGATCACTGAGTAAGATCACAGAGTAAGATCACTGAGTAAGATCACTGAGTAAGATCACTGAGTAAGATCACTGAGTGCGATCACTGAGTGCGATCACTGAGTGCGATCACTGAGTGCGATCACTGAGTGCGATCACTGAGTGCGATCACTGGGTGCTATCACTGAGTGCAATCACTGAGTGAGATCACTGAGTGCGATCAGTGAGTGCGATCACTGAGTGCGATCACTGAGTACGATCCATTCACAAGTTTTGGTTTTATTTCCTGTTTTAATTTTAAGTTTTCAAATTAATCTTTTCCCGTCATTTTTACTTAGTGTTATTTTAAAATTGTTTTGTCTTTGTTTTATTTTTAAGTTTGAAAATTTTACTTTTTGTCGAGTTTTAAGTTTTCGTCATTTATTTTTAAAAGATTTAAATTTCAGTCATTTACTTAATTTCTTTTAAAGTCTTCTTTTTAGTTTCATCTTTTCAAGCTTTTATATTTATTCCATTTAAGTCTTGAATTTAAGTTGTTTTAAATTTGTCATTTACGTTAAAGCTTTTATTTTTATCTTTAATTAGTAATAAACAACGACACCCCTTTTATTTTGTTCACCAAAGAAGACTGAGTTACACTTCAAACTGTAATCAATTCGCTTAGATGAAACGCCGAGAACAACGAACTTTTAACGAGTAAAAATCTAGTTATTAAAATGGCGCCGCTGCCAGCTCTTTTCGTAAAGATTAACGGTTTTTTGTGAGAGACGCGTTGGATTTTGGGATCCGTTCTTTTGGGAACGTTATTTTCAAGCATAAAATTTTTCACAAAATCCTAAAAAATATAAAACTTTCAAAAATCCAAAAAAAAAAGATAAGAAAACCAAAAATATTTTATTTCATTTTTAGTGTATGCGTACTCGATCTTCGTCTTATTCTGAGCCCGAGACTCTTGATGACCTAGATATGGCCGATGTGCACAACATAATAATCCACCTCACCCCTATTTGAATAATAACAACCATGTCCCTCAACCCGACCTTCGCACAATGGATGAGCTTTGTCAACCAACAATGAATGGACGTGGAGGACCAATTGCGCCGATGCAAATCACGGCTCCTGAATTTTCGTTGAAGCGTTACATGATCCAACAAGTTGAAAATACTTGTCCATTTCGCGAATTACCGGGTGATGATGCCAACAAATACCTCGACAAATTCATTACCGTCATTCAAAGCATGAAATTGCCCGGTGTTACCATGGATTTTCTTCGCCTTCATCTATTTCCACACACTTTATCCCACCATGCCAAAAAATGGTTTGATCGTCTTCCAAAGAATTCAATTCATACTTTGGATGAAATGACTCAGCGATTTTTGTCGCGCTACTTTCCACCATCCATGGTAATGAGCCTTCAGAATTAAATCAGTGGTTTTACTCAAGAACCTGATGAATCACTTTTTGATACATGGGACCGTTATAATGTTTTTATCGGTCGATGTCCTAATCATAATATGCTCCCCGTCACTTTGATTGATACTTTCTACAACGGTTTAACTTTTCGTGATCGTGATACGATTAATGCAGCCGCCGGTGGTACATTTATGAAAAGAAGACCCGAGGAGTGTAGAGAGCTTATAGAGAACATGACCACTCATCACAAAAATTGGGATTCATCCGTATCTTCAAGAAATAATACGAGAGTCAATGTTTCTTCTACTTCTTCCAGCCCCGAGATGACCGAACTTAGCCGCATGATGGCCGAAATGAACAAAAATATCCAACTCATGGCTACGAATCAACTACAACAAGTTAAAGTTGTAGCACTTTCTTGTGAGATCTACGGCGGTCCTCATTCATACACTGATTGTCCTTCTACTCATGACAATCCAAAAAACGTGTATGCGGCTAACGGTAACTATTACACGGAAGGCTATCAAGCCCGACCGTAAGGTGATCGTAACTTGCTAAGTTATCGTTCCAACAACTTTCTTTCACCCGGTTTTTCTCCTCAAAACCACAACCCAAACAACTTTAATAGAAGCAATCCAAACCCAGCTCGAGCTTCTAATCCATATCACCCACCCGCTCACCAAGTTCCACCCCTCGCTCAATCCACGACATTTAATCAAGATGTTGAAACTTTCATGAGGACCCAAGGAGAGGTGGTTAAAAACCTTCAAAGACAAATTATTAACTTGAAAGGAGATATCACTAAACAAGGGAATGATATTCGAACCAGGCTTAGACATGATATGCAAACCTATTTAAGCAATCAAACGAATGATTTGAGGAATATGATGGCTAGTTTCTTTCAAAGTAATCAACCCTCTACTTCGGGCTCTCTTCCTTCCAATACTGTTACCAACCTTAGAGCGAATGTGAGTTCTATTACTACACGCAACGGAGAAACTCTAGTAGGACCATCTACCCCTCCCCCAGTTACTCCATCTACACCCCCTCCACCCCCATTTATTCCTCCTACTTCCACGCCTAGTACTAGTTCTACATTACCGTCTCCACCTCTTACAAAAGAAGTATCAAAGAAGAACCCTTCACCAACCCCACCTTCCACCTCTAAACCTTCAACATCTCAACCTTCACCTTCTACACCTACACCACCTAAACCCAATATCCCTTATCCTTCTCGCTTAGACAAGTGCAAAGTTCTCACTAAAGATGATGCTCAAGTTACTTCCTTTTTGAAGATGATTACACAAATGAACTTCAACATTAAACTCGTTGAAGCACTTGTCCAAATGTCGAAATTTGTGAAAGCATTCAAGGAATTGCTTAGTAGAAGGAGAAGATGGTCGAGTTTGTTAATACTCGATTAAATGAGAATTGTTTTGCAGTCCTTCTTAAAGAACTTCCGGAGAAACTTGGAGATCCCGGTCATTTTGTGCTACCATGTACTTTTAACCAAACCGAAGAATTTACTGCCTTAGCAGATCTCGGGGCAAGTATAAATTTGATGCCATTAAGTGTTTGGAAAAAGTTATCATTACCCGATCTTACACTAACAAAGATGACTCTTGAGCTAGCAAATTGAACTCTCGCCTACCCCGTTTGTATTGCCGAAGATGTTTTCGTTAAAGTTGGTACCTTCACTTTTTCGGTCGACTTTGTTGTTGTTGATTATGAAATGGACCCTCGTATTCCGTTAATACTTGGACGGCCATTCTTGAGAACCGGAAAAACTTTAGTCGATGTTACCGAAGGTGAACTCATTCTAAGAGTCAGGAATGATGCACAAGTGTTTAAAATGGGGAAGATTACAAACAAATTCAATGGAAGAGAATCGATGAATATGATTGATGTGCTTCAAGACGAGCTTGATACAACTCCTTTAGAAAGTACAAAGCTTGATGATTTTGTCGTCTACAACAAACCTCTTTTCGAGCCTATCTATGATAATCCACTTTTTCAAGAAAATGTGGAAGATTCTGAAGATCCTCTCTCCAATTTGGATACCCCACCAATATATGATGCTCCACCAATCTATGATGATGATTCTAGTTCAGATGTGGATGATGGATGATTTTTCTTCAGAGTATAAAGACATGCCAACTTATGATGATTTTGATGATGTTGATACTCTTTTGAGTGATTCTTCAAATGATGACCTTGCTCCTACTTTTGATGAAGATCCTCCGCCAACAATGCTTGATCCTACTTTGGATGATTACTCATTTGAGGAAGATATTGCTACTTTTATCAATACATACTTCCCCAATGAGAATGATTCTCCTCATTTGGACTTTGATTTTTGTCTTTAATCTCCTTCGAATATTAAGAAACCCGTTGCAAAGGAGAAGAAACCGGAAGACACCGACATCCGCAATACTTATGTTTTGACACATCTCTATCCACCTTCTGAGGATGAGATTGTGCGATTTACGAGCGGATCTTCTTCAAATTCTACTAAGCTTGATTCTTATTTTACCCTAAAGGAAAAGGTGTCCGATCCGGGTATCATGATTTTTAAGCCATCTCAATATCCATCTGATGAAATAAAAGGAAAGATTTTTGGAAACAATGGAGATATGCTTGCACTTCATCATACTTTCTACCACCGTGTGCAACAACTGCTTAAGGGAACCTTGCCTACTCTTCTTTGGCTTGCCTTGTTCACCTTAAGCTTGTGCTATTAGATGGACGAGAACCATGTATTTGACCCCGGTGGATGTTCTTCAAGGTTTTTACCATGCTAATCAAGGTTGAGTCAGGCTCACGACTCGGTGAACAAAAACAAGCACTTCTCGGGAGGAAACCCGAGTATCTATCCTTTTTTATTCGTTTTTATAATAAGTGTAGGGGGAGACCCTAGTATGTGTTTGTTGTTTTCTTTCTTATCATGTGTAGGGATTCGAGCTTTCAAAGATCCACTTTTGATGAATTTTGATGAACCGTGATCCCGTGTACCCGTCTTCCCGGTTCTATCCTAAACTCTTTTGATTCATCATTTTATCATTTATGTTAAAATAGGAATCACTTTAGTTGTCTCTTCCTTAGCAAGATTTAAACAAAGTGCACAATGTCCTAAGTGTAGGGGAGTTTTCTCCCACATGCTTAAACATTGAGGACAATGTTTATATTAAGTGTAGGGGGGACTTCTATCGAAGTTAAGTGAGCTTTTCCATCTATATGTCCTCATTTTAACCGGAAAATTGATTTTTCGACAGTTTTCAAAAATTTTGATCTATTTTGGCCTATTAGTATTTTCCTTTGTTATCGTTATTTTCTTTCATTAGAATAAATTTTAATAAATGGTTTTAATAAGTTTAGATGTCTTTGATATCTTAGGCCCGTCATGAATCTTTTGACTCAACCCGAGTTTACTTATCTAAGTTTACTCTAGCTAGTATCCTTAACGTGTTTAAATCAAGTTTTTCTAGGCTTTTATATAGGGAACTTTAAAAACGCGAAAGTCTTAACTTTTACGGGTTAAGAACAAGAACTTTTCGCAAGTTCCTATAATTGATCCTAGAAAGTCGTTTATCAAGGGAACTTAAAAATGCAAATTATAAACTTAAAAAAGTCTAAGAAGATGCAAGATCCTATAGATGACTTGAAAACACAAAACTTAGATTTAATAGGCTAAGCATCCACGAGTCTCATTCCTTGAGATTTTAAATTGTGGAGAACAAGAGGTGATAGAGTCAATTATAAGTTTGGTATTCTTTCATGAACTTATGTGAGTTAATTATGAGCCTTTTCTCCCATCGCTTGTTAATAAATTGAATTGCAATAAGTAAGGTTATAAGATTTGAAAAGTTACTTAGCTTCTAGCACAAGATCGTTTAAAAGTTGCTCGGTATTAATTAGAGTTCATAGCCAAGGCATAACATATTGAAGCGGGATGCGAAGATTGGCGAGTCCGAAAAGGCCCTAACAAGGCATGAGGGCTATATTTTGTTGCTAAAGATCCAAAGTGATGTGAAGAATCATTTATCAAAAATCAATATGAAGGATCAAGACACACGAAGAAAAGCAAATACTCCCCTACAGATCATGGAGAAGTCTATCCGAAAAGACCATAGCAAGGTATGAGGATTAATACAAGGTTTTTGCCAAGTATGAAAATTAAGTTCTTTGAATGTAAGTCTATTCGAATTGATTACAGGTTAAACGTGCGACCCGGTCGTCTTTTGGTTGAAAAAATAATAGATTGGTCGTTGTTGTAAAGTAAAATGCAAGACTTTACAGTAAATGACGGGTAATTAAAACTAAAACTAATTAAAACGTAAATGACAAAAATTAAAGCTCGACGAAAAGTAAATTTGACAATGTAATAAAAATGCAAACTTGAAATTTAAAACAAAGAAAAACAATTAAAATAACACTTAAAGAAAAATGGCGGTAAAAATAAATGCTTGAAAATAAAACAGAGGATAAACAAAACCTGAGTCGGAATCCAAAATACTGTCGCTATCCGGAATACCCAACAAGTTGCTTATCCGGAATATATAAACCTTACCCTTATCCGTAATCCTAAAACTTATCCAGAATACACCAAATGAAACTATCCGGAATAAGAGAAATCTCCACTATCCGGAATAACCTGTTATCCGGAATCACACTCGAACCACTATCCGGAATCTTGATATAACCTGTTATCCGGAATCCAGTTTTGAGGTCTATCAGGAATATCCTTTTCTGCTCTTTATCCGGAATTGGTTCTACCCACAATCTGGAATAAGCCAAGTGCTTATCCGGAATTTAGAAAACTCCCTATCTGGAATTTTCTGTTATCCGGAATAACTAATACTGGGGCTAATCCGGAATGTTGTAGTTCTTTTCTATATCCGGAATATGGAGATCGAACACTTATCCGGAATCTCAACAAGTCACCAATCCGGAATATCACTTACCTTGCATATCCGGAATGTGTGATATTACTAGCTATTCAAGATAATGAAATAGAGTATACTGTACGGAATGTTAGGGTTTTGGAATAACCCGGATAAGAAATAATGCAAATAAGCTAAAAACTAATAATAAGCTAAAACTAATAAGCACGTAACTAAAACTATAACCAAATTCAATTTAAGGAAAAGCTAATAAGCCAAAATTTAAAAGCTTTTAAAAACACTAAATAATAAAAATATTTAAAATCAAATTTTTATAAAATAACTTTTAAAAACACTCAACTAAATTTAAGAAAAACACAATAAGCTATAAAATCAATAAGCTAACACAATCATAAACATAAAAACATAACAAATAATCAAATAAGCATGACAATAAGCACCTAAACATAAAGATAAAATCAAAACAAGAAAGGTAGAATGAGAGATTAATAATAAAAACTTGATTAAAATTAAGATTCAACAATTAAAAGTAAAAGCAAGAATTAAAGAGCTTACGAATTAAAGGTGCAAGTCAAGGTAACTAAAAGAAAATGAAGTAAATGACATGAAATTAAAATTGGAAGAACTATTTTGTCAAGATAGTCAACACCTCCTAATGTGTCATTAAGAGGGTATTTATAGGTGATTAGGGAGGTTAGCATGTGTTGCTCCTTTCTTTCTTCTCTCGTCTTCGTCTTCTAAATTCTTCGACTTTTTCGACTTTGTCTCGGGATTAATTGAACTCGTCTTGTAATTTCTTCATTAGATAGACTTGAGTTCTTCGGCTTTATTAAACTTCCGTCTTTAGACTTTTTCTTAGATAAATCTTCAGAATAGGCCTTGGACTTCCGTTGTTTTTGCACTCTTGATCTTTCGACTTCGTCTTTTGTCTTTTTCTTCGATAAAAGCTCGTGAAAGCCCGTGTTTTCTTTCCTTTTCACATTTTAGTCCTAAATCACAACAAAAACACAAACCACACATAATTTCGACATTTACGACATAAAATACACGTTTTGGCTTGGTTATTATTATATAAGTGGTAAAAGGATAAGTGTTTTCACACTTATTAAATCCCCTACACTTGACCATTGCAATGTCTCATGTAATGCATTACTTACAAAGCAAGTTTTACATTTTTCATCATAATCAATCCATCTTGGCCTTTATTAATGAGAAAGAAAATTACAAAATATTAAAAGGAAGAAAACAAGTAAAGAAATCAAAGACTTACCTTAGGGTTTTGGAATGTCATGAATGTTTATCACCCTCAAGTTTCACGTTCCCATACCAAGCTTAAAAACGAGATCATTGTTATTATAAGTTAGCAAGCTAACACAAGCTCATGTGGCCTAATTATTCACTTAGACTCCCTTATTTCTGGGTGTATCTCTTATATTTTATTGTTGTCTTGAATGATCACGAGGATGCATTGTTGACTTATTTCGATAGTTTATTAGGCCGAAAATAAAGTAGGATGATTTAATCAATAGTTAGCTAAAGGACAAAATCTTTTAGAACTGCTTCTCGGGACCTCATAAAGTTCATATCTTGGCATAAATCGCTTCACGATTTGAGACCTTTATCGGACCGATATTTGGCATTGACTTCATACTTCAAATCTTGAGAGACGTTCATGAAATAATGGTCTTCTCTTCATAATAGGAATTTCTTCACTTGAACTTTTTGAGAGATTCTTCATATTTTGACCACGACCTTCTTCATTTTTATCCAATCTTTATTTGGGATTTTGATATACAACGATCCGCCTCCTTTTAGGATTGGTTATATTTATCCTCATACCTTGCTAGGGTCTTTTCGGATAGACTTCTCCATGATCTTTTGGGGAGTATTTGCTTTTCATCGTGTGTCTCGATCCTTCATATTGATTTTTGATAAATGATTCTTCACATCACTTTGGATCTTTAGCAACAAAATGTAGCCCTCATGCCTTGTTAGGGCCTTTTCGGACTCGCCAATCTTCGATCCCGCTTCAATAAGTTATGCCTTGGCTATGAACTCTAATTAATACCGAGAAACTTTTAAACGATCTTGGGCTAGAAGCTAAGTAACTTTTCAAATCGTACGACATTATTTATTGCAATTATATTTATTAACAAGCGATGGGAGAAAAAGCTCATAATTAACTCACATAAATTCATGAAAGAATACCAAACTTATAATTGACTCTATCATCTCTCGTTCTCTACAATTTAAAATCTCAAGGAATGAGACTCGTGGATGCTTAGCCAATTAAATCAAAGTTTTGGGAATTCAAGTCATCTATAGGATCTTGCAACTTCTTAGACTTTTTCAAGTTTAGAATTCGCATTTTAAAGTTCCTTTGATAAACAACTTTCTAGGATCAATTATAGGAACTTGCGAAAAGTTCTTGTTCTTAACCCGTAAGAGTTAAGACTTTCGCGTTTTAAAGTTCCCTATATAAAAGCCTAGTAAAACATGACTTAAACACGTTAAGTGTTGGAAATACGTTTTTACGTATTTAGAAAGGATCGGTCACTCCAATGATATTGGGCTCGTGATCCAATATAGCCCATCAAAGCCCACATGTAGGGTGGCTATATAAACCCCCATCCTAGCATGTTAGGAGGGGTTGAACACTTATCATTTACAACATTTCATCTTTCTTCTTATTCTCTCCTTTCTCTCTCTACCTTTCTCTCTCTAGTTCTTCCCATTTACATTCATCAATAGATAATCCATAACATGCTTAATCCTTAGAAAATACGATCCTACAATTGGTATCAGAGCCTCGGTTCAATCCTTGGATCGTGTTTATTGTTTTCGTTTTGGTGGTCTAATTTTTTTTTGTGTCTCGTTCTATTATCTTTTGTTCTGTTGTGTTACTTTTTGTCACGGTGGTTTAATGTTTTCATTCATTTGTCTCATGGTATCATCACTTTACCATTTTGGTCATATTAGATCCGTCCCACACATAAATTTTTTCTTTTCAGATCTGTCTTGTTATCTCAATGTCTCTTTTATTACTTGCCTCAAAATCGTTATAGAAAGTCATGGTACAGTCAAACTAGCCAATTTTTTTATATCCATTCTTATCATGGTCAAATGTTGTTCCATTCATCCTGGTCAAATGGTTTTCCCATGGTCATATTAGATCTGTCCCGGTTACAATTCATGGTTTATGTTGTCTTCATTTTTTTTATCAAGAGCTTGGTTGATTCTTTGGATTTAGGCGTTTTTTATCTATTGATTTGGTGGTAAAGTTTCCTTCTTTCATTTTTTTCTTTCTTTCGTCTATTTTTTTAAGCTTACGTTCTTCTACTTTTCTCCATTTTCAAAATTTCTATCCATTTTTAACACTAATTCTTATCAAATCTTTATCTATTTTTATCTATTTTTTCTAAAAAGTTTCTGTTTTGTCTATTATTGAATTTTGGCAAGTTTCTATTTTGTCCTTTCTATACAATTTTTTTTTTAGTTTTATCACCTTTTTTTCAATTGTACTTGTCTGTGTATCTGTCTGAAAAGGGTATAACATTCCGATGCATATTTTTTTCATATTTCGATAGAAAGTCGCCATATTCCGATCGTAACGTCACCAGGTTTGTACATCGATCGCAATAACCCTCGGGTTCTACTTTGCGATCACTTTTTCAGATACCCTTATTCCGACGTGTATTCCGATCGTACTTTGCGATCGTGATTGCGACGGGTTTAAGGTAAAGTGAGTCGAAACTCTGCCGAAACTTTCATAGAGCCATTCCGATGGAAGTGTTTTGATATTGCGATGAAGATGATATTGCGATGGGTTGTATGTCAGGTATTGCGATGGAATGTGTAGTGGATACTGCGATGAGAAGTATTTCAGATATTGCGATGAACGTTTTATTAATATTGCGATGACTGTTTCTTTTTAAATATTGCGACACAAACACTTAGACTCAGACAAAACTTGGACCTAAAACATTCTTGACCAAAAACAAACAACACCATCGTCTCACATTTTTTGACCCACGAAAACCAAGACTCCAATTTAATCCTCGATTCACACCCATTCTCTCGACACAAACATCTAAACAACACAACACTCTCGACTCGTCACACACCCTCAACTGACTCGTCTAAACTGACTCGAACACACCCTCGCACATACCCTCGAACCTCATCTCACAATCCAAACCCGACTCTATCGCCTCATATCATTTTTCAACACCATCTCCTACAACATCAAGACTAAAAAACAAACAGAAAATAACAAGATCTCATATTCTTTCATGTTTTGACCTGCATGTCAAGATCTTTAAAGATCTAACTCAAAAAAGTACATCATCATTGATCTATTGAAGGTTTTAAAATCTTCTGTTTGATATACGAAATATCATGAAAGATGTATAACAAACTTGTTATCATCAATTCATTTTTTTCGATTGAAAGGCAATTAAAAACGTCGTGCAATCAACAAACAGGTGCAATCAACAAACGAAACCTAACCGAGACCCATATTCAGATCTTGATGACTTTACGTCTTGGATCTTGTGTGATTCGATATAGACTGAGCAGGAACGTATAAGGGAGATTTGTTTGTCACTCGAATTAAGGGTTTTTGTGCTTATATGATTTGATTCTAATTGAAGGAGAGATTCATCTTATTTCTGATCCTCATCTGATGATAAGAATGAATACATAAGACAAGGAAAATAAGATTTTGATTGAGATTAGTTTTTGAGTGTGTTATTTCTGGTTTGAGAGAAAAGATAAGAAAAAGAGAGGGGGCGGTATATACAAAGTGGGACGTGAGATTTTTTTTTGGGAATGTTGGTATTTAATAGGCGGAAGTTACAAAGCGTGAGTGGGCTTAAAGTTAGCCACGTTTTTAGGGTGGGAACACGTGGCTAGGATCATATCACATAAATTTTGTTAGTAAACCGCTATATATATATATATCCGATTCTTCTTATTTTTTATTTTTTTGTTTTTGTTTTTTTTCCGAATTTTAGTTAAGTAAATTATTTAAGTTAAGTTTACTTTTTACATTTTCTATTTTTCAAGTTAATTTTTTTTAGTTAAAATTTATTTTGTATATTTTATCACTTGATATCCTTGGATTTGGTAAATCGTGTTGAGGCGGGTATTTTGAAAGAATCAAAGTGATAAAATCTTTGACGGGTTAAAAGTTTTTGTGGCCGGATTGGAAGAAAAAAGTGACGAGTCAAAGTGACGGGATTTATTTTTAGTGGCTACGGATTTTTTATAGGGCATTATTATTTGGAATTGAAGACGGATTTTTTCATCAATCACTAATTCTTAACATCATTGTTCATTTAATGGATTCGTTGAATTTGCCATCTAAAGACGGGGATTTGCATCAAATGAAAGTTAAAGCTAGAGAAAGTAGAATGACTTTATTTCGACCACTTCGGTCCCATCTGTCGAACATTTCTCTACTTAAAGAAGGAAGCGGTTTTGTGACACTCTTCGGTCAAAATCGTACCATTTTCGTCCAGCAAATGCTCCTCAAAGTTAACCAACTACTAGAGCAGATCAACAAAGAAGACATTAATCAAATTGAATCCTCACATTCACTTCAAGTTCTAGTGCAACATTTTTCGAGGTTCTTTCAATTTGATCCTGCCAAGGTTGAAGCTTCAATGATCTGCCAGTCATTCCTTGAAGACACACAAATCGAAGTTAAAGACTTTAGGGATAGATTGCTCGAGTTCATGAAATCTATTGCACTTTCAATTTATGCAAATTCACAACTTCAACCAGAGCATACTGGTGGAATACAAGAATCTACGATGCAGATGACACAACAGAGAAATGGTCTTACGGATGACTCAATGGAGACCGCCTTGGTTAACGATGATAGCAGCGTCATTGCATCACGACAACGTTACTCAAGCATGCATGACGAAGAGCCAATAGTTGAGGTACAATTGAATACTGAATCTCACGATGATTTACAGCATGTTGAGAACTAAAAACTAACCTATGACCAACATGGGATGGAAAAGGGTGATTTCACTTCTGATTCATCCGATGTTCGTCATAATGGGGGAGAGTGTTGGGTCCACTAGATGTGGATCTTGCAGCCTGTCAGGAACGGCGAACGACTTCTGTAATTACAAGTTAATTCACAAAGAGACTCTATACACAATATAAGTGCGGAATACAAATACTATAAAGAAGAACATAATAACTATAATGACTTGATCCTTTTCTAAGGATTTCTAATATTAATGATAACTAGAATTACGTTTGATGAAGGTGTGTGTAACCCTTCTGCCTAAGGTTCCTTTTATACTACAAGGAAACCCTAATACATCATTAAACAAAACGTGTAAAACTGATATGCATATCCTTTCCTAACATATCTCATGCATATCCTAACAGAATAATAACTAAATAATAAAGTTTGACTTTAACTAAGACCAGGAGCACGACTTGCTCCTACTACTACTATGACCAGGAGGAACTACATACCTCCTAGTCTACCTATTACAATTAACTATTCCAATGGTCCTAACAATCCTCCCCTAAACTTGAATTTGACTTGTTGAGTTCAAGTTTCCTGGTAAAACGTTCAATAAAGCTTGAGGATTGAAACAACAAAAGAAACAGCAGCATCAGCAAGATAAGAAACATAAGAACCGCCACAACATGGAACACTAGAAGCTTCTCCAAAGCTTGAAACAAATCAGCATCGTGTTGAATCATTACAGCAACATGAGAAGATTTGATGAGCCTTTACCAAGTAGCTGCTGGCTCTTGGGCTAGCCAGTCTTTCTGGTGGAATAAGCATCACCCTGGGAGACCAGAACCCAGCCCAACTCTTAGAACGTGAATCAATGGTGAGTGGGGGTACCCTGATGATTTTAGGCAAACCATCACAACCGTCAACGGATTTGATATGTCTTTACCAGAAGTCGTACCCTTCTGGACTCGCCAACTCTAAGCAATGAAGCATCGGTGAGTTGAAAACCCTATAGCTTTAAGCTAGCTATTACAACTATCAACTGATTTAATAAAATCTTTACCAATAGCCGTACCCCCTTGGATTAGCCACTTTGCATTCTAGGACCATGGCAAGTGAAAACCATCCAGTTTTGGGTAACCTGGCAACCATCAACGGATTTGAGAATCACACCAGGAGTCGTACCCTCAAGGTGAATCAACCCTTTCTTGTCGGTTAGACATGGTGAGTTGAGGACCAGTTGTTGTGAGGACCAAGTCCAACACCAGATGTAACAATCAACCAACACAAATGTGAATCAGCAACAGGAACCCAAAGTTTGGAAACAGTATAAGCAGATGGTATATTATTCATAAGTGTAAAATCCAGGATTTGTTTAAAGTATAAGCAGATATTATATAAAAAGTATATTTTTTTCATTTTTTTTAACTAGAAAGAATGAAAGTCACCAATCACGATACATATTGGTGAAAAGAATTGCAGTATGAACAGATGAACAAAAAAACACAAAACATAAAAACTTACAAACCAACCACATCACAGACCAGAAGTAGCCACCTTATCAGCTTGCAATCGAGCTTGGATCCCCTTATCAGAAGCAGCCACATCACAGAACAAAAAAACACAAAACATAAAAACTTACCAATATGTTAGGCTGTGCAAATAAATATGTACACTAAGCCTCCCCTCAATCCTAGGTCTCAAGGATTGACCATCCCAATGTGAACCACCAAGTGGTTGAACCGAGGACCATCAAAGGCTTTAGTCAATAGATCAGCAACATTATCATCCGTATGAACCTTAAGAACCTGTAACAACTTCTTCTCATTGGCATCCCGTATAAAATGGTGCCGAATTTCAATATGCTTTGTACGTTGACGAAAAATAGGATTCTTCACAATGCAGAGAGTGCTTTGGTTGTCAATGAAAATTTTGGTGTTCATAAAATTGAACCCATAATCCAGCATCTGATTTTGGATCCACAAAACTTGTCCACAACAGCTAGCAGTAGCAACGTATTCAGCTTCTGTTGAAGAAGTAGCTACGATCCTCTATTTCTTGCATTGCCATGAAATAAGTCTTCGACCCAAAAATTGACAACCACCAGTAGTAGATTTTCTGTCATTATTAGCACCTGCATAGTCACTATCACTATATGCTTCAAGAACAAAAGGTGATCTTTTAGGATACCACAAGCCGAGCTTGGGTTGAGCCTTAATGTACTTGAAAATCTTCTTGACTACATTCAAGTTAGAAACCGTTGGAGCCACCTGATGTCTAGAACAAGCACTTACTGCAAACATGATATTTGGACGTGATGCAGTCAAATACATGAGTGAGCCAATCATAGACCTGTACATGTGAACATTTACCGGAGGATCTGGCTCATTCTTGAGTTTGACTTTAGCAACTTCATAAGGTTTTGTTGCTGGTGTAAGAGGATCCATATCAAACTTCTAAGGATCTCATGAACATAATTATCTTGAGTTATGAAGATCCCATACGACTGTTGCTTGACTTGAAGACCAAGGAAAAATGTAAGCTCTCCCATAGCACTCATCTGAAATTCACCCTTCATCAGTTGTTCAAACTCATCACACCATTCCTTTTTAGTAGAACCAAAAATAATATCGTCCACATACACCTGAACAAGGATAATGTCCTTGGTATTCCTCTTAAGAAATAGTGTTTTGTCAATTGTGCCTCTTCTATAGCCATGTTTCAACACGAAAGTTGAGAGACGCTCATACCAAGCTCTAGGAGCTTGATGAAGTCCATAAAGAGCCTTGACCACCTTGTAAACTTTCTTGGGATGAAGTGGATCTACAAAGCCCTTAGGTTGAGTGACATAAACTTCCTCATCAATCTTTCCATAGAGAAATGCACTCTTGACATCCATCTGAAAAACTGTAAAGCCCATATAGGAAGCAAAAGCCAAAAACAGACGAATGGCCTCAATCCGAGCAACAGGAGCAAAAACTTCAGTGTAGTCAATGCCTTCAAGTTGTGTATGACCCTGTGCAACCAACCTCGCCTTATTTCTCACCACAATACCCCGTGCATCTTTCTTGTTTTTGAGAATCCATTTGGTACCAATAGGTGTCTTTCCATCCGGCAAGTCAACTAGGATCCAAACATTCTGAAACAAAAATTGCTGCATTTCCTCCTGCATTTGCCTCCACCCAACTTTGATCCTCAAGAGCATGAGAGACTGATCTTGGTTCCACCTGTGAAACAAAATAAGCAAACAAACAATGTTGAAAGTCCGTATGATTATTACGCTTTTGATCTTCAATATAGCTCACAAGAGCATGATGATCAGACGTGGCCTTCTTATGCATTTTGCGTGTCTTGACAGTAGAACCAGGATCTCCAATGATTTGAGTAGTCGAATGATCTTTGTGTGATTGCAACACTAGATGGGAAGCTACCTCCACTTCTGGTGCCAAGTTATTAAGATCCCCAACAAAGTCATCATCATATGAAGCAGCGTTGAAAATGCCATCTTTTGGTTGTTTATGAATATCATCCAGCTTGGTAGAAGACTTCTTTTGATGGTTCCCCAGGTCAGAAGGACTTGAGAATCTAGTATGTGAAGTAGAATCACAAGCCGGACTACCAATAGGTGTTAAACTAGCACTAGGAGTAACAGTTGGAGTACTAGGAGCAGCTTTGTCAGTAGGCGTATTCAAGGGAAACTCAAAGCCACCTTGAGCAGCTGCTGTAGTAGCTTCTTGTTGTTGCTTGAGTAATGTGTCAAGAGCTACTTGTGAATCCAATACATCCAATGGATTGGCATCACTAGGAAGAGTAGGAGAGACTGTGGTGGAATAGGATGGAACAACAAAAATATCATCCTCGTCATCTGAGTCAGAAAGACTAGAGTGAGCACCTGTACTAGAAGTTGCAAACACTTGTGGACCTGCATCATGGTTAGTTTTGAAACGAAAATATCCTAATGAATCACTAAGATAATCAAGATCAAAATACCATCCAGGACCCTTGGCTTGGATGTTTGACTTCTCTTCAAAATACCTGAGATTTATAGTTTCAATTACTCGCTTGGCTTGGAGATTGTAGACACGACAAGCCCGAGAGTGAGCTGAATATCCTACAATGTATCCTTCATCTGCCTTGCCATCAAATTTCCCCAAATAGTTACTAGTATTTAGAATGGTGACAGGACACCCAAATGGCTTCAAATGAGCAATATTTGGAACTTTGGCTGTTAGGAGATCATAAGGAGTCTTCTTGTGAGGATTTGTAATAGAAACTCTATTCAAAACATAACTTGCAGTATTAACAGCTTCTGTCCAGAGCATGGTTGGAAGCTTGGAATCGGCAAGCATTGTTCTTGTTGCTTCTATTAGAGTCCTGTTCTTTCTTTCTGCCACTCCATTCTGTTGAGGAGTTCTTACTGCACTATAATCTCTTTTGATGCCTTTAGAATTACAAAGTGCTATGAGGTCTGCATTTTTGAATTCGGTTCCATTATCACATCGAATACCTTTAACCTTCTTGGACAACTGATTCTCTATAAGTGTAAATCTTTTAGAATTGAGTAGGTCTCACTCTTGGCAGCCATGAAGAAAACCCACGTAAACCTGCTATATCCAGCAGTTACCACCAGACAGAATTGTTTGTGGTCAATGCTCCTAATAGAGGTAGGACCAAATAAATCCATGTGTAGTAGTTGTAATGGTTTAGTGATAAGGCTGAGAGCAGTAATGGCCTTGAAGGATGCTTTATGTTGTTTGCCTTTGCTGCAAGCAAGAAAATTAATATCATTTCTAAACGACTTGGGAGGTAAACCAGAGACCAGGTTCATATTTGCTAGTTTGTGAATGGTCTTGAAGTTCACATGTCCCATCCTTATGTGCCATTGAGTGGCTTCATCTTCTAAGGCTTTAGCAACCAAACATGCTAGTTGACCAATAGGGTTGACTTCATTCAGCTTGATACTATAGAGATTTTGTCTTCTAGGGATTCTAAGTAGAACCTGTGAGTCATCTGGAAGTTTAAAGTCTTTGGATAGCACAAGTGCATCAGTATCCGTAAAGAGGACAAACTGCTTCTTGTCACAAATCTGAGAGACAGATATAAAGTTGAAGTGTTGAAGTGCTTCCACATAGTAGACCTGCTCAAAATTAAGATTGGGCGTCTGAATCGTTCCTTTGCCAGTGATCCTGCCTTCACCTCCTCCAAAGTAGACCTTTCCGCCTTGAAATGGTACAAAGTTAGATAGAAGACTTTTATTTCCTGTCATGCTCCTAGAGCATCCACTATCAACAATTCCTAGAGTAGGATCTTGGTATGGAGTAACCTACAACAACAAGATAATAAAGATGCAAAAGTTTGTGTCTTAAGGGGACCCAAACCTTTTCAGGTTTGAGCCTGCCTTGTGGATCTTTAGTAGATAGCCAAGAAGATTGATGAAATCCACCTTTGTTCTTTGGTTGCCTATTCATCATATTGGAATTAGTGTTTGACCAAGAACAACCTGCTGAGGGCTTAACAGCAGTTCCTAAATTTCCCAATCCAAAATACATGTGGTCAAAATTATGTGCATAATTTGGATTGAAATTCTGCAAATAGTTACTGGTTGGTCTATTTGATGTTAATCCAATGTTTCTCCAATGAACAGAAGCTAATGGAGAGGTCCTTCTAGAATAAGAAAACAATTGAGCACTTGGGTTTAGTCTTCTAGAAGAATATGGAACAACTCCTGGTAGACCAGGAGCAGGAAATGCTTGATGAACAGAAGAATGTTTTTCATAAAAATCACAATCTTTAATCAAATGAAATGCACTTCCACAAACAAAACATGTTTTAAACGACCTTTTATTAGAATGACATTGTTTCATACTGCTAACGTTATTACACACAATTCTAGAAGAATCAATCTTCCTAGAACTCAACAAACCAGGACTAGACATAGTAGAATTAAAAGCAACTCTCTCTTCACACTTCTTAGCACCAGTAGCAGCATGATCATTCGACTTGGAACTTGTAGGTCTCGACTCTTCACTTGAACCACTTGATGCATAGTCACTGGCTTTGTCACTGAAAGTACACGAGACAAAGTCATTAGAATTTGTAGAACTTTTTGGGGACTCATGCATCTGTGATCCATCCAAGTCATTATGCCTAGAAGTGGGCATGAAACTTCCAGTAAGAGGTGGAGGGACATCATGCATTTCTTCTGCTGGTTGAAACCTATTGTAACTAGGTTCTCCCTCTTCCTCTTTGTCGGGATCAAAGAAACTCGAGAAAGATAAATCAAACACATATTCTGAATCAATATATTTATCAAATCCTAACCCTCTTTTAGTCCTACCAGACATGCTACTATTGATTAATTTTGAAAGATTTTTAGGTGCCTTTTGCCATTTTTCAAATCTCAAAAGTGTAGCATCTAATCTTTCTTTCATCTCTTGTTTTTCTTTGATACTGTCATCTTTTACCTTTTCTGTGTATTTAAGCATATTTGTTGTGTTTTCTAAATCAATATTCAGTATCCTAATTTTATCCTCATACTCACGTTGAGTATCTTGAAGCCACCTCTTTTGTTGTTCCAATGTGTTTAAAGAAGCCTTATAGGCTTGAACCTCTAAAAAATACTTATCATTCTGATCATTTAAGTCATTATATTAGGACAACAATTCTGAATATTTATCATGACAACCAAGAGGACAATGTTGTACCTGAGGTGAGATGCCCATAAGAGCAAACTCGTCTGCTTCCTCTGCAGCAGATAGATTCCCAGCAATCATTGCAAACAGGTCAGTAGAGGGCTCAGCTGATTCTAGTGTAGTAGTCTGATGATCATTCCAGTTGACCATAGAGTCAACAGACACCAATGCCTTCTTGTCACCCTTTACCTCCTGAACCTTAAAAGCTGAATATCTGCTCTTCTCCTGGTCATTCTTGTTAGGGCATTCCCTTGCAAAGTGACCTTGCTGCTGGCAGTTATAGCATCGCACCTTGCTTCTGTCAAACCTTGCTGGCTCTCTTGGGTTGTAATTAAACTTTCGACCGGCTTTCTTCTCAAACTTGTGAACCCTAAGAGTGAGCATGGCCATTTGCCATTTGAGATCCATTTCATCCAGGTCAAGTTTATCAACCTGTTTGAAGTCATCAAAAGCAAGTTGCTGTTGAGCATCAACGTCAGCAACAAAAGAATGAAGAACAACTTCTACCATGCTACCAGACTTGGCTGTTGGTTCAGGAGCAGAAGTATGCTGAAAAGTATGTTGAGAAGACACAGTATTGCTTGGGCTACTAGCATAAGACATGGGACTGGATCTGTAGGACCTTTACACACGGCTAACCAAACACGAATCTATATGATCTAGATGACGAGATGAATTAGGACGAGATGATGATGGACACGAAATGAGAACAAGATTATAGAATATGAAGAACACGATTAAAACAAGAATGGAGGATTAGATTAAGAAGAAGAAGAAGAAAGAAAGAACAAGGAAGAAGAATGTGTAATCCTAGTGAGAGAAAGACAAGAACATTCTCTCTCTAGAAACTAACACACTAGAAATATAGAAAAGCACACACACAAATGAGGGGTTTGTTTCCTTTTATACTAAGAAGGAAACTTGACCAAGGCTTTCCTCATTTGTGTATTCGGAACTAATTCCAGTTACATACATAACAATAACGTAGAACTCTTGACCCCATTGATTAGCATTTTCCACGAGCTTCGCAACGGTATATTATATGACAATCACTTTAAATACTTCTAACAATCTCCCCCTAAGGGGTGGTCATATAATATGTGACTTCACTTCTTTGACCATCACTTTAAATACTTCTAACAATCTCCCCCTAAGTGGTGGTCATGTATTATGTGACTTCACTTCTTTGTTGTTGCACACTTTGAAGCTCGTTATCTTGAGAGTTCTTTCATAGTTCCTTTCATGACTTGAGATCTTGGATCTTTGATCTTTGCCTTGACTTGATCTTGTAACTTTGCCAGCTTGTGTTCTTGTGTCTTTACCTACATACTCATGTTTTGAGTTGACATGAAAGCTTGTTAACAATCTCCCTTGATCACCAGAGTAGCGGAAGTCTTTGTCTTCAGATGTTCTTGAGCTTTCTTCATTTAAATGAGCATGTGATCTTGAATTACGACGCCACCGTTTGCATTCCTCCGGTTTCCCGTTATACAGTAAGAATACTGTACCTGTGATTAGGTAAGTTCAAAGAACTTCCTTGACAGGGTTTCCGGCTGTGGTAGCCGTTCTCAATACTTGAATATATCAAAAGATAATTCATAGTAAGGAGTGAATCATGCAGTTCCATTCTGCTGATTAAGTCGTCAATTCAATTTCCTGGAACAAGTTTGAATCAATTAAGAATCAAACCATCGTTGCTTTCCAGTTGACACAAGTTTGATTCATATAGAATCGCACAAGTTACCTACCGCAGTGCTGTTTGATGACGACACTGGAAGGATTTCCATTCGTCACTGTAAATACTGAAAAGTATTACTCTGAGTGTTCTGGCAAGATCATAAAGATATTGCGTCGAGACCTGGAACGAGTTTGAATCAATTAAGAATCAAACCACTGTTGCTTTCCAGTTAACATATGTTTAATTCAAGTGAATCTTACATATGACCTACCGCAGTGCTGTTTGATGTTAACACTGGAAGGATTTCCATTCATCACTGTGAATACTAAAGAGTATCACTCTGAATGTTCTAGCAAGATCATAAAGATATTGTGTCGAGACCTGGAACGAGTTTGAATCAATTAAGAATCAAACCACTGTTGCTTTCAAGTTAACATATGTTTAATTCAAGTGAATCTTACATATGACCTACCGCAGTGCTGTTTGATGTTAACACTAGAAGGATTTCCATTCATCACTGTGAATACTAAAGAGTATCACTCTGAATGTTCTAGCAATATCACAAGGATAGAGCGTAGGACTCTATAAATCATCGCTTGTGTTCTAATGATGAACAACAATTGATCTATGGAATAAGTGTCCTAATGAGATTTTTGATGAATCTCGTTGGCTCTAGACTCTATAAGTGCACGTTTATTTGGTGATCGGAGGCTGGAGCAGACTGCCACCTATTCAATATCTACTATCTCGGAGTGAGAAAGTTGATAGAAATGAGTTGAACTCCGTGACAATAAAACAAACTTCTTTTGAGAGAAGCTTGAGTAGGCTGGGAAGGGTTGTGCATTGCATCACTGGGTCCATGATGCTTTGTCTTCAGTATTAGAAATCATTAAAGTGATTCTGATAATAGATGTATTGACCCGGTTTCTACCTAAGTTGTATGGAGGGCTTCTTTCTTTACACCCTTTATCCTTACATTTCTTTTTCATTCTTCAACCCCTTTAATGCTTACCAAGACGTCATAACTAGCACCTTGTTGTGATTGTTCCAGTGCTAGCTTAAGTCATTAGTCGGCATTATTCCCGTACACTCAACTACTCCATCTTTCCTAAGGACTTCTAAGTTCTAGTGGATTGTCACTGGGAAGATCCCTCCGGTTCTGGTTGGATCATAGGACGAATACCTAACCACCTTTTGACACCAATACCATCGTGAATTTATGTGTTGAAGGGTATAGATATCGTAACCAGAAAAATCAATTGAAAATGCAGTCAAGGTGTTGATGAAATCAATGTTTACACCTTGAAAGTTTTGTATATCACCAAAAACGCTCCCCCTACATATGTGCATCATAAAAGGAGAGATTTTTGCACATATTAGGAAGAGAAAGCACTTATATCAAAGATCTTATTCAAGATAACACATTTTAATCAATATTCTCCCCCTCAAAAATTGCATGAAATTGAAATTTTTATGAAACTAGTGATGAAACATGGAGAGAATAATGTGTCATGAAACTTTGGAACAAATGTTTATAAAAACATTATACTCCCCCTCGAAAAGAGATTCTATTTAAATAGGAGAGTATATGAGCACATTGTTTTGAAATACTTTGAAAAATTGTGCTCAAAAGTCCGAGAAAAATTGTGTTCATGAGCTTAAAACTTTGAATGTTTTGATATAAGCTCATGACCGAGAAAAATGAATTTCTCGTTGTTGAGGATAAGTCAAAGACTTTCCTTTATTTGGGGACCGGGTTATAGTCTGACATGTGACTATAAGCCATTATGAGAAGAAAGTAGAAAAGACATGTTTTGAAAACATTTGAACTCTCATTCGAACTTTATGTACGTACCCGTGTCGTTATTGAACAACATTTCTAAGTACGTCCATATTATCGATGCTGAGAGACATGTCGGAGAAGAATATTTTTGGTATTTTTGAAAGATTTTCATTTTTTATTTTGTTTTTCTATGATATTTACATGTTATTATATTTTTTATTTATCAAGTTTTTCGAAAATAATCAAAAATAGACCTTTGTACCATAGAAGAAGGTGATATCGAATGTACAGTATTGGAACCCTTTGAAGAAGTGGATTCAGAATCCGCTGAAGTACCTGCAATGACAGAAGAAGAATTTGCACAAATACTAGTGTTAGGAGTAACAAATGCATTTTCTACATTCAGAACACTCGCATTGGTGCTGGAGCAGGTGTCATCACTCTTCTCGATGGGAATCCACTTAAGACCAACTTCCTTGAAGATCCTACCCGTTGGTTTCCACTGAAGACTAGATCTAGGAGTAGTGTTCTCTAGCACAACGGAAGACTTCTTAGGAGAGAAACTAGTTCCTACATTGATCCGCTTGGAGGATTTCTTGTCATTGCTTTTCTTTGTGATAGGTGTGAATCTCCTTGTTGTCTTATGGGATTCTGCATTCTTTCTCTGTGTGAAGGTACGAGAGTTTACCTCATAGAGGTATTGCAGAATGCAATGAGCATGGTTTCCATGGTGAATGCCCTTTTTGCACGTGGGGCATACAGGGAGTTTGGGATTCTCGAAAGTTCTTGTGTACCTAGGGTTTGCTGACCATTCAGGCACCATGTTCGAAACATGACTACTCATTGGTGATTGCCAATTCCTAGGTTGTTGGGAAGGGGTCCTAGGTTTTGGTTGATTACCATTAGGTGTGTGTTGAACTCTAGCGGTTGTTGGTTTACTAGGTTTTGAATACACATGGTTTACTTTCTGAATGTTCCCTTTTTGCTTACCATCACCTAGGTTTTTGGTTTGACCAACGTCATTTGAACCTTTAGATTCCTTTGTGGGCGTAAGATTCACACACTTGGGAGTACTCTTAGAAGTAGTGCAAGGTGTATTCACAGAGTTGTGTTTAGCAAGAGTGGGTTTTCTAAATGGAGGAACATAGGGTGATATGGCGGGTTTTGGTACATTCGATGGCACATCGGTATTAGGAGGTAACCTAGAAACATTAGAAGGCGGTTTTGTTGATCCCAAACTTAGATCGATTAGCTTTGTGTATACGAGATTAGATCAAGTATAGCACGTAGAGAAACCTTTATATATGCTTTGTGAATCTAAGTGTTATGCGGAATGTAACACTTAAACAAGAACACACAAGATATAAACAAACTTTCACTTTGATTATCAATATCGAACTTGCTTACAATGAAAGATGTTTATGAACGAAAACTTATGTAAAACTTGATATTGAACATTAACCTAAAGGCCTTCTTTTATAGACTAAGAAGCCTTGTACAATAAGCTACGTATCAACTATTCTAGGTAAAGATAAACATAGAAAATACATTGTCGTTTCTATCCTTACTAGAAGTATTCTAGAATATAATAAACATGTAGATTATATCTTCCATCAGTGCTTGTCTTCAATGTGTCAACGCTTGACTTTAACTTGTCAACGCTTGAGCTGTCAGCGCTTGCTTTGTTCCTGTCAACGCTTGTTTTGTTCTTGTCAGCGCTCAAGTGATCTGGCCTTAATTTATTCCCAACAATCCTCCCCTAAACTTGATATCCACTCTTATGATCAAGTTTCTGAATAAGCATTAAGAACTTGGAGGAGTCTGACAAATCTTCTCATATTGGTAATGAATAAATCTGATCAAATTCTTTGCCACGTCACTTGAATAATCTATCTCCAGCTAAGTGTCCTTCATCTTTTCCAAAACAGCCTTGGATATGAAATACTGAGCATCCACAAGTAGATACTCAGCAAACTTTGTAGAACTCAAATGGTATACACCAGCAGCTGAATATAACCTCCATTGAAGACCACTGAGGTCATCTTCAAGATCCTTCCATATTTCAGGATCTTCCTCATTTGTCCCACACATTCTTTTGAATGTGGTCCAAAGTTTTATTCCATTAGCTGAAGTTGGTGCTTCAGCCTCATACTTGGTCTCCAGTAACCTCCAAAGGTCCACCAAGTCTTATCTATCACAACTTGCAAATAAAGATATGAGAGTGGTAAAAGTGTGTACCTCCTTGCTAAATCTGCCAATCTTCCAGAATCCACATTCATCCTCATCATAACTCACAATTGGATTCCTGGAATCTAATGGTAACACTTGCACCATATCTGAAGCTTCTAATGGAGAGAGCTTGAGGCTCTTTCTTATAACTGCTTCACTTGGATATAGTGGATCCATATCTTTTGGAAACTCAAGTTTAAATCCCTTCTTCACTGGCCTGGGAATCATCATAGCTTTCTTGATTTCCATCTCTTCTACAAGTTGCTCCTTTCTTTCATCTGAAAGAAGTCTGAGAGTGTTTGCTTCCTGCACTCTCACCCAAATAGGATAAGCCCTATGTTCCAACTCATCAAATGTCAAAGCCTTCAACTTCTGATGTGTCCATCCAACTCCATGACATCTGAGCAACATAAAATAGAGCTCCCTTCTATCCCTTTTCAATTCTGAGAGAATATTGCTTGCCTTGTGCTTCAAAATCACCTTACAATCCTTCTGAACTCTAAGAAGAAGCTCCAAACCCCATATTTGATCTGAAATGGTCAAGTCTGGATTATCCATGCAGCTTTCTTCCCAAGAATTGTACATTTGAACCACCTCTGGCATGTCAAAGTCAACCTGCAATTTTAAGTCTCTCAACTTTTCCCTAGCAAGCTCATCACCATACTCAAGCCTTTCTGGTTCTATAATCATCACACTTGAGTCTGAGCTAGCTCCATCACTTTCTTCTTCAGAAGTCACAACAAATGGTGACTTTTCCTTTTCACCTTGTTCCATCATTTGTTCAGCCAATCTTCTATCAAATTCAACTTGGGCTGCATCCTTTGGAACAATTTCTTCTACCAATTTACCCTTACCCTTATCTGATGGTGCAATGGTTGATAAGGTAGATGGTAATACCTGAGTAGAAACTTCCTTGATGATAGATGATGACTGGAATACATCACCTTCATGTGCAGGTCTGTCAACGCCCAAATTTCCTCTATCAGCGCCCAAAATACTTCTATCAGCGTCCAAATTTGTCTTGTCAACGCTCAAATATTTTCCCTCAGCGCCTTGTGTAACCTCTCTCAACATAGCTGTAAATGATAAATTTAGATTGGTTGGAGAGATTAAGGACGTATCAAAACCTGTTTGTTCCTTCAAAGTTGTAAGGGCTTCAGCAACATCCATTGATTGACCATCTTGGCTGCCCTTATCACTCAGATTTCTTTGATCTTCCTCCCCTTTGGAAGACTCCTCCATACCCCTCCTAGCATGATCACTTTCCAAAACAACAATCCTCTCCCTCAATTGCTTGAGTTCAAGGCCTTGGGAGCTGACAATTTGTACTAAGTCTGCATTTTGCTTTTGCAAGCTAATACAGACTGCCGTCAATTCCAAAAGAGTCATTGGTTCCAGTCTGCCCTCTTCTGAAATGGGGATTTGACCTCCCAAGTCAGATTCATTGGGCATGGATGAGGACTTAATTATGGTGGGACTGCCTTGGCCAGCATCTAAGCCAGAACCAATAGTCCCAGCCTCATCCAGGTCACCAACCACACTTGTGGTGGTGGTTCTCTCTGCTTCATGGCTAGGACCACCAGAGGAGAACACTCCAGTAGTCCTTTGGCGTTTCATCAACCTATATTCAGGTGGTGTGGAAGATGGTGTGGAAGAATGGGTAGATGTGGGTTGGTTAAGGGGTGTTTGGGATTGTGATGGTTGTGTGTCAGCGTGGAAAATAGGCACATCAACGCCAACATTTGATGTGTCAGCGTCAAAGGGTTCTTGGTCAATTTGCATTTGTTCAGGTGAGGGTAAAGGTTCAGGAATGGGTTCAAGTTGTGGTTGAGGTTCAATTTAAGGTTGGGGGTCTGGTTGGGGTTGTGCTGCTGCAATAACAGCAAGCATGGCTGGGGTTAAAGGTAAGTCTCTATGGGGTGGTGAATTCATCTTTGTAAAAATAGCTTTCTTTTGCTCAGGGATCTTATAAAAATCATTGTGATCCCTTGAGCAGTAACCTTGATCATCAAAAATCATTTGCAGAAAACGAGGATAAGCTAAAGTCATTTTTGTCCCCTTGTTTTTACACATCCCTTCAAAAATCATTTTAGAATAGTTATATTTTTGCCCTGTTCCAATGCACACAATAGCACTGGCAATGGATCTATTGATCTCATTGTGTGCAGTACATTTGGGACTCAAACATTGAAGGAGGATGTGGATGAGGTACTTCCAGGCTGGGGGAAATTCCTGCTTATGATACTTATTAAGAGTACCTTCATCAGGAAAAGGATATCCCAAAGCCCTAAGCCCTTGTTCTATTTCATTTATGGGAAGGATGGCTATACCATCAGCATCATCAAGATGCAAGGCCTGGCGTACCAAGGCCTCAGTAACCACCCAAGACCTCCCATGAACAATAGAAGTCAATGTGGTCACTCCATTAACTGTTGAGGAACTGACAGTGTTCCAAAACTGCTTAATGTGTGTGACTGGAATAAGTGGTGCATGAGAAAGAGCATACCTTAGTGGGGATGCGTTCAAATACGCCACCATTTGTGTGTATTGAGGAAACAAATCATTATCAGCAACAAGATAAGCAATCATGTTGTGTTGAGACTTGAACCCCAATTCCAATTCTGCTGAGTTAAACTTTGGTGCCATTTATGAAAGCTGCTAATTGTAAGTGTAGAAGATGAAGTTGATAAGAGAAAAGTGTTAGACAAGAATTATAGATACCCAGTTTAAAATAGGATCCAAATTTATAGGAGAGAAAGAATGCATGTGATTGGCCCAAAAATAGGCAAAGATTTTCAAAAACTAATCATGAAAATATTGAAAAAGTTATAAGTTATCTCATGCATTTAATGAAAGTAACAACTCCTAAAATTACGGCTTGAAAATATGTCAAAAAGTAACAACTGGGTAGGTCCCATTGAGTGTCAACGGTAAAAAATAACCTATCAACGCCCAACGGCTATAATCTTGTCAACGTTCGCCTAAAGCCATGTCAGCGTCCAATTTGGTCACAACAACGCTTGGAAAAATCTTGTCAGCGTCCAAAAATAAAATTGTTTTAAAAAGTGAAAAATGATCTTAACAAGTAATTTATCCTAGAGAAGATAACGAAAAGCTGATAATTATTATAGGGCGGCAAGCACTGTCCAGTTATGCACACTTGCATAAGCAAGATAGACATAACAGTCCTCTAGTGTCCCTTGCTAACCAAAATTCTTAACAACAAAGTTACCTTATAAAATCCTTGTTACTCCCAGGTAAATCCCATATCAAAATCATTCCCAAGTCTCCCAACAGACCACAACCAATTCTAGGCCAAAAATGTCTTGGCAGCATGCAAAGTTGATATACTATGCATGCTACAGCGCCTCATGGTTTAGTAAAACTAACCCATACTCACCTGTGGACACAATCTAGAATTGTGATAAGAGTATCATATGGATACCCAAATATCCTAACGGTTCCTAAAACCTCCCCTTAAACTATGATACAAAAAGTTTGCTAAAATCATGCATGAACATAAAAAATTTATGTCAAGATAGGAATGAAACATTCCAACCATCATCCATAAATAAAAACTTGTCCAAATGCTTCTCCTTTGATCCATAAGCAACTCTGTATCCAATGGTATACTGCTAACACCATCTGCACATTTAGATTGAAAACCACAAAACTAACATTGTTGCTGACAACGCCCCGATAACACATAACAGCGTTGAGGGAAGCTTTGTCAGCGTTAGACAATTATATTGCTGACAACGTTGCAAAAACACTTATCAGTGTTCAAGCAACCTTTGTCAGTGTTAGAAAAATATAGTGGAAAATCTAAATCATCAATAAGACCAATAATAATAATGCATCATCCTGTACATACTTTTACAAAAAGAATCCAAAACACATATTAAGTGAGATTAACCATTCCAATACTTGTTACCAAGTATTGAAATCTTCCAGTATCAAAAGGTTTAGTTAATAAATCTGACACATTTTCCTCAGTGTCAACCCTATCTGGTTGTATTAAACCTTTCTCAAAGCAATCTCTTATAAAATGGTGTCTAATTTCTATGTGTTTAGTTTTAGAATGATGTACAGGATTCTTAATGATGCATAAAGTACTATTATTGTCAACAAATATCTTAGTATGCATGAAATTATACCCATAATCCAACAGCTGGTTCTGAATCCACAACACTTGACCACAACATGCTGCTGCAGCCACATACTCTGGTTTAGTTGTAGAATTAGCCACCACTGTTTGTTTCTTGCATTGCCAAGATATTAACCTGCTCCCAAGAAATTGACATCCACCAGTTGTGGATTTCCTATCAAACTTATCACCTCCATAATCACTATCTGAATATGCAATCAGCTCTAATGGTGAATCCTTTGGGTACCACAAACCAAGACTGGGAAAGCATCTTAGGTACCTAAAGATCCTTTTCACAGCATAAAGGTGACATTCTTTAGGAGTCACTTGATGACGTGCACATGCACACACAGCAAACATGATATCAGGTCTGGAAGCAGTAAGATACATCAAGGATCCAATCATGGATCTATAGTGCCTGACATCAACATCTTTCCCATCTCCAATCTTTCCCCAAGGATGTTCTCTATCCATAGGAGTAGTAGCCCTCTTTTCATGTGGAGAAAAACCAAACTTCTTCAAGATCTCAGCAACATATTTGTCCTGGGAGATGAAGATACCATCCTCTTTCTGCTGAACTTGTAAACCAAGAAAGAAGTTCATCTCCCCCATAGCACTCATCTTGAATTTGTCTGTCATAAGCTTGGAGAAATCCTCACTCATCTTTGGATCAGTAGACCCAAAAATGATATCATCAACATAGACCTGCACAAGCAAAACATCTTTGCCTTTCTTCTTTGTAAATAGTGTCTGATCTATGGTGCCCCTCTTGAATCCATTGTCCACCAAATAGATAGACAAAGTACCATACCATGCTCTAGGGGCTTGATGAAGGCCATACATAGCCTTTTTGACTCTATAGACTTTATCTGGATGCTCTGGATCCTCAAAACCAGGAGGTTGCATTACATAAACTTCCTCAACAATGGTGCCATACAAGAAAGCACTCTTGACATCCATTTGATAGACTATGAAGCCCATGCAGGATGCATAGGCTAGAAAAATCCTAATAACTTCAATCCTTGCAACTGGTGTAAAGACCTCCTCATAGTCTATCCCCTCCTCTTGTGTATAACCTTGAGCCACTAACCTTGCCTTGTTTCTGACCACAATTCCTCTTTCATCTCTTTTGTTCCTTAGAACCCATCTTGTCCCTATAGGTATCACATATCTAGGACAATCAACCAGCTCCCAAACATCCTGAATTGCAAATTGGTGAAGCTCATCCTGCATTGCTTCCACCCAACTTGGTTCTTTGAGAGCATCAAATATTTTCTTGGGTTCTTCTTGTGACAGAAAACATGCAAACAAACATGCTTGCACAAGAGGGGTATCAACCTTCTTGTGTATATTGGCAATAAACCCACCAAGACCTTGGTGAGATCTTCTGGTCTGAACTGGAGTCATAATATCACCAATGATCTGAGATGAGGGGTGATTCTTCATTGTGGAAGTGAGAACCCCTCCTTCAAAAAGTCTGGTGTCCTCAACTTCATGCTCCATGTTGCCAATATCTTCTTCATCAGACTCTCTTTGATCAACAGGAATCTCTTCATGAACATTGGAAGGTTCTCCTTGTTCAAAAGTGGAAGAGAAAAGATGTGCAAAGGTGTTGTCAACGTCTGAACCGTGTTTGTCAGCGCTTGGGCTAACAACGCTTGAACTGTTGTTGTCAACGTCTGAGCCATCAACGTCTGAATTGGTCTTGTCAGCGCTAGATTTTCCTTTGTCAGCGCCTGAAGAACCATTCATGTTTGTATCTGGTGGTATTTGGAAACCACCATTATCTTGTCCAGCAGCAGCAGCAGCAGCAAAAGCATCTGTCCAAATGGCAATTGTGACATATTCAAATGTAGGAGATGCCTTTTCTGCTTGTGATCCAACCCTCTCATTAACCTGTGTACCTGAAACATCAACAACTTGTTCCTCCACAACATTTGAAGTTACCTTCACAATGTCTGGATTAGTAACAGGTATATAATTTAAAGTTCTAGATAAGGGTTCCAAATCAAACAACCAATTAGGACAACTTTCAGGATCACTAGGTTTATTCTCCAAGAACCTAACATGTACTCTCTCAACTATACATTTGTCCTCCTTGAGATAAACCCTATAAGCCTTGCTCTGGACTGAATACCTCATGAAATAGCCCTCATCACCTTTTGCACTAAATTTCCCTAAGGCATCACTAGTATCCAAAACGACTACATGACAACCAAAAGGTCTGAGAAAACCAATATTAGGTTTTCTTCCCCAAAGTAACTCATAAGGTGTTTTGTTATGAATTTTGTTAACCAATTCTCTATTTTGCACATAGCATGCTGTATTAACAGCCTCAGCCCAAAAGGCTATAGGAAAGTGAGCATCAGCCAACATTGTTCTGGCTGCTTCAATTAGGGTTCTATTTTTCCTTTCAGCAACCCCATTTTGTTGTGGGGTTCTAGAAATACTAAATTGCCTAGTAATTCCTTTCCTGGCACAAAAATCATCTAGCTTCTTGTTCCTAAATTCTCCACCATTATCACTCCTAAGCATTTTAACCTCATTTCCAGGCCTTTTCTCAATCTGAGTGATAAAATCAATAAGAACATCAGCTGTGTCACTCTTCATAGCTAGAAAGAATGTCCAAGTAAACCTAGAGAAGTCATTTGTGACAACAAAGCAATATGACTTGCCATTCAAACTTTCTATATTAGTTGGACCAAAGAGGTCCATGTGAAGCATATGAAGAGGTCTGGAACTAGTATGCACCTGTTTGGACTTAAATGAGACCTTGTGCTTCTTGCCTTTAAGACATGCAACACAAGAGTGGTCATTGTGGAAAGCCTTCTCAGGCAAACCATCAACTAAACCAAGACTCACAAGTCTATTTATATTTTTAAAATTTATGTGCCCTAGTCTCCTGTGCCACAAATTACTTTCATCTACTGAGGCCTTAGCATATAAACAAGACATATTGGTATTCACTTTGATCCCATTTAAATTCACATTATATATGTCCTTATGCCTAGGTGTTCTATACTCAATATATTTCTCATCAGGGATCTTAAAATCCTTGCTTAACACCAAACACTCAGTATCAGTGAAAAGAACCTTATTTTTGTTATCACAAACTTGTGATACACTAAACAGATTATAATCCAGTTCTTTTACCAGGAAGACGTTCTCAAAACGCAGATTATTGGTGAGAAGGGTTCCTTTGCCTGTAATGGTGCCATAGCCCCCTCCAAAGTATACCTTATCACCATCTTTAATAGGAGTGAAGTTCGTCAGATAGTCTTCCTTTCCTGTCATGTGCCTTGAGCATCCACTATCCCAATATCCATAATCATTGATCTGTCTTTGAATGCCCTGCACATAAAGAAAAAAAATTAGTTTTATTTGGGAACCCAAGTCTCAGAAGACTTGGATTCATCTGGTTGTTCAATAAGAACAGACTTAGTTCTCACAACAACCCCATTCTCATCCTTTTTAGGATGAAAAACCCAGTTAACCCCAATAGGTTTTGTAATGACCTTTGAAATGTAATTAAATCTATTGCAAGTCATTGAAATTCCATTATCATTAGGGTTTTGATCTTTCTTGGGTCTCCATGTTAAGCTTGAAGAAGCTTTAGACCTCTTACCTTGTGGCTGCAAATATTTAGGTCTGGTCACGTTTCTGTCAGCATTGGATTTTGTCCTGTCAACGCTGAAATTACCCTTGTCAGCGTTGAACCTAGGGTTTGCTACAGGAACCCATTACCTATTTGACCAGGTGTTTGTCTTTTGAAAAGGTCTTTGTCCATGAGTGTTAGACCTTCTAGAAAAGAATGGGGCAGGTCTAATCACTTGTGGACTTTGCTGCACACAAGGTTTGGGTCTGACAACGTTTGACTTCCTAACAACGTTGACTTTCTTCCTATCAGCGCTGAAATTGTTCCTATCAGCGCTGGCTTTGGGAGCGTTGACACACTTGTATGCCAAATGTGAAAAGCTACCACAAGTGTAACAGGCTTTCTTAGACACAACCTTAGGTCTAGTAGAGAAGAAACCTGTTCCATGATTTCTAACTTGGCTCTTGGGTGACTATTATTCCTATACATCTCTGCATATTTAATGGTAGGTCTTCTAACAGTGTTTGAACCTAGGTCAACAGCTTTACCAGTGATTGGATGAGTAACCTTAATGGGTGGTGATTCATTGGGACTTTCACATAGCAAAACTCCCTTAACAAATAAAGTAGGGTTAGCTTTCTTCCACTCATTTAGGTCAGTCAGTTTTTGTTGATACTCTTCCACTGGAGTGACAACTCTTGGTGGAGGAATGAATTCCTCTTCTTGGCATTCTGGTATCCCAGTCCAAGACAAGTCCTTTTTAGGGACACCATAGAAGTCACCAGCTGGTGGTGGAACCAGAGAGTAATCATTCATCCCAATCCCAGTCATGTCCTTAGGATCCCTTTGTTTAGCTACACAGTCTCCTAGGGTTTGGGTGGCTCTATCAAATCTTTGAATCTTGAGGTCAACATTATCTTTATTCTTAATGGCCTCATCTAACTTAGCCTGTAGGTCTCTATTGACCTTTGTCATGATGTTTCTAATATCCATACCAGAATAAAGATATTTATTCTTCTAGCTCATGTTTTAAGATATTTATCTTATCTTTTAAATCAAATTCCATTTTCTTGTATTCAGAAACGGTTTTCTCAGTTTCAGTAAGAGCTAGTTGGTAATTGGACAATTTACACCTTTCAGTGCTCATATCATCTTTTAGTTTTAACACCTCTTTGTTAAGTCTATCAGTGTTTAACCTACAACCTTTGCTACAAAAAGCATCATCATATACCTAATTATCCGATGAAGAGGAGGAGTGTGTCATGAGAGCATATTCAGCATGCTCTTCTTCTTCAATATCAGCAACCAAAGCTTTATCCTCTTCAGCATTCTTAGCTAGATAGCTCCAATCCCATCCTGTACCATCAATTCCTTGAACTGTAACCATGGCTTTGGAATCCTGAGCTTTAATAATCTGGCTTGAGGGTTTACCAGCATCAGATCTTCTAGGAGATCTGCATTCCCTCATGAAGTGTCCCATACGATGACAGTTGTAGCATTCAACTTTGGATTTATCAAATCCAGCTTTGTCTTTAGCATTGAAGGTCATCTTCTTCTTGAACCTTCTATTCCACCTATTTGCTCTTATACTAGCAAGAGCCATGTTCCACTTGATGTCCATCTCTTCCAAGTGCTCATCACTTATCTGCTCAAGGTCCTCATATGTAATCATTGAACCATTGGGCAAAGAAGCAATGTAAGCATACAGAGTATCCAAATCTAAACCAGCAGGTTTAACTCTTGGGGAGTCATTCATGAATGTGTCAGCGTCTGAAAAGGAGACGTTGACAGGACTTGTTCCAGCGCTGACAAATGATGATCCAGTAACTGGATGCATAAAAGAGTCCTTCTGATTGAATTGACCTTCACTATGAGAGAAGAAGGCCATGTTGCTGGTGCTAGGTTTGCTTCCATGTGCTGAAAGAGTTTCATCTTCCAATAGTCTTAGTTTGTTGTAGATGTCATCAAACGAGGAGCTCTTGTAAGTATTATTGGCAAGAATAGATCTTGCCTCAATCTTCCATGCCTCACCAAGACTTTTAAGAAAGGTAGCATTGGTGTCAACATCACCAACTTGTGTCCCCATGAAGGACAATTTACTTGTGATGTCAAGCAATCTGCTTCTCACACTACTCAGTTTCTCATTGGGTTGAGCTTTGAAGACAGCATAGTCATGCAGAAGTTGCTTTTTCTTTTCTTCCTTTGTGTCTGCATTGCCACCATATGCAACTTCAAGTGCTTCCCAAAGATCTTTAGCAGATTCATAGCCTCTATATTTGTGCTGGTTTCTTGTCCCAAAGAGACTTTCAAAATATTTAGGGCTTTCATGTCAACCCTTTTCTTTGCAATATCTTCAGCACCTACAACTCTACCATCTCCAGGTTTTTCTTTCTTATCTTCATCAGGGCATCCTTCAACAGCTGATCTTTGAGTAATGGCATCAAGAATCTTTTGAGCCTTATTGAATGAGTTTCCATATTCAATAATCTCCCAGAGTGTGTAGTCATAGATCCCCAGATATTGTTCAAAGTTGAACTTCCATAAGTCAAAGTTGGTTGCATCAAGCATGGGAATCCTGATGTTTGGTAAGGGTGAAGAGGAGGTGGTTATTGCTTCAGACATGATGTTGTTAGGGTTTTGGTGTTTTTAGGGTTTTGGTGTTCTTCAAAGATCAAAAGTTCCTCAACAAGCTCTAATACCACTTGTTGATCCCAAACTTAGATCGATTAGCTTTGTGTATACGAGATTAGATCAAGTATAGCACGTAGAGAAACCTTTGTATATGCTTTGTGAATCTAAGTGTTATGCGGAATTTAACACTTAAACAAGAACACACAAGATATAAACAAACTTTCACTTTGATTATCAATATCGAACTTGCTTACAATGAAAGATGTTTATGAATGAAAACTTATGTAAAACTTGATATTGAACATTAACCTAAAGGCCTTCTTTTATAGACTAAGAAGCCTTGTACAATAAGCTACGTATCAACTATTCTAGGTAAAGATAAACATAGAAAATACATTGTCGTTTCTATCCTTACTAGAAGTATTCTAGAATATAATAAACATGTAGATTATATCTTCAATCAGTGCTTGTCTTCAATGTGTCAACGCTTGACTTTAACTTGTCAACGCTTGAGCTGTCAGCGCTTGTTTTGTTCCTGTCAACGCTTGTTTTGTTCTTGTCAGCGCTCAAGTGATCTGGCCTTAATTTATTCCCAACAGGTTTTCCTAAGATAGATGGCTTTGGTACTTTGTACGCATTGGGTTGTCTAACCACTTGTTTTACAACCTTAGGTTCCACGGTTTTTCCACCCATCTTTCCAACAAGTTTCTGCAACTCAGCAATCGCGATGTCTTTGTCTTGCAACTGAGCTTTCAGATCAGAAATATCCTTACTCTTTTCATTCAATTCACGAAATGATTCAGAGAGTTTTACTTGTAAATTACTGTCATCGGGAACTTTTCCAACTTTGTTTTGCAGAGCAAGTTCAAGAGAATGACAATGTTTCTGAAGAAAATCATATCGGTGTTGAAGAATCGTGAACTCTTTTTGATTAACATTTGTTGAAGGCTCACTGTCGCGACATTTTCCTCCTAACTGAGCTTGCAGCTGTTCGATTGTTTGTTGCAGTTCAGTGTAAGCTTTATCATACGAGAGTTTGTCATCCTTACATTCATCACATTTTTGACATATTTATTCCAAAGATCGGTGAATTCGTTATCCTTTTTGATGACATAAGACTCCATTTTTTCTTTCGTACGATCAAGCTCATTTTGGAGGGTTGCATTGTCTGACCCAGAGTTATTTACCGCAATGGGGTTACTATCAACACAATCACCACTGTCACTTGATTTCGAGAGACATGCCAGGTGGCTTTCCAAGACTTAAATTCTATCAAGAGGTTCATCAGCCTCCTTCGCCAAAGATTTAAAGTCTTCAACAAATTTGGTTAGTTCTTTTAGAAAAGCGTTCTCAAGATTGCCTATCCTCGCATCAACTTGATTAAGAATGGGATTGATTTCAGTATGAAGAACTTTTTGTAACTCAACATGAACGGGTGATGTAAAGTTTCCTCCAGTCATTTTGGCGTTAACAACCCATTTGAGAATGACAAAATTATCTTTGAGCTCGGTTAGATACCTACGTGTGATACTCGATTTCGGAGGGTCATCAGACAATTCCTCACTTGGTAGCAAAAGCATTTCAGAACTCGTTTTAGACCGAACAAAACCAGTTGGAGGATTAACTTTCGGATAATAAACAGGTGTCACTTCTTTATCAAGTTTTTTCATTATTAAACGAGTCTCTACTGCAAGTTCAGTAGTTTCCTCGGAATCATGCACACTAGGAGGATCATGCTCATCAGACAAGAGCACATTACCATTATATAAGGTTTCATTAGTGGCCTGAACTTGTTTAAGATATCCTGGATTAGGAGGAAGGGGACAACCTAAGGCCAATTTGTATCGAGTGTAGTTTATCTCATTCACTTTTGGTGCGAGCATATTTATTGTCTGCATAGTTTGGCCATGTTTTACCAAAAGGTTTTCTAATTCCCTAATCCTATCCTGAGCTTTGCAAAAATCCTCAAGAAGCCCATCTTCTCTAATTTTGAAATCATGTTTCAGCTTTTTTCGTTCTTCTTTTAAATCCAAAATAATAGATTTTTCAGTTGAAAGCTGTTTATTAAGAGAAGTGATTTCATCATTCAATTCGCTTATCTTTTTAGCACTACTTAAATGTAAGGCATTTAACTTCTTAGTGGTGCATTTTTCTTGATAAACTGATGTAGCATGAGCTTGTTCAAGTTCCTTGATTTTAGCATGATGAATTTCAAAGCTTTTCTCCCTTTCCTTATAACTGACAAGCTCAGTGGTCAATTTGGCATTAGTTTCTCTAAACTTATTATTAACCACATTCGCATGAGAAACATCCTTGGCAAGCTTATAAAATAATGATTTATAATATGCATGCGTCTCGTCAGGAAGGGTTGTAGGTTGGGCTACTTGATCTCCACTAAGGTCCACACTGGGCGCATTAGAAATAGTATTGCTATTATTCGTTTGATCCCCGTGTGTCTCAGTGGAAGGCTCAAGTGACTCAGTATACTCTTCCTCCTGATTAGACATACTATATAACTCATTATCATTGAGACGTGGGTGTACCTCAGATGAACCGTCTGAATCATACACAGGAGCTCTGTCAGCCTGAATTACAGATGTTGATGCTTGCTGCGAATTAGCCATCAAGATGGAGTTGGTAGTCACCACTTCTTCCTCATCATAAGCTGCTGCAGATGCCATGAAATCAAACTCTTTAGCTAGAAGTGGAATTCCTACTTCTTCCTTTTGAGCTATACGAAGCTGAGTCTGGAGATAGGCAGCATCCCTCTTCTTTTTGGTAGTACAATCACGATTCTCAATACCCGCAACATGAATGTCTTGTTGAGATGTCATTGTAGAAGTCGTGTGTAAATCAGGATCTCAATTTGTAGAAAGTGCGTTTCAGATACTCAATAAATCAAATTTTGCCAAAATTTTCCAGTTCGACAAAAAAATACCTCAGTCCGATATAGAATAAACTGGAAAATATTGTGAATTGCCAAATTTTAAAATCGAGTTAGAAATAGCCAAAAAACAAGTAGGGAAAAAACTAAAGATTAAAAAATTTGTCAAAAATTAAAACCTAAAAAATTCGAATTTTGGCTCGAAAAAATTTTCGCTTCGCCAAAATTTGAAATTGAATCTTAAATAGCCTAAAAATGGTCTAGGAAAAATTAATTTTTTTTTTCAAACTTCGTGAAAAAGATAGTTCGAAACAAGTCTAGATACTGGCTAAGTCTAACAATACATCGATCGAAAACTGGCTAAGATTCCGCAATGTCAAAACATGAAAGATTTCACAATATTCAAACAATAGACAATTCCGAAATTCACAAAGATGACGTAATTCCGTAATTGGAAATAAAGAACAATTCCTGAATTGGAAAGATACAATTCCGCAATTAAGATCAACCACACAATTTCGCAATTTGAAAGATACAATTCCGCAAAACCACAATTGCGAAATGATGCAGAAGATTCCGCAATTTTCAGATTCAATTCCGCAATAAGTTTATTGCGGAATCACACAAAGAATTCGCAATTGGGGTTGTAATTCCACAATAGCAAACAATTCACAATACCCAGAATTCCTCAATACCAAGAATTCGCAATTGATTGGAATTCCGTAATGGAGACAAAATTGCGAAAAGTTGTACTATTTCCTAGAAAATAGGAAATCGGACAAGGAACAAAATAACACACTTTTCCGAAATATTGAAGGATTTTGAGCCAATAAAATCCATCAAAACGCTAACCACGAATCCCTTGGCGAATGATACCACTTGTAGGACCTTTACACACGGCTAACCAAACACGAATCTATATGATCTAGATGACGAGATGAATTAGGACGAGATGATGATGGACACGAAATGAGAACAAGATTATAGAATACGAAGAACACGATTAAAACAAGAATGGAGGATTAGATTAAGAAGAAGAAGAAGAAAGAAAGAACAAGGAAGAAGAATGTGTAATCCTAGTGAGAGAAAGACAAGAACTTTCTCTCTCTACAAACTAACACACTAGAAATATAGAAAAGCACACACACAAATGAGGGGTTTGTTTCCTTTTATACTAAGAAGGAAACTTGACCAAGGCTTTCCTCATTTGTGTATTCGGAACTAATTCCAGTTACATACATAACAATAACGTAGAACTCTCGACCCCATTGAATATCATTTTCCACGAGCTTCGCAACGGTATATTATATGACCATCACTTTAAATACTTCTAACAGGATCCCATAGAACTCACAAAGGCAGAATTAGCAGGAGTGGGAAAAGAATCACTTGAATATCCCCTCACATGAGGCTAAAAAGTTTTGAGCTTATGAAATAAATCATCAAAATTGAGATAATCAAGCCCACCTTTTGCTTTGAGAGAGATTACCACCTGATTCCATGAGTAGGGTAAGGCTCTAAGAAATCTTGCATTAATATCACCATCGTCAGGTTTCGACCGAAGTTGATTTAATTGGATCAATATCTTTTGGAACCTGTCATACCCTTGATGGATACCTTCAGTTTCTGAGATCTTGAATTATGTGAATTCATCTCTCAGCATGGATCTTCACATTTTCTTTGACTCCTCATTCCCACCAAACCTTGCTTTTATGCCATTCCAGATCTCTCTAGCATCATCCAAATGGTAGAAGTCACCCATGTGATCATCATGAAGAGATTGAAGCAAAATAGTTTTTGCTTTGACCTCCTTCTAAATGGCTGTTATTTCTTCATGAGTTTTAGGGTCAAGAAGAGTAATATTGCCATTCTTGTCTCGTCCAATTAACTTCCTGCTTTTCCCATTCAGAATAATCTTCCAAAGGTCTTGATCAGTGTTGGTGATCCACCATTCCATCTTCATTGCCCAACTATCATACTCGTCCTTTTTCAGAAGAGGAAACTTCCCATTTGTGTTGGAAACCGTAGCAACGATCTGCTGAGGTTGTAGAGTTTTAGGAGTACTATTTTCTCCTGTTTGAGTAGAACTTGAGGCAGACATGATTAAACAAAAATGTTAGTAATGAGAAAAATTGATTCTTCTTGTACAGAGACTCTCCCAGGCTCTGATACCACTTGTTGGGTCCACTAGATGTGGATCTTGCAGCCTGTCAGGAACGGTGAACGACTTCTGTAATCACAAGTCAATTCACAAAGAGACTCTATACACAATATAAATGCGGAATACAAATACTATAAAGAAGAACAGAATAACTATAATGACTTGATCATTTTCTAAGGATTTCTAATATTAATGTTCACTAGAATTACGTTTGATGAAGGTGTGTGTAACCCTTCTGCCTAAGGTTCCTTTTATACTACAAGGAAACTGATTGTAGAGTTTTACTACCCTTTAGGAAAAGAGCGTAAATAGCGGTAAGTATCGACGAGTGATTTAGGAAAACCACAAGTAATGACCCACAATCAAATAAAATGAGAGAAAGATTCGTTTCCCAAGGAGGTATATGTGTGTGTTCTAATTTGTATTTCTTTGAGATTAATATTGATGGGATGGAATGACGGTTTTGTGAAAATTACACTATGACGTAAAAAACGTAAACGTAAAGCCGTAGAAAAACACAAAAATTAAAAATTTAATACTAAAGCCAAAAACAAAATCAAGAAAAGTTTAAAAGGCTAAAAACAAGTCTAAAATAATATAAACAAAGATAAAAATCCAACAAAGATATTTTAAAACCTTTTATTAATTAAATAATTAATTTTAAATGCTAATTAAAGCCCTAAAATTAAATTTAACTAATTCAAAAGTCTAAAATATGATTTTATTGAATAATTACTTAACTTATATTATTAGAAGACTAAAAAGTAATTTTCTAAAAATTAAAACCTATTAAAACTATTTTTAAAACCCTAAAAATGATTTAAAATAATTAAAATCTAATTAAACTTAAAATAATTATAAAAAATAAATCTAAAAGCTTAAAAATTATTCTAAAAATGGAAATGATCCTAATTAATGACAAAGAACCTAGGAAAAATGAAAAAGAAAGAAAAATAAAATTTTGAAAATTAAATAGTAAAATAATATTAAAATATTACTAAAAATAAAAAGTTACTAAAATTTAAAATAAAAAATTTATAAAAATCCTAAATAATATAATTAAGAGAAAAACACAAATCTAAGCTTCTAAACCTTTTTTAATAATTTTATAAAAATCTTTAAAGTTTATAAAAAACCTTAAAATATTATAAAATTAAAAATAAATGTTTTTGAAACAAAAATTAGATGTAAACCTCAAAAATATATTTTAAAAACTAAAAATGATTTTTCCTATAAATTAAAACTATTTTTGGTATTTTTTAATGATTTATTAAAATTCGTCTAATAAATAAATTCTAATAAATAAACTAATCAAGTGAAAAATATGAAACCAATTTTAAAAAATCTACAAACCTATTACTTACCTAGGAAAAATAAGAAAAGTGAAATAAGCTAGAAAAATAAGCTGGAAATAAACTTAAATGCTACGGCTTATTAATAAGCAAAGCAATGAAAAACAGGTTAAGTAGAAAACAAAACCACTCCCTAGTAGTCAAAGACCCTAGGGCGCAGTGGTGAGTGTGGTGTGGTGTGAACGTGGTGACCAGGGGTTCGAATCTTGAAACCCCCCTTTTTATCACTTAGTTGCGCCGCAACGCTTGTGTCTTGCGCCGCAACTAGTGTTCCGGGAGCACCTTGATCTGTAGCTCCTTCAGTTGCGCCGCAACTAGTAGGTCTTGCTGCGCAACTTGTATTTTTTTTTTTTGCTTTTTAAACTTTTCCAAACCAAACAGTGACCTCTAGACTTGTAATCTCAATTCCACTTTCCTTTTTGACAAGATTTAAAGCCAATTCCAAATCAAAACGTGACAGACTTGTATGTTGACACAAGCAGGATACACTTTGCGTTTTGCTGATTATAAGCCAAGAGGACTTGGGCTTTATGCTTATTTGGTATGATATTTTGGAACAAAGAGGGGCACTCTTGTGATCCTTTGATCACAAGAAGTCAAGATCAACAAGTATAAACCAAATAGCACACCAATTAGGCAAAACAGATGCACACAAGATCAAAACTGATGCACAAATAGGCTATCTAGTTCTCTGTGACAGATTAGGAGGGTCTGTGGACTCTTAGGCTAAAAACTTGCAATCCAATGAACTTAAAGCTACCAAATCGTGTACACAAACTCACAAGTTGGCATACAATCCAATTCAAACCTAAAATTACCCTATTACTACACAGAAATCCAAAATCAAGCACCAAAATCTTACCAAATATAAGCAGAATATGACTTGCAGGTTTTTAACACTTGATTTTCACTTTTAAGCATACCAATCTGTTTCAAAACCTCCCAAAGTAGATTATTAACTTACTATAACCTAACTTAACTTAAATTACTAACTCTAACACCCTTAATAATCACTAATTAAGATCCATCCCCTGCTAAAACGTATTGCCAAACACCTCTTTATTTCTGTAAACTAACTTTTAACACTTCAAAACCTTGCAAAAGCTATTCTAACTGGTTCCATTAACATCTAGCATGCATATAACATAACATAAACACAAATCCAACACCTCAAACACACTTATGCACAGAATCACATAAGATCATACAAACTACTATTTTTGAACTTTTCAAGAGAAAAAGGAGTTTACCTTAGGTTCTTACATCCAAGAACCTAGAGGATGAAAATCCTCCTCCAATCCAACTCGGGTTGGAGCAGAACTGAATCAACACTTCTTCACACCTGCTCAAAACAAATCAAAAGAAAACACAAAACACAATATATGTATAATTCTGTTTTCTCTCTTTTTACTTCTTAAAACCTTACCAAACTTTTCCAAACTTTCTAAAAAACGTTTTAATAATCCTATAACACCAAAATCATTAACCTTTAACACCAAAATACCTTTGAGCAGATTTTACTAAAATCTCTCAAAATTTCAAAACCTTAAACAACTTTGAAAATCAAAGTTGCTTAACCATAAAACAAAGTGGAACTCAGAATCAATCTCCTCACAACACACAATCTTTTAAAAACAATAAAAAAGGAATTACACTTGAATATTTCAAAAACCAAACTTTTTATTTCTTTAAAAAGGAATTACATGTGAGAGACTAGAAACTGGAACAAGGGCTTCACACAGGTTGTGAGCTCCTTTTATAGAGAGCTAAGACTATTCTAGAACCAATAAAACAAACCCTAATTCATAGAAAAATCCCTATTCTACCCTTGGACGTTTTTGGTGCATTTGAGCTGTCCATTTGATCTTGAACGTTTATTTTGCTTTGGGAGGAAGCAAATAATCTTGGCCATTCAATTGGGACACGTCATGATGCTTGGGGGCTAAGGAATGATGTGATTGGTGGATTGGGGAATTGGGGGTTTGGTGCACATGTGTGGGATGCAGGTTTTTAGGAGTGGGAAAGGTTTGTGAGTGTGGGAATTAATCGTGTGCAAGATTAATTGGAAAGTTACCCACGTTTAATGAAGGTAAAATCTGGGTAGTAAGAAAGATATACAGTAAACACTTGAATCCGTTTTTAGGGGAGACTTAGGTGTTAACCGCCTTTTTCTTTTGAATGTTTCACAGTTGTCACTTTTGGTCCTTGGTTTTTGGTTTTTTTTTGCTTTTAAAGATTTCCAGCCCTAAAACTTGCATCCCTTTGATAATAACTTTCACATTTTTGCAATTTTGGCACAATACTTTTGGAAAAAGGTTTCAAGGATGATTTTTGCCATTTGGTGATTCTTCAAGGGCTGATATTGGACAATTTTGATCTTCAAAGGTCTTCCTTGCATCTTAATCTTCATGAGGGACCATTTTTTGCAATTTGAATTTGTTGAGGGACTAATCTTGCCATTTCTTCAAAGTTGAAGGACCTTTTTGCAATTTTGACAAACTTAAGGGACCAAACTTGTAATTATTAATATACAAGGGTTTTAAGTGTCATTTCTTCATTCATTGAGGATCAATCTTGTTTGTCTTCAAGTCTTCAAGGGTATTTGATGAAAATTACATGATTAGGGCCCGGTTCTTTGTACGGCTTCGTTTCTCGTGTCCGTTTTTCCTTGTATCTTGTGATCTTTTGTCTTTTTCACGATATCCATACCTAAAACACACAAGTAAACAAACACAAGCATATATATGGTATTTTATGACATTTTTTATGCATTTAAAGCCCGAAAAGAACGATGAGATCATGTATAAATGCCATCTCATCACTCCCCCATACTAAGCCATTGCCGTGCCCTCACGCAATGCTAGAATAAAGTATCTAAGCATCACCAAAGTTCAATTTTATTAACCTTAATTGAAGAGTAAAAGACTTGCAACATACTACGAGATTGTGTAAAGACATAATGTATGATTTTCATCACCAAAATGTGACTTTTAGGGTCAAAGAATAGAAACAAGTTAATGTCCCTTAGAGTAAACTTCGTCGTCCTTGATTGTCATACATTCCATGCTAAGTGCAAAAACAAGATCATTGTTGGTACAAGTCACAATGCTAACACTACTCATACGTTCAAATTGTGTAATACTTTTCCTCCCCGCAATCCTAGTTATTATAAAAGGAAATGGGTTACTAGCATTTTTTATCTATTTGTCATGGATCACAAGTGATTCATATTGACTTATTTGAGTAGTTATTAGTCCGAAAGCAAAGTAGCACGATTTGATCAATAGTTAGCCGAAGGACAAAATCTTTTAAAACGGCTTCTCGTGTATCTCCTTAAGTTCATATCTTGGCATAACTCGTTTCACGATTTGAGACCTTTCTCGGACCGATATTTGGCATGTACTTCATACTTCAAATCTTGGGAAGACGTTCTTGAAATTATGGTCTTCTCTTCATATAATTGGAATTTCTTCACTTGACGTTTTTTGAGAGATTCTTCATATAGGACCACGACTTCATCATTTTTCTTCAATCTTTACTTTGGATTTTGATATACAACGATCCGCCTCCTTTTCGGACTTGGATATATTCATCCTCATACCTTGTTAGGGTCTTTTTGGATAGACTTTCTCCATTCTTTAGGGGAGTAATAGCTTCTCGTCGTGTGTCTCGATCCTTCATATTGATTTTGGAATAATGATACTTCACATCATCTTTGGATCTTTAGCAAAAATAGAGCTCCTCATGCCTTGTTAGGGCCTTTTTGGATGATCGCCAATCTTCGCGTCCCGTTTCAATAAGTTATGCCTTGGCTATGAACTCTATTCAACCCCGAGCAACTTTTAAACGATCTTGCGCTAGAGGCTAAGTAACCTTTTAAATCGTACGACCTTACTTATTGCAATTATGATTTATTCCTAATGCATTGATCTTATGGGAAGAAAAAGCCACAATTAAAAACATATGAGTTTTTGAAAGAACACTTTCATGTTCTACGTTTAGCATGATCACTTGTCTAACTCTATCATTTCTCGTTCTTCACTATTTAAAGACCTCTAATTAAAGAGACTCGTGAATACTTAGCCATGCAAGTCAAAATTAAGCCAAATTTGGATTAGCTTTCATTAAGACTATATCAAATCAAAGTTTTGGGTTTTCAAGCCACCTATAGGATCTTGCACTTTCTTGGACTTTTTCAAGTTTAGAGAATGCGTTTTATAGTTCCCTTGATAAGTGACTTTCTAGAATCAATTATAGGATCTTGCGAAAAGTTCTTGTTCTTAACCCGAATGAATTAAGACTTTCGCGTTTTAAAGCTCCCTATATAAAAGTCTAGCAAAACTTGAATTGAGCGGGTTAAGGAATGTAAATGGCTCCAAATGCCCATCAAGTCAAAAATTAACTCTTATTCTACCCATCGGAAAATATACATTCGTGTCTTAAAAACACTTATGAAAACTAAAAAAATTTTTAAAATTTGGCCATTTTTAGCCTTATTAGCAAAACAAAACATTGAAAGTTGGAAAACGTGAGGGCGTAGCAAAGCAAGTACCTATTCACCCCCCCATACTAAAAGTAAACATTGTCCTCAATGTTTCGAGTCTAAAGGTGGAGCACCCCCATACTAGAGACGAAGAATCGAATGCTTTGGATCTAGCATGGAAAGGGTGATCAACAATATATCTAAAGCCGTTTATTAATTATGCTAAAAGATAATTGTTAGAACAATAAAGGATATGTCATGGAATCGTGAAAAACTTCTTCAAACGAACGATGGAGGCTCACGTAAACGAACACGAGAGTCTTCAATCGTAGATGATGATGATGATCTAGATAACACAATCACAAACAACCACGAGACAACGAGTTGGAAGGGTACAAGTCCCCTTGTTAGTGAACATAAAGCATAAAGATAAGCATGGGATCTCCCCCACGAGGCACCTCGTTTTTGATTACCGAGTCATGAGCTCGACTCGATCCCCTCAATTTGAACATTTAGGGAATTCATGGTATGGTCAAAGGGGCTTACATGATAAACAAGGCCCAAAAAGCAACCGGTAATAAGGACTAAGTCCTTAAATGATGCAAAATACCGGGGTCGAAGATGGCGTTCTCGTTTCCATTGGAAAAACAAATTAACACCACTCCAACATGTGCCATAAACTCAAAGAGTTTGAAGAAAATAGATGAGAAGTAGAAGGGTGAGACAATTGGTAAGACAAACGTTTGAGCTACTCGAGGTAGACTCGCACCAAGCAAATAGATATAGTTTCCATTTATTGCATCGGTGGAAGACCGAGATTTCCCTTTAAATGAAATTCCGGGATCGAATATCTCGTCCTCGGTGGACAAGGATGAGGGAACATAAGGGGCTTCCCCCATACTAGAACCAAACAAAACATCGTCAAAAGGAGTAGACGAGTTTGTAGTACTCAAATCACGTGGTGATGACGGAGTTAGATTTGTAGAAAAATCAATTAAATCACATTTAAGATCTTTTTCTTTGTTATCTTTTAAACTCTCTTTATGAAAACCCTTGTTGATTATGTCGAAAACATTTGGTGTTTCTAAGACGATGTTAGTCACACTAAAAATTCTCACATTTTGAAACCGTTTTGGTTTTGGTGGTGGCAAGTTCTCAAAACGTTTATCGACGAAGAAAACCTCCCCATCGGGGTCCATAAATTCATCATCCGAAAGATCTTCCGTAGAAACCGGCAACTTATCAACACTTTTCAAGAATGAATGTTCGAGATGAGGTGAAGGATTTTTCGATTCAAGTATTGATGGTTTCTTCTTTGTAGGCTTTGCACTCATAACCTCCACCGGCGGAGGAAATGGTAGATTGTTTTTGGCGACATTCCCTAAAACTCTTGGTGAAAATTCTTTGCAAATGACATTGGTCGAGTCACCATGGTTTAAAGTTGCAATAGAATATACATGAGAAAGATTGGAGTTTTGTGTTGCATTGATGACAAGTTCTTCTTCATTGAAACGAAGGGTGATTTTTCGAGCATGAACATCGATAAGTGCTCTTGATGTATCCAAAAATGAACGACCCAAAATGAGAGGAACTTTTCGATCGATGGGAATGTCTACAACGATAAAGTCAACGGGATAGTAAAACTTTCCGACTTTAACGAAAACGTCCTCGGCTACTCCACATGCCATGATCGTAGAATGATCGGCCATCTCGATGGACATGTTCGAAGGAGTAAGAGCCGGAAGCGAAAGTGATTTGAAAATCTCGAGAGGCATTAAATTAATACTAGCACCAAGATCGGCCAAGGCGTAGCATTCCTCCATATCTTGTATAGCACACAGAATCAAAAATTTACCGGGATCACCGACTTTTTGTGGTATGCGGCTTAGAAAAACCGATGAACAACTAGACGATTGTTGTAACTTTTCTTTGTTGTTAAGCATACTTTTGAAGTTTGCGGCGAATCGAGGCATCATGATTAAAGCATCGGCAAAACTTATGTTAAAATGCAAATCACGAAACATTTTCATAAATAGCTCAAATTGATAATTGTTCCTTTCTTGTGCTTTTTCTTTGTTACGTCTCGAAGGGTAAGGTAAAGGTGGTGTGGGTTGGTCATTAGGCAACGGCCTTGGAAACTCGGGTTCCACAATTGGTATTGGTGTAACCGTAGGTGTGGTTTGAGCGGTACTTCGTGGGATTGTAATGTGCTCCTTTTCGACCACCACCTCGGGTTCTTTCTCGATTTCCTTCTCCGTAGAAGTACTTGGTCGAGATATTGGTTCCTTGAAAGTTTTACCACTTCGTGTAGTAACAACCTTCAATTCTCCCCTCGGGTTGTTAATGGTATCACTAGGAAGACCACCCGAAGAAGAGGGCTTACACATGATAGCTTCAAACATCTTAGCCATACGGTCTTCAAATTTAGATTGCCTAGCATCCGCTTTCAATAACTCTTGCTTAATCTCATGTTGTCCTAATTCCATCTTTTGTTGGTTTTGTTGAAGACGTTGGACATTTCCTTCCATTTTGTTAGCATGAGTTTTAAGTTCATTAGCAAGTTCATTTTTAAGCTCGTTTTTCAACTCGGATCTTAAGCTAATCATCTCACGTTGCATATTATCAAATTTAGCATCATTTGCTTTTGCATAATCCAAAAATTCTCCTTGCAAATTTTTCGTGTGAGCATTTTGAAAACCTTGTGTAGTGTTTTGAAAATCACGGTTTTGGTTTTGATTAGAGATTTGTCCATTCCCACTTTGATAATTCCCTTTGTTGTAATTGCGTGTGTTGCCTTGGTAATTACCTTGGTTGTTGTTTCGATAATTGTTAGCATTTTGATTTGGTGGAGCTTGATTTTGGCGGGAACCTTGGCCGTTTTGGTTGTAAGTTCCCGTTGCTACATAAGCACTCGAAGTGTTACCATCCGCGGTAATGCACTCGGATAAATCATGAGCTCCTCCACACGATAAACAACTCTTAGCAACCGCTTTAACCGAAGCGGAATTGGAAGCTTCTTGAGCCTTCCAATGGGACATTAGATTAGCAAATCTATCAAAAAACCGATTTTCCTCATTAGCTTCATCATGTAAGGTGTTAATGCTACGAGACGATTGTGATGACGATGACGAACCCATATTGGCAACACTCGGTGTGTTACGAGGGCTATAAACCTTAGATCGATTTTCAATGATTTGTAAAGCCTCATTTGTCGTCTTGCACAAAAAATTACCACCCGCGGCGGCATTCAAATAATCTCGTTCATGATCATTAAGCCCATTATAAAATGTATCAATTTGATGCAATTCCGAAAAATCATGATGAGGACATTCGTGTAACATCTCCTTAAATCGTTCCCATGCCATTGAAAAACTTTCATTGTTACGTTGTACAAATCGTGAAATCTCATTTTTTAAGTGTGTTGTTTTCGATGGTGGAAAAAACTTGTTCACAAACTTAGAAACGAGATCGGCCCATGTCAAAATCGAATTTGGCGGTTCTTTCTCGAGCCAAATTTTTGCGGGTCCATCCAACGAATATGGAAACAACATCATCTTAATGGCGTCATGCGGAACATCTTTGAATTTGCTAGTGGCGGTGAGACGGTTGAAATTCCTAATATGGTAATGCGGGTTGTCTTTCTCGTGACCTCGAAATTTGTTTGCTTGTAGCATCGACATTAAACCCGTCTTAATCTCGAAATTCTCCGCAAGGATGGCGGGAATAACAATGGCCTCTCCAAAACCCTCGGTGGGTGCTTGTAGCAACTCCATCATAGTACGATTAGCCATTACGACTTCTTGTTCTATAATAGGTTCAACAATTGGAGGTTCTTCAACAATCAACGATCCTTGATTTGCTTGCTTTTGAAGACGTTTACGAGCTCGTTTAGCTTGATTACGAGTGATCATAAACTTCACGAAGAATGGGAGGTGAGCAAAGAAGATTCTTTTTGGTCGTTTTGTGGATTTTCAATTTTTTTTTGTGTTTTTGATGATATTTAATTTTTTTGGATTTTGGTGTATCTTCGTAGACAACAATCTACAAAATCTCTCCTCGAATCAAACTCTTGATTAAAGAAGCCTCAAAGGAATGAAAACGATCACGTGGAGTGAACGCCTTCGAATGACTTTAGAACTTTGGTGAAAACCAAATTGTTCACGAGGGTTTAATTACAAAGAAAACCAAGCAAATATAGTATACGTATTAATACTTTGGGCGGCAAAACCCTCGATTAGCCTTCAATCTTAAAATACTCACAAGCAAGCGGGGAAACGAGGCGGCGCGAAGCACTTAAGAGCCTTTTTCCTTAGGGTATATTTTATAATACCCGCCTTATACCCACCTTATAGTTCGTATCTTTCAAAATCGAGCTTCTCGAAAGTATTTATCTATTTTTGCCTTTTCTTTTTGTTTGAGATTCGAATACAATGATCGAGTGATGAAATCCCGAATCAAGGTTGTGTTTTCACACTTTTGAAGATATTGTATTTTGATTGTGATACTTAATACAATATATTAATAATATTCACAAAGAAAAACCGAGAAAACCGATAATACGTGTTAAGGGAGTTCCACTTAACACAAATACTATTTATGGATAATATCAAAAACAAAATTTTTCAAATTAAATCACGACACACCTCCCCGGCAGCGGCGCCAAAATGATTGTAGAGTTTTACTACCCTTTAGGAAAAGAGCGTAAATAGCGGTAAGTATCGACGAGTGATTTAGGAAAACCACAAGTAATGACCCACAATCAAATAAAATGAGAGAAAGATTCGTTTCCCAAGGAGGTATATGTGTGTGTTCTAATTTGTATTTCTTTGAGATTAATATTGATGGGATGGAATGACGGTTTTGTGAAAATTACACTATGACGTAAAAAACGTAAACGTAAAGCCGTAGAAAAACACAAAAATTAAAAATTTAATACTAAAGCCAAAAACAAAATCAAGAAAAGTTTAAAAGGCTAAAAACAAGTCTAAAATAATATAAACAAAGATAAAAATCCAACAAAGATATTTTAAAACCTTTTATTAATTAAATAATTAATTTTAAATGCTAATTAAAGCCCTAAAATTAAATTTAACTAATTCAAAAGTCTAAAATATGATTTTATTGAATAATTACTTAACTTATATTATTAGAAGACTAAAAAGTAATTTTCTAAAAATTAAAACCTATTAAAACTATTTTTAAAACCCTAAAAATGATTTAAAATAATTAAAATCTAATTAAACTTAAAATAATTATAAAAAATAAATCTAAAAGCTTAAAAATTATTCTAAAAATGGAAATGATCCTAATTAATGACAAAGAACCTAGGAAAAATGAAAAAGAAAGAAAAATAAAATTTTGAAAATTAAATAGTAAAATAATATTAAAATATTACTAAAAATAAAAAGTTACTAAAATTTAAAATAAAAAATTTATAAAAATCCTAAATAATATAATTAAGAGAAAAACACAAATCTAAGCTTCTAAACCTTTTTTAATAATTTTATAAAAATCTTTAAAGTTTATAAAAAACCTTAAAATATTATAAAATTAAAAATAAATGTTTTTGAAACAAAAATTAGATGTAAACCTCAAAAATATATTTTAAAAACTAAAAATGATTTTTCCTATAAATTAAAACTATTTTTGGTATTTTTTAATGATTTATTAAAATTCGTCTAATAAATAAATTCTAATAAATAAACTAATCAAGTGAAAAATATGAAACCAATTTTAAAAAATCTACAAACCTATTACTTACCTAGGAAAAATAAGAAAAGTGAAATAAGCTAGAAAAATAAGCTGGAAATAAACTTAAATGCTACGGCTTATTAATAAGCAAAGCAATGAAAAACAGGTTAAGTAGAAAACAAAACCACTCCCTAGTAGTCAAAGACCCTAGGGCGCAGTGGTGAGTGTGGTGTGGTGTGAACGTGGTGACCAGGGGTTCGAATCTTGAAACCCCCCTTTTTATCACTTAGTTGCGCCGCAACGCTTGTGTCTTGCGCCGCAACTAGTGTTCCGGGAGCACCTTGATCTGTAGCTCCTTCAGTTGCGCCGCAACTAGTAGGTCTTGCTGCGCAACTTGTATTTTTTTTTTTTGCTTTTTAAACTTTTCCAAACCAAACAGTGACCTCTAGACTTGTAATCTCAATTCCACTTTCCTTTTTGACAAGATTTAAAGCCAATTCCAAATCAAAACGTGACAGACTTGTATGTTGACACAAGCAGGATACACTTTGCGTTTTGCTGATTATAAGCCAAGAGGACTTGGGCTTTATGCTTATTTGGTATGATATTTTGGAACAAAGAGGGGCACTCTTGTGATCCTTTGATCACAAGAAGTCAAGATCAACAAGTATAAACCAAATAGCACACCAATTAGGCAAAACAGATGCACACAAGATCAAAACTGATGCACAAATAGGCTATCTAGTTCTCTGTGACAGATTAGGAGGGTCTGTGGACTCTTAGGCTAAAAACTTGCAATCCAATGAACTTAAAGCTACCAAATCATGTACACAAACTCACAAGTTGGCATACAATCCAATTCAAACCTAAAATTACCCTATTACTACACAGAAATCCAAAATCAAGCACCAAAATCTTACCAAATATAAGCAGAATATGACTTGCAGGTTTTTAACACTTGATTTTCACTTTTAAGCATACCAATCTGTTTCAAAACCTCCCAAAGTAGATTATTAACTTACTATAACCTAACTTAACTTAAATTACTAACTCTAACACCCTTAATAATCACTAATTAAGATCCATCCCCTGCTAAAACGTATTGCCAAACACCTCTTTATTTCTGTAAACTAACTTTTAACACTTCAAAACCTTGCAAAAGCTATTCTAACTGGTTCCATTAACATCTAGCATGCATATAACATAACATAAACACAAATCCAACACCTCAAACACACTTATGCACAGAATCACATAAGATCATACAAACTACTATTTTTGAACTTTTCAAGAGAAAAAGGAGTTTACCTTAGGTTCTTACATCCAAGAACCTAGAGGATGAAAATCCTCCTCCAATCCAACTCGGGTTGGAGCAGAACTGAATCAACACTTCTTCACACCTGCTCAAAACAAATCAAAAGAAAACACAAAACACAATATATGTATAATTCTGTTTTCTCTCTTTTTACTTCTTAAAACCTTACCAAACTTTTCCAAACTTTCTAAAAAACGTTTTAATAATCCTATAACACCAAAATCATTAACCTTTAACACCAAAATACCTTTGAGCAGATTTTACTAAAATCTCTCAAAATTTCAAAACCTTAAACAACTTTGAAAATCAAAGTTGCTTAACCATAAAACAAAGTGGAACTCAGAATCAATCTCCTCACAACACACAATCTTTTAAAAACAATAAAAAAGGAATTACACTTGAATATTTCAAAAACCAAACTTTTTATTTCTTTAAAAAGGAATTACATGTGAGAGACTAGAAACTGGAACAAGGGCTTCACACAGGTTGTGAGCTCCTTTTATAGAGAGCTAAGACTATTCTAGAACCAATAAAACAAACCCTAATTCATAGAAAAATCCCTATTCTACCCTTGGACGTTTTTGGTGCATTTGAGCTGTCCATTTGATCTTGAACGTTTATTTTGCTTTGGGAGGAAGCAAATAATCTTGGCCATTCAATTGGGACACGTCATGATGCTTGGGGGCTAAGGAATGATGTGATTGGTGGATTGGGGAATTGGGGGTTTGGTGCACATGTGTGGGATGCAGGTTTTTAGGAGTGGGAAAGGTTTGTGAGTGTGGGAATTAATCGTGTGCAAGATTAATTGGAAAGTTACCCACGTTTAATGAAGGTAAAATCTGGGTAGTAAGAAAGATATACAGTAAACACTTGAATCCGTTTTTAGGGGAGACTTAGGTGTTAACCGCCTTTTTCTTTTGAATGTTTCACAGTTGTCACTTTTGGTCCTTGGTTTTTGGTTTTTTTGGCTTTTAAAGATTTCCAGCCCTAAAACTTGCATCCCTTTGATAATAACTTTCACATTTTTGCAATTTTGGCACAATACTTTTGGAAAAAGGTTTCAAGGATGATTTTTGCCAATTGGTGATTCTTCAAGGGCTGATATTGGACAATTTTGATCTTCAAAGGTCTTCCTTGCATCTTAATCTTCATGAGGGACCATTTTTTGCAATTTGAATTTGTTGAGGGACTAATCTTGCCATTTCTTCAAAGTTGAAGGACCTTTTTGCAATTTTGACAAACTTAAGGGACCAAACTTGTAATTATTAATATACAAGGGTTTTAAGTGTCATTTCTTCATTCATTGAGGATCAATCTTGTTTGTCTTCAAGTCTTCAAGGGTATTTGATGAAAATTCCATGATTAGGGCCCGGTTCTTTGTACGGCTTCGTTTCTCGTGTCCGTTTTTCCTTGTATCTTGTGATCTTTTGTCTTTTTCACGATATCCATACCTAAAACACACAAGTAAACAAACACAAGCATATATATGGTATTTTATGACATTTTTTATGCATTTAAAGCCCGAAAAGAACGATGAGATCATGTATAAATGCCATCTCATCAGAAACCCTAATACATCATTAAACAAAACGTGTAAAACTGATATGCATATCCTTTCCTAACATATCTCATGCATATCCTAACAGAATAATAACTAAATAAAAAAGTTTGACTTTAACTAAGACCAGGAGCACGACTTGCTCCTACTACTACTATGACCAGGAGGAACTACATACCTCCTAGTCTACCTATTACAATTAACTATTCCAATGGTCCTAATAGAGAGAATGATCAAAATGTTAAAAATCATGATATATGCCTTATGACTGCTTCATTAACCAACTCTGCTTCTAGGATTGAAGATCTTGAAATGATTTTAGCTCAGCAATCAAAAGAGCTTGAGGATGCCAAACTAGAATTTTCTAAGAGAACTGACAAGTTTGAAACATATTTTGAAAAACTTGAAAAGTCAAACGTTGTTCTTGAACGAAAATTAGATCAAACAGTTCTAGATTCTAAAGCTGAAAAGGATAATCTTTTGAAACAAATTAAGTTGCTTGAATCTAAATTGGCATCCCAAAATAACTTGCTCAAAGAGAATGAGATTTTAAAGGCTCAAGTACAGGAAAAGGTCTTTGTTATAGCTTCATTGAAAAACGAATTGAGGAAAACTAAAGGAACTAGTGTGGACACTAAGCTTGAAAAACCATCAATCTTGGGGAAACCGCCTATAAATCAGTTCATTCGACAACCGACTGCATTTTGATCCGAGCGATCACAATCCTCGAGACCGCGGTTTGCCTCCCAAGTTGATATGGTTTATCTTTCTAGACCAGTCACTCCACCAACTAGGGCCAATATTACTAAAACAGCTTTTGCTAGACCTAATCACATGATTCCATCTAGTCTCCCTAGACATAATCCAAAGAACACGTCTCAAACTAGTTCAAATGACGTTAGCCATACATTTGGTCTTAGGGAAACTAAGCAAAAGAGATAGAAACTTCAAACCTAGTCAGATGCCTTTTAGTTTACCCAACACTGCTAACCATAGCATGTCACATCCTAGGAGCATCAATCAATCATCTAGGAATTCTAGATGTTACTCGGACATTAAATATGCTACTTGTAAAACATGTATGAAATGTGTATTTAAAGCCAATCATGACTCCTGTATCACAAAATTACTTAATGAGGTGAACTCCCATGCTAGAATTAAATCCCAGTGGGTAGCTAAAATCAAACCCATTGGTAAAAAGTGGCGCCACACTGGTAGAACTTTCACACTTGAGGGAAACGAGTGCCCTTTAACTAGGATAGTCTCTGATTCTACTAAGACTACTAGGGAGGAAATTGAAAAGGAGGATACATCACTTAAGCCTGAACTTAAGGTTTTCTATAAAAGTGTAACACCCCCACAATTGTTATGCGCAGCGGAACTACAACAATGGGTGCTACACAGTATTCATTGCACACAAGAGATATCAAACGACGCTAAAAAGACGTCGACTTAAAAATTCAACATTTAAAATTGTTAGATAATACATGTCCACAGTTTTCCCAACCCCAAATAGTGCACAGAGTTTAGCGTTTCGGTCCCCATGAATCTCAACCCAAAAACTTCAGTTTTACAATCACATGACATTAAACATAAAAATTGTTTAAGTAGAAAAGGAGGGAAAAACAAGCGGACACCAAGCCGATCACACAACCTCCATCCCATGCATGCTCCATCCTACTGCTCAGCGGTTACCTGAAATACATGCCAAAATTTTGGTCAACGAAAACGTTGAGTGGAATTCATAGGTTTTTCAATCCATTTGAACGTATATATAGTAAAAACCATTCGTGATCATTTATAGTCTTGTCGATCAAACAAACTATAATCAGGATACTGACAATTGTGTTTAAGCTCATGACACTAATCCGTTAACTCAATCACCCGCGTAAATATACCGGCATGATTCAGATGAAACCAGTGCCCCTCTAAAGGCATCAGTTGCAATTATACCTTATTTCTCATACAAAATAATCTACCGCAGAACTTACTATAAGTACAGCTTCTCGGCTAGCATTGGGTCGTCAACCCCGTAGTACTACAAATTGCATAAGCGGCTATTTCCCCCTTCGCAAGGGCAAGACAATAGTTAATAGTTCATGAATTTAGGGACTTTTGCAACTTTGGTACTCAACACAATTTCTAAGGCAACTTTCGGGTCTAACAATCATTCATGATATACGTTCCTTTTAAAAACTAGCATGCATTTCCCTCGCGGGTAAAACAATTTGAAATAATATAAGCGAGGCTATAAATTCACACCTTAGATATTAAGTAGTCGGTAGTTCGAGGAGTGTTCACTGACGATGAAACGGATGCCCGGGTAAATCAACACCTATCACAAATAACGCGTAATGAGTAATCTCATTTAAATACTTACGGTACTGTATAAAATACATATATATAAGTCACTTATGACCAATATAACTCACGCCAAAAACAAAAACAACAAGTATCATTCATTTTATTCCATTCATTCTTATAACCTACGTCGTCCATTTTTACACGTTCTCGCCGGTACTTGACTAAAGTACGGGCTGTTTTACCTTATTAAACCGCACTTATAAAATTTGACAAAATTTCCAAAAATCCTATATGACCTGTAGATAACATGTTTTTAAGTCCAACAAAAGTTTTCACTTTTACGACCCGTCACGCAACTCATTTCCACGACTACATTTTACGGGCTGAAATTGCGCTTCGACCAATTTTGACCACTTTGACTTATATGAAAAATACCTTTGACTTCCTTGACTCATAAGTCAACATATAGACTCATTTGTACAGGTTAGGGACCAAGTTTTGACCCTTGATCATTCACCAAATTATACTTGTGACCCTCGGGATTTGACTGAAACTTTACACAAATCCGGATTGTGAAAGTCCTCGTCTCCCGGTACCCGATCTTTAAAATGTCATAACTTTTAGCTCGTTTTGAGTCACGGGCTCTACCTTATACCAAATTAAAGCTAGAAAAACCCTCTATCACTATATTTAGTTTTCAAGACTTGGAACAAAAATCATTTTTCCAAAATAGACCAAATGTTTCTGCCTAAAAATGACTATACCAAAAACACGCTTAGACTCGATTCCAAGACTTCTAACCAACACTAAACATCATCCTAAGACTTCCCAAACATATCCTAACATCAAACTTCCATCCTACCCCTATTGATCAACCAATCTCAATATCAAAATCAAAGAAAAATACACATGCAAGTAGTAACACCTATATGAATCTTTCTAAAACAACAAACCAAACACCATAATAACATGCATATTCATCAACCACCATGGCTCCCCCAAACACCCCTTTTGCCGTGGGGTTTGGGTGACCAAATCACCACAACCAAATTAATTTTGGTGGGTTTTCATGGTGTTTATACTTCCATAACACTCAAAATAAACATGCATTAGCTCAAAAAGCCACAAAAACGAATTTTGGATCATATGAAAAATCTTGAAAAATTTTTATCAATGCATGTTGGATTTGATTACATGAATAGGTGGGTAATGACCAAACTAAGCGTGGTCTAACCTTAGATTTTTGAAAAATCAAGTAGAAAAGATTTTTGGTGGATTTTTGTTTGTTCTTGGGTGTGCCGTGAGCTAGAGAGAGACAAGAGGGAGTGATGTTTGATTTTTCTTGTGAAATGTTGTATGTGTTTGTGTGTTTTGTCATTTAGGCCCTTTTTGATGGTTAGGAGGGACCTAAGTGCAATTTTGGGCTTCTTTTGTCCTTAAATAGAAAACGACCTCAAAACTTTGCGGGTTCGACTCATTTGTCACTTTTGAAAATTTTACGGGAGTCGGAAATCTTCCCGAACGCTCCAAAATATTTTTGGGATACTTTAAATGTACTTGGAAGGCTATAAAACTCACACGACTCAACTTAACACGAATCGTAAATAAAATTCTCGAAAAATTACATTATCGATAAATCATCAAAAATTATATAAAATTGGGCATCTCTCGGGATCGTAATCGTCATCGTCCTTCTCAAAACGTCAACCGTAAAAATTATAACCTCGAACATCGGCTCTAACCAAAATACTTATAATTATAGAAATTAAAATTTATCAAAAATTTCAAAAATTAGCGTAATTTAGGGTATCGTTAATGACCTCGATTCTAGGGTGTCACATCCACCCCTCCTTAAAGAGAGCGACGTCCCGGCGCTCGCCTCTTCTTGGGCTCACATTTCGTCTTACTGGAACAAATGAGGATACCTTTCCTTGAAAAAGTCCTCACGTTCCCAGGTGTATTCCGGTCCACGCTTAGAATTCCATCGGACCTTCACAATGGGAATCCTACTATGCTTCAACCGCTTGACCTCCCGGTCCATGATTTCCACAGGTTCTTCCACAAAGTGCATTTTGTCGTCTAGTCGAATCTCGTCCAAAGGAATCACCAATTCCTTGTCCGCCAAACTCTTCTTCAGGTTCGATACGTGAAACGTGTCATGAATAGCACTAAGTTCGGTCGGCAATTCTAACTTGTACGCTACTGGTCCAATTCGTTCAACGATCTTAAACGGTCCAATATACCTCGGACTCAACTTTCCTTTCTTCCCAAAACGAATTACACCCTTCCATGGCGATACCTTGAGCATAACCATATCTCCAACTTCAAACTCCAACGGTTTCCTTCGGTTATCAGCATAACTTTTCTGTCGGCTTCTCGCAGCAAGTAGTCGGTTCTTGATCTGCACGATCTTCTCTGTCGTTTCTAATACCATTTCGGGTCCAGTCAATTGACTTTCCCCTACTTCACTCCAACACACGGGCGATCTACACTTCCTTCCATACAATGCTTCGAACGGTGCCGCTTTGATACTCGCGTGATAACTATTATTGTACGAAAATTCCACCAGAGGCAAGTGGCGTTCCCAACTTCCTCCAAAATCAATCACACACGCTCGGAGCATGTCCTCCATCGTTTGAATCGTTCGTTCACTCTGGCCGTCAGTTTCCGGGTGATAAGCCGTGCTTAAACTCAGTTCAGTGCCCATCGCACGTTGAAGCGATCTCCAAAATTCCGACGTAAATCTACTGTCGCGATCCGAAATGATCGATAACGGCACTCCATGTCTACAGACGATCTCTTTCACGTACACGCTGGCGAGTCTTTCCATGCTGTCCGTCTTCTTCATAGGTAAGAAATGAGCAGATTTCGTCAACCTGTCCACAATTACCCATATCATATCGCATCCACTAGGAGTCCTAGGTAAACCCGTCACAAAATCCATTGCGATTTTCTCCCATTTCCATTCTGGGATTTCCGGTTGTACCAACAATCCAGATGGTTTCTTATGTTCTGCCTGAACCTTCGCGCAAGTCAAACACTTACTGACGTAACGAGCAATATCTGCCTTCATATCCGGCCACCAATAGACTTTCTTCAGGTCGTGGTACATCTTATCCGATCCAGGATGTATCGAATACTTCGACTTATGCGACTCATTCATAACCAATTCTCTAACTCCAGGTTTTCCTTCCTCAGATGGACACAATGGTAACCAAATCCGATTCTCAAAATATCTTAGTCCGTCAGACCTAATCACGAAAATAGGTTTCAACATTCGCCCCAAATTCTCGGCTTCAACATTCCCTTTCATCAATCCTCTCTCCTGAGCCTTCAGTATGGTTTCGGTTAAGTCAACGCTCTCACTCATCACTAAAGCTCTAACCCTCAAAGGTTTCTCCCGTTCCTTCCTACTCAAAGCATCTGCTACAACATTCGCCTTCCCAGGGTGATAGCGAATTTCACAATCGTAATCACTCAATAGTTCAACCCATCGTCTTTGTCGCATATTCAACTCCTTTTGATCTAAAATGTGCTGCAAACTCTTGTGATCAGTGAATACAACACACTTTGTCCCATACAGATAGTGTCTCCACAGCTTCAACGCAAACACTACCGCTCCTAATTCCAAATCGTGCGTCGTGTAGTTCTCCTCGTTCTTCCTTAATTGCCTCGACGCGTAAGCTATCACCTTCTCACGTTGCATTAATACTGCTCCATAACCTTTACGAGACGCATCACAATACACCACGAAATCTTCGGTTCCCTCAGGCAATGATAAAATCGGCGCGGAACATAACTTATCCTTGAGCGTTTCGAAAGCAAGCTCTTCCTCATTTCCCCATTCATACACCCTATTCTTCTCGGTAAGCCGCGTCAATGGTTTCGCAATCAACGAAAATCCTTCAATAAACCTTCTATAGTACCCAGCTAAACCCAAAAATTGTCGAACTTCAGTCGGCGTCGTCGGTGCTGACCATTCCCTGATTGCCACGATCTTAGCAGGATCTACACGAACTCCTTCCTTATCAATCACATGACCTAGAAACTGCACTGATTCCAACCAAAACTCACACTTAGAGAATTTTGCATACAGTTTCTCCTTCCTTAACAACTCCAAAATCTTCCTCAGGTGCTTCTCGTGCTCCTCCTTACTCTTAGAGTAAATAAGTATGTCGTCGATGAAAACAATAACAAACTTATCTAGATACGGCTTGCACACGCGATTCATAAGATCCATGAATACAGCAGGCGCGTTAGTCAACCCAAACGGCATCACTCGAAATTCAAAGTGTCCATACCGCGTACGAAAGGCAGTTACAGGAATATCCTCCTCTCTTACACGCAGTTGATGATACCCTGATCTTAAATCGATCTTTGAGTATACACTGGACCCTTGCAATTGATCGAACAAATCATCAATCCTCGGTAATGGGTACCGATTCTTAACCGTCAGCTTATTGAGTTCTCTATAGTCAATACACATTCTAAACGAACCATCCTTCTTCTTTACGAACAACACTGGCGCTCCCCAAGGTGATGAGCTCGGCCTAATAAATCCTTTGTCCATCAACTCCTTCAATTGATCCGCTAACTCCTTTAACTCAGATGGTGCTAAGCGATAAGGTGCACGTGCAACCGGTGCAGCTCCTGGCACTAAATCAATTCGAAACTCGACCTCACGATTAGGCGGTAAACCTGGCAACTCGTCTGGAAAAACGTCCGGATACTCGCGAATAATGGGTACCTCTTCAATCCTCGCCTCTACATCACCATCGCTCGAAACTTGTGCCAAAAACACATCACATCCGCTCTCTACGTACTTCATCATCTTCAAACACGAAATCACCTTCAAACGAGAAGTGCATTCGTCTCCCTTAACCGTCAAAACCCTATTCCTCAGCGGAATCTGCACCAATCTCTCACCACAGACGATTGTAGCACTATGCGCCATTAGCCAGTCCATTCCCACAATTACGTCAAACGATCCTAGCTCTATAGGCATCAAGTCGATTTTAAAAGCGTAGTTTCCTAACTTCAAGGTACACCCTTTCAGTATAGAATTCGTACTAACAATTTTTCCATCGGCTAATTCAACATTATAACTAGTCGTTAACAACACCGGTTCTCTATCGATATGACGACTAAATCTAACGTCTACAAAACTCTTGTCGGAGCCAGAATCAAATAAAATACTAGCATAACAAGCGTCTAGCAAAAACGTACCGGTAACCACATTGGGACCTTGTGGTTTATCAGCAGTTCCCACTTGATACACAGCTGCCGCATTATTTCCTCCCCGTCTGTTCCCTGCTTTCGGGCAATTTGCTTGCACATGCCCCCTTTCTCCACAGCTATAACATCCTCTCATCCTGATAGCATTAGCCCCAGTGGCTACTCCTCCCGTTCGACAACTAGCAGTCCTATGGCCTGCCTTTCCACACTTGCCGCATGCCTGCGGGCAATTTCCAACATGATACAAGTTGCACTTTCCACAATGGGGGTTCACTTTCACACCTCTAGGGTTCGTCACGGCCCTCATCCCTTCGTTCCTTCTCTGATTAAACTGCTGATTACGGTTCGGCCCTTGGTTGTTTCGATTTCCTCCTCGGTTCTGGCCTTGGGATTGATTGCCTTGTGCTGCCTCCCATTTTCTTTTGTTACCCTCAGCAATGTAATTCTGCTTATCCTGAAGCTTAACGTCCATCAAAGCGTGTGCCATTTGAACCGCTTCGTCAAACGTTCCAGGTTTCGACGAAGTTGTTTCACCCTTGATGTTGCTAGATAAACCCTTAATATACTGCTTCATTTTCTTGGCGTCATTGGCAAATATGTCCGGACACAAAAGACTTAACTCATTGAATCTCCTGGTGTAAGCAGCTATATCGTTGTTCCTTAAGGTCAAGTGTCTCAGTTCGTCCTCCAATTGCCCCAATTCCTCCTCTGGGCAGAACTTCTTTGTCAACAAAGCTTTGGTCGCATTCCACGTTCTCGCATTTGCCACAGCCAATCCCACCGTAGCTACCTGGGTGTTCCACCAGCTTAACGCATCATCCAGAAATGTAGCTGCTGCAAACTTTACTTTATCCGCCTCTGCACAACCACTGATTTCAAACGTACTCTCAACTTTTTCCAACCATCGCCTAAGTTCTAGGGCTCCACCCGATCCACGGAACTGCGTAGGACCGCACTTCATAAAGCTTGAATAGGTACACACTCTCGGGGCTGGTTGTCTCCCCGCGTTCCTTCCTGGATCCTGATTTCTCCCAGCTCGGTCCGCTTCCAACGCATTAGCTATCGCTTCCTGAATCATGTTGTTAACACGATCGGCAGTCAACTTTGGAGGCATTGTTTTATCGAATATCTCTTTCTGCAAGACAAGAAAAATAGAAAAACAATGTAAGTATTCATATCAAGTTTCCCAGACATAAAATACATACAACGACACATCACTACGGAGTTACTAATATTCATCATTTCACACCACAAAAGATCAAATTTAAGACATATCACAGATCATGAAAGGTAACATAGATTGTATTGATAGTTAACCAAAATCGTGACAAGTAATGCCACTACAATCATTCACCACAAAACATCAAGTACTTGAGTTTCTCGTCATAATACCATCATACAAAGGTCTAAAATAGTTCTATTACAATGATCAAAGAAAAATACAAAACAAGTAACTAGGCATGTGGTGATCCACACTGCCTCTTGGATGGCGGCTCGTCGTCGTCCTCGGTTTCCTCATCACTCACGTCCTCGTCCACATCATCCACTTTTCCCTTTCCTTTCTCATCAGGCCCACATTCTGTTTCCTTTCTCGTCCCTGATGTGGATCCATGCTCAATCGCTCCTTGACTTCCCACCGAAATACAAGCACCTCCAGTAGGCGGCTGAACCATGAAGTCATTCGCCTCCATCTCCACATCGTCCACGAACCTCCAATCCGGGGGTAATGAATCCCTCACACGATGCTCCCAACTCTGCATCCTCGACAACCTCATCTGATCTTCCCTCACACGATCAAGACTAGCACTCAAATTTGCAACCATTGATTTCAAACTGTTGATGGCACTTGTGTTCATCATCCCATCATACGCAATCCTTGAAGTCCTTTCCAACAATCTTTGATGCTCCCTTTCAGTCTTATCAAACTTCTTAATCACCCTAGTCTCAACTACAAACCGCTCATACATTAACCTTTCCATCCTCCCCAAACGACCTGCGGGATCCCAGTAGTGACTCGGTCTCGGAAAATAGACCCTCGTAATGTTCTCGTGAATCGATGGCGACTTGGATGACTCTCCACTGCTCCCATTACTATTGTCCATCGGGCGATCAAAAGGTTGCTGCTCATAACGACCGGTCGGTGGTATCTCATAACCCTTCGGCGAACTCGGGGTTTGAAACAAGTCGGGTTCGGTCTGGCCTACGGCATCCTCGGGAATGCCATCATCCAATAGCTCCTCGGGCTCTTCTTCGGAATCCTCATTGTCGTCACTACTCATGCTGAAATTATCCACCTCACTTTCGCCATTGTCGTTTTCCGGCCCTATTTCGTCTTCTGGAGCGATCCATCCATTATTATTGTCCGGCGGGTTCGGAGGTAACGGTCCCCCTTCGTGACCTACGACGTAATCGTTCCCGTTATCGTTGGGCGGTACCTCGGCCATTCCTGCAATAACAGCGAATTTCGGAGGGTACATAAGTAATTATACAATAATTATAAATATATGCATGCAAATGCAATGCAAAGGTGGTACATATGCCCGGAATGTAATAATATGATGCTCATGCATGATAAATATGAAAATTACGATGTCGGATATTTCACGTAAAATTTAACGTCTACATATAGTAATTCCATACTTATATAATAATTACCCACATATATATACTTTACTCAAAAGTATACGTCAAATGCCATAAATACAACAATAAATCTTACCGGAGCCATGCAGGATAGTTGTGTGTGCTTGGACCCTTTTCTTACGACACCAAAAGTTATAGTTTAGGATTTTCAAAAACGACCTAGTTCTCTATAACTCGTGGCTCTGATACCAATCTGTAACACCCCCACAATTGTTATGCGCAGCGGAACTACAACAATGGGTGCTACACAGTATTCATTGCACACAAGAGATATCAAACGACGCTAAAAAGACGTCGACTTAAAAATTCAACATTTAAAATTGTTAGATAATACATGTCCACAGTTTTCCCAACCCCAAATAGTGCACAGAGTTTAGCGTTTCGGTCCCCATGAATCTCAACCCAAAAACTTCAGTTTTACAATCACATGACATTAAACATAAAAATTGTTTAAGTAGAAAAGGAGGGAAAAACAAGCGGACACCAAGCCGATCACACAACCTCCATCCCATGCATGCTCCATCCTACTGCTCAGCGGTTACCTGAAATACATGCCAAAATTTTGGTCAACGAAAACGTTGAGTGGAATTCATAGGTTTTTCAATCCATTTGAACGTATATATAGTAAAAACCATTCGTGATCATTTATAGTCTTGTCGATCAAACAAACTATAATCAGGATACTGACAATTGTGTTTAAGCTCATGACACTAATCCGTTAACTCAATCACCCGCGTAAATATACCGGCATGATTCAGATGAAACCAGTGCCCCTCTAAAGGCATCAGTTGCAATTATACCTTATTTCTCATACAAAATAATCTACCGCAGAACTTACTATAAGTACAGCTTCTCGGCTAGCATTGGGTCGTCAACCCCGTAGTACTACAAATTGCATAAGCGGCTATTTCCCCCTTCGCAAGGGCAAGACAATAGTTAATAGTTCATGAATTTAGGGACTTTTGCAACTTTGGTACTCAACACAATTTCTAAGGCAACTTTCGGGTCTAACAATCATTCATGATATACGTTCCTTTTAAAAACTAGCATGCATTTCCCTCGCGGGTAAAACAATTTGAAATAATATAAGCGAGGCTATAAATTCACACCTTAGATATTAAGTAGTCGGTAGTTCGAGGAGTGTTCACTGACGATGAAACGGATGCCCGGGTAAATCAACACCTATCACAAATAACGCGTAATGAGTAATCTCATTTAAATACTTACGGTACTGTATAAAATACATATATATAAGTCACTTATGACCAATATAACTCACGCCAAAAACAAAAACAACAAGTATCATTCATTTTATTCCATTCATTCTTATAACCTACGTCGTCCATTTTTACACGTTCTCGCCGGTACTTGACTAAAGTACGGGCTGTTTTACCTTATTAAACCGCACTTATAAAATTTGACAAAATTTCCAAAAATCCTATATGACCTGTAGATAACATGTTTTTAAGTCCAACAAAAGTTTTCACTTTTACGACCCGTCACGCAACTCATTTCCACGACTACATTTTACGGGCTGAAATTGCGCTTCGACCAATTTTGACCACTTTGACTTATATGAAAAATACCTTTGACTTCCTTGACTCATAAGTCAACATATAGACTCATTTGTACAGGTTAGGGACCAAGTTTTGACCCTTGATCATTCACCAAATTATACTTGTGACCCTTGGGATTTGACTGAAACTTTACACAAATCCGGATTGTGAAAGTCCTCGTCTCCCGGTACCCGATCTTTAAAATGTCATAACTTTTAGCTCGTTTTGAGTCACGGGCTCTACCTTATACCAAATTAAAGCTAGAAAAACCCTCTATCACTATATTTAGTTTTCAAGACTTGGAACAAAAATCATTTTTCCAAAATAGACCAAATGTTTCTGCCTAAAAATGACTATACCAAAAACACGCTTAGACTCGATTCCAAGACTTCTAACCAACACTAAACATCATCCTAAGACTTCCCAAACATATCCTAACATCAAACTTCCATCCTACCCCTATTGATCAACCAATCTCAATATCAAAATCAAAGAAAAATACACATGCAAGTAGTAACACCTATATGAATCTTTCTAAAACAACAAACCAAACACCATAATAACATGCATATTCATCAACCACCATGGCTCCCCCAAACACCCCTTTTGCCGTGGGGTTTGGGTGACCAAATCACCACAACCAAATTAATTTTGGTGGGTTTTCATGGTGTTTATACTTCCATAACACTCAAAATAAACATGCATTAGCTCAAAAAGCCACAAAAACGAATTTTGGATCATATGAAAAATCTTGAAAAATTTTTATCAATGCATGTTGGATTTGATTACATGAATAGGTGGGTAATGACCAAACTAAGCGTGGTCTAACCTTAGATTTTTGAAAAATCAAGTAGAAAAGATTTTTGGTGGATTTTTGTTTGTTCTTGGGTGTGCCGTGAGCTAGAGAGAGACAAGAGGGAGTGATGTTTGATTTTTCTTGTGAAATGTTGTATGTGTTTGTGTGTTTTGTCATTTAGGCCCTTTTTGATGGTTAGGAGGGACCTAAGTGCAATTTTGGGCTTCTTTTGTCCTTAAATAGAAAACGACCTCAAAACTTTGCGGGTTCGACTCATTTGTCACTTTTGAAAATTTTACGGGAGTCGGAAATCTTCCCGAACGCTCCAAAATATTTTTGGGATACTTTAAATGTACTTGGAAGGCTATAAAACTCACACGACTCAACTTAACACGAATCGTAAATAAAATTCTCGAAAAATTACATTATCGATAAATCATCAAAAATTATATAAAATTGGGCATCTCTCGGGATCGTAATCGTCATCGTCCTTCTCAAAACGTCAACCGTAAAAATTATAACCTCGAACATCGGCTCTAACCAAAATACTTATAATTATAGAAATTAAAATTTATCAAAAATTTCAAAAATTAGCGTAATTTAGGGTATCGTTAATGACCTCGATTCTAGGGTGTCACAAAAAGGAAACGTTTACTAGCTAAGAAAAGTGAATCATCTCCTCAGAACACCTCTAGCACAAGAAAAGAAAACTGTGAACCCCCACTTGCTTCTAAGATAGATATCGCTAACCCATATCAAAGAATGCAAATTCCAAATGAGAATGCAGGTACCAAAGAGAATGTTCCAAAAGAACGAAGCGGTCCAATCATTGTATACCATTCAATTAAGGACACTCTCAGAGTTTGGTTACTGAAGAAGCTGATATCTAAGAAACAAGTGTCACATGGGATTTACAGTTAAGCTTACAGTGTAAAGGACTTATAGTCACATCACAGACTATAACTCGATCTTCAAAGAAAGGAAAGTTTATCGCCGATGGTAAACTTATCCTAACAACGAGAAATTAATTTTTCTCGGGCATGAGCTTATATCAAAAACATTCCAAGTTTTTCAGCTCATGCACAATGGCTCCTCGTTAAATGACAGACGATGACCCGGACTTCAGAGAAAGGGAAGTTTATCTACGCAACGATAACTTATCCTCAAAAACGAGAAATTAAGTTTTCTCAGACACGAGCTAAATTTGAAACTATTCAAAAGTTTTAAGCTCGTGTAAATGGCTCATAGTCAAATAACAGTCTGTGACCCGAACTTCAAAGAAAGGGAAGTTTATCTCGTCAATGATAACTTACCCTCAAAACGAGAAATTAATTTTTCTCGGACACAAGCTTATATTAAAACCATTCAAAGGTTTTTAGCTCGTGTACATGGCTCCTCGTTAAATGACAGACGATGACCCGGACATCAGAGACAGGGAAGTTTATCTATGAAACGATAACTTACCTTCTTAACGATAAATTAAGTTTTCTTGGACACGAGCTTATCCTAAAACCATTCAAAGGTTTTAAGCTCGTGTATAAGGCTCTTCATTAAATATCAGATGATGACCCGTTCTTCAAATAAAGGAAAGTTTATCGCCGATGATAAACCTATCCTTACAACGAGAAATCAATTTTCTCGGGTATGAGCTAATATTAAAAACATTCGAAGTTTTTTAAGCTCATGCACAATGACTTATAGTTAAATATCAGACTGTAACTCGGAATTCATATTTAGGAAAGCTTATCTTTAAAGATAACTTATCCTCGAAACGAGAAATTAATTTTCTCGGTCATGAGCTTGTATTAAAACATTCCAAGTTTTAAGCTCAGAAAGGAAAGCGTATCTTTTAAATAAGAGAACTTTACCTCATAATGAGAAATTCATCTTTCTCGGTCATGATCTTTACGTTAAAACATTCAAAGTTTTCAAGCTCATGAAAACGACTTCTAAGTAAATGTCAACTTAGGACTCGTTCTTCAGTTAAAAGGAAAGTTTATCGCCGATGATAAACTTATCCTTAACAACGGGAAGTTTACAACTTCTCGGACTTGAGCTCGTTTTGTAAGATATTCAACATCTTAAGCTCAAGTAATTGGTTTTCAAAACATTGAACACAATTTTTCGATAATTTCTCAAAAAGGTTTTCTAAATCTTTCAAAATTGTGTGTTCAAAAAATGTTTTGATAAAAGAGCATGTCTTCTGGAATCGATAATATTTACGATACTAGAAATGTCATTCAATAATGACACGGGGTTGTAACTAAAGTTCGAGCAGAAGTTCAAACGTTTTAAAACATGCTCAAAACGGCTTGCTATTATTTCAGATAGTAACCCGCTTTTCATTTTGAAGTCAAGCATTTCACCGGAAAGCTTTGACTCAACAACGGGAATTAATTTTCTCAGGCATGGTTTACTTTATAACCATGTAAGGGATTGTGTTTACGTAATAACACAATCTAACACGAATTTATGTACGTGTCAGTGCATTTATTTGTTAAAACAATAGAAATCTTGTTTTTTTATGAAGTTATCATCTCCACCAACCGTAGCAATTTACAATTGATATCTACATACTCAACGATGCGACTACTCAAACAGCGACTACAACTCTTTCAATAGAACACGGGTCAACAATTGAGGGGGAGCAATTGTCCAGCATTCAGAATCCTTGATGCCGAGATTGCCAAGTTCACATATTGGTGTCAAGACAACGATATCAATCATACACATGGAGTCAAGAGATAACTTCAGACGTGATGAGGTGAACAACATTCGTGAACAAGAACCATGTGCTTCTTTCATATGATGTTCTCCATCATTCAGGTCCAACCCCATAAATCGCTAATCTTGTGAATACATTATCATATATGATCTTTGCACGTGATAAATACCTTACACTTGTGTTTAAAAGGTATTTAATTTACGTTTCAAGTACACCATCATTAATTTGAGGGGGAGCTTGTGTAATTCATGAAGATAATTGGCTTTGCATTTTTCTTCCCAAATTTTCTTAAAATGCTATTAAATCAATTGATATTAAAAACATCGATTGGGTTACTATTTTTAATATGGGGGAGAAAATGTGATTTAATATGGGAAATGATTAATCCTAAATGGTTTGACTTATCGTGCTAGCTCATCCCGACATGTGCGAAATGTTTTCGGATATCGTGGCATATGTTAAGGGGGAGCAAAATGGATTTGCACTTCAAAATGGATTTCATGGTGACATACACTTACCCAAAACATCTCTATTCACGACGGTGAAGATTGTGGTGACATAAGGATGGTAGGATAGGTTAAAGTCCAATGATTCCTCTAGAACCGGAGGAATCTTCCCAAGGACATTACATAGCTAAAAATAGTAGTCCTTAGGAAAGATGGAGAAAGATTGTGAACGTAGCTGAATGCCGACCAAGTACTTAAGTTAGCACTGGAACAATCACAACAAGGTGCTAGTTATGATGTATTGGTAAGCATTGAAGAGGTTGAAGAATGAAAAAGAATTGTAAAGATAAAGGGTGTAAAGAAAGAAACCCTCGTTACAACTTAGGCAGAAACCGGATCAATACATATGCTATTAAGATCATTGTTTAATGATTCTTGATATTAAAGACAGACATCATGGACCCAGTGATGCAAGGCACAACCCATCCCAGCTAACTCATATATCTCTTAAAAGATATTTGTTTTAATCACACGGAGACAACACATTATCTATTGATTTATTCACTCCGAATAAATTGGTATTGAAATGGTGGCACTCCTCTCCAGCCTCCGATCACTAAAAATCCAAAATGCACGATCGAGTCTAGAGCCATTTGAGATCATCAAATATCTCATTAGGACACACTTTCATAATTCCTTACTTCTTCACACACTGTGAAAAGTAAGAAAGATCTTAAGAGTCCTACGCAAAATCTTTATGATCTTGCCTGAACATCCGAGTAATACGAAAGTATTTACAATGAAGATGGAAATCCTTCTTGAGCGAATATCAAAAAGCTCATGGTAGGTGTCTTGTGCGATTTTTTATGAATCAAACTTGTGATAACTGGAAAGCAACAGTGGTTTAATTCTTAAATGAATTTAAACACGTTCCAGGCCTCTACGCAATATCTTTGTGATCTTGCCAGAACACTCAGAGTGATACCTTAGTGTTCATAATGATGAGTGGAAATCCTTCTAGTGTTAACCTCAAACAGCACTTGGTAGGTAACTTGCAAGATTCTATACGAATCAAGCTCGTGGCAACTGGAAAGCAACGATGGTGCGGTTCTTAATTGAATTTCACTTGTTCCAGGAACATGAATTGACGGCTTCAAATCATGCGGATATAATTATCCAAATGATTCACTCTTTATGTTCACAGTCAGCTTTGGACGGTCGAATAAAGAGAACGGGTGTACCCGCGAAATCTTGTCAAGGAGGTTCTTAATTGAAACTACTTGTCACAAGTACGATATTTTATATCGTCCAACGGTCTTCACCGACTGGAGGTAAAATGCTACCGAATTAGAATGAAATGTTCAAGGCCATTTAATCCGTGTATATGTTTTGTTGCTAACTGTCTTATGCAGCGTAACAAGAAGGTGGCATTGCGGTGTAAAATCCAGAAGACGTTGTCACCACATGCTTATACTGTATGCACTTAATACTTCAAAAAATTCAAGAAAGTCTAAAAGTCAAGTCTTCCGTTGTATCAAACTCTAAAGATTTCAAGAATTTATAAAAGTATAAGTATGTGGAACATGAAGTCACGAGGAGGCAAATATCACAAGTGATGAAGGCACAAGGTCAAAGCAAGGACACATGCTCAAGACCAAAGTCAAAGATCTCATCAGCATATTCACAAGAACAAGATTGAAGACTCAAGCATAGTATGCTAGGTTTAAGATTTTGTAAAATGGTGTGACCTTCCTTTGGGGGAGATTGTTGGAAATACGTTTTTCCAAGGAAAGTCTCGGTCACATCATTATTAGCATAGATCACGAGCTATATACTATTTAGGACATTGTAACTTGGAGTGACCTCCCTTTGGGGGAGATTGTTGGAAATACGTTTTTACGTATTTATAAAGGATCGGTCACTTCAATGAAATTGGGATCGTGATCCAATATAGCCCACCAAAGCTCACATGTAGGGTGGCTATATAAACCCCCCTCCTAGCATGTTAGGAGGGGTTGAACACTTATCATTTACAACATTTCATCTTTCTTCTTATTCTCTCCTTTCTCTCTCTACCTTTCTCTCTCTAGTTCTTCCCATTTACATTCATTCAATAGATAATCCATAACATGCCTAATCCTTAGAAAATACGATCCTACATTAAGGATACTAGCTAGAGTAAACTTAGATAAGTAAACTCGGGTTGAGTCAAAAGATTCACAACGTTTAAAAATTAAAACCACTTTATTAAAATTTATTCTAGCAAAGGAAGATAATGTTGGAAATACGTTTTACGTATTTATGAAGGATCGGTCGCTCCAATGATAATTATGTAATAGGCTCGTGATCTATTTACTTTATGTATGGTCCATATAGCCCACATGTAGGGTGGGCTATATATATCCCCTCCTAGCATGTTAGGAGGGGTTGTTGATTACCATTTTACACTTAATCATATTTCCATCTTTTCTTTCTCTCTCTACATTTCCCCTTTTCTCTCCTTTCTCTCTCTAATCCTTCATCTCTTTCCTTCATTTCCTTATGATTATCATCTAAATCAACCAACCTAATCCACCAAATCCATGATATAGAATAGGCCATTAATCTCATAGACCTTCAATTGGTATCAAGAGCCATGGTTAGTTTGGTTTATTCTTGTTTTATTTCTTTTTGATTTTGATGGGTTTTGATTTAATCATGCTTAAATCATAAAAAGTTTGTATTTTTTATAAAAAGTTTGTGTTTTTATATGTTAAATCATATCAAATCTTCAAATATACTTACTTTTTAGATAAAAAATCTCAAATTTTTATATAAAAATCAAAAATTTCTTTATCAAATTTCAAAAAGTTTATTGTTTTATAATAAAGTTTGTATTTAATCAAGTTTATCAATTTCTAAATTTTTTATCAATTTTATTTTTTTATTTTTTTATTTTTTAATCAGTTTTCACTTTAACTTTTTCTATTATTAGTTTTCTATATTTTTTATCAATTTTTATCTTTTGTTTTTATTTTTTTAATCAGTTTATTATTTAAATTTTTATTAATCAGTTGTGTCGTTTATCATATATCTGTTATTTTTTTTCTTCGCTCATCCGTCATTTTTGGTTAGTTTTCAGTTATCAGTTATAATTTTTGGATTTCTTTCTTAATTTTTTGGTCAAACTACCTATTCTGTTAAATCTTTCTGTCCTTTCTGGTCCATTGTTACTGTCCAAATTTTGTCCAACAATACTAATTCACAAGTTCCGTATCAAATTCAAATGTTCCGAATCAATCTCTAAGTTCCGAATCAAACCTAAAAAAAGTTCCGGGTGAAAGAACTTCCGGACCAAGAAGTTCCGGATCAAAAAGTTCCGAACCAAGAACTTCCGAACCAAGAACTTCCGGATCAAGCCAGAAGTTCCGGATCAAGAAGTTCCGGATCAAGAACTTCCGAACCAAGAACTTCCGGATCAAGAACAAAGTTCCGATTCGGAACTCTTCCGAACGAAGCATCTTAATCAAACTCAACGGGCAAATCATCGTCTTTCAAAAAGACTCATTCCCTCGAAACAGACAAAACATCTAAGACTCGAATCAAAAAAAAAAAAAAAAAAAAAAACTCGATCACTCACACAAAACTTACACTCGACTCCCTCGACTCTCGACTCGACACCCACTCACTCTCAAAGATTCAAACAAACCTCAACTCACAGACTCCCCCTAACACCCTCGCCTACACTCTCACCATCATCTCTCGACCCTCACTCGTCACGACCCCAAACAAAACACCCTTTCAACTCATTGTTTACCCTCACCCAAGACTCGAAAAAACTCACCTTCGTTTTTTTACTTTCGACCCTCACTCCCTCACACCCTCTCGGACACCCATCTCACAACACCCTTTCAACTCATTGTTTACCCTCACCCAAGACTCGAAAAAACTCACCTTCGTTTTTTTTTACTTTCGACCCTCACTCTCTCACACCCTCTCGGACACCCATCTCACAACACCACTCAACTCACACTCTCTCTTTTTACCCTCACCCAAAACTCTCGTCCCCACACACCCTCTCGTCCCCACACCACCAACCAGACTCGACACCCTCCTTCAAACTCATCAGACTCACACCATAAGACTTGACCCAAACTGACTCGTCTCACAACCTCTCTCTCGACATCTAGACCTCTCAACAAAAATCAACACAAATCGTCTCTCGACTCAATCCCCAACACTCTCGACCAACCCTCACACATACTCACACTCGACTCATCACAAAGAATGACACTACAGATGAGAGAGACCAAGATTAGAACATAATTAAACAGAAAATAAACCTACCCGAGACCTTAACAAAGATCTATGCCGAATCATATAACCTTTCTTACTCTTCAATTCAAGGATTAAGGATCTATCAGGAATATTGAGACTTATTTGTTTGCATGATTCGGTTGATTCATGGGATGAGGAGTTTGATTTGATTCATGGATGATTTTTAATTGTTGGAGGTTAACTGATCAACCGGAGTTATAATCTGGGTTTAATTCTTTTTGAGAGTTGTGTGAGATTTGGTAAGAGTTTGGTGGCTGAGATTGATAACAAGGAAGTGGATAGAAGTTTTGAGGTGACTGGGTTTCTTTGAGAGAGACGGAGGTAGTGAGGAGAGAGATAGCCTTTATGATTTTGTTTTTGAGCGTTATATAAAGAAAAATCAGACGGAGAAACCAAGGGACATTAAAGTGTTGGGACACGTTTTATCTTTCTATTTATTTAAAGGGGACGGAGAAAACTAGAACAAGTATTTTTGGGCCACGTGTTTTTATGATGACGGAGGAAACAAAGTCTCTATATTGTTATTTCCCATTTTAATTAAAGTGTTGAAACGTATTTAAACACAGATTTTTATTTAAAGATCAGATTTTTTACTTTATTTTATTTCCCATTTTAATTTAGTAAGATTTTTTATATTTTTAGATTTTAAAAGTTAATTTTAAAAGTTAATTTTTTTTTGGCAAATAAATGTTAATCAGATTTTGACTTTTTTCAAAAATATATCCGATTTTTTTTATTTGTTTTATTTCTTTTACTTTTATTTTTATTTTCTAAATTTTAAGTTAAGTTTTTAATTTAGTTAATTTAGAATGTTTGTCAAATAATATTTGTCATTTTTGTATTTTTGTCTAGTAAATTTTTGGCTCATCGTATTGAGGCGGGTATTCCGAAAAAACTAAGGTGGTAAAATATTTGATGGTCCGATTATTATATTTATCGTAGCTTGGTTTTATTTGTTGACGGGTTCTATTTTTGAAGTGAGCCGACTTTGTTTTGATCTCCGGTTTATATTATCATCGTTTGAGCCGACAACATCTTTTGAGCCGAATCGAATTGTAAAAATCCTGCCAACTACAACATTTACTTATCGTTCATCGATTTTCAATGGATTTCTTGAATTCGACATCGAACAAGGGAGAATTGCATCAAGTGCAAGCCAACGCTAGAGAAAGTGGCATCACTTCATTTCAAATGCTTCAGTCTCATCTGGTCACTCTTTCGGGGATTCAAGGAGGGAGCGAATTTGTGACAATCTTTGGACAAGATCGTCATATATTCATCGACTCCATTTTTACCGCTTTGACCCAACTCGCCGAGCAACTCAACCATGGAAACTTTAATCACTCTGCATCGGTACTTGCATATAAGGCTCTTGTGACACACCTCACGCCTTTCCTCCAATTTAATATCATCAAGCCTGAAAGTTCAATGATTTGCCAATCGTTTCTTCGAGATACACATACCGAGCTTCGAGTTTTCCGTGATACGATTTTGAAACTCATGTCATCGGTCTCGTCTTCGATATATCAAAGATCACAACTTCAGCAAGTGTATGTTAATGGAGTGCAAGAATCAATGACGCAGATGCAAGAGGATAATGGTCATACGGTTGACAACTTGGAGCCTAACGATGGCACGAGCACAGAATCAGGAGGACAACATGATGCCAGTGGCACGTCAGGGAATGTTCACGAGATTTCTCTTGATGACACCTTACCCATTTATGACGCAGAGCCTGCAAACATGGTACAATGTAATGTGGTTTATGATGTATATGCTGATGATATGCCGCATATTGAGGATTCTGAACCTAATTATGACAAACATGGGATGGAAACGAGTGATAGCAATACCACTTCTGATTCATCCGATGTAAGTCATAATGGGGGAGAGATTGTGCAGAATGCTAAACATCATGATAATTATCCTATAACTGATTCATTGACTGCTTCTGATTCCAAGATTAAAGAGCTCGAAACAATCGTAGCTCGGCAATCAAAAGATCTTGAGGATGCCAAACTTGAATTTTCTAAGAAAAAGGATAAATTTGAAACATACTTTGAAAAACTTGAAAAGTCAAACGTTGTTCTTGAAAGAAAATTGGATCAAACTGTTCTAGATTCTAAAGCTGAAAAGGATAATTTTTTGAAACAAATTCAACTGCTTGAATCTAAGTTGGCATCCCAAGATAACGTGCTCAAAGAAAATGAGACTTTAAAGGCCCAAGTACAGGAAAAGGTTTTTGCTATAGCTGCGTTGAAAAACGAGTTAAGGAAAAGTAAAGGACCTAGTGTGGACACTAAGCTTGAAAAACCATCAATCTTGGGGAAACCGCCTACAAATCAGTTCGTCAGACAACCGATTGTCAGACAACCTACTGCATTTAGATCCGAGCGACCACAATCCTCGAGACCGCGGTTTGCCTCCCAAGTTGATTTGGTTCATCTTATTAGACCAGTCATTCCAGCAACTAGGCCCAATGTGATCACTCCAGCTTTAGCAAGACCAAATCATATGATTGCCTCTAGTTTCCCTAAAAATACCAAGACCACGTCTAGAACTAGTTCAAATGACGTTTGCCATGAATCTGATCTTAGGGAAGCTAAGCAAAAGACACATGTAAGAGATAGGAATTTCAAACCTAGTCAGATGCCTTCTAGTTTACCCAACACTGCTAACCGTAGCATGTCCAATCATAGGAGCATCAATCAATCATCTAGGGATTCTAGATCTTACTCGGACATTAAATATGCTACGTGTAAAACATGTAGAAAATGTGTCTTTACGGCAAATCATGATTCCTGTATTAAAAAATTGCTTAATGAGGTGAACTCCCGTGCTAGACTTAAATCCCAGTGGGTAGCTAAAATCAAACCCTTTGGTAAGATGTGGCGCCCCACTGGTAGAACTTTCACTCTTGTAGGAAACGAGTGCCCTTTAACTAGGATAGCCTCTGATTCTACGAAGACTACTAGGGAGGAAATTGCAAAGGATGATACATCACTTAAGCCTGAACTTAAGATTTTCTATAAAAGGAAACGTTTGCCAACTAAGACAAGTGAATCATCCCTTCAGGCCACCTCTGACACAAGAACAGAAAACCGTGAACCCCTACGTGCTTCTAAAATAGATATCGTTAATCCATGCAAAAGTATACAAACTCCTAATAAGAATGCAGGTACCAAAGTTGATGTTCCAAAAGAACTAAGCGGTCCAATTGTTGTATACCGTTCAACTAAGGACACTCTCAGAGTTTGGTTGCTGAAGAAGCAGATATCAGAGAAACAAATGTCTCAGGGGATTCATGGTTAAGCTGCACAAGGACTTACAGTCACATAACAGACTGTAACTCGATCTCCAAAGACAGGAAAGTTCATCCCGATGATGACTTATCCTAAAAACGAGAAATTAATTTTTCTCGGGCATGAGCTTACATCAAAAACATTCCAAGTTTTTAAGCTCATGCACAATGGCTCCTCGTTAAATGACAGACGACGACCCGGACTTCAGAGACAGGGAAGTTTATCCACGCAACGATAACTTACCCTCTTAACAAGAAATTAAGTTTTCTTGGACACGAGCTTACCCTAAAACCATTCAAAGGTTTTAAGCTCGTGTAAATGGTTTATCATTAAATATCAGATGGTAACGTGCATCAAAGAAAGGAAAGTTTATCGCCGATGATAAACTTATCCTAACAACGAGAAATTAAGTTTTCTCGGGCATGAGCTAAATTTAAAAACATTCGAAGTTTTTAAGCTCATGCACAATGACTTACAGTTAAATGTCAGACTGTAACTCGAACTTAAAATAAAGGAAAGCTTATCGTTTATGATAACTTATCCTCTTAACGAGAAATTCACCTTTCTCAGTCATGAGCTTGTCTTAAAACATTCGAAGTTTTAAGCTCATAAAGGAAAGTGTATCTTTTAACTAAGAGAACTTCTCCTCGTAACGAGAAATTAACCTTTCTCGGTCATGAGCTTTCCGTTAAAACAATCAAAGTTTTCAAGCTCATGAACACGACTTCTAAGTAAATGTCAGCTTAGGACTCGTCCTTCAGATAAAAGGAAAGTTTATCGCCGATGGTAACTTATCCTTAACAACGGGAAGTTCACAACTTCTCGGACTTGAGCTCGCTTTTAAGATATTCAACATCTTAAGCTCAAGTAATTGTTTTTCAAAACTTTGAACACAATTTTTCGAGAATTTCTCAAAAGGTTTTTCTAAATCTTTCAAAATTGTGTGTTCAAAAACGTTTTGATAAAACGAGCATGTCTTCTGGAATCGATAATATTTACGAACCTAGAAATGTCATTCAATAATGACACGGGGTTGTAAATAAAGTTCGAGCAGAAGTTTAAACGATTTAAAACATGCTCCATATGGTTTGCTATTATTTCAGATAGCAACCCGCTTTTCATAATCAAGTCAAGCATTTTACCGGAAAGCTTTGACTCAACAACGGGAATTAATTTTCTCGGGGACGTGACGAGGTGACCAACATTCGTGAACAAGAACCATGTGAATCTTTCATATGATGTTCTCCATCATTCAGGTCCTACCTCGTACATTGCTAATCTTGTGAATTCATTATTATATATGATCTTTGCACGTAATAAATACCTTACACTTGTGTTTAAAAGGTATTTAATTTACGTTTCAAGTACACCCTCATTAATTTGAGGGGGAGCTTGTTAAAATCACGAAGATAATTAGATGTGCATTTTTTCTTCCAAAAATTTTCTTAAAATGCTATTAAATCAATTGATATTAAAAACATCGATTGGGTTAATATTTTTAATATGGGGGAGAAAATGTGATTTAATATGGGATATGATCAATCATAAATGGTTTGACTTAACGTGATAGCTCATCCCGACATGTGCAAAATGTTTTCGGATATCGTAGCATGTGTTAAGGGGGAGCAAAATGGATTTGCACTTCAAAATGGATTTCATGGTGACATACACTTACCCAAAACATCTCTATTCACGACGGTGAAGATTGTGGTGACATAAGGATGGTAGGATAGGTTAAAGTCCAATGATTTCTCTAGAACCGGAGGAATCTTCCCAAGGACATTCCATAGCTAGAAATAGTAGTCCTTAGGAAAGATGGAGAAAGATTGTGAACGTAGTTGAATGCCGACCAAGTACTTAAGTTAGCACTGGAACATTCACAACAAGGTGCTAGTGATGACGTATTGGTAAGCATTGAAGGGGTTGAAGAATGAAAAAGAATTGTAAAGATAAAGGGTGTAAAGAAAGAAGCCCTCCTTACAACTTTAGGCAGAAACCGGGTCAATACATATGCTATTGAGATCATTTTTGTTAATGATTCTTGATATTGAAGAAAGACGTCATGGACCCAGTGATGCAATGCACAACCCTTCCCAGCTAACTCAAATATCTCTCAAAAGGTATTTGTTTTAATCACACGGAGATCAACACATTATCTATTGATTTATTCACTCCGAATAAATTGGTATTGAAAAGGTGGCACTCCTCTCCAGCCTCCGATCACTAAAATCCAAAATGCACGATCGAGTCTAGAGCCATTTGAGATCATCAAATATCTCCTTAGGACACACCTTCATATTACCTTGCTTCTTCACACACTGTGAAAAGTAAGAAAGTTCTTAAGAGTCCTACGCAAAATCTTCATGATCTTGCCTGAACATCCGAGTAATACGAAAGTATTTACAATGAAGATGGAAATCCTTCTTGAGCGAATATCAAAAAGCTCATGGTAGGTGACTTGTGCGATTCTTTATGAATCAAACTTGTGATAACTGGAAAGCAACAGTGGTTTAATTCTTAAATGAATTTAAACTCGTTCCAGGCCTCTACGCATTATCATATGATCTTGCCAGAACACTCAGAGTGACTCTTTATTGATCACAGTGACGAGTGGAAATCCTTCTAGTGTTAACATCAAACAGCACTTGGTAGGTAACTTGCAAGATTCTATATGAATCAAGCTAGTGACAACTGGAAAGCAACGATGGTGCGGTTCTTAATTGAACTTCAGTTGTTCCAGGAACATGAATTGACGGCTTCAAATCATGCGGATAATATTATCCAAATGATCCACTCTTTACGTTCGCAGTCAGCTTTGGACGGTCGAGTAAAGAGAACGGGTTTACCCGCGAAATCTTGTCAAGGAGGTTCTTTATTGAAACTACCTGCCACAAGTACGATATTTAATATCGTCCAACGGTCTTCACCGACCGGAGGTAAATTGCTACCGAATTAGAATGAAATGTTCAAGGCCATTTCATCCGTGTATATTTTTTTGTTGCTAACTGTCTTATGCAGCGTAACAAGAAGGTGGCATTGCGGTGTACAATCCAGAAGAAGTCGTCACCACATGCTTATACTACATACAATTAGTACTTCAACAAATTCAAGAAAGCATGAAGGTCAAGTCTTCCGCTGTATCAAACTCTGAAGCTTTCAAGAATTTAAAAGTATAAGTATGTGGAACATGAAGTCACAAAGAGGCAAATATCACAAGTGAAGAATGCACAAGGTCAAGGCAAGGAAACATGCTCAAGACTAAAGTCAAAGATCACATCAAGCATATTCACAAGAACAAGATCGAAGACTCAAGCATAGATGCTAGGTTTAAGATTTTGTAAAAAGATGTGACCTCCCTTAGGGGGAGATTGTTGGAAATACGTTTTTCCCAATAAAGTCTCGGTCACATCTTAGTTAGCATAGATCACGAGATATAGACTATTTAGAACTTTGTAACTTGGAGCGACCTCCCTTAGGGGGAGATTGTTGGAAATACGTTTTACGTATTTATGAAGGATCGGTCGCTCCAATGATAATTATGTAATGGGCTCGTGATCTATTAACTTTATGTATGGTCCATATAGCCCACATGTAGGGTGGGCTATATATATCCCCTCCTAGCATGTTAGGAGGGGTTGTTGATTACCATTTTACACTTAATCATATTTCCATCTTTTCTTTCTCTCTCTACATTTCCCCTTTTCTCTCCTTTCTCTCTCTAATCCTTCATCTCTTTCCTTCATTTCCTTATGATTATCATCTAAATCAACCAACCTAATCCACCAAATCCATGATATAGAATAGGCCATTAATCTCGTAGACCTTCAGATAACGATAACAAAGGTAAATACAACTAGACTACTAGGCCAAATTAGATTAAAAATTTTGAAAAATGTCAAAAAATTAGATTTTCTGGTTAAAATGAGGACAAATTCATGGAAAAGACCACTTACTTCGATAGAAGTCCCCCTACACTTGATATAAACATTGTCCTCAATGTTTAAGCATGTGGGAGTAAACTCCCTTACACTTAGGACATTGTGCACGTTGTTTAAATCTTGCTAAGGAAAGGAAAACTAAAGTGATTTCTATTTTAATATTGACTAATATAAAATAGAGAATCAAAAGAGTTTAGGATAAAACCGGGAAGATGGGTACATGGGATCACGGTTTGTCAAAAGTCATCAAGAATGGATCTTTGAAAGCTCGAATCCCTGCACATGATAAGAAAGAAAACAACAAACACATACTAGGGTTGATACTACGGGTTGCCTCTCGAGAAGCGCTTGTTTTTGTTAACCGAGTCGTGAGCCTAACTCGACCTTGATTAGCATAGAAAGAAGCTTGAAACACATCCACCGGGATCAAATACATGGTTTTCGTCCATCAAATAGCACAAGCTTAAGGCGAACAAGGCAAGACAAAGAAGAGTAGGCAAGGTTCCCTTAAGCAGTTGTTGAACACGGTGGTAGAAACTAGGTTGAAGTGCAAGCATATCTCCATTAGTTCCAATAATCTTTCCTTTTCTTTCATCAAATGGATACTGAGATGGCTTGAAAATTCCAATACCGGGATCGAACACCTTTTCCTTTAGGGGAAAATAACACTCGGGCTCAGTAGACTTTGAAGAAGATCCGCTCATAAATCGCACACTCTCATCCTCAGAAGGTGGATAAAGAGGTGTCAAGACATAAGTACTGCTGATATCGGTGTCTTTCGGCTTCGTCTCCTTTGAAACGGGTTTCTTCATATCCAAAGGAGGATAAAGAGCATCATCAAAGTCCAAAGGAGGAGAATCATTCTCATTGGGGAAGTAAGTATTGAGAAAAGTAGCAAAATCTTCCTCAAATGAGTAGTCATTCAAAGTAGGATCAAGCATTGTTGGTGGAGGATCTTCATCAAAACTAGGTGCAAGGTCATCATGTGAAGAATCACTCGAAAGAGTATCGACATCATCAAAGTCATCATAAGTTGGCATGTCTTTATACTCAGAAGAAAAGTCATCAAAATCATCCATGTCAGAACTAGAATCATCATCATAGTCATCATAAATTGGTGGAGACTCATGAATTGGTGGAGGATCAAAATTGGAGAGAGAATCATCCACATCATCTTTGAACAGTGGATTATCATAGCAAGAATCGAAAAGAGGATTGTTGTAGACGACAAAATCGTCAAGCACATTAATCATATTCGCTGATTCTCTTCCATTTGATTTGGTTGTGATCTTCCCCATTTTAAAAACTTGGGCCTCATTCCCAACTCTTAAGATTAACTCGCCTTCGGCAACATCGACTAATGCTTTTCCGGTTCTCAAGAATGGCCGACCAAGTATTAACGGAATACGAGGGTCCATTTCATAATCAACAACAACAAAGTCGACCAGAAAAGTGAAGGTGCCAACTTTAATAAACACATCTTCGACAATAACAACTGGGTAAGCGAGAGTTCGATGTGCTAGCTCAAGAGTCATCTTTTTTGGAGTAAGGTCGGGTAATGATAGTGTTTTCTAAACACTTAAAGGCATCAGATTTATACTTTCCCCGAGATCGGCTAAGGCAGTAAATTCTTTGGTTTGGTTAAAAATGCATGGCAACACGAAATGTCCGGGATCTCCAAGTTTTTCCGGAAGTTCTTTAAGAATGACTTCAGAATAGTTTTCATTTAAGCGTATGTTGACAAACACAGCCATCTTTTCCTTCTTGTTAAGCAATTCATTGAATGCTTTCACAAATTTCGGCATTTGGACAAGTGCTTCAACGAGGCTAATGTTGAAATTCATTTGGGAGATCATCTTCATAAAATAAGTGACTTGAGCATCCTCTTTAGTAAGCAATTTGCTCTTGTCTAACCGAGAAGGATAAGGGATGTTTGGTTTAGGTGGTGTAGGTGTAGCAGGTAAAGGTTGAGATGTTGAAGGTTTAAAGGTGGAAGGTAGGGATGGTGAAGGGTGTTTCTTGGGTACTACTTCATGCATAGGTGGAGACGGTAATGGAGAACTAATACTAGGCGTGGAAGTAGGAGGGATAAATGGTGGTGGAGGAGGTGTAGATGGAGTAACTGGAGGAGGGATAGATGGTCCTACTAAAGTTGCTCCACTTCGTGTAGTAATAGCACTCACATTCGCTCTTGGGTTGGTGACGGTATTAGAACGAAGAGAGCCCGAAGTATAGGGTTGAGTACTTGGAAAGAAACTAGCCATCATATTCTTCAAATCATTTGTTTGATTGATGAAGGAGGTTTGCATATCATGTCGAAGCTCGGTTCTAATCTCATTCCCTTGCTTAGTGATATCTCCTTTCAAGTTGATGATTTGGCTTTGTAGATTCGTAACTAGCTCTCCTTGGGTCCTCATGAAAGTTTCAACATCTTGATTAATGGGTGGTGCTTGTTGAGCGGGTGGGTGATAAGGATTAGAAGCTCAAGGTGGGTTTGGGTTGCTTCTATTGTAGTTGTTGGGGTTGTGGTTTTGAGGGGAAAAACCGGGTGAAAGAAAGTTGTTAGAACGGTAACTTAACAAGTTACTATCACCTTGAGGCCTGTCTTGATAACCTTCCGTTGAATAGTTACCATGAGTCGCATACACGTTTTCCGGATTGTCATGAGTAGAAGGACAATCAGTGTATGAATGAGGACCCCCCGCAAATCTCACAAGAAAGTGCTACAGCTTTAACTTGTTGTTGTTGATTTGTAGCCAAAAATTGCATATTCTTGCTCATTTCGACCATTGCGCGGGTCAATTAGGTGATATCAGGGTTTGAAGAAGTAGAAGACACATTGACTCTCGGGTTATTCCTTGAAGATGCGGATGAATCCTAATTTTTGTGATGAGTAGTCATGTTCTCTATAAGCTCTCTACACTCCTTAGGTCTTCTTTTCATAAATGTGCCACCGGCGGCTGCATTAATCGTATCACGATCACGAAAAGTTAAACCGTTGTAGAAAGTATCAATTAAGGTAACCGGGAGCATGTTATGGTTTGGACATCAATCAATCAAAACATTATATCGTTCCCAAGCATCAAAAAGTGATTCATCGGGTTCTTGAGTAAATCCACTAATTTGATTCCGAAGGCTCGTGACCATGGATGGTGGAAAGTAGCGCGACAAAAAGCGTTGAGTCATCTCATCCGAAGTATGAATTGAATTCTTCGGAAGACGATCAAACCATTTTTCGGCATGGTGGGATAAGGTGTGTGGAAATAGGTGAAGGCGAAGAAAATCCATAGTAACACCGGGAAACTTCATGCTTTGAGTAACGTAATGAATTTGTCGAGGTGTTTGTTGGCATCATCATCCGGTAATCCGTGAAATGGACAAGTGTTTTGAACTTGTTGGATCATGTGATGCTTCAACGAAAACTCTGGAGCCGTGATTTGCATCGGCGCAATCGGTCCTCCTCGTCCATTCATCGTTGGTTGACACAACTCCTCCATCGTTCGAAGGTCGGGTGGGGGAACATTGTTGTTGTTATTCATGTTGGGGTGGGGTGGATTATTATTGCTGTGCACACCAGCCATAACTAAATCTTCACGAGTCTCGGGCTCTGAATAAGATGAAGATCTAGTACGCATACACCCGTAAAAGAAAAAGAAAAAGATACCAAAGAAATAGAGAATTTATATACACTTATAAAATTAAAATCTGTTTGGTGCAAAACTTTGAAAAAGAAATGCTTTTTATCGTTTTTTAATGTTTTTGTATTTTTGAATTTTTTTTAATTTTTATGGATTTTTGAAAAATTTTTAAACAAGAAAAATAACGTTCACGAGTGAAAGGATCCCAAAATTCAACGCGTCTCTCACAGAAAACCGTTAATCTTTACGAAAAGAGACGACAGCGGCGCCATTTAATAACTGAAAGATCATTCTTTGAAGTATGTCTATTCGAATTGATTACATGTTAAACGTGCGACTCAGTCGTCTTTTGGTTGAAAAAAATAATAGATTGGTCGTTGTTGTAAAGTAAAATACAAGACTTTAAAGTAAATGACGGGTAATTAAAACTAAAACTAATTAAAACGTAAATGACAAAAATTAAAGATCGACGAAAAGTAAATTTGACAATGTAATAAAAATGCAAACTTGAAATTTAAAACAAAGAAAAACAATTAAAATAAAACTTAAAGAAAAATGGCGGGAAAAATAAATGCTTGAAAATAAAACAGAGGATAAACAAAACCTGAGTCGGAATCCAAAATCCTGTCACTATCCGGAATACCTAACAAGTTGCTTATCCGGAATATATAAATCTTACCCTTATCCGGAATCCTAATCCTAACACTTATCCGGAATACACCAAATGAAACTATCCGGAATAAGAGAAATCTCCACTATTCGGAATAACCTGTTATCCGGAATCACACTCGAACCACTATCCGAAATCTTGATATAACCTGTTATCCGAAATCCAGTTTTGAGGTCTATACGGAATATCCTTTTCTTCTCTTTATCCGGAATTGGTTCTACCCACAATCCGGAATAAGCCAAGTACTTATCCGGAATTTAGAAAACTCCCTATCCGGAATTTCCTGTTATCCGGAATAACTAATACTGGGGCTAATCCGGAATGTTGTAGTTCTTGTCTATATCTGGAATATGGAGATTGAACACTTATCCGGAATCTCATAAAGTCACCAATCCGGAATATCACTTACCTTGCATATCCGGAATGTGTGATATTACTAGCTATTTGGGATAATGAAATAGAGTCTACTGTACGGAATGTTAGGGTTTTGGAATAACCCAGATAAGAAATAATGCAAATAAACTAAAAACTAATAATAAGCTAAAAACTAATAAGCACGTAACTAAAACTTTAACCAAGTTCAATTTAAGGAAAAGCTAATAAGCCAAAATTTAAAAACTTTTAAAAACACTAAATAATAAAAATATTTAAAATCAACTTTTTATAAAATAACTTTTAAAAACACTTAACTAAATTTAAGAAAAACACAATAAGCTATAAAATCAATAAGCTAACACAATCATAAACATAAAAACATAACAAATAATCAAATAAGCATGACAATAAGCACCTAAACATAAAGATTAAATCAAAACAAGAAAGGTAGAATGAGAGATCAATAATAAAAACTTGATTAAAATTAAGATTCAACAATTAAAAGTAAAAGCAAGAATTAAAGAGCTTACGAATTAAAAAAGGTGCAAGACAAGGTAATTAAATGACAATTACGTAAATGACATGAAATTAAAATTGGAAGAACTATTTTGTCAAGATAGTCAACACCTCCTAATGTGTCATTAGGAGGGTATTTATAGGGGGAGATGATTCGCACACTCATTTAATTGATTGGCACACTCAAAAATATAATGTGTTGACATATATATCCTTGTAATATAAACATGAATACACATGATGTAAGGGTATATATATCATGACACACTACTTTTTTAGTGTGCCAATTAATTTGGAGAGTGTGCAAATCACTTCCCATTTATAGGTGATTAGGGAGGTTAGCATGTGTTGCTCCTTTCTTCCTTCTCTCGTCTTCGTCTTTTAAATTCTTCGACTTTTTCGACTTTGTCTCGGGATTAATTGAAATCGTCTTGTAATTTCTTCATTAATTAGACTTGAGTTCTTCGGCTTTATTAAACTTCCGTCTTTAGACTTTTTCTTCAATAAATCTTCAGAATAGGCCTTGGACTTCCGTTCTTTTTGCACTCTTGATCTTTCGACTTCGTCTTTTGTCTTTTTCTTCGATAAAAGCCCGTGAAAGCCCGTGTTTTCTTCCATTTTCACATTTTAGTCCTAAATCACAACAAAAACACAAACCACGCATAATTCTGACATTTACGACATAAAATACACGTTTTGGCTTGGTTATTATTATAATTAAGTGGTAAAAGGATAAGTGTTTTCACACTTGTTAAGGATAAATAGATCCAAGTCCTAAAAGGAGGCGGATAGTTGTATATCAAAATCCCAAATAAAGAATGAAGAAGTCGTGGTCCAAGTATGAAGAATCTCTCAAAAACTTCAAGTGAAGAAATTCCTATTATGAAGAGTAGACCATTATTTCAAGAACGTCTCTCAAGATTCGAAGTATGAAGTCACTGCCAAATATCGGTCTAAGAAAGGTCTCAAATCGTGAAGCGAGTTATGCCAAGATATGAACTTTATGAGGTCCCGAGAAGCATTTTTAAAAGATTTTGTCCTTTAGCTAACTATTGATTAAATCGTCCTACTTTATTTTCAGCAAATCAACTATCGAAATAAGTCAACAATGCATCCTCATGATCATTCAAGACAACAATAAATATAAGAGATACACCAAGGAATAAGGGGGTCTAAGCGAATAATTAAGCCACATGAGTGAGTGTTAGCTTACTAACTTATAATAACAATGATCTCGTTTTTGAGCTTGGTATAGGGAACGTGAAACTTGAGGGTGATAAACATTCATGACGACCAAAGCCCTAATGTAAGTCTTCGATCTCTTTACTTTTTCTTCCTTTAAATATTTTGTTATTTTCTATCTTTTTAAAGTTGCCTTAATGTCTTGTGTTTAATAAAGGCCAAGGTAGGTTAATTATGATGGAAAATGTAAATCTTGCTTTGTAACTAATGCATTGCATGAGGGCATTGCAATGGTCAAGTGTAGGGGATTTAATAAGTGTAAAAACACTTATCCTTTTACCACTTAATTATAATAATCACGAAGCCAAAACGTGTATTTTATGTCGTAAATGTTGGAATTATGCGTGGTTTGTGTTTTTGTTGTGATTTAGGACCAAAATGTGAAAAGGGAAGAAAACACGGTCTTTCACGGGCTTTTATCGAATAAAAAGACAAAAGACGAAGTCAAAAGATCAAGAGTGCAAAAAGAACGGAAGTCCAAGGCCTATTCTGAAGATTTATCGAAGAAAAAGTCTAAAGACGGAAGTTTAATTAAAGTCGAAGAACTCAAGTCTAATAAATGAAGAAATTATAAGACAAGTTCAATTTATCCATCGACAAATCCCGAGACGAAGTCGATAAAGTCGAAGAATTTATATGACGGAAAGACGAGAAAGAAAGAAAGAAGGAAGCTTCCAACCAACCATACACTCCACTCCTATAAATACCCTCCTAATGAAACATTAGGAGGTGTTAGCTAATTTTACAAATTAGTTCTCCACATTTATTTTTCATGCACTTTCATATTGTCATTTAAATTCTTGTCTTTAATTTCATGTAAGTTTTAATCTTGTCTTTAATCTTTATTTTTAAAATTCCAAGCTTTTCATAATCATCTCATTCTTCCTTTCTTGCTTTTAAATACCTTGTTTGTTTGATTAATCTTGAAGTTTTGTTTAAATCTTGATGTTTATTTGATAAAAGTTCTTATTTTTCATTTGTTTTATCATTTGCGTGCAATTTACGTTCTTTCCTTATTGTGTTTTTAGCTTATTTCGTGTCTAGCTTATTTTCTTTTAAGTGTTTTCAAAAGTTTAATCTTTTTAAAGTTATTTTATAAGTCTTGTTTATTTAGTGTTTTAAAAGTTCTTAAATTTGTGCTTATTAAGTTCTTCTTATTATTGTTTTAATTAAGTTTTTTGGTAATTGCTTATTGTTAAAGTGCTTATTCGGTTATTGCTTATTTGCTTTTTTTTGTGTACCCTCGTTATATTCTAAGGGTTTACTTGTTCCGATCTAGTTCGTGATCGCATAAACCCTGGGGGTTTCTACTTGCGATCCAAACTACGATCACTCATTAAGATCACTGAGTAAGATCACTGAGTAAGATCACTGAGTAAGATCACTGAGTAAGATCACTGAGTAAGATCACTGAGTAAGATTACTGTGTAAGATCACTGAGTGTGATCACTGAGTGCGATCACTGGGTGCGATCACTGAGTGTGATCACTGAGTGTGATCACCGAGTGCGATCACTGAGTGCGATCACCGAGTGCGATCACTGAGTGCGATCACTGAGTGCGATCACTGAGTGCGATCACTGAGTGCGATCACTGAGTGCGATCACTGAGTGAGATCACTGAGTGCAATCACTGAGTGCGATCACTAAGTACGATCCATTCACAAGTTTTGGTTTTTTTTCCTGTTTTTATTTTAAGTTTTTAAATTAATATTTTCCCGCCATTTTTACTTAGTGTTATTTTAAAATTGTTTTGGCTTACTTTTATTTTTAAGTTTGCAAATTTTACTTTTTGTCGAGTTTTAAGTTTTCGTCATTTACTTTTAAAAGATTTAAATTTCAGTCATTTACTTAATTTCTTTTAAAGTCTTCTTTTTAGTTTGATCTTTTCAAGCTTTTATCTTTATTCCATTTAAGTCTTTAATTTAAGTTGTTTTAATTTTTTCATTTACGTTAAAGCTTTTATTTTTATCTTTAGTTAGTTATAAACAACGAAACCCCTTTTATTTTATTCACCAAAGACGACTGAGTCACACTTCAAACTGTAATCAATTCGATTAGACGCCGAGAAAAACGAACTTTTAACGAGTAAAAATCTAGTTATTACTCCCAAACATCTTGAATAGCAAATTGGTGAAGCTCATCCTGCATTGCTTCCACCCAACTTGGTTCTTTGAGAGCATAAAATATCTTCTTGGGTTCCTGTTGTGATAGAAAACAAGCAAACAAACATGCTTGAACAAGAGGGGTATCAACCTTCTTATGGATATTGGCAATAAAACCTCCTTGATTCTGATGAGACCTTCTAGTTTGAACAGGAGACATCACATCACCAATGATTAGAGAAGAAGGATGATTCTTGATTGTAGATGTAAGTATTCCTCCTTCAATAATTGTGTTGTCTTCAATTTCAGTTTCCAAGTTGCCAATATCATCTTCAAATTCTCCTCCGTCATCACCTGAATGAACCTCTTCATGTATAGTGGAAGGTTCACCTTGTTCAAAAACACTGGAAGAGAATAAATGGTCAAAAGAGTTGTCAACGCCTGAATTGGGTCTGTTAACGTTTGATCCATCAACGCTTGAATTTGGCCTGTCAGCGCCAGATTTTCCTTTTTCAGCGCTGGAAGATTCATGCATGTTTTCATCAACTGGTTTCTCTTGTGGACCATCCTTTGCCTTTCCAGCAGCAGCAGTAGGAAATCCATCTGTCTAATTAGGAATGGTGACATACTCAAGTATGGGAGCTGATTTGTCTACATGTGATCCTACTTTGTCAACCTGTATACCTGAAATTTCAACAACTGGTTCTTCCACAACATTTGAATTTACTTTCACAATGTTTGGATTAGTAACACGCATATAATTCAAAGTTCTAGACAAAGGTTCTAAGTCAAAGAGCCAATTCGGTCCACTCTCAGGATCACTAGGTTTACTTTCTAAAAACCTAACATGTACCTTTTCAAGTATATGTTTTTCTTTTTTAATGTAAACCCTATATCCTCTACTCTGCACTGAATAGCCCATAAAGTAGCCTTCATCACCTTTAGCACTAAACTTTCCTAAGGCATCACTAGTATCCAATACCACTACATGACATCCAAAGGGTTTAAGAAATCCAATATTAGGTTTCCTATTCAAAAATAGCTCATAAGGTGTCTTATTGTGGATTTTGTTGATCAATGCCCTATTATTAACATAGCAGGCTGTATTTACAGCCTCACCCCAAAATGCAATGGGAAAGTGAGCATCAGCCAACATTGTCCTAGCTGCTTCTATGAGTGTTCTATCCTTCTTTTCAGCCACCCCATTTTGTTGTGGGATTCTAGCAACACTAAACTGCCTAGTAATCCCTTTCTTGACACAAAAGCCATCTAACAACTTATTTCTAAACTCACCACCATTATCACTTCTAAGTATTTTAACCTCATTCCCAGTCTTTTTCTCCATTTGGGTAATAAAGTTAATCAAAACAGTAGCAGTTTCACTTTTCAAAGCCAAAAAGAAAGTCCAAGTAAATCTAGAAAAATCATCAGTTATGACAAAACAAAAAGATTTACCATTTAAGCTTTCTATATTAGTTGGACCAAACAAGTCCATATGCAGTAAGTGAAGTGGTTTAGAACTAGAATGCACAAGTTTAGACTTAAAGGAGACGTTGTGCTGCTTGCCTTTAAGGCATGCAACACAAGAGTGGTCATTGTGGAAAGCCTTTTCAGGCAAACCATCAACTAAACCATGTCTCAAAAGTCTATTTATGTTCTTAAAATTTATGTGCCCTAACCTTCTGTGCCAAAGATTACTCTCATCAACTGAAGCCTTAGAATATAGACATGACATATTATTATTCATCCTAATTCCATTAAGATTCACATTATAAATGTCCTTATGCCTAGGTGTTCTATAATCAATAAACTTCTCATCAGGTATTTTAAAATCTTTGCTTAACACCAAGCATTCAGTATCAGTGAAAAGAACCTTATTTTTGTTATCACAAAATTGTGATACACTAAACAGATTATAATCAAGTGCTTTTACCAGAAACATGTTTTCAAAACGCAAGTTGTTGGTGATAAGAGTGACTTTGCCAGTAATGGTTCCATATCCTCCTCCAAAGTACACTTTGTCACCATCTTTAATGGGGGTAAAGTTTGTCAAATAATCTTCCTTCCTCGTCATGTGCCTAGAGCATCCACTATCCCAATAGCCATGATCGTTTACCTGCTTTTGAATGCCCTGCACATAAAGAAAACAAATTAGTTTTCTTTGGGAACCCAATCCTGAGCAGACTTGGATTCATTTGGTTGTTCAACAAGAACATACTTAGTCCTTATAACAACCCTTGTTCATCCCTTTTTGAATTAAACACCCAGTTAACCCCAATTGGTTTAGTTATGACCTTTGAAATATAGTGAAATCTGTTACAGGTCATAGAAATCCCATCTGAATTAGGGTTTTGGTCTTGTTTAGGTCTCCAACTTAAGCTAGAAGAAGCTTTAGACCCCTTTCCCTTTGGTTGAAAGTATTTGTTATTACTTGGTCTAACAGCGTTGGAAACATTCTTGTGAACGTTAAAATTGTTCTTGACAACGCTGAAATTGCACTTGTCAGCGCCAAAACTAGGGTTTGCTACAGGAACCCATTGTCTGTTAGACCATGTATTGGTCTTTTCAAAAGGCCTTTTTCCATAAGTATTAGACCCTTTAGTAAAGAATGGAGCTGGTCTAGTAACTTGTGGACTTTGCTGGACAAAAGGTCTGGGTTTGACCATGGTTGACTTTCTATCAGCGTTGACTTTTGAAGCATTGACACACTTATAAGCCAAATGTGAAAAACTCCCACAAGTATAACAAGCTTTTCTAGACATAACTCTAGGTTTAGATGAAAAGAAACCTGTCCCATTATCACTAACTTGACTTTTTGGTGACCTAGGTTTTCTATACATTTCTACATATTGAATACCAGGTTTTCTATCAACATTTAATCCAAGGTCAACAGTCTTTCCAGTAGTGGGGTTGGTTACTTTTATGGGTGTAGACTCATTTGGGCTTTCACTAAGCATGCCACCTTTAACAAACAAAGTGGGATTGGCTTTCTTCCATTGGTCAAAGTCAGTCAATTTCTGCTTATATTCCTTTACTGGAGTAAGAACTCTTGGTGGAGGAATAAATTCCTTTTCTTGGAGTTCTGGTATACCAGTCTAAGACAAATCCTTTCTAAGGACATCATAGAAGTTTCCAGCAGGTGGTGGAACACTAGCATACTCTTTCATTCCAATCCCAGTCATATCCCTAGAGTCTCTTTGTTCACTAACACATTTTTCTAGGGTTTGAGAAGCTTTATCAAATCTTTGAACTTTAAGACCTACATTATCTTTGTTTTTAATGGCCTCATCTAACTTAGCTTGTATAACACCTTTGGATCTCTCCAAGATGTCCCTAATCTCAATACTAGCATTGAGGTCATGAGTCAAAACATTGATTTGATCTTTTAGGTCAAGCTCCATTTTCTTATATTCAGCCACAATCTTTTCAGTTTGAACAAGTGCAAGTTGATAATTAGATAGCTTGCATTTTTCATCAAAAACATTTGATTTTACCTTTAAAATTTCTTTGTTAAGTTTTTTAGTGATTAAACGACAACCTTTACTACAAAATGCATCATCATATACCTCATTATCTGATGAAGATGAAGAATGTGCCATGAGAGCATAGTGAACATGCTCTTCTTCTTCATTCTCTGCAATGAAGGCCTTGTTCTCTTCCACATCTTTGGCCAAAAAGCTCCAGTCCCAGCCAACACCATCAATCTCTTGCATGGCAACCATAGCTTTTGTATCTTCAACCTTGATTATTTGGCTTGAAGGATTTCCAGCATTAGATCTTCTTGGAGATCTGCACTCTCTCATAAAGTGACCCATTATATGGAAATTGTAACACTCAACCTTGGATTTATCAAACCCATCAGTGTCTTTAGCATTAAAGGTCATCTTCTTCTTGAATCTCTAATTCCATCTATTGGCCCTTATGCTTGCAAGTGCCATATTCCACTTTATGTACATCTCCTCCAAATGCTCATCACTGATTTGTTCAAGGTCCTCATATGTACTCACTGAACCATTGGGTAATGAAGCAATGTATGCACACACTGTATCTAGATCAATACTAGCAGGCTTAATTCTTGGTGAGTCAACATTGTATGTGTCAACGTATGAATGTGGGGTGCTGACAAAGCTTGATCTAACGTTGACATAAGGTGGTCCAGTAACGGGGTGCATGTATGACTCCCTTTGCTCAAATTGACCTTCACTATGTGAGAAGAAGGCCATGTTTCCATTGGTAGATTTGCTTCCTTGATCCAAAAGGATTTCACTCTCTAGAATCTTTAGTTTATTGTAGACATCATCAAAAGTGGAACTTTTGTGAGCATTGGTATCAATTATAGACCTTGCTTCAATCTTCCATGCATCACCAAGACTTTTAAGGAAAGTGGTAATGATATCGGCATCATCATGCATTGTTCCTATAAATGACAATTTGCTTGTGATGTCAAGAAGTTTGCTTCTCACCCCACTTAACTTTTCATTGGGAAGAGCTTTAAACACAACATACTCATGCAAGAATTGCTTCTTTTTCTCTGAGGCAGTATCATCATTACCACCATAGGTGACTTGAAGAGCTGCCCAAAGCTCTTTGGCAGACTCAAAACCTCTATACTTGTGTTGATTGGCTGGTCCCAAAGAAAGTTTGAGAATGCTTAGAGTTTTCATGTCGTTCCTTCGCTTTGCAATGTCCTCAGTTAAGACAGCTCTCCCATCTGTAGGTTGTTCTTTTCGATCCGCTTCACTTGAGCCTGGAGTTGATCTTAAAGTAATAGCAGCTTAAATCTTGGCAGTCTTATTGAATGTATTTCCATATTCAATAATTTCCCATAGGGTGTGGTCATGGATTTGAAGGTACTACTCAAAATTGAACTTCCATAGCTCAAAGTGGTCGGGGTCTAGCATGGGGATTTTTAGGTTATGGCTTGAGGAGGAGGTCAACTCTGGAGTAGACATATTGTCTGGTTTTTAGGGTTTCTTGAAAAATTAGGGTTTTTGGCGATTAAGGGTTTTTAGGGTTTTGTGTTCTTTAGATCAAAGTTCCTCAACAAAATCTGATACGACTTGTTGATCCCAAACTTAGATCGATTTAGCTTGTGTAAACGAGAATGAATCAAGTTAAACACTTAGAGAAACTTTGTAGTATATGAAACAATCTAAGTATTATGCGGAATTAATACTTAGAACAAGAACACACAAACAGAATAAACCAAACTTTCACTTTGATTGATTAATCGAATTTGCGTACAATGAAAGTGTAAAACATAATATGAACTAAAACCTAAAGGCCTCCTTTTATAGATTAAGGAACCTTGTACAAGAGTCTACGTATAAGCTATTTTAGGTAAAGATAAACATAAGAAATACATTGTCGAACATATCTTTACTAGAAACATAAAACGTGTAGACTAAGTATCTTATTAGTGCTTGACTTCTTCTCATAAACGTTTGACTTATTCTTGTCAACGCTTGATCTGACAACGCTTGATTTCTTCCTATCAACGTCCAACTTCCTCTTGTCAGCGTCTAAGTGTCTTGGCTTCATTTTATTCCCAACACTAGCAACCGAAGCACAATCAGATACGTCTAAACCTACAATTGGTCAAGATATACCTTCAACGAGTAATTCTCAACCAACACCCGAATCAACTACCCATGTCACGCCTATTGATGATGAAGAGGATGATGATGATCACGATTTGGAGTTCGCTCAAATGCGTGAACTTCCATTCTTTGGTGTACCAATTCCCGACTCTAATCAAGACGGGTCGTCCACCTCAGAGGACCCTCCTACTACGGTCTACTCCAATCCACGGATTCGTGAACATGACAACAAGTGGACAAAGGATCATCCTATAGATTATATTATTGGTGACCCTAATCGTCCGGTATCCACACGAAGTCAGTTACAAGAAAGTGTAATGTTTTGTCATTTTGATGCTTTTCTCAGTCAAGTTGAACCTAAGACGTGGCAACAAGCATTTACTCAATCTTGTTGGATAGAAGCCATGCAAGAAGAACTTAATGAATTTACGTCTTGATGTATAGGAACTTGTGCCATGCCCGGATCAAGTGAAATTACTCACTTTAAAATGGGTTTACAAGGCGAAACTCGACGAGTTAGGCAGAATATTGAAGAACAAAGCTCGACTAGTAGCTCGTGGATACAAGCAATTATTAGGCATCAACTTTATGGAATCCTTTGCAATTGTTTCCCGTTTGGAAGCTATTAGACTATTCCTAGCTTATGCAGCCCACATGTATCAGATGGATGTGAAGACGACGTTTCTTAATGGTGAAATCAAGGAAGAGGTATATGTTCAACAGCCGTATGGTTTTGTGAATTCTAAATATCCTAATCATGTGTACAAGCTTAAGAAGTCTCTCTATGGGTAGAAGCAAGCTCCACGCGCATGGTATGATCTATTGTCACAATTCCTCATTACACAAGGCTTCGCTAAAGGCAAGGTGGATCCCACGATGTTCATTCAGAAACGAGGTAAAGATATGATTATGGTACAAATATATGTTGATGATTATGGTACAAATATAGGTAAAGATATGATTATGGTACACTTTATGGGGGATGATCGGTACCCTTCTGTATATTACAACTAGTCGACCCGGCCTTCAGTTTGTTATCTGTATGTGTGCTCGGTATCAAACTCGGCCTACTGAGTTACACTTAGCGACTGTTAAACGGACCTTTCAGTATCTTAAAGAAACCATTAATCAGGGACTTTGGTATTCGAAGGACTCTTCAATTACACTAATGACATACGCAGATGCGGATCACGCTGGTTGTCAAGATACAAGGCGTAGCACAAGTGGAACTTTGCAACTAATAGGAGATCGACTAATCAGTTGGGCATCAAAAAGGCCGAAAAGTGCTGCAATTTCAAGTACGGAAGCACAAGACATAGCTATGTTCGGTTGTTGTGGTCAAATTCTTTGGATGAGATCGCAATTAACCAACTATGGTCTAAGTTTCAACAAAATTCTGATGTACTGCGACAACAAAAGTGCAATTGCCTTATGCTGCAAAAATGTTCAATTCTCCCGGTCGAAGCATATTGACATTCGCTACCACTTTATCTATGAGCAAGTGGAATATGGAGTGATCGAGCTTTACTTTGTCTGATCTGAGTATCAATTGGCGGATATTTCACGAAGGCTTTAGATTGAGCTCGAATGGATTTTTTGGCCGACAAGCTAGGATTGAGAACTTTCTCGCCCGAAACTAAAAGGAACTGACAGATGAAGCGAAAGAATAGTGGTGGTAGACTATTCTCCGTATCCTTGGTGATCATCTGTATACATTGTTTTTATTTTTATCCACAAAAGCAAAATACAAAAATATAAAACCATATAAAAACCTTAAAAATTGAAAAATTTAGAAAAATCCAAAAATATTTTTACCTTATTTTTCAAAGGCATGTGTTTTCGTACGATAATATTTACGGAATTAGAAATGTCGATTAATATTGACACGACGCCATAAATAGAGTTCGTACAAAAGTTGTAAATATTTTATAAAACATGCCCATATGGCTTGTAGTTATTTCTGACTGCAACCCGTTTTTCATATTAAAGTCAAGTATTTCTTTTGAAAACGTTGGCTCACAACGGGAATTAATTTTCTCAGGCATGGTTTACTTTATAACCATGTAAGGGATTGTGTTTACGTTATAACACAATCTAACACGGATATATGTACGCATCAGTGCATTTATTTGCTAAAACAAGAGAAATCTTGTTTTTATGAAGTTATCATCTCTACAACCATAGCAATCTACAATTGGTATCTACATACTCGACAATGCGACTACTCAAACGACGACTATAACTCTTTCAATAGAACACGGGTCAACAATTGAGGGGGAGCAATTGTCCAGCATTCAGAAGCTTTGATGCCGAAAGTGCCAAGTTCACAAACTGGTGTGTCAAGACAACAATACCAATCGTACATGTGGTGTCAAGAGATGACTTCAAACGTGACGAGGTGACCAACATTTGCCGACAAGAACCATTTGTTCATATCATATGATGTTCTCATCAATCAGGTCCAACCTTGTCAATTTATTCTTATATGGTGAATCTGTGATCATTTTACTAATCGGTATCATCATGAAGATAAATTGGACTTGCATTTTTCTTCCCAAAAACTTTGTTAAAATTATATTAAATCAGTTGATATTAAAAACATCGACTGGGTTAATATTTTTAATATATGGGAGAAAATTTGATTTAATATGGGAAATGATTAATTAAAAATGGTTTGACTTAACGTGATAGCTCATCCCAACATGTGCGAAAAGTTTTCGAATATCGTGGCATATGTTAAGGGGGAGCAAAATGGATTTGCTATATCAAAATGGATTTCATGGTGATTTATACTTACCCTCAACCCATATATATCACGACGATGAAGATTGTGGTGTCATAAGGATGGTAGGATAGGTTAATTCCAATGATTCTTCCAAAACCGGAGGAAACTTCCCAAGGACATTCCATAGCTAAAAATAGTAGTCCTTAGGAAAGATGGAGAAAGGTTGTGAACGTAGCTGAATGCCGACCAAGTACTTAAGTTAGCACTGGAACAATCACAACAAGGTGCTAGTTATGACGTATTGGTAAGCATTGAAAGGGTTGAAGAATGAAAAAGAACTGTAAAGATAAAGGGTCTAAAGAAAGTAGCCCTCCTTACAACTTAGGCAGAAACCGGGTCAACACATATGCTATTGAGATTAGTTTAATGATGCTCGATATTGAAAATAGACATCATGGACCTAGTGATGCAATGCACAACCCATCCCAGCTGACTCAGATATCTCTCAAAAGGTATTTGTTTTAATCACACGGAGACAACTCATTATCTATCGATTTATTCACTCCAAATATATTGATATTGAAAAGGTGGAACTCCTCTCCAGCCTCTGATCACTAAAATCCAAAATGCACGATCAAGTCTAGAACCATTTGAGATCATCAAATATCTCATTAGGACACACTTCCATCTTTCCTTACTTCATCACACTCTGTGAAAAGTAAGAAAGATATTAAGAGTCCTACACAAAATCTTCATGATCTTGCCTGAACATCCGAGTAATACGAAATTATTTACAATGAAGATGGAAATCCTTCTTGAGCGAACATTAAAAAGCTCATGGTAGCTGACTTGTGTGATTCTTTATGAATCAAACTTGTGATAACTGGAAAGCAACAGTTGTTTAATTCTTATTTGAATTCAAACACGTTCCACGCCTCTACGCAATATCTCAGTGATCTTGCCAGAACACTCAGAGTGATACCTTAGTGTTCACAGTGATGAGTGGAAATCCTTCTAGTGTTAACCTGAAACAACACTTGGTAGGTAACTTGCAAGATTCAATATGAATCGAGCTCGTGACAACTGGAAAGCAACGATGGTGTGATTCTTTATTGAATCAAACTTGTTCCAGGAATCGGAAATGACGGCTTCAATCATGCGGATAATTTTATCCAAATGATTCACTCTTTACGTTCGCAGTCAGTTCTAGACGGTCGAGTAAAGAGAACGGGTTTACCCGCGAAATCTTGTCAAGCAGATTTTTAATTAAATCTACCTGCCACAAGTACGATATTTTTTATCGACCAACTGTCTTCATCGACCAGAGGTAAAATGCTACCGAATTAGAATGAAATGTTCAAAGCCATTTCGTTCGTTTCTACTTATGTTACGGCATTTGAAGACGGTGGCGTTGCGGAGTCCGAGATGAAGTCGTCCCCACATGCTTATATTTTCTACCTCAACAAATTCAAGAAAGATTAATAGTCAAGTCTTCCGCTGTATCAAACTCTGAAGCTTTCAAGAATTACAAAGGTATAAGTATGTGGGACGTGAAGTCACGAAGAGACGAAGATCACAAGTGATGGATGCACAAGATCAAGGCAATAGAGTAAGGATCAAGATTGATATTTAAGATCACATCAACATGTTCACCAAAAAAGAAAAAGAAAAGAAAGACGAAGACTACGAGCTCAAGACAAGCATAATATGCTAGGTTTATTTCATTATTGTAACTTGGGTAATGCCCTTGTTTGGAGTAACCTCCCTTAGGGGGAGATTGTGGTAAATACGTTTTACGTATTAGAAAGGATCGGTCACTCCAACAATAGTCTAAGTAGTAGCTCGCAGTTTAGTTATCTTAATAGTAAAAAAACAAGGCCAAGCCAAGCCTACAACATGTGTAGGCCGGCGGCCCAATGTAAGCCCAATCCCATCTCATGGGCTTGGGTATATAAACCCTCTCCTTAGTTAGAGAGGGTGTTGGTTCACATTATTTCACATAGTAGAAAGTGTTTTCTATAAACTTTCTCTCTCTAAGTGTGTGTGTGTTCTTACCATCTTTCTATCTCTTTCTCTCTCTAGAACATAAGCAAGATTTACAATATCCTACATTATGAAAATAAGCACTTTGACTTAAAGACAACAACTGCTTAGATCTATGTCGTATGAACTTATTCCAAGAATATATGTAGCTTCACCTAACTCTTTCATGGAAAAACACTTGCTCAACCAAGTTTTCACTTCCTGCAACATTGAAGTGCTATTTCTCACTAGTAATATGTCATCCACGTATAAGACCTGGAATGCTACATTACTCCCACTAGCTTTGACATATACAAATGGCTCATCGGGATTCTGAATGAAATCAAGTTTTTTAATTTAGTCATCAAACCATTTATTTCAGCATTTGGAAGCTTGCTTCAAACCATAAATGGATCTCTACAACTTACATACTTCGCTGGGATACTTTAGATCAACAAAGCCATCAGGTTGAACCATGTAAACATCTTCACTAAGATGTCCGTTCAAGAAAGCAGTCTTGACATCCTTTTACCAAATCTCGTAGTCATAGAATTCCACTATAGCTAAGAGAATACTAATAGCTCTAATTTCTGTGACCAGAGAGAAGGTTTCCTCATAATCTAGCCCGTAGGTTTGAGTATACCCTTTTGCCATAAGACGATCTTTGTAGGTGTGTATCTTGCCATCCTTGTCAGTCTTTATCTTATAAATCCATCTACATCCTGCAGTTCTTGCACCTGTAGGAAGATCAATCAAAACCCATACTTGATTTCTTTCATGGAGTGCTTAAGGCATCCTTGCGGACCTTCGAACGAGAACATTTATGTTTTGTGCTTCAACAATCTCATGTGGAACTTCATTACGTACTTCGCTAGTGTTAACAGAAGGCAATGTATCTACATCTTCGACGATTTCTAAGTCGTCAGTACTCCCACTTGCTCCAAGCAGTGGAGTACTCCCACTTACTTCTTGATCTATGAGACTTGTCTCAAAGAACTCAGCGTTTCGAGGAACAAATATTTTGGTCTCAAGTGGATAGTAGAAGTAGTAGCCCATCGGTTACTTTGGGTATCCTACGAAAACACACTTAATTAATCTGGGGTCGAATATGTTAGGAGCATCCCGTTTCATGAGAGCCTCACAACCACAAACCCTCAAATAATATAACTTTGGAGTTTTCCCATGCCATACCTTATATGGTGTCTTATCGATCTTCTTGGTTGGAATCATATTGAGAATGCGCGCAGTAGACTCTAAAGCATAACCCTAAAAGAACGTTGGTAGAGTAGTTGAGCTCATCATGGAATGAACCATATCCAATAGAGTTCTATTTCTCCTTTCCAACACTCCATTATTTTGGGGCATGTAGGTAGGTGTGAGATGTGACACAATGCCACATTTCTTGCCGAGTTGGTTTTCCACTTCATTTTGAAATTCTTTGAATGTTTCAAATACCTCATGTTTATGTTTCAAAAGGTAAACATAACCATAACGTCTGAAATAATCCGTGTAGATAATGAAGTAGCTAGCTCCTTCTCTAGACACGGTTCTAAAGGTCTGCACACATCCGTATGAATGAGTCCAAAAAGATCTTTAGCTCTTTTGACCACATGTGTGAAAGGCGTACGCGCCATCTTCCCATACACACAAGTCTTGCATTTGTCATTGAAAGAATCAACATCGATGGGATTCAAAATTCCATCACGTTGAAGCTTCTGGATTTGCATGACCAAGGCGACAGTGCCATAGACAGGTCGAGTCAAACATCACATGTTTGGCTCTTTTCCTACTAACATTGTATATAGAACTATTAAGATTTAGAGATTTCATATCAATTGCAAAAATGCCATCACGTGGTATTGCATTAAAATAAAGTATGATGTCTTTGTAAATGGTAATTACATTATTCAAAATAACCTAATTAAAACCATCTTCAAATCAATCTAGAAAATGAAACAACACCTCTAGTTATAGAAGGTGCAAAATGACAATTATTCAAAGTAATAAATAGTCCATTAGGAAATGCCAAATCATATTGACCAATCGCTTCGACGTTTGCACGCATGCCATTTCCCACGTACAAGCTCAAAGTTCCTTGCTTCAATTTCCTGCTATATCTAAGTCCCTGCTATGTATTACAAATATGAGTTCCACAACCCGTATCATATACCATCTACTTACTATTAGATATATCATAATGTTCTATAACGAAGATACCCGAAGTACTAGCTCCGCTAGTAATCTTGCGTTTCTTCACCTTAGTGAGATATAATAAGTGTGAAAACACTTATCCTTTTACCACTTAAATCCAATAATAACAAGACCAAAACGTGTATTTTATGTCGTAAAAGTCGGAATTATGCGTGGTTTGTGTTTTTATTGTGTTTTAGGACCAAATGATGAAAAAGGAAGAAAACACGAGCTTTCACGGGCTTTTATCGAAGAAAACGAGAAAAGACGAAGTCAAAAGATCAAGAGTGCAAAAAGAACGGAAGTCCAAGGCCTATTCTGAAGATTTATCGAAGAAAAAGTCTAAAGACGGAAGTTTAATGAAGTCGAAGAACTCAAGTCTAAATTAAAGAAGAAAATTAACAAGATAAGTTCAAATCCCGAGACGACGTCGAGAAAAGACAAAGAATTAAATCGAGTCGAGAAGACGTGAAGAAAGAAAGAAAGAAGAAGCAACACATGCACTCCTTCCCATTTTCCCTATAAATACCCTCCTAATACACATTAGGAGAGTAGTTAGTTTTTAGTTTTTAGTTTTCATTTTTCAATTTTCCTTTTTAGTTTTAGAGAGAGAAAGTTCTCAACTTTCTCTCACTAAGTTTTCATCTTTCTTTCTTTTAATCTTTCAAGATTAAACATTTGTGTATTGCTTATTTCATTAATCAAGTTCTAGTTAAGCTTTTAATCTTTCATCTCTTTCTACCTTTCTTTGATTTTTAGATTAATTTTGGTGCGAATTTCATTTGATCCGTGTTGTTCTTAATGATTTCGTTCTTAAAAAGTTAATCTTTTTATGCTTACATAAGCTTTCATACGATTAAGCTTTAAGATTCTTGTGCTTATTGGCTTATTCGCTTCCTTTAGCTTATTTACTTTTAAAAGTTTTCTGAAAAAGTTCATCCTTTTATAGTTTGATTTTGAAGATTGTTTATTTTAAGTTGAAAAAGTTGTTATTTGTGCTTATTGAGTCCTTTTCATTATAGATTCGTTCAAGTTTGGTGATTAGCTTATCGAAATAGCTTATTACTTGCTTATTTCTCAAACCCCACATAAATCGGAAAAGGATTTAAACCCTTTTCTGATTGTAGCTTTCCGATCATCACCCCCTCTTTCCGATCTCCAAATCGAAAAAGGGTTTGAACTTTCCGATTTGAGCTCCTTAATATTCCGATCATGTTGATCGGATTAGGGAGTTTGGATTCCGATTTGGATCCTTTTTATATTATTCTGATTGGCTTGATTTGGTTGTATTCCGATTGGGTGTTTCTTACATAGCATTCCGATCTGAACCCCTCGTTGGTTATTCCGATTAATTGTCTTCCAAATATTCCGATTTGATTCATTTTCAATATTCCGATTGTGGGTGTCTTCAAACATTCCGATTAGGCTTATTAGTTGGATATTCCGATTGTGTTCTTTTATGATATTCCGATTAGCCTTGTTCTAAGATATTCCGACGGGTGTAGTTTTCAAGTATTCCGATTAGTACTTTTCCAACATTCCGATTGTACCACTATTCCGACCAAGGGTATATTCCGATCTGTCTTTCCGACCAATATTCCGATTAGGGTTTGGATTAATTTCTTGTTTTTACAAAGTTTCCAAGTGTTAGTTTTATTAAGTGTTCAAGTATTTTTTCTAATCTAGTCTTAAGTTTCCTAGTATTTATTTTTTAACTCGTCATTTTAGTTTAATCTTTAAAGCTCTTTTTACTCAACGACATTTACATTTATTTGCTAATAGTTTAAAATAGATAATCAACCAAACCATTCTCTTGTTCACCAAAAGACAATTGAGTCGCACTTTAGACTGGAAATCAATTCGAAAAGATCGGACGATAGAGATTTTATACTTGGGGTAAAAGCCTTGTATTAAATGGCGCCGCTGCCGGCTCTGTTCGTTAAGATTAACGGTTTCTAGTGAGAGACGCATTGAATTTTGGGATCCGTTCTTTGAACGTTATTTTCCTTGCTTCAAAATTTTTCAAAAAACCCTAAAAAATATAAAATTCTTCAAAAATACAAAAACATTAAAAAATCATAAAAAGCAATTCTTTTCCAAAGGTTTGCACCAAAAAGATTATATAGATATTCTCTCTTTGTATTTTTCTTCTGTAGGTGTATGCGTACTAGATCTTCGAACTATTCTAAGCCCGAGACTCGTGAAGATTTAGATATGGCTGGTGTTCATAACAACAATAATAACCCACCTCTACCCAATTTGAATAACAATAACAACAACAACAACAATGTCCCCCTACATGATTTACGAACAATGGAGGAATTGTGTCAACCCACCATGAACGGACGCGGAGGCCCGATTGCGCCGATGCACATCACGGCTCAGGAGTTTTCGTTTAAGCATCACATGATCCAACAAGTGCAAACTAACCCATTTCGCGGAATTCCGGATGATGATGCCAACAAACACCTCGACAAATTCATTACCATCACCCAAAGCATGAAGTCGCCCGGTGTTTCTATGGATGAACTTCGCCTTCAACTATTTCCCCACTCGCTTTCTCACCATGCCGAAAAATGGTTTGACCGTCTCCCAAAGAATTCTATTCATACTTGGAATGACATGACTCAACGCTTTTTGTCGCGCTACTTCCCACCATCCATGGTCACAAGCCTTCATAACCAAATCAGTGGATTCATGCAAGACAATGATGAATCGCTCTTTGATGCTTGGGAACGATACAATGATTTGATCGACCGTTGTCCAAATCACAACATGCTCCCCGTCACTCTCATTGATACTTTCTACAATGGTCTCACTTTTCGTGATCGTGACACGATCAATGCCGCCGCCGGTGGTACTTTTATGAAAAGGAGACCGGAGGAGTGTAGAGAGTTGATCGAAAACATGACTACTCACCACAAGAATTGGGATTCATCCGCATCCTCAAGATCTAACTCGATAGTCAATGTTTCTTCTACTACCTCCAATCCCGAGATAACCGAACTTACCCGACAAATCGCGGATATGCACAAGGATTTCATGACTATGGCCACAAACCACTTTCAACAAGCTAAAGCCGTTGCTATTTCTTGTGACACGTGTGGTGGTCCTCATTCTTACAATGATTGTCCTTCCACTCAAGGCAATTTTTCTGAAAATGTTAACGCGACATTCGGTACTTATCCCACGGGAAGCTATCAAGCTCGTCCTCAAGGAGACCGTAGCTTGCTAAGTTATCGTTCAAACAATTATCTTGCTCCACCCTGTTTCCCTCCTCCAAACCAAAACCAACAACAAAGCTATAACCGAAACAACCAACCCCAACCTCGTGCTACCTATCAATATCAATCCCAAAGAAACCCATACCCAACTCAAGGAAATTTTCAAGCTTACCAAGCCCCACTGATAACTAGGCTTTTCCTAATTAAAAGATTTATCGTTCTAGTGTTCTAATCGAATTGATCTAGGTTCTAAGTGCGACTCAGTCGTTCTTTGGTGAAACAAAAATGTGTCGTTGTAGTATTAAAAATGCAAAACTTTAAAGTAAATGGGCACTTAAGTAAAATGGTGTTAATTTAAAAGGCGTTAAAATAAATATAAGTCTAATTAAAAGTAAAGGTTGCAATATTTAAAACTTTGAAAAGTAAATAACGAGAAATTAAGTGACTTAAAATTAAAGCGTGACGAGAATTAAAATTAGACAAAGTATTAAAATGAAAGCTTAAAATTAAACAAGAGAAAACATAGAAAATAACCCACCGTCGGAATATATTCCGATCAGACTCACCTTGATCGGAATGTACACAAACCTCACAATCGGAATGTTGATCGGAACCTTAGATCAGAATACCCTGTCACTTATTCAGATCGGAATGTCCAAACAAACCCTTTGATCGGAATGAATACTACCTCCTGATCGGAATGTCAGCTATCGGAATATGACCCAAATCGGAATGTTGTTTAGATCGCAATACAGTCCAGATCGCAATGTGTCAGATCGCAATACGGTTCAGATCGGAATGATACTAAGAAAAATTGGGCAGCACTTCGACTAAGTAAACCTCAAGAGCCGTCGGAATGTGCGATCGCAATGTGCGATCGCAACCCCAGATCGGAATGAGGGTGATGATACTCCTATCGCAATCCCGGATCGGAATGCAAAACCCTTGTCCAAAACTGTCACTATCGGAATGTGGTAAAGCAAGCCGTCGCAATGTGTGTTAACCCTTCTTTTCCGATGGAATGCAAATTCGTAATAAGCTCAAATCTTAATAAGCTAATTCTAATAAGCAGTAACAAGGAACTTGAATAGAATAGAAACAAAAAAAGAAAATAAGCTAAAAAGTTAAATACTTTCAAAACTTAAAAGAAAAAAAAACGAAACTTAATGAAATGGATTTTAAAAAGTAAAAATTTTAAGAAAACTTTCAAAACAATTAAGCTAAATACCGAATAAGCACTTAAGTTTGTCAAACTTATGGCTATTTCGTATGGAAGCTAAAAGGAAAAAGAAAAGACAAGACTTTTAATCAAATAAGCAATGGATTAAGCAAAACCTTGCTTAATCCGAAATTCAAACCGAACCAAAAAGAAGAATAATAGAATGAGATTGATGAAAAGAAACTTGATCAAATGTAAATAAAGATTAAAGCAATAAAATTAAAGAACACAAATTAAAAACACTTACATGGAAATTAAAGGATAATTAAGGTGCAAAACATGTATTTAAATGACATGAAAAGTAAATGACAAGATAAGAAAATGGTGGAAGACTAATTGTCACCTTAGCCAACAACGAAAAATGATTAACATAATGATCTATATATAGGGGAGGATTAGGAAGCTTCCTCCCCTCCTTCCTTTTCTCTTAATTGCATCATTAGGTCCTTCCTTCTTAATCTCTTTGCTAATTGCACCATTAGTCCTTAAGCCTTTGAATCTTCTTTAATCTTGGACTTTAATGACTTATGGCTCGGGATTTCTTTAAACTCGTCTTTATATTCTTCAATAAATAAGACCCGAGTTCTTCGGCTTTTGGTAAACTTACGTCTTTCGAATTTTTCTTCGATAAATCTTCAGAATTGGTGTTGGACTTCCGTTCTTTTTCCACTCTTGACTTCTCGACTTCATATTTCGTCTTTTTCTTCAATATTAGCCCGTGAATGCCGTGTTTTCTCCACTTTTCACAATTTCGTCCTAAATCAAAACAAAAACACAAACCACGCATAATTCCGACATAAAAGACATAAAATATACGTTTTGGCTCGGTTATTATTGTAATTAAGTGGTAAAAGGATGGGTGTTTACACACCTATCAAATCCCCTACACTTGACCATTGCAATGTCCTCATGCAATGCATTAGTTACAAAGCACGTTTACATTTTTCATCATAATTAATCCACGTTGGCATTTATTAACGAGATAGAAAATTATAAACATTCAAAATAAAGAAATCAAAAACATACCTTGGGTTTTGGAAATGTTGTGAATAATCATCATCCTCAAGTTTTCACTTTCTCCAAACCAAGCTTAAAAACGAGATCATTGTTATTATAAGTTAGCAAACTAACACGAACTCAGGTGGGCCAATTATTCACTTAGACTCCCTTATTCCTAGGTGTATCTCTTATATTTTATTTTTGTCTTGAATGATCACGAGGATGCATTGTTGACTTATTTCGATAGTTATTTAGTCCGAAAATAAAGTGAACGATTTAATCAATAGTTAGCTAAAGGACAAAATCTTTTAAAACTGCTTCTCGGGACCTCATAAAGTTCATATCTTGGCATAACTCGCTTCGCGATTTGAGACCTTTCTCGGACCGATATTTGGCAGCGACTTCATACTTCAAACCTTGAGAGACGTTCATGAAATTATGGTCTTCTCTTTATATTAGGAATTTCTTCACTTGAAGTTTTGAGAGATTCATACTTGGACCACGACTTCTTCATTTTTCTCCAATCTTTATTTTGGAGTTTGATATACAACGATCCGCCTCCTTTTATGACTTGGATCTATTTATCCTCATACCTTGTTAGGGTCTTTTCGGATACACTTCTCCATGACTTTTGGGGAGTTTTTGCTTTACGTCGTGTGTCTCGATCCTTCATATTGATTTTCGATAAATGATTCTTCACATCACTTTGGATCTTTAACAACAAAATATAGCCCTCATGCCTTGTTAGGGCCTTTTCGGACTCGCCAATCTTCGCATCCCGCTTCAATAAGTTATGCCTTGGCTATGAACTCTAATCCATACCGAGCAACTTTTAAACGATGTTGCGCTAGAAGCTAAGTAACTTTTCAAATCGTACAACCTTATTTATTGCAGATAAATTTATTAGCAAGCGATGGGAGAATAGGCTTATAATTAACTCACATAAATTCACGAAAGAATACCAAACTTATAATTGGCTCTATCATCTCTCGTTCTCCACAGTTTAAAATCTCAAGGAATGAGACTCGTGGTTACTTAGCCTATTAAATCAGAGTTTTGGGTTTTCGAGTCGCCTATAGGATCTTGCAAACTCTTAGACTTTTTCATGTTTAGAAATCGCATTTTAAAGTTCCCTTGATAAACGACTCTCTAGGATCAATTATAGGAACTTGCGAAAAGTTCTTGTTCTTAACCCGTGAGAGTTAAGACTTTCGTGTTTTATAGCTCCCTATATAAAAGCCTAGCAAAACTTGACTTAAACACGTTAAGGATACTAGCTAGAGTAACTTAGATAAGTAAACTCGGGTTGAGTCAAAAGATTCACAACGTTTGAAAATTAAAACCACATTATTAAAGATTTATTCTAATAAGGAAGAAAAATAACTATACAAAAGGAAAAACTAATAGGCCAAAATAGATCAAAAATTTTGAAAAATGTCGAAAAATTGATTTTCCGGTTAAAATGAGGACAAATACACGGAAAAGGCCACTTAACTTCGATAGAAGTCCCCCCTACACTTAAGATAAACATTGTCCTCAATGTTTAAGCATGTGGGAGTAAACTCCCCTACACTTAGGACATTGTACACGTTGTTTAAATCTCGCTAAGGAAGAGACAACTAAAGAGATTCCTATTTTAATATTGAGAAAATATAAAATAGTGAATCGAAAAGAGTTTAGGATAGAACCGGGAAAATGGAACACGGAATCACGGGTCGTCAAGAATCATCAAGAGTGGATCATTGAAGCTCGAATCCCTGATTAAGAAATGAGGAGAGGAAATAGCAAACCAAAGGGTCCCCCCTACACTTATGATAAAGAAAGCGAAAAGATAGATGCATGGGTTGCCTCCCAAGAAGCGCTTGGTTTTTGATTACCGAGTCGTGAGCCTGACTCGACCTTGATCATCATAGGAAGAAGCATGAAACATATCCACCAGTATCAAAGACATAGTTTTCGTCCATCAAATAGCATAAGCTTAAGGCGAACAAGGCAAGCCAAAGAAGAGTAGGCAAGGTTCCCTTAAGCAGCGATGGAGCACGGTGGAAGCAAGGGTGAAGTGGTGCAAGCAGATTTCCATAAGTTCCAAAGATATTTCCTTTTATTTCATCAGGTGGATACTGAGATGGCTTAAAGATTTCAATACCGGGGTCGAACACCTTTTCCTTTAAGGGAAAATAGCACTCAGGCTCAACAGAAAGGGAAGATGATCCGCGAAGAAGCACAACCTCGTCCTCAGAAGTGGGACAAAGAGGTGTTAAATCGTATGTGCTGCGGATATTGGTGTCGACCGGTTTCTTCTCCTTGAAAGAATGTTCTTCAAATCCAAAGTAGGATCAAGACGATAATCTTCAAAGTCCAAAGGAGGAGCATCACTCTCATGAGGGAAGTAAGTGTTGAGAAATTCAGAGAAGTCTTCCTCAAATGAGTAATCGTCCAAAGTAGGATCGAGTGATGGCAGAGGATCTTAATCATGTGAAGAATCGCTCGAAAGAGTATCAGCCTCATCAAAATCATCATATGTGGGCAGCTCGGGATACTCGAAAGTAAGGTCATCATAATCATCCGAATCTGAGCTAGAATCATCATCATCATAAGCATCAAAGATCGGTGGAGAATCATAAATGGGGGAAGGTTCCAAATTGGGCCGAGAATCATCCACATCATCATGAAAAAGTGGATTATCGATGCAAGAGTCGAATAGAGGATTCTTGTAGACAACGAAGTCATCATGCACATTGATCATATTCACTGATTCTCGGCTTCCAAAGGTTTTGCCTGTAAGCTTTCCCATTTTAAAAACTTGTGAATCATCCATGACTCTTAAGATTAACTCACCTTCGGCTACATCCACTAAAGCTCGTCCGGTTCTCAAGAATGGCCGACCAAGTATTAAAGGAATACGAGGGTCCATTTCATAATCAACAACGACAAAATCGACCGGGAAAGTAAATGTGCCAACTTTGATGAACACATCTTCGGCAATACCAACAGGGTAAGCGAGAGTGCGATTTGCAAGTTTAAGAGTCATCTTTGTTGGAGTGAGGTCGGGTAATGATAGTGTTTTCCAAACACTTAATGGCATCAAATTAATATTGGCCCCGAGATCGGCAAGGGCAGTAAATTCTTCAGTTTTGTTGAACACGCAAGGCAACACAAAACGACCGGGATCTCCAAGCTTTTTCGTAAGTTCTTTAAGAATAACTGCAGAGCAGTTTTCATTTAAGCGTGTGTTGGCGAGTTCAATCAGCTTCTCCTTCTTGTTAAGCAATTCCTTAAATGCTTTAACAAATTTGGGCATGTGGACAAGTGCTTCAAGAAAGGTAATGTTGAAGTGCATGTGAGAAATCATCTTCACATAGCGTGTCACTTCGGAGTCCTCCTTGGTTAGCATCTTAGTCTTGCCTAAACGAGAAGGATAAGGGATATTGGGTTTGGGTGGTGAAGGTGAAGGCGTAGCAGTTAAAGGTTGAGATGTTGAAGGGTCCTTCGTAGAAACATCGTCATGACGAGGCGGAGACGGTAATGGTGCACTAATACTAGGTGTAGGAGGAGTAGGGATACATGGTGGTGGAGGAGGTGTAGATTATGGGGGTGGGGTTGGTGGATCGACAATGGTAATTCCACTACGAGTATTAATAGCACTCACATTAGCTCGCGGATTGGTGACGGTGTTTGAAGGTAGAGAACTTGAAGAAGAAGGTTGAGCTGCGGGCAAGAAACTAGCAAGCATATTCTTCAAATCATTGGTTTGATTGCTGAAGGAGGATTGAATATTGTCTCGAAGCTCGGATCTTATCTCATTTCCTTGCTTGGTGATATCTCCTTTCAGATTGATAATTTGGCTCTGTAGATTCTTGATTTGCTCACCTTGGGTTCTCATGATGGCTTCAACATCGGCAGTAATGGGTGGGGTTTGTTGGGCGGGTGGGGGATAAGGATTAGAAGATCTTGGTGGGATTTGGTTGCTTCTATTGTAGTTATTGGCGGGGTTTTGGTTTTGAGGAGAAAAACCGGGTGAAAGGTAATTGTTGGAACGGTAACTCAGCAGATTTCTATCCCCTTGAGGTCGAGCTTGGTAATTTTCCGGTGAATAATTACCATAAGCTGCATACACATTTTCCGGATTTCCTTGAGTCGAAGGACAATCGGTGTATGAGTGAGGACCACCGCATGTTTCACAAGGATTAGTAACCGCTTTAACTTGTTGTTGTTGTTGTTTGAAGCGAGAAGCGTGATACTTTTGCTCATTTCAGTCATCATGCGGGTGAGTTCGGTCATCTCAGGGTTTGCTGAAGTGGAAGAGACATTGACTGTCGGGTTGTTCCTTGAAGAAGCAGAGGAATCCCAGTTTTTGTGGTGAGTAGTCATGTTCTCAATTAACTCTCGACACTCCTCGGGTCTCCTTTTCATGAATGTGCCACCGGCGGCTGCATTAATCGTATCACGATCACGAAAAGTCAAACCGTTGTAGAAAGTATCAATCAATGTGACTGGAAGCATGTTGTGGTTTGGACAACGATCAATCAAGACATTATATCTTTCCCAAGCATCAAAAAGAGATTCATCAGGGTCTTGCATGAAACCGCTGATTTGATTGCGAAGGCTCGTGACCATGGATGGTGAAAAGTAGCGCGACAAAAAGCGTTGAGTCATGTCATCCCAAGTATGAATAGAATTCTTTGGAAGACGATCAAACCATTTCTCGGCATGATGCGATAAAGTATGTGGGAAGAGTTGTAGGCGAAGAACATCCATTGTGGCACCAGGAAACTTCATGCTTTGGGTGATTGTAATGAACTTGTCGAGGTGTTTGTTAGCATCATCAGGCATTCCTCTAAAAGGATTTGTTTGCACTTGCTGAATCATGTGGTGCTTCAACGAAAACTCAGGAGCGTTGATTTGCATCGGCGCAATCGGTCCTCCTCGTCCAAACATGGTAGGTTGACAAAGCTACTCCATTGCCCGAAGATCGGGCTGTGGAAGAACATTGTTGTTATTGTTGAGGTGCGGTAGATGATTATTGTTGTTAACACCTGACATACTTAAATCTTCTTGAGTCTCGGGCTCTTGATAATTAGAAGATCTAGTACGCATACACCTGAAAATTCAAAAGAAAAAGAAACCAAATACAAAGACAATATATATACACAATAAAGAGAAAATCTTTTTTTATTTTTGAAATTTTTAATTTTTATGGACTTTTATCAACTTTTATGCAAGAAAAGTAACGCTCACAAGTGAACAGATCCCAAAAAGCAACGCGTCTCTCACAGAAAACCGTTAATCTTTACGAAAAGAGCCGGCAGCGGCGCCATTTGATAACTAGGCTTTTCCTAATTAAAAGATTTATCGTTCTAGTGTTCTAATCGAATTGATCTAGGTTCTAAGTGCGACTCAATCGTTCTTTGGTGAAACAAAAATGTGTCGTTGTAGTATTAAAAATGCAAAACTTTAAAGTAAATGGGCACTTAAGTAAAATGGCGTTAATTTAAAAGGCGTTAAAATAAATCTAAGTCTAATTAAAAGTAAAGGTTGCAATATTTAAAACTTTGTAAAGTAAATATCGAGAAATTAAGTGAGTTAAAATTAAAGCGTGACGAGAATTAAAATTAGACAAAGTATTAAAATGAAAGCGTAAAATTAAACAAGACAAAACATAGAAAATAACCCACCGTCGGAATATATTCCGATCAGACTCACCTTGATCGGAATGTACACAAACCTCACAATCAGAATGTTGATCGGAACCTTAGATCGGAATACACTGTCACTTATTCAGATCGGAATGTCCAAACAAACCCTTTGATCGGAATGAATACTACCTCCTGATCGGAATGTCAGCTATCGGAATATGACCCAAATCGGAATGTTGTTTAGATCGCATTACAGTCCAGATCGCAATGTGTCAGATCGCAATACAGTTCAGATCGGAATGATACTAAGAAAATATGGGCAGCACTTCGACTAAGTAAACCTCAAGAGCCGTCGGAATGTGCGATCGCAATGTGCGATGTCAACCCCAGATCGGAATGAGGGTGATGATACTCCTATCGCAATCCCGGATCGGAATGCAAAACCCTTGTCCAAAACTGTCACTATCGGAATGTGGTAAAGCAAGCCGTCGCAATGTGTGTTAACCCTTCTTTTCCGATGGAATGCAAATTCATAATAAGCTCAAATCTTAATAAGCTAATTCTAATAAGCAGTAACAAGGAACTTGAATAGAATAGAAACAAAACAAGAAAACAAGCTAAAAAGTTAAATACTTTCAAAACTTAAAAGAAAAAAAACGAAACTTAATGAAATGGATTTTAAAAAGTAAAACTTTTAAGAAAACTTTCAAAACAATTAAGCTAAATACAAAATAAGCACTTAAGTTTGTCAAACTTATGGCTATTTCGTATGGAAGCTAAAAGGAAAAAGAAAAGACAAGACTTTTAATCAAATAAGCAATGGATTAAGCAAAACCTTGCTTAATCCGAAATTCAAACCGAACCAAAAAGAAGAATAGTAGAATGAGATTGATGAAAAGAAACTTGATCAAATGTAAATAAAGATTAAAGCAACAAAATTAAAGAACACAAATTAAAAACACTTACTTGGAAATTAAAGGATAATTAAGGTGCAAAACATGTATTTAAATGACATGAAAAGTAAATGACAAGATAAAAAAAATGGTGGAAGACTAATTGTCACCTTAGCCAACAACGAAAAATGATTAACATAATGATCTATATATAGGGGAGGATTAGGAAGCTTCCTCCCCTCCTTCCTTTTCTCTTAATTGCATCATTAGGTCCTTCCTTCTTAATATCTTTGCTAATTGCACCATTAGTCCTTAAGCCTTTGAATCTTCTTTAGTCTTGGACTTTAATGACTTATGGCTCGGGATTTCTTTAAACTCGTCTTTATATTCTTCAATAAATAAGACTCGAGTTCTTCGGCTTTTGGTAAACTTCCGTCTTTCGACTTTTTCTTCGATAAATCTTCAGAATTGGTCTTGGACTTCCGTTCTTTTTCCACTCTTGACTTCTCGACTTCATATTTCGTCTTTTTCTTCAATATTAGCCCGTGAATGCCGTGTTTTCTCCACTTTTCACAATTTCGTCCTAAATCACAACAAAAACACAAACCACGCATAATTCCGACATAAAAGACATAAAATACATGTTTTGGCTCGGTTATTATTGTAATTAAGTGGTAAAAAGGATGGGTGTTTACACACCTATCACCCACCTCTCAATCAACCGATGGCATTGAGTCCAGACGTCGAGACGTTCATGAAGACTAATAGAGAGATGGTGACGAATCTTCAGAGTCAATTCATCAACTTGAAGGGAGAAATGGCGAAACAAGGGAACGATATCCGAGCCGAGCTAAGGAATGACATGGCAAAACAAAGCAATGAGATTCGTGCAGACATGAGAGACTCTTTCAGCACTCAAGCGCTTAACGTACGTGATATGATCGGTTCGCTCTTCCAAGGTAATCAACCCTCTTCTTCGGGTACTCTTCAGAGTAACACCGTTGCGAACCCAAGAGGGGAGATGAAAGAAATCACCACTCGTAGTGGAAAAGGTTATACGGAACCCGAGCTTCCTACACCTCCACCCGTGATTGTGAACAAGGAAAAAGAGCAACTTTCCCCACCTCCTTTGCCTTCTGCCCCCATTTCCCCACCTCCCATGGTTGCGAGTGATCCTACTCCCCTAAAGCCTTCTTCTTCATCCAATATACCTTATCCTTCAAGGTTGAGGAAAGAGAAGCAAAAGAGCAAGGATGATATTCAAGTTTCAAACTTTCTAAAAATGTTTAAACAATTGAATTTTAACATCTCCTTTGCTGAGGCTCTCGCTCACATGCCTAAATATGCGAAGATGTTTACAGATCTTCTTAGTGACAAGGAGAAGCTTCTTGACATTGCTTAGACCCAACTTAATGAGAATTGCTCCGCCGTTCTCTTAAGGAAATTGCCCACCAAACTTGGTGATCCGGGTCGCTTCTTGATTCCTTGCAACTTCCCGGGAGTAGAGAATTGCATGGCCCTAGCCGATCTAGGTACCAGTATAAACTTAATGCCTTTAAGTGTTTGGAAGCAATTATCTCTCCCCGAGCTAGTCCCCACCAAAATGAATTTGGAATTAGCCAACCGTACGGTTGCTTATCCAGTGGGGATAGCCGAAGACGTCTTCGTTGGCGTTGACAAATTCACCTTCCCGGCGGATTTTGTTGTCGTTGAATACGAGATGGATCCTCGTGTTCCATTAATTGTTGGACGTCCCTTCTTGAGGACCGGTCGCACTCTCATTGATGCAGCCGCGGGCGAAATAATCATGAGAGTTGGTGACGATAAAATTGTCTTCAACATGGGTTAGATTTCTAAGCAACCTTATTCATATGAGAATGTTAATGCTATTGATGTTCTCGATGAGGCTTGTGAAGAACATTTTCATGATGCTTGCAAAAGTACTCTCTCTTCTCTACCCAATGTTGAGACCGTTGCCTCAATTGCTCCATCATTGACTCCTTTTGGAGAAAGTGCGTTGGATGATTTCGAAGCTAGCTTGGGTCCTCTCGATATTAAGTATGATGATTCGTCCACCGATTGGGATGAAGACATTCGTACCATTGAGAAACTTCTCAATGAAGACCCGTTTTCTCCTACTTCTCCTAAAGAGGTGACTAATGATGATCCATCGTTAGTGACACCATCTATTGAGGATCCTCCTACTCTTGAGCTTAAGGACCTACCTCCTCATCTAGAGTACGTTTTCCTTGAAGACAACAAGAAGTTACCGGTCATCATCGCAAAGGACCTGAAAGAAGAAGAAAAATCCTGACTTATCGCCGTGTTGCAGAAACATAAAAGAGCTATCGCTTGGAAAATATCCGACATTCGCGGAATTGATCCTCACTTTTGCACACAAAAAATTCTCATGGAGGACGACTTTAAGCCCACAATTCAAAGCCAACGAAGAGTGAATCCTAAGATCCATGACGTTATCAAAAAAGAGGTTATCAAACTTCTTGATGCGGGCATGATTTATCCTATTTCGGATTCACCATGGGTTAGTCCAGTCCATTGTGTGCCTAAGAAAGGTGGAATCACCGTTGTGCCCAATGCCAACAACGAGTTGATTCCTACACGTCTCGTTAATGGGTGGAGAGTTTGTATAGACTACCGCAAACTCAATGATGCCACGAGAAAGGATCATTTCCCTCTTCCTTTTATGGACCAAATGCTTGAACGTTTAGCAGGTAATGAATATTACTGCTTTCTTGATGGTTTCTCGGGTTATTTCCAAATACCCATCGATCCCCAAGATCAAGAGAAGACAACATTCACTTGTCCCTATGGCACATTTGCTTACAAAAGAATGCCTTTTGGCTTATGCAATGCCCCCGGGACTTTCCAAAGGTGCATGTTGGCTATCTTCCATGACATGGTTGAGCAAACCATGGAAGTCTTCATGGATGATTTCTCTGTCTTTGGGGATTCCTTTTCTTCTTGCCTTGCCAATTTGGAACGTATGCTTACGCGGTGCGAAGACACTCGCCTTGTTCTAAATTGGGAAAAATGCCATTTTATGGTAAAAGAAGGCATTGTGATAGGATACAAAATCTCTAAATCCGGTCTTGAAGTCGACCGTGCTAAAGTTGATGTCATAGCCAAATTACCTCCACCTTCAACCGTGAAGGGTGTGAGAAGTTTTATGGGTCATGCGGGCTTCTATCGTCGATTCATTCAGGATTTCTCTAAAATCGCTCGCCCGATGACCCACCTCTTGGAAAAAGATACTCCTTTTATCTTTTCTAAAGAGTGTATCGAAACCTTCAATCTTCTTAAGAATAAGCTAACTAAGGCACCGGTCTTGGTTACCCCTAATTGGGAGCTACCCTTTGAATTGATGTGTGATGCTAGCGACTTTACTATTGGAGCGGTTTTGGTTCAAAGAGTGAATAAACACTTCCAACCAATCCACTACGCTAGCAAAACAATGACGGGGGCTCAATTGCATTATACGACAACCGAAAAAGAGCTTTTAGCTGTTGTCTCTGCTTTTGAAAAATTTCGCCCCTATCTTGTTTTATCCACCACCATCGTATACACGGACCATTCCGCGTTGAAGTACTTGATGACTAAGCACGACTCTAAGCCAAGACTTCTTCGCTGGGTTTTACTCCTTCAAGAATTCAACATTGAAATTCGTGACAATAATGGTGCCGAAAACCTAGCCGCGGATCATCTGAGTAGACTTGAGGATCCATATCAAGGGGATCATCCGAACAATGAGATCAATGACTCTTTCCCCTTGAGACCTTAATGTCTATAAATCTCAATCTTGATGACACCCCGTGGTTTGCCGACATTGCAAACTACTTAGAGGGTGGTGTTCTCATCAAAGGGTTAACATCCCAACAAAAGAAGAAGTTCTTGAATGATGTCAAGACTTACTTTTGGGATGACCCTTTTCTATTCAAACAATGTGCTGATCTGATCATTCGTCGATGTGTTGATGGACCGGAAGCTTTGCATATCCTTGCTGCTTGCCATAAAGGACCCACTGGTGGTCACTTTGGTCCCAACTACACCGCCAAAAAAGTGTTTGACTCGGGATTCTATTGGCCCACCATTTATCGTGACGCTCACGAAATGGTTAAGCATTGTGATGCTTGCCAACGCCAAGGCAAGATCACACATAAAGATGAGATGCCTCAAAATTTCATACAAGAATGTGAAATCTTTGACGTATGGGGCATCGACTTTATGGGGCCATTTCCATCCTCCAAAGGGAACAAGTACATCCTCGTAGCCGTTGACTATGTTTCTAAATGGGTTGAAGCTAAGGCTCTCCCTAGGAACGATGCGAGGGTGGTTGTGAACTTTTTGAAGCAGCTTTTCGCTCGATTCGGCGTTCCTCGTGCTATAATCAGTGACCGCGGGACTCATTTTTGCAATGATCAATTTGCAAGAGTCATGGCTAAGTACGGTGTTAATCATCGTCTTTCCACCGCTTATCATCCTCAAACCAATGGTCAAGCCGAGATTTCCAATCGTGGATTGAAGCGAATTTCGGAGCGTACTGTGGGAGAGCATCGTGCCGCGTGGGCCGATAAGTTAGATGATGCTTTGTGGGCTTTCTGTACCGCTTATAAGACCCCGATTGGTTGTACACCTTATCGTCTTGTGTACGGGAAAGCATGCCACCTCCCCATCGAGCTGGAACATAAGGCGTACTGGGCCTTGAAGTGGGCTAACTTCGAAATCAACAAAGCCGGTGATCTTCGCAAGATTCAACTCAACGAGCTCCACGAACTAAGGAATGAAGCTTACGAGAACTCACTGATCTACAAGGAGAAGACCAAGATCATTCATGACGCAAGGATTAAGAACCGAGAGTTCCACGTTGGTGATCAAGTCTTACTTTTTAACTCTCGGTTGAAGATCTTCTCTGGTAACTTGAAGAGCCGCTGGTCTGGTCCATTCACCGTCGCCAAAGTCTTTCCATATGGGACCATTGAACTTTCTCAGCCAAATGGGCCCAATTTCAATGTGAATGGCCAGAGTTTGAAGCTGTACTTTGGTGAGGACATCTCCCATGAGATGATTCCATCCCTCACCACGTTCCCTATGAACTAAATTGGGTCGAGTCAGGATCGTGACTCGGTGAACAAAAACAAGCGCTTCTCGGGAGGCAACCTGTGATCTATCCTTTACTACTTTCATAATGAGTGTAGGGGGGAGCCCCGTGGTGTTTCTTGCTTTCTTTCTTATCATGTGCAGTTATTAGACCTTCAAAGAAACACTCTTGATGACTTTTGACGAACCATGATTCCGTGTTCCCTTCTTCCTGGTTCTATCCTAAACTCTTTTCGATTCACTATTTTATATTTCTCAATATTAAAATAGGAATCTCTTTAGTTGTCTCTTCCTTAGCAAGCTTTAAACAAAGTGCACAATGTCCTAAGTGTAGGGGAGTTTACTCCCACATGCTTAAACATTGAGGACAATGTTTATATTAAGTGTAGGGGGGCTTCTATCGAAGTTAAGTGGCATTTTCCTTGTATTTGTCTTCATTTTAACCGGAAAAGTTGATTTTTCGACATTTTTCAAAATTTCTAATCTATTTTGGCCTATTAGTTTTTCCTTGGTATAGTTATTTTCTTTCCTTATTAGAATAAATTTTTAATAAAGTGGTTTTAATTTTCAAACGTTGTGAATCTTTTGACTCAACCCGAGTTTACTTATCTAAAGTTTACTCTAGCTAGTATCCTTAACGTGTTTAAGTCAAGTTTTGCTAGGCTTTTATTTAGGGAGCTATAAAACGCGAAAGTCTTAACTCTCACGGGTTAAGAACAAGAACTTTTCGCAAGTTCCTATAATCGATCCTAGATTGTCGTTTATCAAGGGAACTTTAAAATGTGAATGCTAAACTTGAAAAAGTCTAAGAATTTGCAAGATCCTATAGGCGACTAGAAAACCCAAAACTTTGATTTAATAGGCTAAGCATCCACGAGTCTCATTACTTGAGATTTTAAACTGTGGAAAACGAGAGATGATAGAGTCAATTATAAGTTTGGTATTCTTTCGTGAATTTATGTGAGTTAATTATGAGCCTATTCTTCCATCGCTTGTTAATAAATTTATCTACAATAAATAAGGTTGTACGATTTAAAAGGTTACTTAGCTTCTAGCCCAAGATCGTTTAAAAATTGCTCGGTATTAATTAGAGTTCATAGCCAAGGCATAACTTATTGAAGCGGGATGCGAAGATTGGCGAGTCCGAAAAGGCCCTAACAAGGCATGAGGGCTACATTTTGTTGCTAAAGATCCAAAAGTGATGTGAAGAATCATTTATCAAAAATCAATATGAAGGATCGAGACACACGACGAAAAGCAAATACTCCCCTAAAGATCATTGAGAAGTTTATCCAAAAAGGCCCTAACAAGGTATGAGGATAAATAGATCCAAGTCCTAAAAGGAGGCAGATCGTTGTATATCAAAGTCCAAAATAAAGATTGGAGAAAAATGAAGAAGCCGTGGTCCAAATATGAATAATCTCTCAAAACTTCAAGTGAAGAAATTCCTATTATGAAGAGAAGACCATAATTTCAAGAACGTCTCTAAAAGATTTGAAGTATGAAGTCGCTGCCAAATATCGGTCCGAGAAAGGTCTCAAATCGCGAAGCGAGTTATGCAAAGATATGAACTTTATGAGGTCCCGAGAAGCAGTTTTAAAAGATTTTGTCCTTTAGCTAACTATTGATTAAATCGTTCACTTTATTTTCGGCGTAAATAACTATTGAAATAAGTCAAACAATGCATCCTCGTGATCATTCAAGACAAAAATAAAATATAAGAGATACACCTAGGAATAAGGGAGTCTAAGTGAATAATTGGCCCACATGAATTCGTATTGGTTTGCTAACTTATAATAACAATGATCTCGTTTTTAAGCTTGGTATGGGGAACGTGAAACTTGGGGATGATAAACGTTCATGGCAGCCAAAACCCAATGTAAGACTTTGATTTCTTTACTTATTTTTTATCTTTTTATTTTCCCTAAGTGTTTAGTATTTAATAAAGGCCAAGGTGGGTTATTTAGGATGGAAAATGTAAACCGTGCTTTAAAATTAATGCATTGCATGAGGGCATTGCAATGGTCAAGTGTAGGGGATTTAATAAGTGTGAAAACACTTATCATTTTACCACTTATTTCTAATAATAACAAGACCAAAACGTGTATTTTATGTCGTAAAAGTCGGAATTATGCTTGGTTTCTGTTTTTATTGTGTTTTAGGACCAAATGATGAAAAAGGAAGAAAACACGGGCTTTCACGGGCTTTTATCGAAGAAAACGAGAAAAGACGAAGTCAAAAGATCAAGAGTGCAAAAAGAACGGAAGTCCAAGGCCTATTCTGAAGATTTATCGAAGAAAAAGTCAAAAGACGGAAGTTTAATGAAGTCAAAGAACTCAAGTCTAAATTAAAGAAGAAAATTAACAAGATAAGTTCAAATCCCGAGATGACGTCGAGAAAAGACAAATAATTAAATCGAGTCGAGAAGACGTGAGGAAAGAAAGAAAGAAGAAGCAACACATGCACTCCTTCCCATTTTCCCTATAAATACCCTCCTAATACACATTAGGAGAGTAGTTAGTTTTTAGTTTTTAGTTTTCATTTTTCAATTTTCCTTTTTAGTTTTAGAGAGAGAAAGTTCTCAACTTTCTCTCACTAAGTTTTCATCTTTCTTTCTTTTAATCTTTCAAGATTAAACATTTGTGTATTGCTTATTTCATTAATCAAGTTCTAGTTAAGCTTTTAATCTTTCATCTCTTTCTACCTTTCTTTGATTTTTAGATTAATTTGGTGCGAATTTCATTTGATCCGTGTTGTTCTTAATGATTTCGTGCTTAAAAAGTTAATCTTTTTATGCTTACATAAGCTTTCATACGATTAAACTTTAAGATTCTTGTGCTTATTGGCTTATTCGCTTCCTTTAGCTTATTTACTTTTAAAAGTTTTCTTAAAAAGTTCATCTTTTTATAGTTTGATTTGGAAGATTGTTTATTTTAAGTTGAAAAACTTGTTATTTATGCTTATTGAGTCCTTTTCATTATAGATTCGTTCAAGTTTGGTGATTAGCTTATCGAAATAGCTTATTACTTGCTTATTTCTCGAATCCCACATAAATCGGAAAAGGATTTGAACCCTTTTCTGATTGTAGCTTTCCGATCATCACCCCTCTTTCCGATCTCCAAATCGGAAAAGGGTTTGAACTTTCCAATTTGAGCTCCTTAATATTCCGATCTTGTTGATCGGATTAGGGAGTTTGGATTCCGATTTGGATCCTTTTTATATTATTCCGATTGGCTTGATTTGGTGGTATTCCGATTGGGTGTTTCTTGCATAGCATGCCGATTTGAACCCCTTGTTGGTTATTCCGATTAATTGTCTTCCAAATATTCCGATTTGATTCATTTTCAATATTCCGATTGTGGGTGTCTTCAAACATTCCGATTAGGCTTATTAGTTGGATATTCCGATTGTGTTCTTTTATGATATTCCGATTAGCCTTGTTCTAAGATATTCCGACGGGTGTAGTTTTCAAGTATTCCGATTAGTACTTTTCCAATATTCCGATTGTACCACTATTCCGACCAAGGGTATATTCCGATCTGTCTTTCCGACCAATATTCCGATTAGGGTTTGGATTAATTTCTTGTTTTTACAAAGTTTCCAAGTGTTAGTTTTATTAAGTGTTCAAGTATTTTTTCTAATCTAGTCTTAAGTTTCCTAGTATTTATTTTTTAACTCGTCATTTTAGTTTAATCTTTAAAGCTCTTTTTACTCAACGACATTTACATTTATTTGCTAATAGTTTAAAATAGATAATCAACCAAACCATTCTCTTGTTCACCAAAAGACAATTGAGTCGCACTTTAGACTGGAAATCAATTCGAAAAGATCGGACGATAAAGATTTTATACTTGGGGTAAAAGCCTTGTATTAAGATACTTCGGGCAGTTCCTTTTCCAGTGTCCTACCTCTTTATGGTGGTGACACTCGGAAACCTTTGCCGGATTATCTTTCTTTGGTGGTGGAGGAATTTTATGCTTTTGGGCGTAATTTGACTTACCCTTTCCAGCATTCTTTCCTTTACCCCCTTGCGGTTTCTTACCCTTGTCTTTCTAGATCGGTCCTGCTCTAATAGCCATTATAACAGGAGTCTCAACCTTCTTTGGAAGCCCTTTCTCATGTGACTTTAGCATAGCATGTAGCTCTACTGATGTATTCCCCATGCTATAAAAATTGTAAGTTTGCATAAGTGATTCATAATCCTTGTTGAGAGAGTTCAAAATAAATCTCACAGCAAGTTCTTGTGGCATGGGATAGCCTAGTCGTTCCAAAGTATCCAAGTATCCTTTCATTTTCAGAAAATGATTTCTAACTGATTGTCAAACTTCCTCTCTACCAACATGGAATGCTTTAGTAGTATCATAAAGCTCATGTTTTGTTTTTTCCTCAAACATAGTTTTGAGTTCAGTGATCATGTCATAGGCGTTGAGATCCTCCAACATTATTTGCAATTCTAGAGACATCACAGCCAACATGAGACACGACACATCCTTTTGGGCTTTCAGCCTCGCATAGTTGGCGTCACACACTGCGGGTGCAACAACAGGCTCAGGTTCCGGATTCATAGGTTGTTCCAAATATTCGGTCCCGTCTTCAGCCCTTAGAAAAATTCTTAGGGTTCCGGTACCATACAGAGAAGTTTGATCCAATCAACTTATCCTTGAACAAGTTTGACCTTAGTGTAGACTCCTTGTTTTGGGCAACAACCATCTACAAAACAAAGTTCAGACAATATTAGTATTTTCAACAATAAGTCTCTCATAAAACCAACTACCCAAGTTGAAAAATTAATTTTTGTAAAGAGCCTAAGACCCAACTTGAATTTATTTCGTCAATGTAGTTGATTTACTAGAGACGAAATAGTTCAAAAGGTAATCATCGAATGATAATTGTCACCGATGAAACTCTTAGCTATTATGAGGTAATGACTACAATATCTAGCATAAACGTAGTCACGTCATGTTTGACTCATCTCATACTTTGTGCTTAAGGTCTGAACAAAATACACAACATAAGTAGTCCAATATTAGTCTGTGGATTTACAACCTTCGGGTCTAACCCTAGGTTATTATGGTGCCTCATATGTGGTTAAGTCTTAAGACTGTCTTTGATGACATAACCAATATAAGTGACTAATAACTTGGTTATTACAAAACTTACTCTAGTGGGTATTAACAATTTGTTAAACTCATAACAAAAATTCGTATAAAAGGAAACATGTAATACTTCCTTTTATAACAAGTTACTAAAACGATGAATTTTCCATATTTTTAAACTTTCCTTAAATAAAACATATGCCTTGGTTTCATGAATCCACCGGTAATCCAAAACCGAGCTACCCATTGTTTTAAAACGTTGTACTAATCGTTATAAGGCCATGATAGTGTGATTTTACTAGTTAAAAAGTTCGTTTTCTCGGTATATAATCGAATTGATCTCCGGTTAAATGTGTGACTCAGTTGTTCTTGGTGAAATAAAAGAAAATGTCGTTGATTATCTAAAGCTAATTAAAAAGTAAATGCGAAAAGTAAAAAGAATAAACTAAAGACGAATGACAAATAATAAAGAAACGTAAGACAAGACGAATATTAAAAACTAAAAATTAAAACGATATTAAAACGAATATTAAAACAAATATGAAAATAAAACAATTAATAAAAATAAAACTAAACGAAGAAATAACTTTCGACTGAAAAATAAAATTAACTTAATGAAAAAGGAGAAAATAAAACTAAGTGGCTACTTTAAAACTAAACGAGACAAAAACTAAAGCGGGTACTAAATAAAAGATAAAACTTAAACTTTACGAAAAATTAAAAATATTAAAATTTGACGAAAAATATAACTAAAAATAACTGACATTCAAAATAGAAATCGGAAAAAATTCAGATAAAACTAAACGATTACGGAACAATATTAATTAATAAACAAGCAAGCAAGCTAGTAGCTCAAAATGGCGGGAATAAATAGGAATCTATCAGACATGTAGGACAATCTATCGGAATGTTTAATGCGAAATGTATCGAAATATCTATCACAATATGAAAACCTATCACAATATAAAAAACCTATCACAATATGAAAACCCTATCACAATATGGAAAAACTATCACAATATGAAAACCTATCACAATATGAAAACCAATCACAATATGGAAAACCTATCACAATATGAAAACCTATCACAATATGAAAACCTATCAAAATATGAAAACTATCACAATATGAAGACTATCACAATATGAAAACTATCACAATATGAAAACTATCACAATATGAAAACTATCACAATATGAAAACTATCACAATATGAAAACTATCACAATTTGAAAACTATCACAATATGACTGTCAAAATTTGGGCAGCATTTCGTCGCAATATACCTTAAATCCTGATCGCAGTCCACGATTCCAGGGGCAATCACAATCCTCGATCGGAATAAGGGAATAGTACAACACTTCGATCGCAAAGAAGCTGTCGGAATGAGCTGTCACAATAAGCTGTCACAATGTCAAAACCCTAATGATATTGTGATGGAAAAATCACAATATTCGGATGGAGTACAATAAGCTAAAAATCAAATAAGTACTTTAACCAAAAATTAAATCAAAACAACAATAAGAAGAAAAAAATAAGCTATGAATTTAAAAACTTTCAAGATACCAAATAAGCAAAATTTATAAATTAAACTAAAAGAAAAAGATTAATCTTTAAAAAGATAATTAAAAACACTTACAAGAAAATAAGCTAGACACCAATTAAGAAAAAAGCACAATAAGCTAAGACCATGAATCACACGAAAATGATAATAACAAAAAGATAAGAACTATAATCAAATTAAGCATAAAGATGAAAATTTTAAGATTAATCAAACAAGACGATAGCTTTTAAAAACAAGAAGAGAAGAATGAGAATGATTATGAAAAACTTGAAATTAAAGATGAAGATTAAAGATTCAAATACAATATTAAAGTGAAAATCTTAAAACTTTAAAGAAAAAACTAGAGAGAGAAAGTAAAAACTAGAGAGAGAAATTAAAAACACATACTCCTACTCCTACTCTAATCTACTCCTAATTTTCTAACACCTCCTAATGACATATTAGGAGGGTTTATATAGGAGGAGGAAAATGTGTTGGAGCTTTCTTCTTTCTTTCTTCTCGTCTCGACTCGATTTAAATTCTTTGTCTTTCTCGACGTCGTCTTGGGATTTGTCGATATAAATTTAACTCGTCTTATAATTTTCTTCATTTATTAGACTTGAGTTCTTCGACTTCATTAAACTTCCGTCTTTAGAGTTTTTCCTCGATAAATCTTCAAAATAGGCCTTGGACTTCCGTTCTTTTTGCACTCTTGATCTTTTGACTTCGTCTTTTCTCGATTTCTTCGATAAAAGCCCGTGAAAGACCGTGTTTTCTTCCCTTTTTCATATTTTTATCCTGAAACACAATAAAAACACAAACCACGCATAATTCCGACTTTTACGACATAAAATACACGTTTTGGTCTTGTTATTATTGGAAATAAGTGGTAAAAGGATAAGTATTTTCACACTTATTAAATCCCCTACACTTGACCATTGTAATTCCCTCATGCAATGCATTAATTTTAAAGCACGGTTTACATTTTTCATCAAAATCAACCCATCTTGGCCTTTATTAAATACTAAACACTAAGGAAACTAAAAAGATAAAAATATATACAAAACAAGTAAAGCAATCAAAGACTTACATTAGGGTTTTGATTGTCATGAATGTTTATCATCCTCAAGTTTCACGTTCCCCACGCCAAGCTTATAAACGAGATCATTGTTATTATAAGTTAGCAAATTAATACAAACTCATATGGCCAAATTATTCACTTAGACTCCCTTATTCCTAGTTGCATCTCTTATATTTTATAATTGTCTTGAATGATCACGAGGATTCATTGTTGACTTATTTCGATAGTTGATTTAGGCTAAATTTCTTTACTTGAAGTTTTTGAAAGATTCTTCATACTTGGACCACGACTTCTTCATTTTTCTCCAATCTTTAATTGGGATTTTGATATACAACGATCCGCCTCCTTTTAGGACATGGATCTATTTATCCTCATACCTTGCTAGGGTCTTTTCGGATAGACATATCCATGATCTTTTGGGGAGTATTTTCTTTTCGTCGTGTGTCTCGATCCTTCATATTGATTTTTGATAAATGATTCTTCACATCAATTTTGATCTTTAGCAACAAAATGTAGCCCTCATGCCTTGTTAGGGCCTTTTCGGACTCGCCAATCTTCGCAACCGCTTCAATAAGTTATGCCTTGGCTATGAACTCTAATTAATAGCGAGCAACTTTTAAACGATCTTGGGCTAGAATCTAAGTAACTTTTCAAATCGTACAACCTTATTTATTGCAATTAAATTTATTAGCAAGCGATGGGAGAAAAAAAGCTTATAATCAACTCACATAAATTCATGAAAGAATACCAAACTTATAATTGACTCTATCATCTCTCGTTCTCCATAATTTAAAATCTCAAGGAATGAAACTCGTGGATGCTTAGCCAATTAATTCAAAGTTTTGGGTTTTCAAGTCGTCTATAGGATCTTGCATCTTCTTTAGACTTTTTCAAGTTTAGAATTTGCATTTTAAAGTTCCCTTGATAAACGACTATCTAGGATGAATTATAGGAACTTGCGAAAAGTTCTTGTTCTTAACCCATAAGAGTTAAGACTTTCGCGTTTTAAAGCTCCCTATATAAAACCCTAGCAAAACTTGACTTAAACACGTTAAGGGTACTAGCTATAGTAAACTTGGATAAGTAAACTCGGGTTGAGTCAAAAGATTCATGACGTCGAAAAATTAAAACCACTTTATTCAAAATTTATTCTAGCAAAGAAAGTAAATAACGATAACAAAGGAAAAACTACTAGGCCAAAATAGATTAAAAATTTTGAAAAATATCGAAAAATAAAATTTTCCGGTTAAAATGAGGACAAATTAATGGAAAAGCCCACTTAACTTCGATAGAAGTCCCCCTACACTTGATATAAACATTGTCCTTAATGTTTAAGCATGTGGGAGTAAACTCCCCTACACTTAGGACATTGTGCACTTTGTTTAAATCTTGCTAAGGAAGAGACAACCATAGTGATTTCAATGTGAACATATAAGATATGAAATATTGAATCACGACAGTTTAGGATAGAACCGGGAAGACGGTTACACGGAATCACGGGTCGTCAAATATCATCAAAAGTGCTCTTTGAAGCTTTAATCCCTGCACATCATAAGAAACAAGACAACAAACACCTATGGGGCTCCCCCTACACTTATTATGAAAAACGGAATAAAAGGATAGATAATCGGGTTGCCTCCCAAAAAGCGCTTGTTTTTGTTAACCGAGTCACGAGCCTGACTCGTCCCCAAATTAAATGGTCCATGGGGAAGCCACTAATATAATACCGGGATCAAAAATCTTGTCCTCGGTCCCGGAGGAACATAATAGATGAGAGGCAGGAGGATAAGTCTTGAAGGGTAGAAAATTCCTTTCAACATACGAAAAGTATGTTAAATCATGATCCACGGGAGGTGGGGTGGGTAAAGGAATAAAAATGTCATCCCCAAAAGACTTATGATTATCACTGAGCGGCAGAGCCGTAAAGGTGTCAATCATGGAATGGTCAATGTCACCCCCGGGTCAAAGCACTCATCCTCGGTAATGGTTTCTAAAGGTTGGGATAAAAGGTGCTCGGGAGGGGGACTTGGGACAATATCTTCATGCAGCAAATTATCAAAAAGAATATCCCCTTCCGTGTCATCATCATCAATACCCGGAGGTATTGAGAGAATGTCAATTTCTTCCATAAATGTGTCATTATTCTCAACGGGAGTAATAGAAGGAGGTAAAGACTCGGAAATAAGAGTAGAATTCAACGCTTCAATTTTAGCAATAAAAAGATGAACTTTCAGTAATTTGTCGCGAAGAATAACGTCTTCCACCTCATCTATAAGACCAAGTTCAGTAGTGTACTTCTCGTAAGTCGGAGAGAATAAATCAAAATCGCCCTCATCGCCTAGAGGAGAAGGAGAAATTTCAAAGGTGAAATTCTCATAGCATGGAGAAAAATCATCATTAAGAGCGACCTCGTCCGTAAGCTCAGCAAAAGTCGGTACATCACAAACCTCTTCAAATAAGTTTTCGAGACCAAATTCACTAATCTCACTCGATGTATCACAATCCTTAGACGCATTTGGGATATCGAGAGAAGGAATTACAATTGCACTAGGATGTTGAGCAACAAGATCATTATAAGAAATAGTATTCTCATCGTTATCATCATCATAATAGTAAGAACGCACAAGAGGAGGAGTATAATCACTAATATTAGATGCTTGCTCTTGTTGCTGTCGCTTTTCCTTCTCCCATGCTTCTTTTAGTTGAACTACGGCTTCTTTAAGTTTAAAAATAAAGGCTTGTGTTTCGTCATTCGGATTCAAAGAAGGTTGATGATTAAGGGTGTATTGTGGGGGCTCAAAATAATGAAAACCAAAATTATAAAACGGATGTGGCCCATCATAAATCATCGATTGAAAAGAATTAGAACACGGATTTGGCTCATAATAATTCATCGGCTGACAAGAAAAGGTATCATGAGGGCCCCCACAATTTTTTCAATACGGGTATTGAGAAAAACCCGGTGCGTCATGTGGATAGCTATTACCATTGTCATAATTGTAACCCGGTTCTTGCTCGTCATGAGACGGGTATCAAATCGGACACGAAACATGCCAATGAGAATCGCTTCCACAATATATGCAAGAGGGTGGAGTAAGTGCATTAGAAGCAAATGATGAGTTAATCGAATTGCACGAGGGACAAAATCCAAATTTTGTATTGTCGATATCATTTCCACACCGCTCACATGTACACCATTGACATGTTTGAAAACCATACAATGGTCTTCCACACCCTGCACAAGCAACATACGAATTCATTAAGAATTAAACAAAATAGAGAAGTAAGGGGAATATTTTTGGTGCAAAAATTTCGAAAAAGAAATGCTTTTTATGATTTTTTAATTGTTTTTGGGATTTTTGAATTTTTTTATTTTTTAGGATTTTTGAAAATTTTTGGCAAGAAAAATAACGTTCAAAAGTGAACGGATCCAAAATCCAACGCGTCTCTCATAAAAAACCGTTAATCTTCACGAAAAGAGCCGGCAGCGGTGCCATTTGATGATCTTTTAGGGAGTATTTGCTTTTCGTCGTGTGTCTCAATCCTTCATATTGATTTTTGATAAATGATTCTTCACATCACTTTGATCTTTAGCAACAAAATGTAGCCCTCATGCCTTGTTAGGGCCTTTTCTGACTCGCCAATCTTCGCATCCTGCTTCAATAAGTTATGCCTTGGCTATGAACTCTAATTAATAGTGAGCAACTTTTAAACGATCTTGGGCTAGAAGCTAAGTAACTTTTCAAATCGTACAACCTTATTTATTGCAATTAAATTTATTAGCAAGCGATGGGAGAAAAAGCTTATAATCAACTAACATAAATTCATGAAAGAATACCAAACTTATAATTGACTATATCATCTCTCGTTCTCCACAATTTAAAGTCTCAAGGAATGAGACTCGTGGATGCTTAGCCAATTAAATCAAAGTTTTGGGTTTTCAAGTCGTCTATAGGATCTTGCATCTTCTTTAGACTTTTTCAAGTTTAGAATTCGCATTTTAAAGTTCCCTTGATAAAGACTATCTAGGATCAATTATAGGAACTTGCGAAAAGTTCTTGTTCTTAACCCGTAAGAGTTAAGACTTTCGCGTTTTAAAGCTCCCTATATAAAAGCCTAGCAAAACTTGACTTAAACACGTTAATGGTACTAGCTAGAGTAAACTTGGATAAGTAAACTCGGATTGAGTCAAAAGATTCACAACGTTTAAAAATTAAAACCACTTTATAAAAAAATTATTCTAGCAAAGAAGGTAAATAACGATAACAAAGGAAAATACTACTAAACTACTAGGCCAAAATAGATTAAAAATTTTGAAAAATGTCGAAAAAATCAATTTCTGGGTTAAAATGAGGACAAATACAAGGAAAAGCCCACTTAACTTCGATAGAATTTTGGTGAATAAAAGAAGGTTTGGTTATCTATTTCTAATTAAAAAGTAAATGTGAAAAGTAAAAAGAATAAACTAAAGAAGAATGAGAAATAATAAAGAAACGTAAGACAAGACGAACATTAAAAACTAAAAATTAAGACGATATTAAAAGGAATATTAAAACAAATATGAAAATAAAACAATTAATAAAAATAAAACTAAACGAAGAAATAAATTTCGACTGAAAAATAAAATTAACTTAATGAAAAAGGAGAAAATAAAACTAAGTGGCTACTTTAAAACTAAACGAGACAAAACTAAAGCGGGTACTATATAAAAGATAAAACTTAAACTTTACGAAAAATTAAAAATACTTAAATTTGACGAAAAATATAACTAAAAATAACTGACTTTCAAAATAGAAATCGGAAAAACTTTCAGATAAAACTAAACGATTACGAAACAATATTAATTAATAAACAAGCAAGCAAGCTAGTAGCTCAAAATGGATGGAATAAATAGGAAGCTAGCAGACATGTAGGACAATCTATCAGAATTTTTAATGCGAAATGTATCAGAATATCTATCACAAAATGAAAACCTATCACAATATGAAAAACCTATCACAATATGAAAAACCTATCACAATATGGAAAACCTATCACAATATGAAAACCTATCAGAATATGAAAACCTATCACAATATGGAAAACCTATCACAATATGAAAACCTATCACAATATGAAAACTATCACAATATGAAAACTATCACAATATGAAAACTATCACAATATGAAATGTCACAATCCGTCAATTTATGGTTTATATTTTATTCTCAAATATTATTTAAAAACATTATTTTAATGTTATATTATGAACTCACCCATTTCTGGGAAGAAATTTGGATTTACATCTTGAAGTAGCATCGACTACGTCTAAACCGAAGGATTCTACGTTACGTGCTTACATTTACATACACCGTATTTGGTGACAGTCCGACATTTCAGAAAATATATCTATCCGTAAATATTATTTTGGGATTTTAATTTTGAGTTGGTTCATAAACTCACAAATTTACAAGAAGAGATTAGGACTTACGTGAATAATTTAACGTCCTTTACGACTAAACCAGAAACCTAAGGATTATGTATTTACGTTTTCGAACTCCGTTTTTGATGAGACAATTTTTATTAGATTCGTTTTGTGCCGGTGATTCATAATTTATAAAAACGTTTTTCGTAAAACGACCCGAGGGCACGCAAATTGAGGAAACTAGAATCGAGGAGTACCCGTAAATTAGTGGGATGAGACAAGATAAATCTTGCCCCATCCCACTATATGGACGGCAACATCTATCCACAACACACCCTTAGGTGTCAAGCTTACAAAGTAAGCAAGACACATGTCTTGCTTAACTTTGCAAGCTAACTAAACATGCAAAACCACTTGCACCAAACCATTTACTTCATTTGCAACATGCAAATCTCACACAATTCTCCTCCCTCTCTCTCTAAATTTCGTCCAATCTTCACCCAAAACACCCCTTTGATCAATTTTCAACCATAATATTTGGTGTTATACACACATATGATGGAAACCTCTTCAAGCTCTATTGATTGGTGGTGATTCTAACATCCAAGGAGAAGATTTAGTGATGTTCAAGGGCTGATTTCTACATGAAGTTTACAAGTATTGGTGGCCATGAAGATTGGTGTTGATCTATCACAAGTTCTTCCATCAAAAATCCAAGCCTTGATGAATACCTACACAATCTTGGTGGTATAAAGATTGTTCTTCCCATCCTCTTGTTATTTTGATTATGTAATCATGTATTTTCTTTCTTATTGTATATGTATATGATGAATATATGATGATAAAAATGTTGTGTGGGGATCAAGTGTTGATAAATATGATTAAAGAGATGAAAAACCATAGGTAACAAGGTTAAAATCATGGCTAAATTAGGGGGCTGTATAAAACAGTAAAGAATCTTATGATAAACTGATAAAATGGCTTGCATAAATTAATATACAGTAAGCTATGAGTCTTGTACACATGTGAGCGTTGGTCATGCAATGGAATCATAAAAAAGAGTGAGATATGATCAAAACAAGTTTAGAGTGCAAATTTGACTACACTGTTTTGGACGAATTTTATAAAATACTTAGTGGTTGATTCATCAGTAGTTATAAGGAATAAAATGAAGCACATATTATGTAGTTTCTGTGATAAAAATTTGGGGTTCTATCTCCATGTAGAACTCTAGATATGACCATTTAGTAAATTAGATTTTTAGGACTGATTTTGTATAAATAATATATAATATAAGCACTCAAAAATTTATATAAAATATATATAAATACAAACTCCACTGGTTGATAATGATTATAATAAAAGATTTATATAAATGTTGATATTAAAATGGATTATGTTATATAAAGTATAAATATAAATGTTTTTCCAAGTTATAAAACTATATACTAAGTTTTACGTCTTTTCGGCTAATACCGTAAAATTAACGTTTTCGTCAATTAAAACTAAGACGATCGGACCCGTCTAATGTAAACTTTTTAAAAGTCATATACCGATATATAAGTACTTAATACAAGTAAAAACCGATAAAACCCGAACTATATAACATACGGACATTAACGGACTAAGTTAGCGTTATTGGACTAATAATACAACAAAATGGGCTAAACACTTATAAACTTACTCATTGGGCTTAACCCATTTGGGCCCAACATGTAAAGTGTAATACTGATAATAAAAGTATAATTGGGCTAATATAATATATTGGGCTTGTAATGGGCCCATTGGGCCTCAAAATGTAAACAAGTTGAACTAGTATAACTAGTCTTGAAAATTACCAATACATAACACTAAAATAAGTAAATGAGAATGTATAAACCCACTTGATCATCATCATATATATAAAATCATCATACATATACATAACTATTATTTTTATGAAGTCATTGGACAAAAGTCTAAGACAAGTATTATTTGTCTAGGTTTCCGTGATTGAAGCACGTACCGTACATCCAAATCGCCGATAACCGCCTTCCCACATCAACGTGAGTTCAAAGCCTCGCACTCTTTTAAATGTTTTTATGAAATTTTTTATAAACCCGCGAGGGAGATAACATGTGTGTTGATATGAGCTTAAACTCATATCCTTTTATCAACAAATAACCCTAAAACATGAAGCAAAATACCAATTTATTTGGCAAAAACAGTGTTATGTGGTATGTTTGTGTTTATGTACACTTGTGTAGGTAAAAGGATACATTTCCAAGCAAATAAGGAAAAATCAAGCTCAAATGGATGAAAAAGACAAAGAAGGATCAAAAGTGACAAGACTTTGAAGTACAAGGACCTATCTTGACAAATTAACAAAGTTGAAGGACTAAAAGTGCAAATATTGTAAAAAGTTAAGATTCAAGTCAAACTTGGTCAACTCTCAAGTCAACTCAGTCAAAGGACCATTTTGTTCAAGAATGAAAGTTGAAGGACCAAATATGTCAAAAGAATGAAGATCCTAGCTCAAATCAACAATCTGCCAAGTACAAGGACTTGTTCTGCCAACTTTTGAAAGATATTCAAGTTTGATCCATGTGACAAGTAATTCAGCCAATGAGAAGAAAGGAAACAAAGCACACGGATTGAATATTAAATATCCACTCAGCCGCCTTGCATTTATTATCCAATCCCAACAGTTCAATCCGTGTGACTGATTTTTAACCAATCAAACGCTGACACGTGGCGTCTTCTTCAAGGAAAAAATTTGCCAGGATCGCCTTTTAGCTACAAGCAATTTCATGGAAAGTTTTCAACACCAAACTTGATCGTTTTGAAGAGACAAACACAATGGTGCCAATCAATTAACAAATCATTCACTTAATCAAGAATCCCCAATTCCTTGTTCATACCTGCAAATGCAATATGCAGAATTTTACACGTGGCAAGCTGGGATTGGTTCTGACACATCACCAACCCCAACAAACTCTTCCTTCATGTCTATAAATAGCTGGATTAGACTTCATTTTCACTTGTAGCTTAAATTTGTAAAAACACATAGTTCTCAATTTCCTTTTCCTTTTCCTTCATTTCTACCCTAGCTACTCAAGAGTCTGACAAACTCTTGAGTTAGTTAGTTAGTTACTAGCTTCCAACAACCTTGTAACCGTTTTTCATTGAATAAATTTTGAATTCAAGCTTTCCCGCCAAAAGTGTTCTTACCATTCCTGTTCATTCCTTGCTGCTATTGGATAATATTGTTGCTGTTAAGTGTTTGTTATGATCATAGACTGATCAATACTGACATTGGAGAAGTTTGCTAGCTGTTTGATCACAATTCAGTTCATTCCATTGATATTTGAAGATTCCAAGCAGAATGATGATTCTAGTTGATTTGTTAGCAGAATTTGTTGATTGATAGTTTCCTAGTGATAAGGTGGTGGTTATCACTAGGGTAAGAGAGCTCAGCGCTCCTCTTCTTCTCAAAGGATAACTCTAATAGGTTTCAAAGTTCTTGTTTCAATTCCTCTCAAAAAGTCAAATGCATGATTTCTTTTTCTAGTGTAATTTGATGGCTGCCTGATAAAAGTTGTTTGTAGTTGCTGTTTGCTTGATCTTTGAGTGTTAGTAGCTTAATCCTGCTTACTTGTTCTTTGATTTGGATTCTATTCTAGTTTATTGCATTGATTCAGTCACTATTGGCTTTGCATTTGGTTTGTATTTCTAGTAGTGTTAATAGATTGCATTTAGCTCTATTACATTTCATTTTGATCATTGAGTATAGACTGCTAAAGCATTTGAGTCAGCTTAATTCAGAACTTAACAAGTCTTTGTAAAAAGTTTATAAAACCAGTAAAGGAGTGTTTGGGATTAGCATAAAAAGATTTTTCAAGTATTAAGATTTGGAGTTTTAGAGTTCATTTGTAGTCCATTGGTGGTAATAAGCTTTTTTAAGTCATTTACAAGTCAATAACACAGTCAAAAAGGCAAATGGCACATAAAAAGTTTGGGTCAGTCCTATGCATTTTGGTCATCTAGAAACTTGTCATTTTGATTTGATCAGTTCTCACTTAATCTTGGATGAAATTGTACCAAATTTGTTTCCATTTGTAGCTTACATCATATAGTTTCAGATTCTAGGAGGATTTTATACAGTATTCCATAATCAGATAGCAATAAGCAAAAAATCAGATAAGCCAACTTAACTCAAGTTTCTGTAACTTGTAAACTGAAAATCTGTATCTCCTTTTCCTATTCATTAACTTGGCAATTTTTCTTCACAAATCCCATTAAGTAGTTGAGTTACATGATTTTTGAGATTTTTAGCTTTTTGAAAAAAAGCTGGTCAACGCTTGGTCAACATAAGCACAATTTTAGCTTAATTCAGATTCTGAGCTTATTTCTGGATGAAAAAGTTTCTAGTTTGATTTCCCATTCCTTAAATCAGTTGCTTAATCAGTTTCAATAGATAAATCAAGTTGTGACTGATTGGATTTTGCTATAGCTTATTTTGTGCTTATTGATAAGCACTAATTTGCTTATTTCTCATTCTTAGCCAATTTCCTTTGACAAGTGTAGCTTATTTTGGATTTAAAACATTTTTCAATTTGTCTCATCAAATTTGGTTGAGTAATAAGCTAGAACGAGCTTATTTTTGATCTTAACCCGTTTTGTCTTAAAAAGTTTTGAAAATTGCCATTTAGTCCCTAGTGTTTTAATCAGTTTGTATACTTGGCTAATCTTCCATGTTTTTAGGGTTTGCACTTTGTTAGTCCCTATAGTTTTAAAAAGTTGTTAAATTCAGTTAGCATTTTGTTAGTTTGTTACACTTTTTGTTAGTTTGTTATAAAATTTGCATTTTTGATCCTTGTAGTTTACTGTTTTGCACTTTTAGTCCCTAGAATTGTTAGAACTTACATTTCAAGCATTTATTTTTCATAGAATTTACAATTTCAGTCCCTTTAGTTTCATATTTTACATTTTGAGATTTACTTGAATAAAAACGTGGTATTTGCAATTTGTTTTACATATAAGTAGGTAATATTTTTCGGTTTTGCAAGGCTTTGATTGAATTAGCAAATAGATTATCCAAGCAAGCTTAACAACCAAGAACAATTAAAAACCCGATATTGGTTGGACTTTCTATTAGCAAGAACTGAGAAAAAAACGAACTGCATTATACACAATTTCAAATGGCGCCGCTGCCGGTTCTTTGACTACACGAGAGACTATCGATTGACGGTTTTCATTGGCTTTTGGGATCCGTTCACTTTGTGAACGTTATTTTTACGTATCATAAATCAAAAACAAATAAAAAATCAAAAATATAAAAATATATAAAAACTAAAAAATTAACAAAACAATTCTTTTCCTAAAGAATTGACCAAAAAAATTAAAAAATCCAAAAAGCAATATTTTTCCTAAGAGATTGCACCCAAAAATATATATTATTGGATTCTCTCGGTTTTTATGTACATATAGTATTTTCTCTTAAAAAAACTCATAAATACAAAAATATTTTCCATATATTATTATAAGTAAATACGTATACGTATAAGAACAACCAATCTACATATCTTCCATAAGTATTGCCGAGGCAATACACCGTGTTGAGGGGCGTTCTGGTCCTTGACACGTGTATCGATCAAACAAAATAAAGCAAGAATAGATAAATACTCTCAATAAGCAACAATTCGAAGAATACGAACATTTAAGTGAATAGAAAGGCGATGTGCTATAAAATGCCATCTAAGGGTCAATAGGTACTTAAGTGCTTCGCGCCACCTAACCCCCCGTTCACTTGGGAGTATTCTAAGAAGGAAGGCTTTATTGAGGGTCTTGCACCCAAAGTAGTATATACATATATTGTTATTTTCTTGTGGATATTTAATATTGAAACTCGAAGAGGATAATCCATTTCTCTTCAAAGTCACACGAGAGCTTCTCTCTCATTCCTCGTATTGAGTTGCATGCTCACTCGCGGGCGTGCACAAATACCGATTGGTGTACAACCTCTTCCTCCGAAAAGGAAGACAAAGAGAAAGAGTAAGACCACCACCGTCCACCAAGCCGATCACGAGAATCGTGCTTTGACTCCACCACAAGAAGCCATGGCTATTGATAATCGCACTTTGTATGAACGTATGCAATCCAACATTCATGGATATTTTAGTGCCATTAAGATTCCCGACTTTCCCGCTAACACATTTGAGCTACATACATCTATGATCAATATGGTTGCACAATCACCTTTCCTTGGTAAACAAAATGAGGATCCTCATGCTCACCTTAAGAGATTCCTTTCACTTTGCAATACCATTAAGCATAATGGGGTTCCACATGAGGTCATTAGGTTGATGTTAGTGTCATTTTCCTTAGAGGGGAGTGCTAAGCATTGGTTAGACACCCAACCACCCGATAGTATCACCACATGGGATGGTTTCACCACTAAGTTTTTGAACAAGTTCTTTCCTCCACATAAGACTATGGCTTTGAGGACTTTAATTATGGGCTTTCAACAAAAACCTAGTCAATCCTTTAGTGATGCTTGGGAAGAGTATAGTGAGTTGTTGAGGCGATGCCCTAATCATGGATTGGATCAAGTTCACCAAATAAGCCTCTTTTATGATGGCCTTAAATCTCACCACCAAGATTCACTCAATGCTTCCGCGGGAGGGAGTATTCTTCTTAAGACCTATCAAGAGGCTTTGGACATTATTGAGACTAAGGCAATGGTTCAAACAAACAATCCATTTGAAGAAAAAGTTCATGTTATCCAAAACAATTCTCAAATCCCTTGTGACAACCAACTCCTCAAGTTTCAAGAAGCGATTTTTCAAAGGATGGATAGAGATAGTGAGAGGAATTTCCAAGTACAACAAGAAATGCTTCAAACTTTTAAGGGCATGTCATTGAATAATTCCTCAAATAATGTGAATGCCATCACCATTTCTTGTGTTACTTGTGGAGGTCCCCATTCTTATGAACAATGTGATAAGGTGCAAGGGTATCAAGGGGAATGCTATGCTTACCAAGAGGAACACCGTGAACACTTCAAGCCTAACATCAATCCAAATAACCTTTCTTACAAATCCCAAAACTACCTTTCTCCACCCGACTTCCCACCCCAACCACCCACCCAAATTCCACAAAATACTCCTCAAATTTTACCAAGGAATCAAGGGCAAAGACCACCATACCAAGGAAATAACTACAAGGCACCCAATCAATTTCAACCTCAAGCAAATACCTTTTATCCACCAAATCAAGGATTTAACTCCCAACCTTTACCTTTCCAACCTCAAGGTTTTCAAGGTTATGTGCCACAAGAGTTTAACACAATGGATCTTTTACAAAAAATGAATCAAGAGAATGAAAGGAAGTTCCAAGATATGGAGAAGAAAATGAATGACCAATTCAATAAGGTTTTAGTGGTATTAAATCAAAGACCACAAGGGGCTTTACCTTCCAACACACAAACAAACCCACGGGCCAATGTCAATGCTATTACAACAAGGAGTGGAACAACAACAAAGGATCCTTCACCTCCTAAACCTACTATTGTTCAACCCACTTGTGCTCCTACTTGTGAGAAGCCTTCTACTTCTACTCCATCTCCTCAAAATGCTCCTATTCACTCAAACACACCTTCTCAACCACCTCATACTTCTCCTTTACCTTCCACACTTCCCAATGAAGAAGCTAACAAAGACAAATCTTCCACCACAACACCTATTCCACCTACACCAAAGCCTACCCTTCCATATCCTTAAAGGTTGAAAAAAGACAAGTTAAAGAACAAGGATGACATCCAAGTCTCCAATTTCTTAAGGATGTTCAAGCAACTCAACATTAATATATCCTTTGCGGAAGATCTTGCTTATATGCCAAAGTTTGCTAAGATGTTAAAGGATTTGCTCTCAAACAAAGAAAAATTGGTTGATTTACCTAACACATCCCTTAATGAAAATTGTTCCGCGGTGTTACTTAAAACCATACCAACAAAACTTGGAGATCCGGGGCGCTTCTTGATACCTTGTAATTTTCCCGGTGTTGAAAATTGCATGGCTTTGGCGGATCTAGGGGCGAGCATAAACCTCATGCCTTTATCGGTTTGGAAACAACTATCTCTTCCCGAGCTCACTCCCACTAGGATGACTCTTGAATTAGCCAACCGAACCATAGCTCACCCCGTAGGTATAGAGGAAGATGTGTTTGTAGGTGTGGATAAGTTTACCTTTCCGGCCGACTTTGTAGTGGTCGATTATGACATGGATCCTAGAGTGCCTTTGATTGTTGGTAGACCGTTTTTGAGAACGGGTCGTACCTTGATAGATGTGGCGGAAGGAGAATTAATTATGAGAGTAGAAGATGAGAGAGTGGTGTTTAAGTTAGGGAAAGTTTGTGATAGAAAAGAGGTTAAGGAGTCTAGACCTTGTGAGACTATTAACATTGTGGATGTGCTAGATGAAGTGTGTAATGAACACTTTCATGATGCTTGTAAGAATGCTAGTGATGAGATACCCCATGTTGAAACCGTGGCCTCAATTGCTCCCTATTTAACACCTTTTGGAGAGAGTGATTTCCTCTTGGAGGAATTTGAGTCCAACTTTCTTGGTGATGATGATTCTCCCATTAATTGGGAAGAAGATATTCTTACAATCTAAAAGTTGCTCAATGAGGACCCTATTCCTTCTCCTATTCCACAAGAGATTACCATTGAGGAACCTTCCATAGTAAAACCTTCCATAGAGAGTCCACCTCCCATTGAGCTTAAGGAACTTCCATCCCACTTAGAATATGCTTTCTTAGAAGGAAAAGACCAATTACCGGTGATTATTGCTAAAGAGTTAAAAGAGGATGAGAAAGAGCAACTTATTGAAGTTCTTAAGAAACATAAGCAAGCTTTAGCATGGAAAATATCCGACATAAGGGGAATTGATCCACATTTTTGTACTCACAAAATCCTTATGGAGGATGATTATAAACCCGCCATTCAAAACCAAAGGAGAGTTAACCCAAAAATCCATGAGGTTATTAAGAAGGAAGTGATTAAACTCTTAGATGCGGGTATGATTTACCCCATTTCCGACTCTCCATGGGTTAGCCCGATTCATTGTGTTCCAAAGAAGGGTGGAATCACCGTGGTGCCTAATGAGAACAATGAGCTTATTCCCACGAGACTTGTGACCGGTTGGAGAGTTTGCATTGATTATAGAAAACTCAATGAGGCAACTAGGAAAGACCATTTCCCGCTTCCCTTTATGGATCAAATGCTTGAACGCTTAGCGGGAAATGAGTACTATTGTTTTCTTGATGGCTTTTCGGGTTATTTTCAAATACCCATTGACCCTAAGGATCAAGAAAAGACCACATTCACTTGTCCCTACGGTACATTTGCTTATAAGAGGATGCCTTTTGGCTTATGTAATGCACCGGGGACGTTTCAAAGGTGCATGATGGCGATTTTCCATGACATGATAGAGCAAACCATGGAGGTTTTTATGGATGACTTTTCCGTATTTGGAAACTCCTTTAGCTCATGTCTCACCAATCTTGAGAGAATGCTTAAGCGTTGTGAGGAAACACGTTTGGTGCTTAATTGGGAGAAATGTCACTTTATGGTGAAAGAGGGGATTGTTTTAGGACACAAGATATCCAATAAGGGATTAGAAGTTGATCGAGCTAAAATTGATGTGATTGCTAAGCTTCCCCCACCCACCTCGGTTAAAGGTGTGAGGAGTTTCTTAGGTCATGCGGGATTTTATAGGCGCTTTATACAAGATTTTTCTAAGATAGCTAGACGATGACTCACCTCTTGGAGAAAGAGGCTCCTTTCATTTTTGACCAAGCTTGTTTGGACTCTTTTGAGACTCTTAAGGAAAAATTGACTAACGCTCCCGTTTTGGTTTCTCCAAATTGGGAATTACCTTTTGAGCTTATGTGTGACGCTAGTGATTATGCGGTGGGGGCCGTCTTAGGACAAAGAGTTAATAAGCATTTTCAACCTATACACTATACGAGTAAAACCATGACCGGTGCACAACTTCATTACACTACCACGGAAAAAGAGTTGCTTGCTATAGTATATGCTTTTGAGAAGTTTAGACCATATCTTGTGCTCTCCAAAACCATAGTGTATACGGATCATTCCGCTCTCAAGTATCTTATGACAAAACAAGATGCTAAGCCTAGGCTTTTGAGATGGGTTTTGTTGCTTCAAGAGTTTAAGATAGAGATTCGTGATAAGAAAGGGGCCGAGAATTTAGTGGCGGATCATTTGAGTAGACTTGAGCATCCTTTTCAAGGAGATTTCCCACATCAAGAAATCAATGAATCCTTTCCATTAGAGGAGCTCATGTCTATCTCTTCCCAAGAGGATGCCACACCTTGGTTTGCGGATATAGCAAACTATCTTGTGGGCAATGTGCTTATTGAGGGTCTTACTTATCAACAAAAGAAAAAGTTTCTTAAGGAAGTTAAGTATTACTTTTGGGATGATCCATATCTTTTTAGGCAATGTGCGGACCAAATCATTAGACGGTGTGTAGATGGGCCCGAGGCATTTAAGATCTTAGAGGCATGTCATAAAGGACCTACGGGTGGACATTTTGGGCCTAACTACACCGCCAAGAAAGTCTTTGATTCGGGTTACTATTGGCCTTCCATTTAAAAAGATGCCCAAGAGATGGTGAAATTTTGTGATGTTTGTCAAAGACAAGGAAAAATTACACCACGTGATGAGATGCCACAAAATTTTATCCAAGAGTGTGAGATATTTGATGTATGGGGAATAGATTTCATGGGACCTTTTCCATCCTCTAAGGGAAACAAGTATATACTTGTGGCGGTGGATTATGTGTCCAAGTGGGTGGAGGCTAAAGCCTTACCTACCAATGATGCTAGAGTGGTTGTAAAGTTCTTGAAACAATTGTTTGCTAGATTTGGTGTACCTCGGGCCATCATAAGTGATCGTGGTACGCACTTTTGTAATGATCAATTCACGAGAGTTATGAAGAAATATGGAGTGAATCATAGACTTTCTACCGCGTATCACCCTCAAACAAATGGTCAAACCGAGGTCACAAATCGTGGTTTAAAGAGGATTTTAGAGAGAACGGTGGGAGAACATCGAGCTTCTTGGTCGGATAAGCTTGATGATGCTTTGTGGGCGTTTAGGACGGCTTTTAAAACACCAATTGGTTGTACACCTTATAGGCTTGTCTATGGAAAAGCGTGCCACCTCCCATTTGAGTTAGAACATAAGGCATCTTGGGCTCTCAAGTGGGCTAACTTTGATTTAAACCAAGCCGATTCACATAGGAAAGATCAACTCAATGAGATGGATGAGTTGAGAGCCAATGCCTATGAGAATTCTTTGCTTTACAAGGAAAAGACTAAGAAATTGCATGATGCTAAGATCAAGAATCGTGAGTTCAAAGTTGGAGAGCCGGTTCTCCTCTTTAACTCAAGACTGAAGCTTTTTGCGGGCAAGCTTAAGTCGAGATGGTCCGGTCCATTCACTATTGCTCAAGTGTTTCCATATGGAACTCTTGAGTTGTCCCAACCCGATGGTCCAAATTATAAAGTGAATGGTCACCGTGTTAAACATTACTTTGGGGAGGACATTTCCGTTGATATGGTCCAAGAGGTCCCCATTTTCCCCATGAATTAATTCATTGAGGGACGAGTCGAGCTAGAGACTCATTAACTCAAGCATCGTATAACTAGGTTTAGAGTGTTGTAGGTTAGAAATAAAGGTATAGACTTGGAGATAAGTGTAGGGGAGACCTTCTTTTGTCTTCATGATTGTTTGTAGGGTTGCTCACTCATCTCATGTTTTGGAGCTTATGGAGAAGGCCCTTGTATCCGGTTCACTTCGTTACTTTAGTGATTTTTCATTGACACCTTGTGCTTAAACATGATTTCACTAATAGTTGTCCTTTCCTTAACTTGGGTTAAGCAAAGTCTATTCATTGTCATAAGTGTAGGGGAAGTTTTTATACTTCCATGCTCTTAAACATTGAGGACAATGTTTAGCTTAAGTGTATGGGGTCTTCTATCGAAGTGACCTTACCTAGAACTTGTCATTGTCTTACATGATAACATGGAAAAATTGAATTTTCAACATTTTTCAAATTTTTGATCTACTTTGGCCAACAAAAATATGCATTCATAGTTTTTGCATTAATCATTTTTGCATATCACATTTGCATTGTATATATTCTTTTATTTTTCATCAAAAATATATTAAAAGGAAAAAAAATATAATAAAACATGGTTTTAACAAGTTTAGACTTCTTTGACATATTAGGCCCGCCATGGATATTTTTACTCAACCCGAGTTTGCTTATTTTAGCACTCTCTAGCTAGTATCCTTAACCATGTAGTCCTTCATTGGTCTATTAGGCTAAGCATCCACCAATTTCATTATTTGAGATTTTAAATTTGTGGAGAATGGGAAATGATAGAGTTGAAGCAAGTGTAAAAGGGCTAGATAGACTTCATGACAATTACTTGTGGCTAAACCCTTCTCTTCTTTATCTCTACTTTCTTCGCATGTATATAATTGTTAATAAATAATCAAGTACGGTTTTAATTGGTTTGAAATCTCTTATGCATTTTTGGCTAATCATTTATGGTTGATATGAGTACGTCTTAAGATTCTAAGTTAGCTCATTTTATGTGTACTAGACTTATGTCATGCTCCATATTTAGCGGGTGTTTTTCCTTTTCTTCTTTTCCAATTTCTTTGTGAGGAATAAAGAAAAATAAGAGCGGCTTATGAAAAAAATGAGTGGCTAGAAAAAAAAGAAAAAGAAAAAAAAAAGAAGAAAAATAATAATAATGCAAGACTCCCAAGAGGGGCAGTGTGGTGTTAATTATAGTGACTATTGAGTTCCAATATTACCTTGACGGGTTGCGGGGATTCAATAGATTGCTCCAATCCAATATTACCTTGACGGGTTGCGGGGTTGAAGATCCAAAGTCTCAAAAAGATGGCGGATGTAAATTATTGCGTGAGTTTTATTTTTCTTTCCTTAGCAAGTGTGTAGCTACTTATGAAAGCATGACATGAGGATTTTACACATAAGGCGAATGACTTATTATTCTTGAAACGGACTTGTATTAATTGTGAGCGGTTTTTCAAGTAATGGATGAGAAGATTACTTAGGATTAAAACCGTGCTTCCTTATTTTTGGATTTTGCACTTCTTATATTTCACACTTGAATAAATGACAAATTTGCCCACAAGCAATTTGCTCAAATAATAACCGGTTCCACATTTAATTGTCATGAATAAGTTGATGCACTTTTTACTTGTGAATGCAATGATTCCATTTTTAAGCTTGGTATGGGGAAAGTGAAACTTGAGGGTGATAAATGTCCATGGTACCCAAGCCCTAATCTAAGCCATTGAATTCTTTATGAGTTATTTCCATCAAAACCATTTCAAGAAAAATCAAAAAGAAATAGATAGAATTGTATTCTGTTCATTGCATTATTAAAAGTAAAAATCATGCATCATCTAGTTTAGAGTAGTGTAGATGCATCTCATATGGCCAAGGTGGATTAATTATGAGGGAAATGTAAATTTGAGCTTTAAAATATAATATTGCATGAGGACATGACAATGTTCAAGTGTAGGGGAATTTGATATGAGCTTAAACTCATATCCTTTTATCAACAAATAACCCTAAAACATGAAGCAAAATACCAATTTATTTGGCAAAAATAGTGTTATGTGGTATGTTTGTGTTTGTGTACACTTGTGTAGGTAAAAGGATACATTTCCAAGCAAATAAGGAAAAATCAAGCTCAAATGGATGAAAAAGACAAAGAAGGATCAAAAGTGACAAGACTTTGAAGTACAAGGACCTATCTTGACAAGTTAACAAAGTTGAAGGACTAAAAGTGCAAATATGGTAAAAAGTCAAGATTCAAGTCAAACTTGGTCAACTCTCAAGTCAACTCAGCCAAAGGACCATTTTGTTCAAGAATGAAAGTTGAAGGACCAAATATGTCAAAAGAATGAAGATCCTAGCTCAAATCAACAATCTGCCAAGTACAAGGACTTGTTCTGCCAACTTTTGAAAGATATTCAAGTTTGATCCATGTGACAAGTAATTCAGCCAATGAGAAGAAAGGAAACAAAGCACACGGATTAAATATTAAATATCCACTCAGCCGCCTTGCATTTATTATCCAATCCCAACAGTTCAATCCGTGTGACTGATTTTTAACCAATCAAACGCTGACACGTGGCGTCTTCTTCAAGGAAAAAATTTGCCAGGATCGCGTTTTAGCTACAAGCAATTTCATGGAAAGTTTTCAACACCAAACTTGATCGTTTTGAAGAGACAAACACAATGGTGCCAATCAATTAACAAATCATTCACTTAATCAAGAATCCCCAATACCTTGTTCATACCTGCAAATGCAATATGCAGAATTTTACACGTGGCAAGCTGGGATTGGTTCTGACACGTCACCAACCCCAACAAACTCTTCCTTCATGTCTATAAATAGCTGGATTAGACTTCATTTTCATTTGTAGCTTAAATTTGTAAAAACACATAGTTCTCAATTTCCTTTTCCTTTTCCTTCATTTCTACCCTAGCTACTCAAGAGTCTGACAAACTCTTGAGTTAGTTAGTTAGTTACTAGCTTCCAACAACCTTGTAACCGTTTTTCATTGAATAAATTTTGAATTCAAGCTTTCTCGCCAAAAGTGTTCTTACCATTCCTGTTCATTCCTTGCTGCTATTGGATAATATTGTTGCTGTTAAGTGTTTGTTATGATCATAGACTGATCAATACTGACATTGGAGAAGTTTGCTAGCTGTTTGATCACAATTCAGTTCATTCCATTGATATTTGAAGATTCCAAGCAGAATGATGATTCTAGTTGATTTGTTAGCAGAATTTGTTGATTGATAGTTTCCTAGTGATAAGGTGGTGGTTATCACTAGGGTAAGAGAGCTCAGCGCTCCTCTTCTTCTCAAAGGATAACTCCAATAGGTTTCAAAGTTCTTGTTTCAATTCCTCTCAAAAAGTCAAATGCATGATTTCTTTTTCTAGTGTAATTTGATGGCTGCCTGATAAAAGTTGTTTGTAGTTGCTGTTTGCTTGATCTTTGAGTGTTAGTAGCTTAATCCTGCTTACTTGTTCTTTGATTTGGATTCTATTCTAGTTTATTGCATTGATTCAGTCACTATTGGCTTTGCATTTGGTTTGTATTTCTAGTAGTGTTAATAGATTGCATTTAGCTCTATTACATTTCATTTTGATCATTGAGTATAGACTGCTAAAGCATTTGAGTCAGCTTAATTCAGAACTTAAAAAGTCTTTGTAAAAAGTTTGTAAAACCAGTAAAGGAGTGTTTGGGATTAGCATAAAAAGATTTTTCAAGTATTAAGATTTGGAGTTTTAGAGTTCATTTGTAGTCCATTGGTGGTAATAAGCTGTTTTAAGTCATTTACAAGTCAATAACACAGTCAAAAAGGCAAATGGCACATAAAAAGTTTGGGTCAGTCCTATGCATTTTGGTCATCTAGAAACTTGTCATTTTGATTTGATCAGTTCTCACTTAATCTTGGATGAAATTGTACCAAATTTGTTTCCATTTGTAGCTTACATCATATAGTTTCAGATTCTAGGAGGATTTTATATAGTATTCCATAATCAGATAGCAATAAGCAAAAAATCAGATAAGCCAACTTAACTCAAGTTTCTGTAACTTGTAAACTGAAAATCTGTATCTCCTTTTCCTATTCATAAACTTGGCAATTTTTCTTCACAAATCCCATTAAGTAGTTGAGTTACATGATTTTTGAGATTTTTAGCTTTTTGAAAAAAAGCTGGTCAACGCTTGGTCAACATAAGCACAATTTTAGCTTAATTCAGATTCTGAGCTTATTTCTGGATGAAAAAGTTTCTAGTTTGATTTCCCATTCCTTAAATCAGTTGCTTAATCAGTTTCAATAGATAAATCAAGTTGTGACTGATTGGATTTTGCTATAGCTTATTTTGTGCTTATTGATAAGCACTAATTTGCTTATTTCTCATTCTTAGCCAATTTCCTTTGACAAGTGTAGCTTATTTTGGATTTAAAACATTTTGCAATTTGTCTCATCAAATTTGGTTGAGTAATAAGCTAGAACGAGCTTATTTTTTATCTTAACCCGTTTTGTCTTAAAAAGTTTTGAAAATTGCCATTTAGTCCCTAGTGTTTTAATCAGTTTGTATACTTGGCTAATCTTCCATGTTTTTAGGGTTTGCACTTTGTTAGTCCCTATAGTTTTAAAAAGTTGTTAAATTCAGTTAGCATTTTGTTAGTTTGTTTCACTTTTGGTTAGTTTGTTATAAAATTTGCATTTTTGATCCTTGTAGTTTACTGTTTTGCACTTTTAGTCCCTAGAATTGTTAGAACTTACATTTCAAGCATTTATTTTTCATAGAATTTACAATTTCAGTCCCTTTAGTTTCATATTTTACATTTTGAGATTTACTTGAATAAAAACGTGGTATTTGCAATTTGTTTTACATATAAGTAGGTAATATTTTTCGGTTTTGCAAGGCTTTGATTGAATTAGCAAATAGATTATCCAAGCAAGCTTAACAACTAAGAACAATTAAAAACCCGATATTGGTTGGACTTTCTATTAGCAAGAACTGAGAAAAAAACGAACTGCATTATACACAATTTCAGTTTTGATAAAATAGGACACCATTTGTCCCGATTGTTTGTTTATTAATTTGGACCCGAATGATTGTATGACCCGATGAATGATTAAATGACCCGATAGATGAAATGAAATGGATTATTAAAGTTAGGTTATGTCACTAAAAGTCCCATTAGCATGAATTGTGAACTACCGGGATTTGGTAGACGCTTATGCATATAATAGTACTATTTGGGGACGATCACCCCAGTTCGCGCCTTGACGGTTGATCCACGTCGTGCAACATTGATTGGTAAGTGAATTTATGTATGAGAAGATTTACACTAGCGTGATTATTGTGACGACACGCTAATTTAGATGGGCAAATGAGTTTCGGGTTAGCTACCCATTGTTTGTTGTAGTAAGGTAACAATGTCATGCGGCTTATAATAATCCAAATAACGAAAATACTGCTTTATGCATTGAATTACGATATATTGCCTGACTAGCAATACGGGGTCTTATTATTAATTTTATGTTCGTGTTTTGGTTTTACATAAACCATATTCATGTAACGGTTTTTATTTAACTTTATACAACGTTATAAAACGTATTGTATGATGTTTTTACGACATTGGTTCGTATAATGATTTTGAAGGCGAAAGCCTATATTATGATTTTCGACAAGGATTTGTATAAAATGACTTTGGCTATTTTATGGCCTATTACAATGATTTGTAAAAAATGATTTTCGGTAATAATTTAATATCGATGTTATATTGATGGATTTTATTAAACTCTATGAATTCACTCGGCGTTATCGCTGACCTTTTCTTTTAACATGTTTTGTCTCAGGTACTTGAAGGTAATTCTCGGGAAGACAACAAGAATTCATGGCTTGCACTTAAATAATAACTTCCATTCAAATTCTTTGTAAAACTTGTATGAAATACAATGACTTGGGACCTATGTAAATTTGATATTTATGAATGGAAATGCTTTATCAATAAACGACGCGATTTTTATGCGTTGTCTATGATGTGAGTAATGTGCTATCCCGTAACACCAACGAGTCTTCCGCTGTATAGAATTGTGTATATTTGGGGGTGTTACAGTTTGGTACCAGAGCTCTCGTTATAGAGAACGAAAGATTTTTAAAACCAAGGTTTTGAATAAAACATTTCAAAATCTTTTAACTATAAACATTTTTCTCAAAATGTCTAAAAATCTTTTGACTATAACAGTGCCGAAGAATTCCCGAGTTACCGACAAGGCCAGACTGAGAAGTGTTATTTTAATATATATAACTTGGATTATATATATATATATATATATATATATATATATATATATATATATATATATATATATATATATATATATATATATATATATATATATATATATATATATATATATATATATATATATATATATATATATATATATATATATATATATATATATATATATATATATATATATATATATATATGATGTAATTTTATTACATGATTGTTTGATGATTATTTTGATATTTATACGAGGTATTTATACGACGTAGATTGTCACAAGGAACCCTAAATCCCCTAGAAAATTAATCGAAGCTATTCTCGTAGGAATTCTAGCTATCCTAGATCTAAACCAAGTTGTGGATATTTATGATCACAACAAAATGGTTGATATTCGTAGAAATGCTAGTATTAGTTGATTATGATATTAAAGAAGAATTGGCGAGATTAAATCTGATATCGATGTCATGACAATCTTTCCTTATAGAGTGGAGTTTGACAAAACGTTACCATCTAGAAAGGTGTCATCTGATTCGTTGTCACCCAATTCTTAAATTCTAATCGAAAGGGTGAATGTTGCACTTGAGGCTGTCATTGGAACCATTACCCAAAAGCCTCATGCCACTAGTACCTTTCCGAGAAGTCTAATTGAATGTGTGAGTCATTTCATACTAGTGACTTATTTGATAACTATTGTTGTAAGAAGCTATAGGATTGAAAATTAAGTGTTGTTCATATCGAGCTTTTATTGCACTTGAAGGCCTAAAAATAAGGTTGAAAGTATTGGAGAATGAGGTAGGATATCGCATTGAGTATGATTTGGTTGAAACTTGAATAAAGTAAAATTTAACCAGTATGGAATATGAAATTGTTAAGAGGAAGTCGTTAAGTTCTGTGATTGAATTATAAGGTTTTAATTGATTGTTAGTTCGTGTTAAGTGTTGTTCCTAGGCCATTGTCCACTAACAAGGATGCCTAGTGTCCAAGAAATAAATTGAAGAAATCTTCTTCTGAATTGAGACCGATGGATCATCTGGGACATGTGGAACACCTAATGACTCTTGTAGATTAGTATTCATTGTGGTATCTTTTAAAAATAATCCCTAACTTAACTGAGACATCAGTTGGTAGGATGAGTTTTTGGAATTGTATGACATAGTGACACGTAATGTGTTACAGTACAATTCTGGTTTGTTTGCGATTAATGAAAAGACTACACTTGATTGCTAAATTCTACATGTATCGATATTATCTATCTTTTCTTGCTTCATCCTAATGTTCTCATTAGTGATGCAACCGTTGAACAAGTACTCGTCTCGAATTGAGTTACGTTGTGGATTATTCTTTTTGAGCGCCATCAAGGTCATGAACCTCATGATTATTTGGCTAAGCTCATTTTCTATCATATTGTAGTTAGTTCTTGGTGAACAACGTTTCATCACTCTTTTGCAGATCACTCATTGTTTTTATAAAATTAGAACAGTGTCACTTGAGGAAAATTAAATTTTCATAAAGTGAGACTTATAAATAATCATTATTGAAATAAAGTTGATTATGAAATACCTTGGGAAACTTAATTGTTTTCATTACAAAGAAAATCTTTGTAAATTTATTTTTGATTCTTATTTAAGAATTAAGCATGAAAATGTTTTTATTGTAAACATGATGATAAAAATTTTGACGAACTAAGTATTGCATCGTTAATCTTAAAATTGTATATAGTTGCGCGCCTACATACAATTTAGAAGTGACCATGCAAGGCTGATTAGTAGTCACCATGAAATTATTAAAAAAACACTAAATTTTCTTTGAAGATTGTGAAAGATTAAATTTTATGAGATCTGCAAGAAGTGAAAAACAGGGACATATTGATAGGGACACCTACATATGTGCCCGTACTATTTATTCTTCTGAGTCGAATTTACTCATCTGTGTAATTTGTCTTATTTGACAATTGATATTTCCTTCTTGTCCAATTCTCCCGTGGTGAGATTCTTGGGAAAAGTATCTTATTACCGAGTGTTGATACCCGACTGGATGTATCGACGTTCCTATCATTTCTTTTGATTTGATTTCATTTGAATGACCTGGGTAATGATCCGAGGAGCTTTCAAATGCATACTCAAATTATGAAAACATGGGATATATTCATATTCGTTAAATGTTTTCGTCCTTATCTGATTTGAAATTCTCTCGCGTAGATTATGCGTTGACCTTACTCTTTTAAGGTTAGTTATGTCTCCAGATATCCTTGAATTGTGAAGGAATATGAGTTATTATTAGTCTTTTGAGAAGTTCACATCTTATCGACGGCAATAAAACTGAAAAGTTGATAGTGCCAGTAGAATGGATTGATTGATTATGACATGACGACATTGTCTTAATTGATGGGAACTCGAATAGAATTCCCCTAAATGATAAGATGTTGATTATCAAAAGTGATCTAAATAATTCTTTATGGATGACCATATCCTGCATTTAGACTTGAAATTTTACCATGAATGGTTGTGAATTAGTCATAGATATTATAATCTAGAAAGAACTTAAAATAAATGTATTAAAAGGTGTTTCCATTATCTGAAACTTTAGGAGGTATTTATTGGTGAATTACCTAGACTTTCGCCATTAAGGCAAGTTGAAATTGGTATTGATCATATTCCGGTGCTGCACCCGTGGCGTGTGCACTGTACGTCAGCACCATCTGAATTAAATGAATTACCGTACAACTAAGAGAGTTGTCGGGGAAAGCTTTTATTCTACCAGGCTCTTCATTATGAAGAGCTATGGTGTTATCATTCTTTATATTTATTGATTACCGTAAACTAGGTAAATTGACGATTAAAAATCTATATCCACTACCCAAGATGATAGATTGTTCGATCATTTACAAGGTTCTAGCGTATGTTCTAAAGATTTGATTCACGGCATGGTTATCATCAAACTTCACGTCCGCAAAGAAGATTATCTATTCCAATCACTACATCCAAAACTCATAATGAACATTATGAGTTTCACGTGATGTCGTTTGGATTGACTAATACACATGTAGCATCCATAAATTTGGTGAATCACGTGTGTAGGCTGTAATTTGATAAATTCATGCTTGTGATCATTAAGGACCATCTGTTTGTTTATAAGAATAAGAATGAGTTAATAATTAGTTATAGACTGCCCTAAATTGGCCGAACAATGAAAACTTGTACCTTGAGTATTTAACATGTGATTAAAGACTTAATCCTTTTACATTATTTGACCATGTGATTAATAAGATAATGGAATCTATATTGACTCTTCAAAAATTTAGAGCCCTTTTAAGACTTTGGGTTTTACCAAAAAAAAACAAGAAAGTGCAAATGTGTCTTGACAAATGTTTTATTGAAAAGAACTTTTGAGGGATTATTCCCTTATACCCAGAACATTTAACTAAACTCCTGTTTAGGGGTAAATGTTTGTGCATACCTCAAGAAAACCTAAGCGGAATTGAGGAAAACATTTAAACCATGATTTGAAATTTGAAGCGACAATTTTTGCTTTTCAACTAAGAAAATTTTGATCAACGTGTAACCAAATATTTTCGAACATTTACAAATCTTATTAATTATTTTTGATAAATCAGCAACAATCGTGTTAATTAAAATCAAATTTGTTTTGAACATTTTATTATAATTGGTCGAACTAAGAAATTTAAACTTTTAACGTTTACGTTTCATAAAAACTTAATATTTATTGTTAATTTACGTGTAATAATTATCGACGCTTTAAAATGTCGGATCAAGCAAAACTCATAAAAATAAAAGTTGAGATAGAACTAAGACTTAGAAAATATGAAGGAATGATTTCTGAATAAATACGGTCATGATATTTATTTCATCAAGGAAGGTGAATATAATTACTGACACATTATGTAGAAAAGATAAAGAACCAATTAGGACATGTTCCTTAATAATGAAGGTGCAAAATAAATTGCCGAACAATATAAAAATAAACAATGATTGTAAAAAGGATAATATATATAATAAAAAGGGGTTCGCGGCTAATGTGAACCGTCAAAATTGGGAAGCCGATGGCGTTGAATGTATAACAGGCCACTTGAGGTTGCCTAAAATGGAGATTTTGAGATATAGCTATGTTGGAATCTTGTAAGTATAAGTATTCTATTCCTGTCATTTCTGATTTAATGTATCATTATCAGAAGAAGTTGTAGTAATGGCAAAATATGAAGGCAGAGATCGCCTCATACATTAGTAAACGTCTAGCTATTGCAAAGGTCATCATCTGAATTAGATTCGATTTGGGTCATCGTCGACAGACTCACCAAATCTGCTAATATCATTCCTGTTAATGATAGATTCTTGATGAAGAAATTGACTCTTTTGTATTTAAAGGAGTTGTGTAAACATGGTGTGCATGTATCGATCATCTCTATCAAGATCCTCGCTTTGCATCGAATTTCTAGAGATTTGCTCAGAAGTCATTGGGAACGAACCTTGATGAGAGTGCTATTTACCACCTCAATCGAAGGGACGAGGCAAAGTAACGATACAAAACACTAGAAGTCTTGTGTTATGCTTGAATAATTGACCTTTGGTGATAGAACATATAATCGTTTTCATTTGGAGAGATTATCATTGAACACTATCGTACTAGGATCGAGATTGAATCTTGTGAGGATATATATTAGAGCATCTGTAAGCAGGAGTTGGGATGAAGACACCCGACATACACCCATTGTGAGTTGGACATGTCTTTTAGGTTTAAGGTTTCCTATGATGGCGAACCTAACCTTACAAAATACCCGACCCGTGAAACCTGAAATGATTGTTGAAATTTGGATCTGATTATTGACTGCCGGTAGTGGGCAGGAGGTTATGTGAATATGAAATGTAGATCTTGAAGTGCCAGATGGGTAGCGAAGTTATGCCAAAAAATTTAACCAGGGAAAAATGAATTGATGATCTAAAAGATCATGGGATATAAGTCCCCGTTGTATGGGACCATTGAGATGATGTATAAGATTGGTTTGAAAGGCATATAAGCTGGATCTACCCTAGGACTTCAAGAGCTGCGTGAATTATGTTTCATATATCTAACTTGATAAAATGTCTATCAAGTGAAAATCTGACTATTCCTTAATAAAGTTCAGATCGGCGAAAAGTTGCATTCATCAAAAACCCATGAACATCATGGATAGAGAAAGTAAGTCAACATTAAGCCTGATCTTATTCCCGTAGTTATGTTTGATGAAACTCGCGTATTGTAATGAATTACACTTGTGAGAAAAGACCGAATGTGGAGGAAATACCCACATGGCTTTAACTCTATAAGAAGCGAGTGGTAAGATAAAGTGATCTTTGAGGAAAAAGATCCTGTTTAGGGGTAAATGCTGTGACAATCCGTCAATTTATGGTTTATATTTTTTTCTCAAATATTATTTAAAAACATTATTTTAATGTTATATTATGAACTCACCCATTTCTGGGAAGAAATTTGGATTTACATCTTGAAGTAGCATCGACTACGTCTAAACAGGAGGATTCTACGTTACGTGCTTACGTTTACATACACCGTATTTGGTGACAGTCCGACATTTCAGAAAATAAATCTATCCGTAAATATTATTTTGGGATTTTAATTTTGAGTTGGTTCATAAACTCACAAATTTACGAGAAGAGATTAGGACTTACGTGAATAATTTAACGTCCTTTACGACTAAACCGGAAACCTTAGGATTACGTATTTACGTTTTTGAACTCCGTTTTTGATGAGAAAATTTTTATTAGATTCGTTTTGCGCCGTTGATTCATAATTTATAAAAACGTTTTTCGTAAAACGACCTGAGGGCACGCAAATCGAGGAAACTAGAATCGAGGAGTACCCGTAATTTAGTGGGATGAGACAAGATAAATCTTGCCCCACCCCACTATATGGACGGCAACATCTATCCACAACACATCCTTAGGTGTCAAGCTTACAATGTAAGCAAGACACACGTCTTGCTTAACTTTGCAAGCTAACTAAACATGCAAAACCACTTGCACCAAACCATTTACTTCATTTGCAACATGCAAATCTCACACAACTCTCCTCCCTCTCTCTCTAAATTTCGTCCAATCTTCACCCAAAACACCCCTTTGATCAATTTTCAACCACAATATTTTGTGTTATACACACATATGATGGAAACCTCTTCAAGCTCTATTGATTGGTGGTGGTTCTAACATCCAAGTAGAAGATTTGGTGATGTTCAAGGGCTGATTTCTACATGAAGTTTACAAGTATTGGTGGCCATGAAGATTGGTGTTGATCTATCACAAGTTCTTCCATCAAAAATCCAAGCCTTGATGAATACCTACACAATCTTGGTGGTATAAAGATTGTTCTTCCCATCCTCTTGTTATTTTTATTATATAATCATGTATCTTCTTTCTTATTGTATATGTATATGATGAATATATGATGATAAAAATGTTGTGTGGGGATCAAGTGTTGATAAATATGATTAAAGAGATGAAAAACCATAGGTAACAAGGTTAAAATCATGGCTAAATTAGGAGGCTGTATAAAATAGTAAAGAATCTTATGATAAACTGATAAAATGGCTTGGATAAATTAATATACAGTAAGATATGAGTCTTGTACACATGTGAGAGTTGGCCATGCAATGTAATCATAAAAATAAGTGAGATATGATCAAAACAAGTTTAGAGTGCAAATCTGACTACACTGTTTTGGACGAATTTTATAAAATACTTAGTGGTTGATTCATCAGTAGTTATACAAGAATAAAATGAAGCACATATCATGTAGTTTCTGTGATAAAAATTTGGGGTTCTATCTCCATGTAGAACTCTAGATATGACTATTTTAGTAAACTAGATTTTTAGGACTGATTTTGTATAAATAATATATAATATAAGCACTCAAAAATTTATATAAAATATATATAAATACAAACTCCACTAGTTGATAATGATTATAATAAAAGATTTATATAAATATTGATATTAAAATGGATTATGTTATATAAAGTATAAATATAAATGTTTTTCCAAGTTATAAAACTATATACTAAGTTTTACGTCTTTTCGGCTAATACCGTAAAATTAACGTTTTCGTCAATTAAAACTTAGACGATCGGACCCGTCTAATGTAAACTTTTTAAAAGTAATATACCTATATATAAGTACTTAATAAAAGTAAAAACCGATAAAACCCGAACTATATAACATACGGACATTAACAGACTAAGTTAGCGTTATTGGACTAATAATACAACAAAATGGGCTAAACACTTATAAACTTACTCATTGGGCTTAACCCATTTGGGCCCAACATGTAAAGTGTAATACTGATAATAAAAGTATAATTGGTCTAATATAATATATTGGGCTTGTAATGGGCCCATTGGGCCTCAAAATGTAAACAAGTTGAACTAGTGTAACTAGTCTTGAAAATTACCAATATATAACACTAAAATAAGTAAATGAGAATGTATAAACCCACTTGATCATCATCATATATATAAAATCATCATACATATACATAACTATTATTTTTATGAAGTCATTGGACAAAAGTCTAAGACAAGTATTATTTGTCTAGGTTTCCGTGATTGAAGCACGTACCGTACATCCAAATCGTCGATAACCGCCTTCCCACATCAACGTGAGTTCATTGCCTCGCACTCTTTTAAATGTTTTTATGAAATTTTTTATAAACCCGCGAGGGAGATAACATGTCTTTTTTGATAAAATAGGACACCATTTGTCCCGATTGTTTGTTTATTAATTTGGACCCGAATGATTGTATGACCCGATGAATGATTAAATGACCTGATAGATGAAATGAAATGGATTATTAAAGTTAGGTTATGTCACTAAAAGTCCCATTAACATGAATTGTGAACTACCGGGATTTGGTAGACGCTTATGAATATAATAGTATTATTTGGGGACGATCACCCCAGTTCGCGCCTTGACGGTTGATCCCTGTCGTGCCACATTGATTGGTAAGCGAATTTATGTATGAGAAGATTTACACAAGCGTGATTATTGTGACGACACGCTAATTTAGATGGGAAAATGAGTTTCGGTTTAGCGACCTGATGAGACTGCTTTTATACATGGTCTCATCTTCCAAATAGGGCTTAAAATGCATTAAATATCATCAAAATACCCAAATATATGCTTGTGTTTGTTGCTTGTGTATTTTAGGTATGGATAGTGAGAAAATGACAAAAGATCACAAGAATCATGCAAAAACGAACACGGGAAACGAAGCCGCACAATGAACCAAGCCCTAGTGAAGACTTTCCCAAGATCAACCCTTGAAGATTTGAAGAATTATGAAGAAGGGTCCTCCAATTATGAAGAATTGACACTTTATACCCTTGTATCCTCATAATTACAAGTTTGGTCCCTAAAGTTTGTCAAAATTACAAAAAGGACCCTTAACTTTGAAGAATTGGAAAGTTTAGCCCCTCAACAAAGCTAAATTGTCAACCAGTATCATCCAAAAAGTCAAATATATCATGAAGTCCTTCAAAGTACAAGAAATGACAAGTTAGGTCCTTTGAAAAATTCAAAATTACACAAAGGACCCTCAACTTTCAACATTTGGCAAAATTGGTCCCTCAATTATCAAGACTTGGCAATTTCATTCCACCAAAATGTCAACCATACAAGTCTAGACCATTATCATTGAAGAAAATACCAAACCAGCCCTTGAAGATTTCAAATATGGCAAGAAATACCCCTGATTTCACTTTGTAAAAGTTTTTGGGCCAAAAATGTAAAAGGGCAAAAGTTGACAAAGCTTATTAAGGCGTTGATAGAATTTTGGAAGGAATTTGAAATGTTTCTGAAACATGGTGGTGTTAAGCTGGCAGACAAAGAAGATACATAGACCACTCCCAAGCTGCCATGTGTCCCACTCACATTCTCCACTAATCATACTCCACCATTTTGCCATGTCACCTTCCACTCACAACCGGATTTAACAACTTAATTAATTAAGTTTAAAAGTGGCGGTTAACATGTTTTTAAACTTAAAACAAGATCAAAACCTTGTTCTTAGAGTTCATAATCCGAATTGGGGATTTACTAATTACTATGAATTAGACCATGATCTTGTCCAGTTTTGTGATTAACCTCAACATAAACATATCCCCACTTCAAAAACCCTTGCCACGTCACTCATATGCTCACATTATAAACCCTTGCTACACACTTTTGGGGATACTGCCAAAACCAGCCAGAGAATCAACCATCCAGATACAAGCTTACATTTTAAGCTTTGTTTGAGCCCTTAGATCAAAATACAACAGCTATCTACTTCACAAGGCTCCAAATTCAGTCACATGATTCAAGAAGATGCCAAAACCTCAAGGGCATTTTTGGAAGATCAAGTAGCTAGGGTTCACGTTTTTATTCAGTAACTTAGCTCATTGTATGCCTATATAAAGGCTTAAGGTTCCAATATTTAGTTTTTGCTTTTGATTTTTCCTTGGTTCAAGTTTCTGTAAATCCTATTTCTAAGTTAATGAAATTGAGTTTGAAATCTTGAAGAAAAGTCATTGGCCAATCTTATTTACTGCTTTCATTTGTTATATGCTTGTTAGTTCTTGAAGTTCAAACCTGTTTTCAAAAGAGGAGTTTGCAAAAGTTTGCATATTTCCTCATTTCCTTGATATTTTGCTAAGTCTTGTTCCAATCTTGGAATTCTTGGGCTATAGGGATGATCATAGCATCCTAACTGAGTTGGTTAAGGTGTGGTGAGGCTTATAACTTGGGGATAATCAAGTGTGGGTAACAAGTTTGCATTAATCAAGTTTTTCCAAGTTTCTGATTTTTATGATATTGTGCTTAACCCTTGTTCAATCTTAGCAGGATTTTTGTGGAAGCTTGTGCTTGTTCTTGCTAGCACATAAGCTCAAAATTCGTGGGTGTGGATGTACATCCATGAGGTTTGCATACTTAATCTCCAAATCTGCTTAAATTGTGATTTTTGGTGATATTTGTATGAAACTGTTGTTCTTGTGAATTTTGTGGCTTGTTCTTGCTTGAATCTGTTTATTATACTTGTTTTAGTGTTAATTGATGCTTGGTTGGCCTGAAATCTCATTGTGCTTTTGAAAATTTTGATTTGAAAAAGTTAAAAGGGTGTTTGGGTCTACTGGTTTATGCTTGTAACTTGTTATTGTTTTAAGGGAAGTTGTTGTTTATGCTTTGTATATGCTATATCTTTGTTTGAGAGTGTTTTGCTGCAAGTTTTTGGGTTTGAACACTTGAATTAATCAATCTGCTATATAGACCTTGTTTCTGCTTGTTTTGACCTAGGATTTTGGGAACACTTAGTGTGTATGCATGCTTAGGGATAAAAGTGGTTTAAACAAAGTTAATATAACATGTTTGAAAGATTTGAGGTGTTGAAATTGGCTTGTGTGTCAAATACATCAGCAAAAGTAGAAAACTGCATGTGTTAGTGTTCATCAGTAACTTTCATTGCTTGAATCTTGCTTAATTCTTTGAACCAGTGTATGAAACTTGTTTATACTTGCTTCTTGGAGTTTATTATAGCTTGTGTGTGCATTTGGTTGAATTTGGCTGGCTGATTTGTGCTAAAACTGCTCTTAAGTGCTAAACTGCTTATTGCTCATGTCTGTGCAATGTCTGATGATTGATTGATTAAACTGTATCAATTGGGTGTTAGTGATTTTGTTATTCTGATTGTGATTGACTCCTTTTGATCCAAAGATCATTTGGGTGCCTTTGTGAAATCTGAATCCAAGAAAAAGTCACAAAAGACAAAAAGTCAAAATAGTCAAGCAGTGGAAAAAGTTTCCACTGCTCAACATCCAAAACTAGCCCCTGCTAGTGCAATTTTGTCATCAGCTTATCATTAAGCTATTCTAGCTTATTCTGACTTGCAACAACTTATTTTTTGTAATAGATCTTCATTATTTGACCCATTTAAGTGAACTGGAGCTTATTGGACTTTGACTTTGACTTTTTACTAGAAAACCAACTTGTTTGACTTTTAACATAAGTGCTTAATTGACTTTCCAGCTTATTGAGTGTGCTTATTGAGTAGGTTTTTGATTATTAAGCTTAGTCTTGTCATAAGAAACATTTTGCAACTTGAATCAGCTTCTGAGGTGGTCTAGATCATAAAAACGACTATTTTGTCGTTTTGTAAATAAGTTTGTGACTTGTTTCTGGCTTATTAAGTGGGCTTATTTGAAAATTCTTTTTGCAGAAGTCTTTGTTAGGTCAAAAGAAGCTTGTGTGTAAAATTTTAGCTTATGGAAACAGCTTATAGCTTAATGGGCCAAAAAGTCCATTAAGAATAAGCTGCTTATTATAAGTTGGCTTATTTCACATTTTCAGCTTTTGAGTCTTTGGAAAAAGTTGTTTAAAATCAAATTTTGAGTCAACCAGTGCTTTTTGGGCTTATTCTGAACACTTTTTCTTATTAGGCCTTAATTAAGCCCAATAAGGGACTGTTTTGGGTTTGGCCATTTTCTAGGCCCAATAGGGGTATTTAGGTAATTTCACCTTCATTTCTGAGTTATTTAGGTTAAATTAAGCTAGTTTGCAAGTTTTTAGAATTTTTTATAATTTTTGGATTTTTAATATTATTTTAATATTATTTTATTATTAAAAATTAAAAGTCTGATTTTCTAGGTTTTTATATTTTTCCTAGGTTCTAAACACTTAATTAGGATTTTTGCAACTTTCCAATTATTTTTTAGGTCTTTTAATTATTTTCTATAATTAATTTAAGATTTAATTGATTTTAGGAGTTTTTAATTGTTTAAAAATAGTTTTAATTGGTTTTAAAATTTTGAAAATTAGTTTTTAGCTTAATTAGAGTATTTTTGAGGTTTACAAACTTGAAAATCTTGTTTAGGGCTTTTTAATAATTAATTTTAATTTTTAGGGCTTTAATTAGCATTAAAAAGTCATTATCTAATTAATTAAAAGGTTTTTTTGCAAGTTTTGATTTTTTGTAAACTCTTAGAATATTATTAGGGATTTTTGGTAATTTTTATTTTTAGGTTAAAATTTTAATTTTGGTGGTTTTTAGGATTTTACGTGTACGCCTTTTTAGAATTAGTTTAATCCGTCTTAATAACCGTCATTCTCTTCTAATCCCTTTTCTATTTTTCTTTCTCAAATATAATCACAAATTAATCCATATCATTACACACATAACACACTAGCCTCCTTGAGAACGAACTTACTTAGGTTCATTCACACACGGTTTTCCTAAATCGTCGTGCTCACTTGCCCTATTTTACCTTCCTTTTCCTAAAGGTGTAATTTTACAACCATCATTTTGGCGCCGCTGCCGGGGAGGCGTGTTGTGTTTTGATTTGGCATTGTTGTTTTTATACTAACCATAATTAGTATTTGTATTAGTAGCACTCTACTAATACGTATTATCGTTTTTCGGTTTTTGTGTGAATACTATTACTATATTGTATACGTAGAACAATAAATTCACAAGTACTCCAAATACGTGAGAAATCACAACCTTGACTTGGGAGGTCATTACCCAATCATTGTATTCGAATCTCAAACCAAAGAAAAGGCAAAAATAGATAAATACTTTCGTGAAGCTTAATCTTGAAAATACAAACTATAAGGTGGGTATAAGGCGGATATTATAAAATATATCCTAAGGAAAAAGGCTCTTAAGTGCTTCGCGCCGCCTCGTTTCCCCGCTTGCTTGTGAGTATTTGATTGTGAGAGTGAATCGAGGGTTTTGCCGCCCAAAGTATTACTAAGTATCATATATATTTTCTTGGTTTCGATTGATTAAACCCTCTTGAACGATTCGGTGTTCCACCATCGTTCTAAAGTCATCGAAGGCGTTCACTTCACGTGATCGTTTTCATTCCTTGAGGCTTCTTTAATCAAGAGATTTGATTAAGGAGGAGATTTGTAGATTTTTGTCTACTTAATACATTTCACCAAACTCCAAAAAGGTTAATACAATCAAAAACCACAAAAAAATTTGAAAAAATACAAAACACCAAAAAGAATCTTCTTTGCTCGTCCCCTCGTTGTACGTGACGTTTATGCTAACTCGAAATCAAGCAAGACGTGCACGTAAACGAAAGAACAAAACTCCCACTCCCAACAATTCTAGTGAGGAGTCTCCTATTGACGAACCCATTGTAAGAGAAGCACCAACCATGGCGAATCGAACTATGATGGAGTTACTTCAAGCACCCACCGAGGGTTATGGAGAGGCTATTGTGATTCCCGCTATCCTTGCGGAGAATTTTGAGGTTAAGACGGGTTTGTTGTCCATGATTCAAAACAACAAATTCCGTGGTGATGAGAAGGACAATCCACACAACCATATCCGCCAATTCAATCGTCTTACCGCTACTTGCAAGTTTAAGGATGTCTCTGACGACTCGATTAAAATGATGCTTTTTCCGTATTCCTTAGCGGGGCCCGCAAAAATTTGGTTAGAGAAAGAGCCACCCAATTCTATATTGACGTGGAAGGATCTCGTGTCTAAGTTTGTGAACCAATTTTTTCCACCCTCTAAGACTACGCACTTGAAAAACGAGATTTCAAAGTTTTCACAAGAATTAAATGAAAGTTTTTCAACGGCTTGGAATAGGTTTAAGGAAATGTTACATGAATGTCCTCATCACGGTTTTTCCGATTTGCATCAAATTGACACGTTTTACAATGGACTTAATGATCATGAAAGGGATTATTTGAATGCCGCCGCGGGTGGTAATTTTTTGTGTAAAACGGTTGAGGAAGCTTTGGTGATAATTGAAAATAGATCTAAGGTGTATAGTCCTCGTAGCACGTCTAGTGTTCGTAAGGCTTCGTCTTCGGCTTCACCTTCTTTGTCTAATACCATCGATGCTTGCCAAATTGAGGCAAACTTGGAAAACAAGATTTTTGATAAGTTGAAAGGACTTTTGATTGAGTTTAAAGTTGGTGAACCAAGTGCTCCCGCTACGGCTAAAGCGGTTGAGGTTTCTTGCATGTATTGTGGTGGAGGTCATGATTTCTCCGAGTGCATTACCAACGGTGGTAACACTTCGAGTGCCTTCGCGGCCACGGGAAATTACAACCAAAACGGTCAAGTTTCCCGCTCTAATCAAATGACTCCACCGGGTTTTGGTTCAAATCAAAATGCTAACAACTATCGCAACAATCAAGTTGGTTTTAAGAACAATTACAACAAGGGAAACTATGGGAATCAAGGGGCTAATAATCAAGTTTCAAACAAAAATGATTTTCAAAATAATAACAAAAGTTTGCAAACATTGAAAGATCTTCCAAGTGAGTTTGATGAATATGCTAGTGGGAATGATGCTAGGTTTGACAACATTCAAAGAGAAATAATTAGCCTAAGATCCGAGTTTAAAAATGACTTGAAGAAAGAGTTGAAAAATGAGTTAGCTAATGAACTTAAAATCCACACCAACAAGATGGAAGGAAATGTCACTAGGTTGCAACAAAACCAACAAAAGATGGAACAAGGGCAACATGAGATTAAACAAGAGATGCTTAAGGCCGAGAAAAGGCAAACCGAAGCCGTATTGAGGCAATCTAATTTTGAAGATAAAATCTCGTCTATGTTTGAGGCAATAATGTGTAAACCGTCGTCAAGTGGTCTTCCTAGCAACACCATATCCAACCCTAAGGGTGAGATGAAAGTGATTACCACACGTAGTGGTAAGACACTTAAGGAGCCGATTCCTCAACCAATTGCTCCTACGGAGGAAGCAATTGAGGAAGAACCCGAGGTGTTGGTCCAAAAGGAGCATGTCCCAATCCCACGAAGTACCGCTCATGCCACACCTACGGTTGACCCATTACCATCATTGGAACCCGAGATTCCAAAGGCTATGCCTACTATCCCTCAACCCACACCACCCTTGCCTTACCCATCGAGACTTAGGAAGGAGAAACGACAAGAGCGCGACAACTACCAATTTGAACTTTTTATGAAAATGTTTCGTGATTTGCATTTTAATGTGAGTTTCGCCGATGCCTTGGTCATGATGCCTCGATTTGCCGCTAACTTTAAGAGTATGTTGAACAACAAGGAGAAATTGCATCAATTGTCTAGTTGTTCGTCGGTTTATCTTAATCGCATACCTCAAAAAGTCGGTGATCCCGGTAAATTTTTGATCCCTTGTGCAATCCAAGACATGGAAGAATGCTTCGCCTTGGCCGATCTTGGTGCTAGCATTATTTGATGCCGCTTGCAATCTTCAAGTCGCTCAATCTTCCTAATCTTACTCCTTCACTAATGTCTATCGAGTTGGCCGACCATTCCACAATTCCCGCATGTGGTTTGGCGGAAGACGTTTTTGTGAAAGTGGGGAAGTTCTACTATCCCGTAGACTTCATTGTTGTTGATATCCCCACGGATCCTCAAGTTCCTCTCATTTTAGGTCGTTCGTTTTTAGATACGTCTATGGCTTTGATCGATGTTCATGCTAGAAAGATCACCTTACGTTTCAACGACGAGGAACTTGTTATAAACGCAACTCAAAATTCTCAACTTTCTCATGTTTATTACGTTGCTACCATAAACCTCGTTGATATAATCGACGTGGTTTGCGAGGAATTTTCACAAGAAGTTTTAGGGTTTGGTGATGACGAAACTAGTGGCAATCCCACTATGTTAGATCCAATTCTTGATAATTCGACACCAACCTTCACTCCTTTTGAAGGTGGTGGTTTTACGTTGGAAGAATTCGATGTTCCACGTACTTGTGACGAAGACCTCGACAACGATGAGGACTTCTCGATTATCAAGGATTTTCTTAACGATTTCCCATTTCATCCACCCGAGGAGGTTATGAGTATCGAGCCCAAATCTTCACTTGAGGAACCACCTATCCTTGAATTGAAAGATTTACCTCCTCACCTCGAGTATGTCTATTTGGAGGAGGACGACAAGTTGCCGGTTATTATTGCGAAGGATCTTTCGAATGATGAAAAAACCGCACTTGTCGATGTTCTTAAGGATCACAAAGGGGCGATTGCGTGGAAGTTATCCGACATTAAGGGAATCGATCCCAAGTTTTGTACACACAAAATCTTAATGGAGGAGGATTTCAAGCCAACAATCCAAAGTCAAAGGAGGGTGAACCCCAAAATTCACGACGTCATCAAAAAGGAGGTCCTTAAACTCCTTGACGCGGGAATGATTTACCCTATTTCCGATAGCCCTTGGGTGAGTCCTATTCATTGTGTCCCTAAAAAGGGAGGGATGACCGTTGTGCCAAACGATGCCAACGAGTTGATTCCCACTAGACTCGTGACCGGATGGAGAGTGTGCATTGACTATCATAAGTTGAATGAATCCACTCGAAAAGACCATTTTCCCTTGCCCTTCATGGACCAAATGTTGGAGCGTCTTGCGGGAAACGATTTCTATTGCTTTTTAGATGGTTTTTCCGGTTACTTCCAAATTCCCATCGATCCTCGTGATCAAGAAAAAACTACGTTTACGTGTCCATATGGAACGTTTGCCTATCGTAGAATGCCATTTGGACTTTGTAATGCACCGGGAACTTTTCAACGATGCATGATGGCTATTTTTCATGATATGATCGAGAAGACGATGGAAGTCTTCATGGATGACTTTTCCGTGTTTGGTGATTCTTTCACTTCGTGTTTGTCGAACCTAGAGAGAATGTTGAAACGATGTGAGGAAACCAACCTTGTGCTCAATTGGGAAAAGTGTCATTTTATGGTTAAGAGTGGAATCGTCTTAGGGCACAAGGTCTCGAAATCGGGGATTGAGGTAGATCAAGCTAAGGTAGACGTCATCGCCAAGTTACCTCATCCCAAAACCGTCAAGGGAGTTAGGAGTTTCCTAGGCCACGCGGGCTTTTATCGACGATTCATCAAGGATTTCTCGAAGATTTCTCGACCCATTACACATCTTCTTGAAAAAGAGGCACGTTTTGTCTTTGACGAAGATTATGTACGAGCCTTTGAGATCCTTAAGAGGAAACTTACCGAAGCTCCCATTCTTGTTGCTCCAAATTGGAACCTCCCCTTTGAGCTAATGTGTGATGCTAGTGATTACGCTATTGGGGCCGTTTTGGGGAAACGTCATGATAAGCACTTCTTGCCTATTCATTATGCTTGCAAGACGATGACCGAGGCTCAACTTAAGTACACTACAACGGAAAAGGAGTTCCTTGCCGTGGTGTATGCATTTGAGAAATTCCGACCTTATCTCGTCTTGACGAAATGCATAGTGTATACGGACCATTCGGTTATTAAGTATCTCATGGCAAAGCAAGATGCTAAGCCGAGATTACTTCGTTGGATTCTCCTCCTTCAAGAATTTGATCACACCATTGTTGACAAAAAAGGAGCCGAGAATCTAGCGGCCGATCATCTCTCTCGTTTGGAAGATCCTCACCAAAGTGTTTACGAGCCCAAGGAAATCACCGAAACATTTCCGCTCGAGACACTTGGTGTAGTGAATTCTAAGCTTGATTCTTCCACCCCATGGTTTGCGGATTTTGCAAATTACCATGCGGGTAACTTCATCATTAAGGGTATGACGACTCAAGAAAAACGAAAATTCTTTCGTGATGTCAAGTTCTACTTTTGGAACGACCCTTACTTGTTTCGAACTTGTGCGGATCAAATCATCCGACGTTGTGTATTTGGCACCGAAGCTTCTAACATCCTTAGAGCTTGCCATGAGGGACCCACGGGTGGTCACCACGGTGCTAATCTCACGGCTAAGAAGGTGTTTGATGCCGGCTTCTTTTGGCCTACTATTTACCGAGATGCACAAGATCTTGTGAAGTCGTGTGATGCATGCCAACGACAAGGAAAAGCCTCACAAAAAGATGAAATGCCACAAAATATCATTCAAGTATGTGAGATCTTTGACGTTTGGGGCATAGACTTTATGGGGCTGTTCCCGTCATCTCGTGGTAATAAGTACATTCTCGTTGCGGTTGACTACCTTTCTAAGTGGGTGGAGGCAAAGGCCTTGCCCACCAATGATGCTCGTGTGGTAGTCAAGTTTTTGAAGCAATTATTTTCTCGGTTTGGAACCCCTCGTGCTATCATAAGCTATCGTGGAACCCATTTTTGTAATGACCAATTTGAAAGGGTTCTAAGGAAATATGGGGTTACACATCGTCTTTCTACGGCTTATCACCCACAAACGAGTGGGCAAGTCGAGGTTTCAAACCGAGCTTTGAAAAGGATTTTGGAGAGATCCGTAGGAGAAAACCGACAAACTTGGTCGGATAAGTTGGACGATGCTTTATGGGCCTTTAGGACCGCTCATAAGACACCCATTGGGTGCACTCCCTATAAGCTTGTGTATGGAAAAAATTGTCATTTGCCTATCGAGTTAGAACACAAGGCTTATTGGGCCCTAAAGCATTGTGATGATGATATGGAGACCGCGGGAAAACACCGGAAAATGTAATTAAATGAATTGGATGAATTGAGAGACATTGCTTATGAAAATTCATTGATTTATAAAGAGAAAACTAAAAAGTTGCATGATTCAAAAATTAAAAACCGGGTTTTTAACATTGGGGATCAAGTTTTGCTTTTTAATTCAAGATTGAAAATCTTTTCCGGTAAGTTGAAATCCCGTTGGTCCGGTCCATTCACCGTGACTCAAGTGTTTCAGTATGGGACCATCGAGCTAGCTCAAGATGATGGTCCTAACTTCAAGGTGAATGGACATAGGTTGAAGCACTACTTTGGCGGGGAAGTTCCATCCTTGAACTACCTCGACCAAGTCACCTTCCCCAATGATAATTAGTATTGAGGGGATCGAGTCGAGCTCATGACTCGGTAATCAAAAACGAGGTGCCTCGTGGGGGAGTCCCATGCTTATCCTATGTACATATTATTGCTTTCTAATGTAGCTTACGTGTGGGGATTTGTGCCCTTCTAACCTTTGTTCTGTGGTTGTTTGTGCATTGTGGTTTTTAGATCATGATCTTCACGATTGGAGCCTCTCGTGTTCGTTTTATGGGAGCACTCGATCGTTTGCTTTGGAGACATTTCTCAATATCCATGATATATCCTTTTGATGTTCTAACCTTAGGTTTTTAGCACACTTCATAAACGGCTATTGATTTATTGGTTACACCCTTTCCATGCTAGATTAGGCATTCGACTACGTCTCTAGTATGGGGGTGTTTGCACCCCTAGACTCGAAACATTGAGGACAATGTTTAACTTTAGTATGGGGGGTGAATAGATACTTGCCTTGCCAAACCTTCACGCTTTCCAAAGTTTATCGTTTTGTTTATCGTTTTGTTGCAAAATAAGGCTAAAAATGGCCAAATTTTAAAAATTTTCTCATGTTTTATAAGTGTTTGAAGACACGAATGTAGGTTTTCCGATGGCGAGAATAAGAGTAATTTTTGACTCGACCGTGCGTGTTGAGCACTTAGCTTTGATTCCTAAACTACACATTAGGCTAAGTCTCTTAAATGAGGACGAGAAATGATAGAGTTAATTATAAGTTACTATGCTAAACGTAGAGTACTCGTATTCTTTCAAAAACTCATGTGTTCTCGTTGTTTGCTTATTCTCCCTTCGCTTGTAAATATTTTTTGCTTAATAAATATTGACTTAGCGGTTTAGTTAGGATTGTTGGGTTTCTAGTCTTTTCTAGTAGCTTCCGTGTAATTAAATTGGGAAGACATTAAGGTATCGCCAGCGTCACGGTTTTGAAGTATTGGCACCCCAATAATCGAAAGCTTCACCCAATAATAAGATTTCAAGTGCTCACCTAAATCTAGCAAACAATTTGAAGCCCCGCAAGGCCGAAAAATCTATGCAAAAATTGAAAGTGAATCAAGCCTTAATCTTCGAAGCTTTAAAGATCCAAAATTCGCTTTAGCGTGAGGATATACGTCTTTGGCTAATAAAACCACCGATGAGGCGGATAATAAAAGGCAAGGCAAGACCGAAGTCATAATAAAAGCTTCATGGCGAAGTTGAATAAAAGATGGAGGTAAACCATAGATAATAAGGCCCTTCCGTTAGGGGGCGTATAAAAGTCTTGGTAATAAGTCTCATGTTCAAAACCGTTATAAAACCGTGTTTATCGATTCTTCTTGTCAACTTAATTTTTTAACATCGTTGTCTATTAGGAGGGGTTATTGATTTGATGGTCTTAGTTACACCGTTAGGACTCTATTTTTAGACCTAAATCTCTATTATCGCATAAGTCAATGATGTATCCTCGTGAAACATTCAAGACAAAATAAAATATAAGAGATACAACTTAGGAATAATGGGAGGATAAGTACGTGATTGGGGCATATGAGTAGTGTTAGCATTACTAACTTATAATGACAATGATCTCATTGCACGCTTAGCATGGAATTGAAGTGAAAATCGAGGACGACGAAATTATTTCTAACGAAGCATTCACGTGTTCTTATTCTATGAACCTAAACGTCCCATTTTGTGATGAAAATCATACATTATGTCTATAACACAAGTAGTAGTAATAGTAGTAGTGTAGCTAGTTTATCTTTCAATAAAGTGAATAAAATAAATTTTGGAGATGCTTTGATACTTTATTCTAGCATTGCGTGAGGGCACGGCAATGGTTTAGTATGGGGGAGTGATGAGACTGCTTTTATACATGGTCTCATCTTCCAAATAGGGCTTAAAATGCATTAAATATCATCAAAATACCCAAATATATGCTTGTGTTTGTTGCTTGTGTATTTTAGGTACGGATATTGAGAAAATGACAAAAGATCACAAGAATCATGCAAAAACGAACACGGGAAACGAAGCCGCACAATGAACCAAGCCCTAGTGAAGACTTTCCCAAGATCAACCCTTGAAGATTTGAAGAATTATGAAGAAGGGTCCTCCAATTATGAAGAATTGACACTTTATACCCTTGTATCCTCATAATTACAAGTTTGGTCCCTAAAGTTTGTCAAAATTACAAAAAGGACCCTTAACTTTGAAGAATTGGCAAGTTTAGCCCTTCAACAAAGCTAAATTGTCAACCAATATCATCCACAAAGTCAAATATATCATGAAGTCCTTCAAAGTAAAAGAAATGACAAGTTAGGTCCTTTGAAAAATTCAAAATTACACAAAGGACCCTCAACTTTCAACATTTGGCAAAATTGGTCCCTCAATTATCAAGACTTGGCAATTTCAGTCCTCCAAAATGTCAACCATACAAGTCTAGACCATTATCATTGAAGAAAATACCAAACCAGCCCTTGAAGAATTCAAATATGGCAAGAAATACCCCTGATTTCACTTTGTAAAAGTTTTTGGGCCAAAAATGTAAAAGGGCAAAAGTTGACAAAGCTTATTAAGGCGTTGATAAAATTTTGGAAGGAATTTGACAAGTTTCTGAAACATGGGGGTGTTAAGCTGGCAGACAAAGAAGATACATAGACCACTCCCAAGCTGCCATGTGTCCCACTCACATTCTCCACCAATCATACTCCACCATTTTGTCATGTCACCTTCCACTCACAACCGGATTTAACAACTTAATTAATTAAGTTTAAAAGTGGCGGTGCGGTTAACATGTTTTTAAACTTAAAACAAGATCAAAACCTTGTTCTTAGAGTTCATAATCCGAATTGGGGATTTACTAATTACTATGAATTAGACCATGATCTTGTCCAGTTTTGTGATTAACCTCAACATAAACATATCCCCACTTCAAAAACCCTTGCCACGTCACTCATATGCTCACATGATAAACCCTTGCTACACACTTTTGGGGATACTGCCAAAACCAGCCAGAGAATCAACCATCCAGATACAAGCTTACATTTTAAGCTTTGTTTGAGCCCTTAGATCAAAATACAACAGCTATCTACTTCACAAGGCTCCAAATTCAATCACATGATTCAAGAAGATGCCAAAACCTCAAGGGCATTTTTGGAAGATCAAGTAGCTAGGGTTCACGTTTTTATTCAGTAACTTAGCTCATTGTATGCCTATATAAAGGCTTAAGGTTCCAACATTTAGTTTTTGCTTTTGATTTTTCCTTGGTTCAAGTTTCTGTAAATCCTATTTCTAAGTTAATGAAATTGAGTTTGAAATCTTGAAGAAAAGTCATTGGCCAATCTTATTTACTGCTTTCATTTGTTATATGCTTCTTAGTTCTTGAAGTTCAAACCTGTTTTCAAAAGAGGAGTTTGCAAAAGTTTGCATATTTCCTCATTTCCTTGATATTTTGCTAAGTCTTGTTCCAATCTTGGAATTCTTGGGCTATAGGGCTGATCATAGCATCCTAACTGAGTTGGTTAAGGTGTGGTGAGGCTTATAACTTGGGGATAATCAAGTGTGGGGTAACAAGTTTGCATTAATCAAGTTTTTCCAAGTTTCTGATTTTTTTATGATATTGTGCTTAACCCTTGTTCAATCTTAGCAGGCTTTTTGTAGAAGCTTGTGCTTGTTCTTGCTAGCACATAAGCTCAAAATTCGTGGGTGTGGATGTACATCCATGAGGTTTGCATACTTAATCTCCAAATCTGCTTAAATTGTGATTTTTGGTGATATTTGTATGAAACTGTTGTTCTTGTGAATTTTGTGGCTTCTTCTTGCTTGAATATGTTTATTATACTTGTTTTAGTGTTAATTGATGCTTGGTTGGCCTGAAATCTCATTGTGCTTTTGAAAATTTTGATTTGAAAAAGTTAAAGGGGTGTTTGGGTCTACTGGTTTATGCTTGTAACTTGTTATTGTGTTAAGGGAAGTTGTTGTTTATGCTTTGTATCTGCTATATCTTTGTTTGAGAGTGTTTTGTTGCAAGTTTTTTGGGTTTGAACACTTGAATTAATCAATCTGCTATATAGACCTTGTTTCTGCTTGTTTTGACCTAGGATTTTGGGAACACTTAGTGTGTATGCATGCTTAGGGATAAAAGTGGTTTAAACAAAGTTAATATAACCTGTTTGAAAGATTTGAGGTGTTGAAATTGGCTTGTGTGTCAAATACATCAGCAAAAGTAGAAAACTACATGTGTTAGTGTTCATCAGTAACTTTCATTGCTTGAATCTTGCTTAATTCTTTGAACCAGTGTATGAAACTTGTTTAGACTTGCTTCTTGGAGTTTATTATAGCTTGTGTGTGCATTTGGTTGAATTTGGCTGGCTGATTTGTGCTAAAACTGCTCTTAAGTGCTAAACTGCTTATTGCTCATGTCTGTGCAATGTCTGATGATTGATTTATTAAATTGTATCAATTGGGTGTTAGTGATTGTGTTATTCTGATTGTGATTGACTCCTTTTGATCCAAAGATCATTTGGGTGCCTTTGTGAAATCTGAATCCAAGAAAAAGTCACAAAAGACAAAAAGTCAAAATAGTCAAGCAGTGGAAAAAGTTTCCACTGCTCAACATCCAAAACTAGCCCCTACTAGTGCAATTTTGTCATCAGCTTATCATTAAGCTATTCTAGCTTATTCTGACTTGCAACAACTTATTTTTTGTAATAGATCTTCATTTTTTGACCCATTTAAGTGAACTGGAGCTTATTGGACTTTGACTTTGACTTTTTACTAGAAAACCAACTTGTTTGACTTTTAACATAAGTGCTTAATTGACTTTCCAGCTTATTGAGTGTGCTTATTGAGTAGGTTTTTGATTATTAAGCTTAGTCTTGTCATAAGAAACATTTTGCAACTTGAATCAGCTTCTGAGGTGGTCTAGATCATAAAAACGACTATTTTGTCGTTTTGTGAATAAGTTTGTGACTTGTTTCTGGCTTATTAAGTGGGCTTATTTGAAAATTCTTTTTGCAGAAGTCTTTGTTAGGTCAAAAGAAGCTTGTGTGTAAAATTTTAGCTTATGGCAACAGCTTATAGCTTAATGGGCCAAAAAGCCCATTAAGAATAAGCTGCTTATTATAAGTTGGCTTATTTCACATTTTTAGCTTTTGGGCCTTTGAAAAAAGTTGTTTAAAATCAAATTTTGAGTCAACATGTGCTTTTTGGGCTTATTCTGAACACTTTTTCTTATTGGGCCTTAATTAAGCCCAATAAGGGACTGTTTTGGGTTTGGCCCATTTTCTAGGCCCAATAGGGGTATTTAGGTAATTTCACCTTCATTTCTGAGTTATTTAGGTTAAATTAAGCTAGTTTGCAAGTTTTTAGAATTTTTTATAATTTTTGGATTTTTAATATTATTTTAATATTATTTTATTATTAAAAATTAAAAGTCTGATTTTCTAGGTTTTTATATTTTTCCTAGGTTCTAAACACTTAATTAGGATTTTTGCAACTTTCCAATTATTTTTTAGGTCTTTTAATTATTTTCTATTATTAATTTAAGATTTAATTGATTTTAGGAGTTTTTAATTGTCTAAAAATAGTTTTAATTGGTTTTAAAATTTTGAAAAATAGTTTTTAGCTTAATTAGAGTATTTTTGAGGTTTACAAACTTGAAAATCTTGTTTAGGGCTTTTTAATAATTAATTTTGATTTTTAGGGCTTTAATTAGCATTAAAAAGTCATTATCTAATTAATTAAAAGGTTTTTTGCAAGTTTTGATTTTTTGTAAACTCTCAGAATATTATTAGGGATTTTTGGTAATTTTTATTTTTAGGTTAAAATTTTAATTTTGGTGGTTTTTAGGATTTTACGTGTACGCCTTTTTAGAATTAGTTTAATCCGTCTTAATAACCGTCATTCTCTTCTAATCCCTTTTCTATTTTTCTTTCTCGAATATAATCACAAATTAATCCATATCATTACACACATAACACACTAGCCTCCTTGAGAACGAACTTACTTAGGGTCATTCACACACGGTTTTCCTAAATCGTCGTGCTCACTTGCCCTATTTTACCTTCCTTTTCCTAAAGGTGTAAGTTTACAACCATCACTACCCGTTGTTTGTTGTAGTAAGGTAACAATGTCATGCGGCTTATAATAATCCAAATAACAAAAATACTACTTTATGCATTGAATTACGATATATTGCCTGACTAGCAATACGGGGTCTTATTATTGATTTTATTTTCGTGTTTTGGTTTTACATAAACCATATTCATGTAACGGTTTTATTTAACTTTATACAACGTTATAAAATATATTGTATGATGTTTTTATGACATTAGTTCGTATAATGATTTTGAAGGCGAAAGCCTATATTATGATTTTCGATAAGGATTTGTATAAAATGACTTTGGCTATTTTATGGCCTATTACAATGATTTGTACAAAATGATTTTCGGTAATAATTTTATACTGATGTTATATTGATGGATTTTATTAAACTCTATGAATTCACTCGGCGTTATCGCTGACCTTTTCTTTTAACATGTTTTGTCTCAGGTACTTGAAGGTAATTCTCGTGAAGACACCAAGAATTCATGGCCTGCACTTAAATAATAATTTCCATTCAAATTCTTTGTAAAACTTGTATGAAATACAATGACTTGGGACCTATGTAAATTTGATATTTATGAATGGAAATGCTTTATCAATAAACGACGCGATTTTTATGCGTTGTCTATGATGTGAGTAATGTGCTATCCTGTAACACAATGAGTCTTCCGCTGTATTGAATTGTGTATATTTGGGGGTGTTACATGAAAACTATCACAATATGAAAACTATCACAATATGACTGTCAAAATTTGGGCAGCATTTCGTCGCAATATACCTTAAATCCCGATCGCAATCCACGATGCCAGGGGCAACCGCAATCCTCGATCGGAATAAGGGAATAGTACAACACTTCGATCGCAAAGAAGCTGTCGGAATGAGCTGTCACAATAAGCTGTCACAATGTCAAAACCCTAATGATATTTTGATAGAAAAATCACAATATTCGGATGGAGTACAATAAGCTAAAAATCAAATAAGTACTTTAACCAAAAATTAAACCAAAACAACAATAAGAAGAATAAAATAAGCCATGAATTTAAAAACTTTCAAGATACCAAATAAGAAAAATTTATAAATTGAACTAAAAGAAAAAGATTAAACTTTAAAAAGATAATTAAAAACACTTAAATGAAAATAAGCTAGACACCAATTAAGCAAAAAGCATAATAAGCTAAGACCATGAATCACACGAAAATGATAATAACAAAAAGATAACAACTTTAATCAAATTAAGCATAAAGATGAAAATTTTAAGATTAATCAAACAAGACAATAGCTTTTAAAAACAAGAAGAGAAGAATGAGAATGATTATGAAAAACTTGAAATTAAAGATGAAGATTAAAGATTCAAATACAATATTAAAGTGAAAAGCTTAAAACTTTAAAGAAAAAACTAGAGAGAGAAAGTAAAAACTAGAGAGAGAAAGTAAAAACACCTACTCCTACTCCTACTCTAATCTACTCCTAATTTTCTAACACCTCCTAATGACATATTAGGAGGGTTTATATAGGAAGAGGAAAATGTGTTGGAGCTTTCTTCTCGTCTCGAATCGATTTAAATTCTTTGTCTTTCTCGACGTCGTCTTGGGATTTGTCGATATAAATTTAACTCGTATTATAATTATCTTCATTTATTAGACTTGAGTTCTTCGACTTCATTAAACTTCCGTCTCTAGAGTTTTTCCTCGATAAATCTTCAGAATAGGCCTTGGACTTCCGTTCTTTTTGCACTCTTGGTCTTTTGACTTCGTCTTTTCTCGATTTCTTCGATAAAAGCCCGTGAAAGACCGTGTTTTCTTCCCTTTTTCATATTTTTATCCTTAAACACAATAAAAACACAAATCACGCATAATTCCGACTTTTACGACATAAAATACATGTTTTGGTCTTGTTATTATTGGAAATAAGTGGTAAAAGGATAATTGTTTTCACACTTATTAAATCCCCTACACTTGACCATTGTAATTCCCTCATGCAATGCATTAATTTCAAAGCACGGTTTACATTTTTCATCATAATCAACCCATCTTGGCCTTTATTAAATACTAAACACTAAGGAAACTAAAAATATAAAAATATATACAAAACAAGTAAAGCAATCAAAGACTTACATTAGGGTTTTGATTGTCATGAATGTTTATCATCCTCAAGTTTCACGTTCCCCACGCCAAGCTTATAAACGAGATCATTGTTATTATAAGTTAGCAAACTAATACAAACTCATATGGCCAAATTATTCACTTAAACTCCTTTATTCCTAGGTGTATCTCTTATATTTTATAATTGTCTTGAATGATCACGAGGATTCATTGTTTGACTTATTTCGATATTTGATTTAGGCTGAAAATAAAGTGGGACGATTTAATCAATAGTTAGCTAAAGGACAAAATCTTTTAAAACTACTTCTCGGGACCTCTTAAAGATCATATCTTGGCATAACTTGCTTCACGATTTGAGACCTTTCTCGAACCGATATTTGGCAGCGACTTCATACTTCGAATCTTGAGAGACGTTCTTGAAATTATGGTCTTCTCTTCATAATAGGAATTTCTTTACTTGAAGTTTTTGAGAGATTCTTCATACTTGGACCACGACTTCTTCATTTTTCTCCAATCTTTATTTGGGATTTTGATATACAACGATCCGCCTCCTTTTAGGGCTTGGATCTATTTATCCTCATACCTTGCTAGGGTCTTTTCGGATAGACTTATCCATGATCTTTTGGGGAGTATTTGCTTTTCCTCGTGTGTCTCGATCCTTCATATTGATTTTTGATAAATGATTCTTCACATCACTTTTGATCTTTAACAACAAAATGTAGCCCTCATGCCTTGTTAGGGCCTTTTCGGACTTGCCAATCTTCGCATCCCGCTTCAATAAGTTATGCCTCGGCTATGAACTCTAATTAATACCGAGCAACTTTTAAACGATCTTGGGCTAGAATCTAAGTAACTTTTCAAATCGTACAACCTTATTTATTGCAATTAAATTTATTAGCAAGCGATGGGAGAAAAGGCTTATAATCAACTCACATAAATTCATGAAAGAATACCAAACTTATAATTGACTCAATCATCTCTCGTTCTCCATAATTTAAAATCTCAAGGAATGAGACTCGTGGATGCTTAGCCAATTAAATCAAAGTTTTGGGTTTTCAAGTCGTCTATAGGATCTTGCATCTTCTTTAGACTTTTTCAAGTTTAGAATTTGCATTTTAAAGTTCCCTTGATAAACGACTATCTAGGATGAATTATAGGAACTTGCGAAAATTTCTTGTTCTTAACTCGTAAGAGTTAAGACTTTCGCGTTTTAAAGCTCCCTATATAAAAGCCTAGCAAAACTTGACTTAAACACGTTAAGGGTACTAGGTAGAGTAAACTTGGATAAGTAAACTCGGGTTGAGTCAAAAGATTCATGACGTCGAAAAATTAAAACCACTTTATTCAAAATTTATTCTAGTAAAGAAAGTAAATAACGATAACAAAGGAAAAACTACTAGGCCAAAATAGATTAAAAATTTTGAAAAATATCGAAAAATAAAATTTTCCGGTTAAAATGAGGACAAATTAATGGAAAAGCCCACTTAACTTCGATAGAAGTCCCCCTACACTTGATATAAACATTGTCCTCAATGTTTAAGCATGTGGGAGTAAACTCCCCTACACTTAGGACATTGTGCACTTTGTTTAAATCTTGCTAAGGAAGAGATAACCATAGTGATTTCAATGTGAACATATAAGATATGAAATATTGAATCACGACAGTTTAGGATAGAACCGGGAAGACGGTTACACGGAATCACGGGTCGTCAAATGTCATCAAAAGTGGTCTTTGAAGCTTTAATCCCTGCACATCATAAGAAACAAGACAACAAACACCTACGGGGCTCCCCTACACTTATTATGAAAAACGGAATAAAAGGATAGATAATCGGGTTGCCTCCCAAAAAGCGCTTGTTTTTGTTAACCGAGTCACGAGCCTGACTCGTCCCCAAATTAAATGGTCCATGGGGAAGCCTCTAATATAATACCGGGATCAAAAATCTTATCCTCGGTCCCGGAGGAACATAATAGATGAGAGGCAGGAGGATAAGTCTTGAAGGGTAGAAAATTCCTTTCAACATACGAAAAGTATGTGAAATCATGATCCACGGGAGGTGGGGTGGGTAAAGGAATCAAAATGTCATCCCCAAAAGACTTATGATTATCACTGAGCGGCAGAGCCGTAAAGGTGTCAATCATGGAATGGTCAATGTCACCCCCGGGTCAAAGCACTCATCCTCGGTAATGGTTTCTAAAGGTTGGGATAAAAGGTGCTCGGGAGGGGGACTTGGGACAATATCTTCATGCAGCAAATTATCAAAAAGAATATCCCCTTCCGTGTCATCATCATCAATACCCGGAGGTATTGAAAGAATGTCAGTTTCTTCCATAAATGTGTCATTATTCTCAACGGGAGTAATAGACGGAGGTAAAGACTCGGAAATAGGAGCAGAATTCAACGCTTCAATTTTAGCAATAAGAAGATGAACTTTCAGTAATTTGTCGCGAAGAATAACGTCTTCCACCTCATCTATAAGACCAAGTTCAGTAGTGTACTTCTCGTAAGTCGGAGAGAATAAATCAACATCGCCCTCATCGCCTGGAGGAGAAGGAGAAATTTCAAAGGTGAAATTCTCATAGCATGGAGAAAAATCATCATTAAGAGCGACCTCGTCCGTAAGCTCAGCAAAAGTCGGTACATCACAAACCTCTTCAAATAAGTTGTCGAGACCAAATTCACTAATCTCACTCGATGTATCACAATCCTTAGTCGCATTTGAGATATCGAGAGAAGGAATTACAATTGCACTAGGATGTTGAGCAACAAGATCATTGTAAGAAATAGCATTCTCATCGTCATCATCAACATAATAGTAAGAACGCACAAGAGGAGGAGTATAATCACTAAGATTAGATGCTTGCTCTTGTTGCTGTCGCTTTTCCTTCTCCCATGCTTCTTTTACTTGAACTACAACTTCTTTAAGTTTAAAAAGAAAGGCTTGTGTTTCGTCATTCGGATTCAAAGAAGGTTGATGATTGAGGGTGTATTGTGGGGGCTCAAAATTATGAAAACCGGAATTATAGCACGGATGTGGCACATCATAAATCATCGGTTGAAAAGAATTAGAACACGGATTTGGCTCATAATAATTCATCGGCTGACAAGAAAAGGTATCGTGAGGGCCCCCACAATTTTTGCGATACGGGTAGTGAGAAAAACCCGGTGCGTCATGTGGATAGATATTACCATTGTCATAATTGTAACCCGATTCTTGCTCGTCATGAGACGGGTATCAAATCGGACATGAAACATGCCAATGAGAATCGCTTCTACAATATATGCAAGAGGCTGGAGTAAGTGCATTAGAAGCAAATGATGAGTTAATCGAATTGCACGAGGGACAAAATCCAAATTGTGTATTGTCGATATCATTTCCACACCGCTCACATGTGCACCATTGACATGTTTGAAAACCATACAATGGTCTTCCACACCCTGCACAAGCAACATACAAATTCATTAAGAATTAATCACAATAGAGAAGTAAGGGGAATATTTTTGGTGCAAAACTTTCGAAAAAGAAATGCTTTTTATGATTTTTTAATTTTTTTTGGGATTTTTGAAATTTTTTATTTTTTAGGATTTTTGAAAATTTTTGGCAAGAAAAATAACGTTCAAAAGTGAACGGATCCCAAAATCCAACGCGTCTCTCACAAAAACCCGTTAATCTTCACGAAAAGAGCCGACAGCGGTGCCATTTGATGATCTTTTAGGGAGTATTTGCTTTTCATCGTGTGTCTCGATCCTTCATATTGATTTTTGATAAATGATTCTTCACATCAATTTTGATCTTTAGCAACAAAATGTAGCCCTCATGCCTTGTTAGGGCCTTTTCGGACTCGCCAATCTTCGCATCCTACTTCAGTAAGTTATGCCTTGGCTATGAACTCTAATTAATACCAAGCAACTTTTAAACGATCTTGGGCTAGAAGCTAAGTAACTTTTCAAATCGTATAACCTTATTTATTGCAATTAAATTTATTAGCAAGCGATGGGAGAAAAAGCTTATAATCAACTCAGATAAATTCATGAAAGAATACCAAACTTATAATTGACTATATCATCTCTTGTTCTCCACAATTTAAAGTCTCAAGGAATGAGACTCGTGGATGCTTAGCCAATTAAATCAAAGTTTTGGGTTTTCAAGTCGTCTATAGGATCTTGCATCTTCTTTAGACTTTTTCAAGTTTAGAATTTGCATTTTAAAGTTCCCTTGATAAACGACTATCTAGGATCAATTATAGGAACTTGCGAAAAGTTCTTGTTCTTAACCCGTAAGAGTTAAGACTTTCGCGTTTTAAAGCTCCCTATATAAAAGCCTAGCAGAACTTGACTTAAACACGTTAATGATACTAGCTAGAGTAAACTTGGATAAGTAAACTCGGGTTGAGTCAAAAGATTCACAACGTTTAAAAATTAAAACCACTTTATAAAAAATTTATTCTAGCAAAGAAGGTAAATAACGATAACAAAGGAAAATACTACTAAACTACTAGGCCAAAATAGATTAAAAACTTTGAAAAATGTCGAAAAAATCAATTTCTGGGTTAAAATGAGGACAAATACAAGGAAAAGCCCACTTAACTTCGATAGAATTTTGGTGAATAAAAGAAGGTTTGGTTATCTGTTTCTAATTAAAAAGTAAATGCGAAAAGTAAAAAGAATAAACTAAAGACGAATGACAAATAATTAAGAAACGTAAGACAAGACGAATATTAAAAACTAAAAATTAAAACGATATTAAAACGAATATTACAACCAATATGAAAATAAAACAATTAATAAAAATAAAACTAAACGAAGATATTAATTTCGACTAAAAATAAAATTAACTTAATGAAAAAGGAGAAAATAAAACTAAGTGGCTACTTTAAAACTAAACGAGACAAAAACTAAAGCGGGTACTAAATAAAAGATAAAACTTAAACTTTACGAAAAATTAAAAATACTAAAATTTGACAAAAAATATAACTAAAAATAACTGACTTTCAAAATAGAAATCGAAAAAACTTTCAGATAAAACTAAACGATTACGGAACAATATTAATTAATAAACAAGCAAACAAGCTAGTATCTCAAAATGGCGGGAATAAATAGGAAGCTAGCTGACATGTAGGACAATCTATCGGAATGTTTAATGCTAATGTATCGGAATATCTATCACAATATGAAAACCTATCACAATATGAAAAACCTATCACAATATGAAAAACCTATCACAATATGGAAAACCTATCACAATATGAAAACCTATCACAATATGAAAACCTATCACAATATGAAAACCTATCACAATATGAAAACTATCACAATATGAAAACTATCACAATATGAAAACTATCACAATATGAAAACTATCACAATATGAAAACTATCACAATATGAAAACTATCACAATATGAAAACTATCACAATATGACTGTCAAAATTTGGGCAGCATTTCGTTGCAATATACCTTAAATCCCGATCACAATCCACGATGCCAGGGGCAATCGTAATCCTCGATCGGAATAAAGGAATAGTACAACACTTCGATCGCAAAGAAGCTGTCGGAATGAGCTGTCACAATAAGCTGTCACAATGTCAAAACCCTAATGATATTGTGATGGAAAAATCACAATATTCGGATGGAGTACAATAAGCTAAAAATCAAATAAGTACTTTACCCAAAAATTAAACCAAAACAACAATAAGAAGAATAAAATAAGCTATGAATTTAAAAACTTTCAAGATACCAAATAAGAAAAATTTATAAATTGAACTAAAAGAAAAAGATTAAACTTTAAAAAGATAATTAAAAACACTTAAATGAAAATAAGCTAGACACCAATTAAGCAAAAAGCACAATAAGCTAAGAGCATGAATCACACGAAAATGATAATAACAAAAAGATAACAACTTTAATCAAATTAAGCATAAATATGAAAATTTTAAGATTAATCAAACAAGACAATAGCTTTTAAAAACAAGAAGAGAAGAATGAGAATGATTATGAAAAACTTGAAATTAAAGATGAAGATTAAAGATTCAAATACAATATTAAAGTGAAAAGCTTAAAACATTAAAGAAAAAACTAGAGAGAGAAAGTAAAAACTAGAGAGAGAAAGTAAAAACACCTACTCCTACTCCTACTCTAATCTACTCCTAATTTTCTAACACCTCCTAATGACACATTAGGAGGGTTTATATAGGAGGAGGAAAATGTGTTGGAGCTTTCTTCTCGTCTCGACTCGATTTAAATTCTTTGTCTTTCTCGACGTCGTCTTGGGATTTGTCGATATAAATTTAACTCGTCTTATAATTTTCTTCATTTATTAGACTTGAGTTCTTCGACTTCATTAAACTTCCGTCTTTAGACTTTTTCCTCGATAAATCTTCAGAATAGGCCTTGGACTTCCGTTGTTTTTGCACTCTTGATCTTTTGAGTTCGTCTTTTCTCGATTTCTTTGATAAAAGCCCGTGAAAGACCGTGTTTTCTTCCCTTTTTCATATTTTTATCCTGAAACACAATAAACACAAACCACGCATAATTCCGACTTTTACGACATAAGATATACGTTTTGGTCTTGTTATTATTGGAAATAAGTGGTAAAAGGATAAGTGTTTTCACAATTATTAGTCCATATAGGTTTGTTCGATCAGGTTTTCCTCACATCTCTTTCGAGTGCCAATGGAAAACTCAAACAAACCTTGCTATGGTGACATTCGACTCTATGGCGTCTTGGAAGATACAAAGAAAAGAACCGGAGAAGCTGGCCAGCTGTAGAAGCTTGTTAAGAGCCCTTCTTCTTTTTAAACTCATGGAGTTCCGCCTTTTCTAGTCTAATGAATCTAAATAAAACTTTATAGGTGTCGAATAAAAGATATTTTTCAATATAGTTCTAGAGTAAATAAAATATTTAGTCTAAGACCAAATATTTACTTACCCTAGCTAGTCCGGTTTAATTATTGAAAATTCCTTTTGCATTTATACACAATCTTAATACCTTATAAAACATTTAGACCATTTTCTAAATTTAGTAGTCTTAAAATTTTAAGACTAAAACATTTCTTCTTTGGGAAGGTTTATGCGTACAATGTTTAAAAGTCATTCAAAATCCTGGGAGTTATGCATACACATTTAAGAAAATTAAATATCTTATATCATAATTAAAAAGTTTTTATTATGTAGTAAATGTAAACGTTTTTTCTATTGTAACAGCCCATATCAACCAAACTTATAAAAGCCTATTGCACAACCTTTTTAAAGAATGCATAAGACGGTTTTGGCTGTTGTTTTAGTTTCAAACCCCTCGAACATACAACTCAACCCTTTACTGCTACTATATTCTGAAATTACTACATCTACATCTTCATCACAATATATGTAGTCTGCTTATGTTTTAATTGTTTTTGTTGGTTATTATGGCGGTGCTGCGCTGCAATTGTGTGTGACACATGTCTATATAGTTTAGCCTGTTAAATGTGCAGTGATTTTTTTTATCATATAATTCATTCGTTTGCCTCAAAATATAGTCACATGTACCCGCTGCCGCATTGCGCGGGTACCCGGTTATATAACAATTATAACACTAAATCAAATAAATTAAGCCAGACAATAAACATAACTAATATCACATATAAACTATAATAAAGGAAGATATTTTCCAAAGATAACTTATTTTAGGGCGCTAAATTTAGTAAATCTAGAAATCCAATTTTGAGATTTTAGGCTGATTCTGTTTTGCAAGCAAAAAATAGGTAGGAAGAAGTCTTCCCCAGCTTTCGGCTAAAACTAAAAAGTTGTGAAGAATCGAGTTTTTAGTGTCTCCTTGGGATTAGGACCTTAAAAGTGTACAAATTATTTTATAAAAAGTATTTTCTGTTCGGGTGTAAAAATCGCAGCCTTAAATCAAATTTATAAAACTCCCCTTAAGCATGCATACACCAATCCAATTAACGTTTTATTATCACACAGAAATCCCTAAACATGTTAAGCATCTAAATAATGCATTCTAACAATTAAAAACATGGTTCATGGATTTAAACAATTTAAACATGCATAACATATCGAAAAACACGTAAATTACACATGTGGATGTAACTAACGTTTTCTATAAACCTAAAAAGCATGCAAACTTATTTTTTCTAGAACATTATGGATATAATAATATCTAATTAAATAATTTAAAGATCTACAATTAAATTATAATCAACTATTCAAAAAAAATTATTTTTGCATCGGTTTTAGTCGTTTTTTATGTAATTACATGGCATAAATTTGGCTCGTGATACCACTGTTGGAAATTAACAACCAAACGAATCAAGTATTCATGCATCAAGAGTAAAACAAAGCGGATAGGATCAATTAACTATGCACATAATGTAATTAACATAAAGATAAACAATGCATACTTTAAGTCCAAGAACGGACGATCAAGTAATCAAAACCAATCTACCAACCAAACCCTAATTCCAATACACCAAAACCGATTACCAATAACCCAAAGATCAAATTATATCTTCTCCAAAATAAGTCCACACAACACCTCAATCAATCACCTTTGATTGCTAGATCTTGACTAAGTGTAATACTTAATAAAAATCAAACCCTAGAAACACCAAGGGGTGTTTGGCCGTCGACTTCCAAGAGAGTGAGGGAGAGATTTGTTTAGTTTAATGCTGTGAAGCAATAAATCAAATTCATTGTTTATATAGTTGAGCCTTCGGTTTATTTATGGGAAAGATTACAACTTAACCTCCAAGTAATAAACCTTCTAGAATAAAAAATCTTTTCCCCTACCTTGGTGTTGGTGGGTCAAATATACCCCAAAGGGTATATTGGTTTGACTTTTTGACTTTCTATAAAGTTATACATGTAATTAAATTAATTATTTTAAAGTTTAAAGTCCTATTAATTAATCCTTGTTAAACCTTTTAACTTATTAATTAATTACCTTTAAGTGTTAACTTTTATCTAATTAAATATAGACAATAAATATAGCCATATTTATTATATATCTTTAGTAGAAGATGATCTTAATGTCTAAGTGTGTGATCCCTTGGGCCCACGTACTCTCGGTCGTGTCAAATACTAACTGTCACTTACGCACATCCCAATAATATTGACCAACACGTGACCACCACATGGTAGAAAAATATCCAAACCCTAGATCGAACCAAGTCGATTGCCTGGATAGGGGTAACGAACATTCGACTCTCCCAACCCTCTACGACAACAAGCATCCAACCATGCAACAACCAATCTCAAACAATCAACCACCCTAGTAGATCATAGGTAATTTTATGGTTCAAATAATCATGAACTAAACTCAAAGAGTTTAGCCATCGATCAAATACGAATAACCACTAGTAATTACTCTCAGCGAGTAAGATCATTTTACCCAAAATATTTTTCATAACAAGAACAATGGTAACCATGATAAACAAAGCACATGATGTTCCAGGAGTGATACCACAACCCTAAATATGAGAAGATGTCAAAAGAAACCCTAATGAAAAGGTTTACCCAACACGCTATCATATGTGGATCTGAAAATATATAGCTATAGCGTCCACCATCAAGTCAACCCATCGACCCAAAAAGATAAACAGACAATATGAGATCGAATAGAACCATACCAAAAACAAAACCCTAATTATAGTAAGATAAAAGAGAAACCCTAAATCGATAGAGCTAGGGTAACAATTAGGATCCGTCACTCCACATAGTTTATGGTTTTTACTAGATGTAGTCGTTTGGGCCTTAGAAATCTAATTGGGCCTTCTGTCGGGCTTAAAGCTCATTTGAAAGCCCATTAAGGGTGCACTTGTATGAACTATATAAACCTTCTTCCACTTGGAAGAAAGTGTTGGTTGTTATTTATATTTTCACATACATATATTGTTTCTCTCTCTAAAATAACCAAACATCCTCTTTCTCTCTCTAAGATTTTCGGATATACATATATTGTAGTGAGGTGATCGTATGTTATTTGTTACAAGTGGTATCATTTTCCATGGGGTGATAATATAGTGTTTGTACACGTTTTATTGGATTCAAAGTAAAAAAAATATTTTTTTATCTAATGTGCACGAAATTTTAAAATTTCTTGTTAGTAATGTTTGGTGTTAAAGATGTGTACTTTTAGCTTGGTTTTGAACGACTCCAACCGAGTCTGTAGTTATATAAGATATGGTGTTAATATTAAAAATATCATATTACTCAAGCGTACAACTAAGATAACACATGGTACAAACTAAGCAAGTTACTAATTTATAGTTTAAGTTACAACTCAAGCAAATAAAAAACGCATTTTTGGACATATATTTATAAAGCTTTAGTTTATATAAATCAAGTAGTCATACTGAATAACGAAAAAATATTGCTCATTAAAATATGTCTTTCTTTCTCCAACAATAAGATGTTGTTTAGTTAAGGGCCAACATTGAACTACGCCAAACATTTCTAAATGACCGCTTTTCATCATGAAACAACGTCATATCGTCCATCCAAGTGTTAAATAGTCCAACCAAGATTTTAAAGACGTGATTTTAACATTCCCAAAACACGTTCGTTTGCTCCGCTATTATATAAAGGGTAATAAAGTTACACTTTTTCATAGTGTTGTAAGTGCAAAAGGCTTGTGTTCCATCGAAGAAACTGACACAAAAACCCAAAATGTTGTTTCTATTTGGAAAATGTAATGCTTAGCCTATTTAGTATATAATTTGTGTATATATTCAAAATATTTTGTTTAGCATCTCTTATAAAAAAATGTAAAAATAGTCGTAGGATAATAAGTGTGAAAACACTTATCCTTTTACCACTTATTTCCAATAATAACAAGACCAAAACGTGTATTTTATGTCATAAAAGTCGAAATTACGCGTGGTTTGTGTTTTTATTGTGTTTTAGGACCAAAATGAGAAAAGGGAAGAAAACATGGTCTTTCACGGGCTTTTATCGAAGAAAAAGACAAAAGACGAAGTCAAAACATCAAAAGTACAAGAAGAACGAAAGTCAAAGGCCTATTCTGAAGATTTATCGAAGAAAAAGTCTAAAGACGGAAGATTAACAAAGTCGAAGAACCAAGTCTACTAAAAGAAGAAAATTAGAAGACGAGTTCAAGTTATCATTCGACTAATCCCGAGACAAAGTCGAGAAAGACGAGTTAATTAAAAGTCGAGAAGATAAGAAGAAAGAGAGAAGACACAAGACCCTCCCCTTCTCCTATATATACCCTCCTAATCCTTCATTAGGGGGGTGTTAGTGAATTAGTATTTTTATTTTTTTTCTTTTGTAGTTTTAATTTTTAGAGAGAGAAAGTGTTTAACTTTCTCTCACTAGGAAAACTTCATCCTTTTTTTTCTTTCTTTCTTGTTTTAATATAATCTTACCTTTTTAAGTTTAATCTTGGTTTAATCTTCATCTTTTTAATCTTTCTTGTTAGTTACGATCTTATTTTCTTAATCTATTTCATCTTATTTTTCTACACGCCATAAAAAGTTTGTTACTTTTCGAGTTTCTTGATTCGTAAGTTTAAGGTTTTACAAGTTTTATCATTTGCCTAGCTTGTTGGTAGCTTATTGGTGTTCTTGTGTGCTTATTCTCCTTCAAAAGTTGCAAAAAGAGTGCCCAAATTCGTCCTTTTACGAGTTCCCCTTTTTTAGGAAAATCGGATTCAATTTAGCAATTTTTGTGTATTGCGACTTTGAACTTTTTTGTGTATTGCGACATTAAATCATTTTGTGTATTGCGACATTGAATCATTTTGTGTATTGCGACATTGAATCATTTTGTGTATTGCGACATTGAATCATTTTATGTATTGCGACATTGAATCATTTTGTGTATTGCGAAATTGTGGCTTTTTCACCATTGCGAAATCTTGTCTTCATATTGCGGAATCCTTCAATTGTTAGCATTGCGAAATATTTCATACATTGCGAAATCAATCTTCTTCATCATTACGGAATTAGTCATTGTATATTGCGGAATCTATAGTTTTCAGATATTGCGGATTTATAACGTTTTATACATTGCGGAATCTTGGTTTAAAGTTGCGAAATTATTCAATTTCGCAATATTGCGAAATTGAGTACTTTATATTGCGGAATATTTCTCTTATTGCGAAATTAATTCAAAAATATTTATATTGCGAAATTAATTAGTTTTAGCTCCTAAGTATTTTCAAATTTATTTTTTCCCGCCAATTTCTTTAAATCTCGTTTTACTTATTTGTTTTATTTTACGTAAACTTAATTTTAACTTGTCATTTCTTAGTTTAATTTTAAATGTGTTTAAGTTTATTGTTTTCATTTCTTTAAGTTTTAATTTCTCGTCATTTATTTTTTTTTAAAGTCTTTATTTTTAGTTTAATCTTTTCTCGCTTTATTTTTTATTTTAATTACTCAACGACGCCTTTTCTTTTAATTAGTTTTAGACAACGACGCCCTTTTATTTTATCCACCAAAGACGACTGAGTCGCACTTTCAACTGGTAATCAATTCGAAAAGACTGGTTTAACGAACATTATTTTCATACTAGGTGAAAACCTTGTATTAAATGGCGCCGCTGCCGGCTCTTTTCATAAAGATTAACGGTTTTTAGTGAGAGACGCGTTGGATTTTGGGATCCGTTCACTCTTGGACGTTATTTTTCGTGTCAAAAATTTCAAAAATCCTAAAAAATATAAAATTTTCAAAAAACATAAAAAAAATAGAAAAACATAAAAAAACCAAAAATATTTCTGTCTATCTTTCTTTTCCTTTTGTAGGTGTGTATGCGTACCCGTGCTCGTAAGAAGAAAGTAACTCAAGCCGAAGTCGAAACTCAACCTATTGTCACCATGGACAATCGACCAATGATCGAGCTTTTGCAATCGCACGTAGAGGGCAACATCGATGCTATTGTCATACCCGAGATTGGAGCCAATAACTTTGAGCTCAAATCCAACTTCATTCAAATGGTCTCTGCTCAACCATTCTTGGGGCGTACACTTGATAATCCTCATGACCATATCAAAAGGTTCCTTCAACTCACTAATATGGTCAAGTATAATGGGGTTTCACAAGAGCTAATTCGCTTGCAAGTTTTTCCTTTCTCCTTAGAGGGACAAGCCGGGCATTGGCTTGATAAGGAACCGTCACAAAGTCTTCTTACGTGGTCGGATTTAGAGACCAAATTCATCAACTACTTTTTCCCACCCTCACATACTATCGCTTTGCGGAATGAAATCATTAACTTTGAACAGAAGTACGGTGAGACATTTAGTGAATCTTGGGACCGTTTTAAGGAACTTTTAAGAAAGTGTCCACAACATGGTTTTACAAAAGTGCATCAAATTAATACTTTTTACAATGGTTTAAGCATGAATAACCAAGATTCACTAAATAGTGCCTCGGGGGTAACATTTTGGTTAAGTCTTCTAATGCCGCGTGAGATATTATTGAGAATAAGTCTAGAGTGCAAACTAGGAGTGTTCGGGCTAATGTGGCTAGTGCTAGTACTAGTGAGACCGACAAGAGAATTGATAAGCTTACTTCGGTTGTTGAAGCACTTGCTTTACAAGTCGCTAACAATGCCACAAAAAACAATGCGCAAGTTAATTCTTTGAGTCAGTCATGTGAAATATGCGGGGGTTCTCCTTCATACACCGATTGTCCTTCGACTCATGACAATCCGGAAAATGTGTATGCCGCTAACGGTAACTTTTCTATGGGAGGCTATCAAGCACATCCTCAAGGTGATCGCAATTTGCTCAGTTATCGTTCAAACAACTTCCTTTCACCACCTGGTTTTCCTCCTCAAAACCAAAACAACCTCAATCGCAACAATCAAAACCAAACTCGAGCTCCAAATCAATATCAAACCCAAAGAAACCCATATCCACCTCAAGGAAATAATCAAGTTTACCAACAACCCGCTTATCAACCACCTGCCTACCATGCTCCTCCTTCCAACCAACCCACAATATTTAATCAAGAGGTTGAAACTTACATGAGGACTAATGACGCGCTGGTGAAGAATCTTCATAGTCAAATCATCAACTTGGAAGGAGATATGGCGAAACAAGGGAATGATCTTCGAGTCGATATGAGAAACTCTTTAAGAATTCAAACGAATGACTTAAGGGATATGATGGCTAGTTTCTTCCCAAGTAATCAAGCCTCTGGTTCGGGTTCTCTTCCGAGTAACACCATTGCTAATCCAAGAGGGAAGATGAAAGCAATCACCACCCGAAGTGGCAAAGGTTTAAAGGACCCCTAGATTCCTACACCTACACCGGTGATTGTGATAAAGGAAAACGAGTCCCCTTCTTCAATTCCTCCACCTTCTATTTCTACCCCTCCACCACCCAAGGATGTGAGTGAGAATTCCATTCCAAAGCCTTCATCTCAACCCGATATACCTTATCCCTCAAGGTTGAGGAAAGAGAAGTTGAATAACAAGGATGATATTCAAGTTTCGAACTTTCTGAAAATGTTTAAACAAATGAATTTCAACATCTCCTTTGCCGAGGCTCTCGCTCACATGCCGAAATATGCTAAAATGTTAAAAGAACTTCTCAGTGACAAAGAAAAGCTTCTTGATATCGCTCAGACCTAACTTAATGAGAATTGCTCCGTGGTTCTCTTAAGGAAATTACCAACCAAACTTGGTGATCCGGGTCGTTTTCTCATTCCTTGCAACTTCCCCGGGGTAGAGAATTATATCTAGCCGATCTAGGTGCTAGTATAAACTTAATGCCATTAAGTGTTTGGAAAAAAATATCTCTACCCGAGCTAGTCCCCACATGAATGACATTAGAATTAGCTAACCGTACGGTTGATTATCCGGTGGGGATAGCCGAAGATGTCTTTGTCGGTGTCGACAAATTCACCTTTCCGGCGGATTTTGTTGTCGTTGACTACGAGATGGACCCCCGTGTTCCATTAATCATTGGACGTCCATTCTTGAGGACCGGTCGCACTCTCATTGATGTAGCCGCGGGCGAATTAATCATGAGAGTTGGTGAGGATAAAATCATCTTCAACATGGGTAAACTTTCTAAGCAACCTTATGAAAACGAGAGCGTTAATTTCATTGACGTACTTGATGAGGCTTGTGAAGAGCATTTCAAAGACGCTTGTAAAAAAGTGGTTCTTCTTCTCTACCCATTGTTGAGACCGTTGCCTCTATTGCTCCATCACTAACTCCATTTGGAGAAAGTGATTTCATTTTGAAAGAATTTGAAGAAACTTTAGGGGATGTGGACTTAAAATATGACGATTCTCCCTCCGATTAGGATGAAGACATTCGTACCATTGAGAAACTTCTCATTGAGGACCATATCTCTCAACCGTCTCCTAAGGAAATCTATATCGATGATCCGAATTTGACTACGCCTTCCATAAAAAATCCTCCGGATTTAGAGCTTAAGGATTTACCGTCTCATCTCAAATACGTTTTCCTTGAAGACAATAAGAAGCTACCCTTCATCATCGCAAAGGACTTGAAAGAGGATGAAAAATCTCGACTTATCAACGTGCTAAAGAATCATAAGAAAGCAATTGCTTGGAAAATTTCCGATATCCACGGAATTGATCCGAACTTTTGTACTCATTAAATTCTCATGGAAGATGACTTTAAACCCGCAATCCAAAGCCAAAGAAGGGTTAATCCTAAAATTCATGACGTCATCAAGAAAGAGGTTATCAAACTTCTAGATGCCAAAATGATTTACCCTATTTTGGATTCGCCATGGGTTAGTCCCGTCCATTGTGTGCCTAAGAAAGGCAGAATAACCGTTGTTCCCAACGAAAACAACGAGTTGATTCCTACTCGACTTGTCACGGGTTGGCGAGTTTGCATAGACTATCGCAAGCTCAATGATGCCACTCGTAAGGATCATTTTCATCTTCCTTTCATGGATCAAATATTCGAGCGTTTAGCGGGTAATGACTTTTATTGCTTCTTAGATGGTTTCTCTGGGTATTTTCAAATTCCCATCGATCCAAAAGACCAAGAGAAAACCACATTCACTTGTCCTTATGGAACATTTGCTTACAAACGAATGCCTTTCCGCTTATGCAATGCTCCCGGGACTTTCCAAAGGTGTATGATGGCTATATTGCATGACATGGTTGAAGAAACTATGGAAGTTTTTATGGATGATTTCTCGGTCTATGGTGATTCTTTCTCTATTTGCCTTACCAATTTAGAACATATGCTCAAACGGTGTGAAGACACTTATCTCGTTCTTAATTGGGAAAAATGCCATTTCATGGTAAAAGAAGGTATTGTTCTTGGTCATAAAATCTCTTGAAGGTATTGTTCTTGGGCATAAAATCTCCAAAGCCGGTCTTGAAGTCGACCGTGCTAATGTTGAAGTGATTGCTAAATTACCTCCACCTTCAACCGTGTAGGGTGTGAGAAGTTTCCTTGGTCATGCGGGCTTCTATCGTCGTTTCATTCAAGATTTTTCTAAGATCGCTCGCCCGATGACCCACCTCTTTGAAAAAGATACTCCTTTTATCTTTTCTAAAGTGTGTCTTGACTCTTTCAATCTTCTTAAGGATAAATTAACCAAGGAACCGGTCTTGGTTACCCCTAATTGGGAATTACCTTTTGAATTGATGTGTGATGGTAGCGACTTTGCAATTGGAGCGGTTTTGGGACAAAGAGTGAACAAACACTTCCAACCAATCCATTACGCTAGCAAGACAATGACGGGGGCTCAATTGCATTATACCACTACCAAAAAAGAGCTTTTAGCTGTAGTGTATGCTTTTGAGAAATTTCGCCCCTATCTTGTTCTCTCCACCACCATTGTCTATATCGACCATTCCGCGTTGATGTACTTGTTAACCAAACAAGATTCCAAGCCAAGACTTCTTCGTTGGGTTCTACTCCTTCAAGAATTAAAAATTGAAATTCGTGATAAAAAGGGAGCGGAAAACCTAGCTGTGGATCATATTAGTAGACTCGAGGATCCTTATCAAGGGGAGCTCCCCAATCAAGAGATTAATGACTCTTTTCCCATTGAGGCCTTGATGTCTATTAACTCTAATCCCGACGACACGCCATGGTTTGTGGACATTGCAAACTATTTAGCAGGTGGAATTCTCATGGAAGGGTTAATGTCCCAACAAAAGAAAAAGTTCTTTAAAGACATTAATCACTATTTTTGGGACGACCCTTACCTTTTCAAACAATGTGCAGATCTTGTAATTCGTCGGTGTGTTGATGGGCTGGCAGCTTTACTAATCCTAGAAGCTTGCCACAAAGGACCCACCGGTGGTCATTTTGGTCCTAATTACACCGCGAAGAAAGTTTTCGACTCTGGATTTTATTGGCCCACCATTTATCGTGATGCACACGAAATGGTTAAGCATTGTGATGCTTCCCAAAGAAAAGGCAAAATCACACATAAAGATGAGATGCCTCAAAATTTCATCCAAGAGTGTGAAATCATTGACGTATGGGGCATCGACTTTATGGGGCCATTTCCATCATCCAAAGAGAACAAGTACATCCTCGTAGCTGTTGACTATGTATCTAAATGGGTTGAAGCAAAGGCTTTACCTACAAACGATGTAAGGGTGGTTGTGAACTTTTTGAATCAGTTATTTGCTCGATTTGGTGTTCCTCGTACTATCATCAGTGACCGCGAGACTCATTTTTGCAATGATCAATTTGCTCGAGTCATGGCTAAGTATGGTGTCAATCACCGTCTTTCCACCGCATATCATCCACAAACAAATGGTCAAGCCGAGATATCTAACCGTGGACTGAAGAGAATCTTAGAACGTACTGTGGGAGAGTATCGTGCCTCGTGGGCCGATAAGTTAGATTATGCTTTGTGGGCTTTCCATACCGCATATAAGACACCTATTGGTTGTACTCCATATCGTCTTGTGTACAGGAAGGCATTCCACCTCCCCATTGAGTTGGAGCATAAGGCGTATTGGGCCTTGAAGTGGGCCAATTTTGATATCAACAAAGTCGGCGATCTTCGGAAGATTCAACTCAACAAGCTAAATGAACTGAGGAATGAAGCTTATGATAATTCATTTATCTACAAGGAGAAAACCAAGCTCATTCATGATGCTAGGATTAAGAACCGAGAGTTTCACATTGGTGATCAAGTTTTACTCTTTAACTCTCGGTTGAAAATCTTTTCGGGCAAGCTTAAGAGCTGTTGGTCTGGTCCATTCACCGTCGCCAAAGTCTTCCCTTATGGTACCATTGAGCTTTCTCAACCAAATGGGCCTAATTTTAAAGTGAATGGCCAGCGTGTGAAGTTGTCCTTTGGTGAGGACATCTCTCATGAGATGATTCCATCCCTCACCATGTTTCCCTTGAATTAGTTCTTGGTCGAGTCAGGCTCGTGACTCGGTTAACAAAAACAAGCGCTTCTCGGGAGGCAACCCGTTGATCTATCCTTTTTACCCGTTTTCATAATTAGTGTAGGGGGAGACCCTCGTATGTGTTTGTTGTCTTGTTTCTTATGATGTGCAGGGATTAAAGCTTCAAAGAGCACTTTTGATGACATTTGACGACCGTGATCCTGTGTACCGTCTTCCCGGTTCTATCCTAAACTGTCATGATTCAATATTTCATATCTTATATGTTCACATTGAAATCACTATAGTTGTCTTTTCCTTAGCAAGATTTAAACAAAGTGCACAATGTCATAAGTGTAGGGAAGTTTACTTCCACATGCTTAAACATTGAGGACAATGTTTATATCAAGTGTAGGGGGACTTCTATCGAAGTAAGTGGGCTTTTCCATTAATTTGTCCTCATTTTAACTGGAATATTTGATTTTTCAACATTTTTCAAAATTCTTAATCTATTTTGGCCTAGTAGTTTTTCCTTTGTTATCGTTATTTACTTTCTTTGCTAGAATAAAACTTTTAATAAAGTGGTTTGAATTTTTTGACTCAACCCGAGTTTACTTATCCAAGTTTACTCTAGCTAGTATCCTTAACGTGTTTAAGTCAACTTTTGCTAGGCTTTTATATAGGGAACATTAAAACGTGAAAGTCTTAACTCTTACGGGTTAAGAATAAGAACTTTTCGCAAGTTCCTATAATTGATCCTAGAAAGTCGTTTATCAAGGGAATTTTAAAATGAGAATTCTTAATTGGAAAAAGTCTAAGAAGTTGCAAGATCCTATAGACGACTTGAAAACCCAAAACTTTGATTTAATTGGCTAAGCATTCACGAGTCTCATTACTTGAGATTTTAAATTGTGAAGAACGAGAGATGATAGAGTAAATTATAAGTTTGGTATTCTTTCATGAATTTATGTGAGTTGATTATAAGCTTTTTCTCCCATCGCTTGCTAATAAATTTTATTGCAATAAATAAGGTTGTACGATTTGAAAAGTTACTTAGCTTCTAGCCCAAGATCGTTTAAAAGTTTCTCGGTATTAATTAGAGTTCATAGCCAAGGCATAACTTATTGAAGCGGGATGCGAAGATTGGCGAGTCCGAAAAGGCCCTAACAAGGCATGAGGGCTACATTTTGTTGCTAAAGATCCAAAGTGATGTGAAGAATAATTTATCAAAAATAAATATGAAGGATCAAGGCACACGACAAAAAGCAAATACTCCCCTAAAGATCATGGAGAAGTCTATCCGAAAATACCCTAGCAAGGTATGAGGATAAATAGATCCAAGTCCAAAAAGGAGGCGGATCGTTGTATATCAACGTCTAAAATAAAGATTGGAGAAAAATGAAGAAGTCGTGGTCCAAGTATGAAGAATCCCTCAAAACCTTCAAGAGAAGAAATTCCTATTATGAAGAGAAGACCATAATTTCAAGAACGTCTCTCAAGATTCGAAGTATGAAGTCGCAGCCAAATATCGGTCCGAGAAAGGTCTCAAATCGTGAAGCGAGTTATGCCAAGATATGAACTTTAAGAGGTCCCGAGAAGCAGTTTTAAAAGATTTTGTCCTTTAGCTAACTATTGATTTAATCTCCCTACTTTATTTTCAACCTAATAAACTATCGAAATAAGTCAAACAATGCATCCTCGTGATAATTTAAGACAATCATAAAATATAAGAGATGTACCTAGGAATAAGGGAGTCTAAGTGAATAATTGGGCCACATGAGTTCCTGTTAGTTTACTAACTTATAATAACAATGATCTCGTTTATGAGCTTGGTGTGGGGAACGTGAAACTTGAGGGTGATAAACATTCATGACAACCAAAACCCCAATGTAAGTCTTTGATTGCTTTACTTGTTTTGTATATATTTCTATCTTTTTTAGTTTCCTTAATGTTTAGTATTTAGTAAACGCCAAGGTGGGTTATTTATGATAAAAAATGTAAACATCCTTTAAAATTAATGCATTGCATGAGGGCATTGCAATGGTTAAGTGTAGGGGATTTAATAAGTGTGAAAACACTTATCCTTTTACCACTTATTTCCAATAATAACAAGACCAAACGTGTATTTTATGTCATAAAAGTCGGAATTATGCGTGGTTTGTGTTTTTATTGTGTTTTAGGACCAAAATGTGAAAAGGGAAGAAAACATGGGCTTTCACGGGCTTTTATCGAAGAAAAAGACAAAAGACGAAGTCAAAAGATCAAAGTACAAGAAGAACGGAAGTCAAAGGCCTATTCTGAAGATTTATCGAAGAAAAAGTCTAAAGACGGAAGTTTAACAAAGTCGAAGAACCAAGTCTACTAAAAGAAGAAAATTAGAAGACGAGTTCAAGTTATCATTCGAGTAATCCCGGGACAAAGTCAAGAAAGACGAGTTAATTAAAAGTCGTGAAGACAAGAAGAAAGAGAGAAGACACAAGACCCTCCCCTTCTCCTATATATACCCTCCTAATCCTTCATTAGGGGGGGTGTTAGTGAATTAGTATTTTTTTTTCTTTTGTAGTTTTAATTTTTAGAGAGAGAAAGTGTTTAACTTTCTTTCACTAGGAAAACTTCATCCTTTCTTTTCTTTCTTTCTTGTTTTAATCTAATCTTACCTTTTTAAGTTTAATCTTGGTTTAATCTTTTTTTTTAGTTACGATCTTGTTTTCTTAATCTATTTCATCTTATTTTTCTGCACGCCATAAAAAGTTTGTTACTTTTCGAGTTTCTTGATTCGTAAGTTTAAGGTTTTACAAGTTTTATCACTTGCCTAGCTTGTTGGTAGCTTATTGGTGTTCTTGTGTGCCTATTCTCCTTCAAAAGTTGCGAAAAGAGTGCCTAAATTCGTCCTTTTACGAGTTCCCCTTTTTTAGGAAAATCTGATTCAATTTTGCAATTTTTGTGTATTGCGACATTGAACTTTTTTGTGTATTGCGACATTGAATCATTTTGTGTATTGCGACAATGAATCATTTTGTGTATTGCGACATTGAATCATTTTGTGTATTACGACATTGCATCATTTTGTGTATTGCGACATTGAATCATTTTGTGTATTGTGAAATTGTCGCTTTTTCACCATTGCGAAATCATGTCTTCATATTGCGGAATCGTTCAAGTTTTAGCATTGCGGAATCTTTCATACACTGCGAAATCAATCTTCTTCATCATTGTGGAATTAGTCATTGCATATTGCGGAATCTATAGTTTTCTGATATTGCGGATTTATAACGTTTTATACATTGCGGAATCTTGGTTTAAAGTTGCGAAATTATTCAATTTCGCAATATTGCGAAATTGAGTACTTTATATTGCGGAATGATTTCTCTTATTGTGAAATTAATTCAAAAATATTTATATTGCGGAATTAATTAGTTTTAGCTCCTAAGTATTTTCAAATTTAATTTTTCCGCCAATTTCTTTAAACTTCGTTTACTTATTTGGTTTATTTTACGTAAACTTAATTTTAACTTGTCATTTCTTAGTTTAATTTTAAACGTGTTTAATTTTATAGTTTTCATTTCTTTAAGTTTTAATTTCTCGTCATTTATTTTTTTAAAAAGTCTTTATTTTTAGTTTAATCTTTTCTCGCTTTATTTTTTTATTTTAATTACTCAACGTCGCCTTTCCTTTTAATTAGTTTTAGACAACGACACCCTTTTATTTTATCCACCAAAGATGACTGAGTCGCACTTTCAACTGGTAATCAATTCAAAAAGACTGGTTTAACGAACTTTATTTTCATACTAGGTGAAAACCTTGTATTATAGGACCATAGAAGTTGTGATTTTTATTCTAAAATATTATAATGATACGTTACAACGTCTAGCAAACATATTTTCATTTAGTGTTTAAAGTTAAATAGGCTCTCACATCGCCTTAATCTTGCTTCTAAATGTATCAAAATCTTGGAGATCTCATGTCCTTCTTGCAACACTAATGTGGAGTCTAATATTCATATTTTTCCGAATGCATTTTTGCAATGGAAACTTAGAGGATTATTAGGCAGTGGCGTGATGAATTTTTCTTCTTTTCGGCTCCAACGCTTATTGGATTGATTGGTTGAACTCAATGTCCATTTGTGGAGTAAAAAACATCGTTTATTCGTGATTATTGCAACATCTTTATGGCCCATTTAGTGGTATCGTAACAAATTTACTTTTAACTCTTTTTCCTTGAATAAAAATAACATTTTTTATTATATTCGTTTGTGTTTGTTTTCTTGGCTTTAACATAGAGGTCATTTCTCTAGTAGTTGGAATGATCAGCTTAAATCACCTTTGTAATTTTGTTGAATCACACTTCAACAAATCAAATTCCTTAAGCTTGTTTAAGGTTTAGTTATATTAGATAAATCTAACACAACTATAGGAAAAAATTTGTTTTGAAAGTACTAAAGATTATGCAGAATCTACTCTTTAATATTAAGAAGAATTTAGTAATATCATGAACATATAATTCAACAATAAGCTCTAATATTATTAATAACAATAACACAAATACTCTCAAAGTAATAGGGTTACAAAACCATGAAGCTACATATTCTATGTACTTTTTGATACATCTAACTCTATGCCCTAGGACCTCTTTATATAAACCAATGGGTCCTAGACGACTTACAATATCTTTTAAGTAATACTTTCTTTTCCACAAATAACTAATATTTATCACATAAGCAATACATATAACATAATCAGTTTTAACCTTCAAACAATCTATCTATGAGCATCAGCATTAACTTAAAATCTTTTACCTCTAAGAAATCTTAACCTTGAGCTATACTAATATGCAATAGCAGTAGTAACTATGTACTAACAATACTAACTTGTTTCACTAGAAGTAGTAAACACTTAGCATATTTTCTTTGAATCTTCATCAACAGTACTGATGGCGTATAGCATGGATACGGTCCATTGGGCCTAAAACCATACACCAAAACCTTGGGCCTAGACCTAAATACATGAAAGCCCATCACGATGGCGAAACTCAAACCGGTCAGTTCTAAATGAACGGATCCGCAACACCGACACTGGATGTAAAACCCGCTTTAAAAGTCCACGAACATTGATGAGACTGCTTTTATACATAGTCTCATCGTCCAAAATGGGCTTAAAATGCATAAAATATCATAAAATGTGCCAAATATATGCTTGTGTTTGTTCCATGTGTATTTTAGGTACGAATATTGAGAAAATGGCAAAAGATCACAAGAAACAAGCAACAACGAACACGAGAAACGAAGCCGCACAATGAACCAAACCCTAGAGTTGATTTTCCAAGAATAACCCTTGAAGAATTGAAGATTGTACAAGAAGGGTCCTCCAATATTGAAGAATTGACACTTTAAACCCTTGTTTATTCATAATTAAAAGTTTGGTCCTTAAAGTTTGTCAAATTGCAAAAAGGACCCTCCACTTTGAAGAATTAGCAAGCTTGGTCCCTCAATTATGAAGACTTGTCATTTTTAGGCCTCCAAGAAGTCAATCATACAAGTCAAGATATTGAAGAATGACGAAATGCCAAAAAAAACCCTTCAAGAATCATCAAATTACAAGAAATACCCCTGAAATTACTGTATAAAACTTTTTGGGGCAAAAGTCTAAAAACTGAAACTTTAATAACAAAGGATCTCAGTTTTTGTGCTATTAAACAAAGAATGAAAGAATGGAGAAAGAAGGAGGATGAAAGCTGTCAAACATCCAAAGTTACCTTAGCCAATCATGTTGTGACACGTGCCCTATTAACACAAAATAGCCAATCACATGCCATCCCTTTGCCATGTCACAATCCCACTCAGCTGGTTTTAATAATTAATTTAATTAGTTACATGAACACGCGCTAAACATGAATTCAAACACAAAACCAGATTAAAACCTCCACTATTCATCATATGAACAAGATTAGGGGTTTGTTTAATACTTAGAATTAAACCCTAATTCTTTCCAGAATTATGATTAAGGGTCTCTTAATCATAACCCAACTCATAAACATGCCACATCATCACCCAAGAACTCACATGATAAGTCCACTGCTACACTTTTGAGGAAGAAGCTAAAAATGTGCCAGCAAATCAACCATCCATATTGAAGCTTACATTTTAAGCTTCCTTTGAGCCATTGATCACAACTGGACCATCTATCAACTCCACAAACGTCCAAGATAACTTCACATGTTCAAGACAAAATTCAAACTGCAAGGGCATTTCAAGGATTTCACCAACTAGGGTTTATGTTATTTTTCAGCTTTCTTAGTCTCATTGTAGCCTATATAAGGCATAGGACTCACAACATTAAAATTTTCTCTTGGTTTTTCCTTGTTCAACTTTCTATAAATCCTACTTTCAGTTTTATGAAATAGAGTTTGAATGTGTTGAAGAAATCCAAGTGCCATCTTTATTATATGCTTGTTATTGATTAAAGTTTGTGAATTTGACGTTTCAAAACCTGTTTTCAAAGCTTGTGCAAGAGATTGCGAAGTTTTCTAAAAACTGATATTTTTCTAAGTCCTTTGTTCAAACCCTTGGAATTTTGGGTTAAAGATTGATCACATCACCCTGATAAGGATCTTATCAAGGAGAGGTGAGATCTTAGCTTAGGGATAATCAAGGAGTGGGGTTACAAAGCTTGAATTAATCAGCTTTTTTCCATTTTTTTCTTTTTCATATAAACTGCTTTGTTCTAACCTTGTTACTCTTAGCATCTATTTGGAAGCTTGTGCCTTGTTAAGCTAGGCACATAAGCTCAAAAATTCGTAAGTGTGGATGTACATTCATGAGGTTTGAGTCTTCCTACCAAAAATCTGTTAAAAAAGTGATATTTTCTGATTTTGTGTTCTGCTGTTATAAGTGTTGTTCTTGTGGCTTGAATCTGCTTAATACTGCATGATATTGTAGTTATGATGCTAGATTAGGCTTGGGTAAACCTGAAATACACATTTGCTTTGTTAAATTTTGATTTAAAAAGTTTAAGGGGTGTTTGGGTCTACTGGTTTAAGCTTGCAATTTGAATATGAGTTAGGGTTTTAGGTTGTTAAGTGCTTATATCTGATATTTACTTGGTTGTGTGCTATTATCTGCAAGTTTTGAGCTTTTAAACATCAAATCCTACATTGTGCTATATCTTGCTTGTTTTTTTACTGTTTTGACCTAAAATCTTGGAAACACATAGAGTGTATGCATGTTTAGGGATAAAAAGTGATTAAACAAAGTTTGTATAACCTGTTTGAAAGATTCGAGGGTTTGAATTTGGGCTTGCGATCAAGTACATCAGCAAAGTGCATTTTCCGTTTGTTCATTGTTCATCAGTAAGTAGGATAAGCTATAATCTTGGTCTAATCTGTGAATCAATGCATGAAACAAGTTGATTTGTGTTCATTTGAATTTATTTAAGCTGTTGTGTGCATTTGGTTCAATTTGGTTGGCTGAATATTGCTTAAACTGCTTATTTTGTTCAAAACTACTTAAGTTCATGTTTGTGCTAGATCTGTATGCTTTTCGAATTAACTATATCAATTGGTTGGTTGGATTTGTGTTTATTTGATTGTGTTTGACTCCTTATAACCCACTAGTTATAAGGGTGCCTTTATGTTCTTTGAATCCAACAGAAATCCACAAAAGACAAAAAGTCAAGATAGTCAAGCAGTGGCAACTTTTCCCACTGCTGGACACCCAAAACTAGCCCCTGCTAGTGTTAATTTTCAGTCAGCTTATTAATAAGCTATAATAGCTTATCTAGACTTGCAACAACATTGTTTTTGTAATCAATCTTCCATATTTGACCCATTTGACTAATCTGGAGCTTTTTAGGGTTTGACTAGAAAACCAACTAAGTTGACTTTTACATAAAGTACTTATTGCTTATTCCAGCTTATTCATTGTGATTTTTGGAAATCTTTTCTATTATTAAGCTTAGTTTTGTCATTTGAAACCTTTTGCGACAAGAATCAGCCCTTGAATTGGTCTAGAACTCAAAAACGACTATTTTTTTCGTTTTCTATAGAGAGCTTTTGCTTATTTCAGGCTTATTTCTTGGGCTTATTCAAAAATTCTTTTTACAAAGAGCTTAATTAAGTCAAGATAAGGTTGTGTGTCAAATTTTAGCTTATGGCATCAGCTTATAGCTTAATGGGCCAAAAAGCCCATTAAGAATAAGCTGTTTTGAAATAAGTTGTGATAAGCTCACTTTCAGCTTTTGGGCCTTTGAAATTTTGTGTTTAAAATTGAATTTTAAGCTTAACTGGAAGTTTTGGGGCATTTTGGTGGACTTTTTCTTATTGGGCCAAAACTAAGCCCATTAAGGGACTGTTTTTCATTATGGCCCATTTGAAGGCCCATTAGGGGTAATTTGGTCATTTCAAGTTCATTTTCTGTTTAATTAGCATAAAATAAACTGGTTTGCAAGTTTTTTGAATTTTTATAAATTTTGGATTTTTAATCTTATTTTATTATTATTTTATTATTAAAATTAGTTTTTAATATTTTGCAAGTTTTTCATTTTTCATAGCTTAAATACATTAAGTTAGGAATTTTAAAAGTTTTATATTAATTTTCTTGTCATTTAATTAATTTCTATGATTATTTTAATATTTTTATAGTTTTTAATCATTTTTAAATAGTTTTAATTAATCTTAAATTTTTAAAAAATAGTTTTTAATTTAGTTAAGTTATTTTAGAGGTGTACAAAGTGAAAAATCTCATTTTGGGTTTTTTGTTAATTAAATTGATTTTTTAGGTTTTAATTAGCATTAAAAAAATAATATTTAATTAAATAAAAGGTTTGGATGAATATTGATTTTTCGTAAACTCTAATTACATTTTTAGGATTTATTGCAATTTTTTAAGAATTTTTAGGTTAATTTTTAAATTTCGTCACATTTTACGGTTTTACGTGCACGACTTTTCGTCTTAGTGTAATTTAGAATCGTAACCGTCATGCTTTTCCCTTTTCTTTTCTCATAATCATAATCACAAAACTTAATCATCTCTTTACACAACACACTAGCCTCCTTGAGAACGAACTCTCCACATTGGGTCATTTGTGCACGATTTTCCTAAATCGTCATACTTACCCTAATTACGCCCTTTTTCCTAAAAGACGTAAAAACTCAACTATCAAACATTAATTACGTATAATCACAGCTTTAAGTTAAACGTTGCGTAACTAATTATTCTGATAATAAATAACAGTATTAATGCAAGTATCACGCAATTATTAATTATTCAGGAAATAAATAATCCTGGACAGAATATATCACGAGGATTAATATACGAACACGTACGCAAGTGTTTTAAACCAACAAATATTAATTTCACGCAGTCCCAGTTTTATTTAAAAATGTTACGTAATTAATTATTCAGTATAATAATTACTTTTAACTATATAAGTACTATATAAGTACTACATAAGTATTATGTATTCAAGAAAATAAATAGATTCGTAACGGGATTTAAAACACGAACACGCAAGTTATATGAATTTAAATGAAGCGAATCGAAAACGAAATCTTATGGATTGCTTTATTGGGCCGCGATTTTAGAGTAAATAACAAATAAAAAAAAGAGAAATGAGCCTCCTAGCCCAACCCATTTTTGTAAAGAAAAAAAAACGGGAAACCTTTCTTTCACAAACAGTAATCAAACAACAACAACAAAAAAAGAAACGGATGTAGGGTTCTTGTTGGCTGTCGACAGAAGAGACAAAGAAGAAGAGGGATCGGGTGTTGTTTCTTCCCCATTGATTTGTGTATGTTCATCATACTTTATCAATCTACATAAAGGTAATCATTTTATCCCTTTTCTTTATATCACGATTTACGTAATTAATCAAGATCAAGAAATAAAACAAAAGGGGTTGTCGGGTTTTTGTGTGAAATCAAGAAAACCGAAACCTATTGGTCTCGGTGTGGTTTTCTTTTGGCCAGCCGTGACCACAAATGGAGTGTGGTGGGTTTGATGTTGACCGCAGCCCTAAAAAGTCCAAACAAGGGGTGTTTGGCTTTTCGAACAGCAACAACAACCCACCAGGGGTGTTCGTTTATGAACAAGCAGTGGGAAAAACGACTCATCAGGGGGTGTTTGGGGTTAACACACAAAAAAGGGGGGGGGGTGTTTAGGTGTACAAGCAGTGGGAAAAATATGATAACGGTGGGAACATGTAATCAAGCAGTGGGAACTAGTAACTAAACACTGGGTACTTTAACCCAACAGCAGGAACCACCAAGGGAGCAGTGGCTGCTGTTGGTGACGTCAGCAAAAGGGAAACCACAGCCAACCGGCTGTGGTAGTTCTTTGTTTTGGGCCGACCCGAGACCAAGTGTCTCGGAAGACTTTTGACCCGGGTTTCGGGTATACTTTTAGAAAGACATAAACAAGGTTTTATTTAAATTGATTAAATCATTTTACCAAGAAAATTATATCATGGTTTAACCAAAATATAAATTTTTTATTAAATTAATTAGTAAATTAATTTAAAATGAATTAATTAGTTTATTAAGTTTAAATTCTTGGTTTTATTTAAATGATTTAAATTTTCATGGAAACTATTTTGGGAAACCTTTCTAATTTTAGTAGTTTTCTATTTATGGCAGGTTACTATTTATAGTAATATTTTAATACCAGGATACAGTATAATACCATAATCAGAATACCGTATGATTTATAGTAACCAGAAATACAGGATATGCGCTATTCAGTAAATACTTAAGAACAGTCGGGTTTATCAGAAATACACCAGACAATCCGATTAATCAGATTATACATAAACAGTAATACAAGAAATAAATAAATTAAACTAAGAACAAATAAGAATCAGTAACATTAAACAGTAACCAGACAACTTATTTCGCGTCCCTTATTTATGTAGTATCCGTGAAGTCAGAGTAGATCCTTCAGCTTTCATTCTTATTTTATTACTGGACACGAGGTACGGTTTTTCTGTCCTTCAGTAAGGACTTCCTTTCCTATGCATGATTAGGATTCCCCGTCTGCAGCCAAATGTTTTCCCCAGTATATGTATAAGTTTATCAGTAATCACCTTAATAAATAAGTTAAATTTGCCTGAGCTTTATATACAAGCATTACCGGTTATGTACTAGTTACGGAGGTACCGTAACCATGACACTTGAGGCACCGGTGTCATGACTCCTCTGCGGGGGAGTGATTTCTCACAGCGTCCTTATTTCAGCTTGGCCATTTTATCAGTATTATCAGCGGGGCATATGGATGCATACTAGGTTATCAATTTATAGCTTATCACGTGAATCTGGTGTGTGCTCTACATCCTTCACATTAGAGTTGATCCCTCCACCCAGCACATTATTTAGAGGTCACCCCTCTACAGCATGATGAGGTCACCCTCCATGTATTCATGCAGACGTTGTTACAGCACATGACCTATATAAGCTCTTGGAATTTAAAATACAGTAATTGTACGTTTTCAGATTTAATAGATAATAATTCAACTTTATTTTTATTAATTAGACTTTTCAGAACATACACAGTTTTCTGCTGCACTTTACATATCAGACTTATAGCTTCAGTATTTGTTACCTGTTTCATTTCAGTACATTCTTATCATGATTTATATCCGTTCACTGGGGGTTATGCTCAGCCATAGTTTTCTTTTCATGTTTCCCAAACGGTAGGTACACCGGGATGCTTTTAGGATTATGAGAGTACGTGCATTCGATGGAAGCTCTCCATACTTATTTACTTTATGCACTTCATATATTTATTTTCCCGTTTGGACATTGTTCAATCCTTTCATTCAGTATTTACTTTCATGTTTTGAGCTTATGTTTGGATTACCGATGTTTGATTCTGGTATTTCCTTCATGGTCAGTTAATGTTTTAGGACATTTACCTTATATGCTTTGATGACACACCATAAATACACGTAACGGTCCACTTATCCAAGTGGGGTGTTACACTGGACGTGCTTCCTTGAAACACGTACGGAACCCCTACGAACAAGCTCTCCAGAAACATGCCCGTATGTCACGATTAGACAACATACGAAAAATTGATTTCTTGGATCACAAAGGCCCACTCCCAAAGTATTATCTGAGATACGAGGAAAAGCCCAATATTTTCCTCTATAAATAGTACTCTATTGCACTCCAAACGAGGTACAATTTTCTCACTAATCTTTACACACACATATATCTCTGATGATATGAATACTTACTCTCACGCTGGAGTCTAATCATAGGGTCCGTCCCCACGGTAAGGACTAACGGTATAATCTACTTGTATAGGAAATCGTCAACCACATCTCTAGATAGTACAAGATCTACCACAATCCGAGACATCTAAGTACCTTTCAACAAGGACTTAGATTCGTACTCGACCCAACCGTTTATTGTACTAACAAGTACTAACCTTCACTAGTAGTAATAAATTTGTACTAGTAGTACTAACTACTTATCATATTTTTCCTTGAAGTCACTAGCAGTGCTAACTCCAGCTAAGCATCATTAACACCAACATGAGCAGCTGTTAATTCATATATCATCAATAAGACTTTTAATCCCAACAATCCTCTCCTAAACTTGATATTCTTATTCAAAATCATCAACTTTCTTTATTAAAGCTTCATATACACCAGGAGGATGCGTCTAAACATTTCTTTACTTCTTAAATTGTTGCATGATGAACTTAACAGATAAGTCAGTTTACATTCATAATCAACTTGAAGCTTATTTTTCAACATCATGTCAAGTGTAGGTGCTGTAAAGGGATGCTTCTTTTCAACCAACATATAAATATGCATAGATTGCATCATCAAGGAATGTACTCTACATGAATCATACAACTTCCAATTCAATAGTTAGTACCTTGTTGCATCTTTCATACTTCATCTTTTATATCTGGTTCAAAAATTGTTTCAAATCTCCACATAACAGATCATCCATGTTCTCCACTGGTCTTGTTGAACCATATTTACCTTGTACCAACTTGTACAAACTTTCCAAATCTTCCCTATAAAAACTTTTAAGAATTTGACTAAAGATATGATACATTTGATATTTTTCACCAGCTCTCACTATTTGGTAATAACTTTTTCTTCCTTCTTTACAGATCTTCCAACCAACAATTGTAGGAAACTTGACACTTAAAGGTACATCATCAGTTTTTACCTCTTTTGTTATCTGTAAAATTTTCCATTAACTGTTTAAGCTCTGTTATTTCTTTGTCATCTTCCACCTTTTTCTTTTGTGGATTATCTTGTATCAACTCTACTGATGCTTTCTTTTCTTTGCCTTCCACCAACTCTGTTCCAAAATCTTCAAATGTTTTAGATATCATCAATTTTTTTACTTCAAGTTTTGAGCTTGTATCCTTCCATGTTCTTTAGGTAATTACACATTATCTTTCTTTGTTGAGATTTTGTTGGTGGTTTGTTTCTTTTCTCTTATGCTCTCTTAGCTGTAAAATGCTTTCTTCTTTTATATAAGAGTCTTCAAAGAATGTAGCCTTTTCTTTAATACACAACTCTTTTTGTTCTTGTGCTTGTACTCCTTCATCCAATTAATAATCAACATCAATCTTTGTATGTATATCATCCCATCTCTTAATCAAGGAAATATCGGCTTCTTCTTCTTTCTCGACTTTCTCTCTTGCGAGTCTTTCATCTTCATCAAATTCAACTTGTTATTTTCTAGCAACTTCTTCATCAAGCATGATTTTATCTTTCTTCTTGATCACATGTTCAGGTCTTATTTATTTTCCTTATGTTTGCCATGTGATTGTTGTGAAGATGTTGTTTTTGTAGATTTAATTGCCTCTTGTATAACAACGTGTTTCTACTTGGGAGCCAAATTAGTTCCTTCAACAGTTGTAATAGTTTAAGTAGCAGTTGGTGTAGCAGCACTAGCAACACTAACTGATACAATAGCAGTTGATGCGTATTTTATTTCAACTATATTTTTAACAAGTTTTAAACTTATAAAGCTTGATTCACCGACAACGCACTAACGGAAAGAGAACTCGATCGTGTAAAGTATAAGATGGTAAATCCGAGGTCTTCCAAGGAGCTAAGTATGAGATAAAAATCTGAGTCTAAGTGTCACGTAATGAAAACATTTGATAAAACAAATACAAGAAATTAAACTAATTAAAAATAAAAGGTTTTAACTTATCAAGAGGAGAAATGGTGTTATCCTAGTTAATCCTCTATTATAGTCCAAATGATCGTTACCCAGACATTAGTGATCTAAGTTGATGGCGTATAGTGGCTATGCTCACTATTCGCAATCCCAGCCAATCATCTTTTTGCTAAAGGAAGCCCATTACGAGTGGAGCAATATTTTACGGATGACCCATGAGGATGTCCTAGCAGCAAGCCGCACGCGGTTGTTTAATAAGCGTGATACATGAATAAGTCTAGCATAACATGATCATGGACGATATCATACTAGACTGGGGGACATGTCGACGTATAGTCTGGAGTTGGCCCGGGCCAACAGGCCCGCGACCCACACATACCTAACTTACCCTTCAAGAAATCCTAGTCCTATAAATACAAGGGTAGGGGTCTCATTCTACATCAGGTTCTCTCTCTTAACCACACCTCTTATACAATATATCGATCAAATACTAACTTGACCGTCGGAGGTGGACCCCAAGGCTCCGGCCTCGAGTCCACGTCTAACCGGTTTACTATTGTTTGCAGCATTACTTAGGACCAGGGAAGACGTTGAACGGCCCAGGAGAGTCGTCAGACCGGCCCAGCCAAATTATGCTTTAACAAGTTGGCGTCATCCGTGGGACCCTGACTAAACTCTGTCTCGTGTTATCACGCTACAAGAAAGCAAAAACCAGCCTCGAATGACGGTAACTTTTAAACCCTTGCGTTTTGTTTTTCGCATCCGGTTATACGATTTGATTTGCAAATCAATATTTTGACGTGGTTCAAATGTCAATTTACTACATTGCAATAATGAGATACAAAAAGTATCTTATCTTAAAAAAAATATTTTGAATATGAATCATAGTGGTTAACACATATAATCCAGTGGTACGTGCGTCTTATTTTTTGTGTGTAAAGTCTTCACCGGATTACAAGTAACTGATTTGCCATTAATTTGTAAAATCTTGATCGCAGTAATTGATTTATGTTTTGTCATTGATTTACTTTTAAATATTGCTTATATCGATCTACGAAAAGTAATCTTTAGTTTGAAAATATCTTCAACGAGTATTTTACTCAAAATTAAGTCAGGCTTAATGTTTACCCATTTAATGCATATCAACAATGGTTCACTAAATTGAGGCGCGTCTTCCCGAGCCCATCTGCGCGTTTAAATATATATTTTATTCTTGATTTGCAGTCATGGCATGTTCAATCGCGTTCGTCCGTATGTTTAAACATATTTTATTCTTTAATAGCGTTCATTAGCCGCGTTCTTTCACGTTTGTCCTCGCGTATCTATTAAATTAATGACAAAGATTTTTATTTTTTTCAATATCTTATTTTTCAACTAGTAACAAGATATTAAAGATACTCTTTAAAATAAAAGGATATTTTCTATATCTTTTAATTAAAAAAAATATTATGCTATTAATAAGGGATTATGTATATCTCTTAACTGGGTAGCAAAATTATATATATCTTTTAGGTTTTTGCGGATTTCTTTTATTACGATAAATGTTCGCATCTTTCAATGCATATCTAGATAAATATTTGCATGTCTAGTATTAAGAGATTACTTACGATACATACATATATATATATATATATATATATATATATATATATATATATATATATATATATATATATATATATATATATATATATATATATATATATATATATATATATATATATATATAATATATATATATATATATATATATATATATATATATATAGAGAGAGAGAGAGAGAGAGAGAGAGAGAGAGAGAGAGAGAGAGAGGAGAGAGAGAGAGAGAGGAGAGAGAGAGAGAGAGAGAGAGAGAGAGAGAAGAGAGAAGAGAGAGAGAGGAGAGAGAGAGAGAGAGAGAGAGAGAGAGAGAGAGAGAGATAGGTTTAATGTGGTGTAGCTTTTTTAAAATTGTTAAAATGAAAAGTAGTACGAACCATTGAATTTAATTAGTTAGTATTAAATGAAATTAATAATAGTTGAGTTGCATTAATGTAGCAAATATCTAGTCAAATAACAACAATTAATAAATAAACCTAAAATTAATTTTCATTTAAACAATACTATTTATTCTTTTAAACAATATTTAATTTTCATTTAACTAAAATTTTGAATAATAACGCTTTTCTTGATACATCTACATTATATTATTTATATATATATATTTATTCGCTATATTAGGTAGACTCAAGGCCGTCTCGTGGATTTCGGGTGGCCCTGTGCAATAACCACGTGGAGGCCCTACTAAATATTAAAAGAATAAATAAAAATAAAAATATTACTTGATGATATGTAAAAAGTATTAGCAATACTTCAAAAACAATATAAGTAATTATACTAAAAGATACGTTCAACCGAATAGCAAACATCAAAATTAACTATTTAAATAGCGCGATTCTTCTAGCATTCTTAGAAGCAAACATCAAAATTAACGTATGCAAAGACCCAAATTCTTTCTATTTCACTCTTCCATTTTATTTTCTTTGAATGTCTTGTTGTGTGCCTTCTCAATCTAAGCGGCATGATTTTTAAAACACATCCAACAAATAACAACAAATATGTAATTAATATTTCGAGACCACCTATAATACTAAAACATCATTTAATTTACATATTTTGTGGTAGATCAAATTAATTCAACTATTTAAAAAAAGTAAAAGATTAAAAATTATACGTTACAAATAAAAAAAAACCTAACTAATACTAAAATATTATGTTTGAATACTTACATGTCTGGTGGATTGAAATCTAAAAAGATAATAACTACTACTGCTGCAACTCCGCAAGTCCCAAACTCGATTTCCCAAAACCTTTGAAAAGTTAATAAATCATCGACCAAAAAAGAAATAGTGGGACCCGTCTTTTATTATTGTATGTTATATGGGTTTAGGCTTTCTCTCATTGAACCACAAAAGGAATTGTCAGTGTTATATTCGGATAACAAATTGTATATTAGAATTCTAGTTTGACTAATAGTAAAATAGTATTACCTATGCGTAACAAATACTCAGAATTTGGTGGCCCTAATTTTCTGGTGGCCCTGTGCTTAGGCACATGTGGCACTCCATATAAGCCGGCCGTGGGTAGACTTGATACATAGTAAAGTTTTGATACATCATGTCTAAATAATAATCTTTACAAGTCTAAATAACCACATATTCAATATTTTACAAAATAATAATATGATACATCAACAAGAAAATGGTATACAAAAAATATATACAATTTATGCCACATCCAAAATTACGAACATGATGATACATATTTGACATTTAACCCGTACACTACCTAAAAAAAAATAAAAAAATCATGTACCAATCGATATCCGCAATTATAACTTAATATAATATACTTAACATAAGTTTTCTAGAATTATAGAAATTAAAACATGATACAACATAAAAAAACTAAAACTACAAGTAAATATTAGTACAATATGGTTACGTTTTCACAAAAATATGGTTGTGTTTTTTTTCAATTAATATCATGAATTTAAAGTTATTACAATTAATAAGGGTAATAAATATGGTTAAATTCAAGCAAAGAGACCATTTTTTATGAATCTCCTAACATACATACAAATGAAATTAATTAATAATTTAATGTTCTTTTAAAGAGATTAGTGTCATCTTAATTTAACTAGTATATCTAAAGGTCCAAAACACTTTTTATTTTAACAATTATAAGATACTACACTACTTTAACTAAAATCTATATATATATATATATATATATATATATATATATATATATATATATATATATATATATATATATATATATATATATATATATATATATATATATATATGCTAGTCCATACATTCGGACATCTTTAGCCTACGGGCGTACATGTACAAATCGTTCCCAGACAGAATAAGAGGATTGAGTGAACCTAATTATTCAACTTGTCGTGTAAGAGGGTTGCAAACCCAACGACCACGGATCATGTATCCTTGTTAGACACCTTGCTATCAAGACGTTGTAGTACGTTACGCAAACCACATGACTCATGATGGACTTGCAAAAGACACACTATGCACGTCTAACAACATTTTTTCAAAACTTTGACCGTCCTTATGGTAGTAGCGGTACGCCGCACGTAATGGCATAGCTCATCCCATAAGTTCTCTTATACTATGTGAAAATTTGCGGTTATGGCAAGACCCATCCGCGTTAGTTCGCACGTTCGAACCCAATTTCAATCTTCCATACGCGGCAATGGTACGTCCATTCGTGCTGGTCTACGTGATCATAATTTTTTGAATACTTGATTAAGTTTAATACTACTAATTGAGTGTAGCACCATTAAACTTGGGGGGCTACTAGGGTATAATAATACGACTATTTATGTGCATGTCACACAAATATCTTTGGATATAGTCCTTGGCCGCAGAAGTCTGCCTTCTGCCGGTTTATTCCTTTGCCATTGAAGTATCTCTTCCATTGGCTTATTCCTTCGTCGCGGAAGTACTCTTTCTGCGCGCATTTATTCCTTTGCCACGGAAGTATCTCTTCCGTTGGCTTATTCATGCGCCGTGGAAGTATTCTTCCACGTGCTCGTTATCTTTCGCCGTGGAAGTATTCTTCCACGTGCTCGTTATCTTTCGCCGTGGAAGTATACTTCCACGTCCTCATTATCCTTCGCCGTGGAAGTATCTCTTCCACGTGCTTATTGTCTTCGCCGTGGAAGTACTCCTTCCACTGGCTTATTGTCTTCGCCGTGGAAGTACTCCTTCCACTGGCTTATTGTCTTCGCTGTGGAAGTATTCCTTCCACGTGCTTATTATCTTCGTAGTGGAATTAATTCTTCCACTGGCGTATTATCTTTGCCGTGGAAGTATCTCTTCCACGTGCTCATTATCCTTCGCCGTGGAAGTATCTCTTCCTTGTGCTTATTGTCTTCGCCTTGGAAGTCCTCCTTCCACTGGCTTATTCTCTTCGCCGTGGAAGTAGACCTTCCACTGGCTTATTGTCTTCGCCGTGGAAGTACTCCTTCCACTGGCTTATTGTCTTCACCGTGGAAGTATTCCTTCCACGTGCTTATTATCTTCGCCGTGGAAGTAATTCTTCCACTAGCGTATTATCTTTGCCGTGGAAGTATCTCTTCCACGTGCTCATTATTCTTTGCCGTGGAAGTATCTCTTCCACGTGCTCATTATCCTTTACCGTGGAAGTATCTCTTCCACGTGCTCATTATCCTTCACCGTGGAAGTATCTCTTCCATGTACTTATTGTCTTCGCTGTGGAAGTCCTCCTTCCGCTGGCTTATTGTCTTCGTCGTGGAAGTACTCCTTCCACTGGCTTATTGTCTTCGTCGTGGAAGTACTCCTTCCACTGGCTTATTGTCTTCGTCTTGGAAGTACTCCTTCCACTGGCTTATTGTCTTCGCCATGGAAGTATTCCTTCCACGTGCTTATTATCTTCGCCGTGGAAGTAATTCTTCCACTAGCGTATTATCTTTGCCGTGGAAGTATCTCTTCCACGTGCTCATTATTCTTTGCCATGGAAGTATCTCTTCCACGTGCTCATTATCCTTTACTGTCGAAGTATCTCTTCCACGTGCTCATTATCCTTCGCCGTGGAAGTATCTCTTCCACGTGCTTATTGTCTTCGCCGTGGAAGTCCTCCTTCCACTAGCTTATTGACTTCGCCGTGGAAGTCCTCCTTCCACTGGCTTATTGTCTTCGCCGTGGAAGTATTCCTTCCACGTGCTTATTATCTTCGCCGTGGAAGTAATTCTTCCACTGGCGTATTATCTTTGCCGTGGAAGTATCTCTTCCACTTGCTCATTATCCTTCGCCGTGGAAGTATCTCTTCCACGTGCTTATTGTCTTCGTCGTGGAAGTCCTCCTTCCACTGGCTTATTGTCTTCGCCGTGGAAGTACTCCTTCCACTGGCTTATTGTCTTCGCCGTGGAAGTACTCCTTCCATTGGCTTACTGTCTTCTCCGTGGAAGTAATTCTTCCACTAGCGTATTATCTTTGCCGTGGAAGTATCTCTTCCACGTGCTCATTATTCTTTGCCGTGGAAGTTGTTGGAAATACGTCTTTACGTATTTAGGAAGATTCGGTCACTCCGACAATATATTAAGTAGTAGCTCGTAGTCTAGATATCTTTATTAAACAAACAAAGTCAAGCCTAGCCTACAACATGTGTAGGCCGGCCCAACATTGTAAGCCCAAGCCCATCACAAGGCTTGGGTATATAAACCCTCTCCTTTGATGGAGAGGGTGTGTGTTCCTCATTTTTACACATAGTGAAAAAGTGTTTTTCTTTCACTTTCTCTCTCTAAGTGTGTGTGTTCTCATCATCTATCTATCTCTTTCTCTCTCTAAAACATAATCATAGATTTACAAATCCTACAAATGGTATCAAGAGCCATGGGATGATTGTATTGTTCATGTGTTTGTGTTCTTGATTCATACGCCATTTTTGATCCATTTTCACACGTCCAAAATTTTTTTTGTGTGTTTTTTATAGTTTTTTCTTGATACAAATCTTCTACATAGTTGTGGTAGGGATTTGGTATAGTTACTTTGGCTAAAAACACAAAATTTTTGGGTTTTTTGATCATTTTTTCGCTTAAAATCACGAATTGGTTGAGTTTTGTCCGAAAAAGTGGGAATTATTCCGATCAGGTCATCGGAAAAGGGTTTATAGGACATTCCGATCAGTGTAATCGGAATAGGGTTTAAGGATTCCGATTTTGGGTGCATTCCGATCAGGCATTCCGATTAGGTATTCCGATTTGGCATTCCGAAAAGGGACATTCCGATTTGGCGCTTTCCGATAAGGTACATTCTGATTTGGTATTCATATTTGGTATTCCGATCAAGGTATTCCGATCAAGGTATTCCGATTTGGTTTATTCCGATTAGGTACATTCCGATCAAGGTTATTCCGATTAGGGTTTATTCCGATTTGGGAGATTCCGACCAAGGCTATTCCGACTGATATTCCGATTACTATTCCGATCAACATTCCGATAACAAAAATTATTCCGATTTGACTTTGAATTTTGTGTTTATCGAGAACATATTTTAGGGGATTTTAAAATTGTTTCTCGACTTCAACTCACAACAACAAACACATTTACTTTCTTTCATTGATCGATCAACGTTTGTAAATCTTAACTTATTGAAATGGAGTACACATCTCTTACGGATAAGTCCATCCTCTCGGGTACGAATAATCGTCCACCAATGTTGGTGAAGACTATGTATGAGGAATGGGCTTCCCGAATGGAACTTTATATGTTGAACAAGGAGAATGGACATCTCATTTGGGCATCGGTGCTCAATGGACCATTAGATTATGGTACAGTGACGGAAGGTACAACTACTCGTCCTCGCACAACGGGTGAATTGACTAGAGATATGAAGATTCAAGACAAATGTGATAAGTATGCTACAAACATCATTCTCCAAGCCCTTCCTCCAGATGTCTACAAACTCGTCAGCAAACATAAAGTTGCCAAAGAGTTATGGGATAGAATTCGTGTTCTGATGCAAGGCACCTCGTTAACTAAACAAGAACGAGAGTATAAGCTCTATGATATTTTTGATAAGTTTGCCTATGTGCCAGGGGAGACTCTCAACGATTACTATCTGAGATTTACCCTATTGTTGAATGAGCTCAATATCTATGGCATGACAATTCCTACCTTTCAATTGAACACCAAGTATTTGAACACTCTTCCTTCAGAATGGAAAAAAATACGTGAGGGATGTTAAATTGGCTAAGGACTTGCATAACACCAATGTGGATCAACTTCAAGCTTTTCTTCAACAACACGAATGCCATGTGATCGAGGCTCGGTTGTCTACACCTCAAGTTCATGATCCACTTGCAATGTATGCTTCTCAACAAAACATGGCTTATACTTATCAACAACCATCATACTTGCAGCAACCACCACCACACACCTATCAGCAACCATCTTATCAACCACCAATGATGCCACAACAAGCATTTCAACAAGGTGTTCATCAACAATCTTTTCCGCAACAACCATCATATCAGACATCACCATCACAAGCCAACACTTCTCCAATGGGCTATACTCCTCAGCAAGGATATTTTCCAATAGAAGCACAACCAGCACAAGCTTTCTACTCTAATGAACTTCCACCAATCCAAGCACCGATTTTTACTCCAAATGATACGCCAGCTGATGTTCTAAACCATCTCACAGCCTACTTGTCAAAACTTTTTGCAACTAGAGGATTTCCACCAACAAACAATCAACTTCGCACCTCATCAAATCCTCGACAACAAGCCACTGTTCAAGATGGTCAAGTGACGGTGCAACCAATTCAGGGAAGGCAAAATTCATATGGACCTCCTACAAGGACTGGGAACAATCAAGCTGTGAATTCTCAAGCTAGTGGAAATGGGAGTCCTATTGGTCCTAAGAAGGTTGTGACTTGCTACAATTGCCGAGGACAAGGTCATATGGCTAGGGAATGTACTCAGCCGAAAAGGAGGAGGGATGATGCATGGTTTCGTGAAAAGATGTATTTGGTTGATGCTCAGTCTAAGGGGAAGATTTTGGATTCAGAGAAGTTAGCATTTCTTGCAGACCCAGGGGCAGCAGATACCGAAGGCATTGCAGTCGTTTCTACTTCTAATGCAGCTTATCAAGCAGATGATCTTGACGCATATGATTCGGATTGTGATGACATTCACTCTGCCCAAGCTGCTCTCGTTGCTAATCTCTCTCACTACGGTTCTAATGTCATCAGTGAGGTACCAACCACATCTAATAATATTGATGATAACCAACATCAAGTTGGGCATGAAAAGGACAACCTCGAACAACATTCGTGAACTAGTAACTCAAATGATGTGGTACCCAATCCTACACATTTGAGTGAACCTCAACCAAATGCTATGACGGGTATGGAATCTTATGCTCAACATGATTTGGTCATGGTACCTAAACATATTATTGATCAAATGCATATGGCCCTTAGACAATCCGTAGATACCAATCCACCCTAACTGCTGAGCTTGCGTTGCATAAAGAAAAGGTCAAAGCTTTTGAAATGGTCCCTCAAGAAGAGAAAATAACATGTTCTGAATTTGACCAATTTCGTTTTGAAAAGATTGAACACTTGAAAGAAATAGAATCATTAAAAGCTAATATTTCTATGAATTAAAAGAAAAGGAGTCGGTTGTCAATGATTTTCAGAAACTTAAAATGGACTTCGAAACTCTCGAGTCTAAAAAGGTTGAATCAGAAATTAATGCTACCAAACTTCTTAAATTCAAGGAACAACAGCTTTTAAAACAATACGCTTCCATAGAAAAGGATCATCTTTTAACTAAATCATTTAAAGAACTCGAACTTAAGCGTCTTCAAGATTTACCACCTAATCCCGGTTATGCAAAACAGGCTCAGGAATATATTCCCGGTCTTTATGATATGACTATAATTGGCAAATCGAAAGAAGCACCTTTTGTTCGTAGTACTGAGGAGACAAAGTCACTTGCGGATGAAACTCATTCTAAAATGCTTTCAAAATTCCATACAATTGATTATGATCAACATAACAAAGATCAATTTTCGAAAAAGACACGCATTCGCTTACAAAAGGAATTAGCAGAATTAACAGTTCTTGTGCGCAAAGTTTGTCAAATGAAAACCTTCCTAGTACGTCTCCTACACTTGTCAAAACGGATTTAACAAAGTTTATTCCACCGGTAAGCAAGGCGTCCATTAACTTAAATGCGGTTCACCAACACTTAGCCGATTTTGACAAGGTCATTTTGGAACGTACGACGGCTTCGGCCATAACGAAATGAAATTGTTCCGTTTGTAGACGATGTTAAGGCTTGTCTTCGTAATCTTGATCAAGATTTACTTTTGGAAATAGAAGAAGTTAGACATGTTTTCAATGAAATGGATAATGCTTATGAAAACAGTTTACTTGAAATAGAACGGGTTTCACGCCATAATGATTTGCTTCTGAATCAAGTGATGTCTCATGATGTAGTTTTTGTCTGTGTGAATACAAGTGTTGATAATGATTCTATTGTGCATAATGTTTAATCTGTGGATAATGTGGTAGATAGTACTTGTCACGAATCTGACGCTGAATTTTTAAAGCTTCAAGATTCATATTCATCGCTTTCAAAACGTTTTGATGAGATTCAAACACATTGTATTTCGCTTGAATGCAAGCAACAATTTATTCAAGAAATCTTTGAAATGTCATTCGAAGGTGTTAATATCGATGATGCAAATTTTGAAAAGAATTTTCGATTGAATTTACAATCAAAACAGCGTCAGCCAAGTGACAAAGTTGCTAAATCTTTGCCGATAGAAATAGAGAAATCTAAGGAGCTTAACTGTGTGAACGTACTTGAGGCCGCTGAGAATTTTAAACTTGATCTAGATAATCGAGTTTTCAAGATTTTGTCCAAAGTTGATAACTTAAAACAGAAAAATACACGACTCTTCGATTCAGTAAAGCCCGCATGTGCTAATACCACTGCACAGAATCAATCGTTGATTGAACAATTGAATCGAGAGTCGGTGGAAATATCTGATTTGAGGGAACAAATTTGTGATAAAAATCTGGTCTTGGCTGAGTTAAAGGAAACACTTCGTACTTTAAAAGGTAAGAATGTTGTGGATAACGCAGCCACTATCTCAGCATCGTCCTCTAGTGCAATCAAAAGGAACCTTATAGCCGTCACACCACTTAACAAGGGCCCTAGGACTAAACCATCTCAAACTTTGGTCACTAAAGATAAGGCGAAATCAAAACCAGCTTCTAATATTCCTGTGTTGCCTTCTACAGGAGTAATCACCACTACTAAGGCTCAAAGATCTAAGCTTAAAAGAAACAAGAAGAATGATAGGATCTTGCCCCCATCTAGTAGTCAAGTGAAGAAGAAAGTAGAAGCCCATCCTAGGAATGTTATTTCTGTTCCGAATAAAAAGAATTATGTAGCTAAACCTAAAGGCTTTGCGGTTGTGCAGCGTTCTAAGCCTAGTGTGAATTCTAATTTGAAATGTTGGAATTGCAATGAATGTATGTTTTCTACTCGTCATGCTTCTTGCCTTATTGACCATGTGAATGAGATGTATGCCCGGAAAAATGGATTAGAATGGAAACCGACTGGGAAAGTGTTAACCCAAGTTGGTTGGATGTGGCGCCCCACTGGTAGAACTTTCACTATAGTAGGAAATACGTGCCCTTTAACTAGGATCACTCCCACTACAGCGAAGAAAGCGTGCCCTTTAACTAGGAGTACCAAGGCTACCAAAACACAAGCGTTTCCTTTAACTAGGAACACCGACACTACCGTAGGAACCAAGTGCCCTTTAAATAGGTCTACTCCCACTATAGTGCCCGTGAATAATCCAAAACCTAAGAAAGTTGGAACAGTAAAACCTGTTAGTGCTAAAACTCACATTAGAAAACGTAGGAAATCTAAGGGTCTAAAAAATGTTAGCAATTCTGATAAATCTATATCTGTATCTGCTAACACTCCGGAACCAATAGTTTCCAATGCATTGTCTACTGTTGTTATTGAAAACAGTGGTCCAAATTGTTCTCTGGTATTTGGACTCTGGTTGCTCCAAGCATATGACCGGTGAATATCATATTGGGAATGTTATAATTTCAAGAGTGTATTACGTGGAAGGTCTTGGTCACAACTTATTTTCTGTGGGACAAGTTTGTGATGCAAACCTAGAAGTTGCTTTTCGAGAGCATACCTGCTTCATTCGTAATTTGGAAGGGGTTGATTTATTGAAAGGTACTCGAGGAAATAATTTGTACACTTTGTCTCTACAAGACATGATGGCCGCTTCTCCCGTATGTCTTCTCTCCAAAGCATCGAAGACTAAGTCATGGTTATGGCATCGACGGTTATCTCATCTTAACTTTGACGCTATTAATCACTTGGCGAAAAACGAACCTGTTCGTGGTTTTCTAAACTATCATTTCACAAGGATCATTTATGTTCCGCGTGTACAATGGGGAAAAGCACTAAGAAGTCATACAAACCCAAGACTGAAGACACCAACCAAGAGAAACTTTATCTTTTGCATATGGATCTTTGTGGGCCAATGCGTGTTGAAAGTCTTAGTGGCAAAAAGTACATCCTCGTCATTGTCGATGATTACTCTCGGTTTACATGGGTGAAATTTCTTAAAGCAAAAAATGAGGCACCTAAATTCATTATCAGATTTCTCAAGATGATTCAAGTGCGTCTCAACACTACTGTCCGACGCATTCGTACAGATAATGGAACCGAATTTGTGAATCAAATCTTGCGTGATTATTATGAAGAAGTTGGCATATCTCATGAAACATTAGTTGCACGCACTCCACAACAAAACGGTGTCGTTGAAAGGCGAAATCGCACACTCATGGAAGCTGCTCGAACGATGTTAATTTACGCAAAGGCTCCATTGTTTTTATGGGCAGAAGCAGTATCTATAGCAGTGTACACCCAAAACAGGTCACTAATTCGTAAATGCCATGGTAAAACACCTTATGAGCTTCTCCATGGAAAATTACCAGATTTATCATATCTTATTTGGTTCTCTTTGCTATCCAAATAATGATGGTGACAATTTGGGAAAACTTCAACCAAAGGATGATATTGGTATTATCATTGGTTACGCACCCGCAAAGAAGGCATATCGAATCTACAACCGTAACTCTCGCAAGATCCTCGAAACTATGAATGTTGATTTTGATGAGCTGACAGCAATGGCTTCTGAGCAAAGAAGCTCTGAACCCGCACTTCATGAAATGGGACCTAGTAACATTAGTTCTGGTCTTGTCCCAAACAACCCTACTTCATCATCATTTACACCACCTTCTAGGACTGAATGGGATACGTTGTTTCAACCGTTCTTTGATGAATTCTTTACTCCTCCAAGTATTGTTGCTCCAGTACCTGAGGTAATAGCTCCGGTAACCGAAGTTGTCGCTCCAGCAACCGTTGCACAATCAGATACGTCTGCACCTACAATTGGTCTAGATATACCATCAACAAGTAATTCTCAACCAACACCTATTTCAACTACCCATGTCATGCCTATTGATGATGAAGAGGATGATGATGATCACGATTTGGAATTCGCTCAAATGCGTGAACTTCCATTCTTTTGTGTACCTATTCCCGACCCTAATCAAGCCGGGTCGTCCACCTCAGAGGAAGCTCCTAGTACGGTTTACTCCAATCCACGGATTCGTGAACATGACAGCAAGTGGACAAAGAATCATCCTATAGATTCTATTATTGGTGACCCCAATCGTCCGGTATCCACAAGAAGTCAGTTACAAGAAAATGCAATGTTTTGTCATTTTGATGCTTTTCTCACTAAAGTTGAACCTAAGACATGGCAACAAGCTTTTACTCAATCCTGTTGGATAGAATCTATGCAAGAAGAACTTAATGAATTCATACGTCTTGAAGTATGGGAACTTGTCCCATGGCCGGATCAAGTGTAGTTACTCACTTTGAAATGGGTTTACAAGGTGAAACTCGATGAGTTAGGCGGAATATTGAAGAACAAAGCTCGTCTAGTAGCTCGTGGATACAAGCAATTATTGGGCATCAACTTTATGGAATCCTTTGCACCTGTTGCCCGTTTGGAAACTATTCGACTATTCCTCGCTTATGTAGCCCATATGAATATGATCGTCTATCAGATGGATGTGAAGACGGCATTTCTTAATGGTGAACTCAAGGAAGAGGTCTATGTTCAACAGCCAGATGGTTTTGTGAATCCAAATTATCCTAATCATGTGTATAAGCTTAAGAAGGCTCTCTATGGGTTGAAGCAAGCTCCACCCGCATGGTATGATCTATTATCACAATTCCTCATCACGCAAGGCTTCGCTAAGGGCAAGGTGGATCCAACGCTGTTCATTCAGAAACGAGGTAAAGATATGATTATGGTACAAATATATGTTGATGATATTATATTTGCAGTCTCGACCCAAACTTTATCGGATGAGTTTGGGACACTCATGTATTCCAAGTTTAAGATGTCAATGATGGGCAAGGTATCATTCTTCTTAGGTCTTCAGATATCTCAGAGTCCTAGATGCATCTTTATCAATCAATCCAAGTATGCCCTTGAATCGCTGAAGAAGTATAAGATGGAATCTTGCGACCCCGTGGATACTCCAAAGGTGGAACGAACTAAGATTGATGAAGATCCACATGGAGTTGCCGTTGATCTGACACTTTATTGTGGAATGATCGGTACTCTTCTGTATATCACAGCCAGTCGACCTGATCTTCAGTTTGCTATATGTATGTGTGCTAGGTATCAAACTAGGCCTACTGAGTTACACTTAGCTACTGTTAAAAGGATCTTTCGATATCTTAAAGGAACCATTAATCGGGGACTTTGGTATTCGAAGGACTCTTCTATTGCACTAATGGCATATGCAGATGCGAATCACGCGGGTTGTCAAGATACAAGGCGTAGAACGAGTGGAACTTTGCAACTACTAGGAGATCGATTAATCAGTTAGGCATCGAAAAGGCAGAAAAGCGCTGCAATTTCAAGTACGGAAGTAGAAAACATAGCTATGTCCGGTTGCTGTGCTCAAATTCTTTGGACGAGATCGCAATTAACCGACTATGGTCTAGGTTTCAACAAAATTCCGATGTACTGTGACAACAAGAGTGCAATTGCCTTATGCTGCAACAACGTTCAATTCTCCCGGTCAAAGCATATTGACATTCGCTACCACTTCATCAAGGAGCAAGTGGAAAATGGAGTAATCGAGCTTTACTTTGTCCGATCTGAGTATCAATTGGCGGATATTTTCACGAAGGCTTTAGATCGCGCTCGAATTGAATTTTTGGTCGACAAGCTAGGAATGAGAACTTTCTCGCCCGAGACTCTAAAGGAACTCGTAGATGAAGCGAAAGAATAGTGGTGGTAAAACTATTCTCCGTATCCTTGGTGATCATTTGTATATATTGTTTATATTTTTATCCACAAAAGCAAAATACAAAAATATAAAACCATATAAAAACCATAAAAATTAAAAAATCTAGAAAAATCCAAAAATATTTTTACTTTATTTTTTAAAGGCATGTCTTTTGGTACGATAATATTTACGGCCTTAGAAATGTTGATTAATATCGACACGGCGCCATAAATAGAGTTCGTACAAAAGTTGTAAATATTTCATAAAACATGCCCTTATGGCTTGTAGTTATTTCTGACTGCAACCCGGTTTTCAAGTATTTCTTATGAAAGCTTTGGCTCTCAACGGGAATTAATTTTCTCGGGCAAGGTTTACTTTAAAACCTTGTAAGGGATCAAGTTTACTTTATAACTTGGTCTAACACAAATTAATGTACGCTTCAGTGCATTTATTTGTTAAAACAAGAGAAGTCTTGTTTTTATGAAGCTATCATCTCTACAACCATAGCAATCTACAATTGGTATCTACATACTCGACGATGCGACTACTCAAACGACGACTACAACTATTTCAATAGAACACGGGTCAACAATTGAGGGGGAGCAATTGTCAAGCATTCAGAATCTTTGATGCTGAACGTGCCAAGCTCACTAACTGGTGTCAAGACAACAATACCAATCGTACACGTGGTGTCAAGAGATGACTTCAGCCGTGACGAGGCGACCAACATTTGTGACAAGACCCATTTGATCTTATCATATGATGTTCTCATCAATCAGGTCCAACCTTGTCAATTCTTTTCTAATATGGTGAATATGTGATCATGTTACAAATCGGTATCATATCTCATGCGTTTGATATCATGAAGATAAAACGGACTTGCATTTTTCTTCCCAAAACCTTTGTTAAAACTTCATTAAATCAATTGATCTTAAAAACATCGATTGGGTTAATATTTTTAACATGGGGGAGAAAATGTGATTTAATATGGGATATTATCACAAATGGTTTGACTTAATGTGCTGGCTCATCCCGACATGTGCGAAATGTTTTCGAATATCGTGGCATATGTTAAGGGGGAGCAAAACGGATTTGCATATCAAAATGGATTTTCATGGTGACATATACTTACCCGAAACCCATTTATTTCACGACGATGAAGATTGTGGTGACATAAGGATGGTAGGATAGGTTAAGTCCTATGATTCTTCCAGAACCGGGGGAATGAATCTTCCCAAGGACATTCCATAGCTAGAAATAGTAGTCCTTAGGAAAGTTGGAGAAAGATTGTGAACGTAGCTGAATGCCGACCAAGTACATAAGTTAGCACTGGAACAATCACAACAAGGTGCTAGTTATGACGTATTGGTAAGCATTGAAGGGGTTGAAGAATGAAAAAGAATTGTAAAGATAAAGGGTGTAAAGAAAGAAGCCCTCCTTACAACTTTAGGCAGAAACCAGGTCAACACAAATGCTATTGAGATCATTCTAATGATTCTCGATATTGAAGACAGACATCATGGACCCAGTGATGGAATGCACAACCCATCCCAGCTAACTCAGATATCTCTTAAAAGGTATTTGTTTTAATCACACGGAGACAACACATTATCTATTGATTTATTCACTCCGAATAAATTGGTATTGAAAAGGTGGCACTCCTCTCCAGCCTCCGATCACTAAAATCCAAAATGCAGGATCGAGTCTAGAGCCATTTGAGATCATCTAATATCTCGTTAGGACACACTTTCATATTTCCTTGCTTCTTCACACACTATGAAAAGTAAGAAAGATTTTAAGAGTCCTACGCAAAATCTTCATGATCTTGCCTGAACATCCGAGTAATACGAAAGTATTTACAATGAAGATGGAAATCCTTCTTGAGTGAATATCAAAAAGCTCATGGTAGGTGACTTGTGAGATTCTTTATGATCAAACTTGTGATAACTGGAAAGCAACAGCTGTTTAACTCTTAACTGAATTTAAACACGTTCCAGGCCTCTACGCAATATCTTAGTGATCTTGCCAGAACACTCAGAGTGATACCTTAGTATTCACAGTGATGAATGGAAATCCTTCTAGTGTTAACCTCAAACAACACTTGGTAGGTAACTTGCAAGATTCTATACGAATCAAGCACGTGACAACTGGAAAGCAACGATGGTGCGGTTCTTAATTGAATTTCACTTGTTCCAGGAACATGAATTGACGTCTTCAAATCATGCGGATATTATTATCCAAATGATTCACTCTTTATGTTCGCAGTCAGCTTTGGATGGTCGAATAAAGAGAACGGGTTTACCCGCGAAATCCTGTCAGGAAGTTACTTAATTGAAACTATCCGTCACGGGTACGATATCTAATATCGTCCAACGGTCTTCACCGATCGGAGGTAAAATGCTACCGATTTAGAATGAAATGTTCAAAGCCATTTCGTTCGTGTATACTTATGTTGCGGCATTTGAAGACGGTGGCGTTGCGGAATCCAAGAAGAAGTCGTCCCCGCATGCTTATACTTTATGCACTTAATATCTCATCTAATTCAAGAAAGCCTAAAAGTTAAGTCTTCCTCTGTATCGAACTGTGAAGCTTTCAAGAATTATGAAGGTATAAGTATGTGGGACATGGTGTCACGAAGAGGCGAAGATCACAAGTGATGGATGCACGAGATCAAGGCAAGAGATTGATGCTAAAGATTGATATCAAAGATCACATCAGCATGTTCACCAGAAAAGAAAAAAGAAAGAAAGACGAAGACTACGAGCTCAAGACAAGCATAGTATGCTAGGTTTATTTCATTATTGTAACTCGGGTAACGCCCTTGTTAGGAGTGACCTCCCTTAGGGGGAGATTCTTAGAAATACGTCTTTACATATTTAGGAAGATTCGGTCACTCCGACAATATATTAAGTAGTACGCTCGTAGTCTAGATATCTTTATAAACAAACAAAGTCAAGCCTAGCCTACAAAATGTGTAGGCCGGCCCAACATTGTAAGCCCAAGCCCATCACAAGGCTTGGGTATATAAACCCTCTCCTTTGATGGAGAGGGTGTGTGTTCCTCATTTTTACACATAGTGAAAAAGTGTTTTTCTTTCACTTTCTCTCTCTAAGTGTGTGTGTTCTCACCATCTATCTATCTATTTCTCTCTCTAAAACATAAGCATAGATTTACAAATCCTACAGAAGTATCTCTTCCACGTGCTCATTATCCTTTACCGTGGAAGTATCTCTTCCACGTGCTCATTATCCTTCGCCGTGGAAGTATCTCTTCCACGTGCTTATTGTCTTCGCCGTGGAAGTCCTCCTTCCACTGGCTTATTGTCTTCGCCGTGGAAGTCCTCCTTACACTGGCTTATTGTCTTTGCCGTGGAAGTACTCCTTCCACTGGCTTATTGTCTTCGCTGTGGAAGTATTCCTTCCACGTGCTTATTATCTTCGCCGTGGAAGTAATTCTTCCACTAGGGTATTATCTTTGTCATGGAAGTATCTCTTCAACGTGCTTATTATCCTTCGCCGTGGAAGTATCTCTTCCACGTGCTTATTGTCTTCGCCGTGGAAGTACTCCTTCTACTGGCGCATTCTTTTCGCAATGGAAGTACTCCTTCAGTTGGCTCATTATCTTTGCCGTGGAAGTACTCCTTCCGTTGGCTCATTATCATTCGTCGCAGAAGTACTCCTTCTGTTGGCTCGATGTCTTCGGCGTGTATGTATGTCTTTCGCCGACTCGTTATTCATGTCACGGAAGTACGTCTTTCGTTGGCTCATATATTTTCTGCGGAAGTACGCCTTCCGCGACGAATTTCTTTGCCTGGCCATTTGAGTGATTTTTCCAAAGTTGATATTGTTTGACCGTAGTTAGACGGAGTCTGATCAACTACGTTTTAGTTCGGGAAAAGACGTAAAGAATTTTGGAAAATCATTGTCAAATGTTGAGGCCGCAAGACGGATATAATATCCGCATAAACATACCACAGAAGTACGTCTTCTGTTGGCCTTAAGACGAATGAAATATTCGCGCTATGCTGAATCATTAGTGGGTGTAAGAAGTACGCCTTCAAATGTTCACGATGAAGCATACGGGTTCCACCTCCACCTTCACAAAACCTTCTTATCGTCCTCACGTTAGAGATGAATAAGAATTATACCTTGCTGATGCCAGTGTTACCCCGGGTATAGAACAGGTTTCTTCTTACGGGGTCCTTACTGTCTAAACACGGGAAACCAAGCATTCTAGCATAACCGCCCATCTTACGTATACATGTTTTTCCATTTCTTTCTACGTGGGTATACTTACAGGTAGCGGATATGGTGTAAAGTCTAGTAACCTCGGTGACAACCTCGCATACTAGACTGAGGGGACATGATGGCGTATAGTGGCTATGCTCACTATTCGCAATCCTAGCCCATCATATTTTTGCTAAAGGAAGCCCATTACGAGTGGAGCAATATTTTACGGATGACCCACGAGGATGTCCTAGCAACAAGCCGCACGCGGTTGTTTAGTAAGCGTGATACATGAATAAGTCTAGCATAACATGATCATGGACCATATCATACTAGACTGGGGTACATGTCGACGTATAGTCTGGAGTTGGCCCGGCCCAACAGGCCTGCGACCCACACATACCTAACTTACCCTTCAAGAAACCCTAGTCCTATAAATACAAGGGTAGGGGTCTCATTCTACATCAGGTTCTCTCTCTTAACCACACCTCTGATACAATATATCGATCAAATACTAACTTGACCGTCGGAGGTGGACCCCGGGGCTCCGACCTCGAGTCCATGTCTAACCGGTTTACTATTGTTTGCAGCATTACTCAGGACCAGGGAAGACGTTGAACGACCCAGGAGAGTCGTCAGACCGGCCCAGCCAAATTATGCTTCAACATAAGAGATATGCTATGGAAATGTATAACATTGATCAAACTCCTACATATTACACGTAGGAACTCAAAGTGGGAGCATACTACATAAGTAACCAATAACCTAATGTTTATGTTAACTGCTCAGTGGTGACGGATTCAGCAAGTCAATTTGTTCAACAACCCTTGCCCTATGTCTTCAAAATCAATACTACCGCTTTCAAGACTAGCAGCGTAGATAAAGTCGACAATGATAGAACCTCAACTGCCCATATGACCTAGTTACTATAACTCTTCCACAAGGCTACTTGAATTAATTAAGTATTGAAGCTTAGAAAAGGTGATGACTGTTAATCCCCAATATACTCCAGATATATGCCAACCTATCTTTTGTAAATCCATTCCTGAAGTTTCCAACAGTCAGTTCCTACACATCTAGTATAGGAAAAGGGAATCTTGTAATAAGCCAATACTACCAAAACACAAGGGTTGCATAATATGCATAAGGATATCCTAAACAATCAAAGCATAAACTAAAAGAAATCACTAAAATAGTAATAGAATCATAATAAGGCTAACACAAGTAGTAATTAGTCAATCATAATATAAATCAAACGAGAATATATGAATAAAACATGAATTGAATTAGACATAGTGTTTTATACAATTACTTGATGGTAAGACTAACAGAAACGACGATTCTTCTCCCTTGAAAAGTGGTGGTTGGTTGCTGGAAACGCCTAGGGATAACCCCTAGTCATCCCATAGATGCGGTGAAGAATGGATGGTTTAAATAGCTTGGTTTGGCCTCTATTTATAGGGTACAGATCCCTTACGATGTGGACATTAGTTGGTAATTTGCAGTTTCGGAGCTCTTCGGTTGTGATCTGGACTTCGTGCAAAGCGCGAAAGTTGTATATTTTTCTCTCCTCTATCCATACCGCTTGAATCACTAAAAAACAAGATCGTAGGAAATAGTTATGGTCAAAATACTGATGAGATGGCATTTATACATGATCTCATCGTTCTTTTCGGGCTTTAAATGCACAAAAAATGTCATAAAATACCATATATATGCTTGTGTTTGTTTACTTGTGTATTTTAGGTATGGATATCGTGAAAAAGACAAAAGATCACAAGTTACAAGGAAAAACGGACACGAGAAACGAAGCCGTACAAAGAACCGGGCCCTAATCATGGAATTCTCAACAAAATACCTTGAAGACTTGAAGACAAACAAGATTGATCCTCATTTATTGAAGAAATGACACTTAAAACCCTTGTATATTAATAATTACAAGTTTGGTCCCTTAAGTTTGTCAAAATTACACAAAAGGTCCTTCAACTTTGAAGAAATGGCAAGAATAGTCCCTCAACAAATCAAAATTGCCAACAATGGTCCCTCATAAAGTCAAAGATACATTGAAGACCTTTGAAGATCAACAATGTCCAAAATCAGCCCTTGCAATATTCAAAAATGTCAAATATAACCCTTGAAACACTTTTTGTAAAGTTTGTGCCAAAAATGACAAAAGGTGAAACGTTGATACATGTAAAATGGGCGCTGATAGAAGTTTGCATCCAAGTGACAAAAGAAAGGAAGGACAAGCGCTGAATGTGTGCATACTGAAACATTTAAACACATAAACACGCGCCAAACAACTCCACTCCACCAAAAACGGATCAAAAGGACAACTATTCACCTTTACAGCCCAGATTTTACACAACTTAAAACAAAGGGTAAAATGAAATTACCCAGGCACACGTTTGATTCACACATGCAGGAACCTATCCCACACACAAAACCCTCATCTCCACTCACTATGGACCCCACCCCAATACCCTTTCCACCAATCAGCAAGCAACTTAGCCTCCAAGTCATGTGACGTGTCAAGATCAACAGCTGAGAGCCTTTGCTTGATCACAAAGCTAAAATGAACGTGTAGGATCATTTTGGACAGCTCAACAACAACAAACGTACTCAAGGACTTAGGGCATTTAGGGAATTTCACATCTAGGGTTTATGAACAGTGTAGCCTTGGCATTTGCCTATAAAAAGACTCCTCAACATGTGAGAGAGCTTTTGTTCCAGTTTTAGGCTATTAATCTTTGTAATTCCTTTTTAAGTTAAATAAAATTTGAATTTCTGAAAATTTGAAATGTCTTTTTGATTTAGTTAAAAGTTTGGTGTTTGAGTAGCCTAATTCTGAGTTCCATTTGATTGTGAAGGCCTACCTTAATCTTGTGGTTAAGGCACGTCTTGTTTCATAAGGTTTTTAAGGTTTGAAAACCTTGAAATCCTAGGTTCTGTTTTGGATATTTTGTGTACTAACCCTTGACCATTAGCTATAAGCTCTTACAAGCTTGTTGACACCAAGCTTGTGAAGGGATTAGAGCCCTTGGTTGAGTTGTTTGCTGTTTGTGTTGAATATATAAAGTCCTTGAGGTTCTACTTTGAACCATCAACCAAGGCAGTTTGCATCATCTTCATTGAAGTACCTTGGTCTTATTCTAGTTGTTGAACAAGGTCCAAGGAGCATTGCTGGCCTTCCTAGGATGTTGTGGAAGGCAGGTATAATCTCTTGTTAAGATTCCCCTAAAAATTTCATGTTTATGACTGTTTTTGATTTGGTGCTTTGATTTTGAGTATTGGTGTTTGTGCTGGTGTTTTTTGAGTTTGATTGTGTTATTTGCTATTGTTTAAGTGTTTTTGATCATTGAAATCAGTAGGTTATTAGTTAAAATCAGAAGTTTGTTTGATAAGTGCTTGATTAAGGGTTGTTTGGGATTACTGGTTATCAAGGCCTTGTGGCCTTGTGCCCTTGGTTCGGAGGGTTTGGGTGGTCTAAACAAGTCATAATATACATGTTTTTGCCATTGGTTCACTTTCTGAAAGTTTGGAAAGGGATTCTAAGTTTTGCAAAAATCTGATAAAATTGGTTTGAATTTGGTCAAACACATCAGATCCAATAACTTCTTTGTTAGTTGGATCTAAGGTCTGAAATCAGGTTTGGGAATAGTTTGGGTGATAAGCTATCTATTGGTTATCTGCTTGTTGAATTTGGTGGCTTATTGTGGTTTTTATAGCTTATCAAAGTCTGCTGAAGTGGTCATTTGCATCAACAAAGTGACCACCTCATTTGGTGTTGCATTGTGATTTCTAGCATTAGGATTGTTGTATTGCTACTTGGATCCTATTTGTTTGCTTCTTGTGAGGATATTTGGGTATTTGGATTGCTTTGTTCATAGCTTATAAGCTCACTGGCTTATTGGCTTATTTGTGCCAAAACACATCAAAGTTTACCCAACTGGTAAGCTTTGATTCACAAGGTTTGCACTCAATCCTTGATCAGCAGGGTGAAAAACAAGTTCTTACACTTCATTAAGTCTGTCAACGCCTACTTTGTTCCTGTCAGCGTTTGATTTTAACTTATCAGCGTTTGACTTTTGGTCAAACTTGGTTTTCAAGCTTATTGAATGTGTTTTGCTTATTGGTACATGCAACAACTTAGTTTTTGTAATAGAACTCATTTTTCTCAGCTTAATATCAAGTCTGGAAGTTTACAAGTCTTTTGGTTAAGCTTTTGCTAGGAAACTAGCTTATTTGGCTTTTTCAGCCAGCTTATTTGCTTCTACAGCTTATTCTACTTGGTTTCTTGTGATTTTCTTGATTGATTATTCTTAGTTAAGCTATTTGTGAGCTTTTGCAACAAACTAGAGCTTCTGAGGTGTCCTAAATCTCAAACACGACTATTTTGTCGTTTTGTGGAATTTTGCTTTTCTATTTTCTGGCTTATTGAGTGAGCTTATTGAAAATTTCTTTTGACAGATCTCTTAAGCATCCAAAAAGAGGGTTGTGTGTCAAATTAGAGCTTATGGCATTAGCTTGTGGCTTAATGGGCTGAAAAGCCCAATAAGAATAAGCTTTGTGTTCAATAAGCTGTGATAAGCACATTTTCAGCTTTTGGGCCTTTAGAGTTTTGTTCTTAGAATTAAATTTTAAGTCAGATAGGGCTTTTCCAAGTCAATTGAGCCAAGTTTGACTTTTTGGGCCCAAAAGCCCATTTAGGTTGACTGTTTTTGGATTTGGCCCATTTGAGGGCCCATTAGGGGTATTTTGGTAATTTCACTTTCATTTTCTGATTATTTAGGTTAAAATAAACTAGTTTGCAAGTTTTTAGAATTTTTTATAATTTTTGGATTTTTAATATTATTTTATTATTATTTTATTATTATTTTTAAAATTTCACTTTTTCCAACTTTTTACATTTTTCTTAGGTTAAATACATTAAAATAGGAATTTAGCAACTTTTAGAATAATTTTATCACTTATAGATTAATTTTTATAATTATTTTAAGTTTTAATAGTTTTTAATTCATTTTAAATAGTTTTTATTAGTTTTAAAATTTCTAAAAATAGTTTTTAATCATTTTAGGTCATTTTAGAGGTTTATCAATTGAAAAATCTTTATTTGGGCTTTTTGATAATTTATTTGAATTTTAGGGCTTTAATTAGCATTTAAAAATTGAATAATTAATTATTTAAAAGGTTTGAAAAAGTTTTGATCGTTGGTAAACTCTTAGTTTATTATTTTTGATTTTTGGTGAATTTTTGGTAATTTTTAGAATTTATTTTATTTTTGGTGATTTTTTAGGTTCTACGACTTAACTTTCTAATAGTGTTTTTTTTAGTTAATTTTTATTTTTACGACTTCGTCATTTTCTCTTCTAATCCCCTTCTAAACCAATCATTAATCACAAACATTTGGCAAGTTTTTCACACACATATACCTCCTTGGGAAACGAACTTACACACCATTAAGGGTCATTAGTGTTGATTTTTCCTAAAATCATCACTCGATACTTACCGCTCATTTACGCTCTTTTGTTTTCCTAAACGAGGAGTAGTAAAACACTACAATCAATTTTGGCGCCGCTGCCGGGGAGGTGTGTCGTGATTAATTTGCATTGTTATTTTTAATATTAACCAAATAGTAATTGTATTAGTAGAACTCTACTAATACGTATTATCGGTTTTCTTGGTTTTTCTTGTACAAATATTATTAATATATTGTATTAAGTATCACAATAAATTTACAATATCTCCAAAAGTGTGAAAACACAACCTTAATTGGGATTTGATCTCCTAATTATTGTATTAGAATCTCAAACAAAAAGAAAAAGGCAAAAATAGATAAATACTTTCGTGAAGCTCGATTTTGAAAAAATACAAACTATAAGGTGGGTATAAGGCGGGTATTATAAAATATACCCTAAGGAAAAAGGCTCTTAAGTGCTTCGCGCCACCTCGTTTCCCCGCTTGCTTGTGAGTATTTTAAGATTGAAGGCTAATCGAGGGTTTTGCCGCCCAAAGTATTATTACGTATACTATATTTGCTTGTTTTCTTTGTGATTAAACCCTCTTGAACAATTTGGTTTTCACCAAAGTTCTAAAGTCATTAGAAGACGTTCACTCTACGTGATCGTTTTCATTCCTTTGAGGCTTCTTTAATCAAGAGTTTGATTCGAGGAGAGATTTTGTAGATTGTTGTCTACGAAGATACACCAAAATCCAAAAAGATTAAATATCATCAAAAACACAAAATTCACAAAACACCCAAAAAGAATCTTCTTTGCTCACCTCCCATTCTTCGTGAAGTTTATGATCACTCGTAATCAAGCAAAACGAGCTCGTAAACGACTTCAAAAGCAAGCCAATCAAGAGACGTTGATTGTTGAAGAACCTCCAATTGTTGAACCTATTGTAGAACAAGAAGTCGTCATGGCTAATCGTACTATGATGGAGTTGCTACAAGCACCCACCGAGGGTTTTGGAGAGGCTATTGTGATTCCCGCCATCCTTGCGGAAAATTTCGAGATTAAGACGGGTTTAATGTCGATGTTGCAAGCAAATAAGTTTAGAGGTCACGAGAAAGACAACCCGCATTACCATATTAGGAATTTCAACCGTCTCACCGTCACTAGCAAATTTAAGGATGTTCCACATGACGCCATTAAGATGATATTGTTTCCATACTCGTTGGATGGACCCGCAAAAATTTGGCTCGAGAAAGAACCGCCAAATTCGATTTTGACATGGGCCGATCTCGTTTCTAAGTTTGTGAACAAGTTTTTTCCACCATCTAAAACAACACACTTAAAAAATGAGATTTCACGATTTGTGCAAAGAAATAATGAAAGTTTTTCAATGGCATGGGAACGATTTAAAGAGATGTTACATGAATGTCCACACCATGATTTTACGGAATTGCATCAAGTGGATACTTTTTATAATGGGCTTAATGATCATGAACGAGATTATTTGAATGCCGCCGCGGGTGGTAATTTCTTGTGCAAGACGACAAATGAGGCTTTACAAATCATTGAAAATAGATCTAAGGTTTATAACCCTCGTAACACACCGAGTGTTGCCAATATGGGTTCGTCATCTTCGTCACAATCGTCTCGTAGCATTAATGCCGTACATGATGAAGCTAATGAAGAAAATCGGTTTTTTGATAGATTTGCTAATCTTATGTCCCATTGGAAGGCTCAAGAAGCTTCCAATTCCGCTTCGGTTAAAGCGGTTGCTAAGAGTTGTTTATCTTGTGGGGGAGCTCATGATCTTTCCGAGTGTATTACCGCGGATGGTAACACTTCGAGTGCTTATGTAGCAACGGGAAATACAACCAAAACGGTCAAGGTTCCCGCCAAAATCAAGCTCCACCAAACCAAAATGTTAACAGTTATCGAAACAACAACCAAGGTAATTACCAAAGCAACACACGCAATTACAACAAAGGGAATTATCAAAGTGGGAATGGACAAATCTCTAATCAAAACCAAAACCGTGATTTTCAAAACACTACACAAGGTTTTCAAAATGCTCACACTAAAAATTTGCAAGGAGAATTTTTGGATTATGCAAAAGCAAATGATGCTAAATTTGATAGTATGCAACGTGAGATGATTAGCTTAAGATCCGAGTTGAAAAACGAGCTTAAAAATGAACTTGCTAATGAACTTAAAACTCATGCAAACAAAATGGAAGGAAATGTCCAACGTCTTCAACAAAATCAACAAAAGATGGAATTAGGACAACATGAGATTAAGCAAGAGTTATTAAAAGCGGATGCTAGGCAATCAAAATTTGAGGACCGAATGGCTAAGATGTTTGAAGCAATCATGTGTAAGCCCTCTTCTTCGGGTGGTCTTCCTAGTGATACCATTAACAACCCGAGGGGAGAATTGAAGGTTGTTGCTACACGAAGTGGTAAAACTTTAAAGGAACCAATCTCTCGTACAAGTACTTCTAAGGAGAAGGAAATCGAGAAAGAACCCGAGGTGATGGTCGAAAAGGAGCACATTACAATCCCACGAAGTACCGCTCATACCACACCTACGGTTGAACCAATACCAATTGTGGAACCCGAGTTTCCAAGGCCGTTGCCTAATGACCAACCCACACCACCTTTACCTTACCCTTCGAGACGAAACAAAGAGAAAGCACAAGAACGGAACAATTATCAATTTGAGCTATTTATGAAAATGTTTCGTGATCTACATTTTAACATAAGTTTTGCCGACGCTCTTATCATGATGCCTCGATTTGCCGTAAACTTCAAAAGTATGCTAAACAACAAAGAGAAGTTACAACAATCGTCTAGTTGTTCATCGGTTTTTCTTAGCCGCATACCACAAAAAGTCGGTGATCCCGGTAAATTTTTGATTCCGTGTGCCATTCAAGATATGGAGGAATGCTACGCCTTGACCGATCTTGGTGCTAGTATTAATGTAATGCCTCTCGAGATTTTCAAATCGCTTTCGCTTCCGGCTCTTATTCCTTCGAACATGTCTATCGAGATGGCCGATCATTCTACGATCTTAGCATGTGGAGTAGCCGAGGACGTTTTTGTTAAAGTCGGAAAGTTTTACTATCCCGTTGACTTTATCGTTGTAGACATTCCTATCGATCGAAAAGTTCCTCTCATTTTGGGTCGTTCATTTTTGGATACATCAAGAGCACTTATCGATGTTCATGCTCGAAAAATCACCCTTCGTTTCAATGAGGAAGAACTTGTCATCAATGCAACACAAAACTCCAATCTTTCTCATGTCTATTCTATTGCAACTTTAAACCATGGTGATTCAACCAATGTCGTTTGCAAAGAATTTTCACCAAGAGTTTTAGGAAATGTCGCCAAAACAATTTACCATTTCCTCCGCCGGTGGAGGTTATGAGTGCAAAGCCTACAAAGAAGAAACCGTCAATACTTGAATCAAAAAAACTTTCGCCTCACCTCGAACATTCATTCTTGAAAAGTGTTGATAAGTTTCCGGTTTCTACGGAAGATCTTTCGGATGATGAATATGTAGACCCCGATGGGGAGGTTTTCTTCGTCGATAAACGTTTTGAGAACTTGCCACCACCAAAACCAAAACGGTTTCAAAATGTGAGAATTTTTAGTGTGACTAACATCGTCTTAGAAACACCGAATATTTTCGACATAATCAAAAAGGGTTTTCATAAGGAGAGTTCAAAAGATAAAAAAGGAAAAGATCTTAAATGTGATTTAATTGATTTTTCTACAAACCTAACTCCGTCATCACCACGTGTTTTGAGTGCCACAAGCTCGTCTACTCCTTTTGACGATGCTTTGTGTTAGGACTCATGGATTTAGAAGTTAGTCCTGGTAATATGCAGTTCCTACTGGAGTACTCCGTTACTCCTGGTCATATTATAAAGTTGATAGAAGATTGTGGAAGATAAGATCAAGGAAGATTGTAGAAGATATGATCAAATATTTAGTCTTCCTATTCATATGGAAAGTATTAAAGATATTGATTATGATGAGGAGGTTACAATATTATTTAGGAAATAATTAAATGGTATTAATGTATAATACTTTGGAAAGTATTAATTATGTTGTAACCACCTAGGACCCCTTGCACTATAAAAGGAGGTCCTAAGGTGTAGAGATGAACACACTTCTACACACACACATTCTCTACACATTTATCTCATTGTTTGTTATAGCTTCAAGGTTGTAAAACCCTATCACTATTAAGAGTGATCGTGTTAATATATTGAGGCTTGGATGTTTGGTTATTTCTATTGTTCTACTTATATATAAAGATTGGTTTCCGCACACTCTTTGTACTGTGATCAAGGCTTCAAAGATCCTTCAAGTAGCAAACCCAACAAGTGGTATCAGAGCCTCGTTGAGAAGCTTTGATTGAGAAGAACAAGATCTCTACATCCGTATTGCTGTGAAGTGAAGCTTCTGGTCAGAATTCGTGACAGTTTAGCAACAGATTAGCGACGGTTTGCCAGTTTTGTGACAGAAGACATGGCGTGCAGAACTTCAATTCCAGACAATGAGGTAATTCTTATGACTGAATCTGAAGTTAGAGAATATAATGCTAAATTAAAGAATAAAATGCATGTTTTTAATAACTCTAACTTAGCAATTAGTTGCGTAGAAACATATGAACAAAAACTTCTAGAACTTCAAAAACAATGTGCTGATCTGAATGCTGAAAATGATAAATACTATATATAAGTTCAGTCATACAAAAGTTCTCTAAAAACATTAGAAGAACAGAAAAAGTGGTTTCAAAATACCCAATTAGAGTATGAAGATAAGATTAGGATATTAAGTATTGACTTAGAAAATACAACTAATCTATTGACATATTCTGAAAAGCTTAATACTGAGGTAAATAAAGAGAAGCAGGAGCTACAAACTAAATTAGATAATGCTTTGGCTAGGTTTGATAAATGGAAAAATTCATCTAAAAACTTAGTCAAATTAGTAGATAGCTCTATGTCTGGTAGAACCAAAATTGGCTTAGGATTTAAAAACTATATTGGGCCAAATGATGTTTTTGACTCCTTTTTGTCTAGTGTGTTTGATACTACCCCTGAAGATGTGGAAGGTAGGCCTGTTTTCAATAGGTATAAACCAACTGCAGAGATGCATGCTGTTCCTCCACCTATCACTGGGGTATTCATGCCTATCTCGAACCACTCTGACTTTGATGAATCTCAAATCACATATGATACAAGGTCCACTGGCTCAATTGAAACTATTTCTATGTCTAATGACTTTGTCTCTTGTAACTCTAGTGACAAGTCTTTAGAACCTAACACCAATGACCTTGACTCTTGTGAGTCTGACTCTAGTGTTGGTACACTTGAGTCTGTGCCTGATCCTGTTATAACTGAACCCATCACTAGTAAAAATGCCTCATGCAATTCTACCTTAAGTGCTAAATCACCTAAGTTCTACCCTCAATCTGTTTGTGCTAAGAATGACAGTAAAAGGAAAGCAGATAACCCTAGGAAAAACAATAAGAGTCCTAGAGGTAACCAAAGAGGTTGGAATGGCATGATGACTCAGAAATTAGGTGATAACTTTGAGTTCAAAAGTAAGGCTTGCTATGTGTGTGGTAGTTTTGATCACTTGCAATATACTTGTAAACACAAGAGAAAGATTAATGATCAACAACAAGTTAAACCGGTATGGAATAACTCAAGACGGGTGAATCACAAGAACTTTGGTAGAGTTTTTCACCCCAATCCTAAAAATAACATTATTCCACAGCCAAGATGTTTTAACAATGTTAAGGGTACACGGGTTGAGTCTGCACGGTAAAAAACAAAGGTTAATATTGTTAAGGCTTTAGCTAGGTGGGTTTGGAAACCTAAACAAGATGGTTTACAACATGTCTCTAAATCAAATAGTGCATCAAAAACCTTAACAAGATATGACTATGTTGATGTTTTTGGAAGATTCAAGTCTGTCTTAGCTTGGGACTTCCATAAACACTAATCTTTGTTTGGTTTGTGTTTATTTCAGCAAGTGTGATTATAAATTACTATGTTTTGTATTTTATATATTTGTGTGAACTAACTTTTTGCAGGACAAGAGAAGTTTAAAACAAAAAAATAAAAAAATAAATCTTTGATGGTGAATACTTTGCTCTGTTTGAGGGGAGGTTTTAGCTTAAGGGGAGGCTTGTTGTATGTATAACTGTGTATATTCTTGTGTTTTTCTGTCTAATCAATTTTACAGGTTGACATTGGTGCTGGTGGATATGGTTCCTCCTAGTAGAACTAAGTTGCTCCTAGTCGACCAATGGTTCCTCCTGGTTGCACTCATCCTGCTTCTGGTGGACCATTGTTCTTCCTGATGCTATCTACGTTCCTTCTGGTTGACTCATAGTCTTTGAGTGGTTATAAAAAAAAATATTAAAAAAAAAAAAAATTTTTTAAAAAAAAAAAAAGAAAAAGAAAAAGAAAATAGACACTTTCGAATCGAAATACCTTTGTATATATTTCACTTTTTGGGCTGTTTTTGTTTGGTACTTAGGTGTTGGCTGCCCCCCACACAACAAATGGTCCTCAACTCACCATGTCTCACCGACAAGAAAGAGTTGATTCACCTTGAGGGTACGGCTCCTGGTGCGATTCTCAAATCCGTTGATGGTTGCCAGGTTACCCAAAACTGGATGGTTTTCACTTGCCATGGTCCTAGACTTAAAAGTGGCTAATCCAAGGGGGTACGGCTCTTGGTAAAGATTTTATCAAATCCGTTGATAGCTATAATAGCTTGCTCAAAGCTATAGGGTTTTCAACTCACCGATGCTTCATTGCTAAGAGTTGGCGAGTCCAGAAGGGTACGGCTTCTAGTAAAGACATATCAAATCCGTTGATGGCTGTGATGGTTTGCCAAAAATCATCAGGGTACTCCAACTCACCAATGATTCACGTTCCAAGAGTTGGACTGGGTACTAGTCTCCCAGGGTGATGTCATGATTCCACCAAAAGACTGGCTAGCCCAAGAGTGAGCAGCTACTTGGTAAAGGCTTATCAAATCTGCTCCTGTTGCTGTCAAGAATCAACATGTGCAGATGTTTTCAAGCTTTAAAGAAGCTTAGCCGTTCGTGTATCAACAGCTACTTTTGTGTTTCTTCTAGTTTTATCAAGTGAGCTTGTTGCTGCTGTGGTTCATATTCCAATCCTCATGCTTATTGGTGACACATCTACTTGGAAACTTGAACTCAACAAAGTTAAATTCAAGTTTAGGGGAGGATTGTTAGGACTCATGGATTTAGAAGTTAGTCCTGGTAATATGCAGTTCCTACTGGAGTACTCCGTTACTCCTGGTGAGTTACTCCTGGTCATATTATAAAGTTGATAGAAGATTGTGGAAGATAAGATCAAGGAAGATTGTAGAAGATATGATCAAATATTTAGTCTTCCTATTCATATGGAAAGTATTAAAGATATTGATTATGATGAGGAGGTTACAATATTATTTAGGAAATAATTAAATGGTATTAATGTATAATACTTTGGAAAGTATTAATTATGTTGTAACCACCTAGGACCCCTTGCACTATAAAAGGAGGTCCTAGGGTGTAGAGATGAACACACTTCTACACACACACATTCTCTACACATTTATCTCATTGTTTGTTATAGCTTCAAGGTTGTAAAACCCTATCACTATTAAGAGTGATCGTGTTAATATATTGAGGCTTGGATGTTTGGTTATTTCTATTGTTCTTCTTATATATAAAGATTGGTTTCCGCACACTCTTTGTACTGTGATCAAGGCTTCAAAGATCCTTCAAGTAGCAAACCCAACACTTTGTGTGGTCTTAGTATGGGGGAAGACCCTTATGTTCCCTCATCCTTGTCCACCGAGGACGAGATATTCGATCCCGGAATTTCATGTAAAGGGAAATCTCGGTCTTCCACCGATGCAATAAATGGAAACTATATCTATTTGCTTGGTGCGAGTCTACCTCGAGTAGCTCAAAAGTTTGACTTACCAATTGTCTCACCCTTCTACTTCTCATCTCTTTTCTTCAAACTCTTTGAGTTTATGGCACATGTTGAAGTGACTTTGATTTGTTTTTCCAATGAAAACGAGAACGCCATTTTCGACCCCGGTATTTTGCATCATTTAAGGACCTAGTCCTTTATACCGGTTGCTTTTTGGGCCTTGTTTATCATGTAAGCCCCATTGACCATACCATGATATCCCTAAATGATCACATTTTGAGGGGATCGAGTCGAGCTCATGACTCGGTAATCAAAAAACGAGGTGCCTCGTGGGGGAGATCCCATGCTTATCTTTTATGCTCACTATTCACTAATAAGGGGACTTGTACCCTTTCAACTCGTTGTATCGTGGTTGTTTGTGATTGTGTTATCTAGATCATCATCATCGTCTACGATTGAAGACTCTCGTGTTCGTTTACGTGAGCTTCTATCGTTCGTTTGAAGAAGTTTTTCACGAATCCATGAAATATCCTTTATTGTTCTAACAATTATCTTTTAGCATACTTAATAAACGGCTTTAGATATATTGTTGATCACCCTTTCCATGCTAGATCCTAAGCATTCGATTCTTCGTCTCTAGTATGGGGGTGCTCCACCTTTAGACTCGAAACATTGAGGACAATGTTTACTTCTAGTATGGGGGGTGAATAGGTACTTGCTTTGCTACGCCCTCACGCTTTCCAATTTTCAATGTTTTGTTTTGTTAATAAGGCTAAAAATGGCCAAATTTTAAAACTTTTCTTAGTTTTAATAAGTGTTTTTAAGACACGAATGTATATTTTCCGATGGGTAGAATAAGAGTTAATTTTTGACTTGATGGGCATTTGGAGCCATTTACATTCCTTAACCCGCTCAATTCAAGTTTTGCTAGACTTTTATATAGGGAGCTTTAAAACGCGAAAGTCTTAATTCATTTGGGTTAAGAACAAGAACTTTTCGCAAGTTCCTATAATTGATTCTAGAAAGTCACTTATCAAGGGAACTTTAAAACGCATTCTCTAAACTTGAAAAAGTCCAAGAAAGTGCAAGATCCTATAGGTGGCTTGAAAACCCAAAACTTTGATTTGATATAGTCTTAATGAAAGCTAATCCAAATTTGGCTTAATTTTGACTTGCATGGCTAAGTATTCACGAGTCTCTTTAATTAGAGGTCTTTATATAGTGAAGAACGAGAAATGATAGAGTTAGACAAGTGATCATGCTAAACGTAGAACATGAATGTGTTCTTTCAAAAACTCATATGTTTTTAATTGTGGCTTTTTCTTCCCATAAGATCAATGCTTTAGGAATAAATCATTATTGCAATAAGTAAGGTCGTACGATTTGAAAGGTTACTTAGCCTCTAGCGCAAGATCGTTTAAAAGTTGCTCGGGGTTGAATAGAGTTCATAGCCAAGGCATAACTTATTGAAGCGGGACGCGAAGATTGGTGATTATCCAAAAAGGCCCTAACAAGGCATGAGGAGCTCTATTTTTGCTAAAGATCCAAGATGATGTGAAGTATCATTATTCCTAAATCAATATGAAGGATCGAGACACACGACGAGAAGCTATTACTCCCTTAAAGAATGGAGAAAGTCTATCCAAAAAGGCCCTAACAAGGTATGAGGATAAATATATCCAAGTCCGAAAAGGAGGCGGATCGTTGTATATCAAAATCCAAAGTAAAGATTGAAGAAAAATGATGAAGTCGTGGTCCTATATGAAGAATCTCTCAAAAACGTCAAGTGAAGAAATTCCAAATATATGAAGAGAAGACCATAATTTCAAGAACGTCTTCCCAAGATTTGAAGTATGAAGTACATGCCAAATATCGGTCCGAGAAAGGTCTCAAATCGTGAAACGAGTTATGCCAAGATATGAACTTAAGGAGATACACGAGAAGCCGTTTTAAAAGATTTTGTCCTTCGGCTAACTATTGATCAAATCGTGCTACTTTGCTTTTGGACTAATAACTACTCAAATAAGTCAATATGAATCACTTGTGATCCATGACAAATAGATAAAAAATGCTAGTAACCCATTTCCTTTTATAAATAACTAGGATTGCGGGGAGAAAAAGTATTACACAATTTGGACGTATGAGAAGTGTTAGCATTGTGACTTGTACCAACAATGATCTTGTTTTTGCACTTAGCATGGAATGTATGACAATCAAGGATGACGAAGTTTACTCTAAGGGACATTAACTTGTTTCTATTCTTTGACCCTAAAAGTCACTTTTTGTGATGAAAATCATACATTATGTCTTTACACATCATCGTAGTATGATTGCAAGTCTTTTACTATTCAATAAAGGTTAATAAAATTGAACTTTGGTGATGCTTAGATACTTTATTCTAGCATTGCGTGAGGGCACGGCAATGGCTTAGTATGGGGGAGTGATGAGATGGCATTTATACATGATCTCATCGTTCTTTTCGGGCTTTAAATGCACAAAAATGTCATAAAATACCATATATATATGCTTGTGTTTGTTTACTTGTGTATTTTAGGTATGGATATCGTGAAAAAGACAAAAGATCACAAGTTACAAGGAAAAACGGACACGAGAAACGAAGCCGTACAAAGAACCGGGCCCTAATCATGGAATTCTCAACAAAATACCTTGAAGACTTGAAGACAAACAAGATTGATCCTCATTTATTGAAGAAATGACACTTAAAACCCTTGTATATTAATAATTACAAGTTTGGTCCCTTAAGTTTGTCAAAATTACACAAAAGGTCCTTCAACTTTGAAGAAATGGCAAGAATAGTCCCTCAACAAATCAAAATTGCCAACAATGGTCCCTCATAAAGTCAAAGATACATTGAAGACCTTTGAAGATCAACAATGTCCAAAATCAGCCCTTGCAATATTCAAAAATGTCAAATATAACCCTTGAAACACTTTTTGTAAAGTTTGTGCCAAAAATGACAAAAGGTGAAACGTTGATACATGTAAAATGGGCGCTGATAGAAGTTTGCATCCAAGTGACAAAAGAAAGGAAGGACAAGGGCTGAATGTGTGCATACTGAAACATTTAAACACACAAACACGCGCCAAACAACTCCACTCCACCAAAAACGGATCAAAAGGACAACTATTCACCTTTACAGCCCAGATTTTACACAACTTAAAACAAAGGGTAAAATGAAATTACCCAGGCACACGTTTGATTCACACATGTAGGAACCTATCCCACACACAAAACCCTCATCTCCACTCACTATGGACCCCACCCCAATACCCTTTCCACCAATCAGCAAGCAACTTAGCCTCCAAGTCATGTGACGTGTCAAGATCAACAGCTGAGAGCCTTTGCTTGATCACAAAGCTAAAATGAACGTGTAGGATCATTTTGGACATCTCAACAACAACAAACGTACTCAAGAACTTAGGGCATTTAGGGAATTTCACATCTAGGGTTTATGAACAGTGTAGCCTTGGCATTTGCCTATAAAAAGACTCCTCAACATGTGAGAGAGCTTTTGTTCCAGTTTTAGGCTATTAATCTTTTTAATTCCTTTTTAAGTTAAATAAAATTTGAATTTCTGAAAATTTGAAATCTCTTTTTGATTTAGTTAAAAGTTTGGTGTTTGAGTAGCCTAATTCTGAGTTCCATTTGATTGTGAAGGCCTACCTTAATCTTGTGGTTAAGGCACGTCTTGTTTCATAAGGTTTTTAAGGTTTGAAAACCTTGAAATCCTAGGTTCTGTTTTGGATATTTTGTGTACTAACCCTTGACCATTAGCTATAAGCTCTTACAAGCTTGTTGACACCAAGCTTGTGAAGGGATTAGAGCCCTTGGTTGAGTTGTTTGCTGTTTGTGTTGAAGATATAAAGTCCTTGAGGTTCTACTTTGAACCATCAACCAAGGCAGTTTGCATCATCTTCATTGAAGTACCTTGGTCTTGTTCTAGTTGTTGAACAAGGTCCAAGGAGCATTGCTGGCCTTCCTAGGATGTTGTGGAAGGCAAGTATAATCTCTTGTTAAGATTCCCCTAAAAATTTCATGTTTATGACTGTTTTTGATTTGGTGCTTTGATTTTGAGTATTGGTGTTTGTGCTGGTGTTTTTTGAGTTTGATTGTGTTATTTGCTATTGTTTAAGTGTTTTTGATCATTGAAATCAGTAGGTTATTAGTTAAAATCAGAAGTTTGTTTGATAAGTGCTTGATTAAGGGTTGTTTGGGATTACTGGTTATCAAGGCCTTGTGACCTTGTGCCCTTGGTTCTTAGGGTTTGGGTGGTCTAAACAAGTCATAATATACAAGTTTTTGCCATTGGTTCACTTTCTGAAAGTTTGGAAAGGGATTCTAAGTTTTGCAAAAATCTGATAAAATTGGTTTGAATTTGGTCAAACACATCAGATCCAATAACTTCTTTGTTAGTTGGATCTAAGGTTTGAAATCAGGTTTGGGAATAGTTTGGGTGATAAGCTATCTATTGGTTATCTGCTTGTTGAATTTGGTGGCTTATTATGGTTTTTATAGCTTATCAAAGTCTGCTGAAGTGGTCATTTGCATCAGCAAAGTGACCACCTCATTTGGTGTTGCATTGTGATTTCTAGCATTAGGATTGTTGTATTGCTGCTTGGATCCTATTTGTTTGTTGCTTGTGAGGATATTTGGGTATTTGGGTATTTGGATTGCTTTGTTCATAGCTTATAAGCTCACTGGCTTATTGGCTTATTTGTGCCAAAACACATCAAAGTTTACCCAACTGGTAAGCTTTGATTCACAAGGTTTGCACTCAATCCTTGACCAGCAGGGTGAAAAACAAGTTCTTACACTTCATTAAGTCTGTCAACGCCTACTTTGTTCCTGTCAGCGTTTGATTTTAACTTATCAGCGTTTGACTTTTGGTCAAACTTGGTTTTCAAGCTTATTGAATCTGTTTTGCTTATTGGTACATGCAACAACTTAGTTTTTGTAATAGAACTCATTTTTCTCAGCTTAATATCAAGTCTGGAAGTTTACAAGTCTTTTGGTTAAGCTTTTGCTAGGAAACTAGCTTATTTGGCTTTTTCAGCCAGCTTATTTGCTTCTACAGCTTATTCTACTTGGCTTCTTGTGATTTTCTTGATTGATTATTCTTAGTTAAGCTATTTGTGAGCTTTTGCAACAAACTAGAGCTTCTGAGGTGTCCTAAATCTCAAACACGACTATTTTGTCGTTTTGTGGAATTTTGCTTTTCTATTTTCTGGCTTATTGAGTGAGCTTATTGAAAATTTCTTTTGACAGATCTCTTAAGCATCCAAAAAGAGGGTTGTGTGTCAAATTGGAGCTTATGGCATTAGCTTGTGGCTTAATGGGCTGAAAAGCCCAATAAGAATAAGCTTTGTGTTCAATAAGCTGTGATAAGCACATTTTCAGCTTTTGGGCCTTTAGAGTTTTGTTCTTAGAATTAAATTTTAAGTCAGATAGCGCTTTTCCAAGTCAATTGGGCCAAGTTTGACTTTTTGGGCCCAAAAGCCCATTTAGGTTGACTGTTTTTGGATTTGGCCCATTTGAGGGCCCATTAGGGGTATTTTGGTAATTTCACTTTCATTTTCTGATTATTTAGGTTAAAATAAACTAATTTGCAAGTTTTTAGAATTTTTTATAATTTTTGGATTTTTAATATTATTTTATTATTATTTTATTATTATTTTTAAAATTTCACTTTTTCCAACTTTTTACATTTTTCTTAGGTTAAATACATTAAAATAGGAATTTAGCAACTTTTAGAATAATTTTATCACTTATAGATTAATTTTTATAATTATTTTAAGTTTTAATAGTTTTTAATTCATTTTAAATAGTTTTTATTAGTTTTAAAATTTCTAAAAATAGTTTTTAATCATTTTAGGTCATTTTAGAGGTTTATCAATTGAAAAATCTTTATTTGGGCTTTTTGATAATTTATTTGAATTTTAGGGCTTTAATTAGCATTTAAAAATTGAATAATTAATTATTTAAAAAGTTTGAAAAAGTTTTGATCGTTGGTAAACTCTTAGTTTATTATTTTTGATTTTTGGTGAATTTTTGATAATTTTTAGAATTTATTTTATTTTTGGTGATTTTTTAGGTTCTACGACTTAACTTTCTAATAGTGTTTTTTTTTAGTTAATTTTTATTTTTACGACTTCGTCATTTTCTCTTCTAATCCCCTTCTAAACCAATCATTAATCACAAACATTTGGCAAGTTTTTCACACACATATACCTCCTTGGGAAACGAACTTACACACCATTAAGGGTCATTAGTGTTGATTTTTCCTAAAATCATCACTCGATACTTACCGCTCATTTACGCTCTTTTGTTTTCCTAAACGAGGAGTAGTAAAACACTACAATCAAATACTAAAAATCCATCAATTTCCTCATCTACGACTTAGGCTTTGATATGTCCTACATCGTAGGTCTTCAAATATTTACTTTCCATCATAAACGAGATACATACGATGTAAAGAGGAAAAGGACCTACGATGTAGACCTTCAATATAGAAACTCCTTTGAGACCACACCAAAGTCTACGACATAGGGGGACAATCACCTACGCCGTATATCTTCTTTCCTTTTAATCATTGATCTTGTTGCCTAGCAATCCTTTTTAACAAAATACCTACGCCGTAGACACCATATCTGTCTACGCCATAGGGTCTTCAATACGGAACCTCTATCAATGTGTTACCTATGGCATAGGGTAGAAAGTATCTACGTCGTAGGTGCCTTAAAATTCGTTCTTGGCGCCTTTTCTTGTCTATTTCCACCAGTTTGCCGTCATTTTCCGTCACTTACTCAACTTCACTTATAAAACACAAAATATCCAATAACTATGCAATATTGGGTGTTAATTAACACTAAATTATGTAGAATCAAATGGATATTACTGTAAAAAAACATTGAACTATTTGATGTTATCAAATATCCCCACTTGAGTTCTACTTGTCCTCAAGTAGACATGTTAAAATAAGTTACTAAAAAGATATCTCCTGATAAAATCAGAAAATATGAATCTACAAACATTACTTATTAAAGATACCTAAGCCGAACACCTCACCAGCCAGGGAATCCAACTCACTTAGTCTCATCCTAGTCTATGTGTAATATTCAAGGTGATCACTCAATTTCCCAGTCATAGCAAGGTATCCATCATAAGCTTGGAATGTACACAATTCTACTCATACTTCGGGATCAAAGATGGCAAGGAGTTTACTCACACGCGCTAAGTAGTCATAACTATTTTCTATATCTAAGAAGAGCGCCAAAGACCACACATTTTCAGTTAAAAAGATGAAAGAGACACGTGACTGCACCATCCTCAACTCAAAAAAGCTAAAGGTAATAGTCTCTTTTTGGTTAAAATGGTGTAAAAAGACCTAGAGATACACCTAAAAATAGTTTTAAAATGTAAAAGACACGAAACGAGTAGTCGAGAATATGTCATTACCAGCAACCATCACTCATCCATAAGCTTAAGCTTCAAAGTACGAGAATATGATCTTCATGAGTTTATATAACACCCATTCTTCAACTCGCTGGTTTACAAAAGTACCAACTATTTAGTTCAAATTACAAACATATCTTTTTTTTCTTTTTTCCTTTTTTTCTTCACATAAACATATACCCCCCACTTGGTACAAATAATGATAAAACTGGGGGGTGATAGGTGTGTAAACACCCATCCTTTTACAACTTAATTCTGGCTAAAACAAGACCAAAACACGTATTTAATATCATTTGTTTGGAATTATGCGTGGTTTTTGTGTTTATTGTGTTTTCAGAGCTAACCGGATGAATATTAAAGAAAACATGGGATTGCACGGGTTTTATCAAGGAAAAAGACTCAAGACAGAGTTTATTGTCCAAGAGATGCAAAAGATTTGAAGTCACTGGGCCTATTTGAGGATTTATCGAAGAAAAGGACCAAAGACGGAAGATTTACATAAATCGAAGAAACTCAAGTCTATTAAACGAAGAAATTAAAAGACGAGTTGAATTTAATCGAGGACAAATCCCGAATCAGAATCGAAAACGTCAACTTTTCTGAAAAGACGAGAAGACAAGAAGAAAGGGAGAAAGCCCACTCACCAACCAACCACTAGGACTATATATAGTTTCTTCCTTCACATTTTTAGGGAGTTAGCTTTCATTTTTCTTTTTCCAGTCTCTTTGGTTCGTATCTTCACCAACACCATTAGGGTGTTTGGTGATTTTTCATTTTTCCTTCAATCTTGTAAGTTTCAATCATTACTCTTGTTTACTTTTACATTAATCTTTCATTTACAATCTTTCTATCCATCTTGTTCTTCATCATCTTTTTATTGCAAGTTCTTAAGTTTTTATTTGGTTCAAGTTTGATCTTAAAAAGTTGTTGATTTAGTGTTTTTATTGTTGGGATTTATTACTTATGGTATTTAGATGATTATTGGTTAATTTGGTAAAACCTTTTTGCGTATTCATCTTGATTTTAGATTCAAACCGTGTCTCATGTTCTTGCGTTACTGCTACTGTTCTTCATTGCCAGATTTATTCCGAATAGTGATTTGCTTAAGTCTCTTACTCGGAATGCTCAGAAATTCCGAATAGCCTGTCCATTTTTTACCCTTGTTCGGAATATTTTATATATTCCGAATTGAATTTATTCCGCATAGGGAATTCTTTCCGCTTAAGCGAGTTTTTCCGAATAGGGTCAGCTTTCCGAATAGGGTCATTTTTCCGCATAGATTTGTTTTTCCGAATAGGATTTTATTCCGAGTTAGACTTTTATTCCGAATAGAACATGTTTTCCGAATAAGAGGTTTTCCGAATAGGACCTTTTTCCGCATAAGGGTATTTTTCCGAATAGGAGATTGTTTTCCGAATAGGACCTTTTTCCGCATAAGAAATTGATTCCGCATAGAGAACCTTTATTCCGAATTACATCTTTTTCCGAGACTTTTATAGCAATTTATTCCGATTAGAGTATTATCAGTTAGGGCATTTTTCCAGTACTGTTTGATTTAATTTCTTATTCAAGTTTTACTTTTTAATTGTTTTAAGTGTAAATCTTTATTACTTTATTCTTTTCCCTGTTTTAGTAAAATAGAAAACCAAAACCACTTTTTGTCACCAAGAACAAATCATTCCACTTAGAACTGAGATCAATTCGAGAGGATTCCGAGAAACGAACTTTCATCATAGAAAATATCTTGTATTAAATGGCGCCGCTGCCGGCTCTTCTTGTTAAGATCAAAAGTTTTTTGTGAGAACTTGGATTTTGGGATATGTTCCCCGTGAACGTTACTTTTTCACGAAAATTTTCAAAAACAACTAAAAAATATAAAATTTTCAAAAATTCAAAAAAAAAAAATTAAAAAACCATAAAAACCAAAAATATTTTTGCTTTGTTTTTCTTTGTTCATTCTTTTGCAGGTGTATGCGCACTCGATCCACGTCTTATCAAGAGCCCGAGCCTCTCGATAACTTAGACATGGTCGGTGTACACAACAACAACAACATACCACCTCCAAACAACAATAATAATAACAACAACCCGCCTTTCAACAACATGAATAACAACAACAATGAGCCCCTTCCAGATAATCGCCCGATGATGAATTGCTGCAAGCTCATGTTGATGGCAACACAGATCCAATTGTCATACCTCCAATTGCCGCCAACAACTTTGAGCTAAAATCAGGCTTTATCCAGATGGTCTCCGCTCAACCATTCTTGGGACGTACCATTGATGACCCACACGACCATATCAAGAGATTTTTGCAACTCACCAACACGGTCAAGTTCAATGGTGTTCCACAAGAGGTTATCAGGTTACAACTTTTTCCCTTTTCTTTAGAGGGACAAGCCCGGCATTGGCTTGCTAAGGAACCGCCACAAAGTATTCTCTCGTGGACGGATTTGGAAACAAAGTTTATCAATTACTTTTTTCCACCCTCTCGTACTACCGCTTTGCGGAATGAAATCATAAATTTTGAACAAAAGTACGATGAGTCGTTCAGTGAATCTTGGGATCGTTTTAAAGATCTTTTAAGAAAATGCCCACAACATGGTTTTACCAAAGTACATCAAATTAATACTTTTTACAATGGTTTAAGCATGAGTGACCAAGATTCACTAAACAGTGCCTCGGGGGGTAATCTATTGGCTAAGACTTCCAATGCTGCTTGGGATATCATTGAGAATAAATCTCGTGTGCAAACCAAGAGTGTTCGGACCAATGTTGCTAGTGCTAGCACTAATGACAGCGACAAGCGATTGGACAAAATCACCACGCTTCTTGAATCGCTTGTCACCCATACCGTCAGCAACAACAGCAACAACGCTAAAAACACTCAAGTTAACGCTGTCAGCCAACCTTGTGAGATATGCGGTGGTCCTCACTCTTACACCACTTGTACTGCCACCCAAGACTACCCTGCTGAGAATGTGAACGCAGCCTATGGCTCCTATCCTCAACCTGCTTATCAAGCTAGACCTCAAGGTGACCGTAATTTGCTTAGCTACCGCTCTAACAATTATCTTTCCCCACCTGGTTTTCCCCCAAACAACCCAAACCAACAACAAAACCTCAATCGCCCTCCTCAACAACAACAACAGCCTCGACAGCCATACATACCTCCTCACAAGCAGCAACAACCACCTCAACGTAACAACCAAGTTTACCAACAACCTGCTTATCAACCACCCGCATACAATGCTCCTCCAAACCAACCCACTGCATTACACCAGGAGGTTGCAACCTACATGAGGACAAATGATGTGATCGTGGAAAATCTCCAACAAGAAGTGTGAAACTTGAAAGCAGACTTGGTCAAGCAAGGAAACGATTTGAGAGCTGACATGAGAAACACGTTGGATAGCCAAACTAATGATCTGAGGAACATGATGGCTAGTTTCTTCCAAGGTAATCAACCCTCTCCTTCGGGTACTCTTCCGATTAATACCGTTGCGAATCCAAGAGGGGAGATGAAAGCAATCACCACTCGAAGTGGCAAAGGTACCAAGGAACCCGAGCTTCCTATACCTCCACCGGTGGTTGTGACTAAGGAGAACGAGTCACCTGCTCCTATTCCTCATCCTTCTACTTCCCCAATTTCTCCACCTCTTCCTTCTACCCCTCCTCCACCCAAGGATGTGAGTGATCCTATTCTCCCAAAGCCTTCCTCTTCTTCCAATATACCTTATTCATCTAGGTTGAGGAAAGAGAAGCTCAAAAGTAAGGACGATATTCAGGTTTCTAACTTTCTTAAAATGTTTAAACAACTGAATTTCAATATCTCCTTCGCTGAGGCTCTCGCTCACATGCCTAAATATGCGAAAATGTTTAAAGATCTTCTGAGCGACAAGGAAAAGCTCCTCGATATTACCAACACCCAACTTAATGAGAATTGCTCTGTAGTGCTCTTAAGGAAATTGCCAACCAAGCTTGGTGATCCGGGTCGTTTCTTAATTCCTTGCAATTTCCCGGGAGTAGAGAATTGCATTGTCCTAGCCGATCTAGGTGCCAGTATTAATCTCATGCCTCTAAGTGTTTGGAATCAATTATCTCTCCCTGAGCTAGTCCCCACCAAAATGACTTTGGAATTGGCTAACCGTACGGTTGCTTATCCAGTGGGGATAGCCGAAGACGTCATTGTAGGAGTCGACAAATTCACTTTTCCTGCTGATTTTGTTGTCGTCGACTAAGAGATGGACCCTCGTATGCCACTAATTGTTGGTCGTCCATTCTTGAGGACCGGTCGCACTCTCATCGATGTTGAAGCCGGTGAGCTTATCATGAGAGTGGGTGACGATAAAGTAGTCTTCAACATGGGAAAGTTGTCTAAACAGCCTTATTCATATGAGAGTGTTAATTGTATTGACGTTCTTGATGAGGCTTGTGAAGAACACTTTAATGATGCTTGCAAAAGTATTCCTACCTCTCTTCCCAAAGTTGAGACCGTGTCCTCTATTGATTCATCGTTGTCTCTATTTGGAGATAGTGATTTATTTTGGAACAATCTTGAAGATACCATGGGAGATGCGAATTTAGCTACTAATGATTCTCCCACCGATGGGGATGAAGACATGAATTTCTTTGACAATCTTCTCAACGAAGACAATCCTTCTCCTCCATCTCCCACGGTTATTGCTATCGATACTCCGACTTCGAATACGCCTCCCGTCGAAAATCCTCCGGATTTAGAGCTTAAGGAGTTGCCGCCCCATCTTGAATATGTATTCCTTGAAGAAGAGAAGAAGTCGCCAGTCATCATTGCTAAGGACCTAAAGGAAGAAGAAAAAGCCCGACTTATCAACGTGTTGAAAGATCATAAGAAGGCTATTGCTTGGAAGATTTCTGATATTCGTGGAGTTGATCCTCACTTCTGCACACACAAAATTCTCATGGAGGACGACTTTAAGCCCACAATTCAAAGCCAACGAAGGGTGAATCCAAAAATCCATGAAGTCATCAAAACAGAGGTTATCAAACTTCTTGATGCGGGTATGATTTACCCTATTTCGGATTCACCATGGGTTAGTCCAATCTATTGTGTGCCCAAGAAGGGCGGAATAACCGTTGTTCCTAATGAACACAACGAGTTGATTTCCACTCGTCTCGTTACTGGGTGGAGAGTTTGTATAGACTACCGCAAACTCAATGATGCCACGAGAAAGGATCATTTCCCTCTACCTTTTATGGACCAAATGCTTGAACGATTAGCAGGTAATGAATATTACTGCTTTCTTGATGGTTTCTCGGGTTATTTCCAAATACCCATCGATCCCCAAGATCAAGAGAAGACTACATTCACTTGTCCCTATGGCACTTTTGCTTACAAAAGAATGCCTTTTGGCTTATGCAACGCCCCCGGGACTTTCCAAAGGTGCATGTTAGCTATCTTCCATGACATGGTTGAACAAACCATGGAAGTCTTCATGGATGATTTCTCGGTCTTCGGGGATTCCTTCTCTTCTTGCCTTGCCAATTTGGGACGTATGCTTAAACGGTGCGAAGACACTCGCCTTGTTCTGAATTGGGAAAAATGCCATTTTATGGTAAAAGAAGGCATCGTGCTGGGACACAAGATTTCCAAAGCCGGTCTTGAAGTAGACCGTGCTAAATTCGATGTTATCGCCAAGTTGCCTCCACCTTCAACTGTGAAGGGTGTGAGAAGTTTTCTGGGTCATGCGGGCTTCTACCGTCGATTCATCAAAGATTTTTCTCAAATCGCTCGCCCAATGACCCACCTCTTGGAAAAAGATACTCCTTTTATCTTTTCCAAAGAGTGTCTTGAAGCCTTCAACTCGCTTAAGGATAAGCTAACTAAGGCACCCGTCTTGGTTACCCCTAATTGGGAACTTCCCTTTGAGTTAATGTGCGATGCTAGTGATTTTGCTATTGGAGCGGTTCTGGGACAAAGAGTGAACAAACACTTCCAACCAATCCATTACGCTAGCAAGACAATGACGGGGGCACAATTGCATTATACGACAACCGAAAAGAGCTTTTAGCTGTTGTCTATGCTTTTGAAAAATTCCGCCCCTATGTTGTCCTTTCTACAACAATCGTGTATACCGATCATTCCGCGCTGAAGTACTTGTTGACAAAGCAAGATTCCAAACCAAGACTTCTTCGCTGGGTTTTGCTGCTCCAGGAATTTAAAATCGAAATTCGCGATAAAAAAGGAGCAGAGCCGCGGATCATCTCAGCAGACTTGAGGATCCTTACCAAGGGGATCATCCAAATAAAGAAATCAATGATTCTTTTCCCTTGGAGACCTTAATGTCTATAAACTCGAATTCTGATGCTACCCCGTGGTTTGCGGACTTTGCAAATTACTTAGCGGGTGGAATTCTCAAGGAAGGGTTGACGTCCCAACAAAAGAAAAAGTTTTTCACCGACATTAAGACTTACTTTTGGGACGAACCTTACCTATTCAAACAATGTGCCGACCTGATTATCCGCCGATGTGTTGATGGACCAGCAGCTATGAATATCCTTGATGCTTGCCACAAAGGACCCACCGGTGGTCACTTTGGTCCCAACTACACCGCCAAAAAAGTGTTTGATTCGGGATTTTATTGGCCCACCATCTATCGTGATGCTCACGATATGGTTAAACGATGTGATGCTTGCCAGAAACAAGGCAAGATCACACATAAAGATGAGATGCCTCAAAATTTCATTCAAGAGTGTGAAATCTTTGATGTTTGGGGTATCGACTTTATGGGGCCATTCCCTTCTTCTAAAGGAAACAAATACATCCTTGTAGCCGTTGACTACGTCTCCAAATGGGTCGAAGCCAAAGCTTTACCTACTAATGACGCAAGGGTGGTTTGTAACTTTTTGAAAGCTCTTTTCGCTAGATTCGGTGTGCCTCGTGCTATTATTAGTGATCGTGGGACTCATTTTTGCAATGACCAATTCGCAAGAGTCATGGCTAAGTACGGTGTAAATCATCGTCTTTCCACAGCCTACCACCCACAAACTAATGGCCAGGCCGAAATATCCAACCGAGGACTTAAGCGGATTCTTGAAAGGACCATGGGAGGGCATCGTGCCTCATGGGCTGATAAACTTGATGATGCTTTGTGGGCTTTCCGTACTGCTTACAAGACCCCGATCGGCTGTACGCCTTATCGTCTTGTGTACGGGAAAGCGTGCCACCTCCCCATTGAGTTGGAGCACAAGGCTTATTGGGCCTTGAAGTGGGCTAATTTTGATATTAACAAAGCCGGTGACCTACGCAAGATCCAACTCAATGAGCTGAATGAACTTCGGAATGAGGCTTATGAAAATTCTTTGATCTATAAGGAAAGAACTAAGCTCATTCACGACTCCAAGATCAAGAACCGAGAGTTCCATGTTGGAGACAAAGTCTTACTTTTTAACTATCGGTTGAAATCTTTTCGGGCAAGCTAAAATCTCGTTGGTCCGGCCCATTCACCATTGCCCAAATTTTTCCATATGGTACTCTCGAGCTCGCTCAACCTAATGGACCGAATTTTAAGGTGAATGGCCAATGAGTGAAGTTGTACTTTGGTGAGGACATCTCTCAGGAGATGATTCCATCCCTCACCACGTTCCCCATGAACTAATTTTGGGTCGAGTCAGGCTCGTGACTCGGTTATCAAAAACAAGCGCTCCTCGGGAGGCAGCCCGAGTATCTATCCTTTTATGTTTTCACCCCCTAAGTGTAGGGGAGGACCTATTTTGGTTGTTTGTGTTTGTGTGGTGATGTGATTACAGGGATAATTGCACTCTTGGAATCTTTGAAGAACCGTGCTCCCGTGTTATCCGAAATCCGGTTCTATCTCTCAACTATCGTGATTCAATTTTCTTCATAATTGATCACTTTTGTCGTCTCTTCCTTAACTTGATTTAACCAACGTGCACAATGTCATAAGTGTAGGGGAGACTTTTCCCACATGCTTAAACATTGAGGACAATGTTTATCTTAAGTGTAGGGGGGACTTCTATCGAAGTTTTAAGTGGACTTTTCCATGAAAATGCCTTCATTAAACCGGAAAATCATCTTTTTCAACATTTTTCAAATTTTTTATTAACTTTGGCCATTTAGTCGTAATTTTTAAATTTTTATCGTTGCTTTCATATGTATATATCCCGCAATAAATTCAAAAATATTAATAAAGTGGTGTAGCTAGTTTAGAAATCTTTGACATATTAGGCCCGTTGTGTTTATTTTGACTCAACCCGAATAGACTTATCCAAGTTTATTCTAGCTAGTATCCTTAACCATGTAGACCTTAATTGGTTTATTAGGCTAAGCATCCACGAGTCTCATTACTTGAGATTTTAAATTGTGGAGGACGAGAAATGATAGAGTCAATTATAAGTCGGTATTCTTGCACAAGCTCACTTGGTGTAATTATTTGCCTATTCTCCCATCACTTGCTAATAATTTATCTGCAATAAGTAAGGTCGTACGATTTGAAAAGTTACTTAGCTTCTAGCCCAAGATCGTTTAAAAGTTGCTCAGTAATGATAAGAGTTCATAGCCAAGGCATAACTTATGAAGCGGGGCGCGAAGATTGGCGAGTCCGAAAAGGCCCTAACAAGGCATGAGGATTCAATTTTATTGCTGAAGATCCAAAGTGATGTGAAAAGCATTATTCCTAAAATCAATATGAAGGATCAAGACTCACGACGAAAATCAATCAACTCCCATAAAGATCATGGAGAAGTCTATCCAAAAAGACCCTAACAAGGTATGAGGATAAATAGATCCAAGTTCGAAAAGGAGGCGGATCATTGTATCTCAAAATCCCAATTAGAGATTGAAGAAATAATCATGAAGTCGTGGTCAACAAAGTTGGAGTACCCCTCAAAAGTCTCCAAGTGAAGAAACTCTATTATGATGAGAAGACCATTATCTCAAGAACGTCTCTCGAAGATATGAAGTATGAAGTACATGCCAAATATCGGCCCGAGAAAGGTCTCAAATCGTGAACCGAGTTATGCCTAGATATGAACTTTTTGATATCCTGAGAAGCAGTTTTAAGAGATTTTGTCCTTTAGCTAACTATTGATCAAATCGTCCGCTTTTGCTTTCAGCCTAAATAAACTATCGAAATAAGTCTCAAAAATGCATCTTCATGATCATTCTAAGACCAAAAATAAAATATAAGAGATACACCTAGGAATAAGGAAGTTTAAGCATTTAATTAAGCCATGTGTGTAAGTGTTTGAATTGCTAACTTATAATAACAATGATCTCGTTTTTAAGCTTAGTTTGGGGAACGTAAAACTTGAGGGTGATAAATCTTCGCAGCACCAAAGCCCTAATGTAAGTCTTTGATTTCTTTGCAAGTTATTTCTTTCCTTTTGTTTATCTTAAAGTTTTAATTTCTCTTAGTATTTTGATTTTTATTTAGTAGTATTTGAATAAGGCCAAGGTTGATTGATTATGAGAAAAGTGTAAAATTGCTTTATCACTAAGCATTGCATGAGGGCATGGCAATGGTTAAGTGTAGGGGATTTGATAGGTGTGTAAACACCCATCCTTTTACTACTTAATTCTAGCTAAAACAAGACCAAAACACGTATTTAATATCATTTGTTTGGAATTATGCGTGGTTTTTGTGTTTATTGTGTTTTCAGAGCTAACCGGATGAATATTAAAGAAAACATGGGATTGCACGGGTTTTATCAAGGAAAAAGACTCAAGACAGAGTTTATTGTCCAAGAGATGCAAAAGATTTGAAGTCACTGGGCCTATTTGAAGATTTATCAAAGAAAAGGACCAAAGACGGAAGATTTACATAAATCAAAGAAACTCAAGTCTATTAAACGAAGAAATTAAAAGACGAGTTGAATTTAATCGAGGACAAATCCCGAATCAGAATCGAAAACGTCAACTTTTCTGAAAAGACGAGAAGACAAGAAGAAAGGGAGAAAGCCCACTCACCAACCAACCACTAGGACTATATATAGTTTCTTCCTTCACATTTTTAGGGAGTTAGCTTTCATTTTTCTTTTTCCAGACTCTTTGGTTCGTATCTTCACCAACACCATTAGGGTGTTTGGTGATTTTTCATTTTTCCTTCAATCTTGTAAGTTTCAATCATTACTCTTGTTTACTTTTACATTAATCTTTCAATTCCAATCTTTCTATCCATCTTGTTCTTCATCATCTTTTTATTGCAAGTTCTTAAGTTTTTATTTGGTTCAAGTTTGATCTTAAAAAGTTGTTGATTTAGTGTTTTTATTGTTGGGATTTATTACTTATGGTATTTAGATGATTATTGGTTAATTTGGTAAAACCTTTTTGCGTATTCATCTTGATTTTAGATTCAAACCGTGTCTCCTGTTCTTGCGTTACTGCTACTGTTCTTCATTGCCAGATTTATTCCGAATAGTGATTTGCTTAAGTCTCTTACTCGGAATGCTCAGAAATTCCGAATAGCCTGTCCATTTTTTACCCTTGTTCGGAATATTTTATATATTCCGAATTGAATTTATTCCGCATAGGGAATTCTTTCCGCTTAAGCCAGTTTTTCCGAATAGGGTCAGCTTTCCGAATAGGGTCATTTTTCCGCATAGATTTGTTTTTCCGAATAGGATTTTATTCCGAGTTAGACTTTTATTCCGCATAGAACATGTTTTCCGAATAGGAGGTTTTCCGAATAGGACCTTTTTCCGCATAAGGGTATTTTTCCGAATAGGAGATTGTTTTCCGAATAGGACCTTTTTCCGCATAAGAAATTGATTCCGCATAGAGAACCTTTATTCCGAATTACATCTTTTTCCGAATAGGACTTTTATAGCAAGTTATTCCGATTAGAGTATTTTCAGTTAGGGCATTTTTCCAGTACTGTTTGATTTAATTTCTTATTCAAGTTTTACTTTTTAATTGTTTTAAGTGTAAATCTTTATTACTTTATTCTTTTCCCTGTTTTAGTAAAATAGAAAACCAAAACCACTTTTTGTCACCAAGAACAAATCATTCCACTTAGAACTGAGATCAATTCGAGAGGATTCCGAGAAACGAACTTTCATCATAGAAAATATCTTGTATTAAATGGCGCCGCTGCCGGCTCTTCTCGTTAAGATCAAAAGTTTTTTGTGAGAACTTGGATTTTGGGATCTGTTCCCCGTGAACGTTACTTTTTCACGAAAATTTTCAAAAACAACTAAAAAATATAAATTTTTCAAAAATTCAAAAAAAAAAAATTAAAAAACCATAAAAACCAAAAATATTTTTGCTTTGTTTTTCTTTGTTCATTCTTTTGCAGGTGTATGCGCACTCGATCCACGTCTTATCAAGAGCCCGAGCCTCTCGATAACTTAGACATGGTCGGTGTACACAACAACAACAACATACCACCTCCAAACAACAATAATAATAACAACAACCCGCCTTTCAACAACATGAATAACAACAACAATGAGCCCCTTCCAGATAATCGCCCGATGATTGAATTGCTACAAGCTCATGTAGATGGCAACACGGATCCAATTGTCATACCTCCAATTGCCGCCAACAACTTTGAGCTAAAATCAGGCTTTATCCAGATGGTCTCCGCTCAACCATTCTTGGGACGTACCATTGATGACCCACACGACCATATCAAGAGATTTTTGCAACTCACCAACACGGTCAAGTTCAATGGTGTTCCACAAGAGGTTATCAGGTTACAACTTTTTCCCTTTTCTTTAGAGGGACAAGCCCGGCATTGGCTTGCTAAGGAACCGCCACAGAGTATTCTCTCGTGGACGGATTTGGAAACAAAGTTTATCAATTACTTTTTTCCACCCTCTCGTACTACCGCTTTGCGGAATGAAATCATAAATTTTGAACAAAAGTACGATGAGTCGTTCAGTGAATCTTGGGATCGTTTTAAAGATCGTTTAAGAAAATGCCCACAACATGGTTTTACCAAAGTACATCAAATTAATACTTTTTACAATGGTTTAAGCATGAGTGACCAAGATTCACTAAACAGTGCCTCGGGGGGTAATCTATTGGCTAAGACTTCCAATGCTGCTTGGGATATCATTGAGAATAAATCTCGTGTGCAAACCAAGAGTGTTAGACCAATGTCGCTAGTGCTAGCATTAATGACAGCGACAAGCGATTGGACAAAATCACCACGCTTCTTGAATCGCTTGTCACCCATACCGTCAGCAACAACAGCAACAACGCTAAAAACACTCAAGTTAACGCTGTCAGCCAACCTTGTGAGATATGCGGTGGTCCTCACTCTTACACCACTTGTATTGCCACCCAAGACTACCCTGCTGAGAATGTGAACGCAGCCTATGGCACCTATCCTCAACCTGCTTATCAAGCTAGACCTCAAGGTGACCGTAATTTGCTTAGCTACCGCTCTAACAATTATCTTTCCCCACCCTGGTTTTCCCCCAAACCAACAACAAAACCTCAATCGCCCTCCTCAACAACAACAACAGCCTCGACAACCATACATACCTCCTCACAAGCAGCAACAACCACCTCAACGTAACAACCAAGTTTACCAACAACCTGCTTATCAACCACCCGCATACAATGCTCCTCCAAACCAACCCACTGCATTACACCAGGAGGTTGCAACCTACATGAGGACAAATGATGTGATCGTGGAAAATCTCCAACAAGAAGTGTGAAACTTGAAAGCAGACTTGGTCAAGCAAGGAAACGATTTGAGAGTCGACATGAGAAACACGTTGGATAGCCAAACTAATGATCTGAGGAACATGATGGCTAGTTTCTTCCAAGGTAATCAACCCTCTCCTTCGGGTACTCTTCCGAGTAATACCGTTGCGAATCCAAGAGGGGAGATGAAAGCAATCACCACTCGAAGTGGCAAAGGTACCAAGGAACCCGAGCTTCCTATACCTCCACCGGTGGTTGTGACTAAGGATAACGAGTCACCTGCTCCTATTCCTCATCCTTCTACTTCCCCAATTTCTCCACCTCTTCCTTCTACCCCTCCTCCACCCAAGGATGTGAGTGATCCTATTCTCCCAAAGCCTTCCTCTTCTTCCAATATACCTTATCCATCTAGGTTAAGGAAAGAGAAGCTCAAAAGTAAGGACGATATTCAGGTTTCTAACTTTCTTAAAATGTTTAAACAACTGAATTTCAATATCTCCTTCGCTGAGGCTCTCGCTCACATGCCTAAATATGCGAAAATGTTTAAAGATCTTCTGAGCGACAAGGAAAAGCTCCTCGATATTGCCAACACCCAACTTAATGAGAATTGCTCTGTAGTGCTCTTAAGCAAATTGCCAACCAAGCTTGGTGATCCGGGTCGTTTCTTAATTCCTTGCAATTTCCCGGGAGTAGAGAATTGCATGGCCCTAGCCGATCTAGGTGCCAGTATTAATCTCATGCCTCTAAGTGTTTGGAATCAATTATCTCTCCCTGAGCTAGTCCCCACCAAAATGACTTTGGAATTGGCTAACCGTACGGTTGCTTATCCAGTGGGGATAGCCGAAGACGTCATTGTAGGAGTCGACAAATTCACTTTTCCTGCTGATTTTGTTGTCGTCGACTACGAGATGGACCCTCGTGTGCCACTAATTGTTGGTCGTCCATTCTTGAGGACCGGTCACACTCTCATCAATGTTGAAGCCGGTGAGCTTATCATGAGAGTGGGTGACGATAAAGTAGTCTTCAACATGGGAAAGTTGTCTAAACAGCCTTATTCATATGAGAGTGTTAACTGTATTGACGTTCTTGATGAGGCTTGTGAAGAACACTTTAATGATGCTTGCAAAAGTATTCCTACCTCTCTTCCTAAAGTTGAGACCGTGTCCTCTATTGATTCCTCGTTGTCTCTATTTGGAGATAGTGATTTATTTTGGAACAATCTTGAAGATACCATGGGAGATGCGAATTTAGCTACTAATGATTCTCCCACCGATAGGGATGAAGACATGATTTTCTTTGACAATCTTCTCAACGAAGACAATCCTTCTCCTCCATCTCCCACGGTTATTGCTATCGATACTCCGACTTCGAATACGCCTCCCGTCGAAAATCCTCCGGATTTAGAGCTTAAGGAGTTGCCGCCCCATCTTGAATATGTATTCCTTGAAGAAGAGAAGAAGTCGCTAGTCATCATTGCTAAGGACCTAAAGGAAGAAGAAAAAGCCCGACTTATCAACGTGTTGAAAGATCATAAGAAGGCTATTGCTTGGAAGATTTCTGATATTCGTGGAATTGATCCTCACTTATGCACACACAAAATTCTCATGGAGGACGACTTTAAGCCCACAATTCAAAGCCAACGAAGGGTGAATCCAAAAATCCATGAAGTCATCAAAACAGAGGTTATCAAACTTCTTGATGTGGGTATGATTTACCCTATTTTGGATTCACCATGGGTTAGTCCAATCCATTGTGTGCCCAAGAAGGGCGGAATAACCGTTGTTCCCAATGAACACAACGAGTTGATTTCCACTCGTCTCGTTACTGGGTGGAGAGTTTGTATAGACTACCACAAACTCAATGATGCCACGAGAAAGGATCATTTCCCTCTACCTTTTATGGACCAAATGCTTGAACGATTAGCAGGTAATGAATATTACTGCTTTCTTGATGGTTTCTCGGGTTATTCCCAAATACCCATCGATCCCCAAGATCAAGAGAAGACTACATTCACTTGTCCCTATGGCACTTTTGCTTACAAAAGAATGCCTTTTGGCTTATGCAACGCCCCCGGTACTTTCCAAAGGTGCATGTTAGCTATCTTCCATGACATGGTTGAACAAACCATGGAAGTCTTCATGGATGATTTCTCGGTCTTTGGGGATTCCTTCTCTTCTTGCCTTGCCAATTTGGGACGTATGCTTAAACGGTGCGAAGACACTCGCCTTGTTCTGAATTGGGAAAAATGCCATTTTATGGTAAAAGAAGGCATCGTGCTGGGACACAAGATTTCCAAAGCCGGTCTTGAAGTAGACCGTGCTAAAGTCGATTTTATCGCCAAGTTGCCTCCACCTTCAACTGTGAAGGGTGTGAGAAGTTTTCTGGGTCATGCGGGCTTCTACCGTCGATTCATCAAAGATTTTCCTCAAATCGCTCGCCCAATGACCCACCTCTTGGAAAAAGATACTCCTTTTATCTTTTCCAAAGAGTGTCTTGAAGCCTTCAACTCGCTTAAGGATAAGCTAACTAAGGCACCCGTCTTGGTTACCCCTAATTGGGAACTTCCCTTTGAGTTGATGTGCGATGCTAGTGATTTTGCTATTGGAGCGGTTCTGGGACAAAGAGTGAACAAACACTTCCAACCAATCCATTACGCTAGCAAGACAATGACGGGGGCACAATTGCATTATACGACAACCGAAAAAGAGCTTTTAGCTGTTGTCTATGCTTTTGAAAAATTCCGCCCCTATCTTGTCCTTTCTACAACAATCGTGTATACCGATCATTCCGCGCTGAAGTACTTGTTGACAAAGAAAGATTCCAAACCAAGACTTCTTCGCTGGGTTTTGCTGCTCCAGGAATTTAAAATCGAAATTCGCGATAAAAAAGGAGCAGAAAACTTAGCCGCGGATCATCTCAGCAGACTTGAGGATCCTTACCAAGGGGATCATCCAAATAAAGAAATCAATGATTCTTTTCCCTTGGAGACCTTAATGTCTATAAACTCGAATTCTGATGCTACCCCGTGGTTTGCGGACTTTGCAAATTACTTAGCGGGTGGAATTCTCAAGGAAGGGTTGACGTCCCAACAAAAGAAAAAGTTTTTCACCGACATTAAGACTTACTTTTGGGACGACCCTTACCTATTCAAACAATGTGCCGACCTGATTATCCGCCGATGTGTTGATGGACCGGCAGCAATGAATATCCTTGATGCTTGCCACAAAGGACCCACCGGTGGTCACTTTGGTCCCAACTACACCGCCAAAAAAGTGTTTGATTCGGGATTTTATTGGCCCACCATCTATCGTGACGCTCACGATATGGTTAAACGATGTGATGCTTGCCAGAAACAAGGCAAGATCACACATAAAGATGAGATGCCTCAAAATTTCATTCAAGAGTGTGAAATCTTTGATGTTTGGGGTATCGACTTTATGGGGCCATTCCCTTCTTCTAAAGGAAACAAATACATCCTTGTAGCCGTTGACTACGTCTCCAAATGGGTCGAAGCCAAAGCTTTACCTACTAATGACGCAAGGGTGGTTTGTAACTTTTTGAAAGCTCTTTTCGCTAGATTCGGTGTGCCTCGTGCTATTATTAGTGATCGTGGGACTCATTTTTGCAATGACCAATTCGCAAGAGTCATGGCTAAGTACGGTGTAAATCATCGTCTTTCCACAGCCTACCACCCACAAACTAATGGCCAGGCCGAAATATCCAACCGAGGACTTAAGCGGATTCTTGAAAGGACCGTGGGAGAGCATCGTGCCTCATGGGCTGATAAACTTGATGATGCTTTGTGGGCTTTCCGTACTGCTTACAAGACCCCGATCGGCTGTACGCCTTATCGTCTTGTGTACGGGAAAGCGTGCCACCTCCCCATTGAGTTGGAGCACAAGGCTTATTGGGCCTTGAAGTGGGCTAATTTTGATATTAACAAAGCCAGTGACCTACGCAAGATCCAACTCAATGAGCTGAATGAACTTCGGAATGAGGCTTATGAAAATTCTTTGATCTATAAGGAAAGAACTAAGCTCATTCACGACTCCAAGATCAAGAACCGAGAGTTCCATGTTGGAGACAAAGTCTTACTTTTTAACTCTCGGTTGAAATCTTTTCGGGCAAGCTGAAATCTCGTTGGTCCGGCCCATTCACCATTGCCCAAATTTTTCCATATGGTACTCTCGAGCTCGCTCAACCTAATGGACCGAATTTTAAGGTGAATGGCCAACGAGTGAAGTTGTACTTTGGTGAGGACATCTCTCAGGAGATGATTCCATCCCTCACCATGTTCCCCATGAACTAATTTTGGGTCGAGTCAGGCTCGTGACTCGGTTATCAAAAACAAGCGCTCCTCGGGAGGCAGCCCGAGTATCTATCCTTTTATGTTTTCACCCCCTAAGTGTAGGGGAGGACCTATTTTGGTTGTTTGTGTTTGTGTGGTGATGTGATTACAGGGATAATTGCACTCTTGGAATCTTTGAAGAACCGTGCTCCCGTGTTATCTGAAATCCGGTTCTATCTCTCAACTATCGTGATTCAATTTTCTTCATAATTGATCACTTTTGTCGTCTCTTCCTTAACTTGATTTAACCAACATGCACAATGTCATAAGTGTAGGGGAGACTTTTCCCACATGCTTAAACATTGAGGACAATGTTTATCTTAAGTGTAGGGGGGACTTCTATCGAAGTTTTAAGTGGACTTTATCATGAAAATGCCTTCATTAAACCGGAAAATCATCTTTTCAACATTTTTCAAATTTTTTATTAACTTTGGCCATTTAGTCGTAATTTTTAAATTTTTATCGTTGCTTTCATATGTATATATCCCGCAATAAATTCAAAAATATTAATAAAGTGGTGTAGCTAGTTTAGAAATCTTTGACATATTAGGCCCGTTGTGTTTATTTTGACTCAACCCGAATAGACTTATCCAAGTTTATTCTAGCTAGTATCCTTAACCATGTAGACCTTAATTGGTTTATTAGGCTAAGAATCCACGAGTCTCATTACTTGAGATTTTAAATTGTGGAGGACGAGAAATGATAGAGTCAATTATAAGTCGGTATTCTTGCACAAGCTCACTTGGTGTAATTATTTGCCTATTCTCCCATCACTTGCTAATAATTTATCTGCAATAAGTAAGGTCGTACGATTTGAAAAGTTACTTAGCTTCTAGCCCAAGATCGTTTAAAAGTTGCTCGGTAATGATAAGAGTTCATAGCCAAGGCATAACTTATGAAGCGGGGCGCGAAGATTGGCGAGTCCGAAAAGGCCCTAACAAGGCATGAGGATTCAATTTTATTGCTGAAGATCCAAAGTGATGTGAAAAGCATTATTCCTAAAATCAATATGAAGGATCAAGACTCACGACGAAAATCAATCAACTCCCATAAAGATCATGGAGAAGTCTATCCAAAAAGACCCTAACAAGGTATGAGGATAAATAGATCCAAGTCCGAAAAGGAGGCGGATCATTGTATCTCAAAATCCCAATTAGAGATTGAAGAAATAATCATGAAGTCGTGGTCAACAAAGTTGGAGTACCCCTCAAAAGTCTCCAAGTGAAGAAACTCTATTATGATGAGAAGACCATTATCTCAAGAACGTCTCTCGAAGATATGAAGTATGAAGTACATGCCAAATATCGACCCAAGAAAGGTCTCAAATCGTGAACCGATTTATGCCAAGATATGAACTTTTTGATATCCCGAGAAGCAGTTTTAAGAGATTTTGTCCTTTAGCTAACTATTGATCAAATCGTCCGCTTTTGCTTTCAGCCTAAATAAACTATCGAAATAAGTCTCAAAAATGCATCTTCATGATCATTCTAAGACCAAAAATAAAATATAAGAGATACACCTAGGAATAAGGGAGTTTAAGCATTTAATTAAGCCATGTGTGTAAGTGTTTGAATTGCTAACTTATAATAACAATGATCTCGTTTTTAAGCTTAGTTTGGGGAACGTGAAACTTGAGGGTGATAAATCTTCGCAGCACCAAAGCCCTAATGTATGTCTTTGATTTCTTTGCAAGTTATTTCTTTCCTTTTGTTTATCCTAAAGTTTTAATTTCTCTTAGTATTTTGATTTTTATTTACTAGTATTTGAATAAGACCAAGGTTGATTGATTATGAGAAAAGTGTAAAATTGCTTTATCACTAAGCATTGCATGAGTGCATGGCAATGGTTAAGTGTAGGGATTTGATAGGTGTGTAAACACCCATCCTTTTACAACTTAATTCTAGCTAAAACAAGACCAAAACACGTATTTAATATCATTTGTTTGGAATTATGCGTGGTTTTTGTGTTTATTGTGTTTTCAGAGCTAACCGGATGAATATTAAAGAAAACATGGGATTGCACGGGTTTTATCAAGGAAAAAGACTCAAGACAGAGTTTATTGTCCAAGAGATGCAAAAGATTTGAAGTCACTGGGCCTATTTGAAGATTTATCGAAGAAAAGGACCAAAGACGGAAGATTTACATAAATCGAAGAAACTAAAGTCTATTAAACGAAGAAATTAAAAGACGAGTTGAATTTAATCGAGGACAAATCCCGAATCAGAATCGAAAACGTCAACTTTTCTTAAAAGACGAGAAGACAAGAAGAAAGGGAGAAAGCCCACTCACCAACCAACCACTAGGACTATATATAGTTTCTTCCTTCACATTTTTAGGGAGTTAGCTTTCATTTTTCTTTTTCCAGTATCTTTGGTTCGTATCTTCACCAACACCATTAGGGTGTTTGGTGATTTTTCATTTTTCCTTCAATCTTGTAAGTTTCAATCATTACTCTTGTTTACTTTTACATTAATCTTTCAATTCCAATCTTTCTATCCATCTTGTTCTTCATCATCTTTTTATTGCAAGTTCTTAAGTTTTTATTTGGTTCAAGTTTGATCTTAAAAAGTTGTTGATTTAGTGTTTTTATTGTTGGGATTTATTACTTATGGTATTTAGATGATTATTGGTTAATTTGGTAAAACCTTTTTGCGTATTCATCTTGATTTTAGATTCAAACCGTGTCTCCTGTTCTTGCGTTACTGCTATTGTTCTTCATTGCCAGATTTATTCCGAATAGTGATTTGCTTAAGTCTCTTACTCGGAATGCTCAGAAATTCCGAATAGCCTGTCCATTTTTTACCCTTGTTCGGAATATTTTATATATTCCGAATTGAATTTATTCCGCATAGGGAATTCTTTCCGCTTAAGCCAGTTTTTCCGAATAGGGTCAGCTTTCCGAATAGGGTCATTTTTCCGCATAGATTTGTTTTTCCGAATAGGATTTTATTCCGAGTTAGACTTTTATTCCGCATAGAACATGTTTTCCGAATAGGAGGTTTTCCGAATAGGACCTTTTTCCGCATAAGGGTATTTTTCCGAATAGGAGATTGTTTTCCGAATAGGACCTTTTTCCGCATAAGAAATTGATTCCGCATAGAGAACCTTTATTCCGAATTACATCTTTTTCCGAATAGGACTTTTATAGCAATTTATTCCGATTAGAGTATTTTCAGTTAGGGCATTTTTCCAGTACTGTTTGATTTAATTTCTTATTCAAGTTTTACTTTTTAATTGTTTTAAGTGTAAATCTTTATTACTTTATTCTTTTCCCTGTTTTAGTAAAACAGAAAACCAAAACCACTTTTTGTCACCAAGAACAAATCATTCCACTTAGAACTGAGATCAATTCCAGAGGATTCCGAGAAACGAACTTTCATCATAGAAAATATCTTTTATTAGGGGGTCTTCAGAGATCATAATGATATTTACTATAAGCGTAATTATGAACCAATCTTTACAAACAAATGGCTGTCAAGTAGCCAATAACTCCTCCACGCATAATCGACTAAAAAAGGTAGGTTTGGTGTAAAGTTTTAACGAAGACACATGGTTTAATCCTAACAGAAAGACTTCTACTGGTTATACTAGTGTCATACACTTAAAATGAGTGTGATCGGTTTTGAGAACATGGGTCGACTAGTCAGTGTAAAAAGTCGATAAACAATGACACACATGAAAGGCAATTGTTTGTAATCCTAAGGTGGTTTCCATACCTATCACCCAATTTGGTATAAATTTGATGATACAAGCCAAGTTCTAACATCTACAATACTACATGCACACTCAATATTTGGTAGATTTATGTAAAGTTTCTGAAAACGGAATATAATACCTCACCAATGGAACAAAGGGTAATTTGTGTGCTCGACATATATATCATCTGTTTTAGTGTGAAAAACATGTCAAAAGCAATTTTTATAATTAAGACATCCCGAAGGACATCAAGTTCCTCGACCCTACCATATTTTGGTCAAGTAATAGTACAGTAGCATCACTCACTAGTTGGGTGTAACCCAAAGATTATCCGCCATGAGAATCATATATATGAAACCCGAAATTTTTTAAAAATATGTTAAAAATGACATAAATTTCATAAAAAACTTAGAACAATCGAAAACAAGTTACACAAGTGGTAATTCTACTCCCATCCCTCACTTTTTTTGTACAATTTCCCTATTTTACACCTATGGTCAATAAAAATAAAAGGAAATGAGTAGAATTAACATGGAAAACTTTCCTGAGTATTGCTCTATGTATGAATAAAGAAGTCGAGTCCGAGAGTTGACTTCCTTCATTGAACCTTCAAAGCAACCTCATCCCTAGAATTTACCTTCAACACCAAATGTATAACATGTACAACAAATGAAACAAATACACAAAAACCAATCTCACTTTCGTATGAATCACAGTTGCATTTAGCATATGAAACAAGACGTTAAAACACTAAGTGCCCAAGGACCAGTTTTATCTCGTGAGGTATTACATAGAACACGCCCACAAAGTTCATTTACAAATCTAATGCATAGTTTTGTGAAAATCTTGAAGTAAGTAGAAAATTATTCTTATGTCTATAGGTGTCTACGGCGTAGAAAACAACTACCTACGCCATACACATGTGAAAAGAACCGTTATATTTAAAAATTTATGATGTCTACGCCGTAGACAAGAATCATCTACGGCATAGACGGAGTCCATCAAATCTTTTCCACAAACTACAATCTAATGTGATGATTACCATCCTTCTCCTTGCTCTAATGTCCTACAAAAAGTTAGAGATACACAAAACCAAATAAATATGCATAAAAGAAAAATAAAACTATCAAGAAAAATTAAGCAAAATACTCACAGGATAAGCGTGAGGTGCTTCCCACGAAACGCTTATTTTTGTTTGAGTCACTAGCTGGACTCCACCCTTATTTACCAAATAACAGGGAGTTGGTCGCCCACTTGAAATCAACAATGGGTGATAATAACAATAGGTACTAATGAGATATAAATAAGCTAGAGAAGGGGTGTATGAGGTTACAAATTTATACTTGTGGGGAATTGGTAATTCCCTATTTACCTAATGAGAAGATAAGATAATGACATTCCACCGATTATTGAGCTCCATAATAACTGAGAAAAGGTCTTTAGCAAGGCTTTGTAACAATGCCTCATTGGTGTTTGAATGACTTATGACATGATCATCCTCAACGTCTTCCACCTTGATAAATATTCCATCTTCTTGTTCAATAACACTAGAAAATTAATTAATAACAAGTTTAAAACTAGAGTTTGGAAGATCAGCGTCATCTTGGTCTGTCCTTCCAACTATTTCATCATTATTCTCGTTAGATACCTCATATTCAATCTTACTCAAGGTTTATCCCTAATTCTGACCAAATCATTGAAAAGCTCTATCTCCAAATTCATCATAAAGTGCCTCCAAAATCTAATTAGTTTTTGATACTAGGTAGTCATCCTCGGGTGTTGTGATGGTTATAGGAACACTAGAAATTTCCTCATTATTTTTAGGGAATGTAATTAGTGGTTTACACTAGGTCAGTTTTAGCTATTAGAAAATTTTGAATCTTCTCTACATCCTCGATGGTAATGTCCCACATATCACTCATATCCATAGAGGTGGTAAAAAAAACGAAAATATCAAATTTTTTGGATTAAATGGGCCCTTTTTAAGTCCAAGGGGTGAAATGGACATTCTCTTTTATTTGTATAGGGTGAAATGGACTTTTGAAAAGTGGTAAAAAATGGGTATAATGGTTGGACAAAAAAAAAGGGTATTTTTTGCCCCAACCATAGGTCACCATGGGTACTCCTATACCCACTTACCCACCAACGGTCTTCAATCTTTGTTTATTTTCTCAATTTCTCATCAAAGTATGACACTATTACTATTATTATTCAATCATTTGTTATTTTGTTATTATTTTTTATACTTTTAATAATCTAGCATGGATCTTCTGAGCTTGGGAAGGGGTTTGGTCTAGGGTTCAAGTCTTGCAAGAGACAAAAATCCACAATTTTCCTCTTTAGTGTGAAGCCGTGAGTTTTAGGGGTTTCTCTTCTTGAGTCTCTCCTAGTGGTTCGGGTCCTGGGGCCTGCCCGTTTTGGATGGTATAACTCGGGGGTCGGATTTCAGTCGAGATTGAGATGACGTTCTAATAAAAAAAGCAATGTAAAACTCGAATTTTGAAAAATTAGATTTTTTATTTCATTTCATATAATTTAAAGTATAGTTTTGAATTAATAAAGACATTTGAATAATTAAACCTTACGTTATGATTTTTGGAAATAATGAAAATAATAACATAAGGTAAAAAACTTGCCATATATAGCAATCTAGTTTTGGGTCTATTTTGCAAAAATATTGTATTTTTGAAGTCTTGGTTATTTTAGGAATGAAGTGTATGAATAATACAATATATCTTTTAAATTTAAGTATTGTGTTATTTTAAGTAAAATGTGTAAGTTTTGAAATATGTTTTTTGGTATTAAGGGAAACATGCTAATATGTCGTGTTTTTCATCATACATTTCATTCCTCCATTGTTGATTTTCAAGCTTTTCTCTTTTTGTCCTCTATTGAATAACTTGAAAATTTTAGGTGAAACCTTTGCTTTTATTGTGGTTTATCTTCTCCTTTTCCGTTGGTGTGGTGTTGGTGACTTATTGGTGGTGATACCATCAATTATCCATCTTCGCATTAGTAAGTTGTTCTTAATCTTTGGTTTTTCCATGTGTCATGATGAGATGGCATTTATACATGATCTCATCGTTCTTTGCGGGCTTTAAATGCATAAAAATGTCATAAAATACCATATATATGCTTGTGTTTGTTAACTTGTGTATTTTAGGTATGGATATCGTGAAAAAGACAAAAGATCACAAGTTACAAGGAAAAACGGACACGAGAAACAAAGACGTATAAAGAACCGGGCCCTAATCATGGAATTATCAACAAATACCCTTGAAGACTTGAAGACAAACAAGATTGATCCTCATTCATTGAAGAAATGACACTTAAAACCCTTGTATATTAATAATTACAAGTTTGGTCCCTTAAGTTTGTCAAAATTACACAAAAGGTCCTTCAACTTTGAAGAAATGGCAAGATTAGTCCCTCAACAATTTCAAATTGTCAAATATGGTCCCTCATCAAGCCAAAGATACATTGAAGACCTTTGAAGATCAAAAATGTCCAAGATCAGTCCTTCAAATATGCAAAAGTTCCAAAATTAACCCTTGATACACTTTTTGGAAAGTTTGTGCCAAAAATGACAAGTTGTGAAACGTTGATACAAAGGAAATGGGCGCTGACAGACTTTTATATACAAGTGACAAAAGAAATGAAGAGGAAGGGCTAAATCTGTGCACTTGAAACATTTAAACCAAAAATGCGCCAAACACACAACTTTCCCCCAAAATCGGATCAAAAGAACTACTGTTTACCCTTCTTCACCCCCAGTTTTTACTCCACTTAAACTTAGGGTAAAAATCAATTCCCTTTGCACATGTGTGATTCACACATGCAGAAACCCATCCCACACCAAAAACCCTTAATCCCACTCACTATGGACCCCACCCCCAATTCACGTTTAACCAATCACAATGCAACTTACTCTCCATGTTATGTGACGTGTCAAAATCAACAACTATGATTCATTGCTTCATTCCAAAGCTAAAATGAACAACCTTGATCAAATTGGACAGCTCAAATTCAGAAAACGTCTAGAAGACTCAAGGGCATAATAGGGAATTCAGTTCTAGGGTTTGTGAATAGTGTTTAGCCAGACATTTGCCTATAAAAGGAGACCTCAACATGTGAGAGTCCCTTTGTTCCAGATTTTAGCTTTTAATCTTTGTAATTCCTTTTTATGAAATAAAGTTTGAATTTCTTAAAATTTTTAGTTCTAATCTGTTATTTATAAAAGTTTGGTGTTTGAGAAGGTAAAAACTAAGTTCCATTATCTTGTTTGAAGGTTTTTGAGGCAAGGTTTTAAGTGATAAAGCTTGTGCATCAAAAATCAGAAGTTGGCATTATTTTTGATCTCACCTTGTGTTTTGTTCTTCTTAGCAGCTTGGAAGCTGGTACTTGTTTTGCTAGTACCTCAGCTCAAACAATCCAAGGCCTGGATGTAGGTCTTGGAGGTTTGCATCTTCTTCCCTTTTCATTTTCTCTTTAAGTTTCTTGTTATTTGTGATTTTTGTGGATTTATGCTTAAATCTGTGTTATTGTGGTTGAATATTGTTGATTTGGCTTGGTTTGATGTTATTGAGGTGCTATTGATCTGATTTGTGGGTTGAATCTTCATAAGCCTTTGAAAATTTGTGGAATCAAGTTTTAAAAGGGTGTTTGGAATTACTGCATAAGTTGGATTTGTGGTTTGCTAAGTGTTTGTTTTGTGTAAGCAAGTGTTGGTATCTGTTATTAGGTGCTTGTGTTCATCTGTTTGCAGGTTTTGTAGGTTTGATCACATAGATTCATTATTTGGCTATAAAATCTTAAATACTTGGTAAAATTGGCTAGGATTTTGAGGACACCTAGATCTAAGCATAGGCTAGGGCTAACAAGTGCTAAATCATAGTTAATCACACCAGGGAAGAAGGATTTGAGGCTTGAAATTGGATCAAGTGTCAAGTATATCAGCAAAGCTTGTCTGCATATTGTTCATTGTTCATCAGAAACATTTTGTGCTTTGATCTTGTTGAATACTTTGATTCAGTGTTTGATTCTTGTTGCTTTGTGTTTGTTCTTAGTTTATATAGCTTGTGTATGCATCCTGTTAAGTTTGGTTGGCTTATTCTGCTTAAATCTGCTTATTAAGTGCTTAACTGCTTATTTCCATATCTGGTGCATATCTGGTAACTGTTTGGCTTATTGTGGCTTATTGTGTGAACCATTTTGTGATTTTATTGTTGCTATTGACTCCTTGTGATTCACTGATCACAAGGGTGCCTTTGTTTCCAATTGAATCAAACCAGAACTCTCATATAAGCTTGGTCAAATAGTCAAAGCAGTGCGAACTCCTTTCCCCTGCTAGTTACCACTAATAGTGTTAATTTGGTGTCAGCTTATCAATAAGCTATAATAGCTTATTCCAACCAGCAACAACTTTGTTTTTGTAATAGGTGCTCATATTTTGACCCTTTTTTTCATACTGGAGCATTTGGGTGGTTGACTTTTAGGTTTGACTAGAAAACCAACTCCTTTGACTTTTACATAAGTTCATTTGTGCTTATTCTGGCTTATTGGTTGTGCTTATTGGATTTTTGTTGATTGATTTTGCTTATTGAGTCCATTTGAAAGCTTTTGCAAGTTGAATCAAGTCCTGAGGTGCATTATTTCTCAAAAACGACTATTTTGTCGTTTTGTGGAATTTTGCTTTTCTATTTTCTGGCTTATTGAGTGTGCTTTTTGGAAATTTCTTTGACAGATCTCTTAAGCATCCTAAAAGAGGGTTGTGTGTCAAATTAGAGCTTATGGCATTAGCTTATGGCTTAATGGGCTGAAAAACCCAATAAGAATAAGCTTTGTGTTCAATAAGCTGTGATAAGCTCACATTCAGCTTTTGGGCCTTTAGAGTTTTGTTCTTAGAATTGAATTTTAAGTCAGATAGGGCTTTTCCAAGTCAATTGGGCCAAGTTTGACTTTTTGGGCCCAAAAGCCCATTTGTGTTGACTGAATTTGGATTTGGCCCATTTGAGGGCCCATTAGGGGTATTTTGGTAATTTCACTTTGATTTTCTGATTAATTAGGTTAAAATAAACTAGTTTGCAAGTTTTTAGAATTTTTTATAATTTTTGGATTTTTAATATTATTTTATTATTATTTTATTATTATTTTTAAAATTTCACATTTTCTAACTTTTTACATTTTTCTTAGGTTAATTACATTAAAATAGGAATTTAGCAACTTTTAGAATAATTTTATCTCTTTTAGATTTATTTTTATAATTATTTTAAGTTTTAATAGTTTTTAAATCATTTTAAATAGTTTTTATTAGTTTTAAAATTTCTAAAAATAGTTTTTAATCTTTTTAGGTCATTTTAGAGGTTTACCAATTGAAAAATCTTTATTTGGGCTTTTTGATAATTTATTTGATTTTTAGGGCTTTAATTAGCATTTAAAAATTGAATATTTAATTATTTAAAAGGTTTGAAAAAGTTTTGATCATTGGTAAACTCTTAGTTTATTATTTTTGATTTTTGGTGAACTTTTGGTAATTTCTAGAATTTATTTTTATTTTTGTGATTTTTAAGGTTCTACGTTTTAACTTTCTAGTAGTGATTTTTTGTTAATTTTTATTTTTACGTCTTCGTCATTTTCTTTACTCATCCCCTTCTAAACCAAATATTAATCACAAATCTTGAACATCTTAGTCACACACATATACCTCCTTGGGAAACGAACTTCCATACCTTAAGGGTCATTAGTGTTGATTTTCCTAAATCATCACTCGATACTTACCACTAATACGCCTTTTCCCTAAAAGGTCGTATTTTACCACAATCACTTTGGCGCCGCTGCCGGGGAGGTGTGTCGTGATTAATTTGCATTGTTGTTTTTAATATTAACCAAATAGTATTTGTATTAGTAGAACTCTACTAATACGTATTATCGGTTTTCTTGGTTTTTCTTGTACAAATATTATTACTATATTGTATTAAGTATCACAATAAATTTACAATATCTCCAAAAGTGTGAAAACACAACCTTAATTGGGATTTCATCACTCAATTATTGTATTCTAATCTCAAACAAAAAGAAAAAGGCAAAAATAGATAAATACTTTCGTGAAGCTCGATTTTGAAAAATACAAACTATAAGGTGGGTATAAGGCGGGTATTATAAAATATACCTTAAGGAAAAAGGCTCTTAAGTGCTTCGCGCCGCCTCGTTTCCCCACTTGCTTGTGAGTATTTTGAGATTGAAGGCTAGTCGAGGGTTTTGCCGCCCAAAGTATTATTACGTATAATATATTTGCTTGGTTTCTTTGTGATTAAACCCTCTTGAACAATTTGGTTTTCAATAAAGTTCTAAAGTCATTCGAAGGCGTTCACTCCACGTGATCGTTTTCATTCCTTTGAGGCTTCTTTAATCAAGAGTTTGATTCGAGGAGAGATTTTGTAGATTGTTGTCTACGAAGATACACCAAAATCCAAAAAAAAATTAAATATCATCAAAAACACAAAAAAATTGAAAATTCACAAAACACCCAAAAAGAATCTTCTTTGCTCACCTCCCATTCTTCGTGAAGTTTATGATCACTCGTAATCAAGCAAAACGAGCTCGTAAACGACTTCAAAAGCAAGCCAATCAAGAGACGTTGATTGTTGAAGAACCTCCAATTGTTGAACCTATTGTAGAACAAGAAGTCATCATGGCTAATCGTACTATGATGGAGTTGCTACAAGCACCCACCGAGGGTTTTGGAGAGGCTATTGTGATTCCCGCCATCCTTGCGGAGAATTTCGAAATTAAGACGGGTTTAATGTCGATGTTACAAGCAAATAAGTTTAGAGGTCATGAGAAAGACAACCCGCATTACCATATTAGGAATTTTAACCGTCTCACCGCCACTAGCAAGTTTAAGGATGTTCCACATGACGCCATTAAGATGATGTTGTTTCCATACTCGTTGGATGGACCCGCAAAAATTTGGCTTGAGAAAGAACCGCCAAATTCGATTTTGACATGGGCCGATCTCGTTTCTAAGTTTGTGAACAAGTTTTTTCCACCATCTAAAACAACACACTTGAAAAATGAGATTTCACGATTTGTGCAAAGAAATAATGAAAGTTTTTCAATGGCATGGGAACGCTTTAAAGAAATGTTACATGAATGTCCACACCATGATTTTACGGAATTGCATCAAGTGGATACTTTTTATAATGGGCTTAATGATCATGAACGAGATTATTTGAATGCTTCCGCGGGTGGTAATTTTTTGTGCAAGACGACAAATGAGGCTTTACAAATCATTGAAAATAGATCTAAGGTTTATAACCCTCGTAACACACCGAGTGTTGACAATATGGGTTCATCATCTTCGTCACAATCGTCTCGTAGCATTAACGCCTTACATGATGAAGCTAATGAGGAAAATCGGTTTTTTGATAGATTTGCTAATCTTATGTCCCATTGGAAGGCTCAAGAAGCTTCCAATTTCGCTTCGGTTAAAGCGGTTGCTAAGAGTTGTTTATCTTGTGGGGGAGCTCATGATCTTTCCGAGTGCATTACCGCGGATGGTAACACTTCGAGTGCTTATGTAGCAACGGGAACTTACAACCAAAACGGTCAAGGTTCCCGCCAAAATCAAGCTCCACCAAACCAAAATGTTAACAATTATCGAAACAACAACCAAGGTAATTACCAAGGCAATACACGCAATCACAACAAGGGGAATTATCAAAGTGGGAATGGACAAATTTCTAATCAAAACCAAAACCGTGATTTTCAAAACACTACACAAGGTTTTCAAAATGCTCACACTAAAAATTTGCAAGGAGAATTTTTGGATTATGCAAAAGCAAATGATGATAAATTTGATAACATGCAACGTGAGATGATTAGCTTAAGATCCGAGTTGAAAAACGAGCTAAAAAATGAACTTGCTAATGAACTTAAAACTCATGCAAACAAAATGGAAGGAAATGTCCAACGTCTACAACAAAATCAACAAAAGATGGAATTAGGACAACATGAGATTAAGCAAGAGTTATTAAAAGCGGATGCTAGGCAATCAAAATTTGAGGACCGAATGGCTAAGATGTTTGAAGCAATCATGTGTAAACCCTCTTCCTCGGGTGGTCTTCCTAGTGGTACCATTGCAAACCCGAAGGGAGAAATGAAGGTTATTACTACACGAAGTGGTAAAACTTTCAAGGAACCAATCTCTCGTCCAAGTACTTCTACGGAGAAGGAAATCGAGAAAGAACCCGAGGTGATGGTCGAAAAGGAGCACATTACAATCCCACGAAGTACCGCTCATACCACACCTACGGTTGAACCAATACCAATTGTGGAACCCGAGTTTCCAAGGCCGTTGCCTAATGACCAACCCACACCACCTTTACCCTACCCTTCGAGACGAAACAAAGAGAAGTTGCAAGAACGTAACAAACAACAAATCGAGCTTTTTATAAAAATGTTTCAACAAGTGCATTTTGATGTGAGTTTAGTCGACGCGTTGTTATATATGCCTCGTTTCGCTTCCACTTTTAAAAGTATGATGAGCGATAAGGAAAATCTTTCAAAGCTTGCTAATTGTTCTTCGGTTTATCTTAACCGCATACCGGAAAAAGTTGGTGATCCCGGAAAGTTTCTCATTCCTTGTGACATACAAGATATGAAAGAATGCCTCGCCTTGGCCGATCTTGGTGCGAGCATTAATTTGATGCCATTTTCCATTTGGAAATCGCTTTCGCTTCCGGCTCTCATTCCTTCGAACATGTCCATCGAGATGGCCGATCATTCTACGATTATGGCATGTGGAGTAGCCGAAGATGTTTTCGTGAAAGTGGGGAAGTTCTACTATCCCATTGGTTTTATAGTAGTTGACATCCCCGCGGATCCTCAAGTTCCTCTAATTTTAGGTCGTTCATTTTTAGACACTTCGAGATCACTTATCGATGTTCATGCGAGAACTATCACTTTGAGATTCAACGAAGAGGAACTTGTTATAAACGCTACTCAAAACTCGAAATCTTCTCATGTTTATGCAATCGCTACCATCAATCACATTGACATCGTTGATGTGGTTTGCGATGAGTTTTCACAAGAAGTGTTAGGTTTTTCCGATAGCTCGTCAAGTGGCAATCCCACTATTTTGGATCCGATTCTTGCTAATTCCAGACCAAATCTCACTCCATTCCAAGGAGGCGATTTCACTTCAAATGAAATCGACAATGAAGATGTGGTGTTGATTAGTGATGATACTTCTATTCCACCATTTCTTTCGCCGATGGAAGTTATGAGTGTTGAACCAAAATCTTCAATCGAGGAACCACCTATCCTTGAATTGAAAGATTTTCCTTCTCACCTTGAATACGCATTCTTGGAAGGTGATGACAAGTTGCCGGTTATTATTGCAAAAGGTCTTGCTAATAATGAAAAAACCGAGCTCTTGAAAGTTCTTAAGGCTCACAAAGGGGCAATTGCGTGGAAAATATCCGACATTAAGGGTATTGACCCAAAATTTTGTACTCACAAGATTTTAATGGAGGAGGACTACAAACCCGCAATTCAAAGTCAAAGAAGGGTGAATCCCAAAATTCACGATGTCATTAAAAAGGAGGTCCTTAAACTCCTTGACGCGGGAATGATTTATCCTATATCCGATAGCCCATGGGTGAGCCCAATCCATTGTGTCCCTAAAAAGGGAGGAATGACCGTTGTGCCTAATGAAAACAACGAGTTAATTCCCACTCGTGTTGTGACCGGTTAGAGGGTGTGTATTGACTACCGAAAGTTAAATGACGCCACTCGTAAAGACCACTTTCCTTTGCCCTTCATGGATCAAATGTTGGAGCGACTTGCGGGAAATGAATTCTATTGCTTTTTAGATGGTTTTTCCGGTTACTTTCAAATCCCTATCGACCCTCATGATCAAGAGAAGACTACGTTTACGTGTCCTTATGGAACGTTCGCTTATCGTAGGATGCCTTTCGGACTTTGTAATGCACCCGGTACGTTTCAACGGTGTATGATGGCGATTTTTCACGATATGATCGAGAATTCGATGGAAGTGTTTATGGATGACTTCTCGGTGTTTGGTAATTCGTTATCGTCATGTTTACCTAATCTCGAGCAAATGTTGAAACGTTGTGAAGAAACCAATCTTGTGCTTAATTGGGAAAAATGTCATTTTATATGTAAACAAGGAATCGTCTTAGGACATAAGGTGTCGAAGGCGGGGATTGAGGTCGATAAAGCTAAGGTAGACGTCATCGCCAAGTTACCTCATCCCAAAACCGTTAAGGGAGTTAGGAGTTTCCTAGGCCACGCGGGCTTTTATCGTCGTTTCATCAAGGACTTTTCGAAAATTTCTCGTCCTATGACACACCTTCTCGAGAAGGATGCTCCTTTTAACTTTAATGAGGATTGTGTTAAGGCTTTCGAAACTCTCAAAAGGAAACTTACCGAAGCTCCCATTCTTGTTGCTCCTAATTGGGAATTACCCTTTGAAATCATGTGCGATGCAAGTGATTATGCTATAGGGGCCGTCTTAGGGCAACGTTATGACAAGCATTTCCGTCCTATCCATTATGCTAGTAAGACGATGACCGAGGCTCAATTAAAGTACACCACAATGGAAAAGGAATTCCTTGCCGTGGTCTATGCTTTTGAGAAATTCCGACCTTATCTCGTCTTAACTAAAAGCATCGTGTATACCGACCATTCGGCTATCAAGTATCTCTTAGCTAAGCAAGACGCTAAGCCAAGATTGCTTCGTTGGATGCTCCTCCTCCAAGAATTTGATGTCACCGTGCTTGACAAAAAAGGAGCCGAGAATCTAGCGGCCGATCATCTCTCTCGTCTAGAAGATCCTCACAAAGATGTTTTCGAGAACAAGGAAATTACCGAAACATTTCCTCTTGAGACTCTCGGTGTAGTGAATTCCAAAGACACAACCCCATGGTTTGCCGACATTGCAAATTACCATGCGGGCAATTTCATAATCAAGGGTATGACGACACAACAAAAACGAAAATTCTTTCGTGACGTCAAGTTCTATTTTTGGGACGACCCTTATCTCTTTCGGGTTTGTGCGGATCAACTCGTTCGACGTTGTGTGTTTGGTGCCGAAACTTCTAATATCCTTAGAGCTTGTCACGAGGGACCCATGGGTGGTCACCACGGTGCTAATCTCACGGCTAAGAAAGTGTTCGATGCCGGTTTCTTTTGGCCTTCTATCTATCGTGATGCACACGCACTTGTGAAGTCGTGTGATTCGTGCCAACGTCAAGGAAAATCGTCTCAACGTGATGAAATGCCGCAAAACATAATTCAAGTATGTGAGATTTTCGACATTTGGGGAATAGACTTTATGGGGCCGTTCCCATCGTCTCATGACAACAAATATATCCTCGTCGCGGTGGACTACCTTTCTAAGTGGGTGGAAGCTAAGGCTTTGCCTACTAATGATGCTCGTGTGGTAGTGAAGTTTTTGAAGCAACTATTCTCTCGGTTTGGAACCCCTCGTGCTATTATAAGCGATCGTGGAACCCATTTTTGTAATGACCAATTCGAAAAGGTTCTAAAGAAATATGGAGTTACTCATCGTCTTTCTACGGCTTATCACCCGCAAACGAGTGGGCAAGTCGAGGTTTCGAACCGAGCTTTGAAGAGGATTTTAGAGAGGTCAATTGGAGGAAACTGTGCTTCATGGTCCGACAAACTCGATGACGCTTTATGGGCCTTTAGGACCGCTTATAAGACACCTATCGGTTGCACTCCTTATAAGTTAGTCTATGGGAAAAATTGTCATTTGCCCATTGAGTTGGAGCACAAGGCATATTGGGCCCTTAAGCATGCAAACTTTGACTTGAAGACCGCGGGAGATCACCAGAAAATACAATTGAATGAATTGGATGAATTAAGGGATAATGCTTATGAAAATTCATTAATTTTTAAAGAAAAGACTAAAAAGTTTCATGATTCAAAGATTAAAAACCGGGTTTTTAACGTTGGTGATCAAGTGTTGCTTTTTAACTCTCGTCATAAGATATTTTCCGGGAAATTGAAATCTCGTTGGTCGGGTCCGTTCACCATTACACAAGTGTTTCCATATGGGACCATTGAGCTAGCTCAAGATGATGGTCCTAATTTCAAGGTGAATGGACATAGGCTTAAGCACTACTTTGGTGGGGAAATTCCTTCAATGGTTGCCCTCAACCAAGTCACCTTCCCTAATGATAATTAGCATTGAGGGGATCGAGTCGAGCTCATGACTCGGTAATCAAAAACGAGGTGCCTCGTGGGGGAGATCCCATGCTTATCTTTATGCTTACTATTCACTAATAAGGGGACTTGTACCCTTTCAACTCGTTGTCTCGTGGTTGTTTGTGATTGTGTTATCTAGATCATCATCATTATCAACGATTGAAGACTCTCGTGTTCGTTTACGTGAGCCTCCATCGTTCGTTTGAAGAAGTTTTTCACGATTCCATGACATATCCTTTATTGTTCTAACAATTATCTTTTAGCATACTTAATAAACGGCTTTAGATATATTGTTGATCACCCTTTCCATGCTAGATCCTAAGCATTCGACTCTTCGTCTCTAGTATGGGGGTGCTCCACCTTTAGACTCGAAACATTGAGGACAATGTTTACTTTTAGTATGGGGGGTGAATAGGTACTTGCTTTGCTACGCCCTCACGTTTTCCAATTTTCAATGTTTAGTTTTGCTAATAAGGCTAAAAATAGCCAAATTTTAAAGTATGAATACTTTGATTCGGTGTTTGATTCATAATTTCAAGAACGTCTTCCCAAGATTTGAAGTATGAACTACATGCCAAATATCGGTCCGAGAAAGGTCTCAAATCGTGAAACGAGTTATGCCAAGATATGAACTTAAGGAGATACACGAGAAGCCGTTTTAAAAGATTTTGTCCTTCGGCTAACTATTGATCAAATCGTGCTACTTTGCTTTCGGACTAATAACTACTCAAATAAGTCAATATGAATCACTTGTGATCCATGACAAATAGATAAAAAATGCTAGTAACCCATTTCTTTTTATAATAACTAGGATTACGGGGAGAAAAAGTATTACACAATTTGGACGTATGAGTAGTGTTAGCATTGTGACTTGTACCAACAATGATCTCGTTTTTGCACTTAGCATGGAATGTATGACAATCAAGGATGACGAAGTTTACTCTAATGGACATTTACTTGTTTCTATTCTTTGACCCTAAAAGTCACTTTTTGTGATGAAAATCATACATTATGTCTTTACACATCTTCGTAGTATGTTGCAAGTCATTTTACTCTTCAATAAAGGTGAATAAAATTGAACTTTGGTGATGCTTAGATACTTTATTCTAGCATTGCGTGAGGGCACGGCAATGGCTTAGTATGGGGGAGTGATGAGATGGCATTTATACATGATCTCATCGTTCTTTGCGGGCTTTAAATGCATAAAAATGTCATAAAATACCATATATATGCTTTTGTTTGTTTACTTGTGTATTTTAGGTATGGATATCGTGAAAAAGATAAAATATCACAAGTTACAAGGAAAAACGGACACGAGAAACAAAGCCGTACAAAGAACCGGGCCCTAATCATGGAATTCTCAACAAATACCCTTGAAGACTTGAAGACAAACAAGACTGATCCTCATTCATTGAATAAATGACACTTAAAACCCTTGTATATTAATAATTACAAGTTTGGTCCCTTAAGTTTGTCAAAATTACACAAAAGGTCCTTTAACTTTGAAGAAATGGCAAGATTAGTCCCTCAACAATTTCAAGTTGTCAAATATGGTCCCTCATCAAGCCAAAGATACATTGAATACCTTTGAAGATCAAAATGTCCAAGATCAGTCCTTCAAATATGCAAAAGTTCCAAAATTAACCCTTGATACACTTTTTGGAAAGTTTGTGCCAAAAATGACAAGTTGTGAAACGTTGATACAAAGGAAATGGGCGCTGACAGACTTTTATATACAAGTGACAAAAGAAATGAAGAGGAAGGGCTAAAGCTGTGCACTTGAAACATTTAAACCAAAAATGCGCCAAACACACAACTTTCCCCCAAAATCGGATCAAAAGAACTACTATTTACCCTTCTTCACCCCCAGTTTTTACTCCACTTAAACTTAGGGTAAAAATCAATTCCCTTTGCACATGTGTGATTCACACATGCAGAAACCCATCCCACACCAAAAACCCTTAATCCCACTCACTATGGACCCCACCCCCAATTCACGTTTAACCAATCACAATGCAACTTACTCTCCAAGTTATGTGACGTGTCAAAATCAACAGCTATGATTCATTGCTTCATTCCAAAGCTAAAATGAACAGCCTTGATCAAATTGGACAGCTCAAATTCAGAAAACGTCTAGAAGACTCAAGGGCATAATAGGGAATTCAGTTCTAGGGTTTGTGAATAGTGTTTAGCCAGGCATTTGCCTATAAAAGGAGACCTCAACATGTGAGAGTCCCTTTGTTCCAGATTTTAGCTTTTAATCTTTGTAATTCCTTTTTATGAAACAAAGTTTGAATTTCTTAAAATTTTGAGTTCTAATCTGTTATTTATAAAAGTTTGGTGTTTGAGAAGCTAAAATCTGAGTTCCATTATCTTGTTTGAAGGTTTTTGAGGAAAGGTTTTAAGTGATAAAGCTTGTGCATCAAAAATCAGAAGTTGGCATTATTTTTGATCTTACCTTGTGGTTTGTTCTTCTTAGCAGCTTGGAAGCTGGTACTTGTTTTGCTAGTACCTCAGCTCAAACAATCCAAGGCCTGGATGTAGGTCTTGGAGGTTTGCATCTTCTTCCCTTTTCATTTTCTCTTTATGTTTCTGATTAATTGTGATTTTTGTGGATTTATGCTTGAATCTGTGTTATTGTGGTTGAATATTGTTGATTTGGCTTGGTTTGATGTTATTGAGGTGCTATTGATCTGATTTGTGGGTTGAATCTTCATAAGCCTTTGAAAATTTGTGGAATCAAGTTTTAAAAGGGTGTTTGGGATTACTGCATAAGTTGGATTTGTGGTTTGCTAAGTGTTTGTTTTGTGTAAGCAAGTGTTGGTATCTGTTATTTAGGTGCTTGTGTTCATCTGTTTGCAGGTTTTGTGGGTTTGATCACATAGATTCATTATTTGGCTATAAAATCTTAAATACTTGGTAAAATTGGCTAGGATTTTGAGGATACCTAGATCTAAGCATAGGCTAGGGCTAACAAGTGCTAAATCATAGTTAATCACACCAGGGAAGAAGGATTTGAGGCTTGAAATTGGATCAAGTGTCAAGTATATATCAGCAAAGCTTGTCTGCATATTGTTCATTGTTCATCAGAAACATTTTGTGCTTTGATCTTGTTGAATACTTTGATTCGGTGTTTGATTCTTGTTGATTTGTGATTGTTCTTAGTTTATATAGCTTGTGTATGCATCCTGTTAAGTTTGGTTGGCTTATTCTGCTTAAATCTGCTTATTAAGTGCTTAACTGTTTATTTCCATATCTGGTGCATATCTGGTAACTGTTTGGCTTATTGTGGCTTATTGTGTGAACCATTTTGTGATTTTATTGTTGCTATTGACTCCTTGTGATTCACTGATCACAAGGGTGCCTTTGTTTCCAATTGAATCAAACCAGAACTCTCATGTATGCTTGGTCAAATAGTCAAAGCAGTGGGAACTCCTTTCCCCTGCTAGTTACCACTGATAGTGTTAATTTGGTGTCAGCTTATCAATAAGCTATAATAGCTTATACCAACCAGCAACAACTTTGTTTTTGTAATAGGTGCTCATATTTTGACCCATTTGTTCATACTGGAGCATTTGGGTGGTTGACTTTTAGGTTTGACTAGAAAACCAACTCCTTTGACTTTTACATAAGTTCATTTGTGCTTATTCTGGCTTATTGGTTGTGCTTATTGGACTTTTGTTGATTGATTTTGCTTATTGAGTCCATTTGATAGCTTTTGCAAGTTGAATCAAGTCCTGAGGTGCATTATTTCTCAAAAACGACTATTTTGTCGTTTTGTGGAATTTTGCTTTTCTATTTTCTGGCTTATTGAGTGTGCTTTTTGGAAATTTCTTTTGACAGATCTCTTAAGAATCCTAAAAGAGGGTTGTGTGTCAAATTAGAGCTTATGGCATTAGCTTATGGCTTAATGGGCTGAAAAGCCCAATTAGAATAAGCTTTGTGTTCAATAAGCTGTGATAAGCTCACTTCAGCTTTTGGGCCTTTAGAGTTTTGTTCTTAGAATTGAATTTTAAGTCAGATAGGGCTTTTCCAAGTCAATTGGGCCAAGTTTGACTTTTTGGGCCCAAAAGCCCATTTGTGTTGACTGAATTTGGATTTGGCCCATTTGAGGGCCCATTAGGGGTATTTTGGTAATTTCACTTTGATTTTCTGATTAATTAGATTAAAATAAACTAGTTTGCAAGTTTTTAGAATTTTTTATAATTTTTGGATTTTTAATATTATTTTATTATTATTTTTAAAATTTCACATTTTCCAACTTTTTACATTTTTCTTAGGTTAATTACATTAATATAGGAATTTAGCAACTTTTAGAATAATTTTATCTCTTTTAGATTAATTTTTATAATTATTTTAAGTTTTAATAGTTTTTAAATCATTTTAAATAGTTTTTATTAGTTTTAAAATTTCTAAATATAGTTTTTAATATTTTTAGGTCATTTTAGAGGTTTACCAATTGAAAAATCTTTATTTGGGCTTTTTGATAATTTATTTGATTTTTAGGGCTTTAAGTAGCATTTAAAAATTGAATATTTAATTATTTAAAAGGTTTGAAAAAGTTTTGATCATTGGTAAACTCTTAGTTTATTATTTTTGATTTTTGGTGAATTTTTGGTAATTTTTAGAATTTATTTTTATTTTTGTGATTTTTAAGGTTCTACGTTTTAACTTTATAGTAGTGATTTTTTGTTAATTTTTATTTTTACGTCTTCGTCATTTTCTTTTCTCATCCCCTTCTAAACCAAATATTAATCACAAATCTTGAACATCTTAGTCACACACATATACCTCTTTGGGAAACGAACTTCCATACCTTAAGGGTCATTAGTGTTGATTTTCCTAAATCATCATTCGATACTTACCACTAATACGCCTTTTCCCTAAAAGGTCGTATTTTACCACAATCATGTCACTGTGGATATTATGTTAAAATTATGAAAAGGGTGTTATATGAACCCTAAAATTTAATCAATGGTGGTTAGGGTTCTCATTAATTAATACACTGAATTTTTATGTTAATACAACCCTAAGGGTTCTTAATAATGTTTATTAATCATGTGTAACAAAAACTAGAAGCCTTAAGGTGATTTGGTTGGGTAAAACTCTTGGATTAATTAAGGGTTGATTGTGGTAAAAATACGACCTTTTAGGAAAAAGGTGTAAAAACATAAAGTATTAAGTAATGATTTAGGAAAATCAAACACTAATGACCCTTATAAGTTCGTTTCCCAAGGAGGTATATGTGTGTGACTAAAATGTAATGATATTTGAGATTAATATATGAAAGAAGGGGATGAGAAAATAGAATGACGAAGACGTGAAAATTATTACTACGACGACTAAAATTAAACCCGTAAAAAGAGCTAAAATAAAAATAAATTCTAAAAATTCCCAAAAAATTACCAAAAATCAAATTGAATAAACTAAGAGTTTACGAATGATCAAAACTTTTTCAAACCTTTTAATTAATTAAATATTAATTTTTAAATGCTAATTAAAGCCCTAAGAATCAAAATAATTATTAAAAAGCCGAAATAAAGATTTTTCACTTTGTAAACCTCTAAAATGATAAAATAAGATTAAAAACTATTTTTATGAAATTTTAAACTAATTATAACTATTTAAAATGATTAAAAACTATTAAAAACTTAAAATAATTCTAGAAATTAGAAAATGAAGATAAAATTAATCTAAGAGTTGCAAAAATCCTATTTTAATGTATTTAACCTAAGAAAAATATAAAAAGTGCAAAAATATGAAATTTGAAATTTAATAATAAAATAATATTAAAATCTAAAAATTATAAAAAATTCTAAAAACTTGCAAACTAGTATATTTTAACCTAAATAAACAAAAAATGAAAGTAAAATGACCAAATTACCCCTAATGGGCCCCCAAATGGGCTAAAATAGAAAACAGTCCAAACTAATGGGCTTTTTGGCCCAAAAACTTCAACTAAGCCCAAATGACCTGAAAAAGCCCCATCTGACTCAAAATTTAATTCTAAACACAAAAGTCCGAAGGCCCAAAAGCTGGTTTTAAGCTTATCACAGCTTATTCTTATTGGGCCAATAAGCCCATTAAGCAATAAGCCAATACCATAAGCTCAGATTAGACACACAACCTTCTTTTGAGATGCCTAAGAGATCTGTGAAAAGAAATTTTGAAAAAGCAAACCCAATAAGCCAGAAATAAGCCAAGTAGAATTTCACTAAAAGACAAAATAGTCGACTTAGAGTTCTAGACCACCTCAGACCTTCTAATAAGTTGAAAAAGACTCTAAATGACTTAACTAAGACAAATCAACAAAGAAAAGTTCAATAAGCCAAGCCAAATAAGCACAATAAGCTGATAAGCACTTATTTAAAAGTCAAAGTTCTTGGTTTTCTAGTCAAACCTCAAAGTCAACCCCTCAAATGCTCCAGGATGAATAACTGGGTCAAATAAGTGACACCTATTAGAAATTTAAAGGTGTTGCAGGTTAAAATAAGATAGAATAGCTTATTGATAAGTTCCAGTTGAAATAACACTAGAAGTGGCTAGCAGCAGGGGGAGGAGTTCCCACTACTTTGACTATTTGACTTGCTTTTTTAGAGAGATCCAGTTGGATTCAAATGGAAACAAGGGCACCGTTGTAATCAGTGGATCACAAGGAGTCAATATCAGCAAACAAATCATAATTTGGTTCACTCAATAAGCATAAAATAAGCAAACAGTTCTCAAATATGCCACAGACCTTGAAAATAAGCAGTTATGAACAAATAAGCAGATTGAGCATGAATAAGCCAACCAAATTGAACTAAATGCACACACAAGCTATAATAAAGTCCAGTAAGCACAAATAAACTTGTTTCAAGCAATGGATCAAAGTAAATAAGCAGATTCAAGCACCAAAAGTTACTGATTAGCAAAAGTGATTATCCAAAATCCTTTTGCTGATCTATTTGACCACCAATCCAATTTCAAGCCCTCAAATCCCCTTCCCTGATTAAGTTAACCAAAATTTATCACTTGTTAGCCCTATTCTACCCTTAGATCTAGATGTCCCCAAAATTTTAGCCAAAATACCCAAGTTAAACAGTTTTTATAGACTTATGATTGATATGGTTGTTTCAAGCCACAAAACTTGCAGATAATGAACCCTTTGCACCAGATAAACAGAAACCAACCCAAAAGAAACAACAAACAACACACTAGGCCTTAAATCCTTTTGAATCAGTTAACCCAAACACCTCTTTGGAATCTGATTTCTCAATTTTCCAAAGGATTGTTATGATTTAACTTTCCAAACAAGATCTAATCAACCCTAACAACAATTATCCAACCTCAGTAACTCAAATCAACCACAAATTCACAGATTCTCAATCTATCATGTAAAAATCACCAAAAATTAAACAAAATTCAGAAAAATGAAAAAGGATAAGAGATGCAAACCTCGAAGACTTACATCTAAGCCTTGGAATGTTTGAGCTGAGTTGCTAGCAAGAACAAGCATCAGCTTCCAAAGCTGCTAAGATGAACAAACAGAAAAGTGAGCAATAAACAGATTATATCCTTGATTTTGAAAACAAGTGTTCTAAACCTTAAAATCTTTTCTCAAAATCAACAAAACATGTATATGGAACTCATATCTTAGCTATTCAATCACCAAACTTTTATAAAACACAAAAGAGAACTCACAATTTTCAGAAATTCAAATTTTATTTCAATAAAAAGGAATTACAAAGAGATAGCTAAAATCTGGAACAAAGGGGCTCTCATATGTTGAGGCCTCCTTTTATAGACGAATACAAGACAGGAATAAGCAAAACCCTAGGCTATGAAATCCCAAAAGTGCCCTTGAAATCTTCTAGAGGAATTGTGTTGTTGAGCTGTCCAAATGCATCTTGGCTGTTCATTTTATGATTGGGAACCAAGTAGTGGCTATAAATCGTTGATCTTGCCAGCTAGGATTACTTGGAGAGGAGGGTGTGATATGATTGGGTAACGGGTTGAATGGTGGGGGCCATTGGGGAGTGGGATTGAGGGTTTTTGGTGTGGGATGGGTTTTAAAGTGTGTGAATCAAACGTGGGACTGGGTAATTGAAATTAACCGCTTGTTTAAGTGGGTGGTAAGTCTTGGTTCATGTGGGGTAAACAGTAAAGATGTTGATCCAATTTTTGAGGAAAGGTAAGTTGTTTGGCGCATTTCTTTTTTAAATGTTTCATCTGCTCATGTTTGGCCCTTGTGTTTTGGTGAAGTGTGTAAACAATGTTTATTCAGCCCAAAAACATTTTTCCTTTGTTAAATAACTTTCCATCCTTATAGTTTTGCCACAAAACTTTTCAACAAAGGTTATAAGGGTTTGTTTTGTCATTTTTGCATAGTTTGAGGACTGATCTTGGACATTCTTGATCTTCAAAGGTATTCAATGTATCTTTGACTTCATGAGGGACCATTATTGACAATTTATAATTTTTGAGGGACTAAACTTGCCAAATCTTCAAAGTTGAAGGATCTTTTTGTAATTTTGACAAACTTAAGGGACCAAACTAGTAATTATGAATATACAAGTGTATTAAGTGTCATTTCTTCATTAATGAAGGATCAATCTTGTAAATCTTCAAATCTTCAAGTGTTTTTCTTTGAGAACTTCATAACCAGGGCCCGGTTCATTGTACGGCTTCGTTTCTCGTGTCCGTTTTTCCTTGTTTCTTGTGATCTTTTGTCTTTTTCACGATATCTGATATGAGAAAAGACTCATATCTATTAATCAACAAATCACCCTAAAACACAAGGAAAATACCTAACTTTTGTGCTATAAAGCGGAATTATGTGGTATGTTTTGTGTTTGTGTATAAATAGGTAAGAAGGATATATTTTCAAGCAAACAAGAAGAAATTAAGCTTATTTGGATGAAAAGGACAAAGAAGGATCAAAGATGACAAGACTTTGAAGATAAGGGACCTATCTTGACAACACTCCAAAGTTGAAGGAATCAAAGTGTAAATTTGCCAAAGTCAAGATAAAGTCAAACATGGTCAACTCTTCAGTCAACCAAGTCAAAGGGTCAAATTATACAAGAATGCAAGTGGAAGGACCAAAAATGCCTTTAAAATGAAGCTCCTAGCTCATTTGGATAATCTGCCTAAGTTCAAGGGCTAAACTTGCCAAAAATCCACTCAAAATAGTCTTAATCCGTGTGACATGGTAATGAGCCAATAGGAATGCAATAAATTTGGGTCACGGATTGCCATGTAACAAGCCACATCACCAAAACATTTATGAGCCGCCAGCTACAATTAAATCCCACTCACTTTACTTTCAACCAATCAGAACGTGCCCTTCAATAATCATTATATCCAAAAATGGATTATGATCCGTGTGATATACTTTCACCCTCCACGTGGCATCTTCTTCCTCAACATAATCCAGGATCTAATTTGAGTGATGAGACTGCTTTTATACATAGTCTCATCGTCAAAAAAGGGCTTTAAATGATAATACCCAAATATCATGATAATACCCAAATATATGCTTGTGTTTGTTGCTTGTGTATTTTAGGTACGGATATTGAGAAAATGACAAAAGATCACAAGAATCATGCAAAAACGAACACGGGAAACGAAGCCGCACAATGAACCGGACCCAAATGTTGAATTTCAAAGAAAAACCTTGAAGAATTGAAGATTGTCAAGAATGGTCCCTCATCTTTTGAAGACTTGTCATTTTAAACCCTTGTAAAACCTCAAAATTACATATGGGTCCCTAAAATGCCAAGAGTTTACAAGAATGGCCTTTGAAGATTGATGTTATTGCATGAATGGTCCTTGGTAAAACTTTGTGCATATGGTGTGCCAAAATTGACAAATGCATCAAAGTATAATGCAAAGGAATGAGAGTGTTTTACTGGCAAACTTATTATACACACTTTTTCAAATTCGGGGGACCAAAACCATCAAACACCTAAACTTCTCTCCACCACTTACCCACTGACACGTCATCCTCCACACCCGTCTATCCAACCCATGACCCAACCATCCCATTAAGTAAATAAACGTGTTTATTTAAAAAAAGAAGAAAAAAACTTAAACAAAGTTTATTTCTCTCTTAACCGGAAAACAATTCCCTTCCACCTTCATAAGATCAACACCCCCAAAATACTCCATCATAAACCCTAATCATATGGCCACTTAATCACAAAAGGGTAAGACCCAAGATGCTCCAGATCAGCGATTGAGGGCCCCTTACCACCTCTCACGAGCTAAAATCAAACCCCACACGCCACCAGGTCCCCACCCATATGCACCTCGCAACAACACTCCAAAAATTGTGCAGGGAATCCACGAACCAGAACCTTTGCTTGATGGGTAAGCACAAATAAACGCTTGGGATCGATTATAAACAGCTGTACAAGTCACAAGGCTCCAAAAAATCATCACATGTTTCTGATTTTTACCAAGAACAAGTCAAGACTCAAGGGGTATTTCTGGACTTTCAATCAATTAGGGTTAGATATATTTTTATATTCTAGAATGATCATTGTGACCCTATATAAAGGGCATATAGGGCTTAGTTTACTCCTTTTCTTGTTTTCCTGGTTCACTCCCTTGTAAAGCCATTTTATTTTCAATGAATGAAAAAGTATGGTTTAGTGTTTGTGAAGAAAACGAGTTCCATTTTACTTTCAGTTTGTTATAATCTGTTTGGAGTTTGTGTTTCAGTAAAATCTTTTCTTTTTCTCTTTAAGCTACTGATTTTTGGTTTCGAAAATTCCTAAGTCATTTTGCTAAGCACCTAGAGTTCTAATAGGCTAAGTGATAGGCTTCATAGTTGATCATAGCCAACTGATCTTGTTGATCAAGGGGTAGTGAAACTGTGATAGCATATTGCATAGGCTGTGGGACCTTGAGTCTTGCATAAGACTTGTTCCATTACTTGTCTGGTTTCTAATATTATTCAGTTTATTCTGTGAGCTTACTACTTAAAATCTTCGAACCAAAAGCTCTTCATCAAGCTTTTGGTCCCAAGCTTTTAAGTTTGAATTTTTTTTATCTTAGCAGTAATAACTTATTCACCCGTGGTGTTCGGTTCAGCTGTTGAACCCCAACGAACACCCTCGCCATTCTTCCTGTCCAAGACACCCCTGCCTCGAACCTATTAGTTGGTCGAGTTCAGGGGAGCATAGCTGACCCCTGTTGGACGTAAGCGGGGGTAGGTATAACATTCTCCCTTCTTAACACATAGAAACATGATTTAGGGTGCTAAAGAAAAAGGCATAGATCCGTGGTATGAAGCTTTAGAACAGTTAACTTGTAATTTGAATGCTTAATCATCTTATAGTTTAAAAGCTACGAGTGGTACTTGTGTTTGTTTCAGTTTGATTAGATTTCTAGTTTTTAGTATAATCCGTTAGTTGATTGTGTGGTTTTGATTGTTAATTGAGATGCTTAGGTTTGCTTATTTGACCTGCTTGTTCTTTTGGTTTTGTGGCGTGACTGGTGGCATATTCAGTTGGGGTGTGAATGTTTGTCTAACCTGAGTAACCAACATTTATCACGCCGTCTGTATAGAAACCAAGAAATTATCGTGCTTGTGTGTTAAGCGTGCATGCTGCCAAATCTGTCATGTAATTATTAAATCTGCCCTTGCTTGTTCATGCTGATTTGATTGTTGATTTTGTTTATTTGGTAAGTTTACTTATGTATTTGTGATTTATCTCCACGAGTGTCGTTTATTTTCTGAATACTTTGTCAAGTCTCATTTTCTATCCATTTACCTAGGCTCGTTGTACGCTAGTCCTTGTTTGATTCGTGTGGAGTCTTGCTATACAGTAGTGTACCCTCTTTCCTTGAAAGTCCTAAACACGAGTAACAGTGGGTTTGATATGGCTTGGTGAATGTGTTTCGGTGTGTGGAATTTGCATAAAACCGTTAAGGTTGTTTAGAAGTAGGTTATTGTGTTTGAATTGCAATCTGCCTTGTATTATTTTCTGTCAGCAAAGATTTGTAGGAGTGTTTGGATTTGATGAATCCAAGCAGTTTGTGATAAATCTGTAAGGTTTTTGATAACCAAAATACTTTTATTTAGGTTTGTTCATAAAATTTAAGTAGGTTATTTAGTATAAGAAAACCAAGTGAAGGTTGGGATGTTTTCATCATTTTCTTTATAAAAATCAGCAAAGCCTTTTAATCTTTGTCTTTCTGAGTTATTGGTCCCAAGAACTTTTGAGCTGATAGCCCATTTGGTCACCTAGGAAATATTTTCACAACATAAGATGTTTGTTCAACTTAAAATCAGTTAGCGGTAGTTTGAATTTCAAGTTTGGGTATAAAGCACCATCAACTAACTCTCTTTCTGCTTATCAGCTAGGACAGTGAAGTTTGTGATGTTTTTGTGAGTATTTTTGTTTAGATCTTGGTTCGATAATAGGGTTTAGGATAGATATAGGTATAGTAGGCTTGGTTTTGTTTATTTGAGAGCTTTTGGTTGGTCAAAACTAGTTGCTAAGCCCACTATTTAGGACTGCATACCACCAGACCCTACACTTTGTTTCATTTTGCTGAGTTCTTGTAGGATATGTAAATCTTGCTTATGTTTTAGAGAGAGAAAGAGATAGAAAGATGGTGGATTACACACTTTTAGAGAGAGAAACTTAAAGAGAACTATGTGAAAAATGATTAACCACACACCCTCTCCATCAAAGGAGAGGGTTTATATACCCAAGCCTTGTAATGGGCTTGGGCTTACACGTTTGGGTCGGCCTACACATGTTGTAGGCTAGGCTTGGACTTGTTTGATAAATAAAGATATCTAGACTACGAGCTACTACTTAATATATTGTCGGAGTGACCGAATCTTCCTAAATACGTAAAAACGTATTTCCAACAGTTCTTACATTGGTACTGTGGATAAGTGTATCTCAGATTGTGTGCTTGTGTTATTTGTGGTTTTGTGTGTAGTCTTGACTCCTCACAAGTCCACTGACTTGTGAGGGTTCCGTTTGCGCCCAGCAAAAACCAAACACCCATACCGGGCTCCAAGTACCCCAACAGTATTCATTTGAAGAACAAAGAAAAAGAAACAAGTTAAAGTTTTAAGGACTGAGCAATATTTGACCCCTTTTAAGCTTTAAATCGTGTAACTTGTAGGTTGGATTTTTGTTTTCTAAGTCACTGTTAGACCACTGTTCACGTTGTTTTAAAAAAAAAATTTTTTTTACAAAAGGGTTTGGCCAGGACTCGAACATGCGCCATTCCCTTCACAACACAACGTCTCAACCATCTGCGCCCTTGGGTCTTTTATCAATAAGACTCCAAAACAAACTCTATTTAAGGGCTTTTTGTTTCTGCTTATTTAAATAAGTTCGAACCATTTTCAGCAGGTTTCAGCTTATTGAATAAGTTTTTTTTAGGTATTTTAGATTTTTTTTCCCTTATTTAACATTAAGTTTAGGACTTTTTGGTTTAAAAAATTATTTTTCACGTTTTTATTAATTTTTTATTAATATTTTAGTATATGGTTTTTATAAATTAGAAAAAAATAGTTTAATTAGTTTTATAATTTTTAAAAAAATATTTTTGGGTTTTAATTTAATATTTTGAGGTTTACATCTATTTAACTTTTCATTTAAGCTAATTTTTAATTTTATTTAACTTTTAGGTTTTTCTTTTACTTTAAAAATTAATATTAAATTGTTAAATAGTTTTTAGACATTTTGGTTTTCAAATTAGTGATTCTTGTATTTTTCTTTAGCTAGGATAAAAATTTGGTAATTTTTAGACTACTTTTTCGTTTCGTCGAATTTTACGATTTCACGTTTTTCGCATTGTAGGGTAATTTTTAGTGTAATTCGTCTCATCCTTTCTCTTTTCTCACAAATATAATCACAAACAAATCATAAATCAATTCTTAACACAACGCACCAAGCCTCCTTTAGAACGACCCCACACAAAGGGTCATAAGTGCTTTCGTTTTCCTAAACGAACACTTAATACTTACCGCTTTTGCCTCGTTTTCCTAAACGAGTGTGAATCTACAACCATCATTTTTGGCGCCGCTGCCGGGGAGGCGTGTTGTGTTTTGATTTGGAAATTGTTGTTTTTATATATAGCCATAATAGTATTTGTATTAGTAGCACTCTACTAATACGTATTATCGGTTTTTCGTTTTTTGTGTGAATACTATTACTATATTGTATACGTAGAACAATAAATTCACAAGTACTCCAAATACGTGAGAAATCACAACCTTGACTTGGGAGGTCATTACCCAATCATTGTATTCTGTTGGGAATAAATTAAGGCCAGATCACTTGAACGCTGACAAGAACAACTCAAGCGTTGACAAGAGCAAAGTGAGCGCTGACAGCTTAAGCGTTGACAAGTTAAAGTCAAGCGTTGACAGATTGAAGACAAGCACTGATGGAAGATGTGAGCTACACGTTTATTATGTTCTAGAATACTTCTAGTAAGGATAGAAACGACAATGTATTTTCTATGTTTATCTTTACCTAGAATAGTTGATACGTAGCTTATTGTACAAGGCTTCTTAGTCTATAAAAGAAGGCCTTTAGGTTAATGTTTAGTATCAAGTTTTCATTAAGTTTTCATTCGTAAACATCTTTCATTGTAAGCAAGTTCGACATTGATAATCAAAGTGAAAGTTTTGTTTACATCTTGTGTTCTTGTTTAAGTATTAAATTCCGCATAATACTTAAATTCACAAAGCATATAACAAAGGTTTCTCTACGTGTTATACTTGATCTAATCTCGTATACACAAAGCTAATCGATCTAAGTTTGGGATCAAGAAGTGGTATCAGAGCTTGTTGAGGAACTTTTGATCTTTGAAGAACACCAGAACGATATACGAACACCAAAACCCTAATTTTCTCAAAACCCTAAAAACATCATGTCTGAAGCAATAACCTCCTCCTCCTCATCCTTACCAAACATCAAGATTCTCATGCTTGATGCAACCAACTTTGACTTATGGAGGTTCAACTTTGAACAATATCTGGGGATCTTTGACTACACACTCTGGGACATCATTGAATATGGAAACTCATTCAATAAAGCTCAAAAGATTCTGAATGCCATTGCGACAAGAACAGCTGTTGAAGGATGTCCTGATGAAGATAAGAAAGAAAAACCTGGAGATGGTAGAGCTGTAAGTGCTGAAGATATTGCAAAGAAAAGGGCTGACATGAAAGCCCTAAATATTCTGAAAGTATCTTTGGGACAAGAAAATCAGCACAAATATAGAAGCTATGAATCTGCTAAGGATCTTTGAATTGAAGTTGCATATGGTGGTAATGCAGAAACTAAGGAAGAAAAGAAAAAGCAACTTCTGCATGATTATGCTGTCTTCAAAGCTCAGCCCAATGAGAAACTGAGCAGTGTGAGAAGCAGATTGCTTGACATCACAAGCAAATTGTCCTTCATGGGGACACAAGTTGGTGATATTGACACCAATGCTACTTTTCTGAAAAGTCTTGGTGAGACATGGAAGATTGAGGCAAGATCTATTCTTGCCAATAATACTCACAAGAGCTCTTCGTTTGATGACATCTACAACAAACTAAGACTGTCGGAAGATGAAACTCTTTCAAGCAAAGCTAGCACCAGCAACATGGCCTTCTTCTCTCATAGTGAAGGTCAATTCAATCAAAAGGACTCTTTTATGCATCCAGTTACTGGATCATCATTTGTCAGCGCTGGAACAAGTCCTGTCAACGTCTCCTTTTCAGACGCTGACACATTCATGAATGACTCACCAAGAGTTAAACCTGCTGGTTTGGATTTGGATACTGTTTGTGCTTACATTGCTTCTTTGCCCAATGGTTCAGTGATTACATATGAGGACCTTGAGCAGATAAGTGATGAACACTTGGAAGAGATGGACATCAAGTGGAACATGGCTCTTGCTAGTATAAGAGCAAATAGGTGGAATAGAAGGTTCAAGAAGAAGATGACCTTCAATGCTAAAGACACTGCTGGATTTGATAAATCCAAAGTTGAGTGCTACAACTGTCATCGCATGGGGCACTTCATGAGGGAATGCAGATCTCCTAGAAGATCTGATGCTGGTAAACCCTCAAGTCAGGTTGTTAAAGCTCAAGACTCCAAAGCCATGGTTGCAGTTCAAGGAATTGATGGTACTGGATGGGATTGGAGATATCTGGCTAAGGATGTTGAAGAGGACAAAGCTTTGATTGCTGATATTGAAGAAGAAGAGCATGTTGAATATGCTCTCATGGCACACTCCTCCTCTTCATCTGATAATGAGGTATATGATGATGCTTTTTGTAGCAAAGGTTGTAGGTTAAACACTGACAGACTTAACAAAGAAGTGTTAAAACTAAAAGAGGATATGAGCACTGAGAGGTGTAAATTATCCAATTACCAACTAGCTCTTACTGAAACTGAGAAAACCGTTTCTGAATACAAGAAAATGGAATTTGATTTAAAAGATAAAATAAATATCTTAAAACATGAGCTAGAGGGTAGTATGGATATTAGAAATATCATGTCAAAGGTCAATAAAGACCTACAGGCTAAGTTAGATGAGGCCATTAAGAATAAAGATAATGTTGACCTCAAGATTCAAAGATTTGATAGAGCCACCCAAGCCCTAGGAGACTGTGTAGCTAAACAAAGAGATCCCAAGGATATGACTGGGCTTGGGATGAATGAGAATGATTACTCGCTGGTTCCACCACCAGCTGGTGACTTCTAAGGTGTCCTTAGAAAGGATTTATCTTGGACTGGTATACCAGAATGCCAAGAAGATGAATTCATTCCTCCACCAAGAGTTGTCACCCCAGTAGAAGAGTATCAACAAAAACTGACTGACCTAAATGAGTGGAAGAAAGCTAACCCTACTTTATTTGTTAAGGGAGGTTTGCTATGTGAAAGTCCCAATGAATCTCCACCCATTAAGGTTACTCACCCAGTTACTGGTGAAGCTGTTGACCTAGGCTCCAACACTGTTAGAAGACCTACCATTAAATATGCAGAGATGTATAGGAATAATAGGTCACCCAAGAGCCAAGTCAACAATCATGGAACAGGTTTCTTTGTTTCTAGACCTAAGAATCTGTCTAAGAAAGCCTGTTATACTTGTGGTAGCTTTTCACATTTGGCATACAAGTGTGTCAACGCTCCCAAAGCCAGCGCTGATAGGAACAATTTCAGCGCTGATAGGAAGAAAGTCAACGTTGTTAGGAAGTCAAACGTTGTCAGACCCAGACCTTGTGTGCAGCAAAGTCCACAAGTGATTAGACCAGCCCCATTCTTTACTAGAAGGTCTAACACTCATGGACAAAGACCTTTTCAAAAGACAAACACCTGGTCAAATAGGCAATGGGTTCCTGGAGCAAACCCTAGGTTCAACGCTGACAAGCGTAATTTCAGCGTTGACAAGACAAAATCCAACGCTGACAGAAACGTGACCAGACCTAAGTATTTGCACCCACAAGGTAAGGGGTCTAAAGCTTCTTCAAGCTTAACATGGAGACCCAAGAAAGATCAAAACCCTAATAATAATGGAATTTCAATGACTTGCAACAGGTTTAATTATATTTCAAAAGTCATTACAAAACCAATTGGGGTTAACTGGGTATTTCATCCTAAAAGGGATGAGAATGGGGTTGTTGTGAGAACTAAGTCTGTTCTTATTGAACAACCAGATGAATCCAAGTCTTCTGAGACTTGGGTTCCCAAAGAAAACTAATTTGTTTTCTTTATGTGCAGGGCATTCAAAAGCAGATCAATGATTATGGATATTGGGATAGTGGATGCTCAAGGCACATGACAGGAAAGGAAGACTATCTGACGAACTTCTCTCCTATTAAAGATGGTGATAAGGTATACTTTGGAGGGGGCTACGGCACCATCACAGGCAAAGGAACCCTTCTCACCAATAATCTACGTTTTGAGAATGTCTTCCTGGTAAAAGAACTGGACTATAATCTGTTTAGTGTATCACAAGTGTGTGATAACAAAAATAAGGTTCTTTTCACTGATACTGAGTGTTTGGTGTTAAGCAAGGATTTTAAGATCCCTGATGAGAAGTATATTGAGTATAAAACACCTAGGCATAAGGACATATACAATGTGAATTTAAATGGGATTAAAGTGAATACAAATATGTCTTGTTTCTATGCTAAGGCCTCAGTTGATGAAAGTAATTTGTGTCACAGGAGACTAGGGCACATAAATTTTAAAAATATAAATAGACTTGTGAGGCTTGGTTTAGTTGATGGTTTTCCTGAAAAGGCCTTCCACAATGACCACTCTTGTGTTGCATGTCTTAAAGGCAAGCAGCACAAGGTCTCATTCAAGTCCAAGCAGGTGCATACTAGTTCCAGACCTCTTCATATGCTTCACATGGACCTCTTTGGTCCAACTAATATAGAAAGTTTGAATGGCAAGTCATATTGTTTTGTTGTCACTGATGACTTTTCTAGGTTTACTTGGACATTCTTTCTAGCTATGAAGAGTGACACAGCTGATGTTCTTATTGAATTTATCACTCAAATTGAGAAAAGGTCTGGCAATGAGGTTAAGATGCTTAGGAGTGATAATGGTGGAGAATTTAGGAACAAGAAGCTAGATGATTTTTGTGCCAGGAAGGGAATTACTAGGCAGTTTAGTATTGCTAGAACCCCACAACAAAATGGGGTTGCTGAAAGAAAGAATAGAACCCTAATTGAAGCAGCCAGAACAATGTTGGCTGATGCTCACTTTCCCATAGCCTTTTGGGCTGAGGCTGTTAATATAGCATGCTATGTGCAAAATAGAGCATTGGTTAACAAAATTCAGAACAAGACACCTTATGAGTTACTTTGGGGAAGAAAACCTAATATTGGTTTTCTCAGACCTTTTGGATGTCATGTAGTAGTCTTGGACACTAGTGATGCCTTAGGGAAATTTAGTGCAAAAGGTGATGAAGGTTACTTCATGGGGTATTCAGTGCAGAGCAAGGGTTATAGAGTTTATCTTAAGGAGGACAAATGTATTGTTGAAAGAGTACATGTTAGGTTCTTAGAGAATAAACCTAGTGATCCTGAAAGTGGTCCTAATTGGTTGTTTGATTTAGAACCCTTATCTAGAACTTTAAATTATATGCCTGTCACTAATCCAGACATTGTGAAGGTAACTTTAAATGTTGTGGAGGAACAAGTTGTTCATGTTTCAGGTACACAGGTTGATGAAAGGGTTGGATCACAAGCAGAAAAGGTATCTCCTACATTTGAATATGTCACAATTCCCATTTGGACTGATGCTTTTGCTGCTGCTGCTGCTGGACAAGATAATGGTGGTTTCCAAATACCACCAAATACAAACATGCATGGTTCTTCAGGCGCTGACAAAGGAAAATCCAGCGCTGACAAGACCAATTCAGACGTTTACAACAACATTTCAGGCGCTGTCAGCCCTGACGCTGACAACCAAGATTCAAACGTTGACAACACTTATGGGCATCTTTTCTCTTCCAATTTTAAACAAGGTGGACCTTCCAATGTCCATGAAGAGATTCCTGCTGCTCAAAGAGAGTCTGATGAAGAAGATATTGGCAACATGGAGCGTGAAGTTGAGGACACCAGACTTTTTGAAGGAGGAGTTCTCACTTCCACAATGAAGAATCACCCCCCATCTCAGATCATTGGTGATGTTATGACTCCAGTTCAGACAAGAAGATCCCATCAAAGTCTTGGTGGATTTATTGCCAATATACACAAGAAGGTTGATACCCCTCTTGTACAAGCATGTTTGTTTGCATGTTTTCTGTCACAAGAAGAACCCAAAAAGATATTTGATGCTCTCAAAGAACCAAGTTGGGTGGAAGAAATGCAGGATGAGCTTCACCAATTTGCTATTCAGGATGTTTAGGAGCTGGTTGATTGTCCTAGATATGTCAGACCAATAGGGACAAGATGGGTTCTCAGGAACAAAAGAGATGAAAGAGGTATTGTGGTCAGAAACAAGGCAAGGTTAGTGGCTCAAGGTTATACACAAGAGGAGGGGATAGACTATGAAGAAGTCTTTGCACCAGTTGCAAGGATTGAAGCTATTAGGATTTTTCTAGCCTATGCCTCTTGCATGGGCTTTACAGTCTATCAAATGGATGTAAAGAGTGCATTCTTGTATGGCACCATTGTTGAAGAAGTTTATGTTATGCAACCTCCTGGTTTTGAGGATCCTGAGCATCCAGACAAAGTGTATAGAGTCAAAAAGGCTATGTATGGCCTTCATCAAGCCCCTAGAGCATGGTATGGTACTTTGTCTACCAATTTGGTGGACAATGGATTCAAGAGGGGCACCATAGATAAGACACTATTTACAAAGAAGAAAGGCAAAGATGTGTTGCTTGTGTAGGTCTATGTTGATGATATCATTTTTGGGTCTACTGATCCAAAGATGAGTGAGGATTTCTCCAAGCTCATGACAGACAAATTCAAGATGAGTGCTATGGGGGAGATGAACTTCTTTCTTGGTTTACAAGTTCAGCAGAAAGAAGATGGTATCTTCATCTCCCAAGACAAATATGTTGCTGAAATCTTGAAGAAGTTTGGCTTTTCTCCACATGAAAAGAGGGCTTCTACTCCTATGGATAGAGAACACCCTTGGGGAAAGATTGGAGATGGGAAAGATGTTGATGTCAGGCATTATAGATCCATGATTGGATCCTTGATGTATCTTACTGCTTCCAGACCTGATATCATGTTTGCTGTGTGTGCATGTGCACGCCATCAAGTGACTCCCAAAGAATGTCACCTTTATGCTGTGAAGAGGATCTTTAGGTACCTAAGATGTTTCCCTACTCTTGGTTTGTGGTACCCAAAGGATTCACCATTGGAGCTGATTGCATATTCAGATAGTGATTATGGTGGTGACAAGTTTGATAGGAAATCCACAACTGGTGGATGTCAATTTCTTGGGAGCAGATTAATATCTTGGCAATGCAAGAAACAGACAGTGGTGGCTAACTCTACAACTGAAGCAGAATATGTGGCTGCAGCAGCATGTTGTGGTCAAGTGTTGTGGATTCAGAACCAGCTGTTGGATTATGGGTATAACTTCATGCATACTAAGATATTTGTTGACAATAATAGTACTTTATGCATCATTAAGAATCCTGTGCATCATTCTAAAACTAAACACATAGAAATTAGACACCATTTTATAAGAGATTGCTTTGAGAAAGGTTTAATACAACCAGATAGGGTTGACACTGAGGAAAATGTGTCAGATTTATTAACTAAACCTTTTGATGCTGGAAGATTTCAGTACTTGGTAACAAGTATTGGAATGGTTAATCTCACTTAAAGTATGTGTTTTGGATTCTTTTTGTAAAAGTATGTACAGGATGATGCATCATTATTATTGGTCTTATTGATAATTTAGATTTTCCACTATATTTTTCTAACACTGACAAAGGTTGTTTGAACACTGATAAGTGTTTTTACAACGTTGTCAGCAATATAGTTGTCTAACGCTGACAAAGCTTTCTTCAACGCTGTTATGTGTTATCGGGGCGTTGTCAGCAACAATGTTAGTTTTGTGGTTTTCAATCTAAATGTGCAGATGGTGTTAGCAGTATACCATTGGATACAGAGTTGCTTATGGATCAAAGGAGAAGCATTTGGACAAGTTTTTATTTATGGATGATGGTTGGAATGTTTCATTCCTATCTTGACATAAATTTTTTATGTTCCTGCATGTTTTTAGCAAACTCTTTGTATCTTTGTTTAAGGGGAGGTTTTAGGAACCTTTAGGATTTTTGGGTATCCATATGATACTCTTATCACAATTCTAGATTGTGTCCACAGGTGAGTATGGGTTAGTTTTACTAAACCATGAGGCATTGTAGCATGCATAGTATATCAACTTTGCATGCTGCCAAGACATTTTTGGCCTAGAATTGGTTGTGGTCTGTTGGGAGACTTGGGAATCATTTTGATATGGGATTTACCTGGGAGTAACAAGAATCTTATGAGGTAACTTGGTTGTTAAGAATTTTGGTTAGCAAGGGACACTAGAGGACTGTTATGTCTATCTTGCTTTTGCAAGTGTGCATAACTGGACAGTGCTTGCCGCCCTATAATAATTATCAGCTTTTGGTTACTTTCTCTAGGATAAATTACTTGTTAAGGTCATTTTTCACTTTTTAAAACAATTTTATTTTTGGACGCTGACAAGATTTTTCCAAGCGTTGTTGTGACCAAATTGGACGCTGACATGGCTTTAGGCGAACGTTGACAAGATTATAGCCGTTGGGCGTTGATGGGTTATATTTGACCGTTGACACTCAATGGGACCTACCCAGTTGTTACTTTTTGACATATTTTCAAGCCGTAATTTTAGGAGTTGTTACTTTCATTAAATGCATGAGATAACTTATAACTTTTTCAATATTTTCATGATTAGTTTTTGAAAATCTTTGCCTATTTTTGGGCCAATCACATGCATTCATCCACTCCTATAAATTTGGCTCCTACTTTCATTGTAAGCAAGTTCGACATTGATAATCAAAGTGAAAGTTTTGTTTACATCTTGTGTTCTTGTTTAAGTATTAAATTCCGCATAATACTTAAATTCACAAAGCATATAACAAAGGTTTCTCTACGTGTTATACTTGATCTAATCTCGTATACACAAAGCTAATCGATCTAAGTTTGGGATCAACATATTCGAATCTCAAACCAAAGAAAAAGGCAAAAATAGATAAATACTTTCGTGAAGCTCGATTTTGAAAAATACAGACTATAAGGTGGGTATAAGGCGGATATTATAAAATATATCCTAAGGAAAAAGGCTTTTAAGTGCTTCGCGCCGCCTCGTTTCCCCGCTTGCTTGTGAGTATTTGATTTTGAGAGCTAATCGAGGGTTTTGCCGCCCAAAGTATTACTAAGTATCATATATATTTTCTTGGTTTCATTTAATTAAACCCTCTTGAACGTTTTGGTGTTCCACCAGCGTTCTAAAGTCATTGAAAGCGTTCACTTCACGTGATCGTTTTCATTCCTTGAGGCTTCTTTAATCAAGAGATTTGATTAAGGAGGAGATTTGTAGATTTTGGTCTACCTAAAACAATCACAAAAATCCAAAAACAAGTAAAAACAATCAAAAACCACAAAAATTTGAAAAAAGTAAAAACACCAAAAAGAATCTTCTTTGCTCACCCTCTCGTTGTACGTGACATTTATGCAAACTCGCTCCAAAGCAAGACGTGCACATAAACGTCGTCAAAAGGAAGGAAACCAAACATCTTCTAGTGAAGAGTCTCCCATTGTCGAACCCATCGTAGAGAAAGAAGCACCCATGGCTAATCGAACTATGATGGAGTTGCTCAAGCACCCACCGAGGGTTATGGGGAAGCGATTGAGATTCGCTCTATCCTTGCGGAGAGTTTTGAGGTTAAGACGGGTTTGTTGTCCATGATTCAAAACAACAAGTTTCGTGGTGACGAAAAGGACAACCCTCATAACCAAATTCGCCAATTTAATCGTCTTACCGCCACTTGCAAGTTTAAGGACGTCTCTAATGACTCGATTAAGATGATGCTTTTTCCGTATTCCTTAGCGGGGCCCGCAAAAATTTGGTTAGAGAAAGAGCCACCCAATTCTATATTGACGTGGAAGGATCTCGTTTCAAAATTCGTGAACCAATTTTTTTCGCCCTCTAAGACTACGCATTTGAAAAACAAGATTTCAAAGTTTTCACAAGAGTATAATGAGAGTTTTTCGACGGCTTGGAATAGGTTTAAGGAAATGTTGCACGAATGTCCTCATCATGGTTTTTCCGACTTGCATCAAATAGACACGTTTTACAATGGCTTGAACGATCATGAGCGTGATTATCTTAATGCCACCGCGGGCGGTAATTTTTTGTGTAAGACGGTCGAGGAAGCATTGTTAATCATTGAGAATAGGTCTAAGGTTTATAGTCCTCGTAGCACATCGAGTGTTCGTAAGACTTCGTCTTCACCTTCGCCTTCATTGTCATATACCATTGATGCTTGCCAAATCGAGGCTAATTTGGAGAACAAGATTTTTGATAAGCTTAAAGGATTGTTAATTGAGTTTAAAGTTGGTGAACAACCCACTCTCGCTACGACTAAAGCGGTTGAGGTTTCTTTTATGTATTGTGGTGGAGCTCACGATTACTCCGAGTGCATTACCAACGGTGGTAACACTTCGAGTGCCTACGCGGCCGCGGGAACTTATAACCAAAACGGTCAAGTTACCCGTACTAATCAATTGACTCCACCGGGTTTTCCACCAAATCAAAATGCTAACAATTATCAAAACAACCAAGTTGGTTACAAAAACAATCAAAGAAACAATTACAAGGGTAATAACAACTATGGGAATCAAGGGAGTAGTAGCCAATTGCAAAATCAAAACCAAAACCGTAATTTGCAAAAAACAAGTCAAGGTCTTCAAAATGTTTACACTAAAGAACTTCCAATGGAATTTTTGAATTACGCTACGGCAAATGATAAGATTTTGGAAAACATTCAAGAGCAATTGGCTAGTCAAGCTAGGGAAACGGCTAAAAACACAAAGGAGTTAGCTAATTTTGTTAAGGAAAATGTTAACATGAGAAATGAGTTGAAAAATGATTTTGCTAACCAAATTAGAGGTCAAAACAATAAAATTGAGCAAAGTCGTGCTAGGCTTGAACAAAGGATAGACCAAAAAGCCGCTAGTCAAGATGTTAAGCTTAATGCTATTTTGGAAGCGGTCATGGGGAACAAAGCCTCTACATCGGGTAGTTTACCTAGTAACACCATATCAAACCCTAAGGGAGAGATGAAAGTGATTACCACACGAAGTGGTAAGACACTTAAGGAACCGACTCCTCAACCAATTACTCCAACGGTGGAGGAAATTGAGGAAGAACCCGAGGTGGTGGTCGAAACGGAGTATATATCAAGCCGACAAAGTACCGCTCATGCCACACCTACGGGTGACCCATTACCAACATTGGAACCCGATATTCCAAAGGCTATGCCTATTCCCCAACCCACACCACCCTTACCTTACCCATCGAGACTTAGGAAGGAGAAACGACAAGAGCGCGGCAATTATCAATTTGAGCTTTTTATGAAAATGTTTCGTGATTTGCACTTTAATGTGAGTTTTGCCGATGCTTTGGTCATGATGCCTCGATTTGCCGCTAAATTTAAGAGTATGTTGAACAACAAGGAGAAATTGCACCAATTGTCTAGTTGTTCGTCGGTTTATCTTAATCGCATACCTCAAAAAGTCGGTGACCCCGGTAAATTTTTGATCCCTTGTGAAATCCAAGATATGGAAGAATGCTATGCCTTGGCCGATCTTGGTGCTAGCATTAACTTGATGCCACTTGCAATCTTCAAGTCGCTCAATCTTCCTAATCTTACTCCTTCACTAATGTCTATCGAGTTGGCCGACCATTCCACGATTCGCGCATGTGGATTGGCGGAAGACGTTTTTATGAAAGTGGGGAAGTTCTACTATCCCGTAGACTTTATCTTTGTTGATATCCCCACGGATCCTCAAGTTCCTCTCATTTTAGGTCGTTCGTTTTTAGATACGTATATGGCTTTGATCGATGTTCATGCTAGAAAGATCACCTTACGTTTCAACGACGAGGAACTTGTTATAAACGCAACTCAAAATTCTCAACTTTCTCATGTTTATTCCGTTGCTACCATAAACCTCGTTGATATGATCGACGTTGTTTGCGAGGAATTTTCACAAGAAGTTCTTGGTTTTGGTGATGTTGAAAATAGTGGCAATCCCACTATGCTTGATCCCATTCTTGATAACTCGACACCAACCTTCACTCCATTTGAAGGTGGTGGTTTTACGTTGGAAGAATTCGATGTTCCACGTACTTGTAACGAAGACCTCGACAACGATGAGGATTTCTCGATTATCAAGGATTTTCTCAACGATTTCCCATTTCCTCCACCCGAGGAGGTTATGAGTATCGAGCCCAAATCTTCACTTGAGGAACCACCTATCCTCGAGTTGAAAGATTTACCTCCTCATCTCGAATATGTCTATTTGGAGGAGGGCGACAAGTTGCCGGTTATTATTGCGAAGGAACTTTCGAATGATGAAAAAACCGCACTTTTCGATGTTCTAAAGGATCACAAAGGGGCAATTGCGTGGAAGTTATCTGAAATTAAGGGAATCGATCCCAAGTTTTGTAACCACAAAATCTTAATGGAGGAGGATTACAAGCCTGCAATCCAATGTCAAAGGAGGGTGAACCCCAAAATTCACGACGTCCTCAAAAAGGAGGTCCTAAAACTCCTTGACGCGGGAATGATTTACCCTATTTCCGATAGCCCTTGGGTGAGTCCTATTCATTGTGTCCCTAAAAAGGGAGGAATGACCGTTGTGCCAAACGATGCCAACGAGTTAATTCCCACTAGACTCGTGACCGGATGGAGAGTGTGCATTGATTATCATAAGTTGAATGAAGCCACTCGAAAAGACCATTTTCCCTTGCCCTTAATGGACCAAATGTTGTAGCGTCTTGCGGGAAACGATTTCTATTGCTTTTTAGATGGTTTTTACGGTTACTTCTAAATCCCCATCGATCCTCGTGATAAAGAAAAAACTACGTTTACGTGTCCATATGGAACGTTTGCCTATCGTAGAATGCCATTCGGACTTTGTAACGCACCGGGAACCTTTCAAAGGTGCATGATGGCTATTTTTCATGATATGATCGAGAAGACGATGGAATTCTTCATGTATGACTTTTCCGTGTTTGGTAATTTGTTCACTTCGTGTTTGTCGAATCTTGAGAGAATGTTGAAACGTTGTGAGGAAACCAACCTTGTGCTCAATTGGGAAAAGTGTCATTTTATGGTTAAGAGTGTAATCGTCTTAGGGCACAAGGTCTCAAAAGCGGGGATTGAGGTAGATCAAGCTAAGGTAGACGTCATCGCCAAATTACCTCATCCCAAAACCGTTAAGGGAGTTAGGAGTTTCCTAGGCCACGCGGGCTTTTATCGTCGATTCATCAAGGATTTTTCAATGATCTCTCGACCCATTATACATCTTCTTGAAAAAGAGGCACGTTTTGTCTTTGACGAAGATTGTGTACGAGCCTTTGAAATCCTTAAGAGGAAACTTACCGATGCTCCCATTCTTGTTGCTCCCAATTGAAATCTCCCCTTTGAGCTCATGTGTGATGCTAGTGACTACGGTATTGGGGCCGTATTGGGGCAACGTCATGAAAACCACTTCTTGCCTATTCACTATGCTAGCAAGACGATGACCGAGGCTCAACTTAAATACACTACAACAGAAAAGGAGTTCCTTGCCGTGGTGTATGCATTTGAGAAATTTCGACCTTATCTCGTCTTGACGAAATGCATAGTGTATACGGATCATTCGGCTATCAAGTATCTTATGGCTAAACAAGATGCAAAGCCGAGATTACTTCGTTGGATTCTCCTCCTTCAAGAATTTGATCACAAAATCATTGACAAAAAAGGAGCCGAGAATCTAGCGGACGATCATCTTTCTCGTTTGGAAGATCCTCACCAAAGTGTTTACGAGCCCAAGGAAATCACCGAAACATTTCCGCTCGAGACACTTGGTGTAGTGAATTCTAAGCTTGATTCTTCCACCCCATGGTTTGCGGACATCGCAAATTACCATGCGGGTAACTTCATCATCAAGGGTATGACGACTCAAGAAAAACAAAAATTCTTTCGTGACGTCAAGTTCTACTTTTGGAACGACCCTTACTTGTTTCGAACTTGTGCTGATCAAATCATTCGACGTTGTGTCTTTGGTACCGAAGCTTCTAATATCCTTAGAGCTTGCCATGAGAGACCCAAGGATGGTCACCATGGTGCTAATCTCACGGCTAAGAAGGTGTTTGATGTCGGCTTCTTTTGGCATACTATTTACCGAGATGCACAAAATCTTGTGAAGTCTTGTGACTCATGCCAACGACAAGGAAAAGCCTCACAAAAAGATGAAATGCCACAAAATATCATCCAAGTGTGTGAGATCTTTGACGTTTGGGGCATCGACTATATGGGGCCGTTCCCATCATCTCGTGGTAATAAGTACATCCTTGTTGCGGTTGACTACCTATCTAAGTGGGTGGAAGCTAAGTCTTTGCCCACCATTGATGCTCGTGTGGTAGTCATGTTTTTGAAAAGCTTGTTTTCTCGGTTTGGAACCCATCGTGCGATCATAAGCGATCGTGGAATCCATTTTTGTAACGACCAATTCGAAAGGGTCCTAAGGAAATATGGGGTTACACATCGGCTTTCTACGACTTATCACCCACAAACGAGTGGGCAAGTCAAGGTTTCAAACCGAGCGTTGAAGAGGATCTTGGAAAGATCCGTTGGGGAAAACTGACAATCTTGGTCGGATAAATTGGACGATGCTTTATGGGCCTTTCGGACCGCTCATAAGACGCTCATTGGGTGCACTTCCTATTAGCTTGTGTATCGGAAAAATTGTCATTTGCCAATTGAATTGGAACACAAGGCTTATTGGGCCCTGAAGCATTGTAATGATGACATGGAGACCGCGGGAAAACACCGGAAAATGCAATTAAATGAATTGGATGAATTAAGGGATATTGCTTATGAAAATTCATTGATTTATAAAGAAAAAACTAAAAAGCTGCATGATTCTAAAATTAAAAACCGGGTTTTTAACATTGGGGATCAAGTTTTGCTTTTTAATTCTCGACTGAAAATCTTTTCCGGTAATTTGAAATCCCGTTGGTCCGGTCCATTCACCGTGACTCAAGTATTTCCATATGGGACCATCGAGCTAGCTCAAAATGATGGCCCCAATTTCAAGGTGAATGGACATAGGCTGAAGCACTACTTTGGCGGGGAAGTTCCATCCTTGAACTACCTCGACCACATCACTTTCCCCAATGATAATTAGTATTGAGGGGATCGAGTCGAGCTCATGACTCGGTAATAAAAAACGAGGTGCCTCGTGGGGGAGTCCCATGCTTATCCTATTTACATATTATCGCTTTCTAATGTAGTAACGTGTGGGGATTTGTGCCCTTCCAACCTTTGTTCCGTGGTTGTTTGTGAATTGTGGACTTTAGATGATCACGATCTTCACGATTAGAGCCTCTCGCGTTCGTTTTATGGGAGCACTCGATCGTTTGCTTTGAAGACTTTCTCAATATCCATGATATATCCTTTTGATGTTCTAACCTTATGTTTATAGAACACTTCATAAACGGCTTTAAATTTAACGGTTACACCCTTTCCATGCTAGATTAGGCATTCGACTACGTCTCTAGTATGGGGGTGTTTGCACCCTTAGACTCGAAACATTGAGGACAATGTTTAACTTTAGTATGGGGGGGGGGTGAATAGATACTTGCCTTGCCAAACCTTCACGCTTTCCAAAGTTTATCTTTTTGTTTATCGTTTTATTGCAAAATAAGGCTAAAAATGTCCAAATTTTAAAATTTTTCTCATGTTTTATAAGTGTTTGAAGACACGAATGTAGATTTTCCTATGGCGAGAATAAGAGTAATTTTTTACTCGACCGTGCGTGTTGAGCACTTAGCTTTGATTCCTTAACTTCACATTAGGCTAAGTCTCTTAAATGAGAACGAGAAATGATAGGGTTAATTATAAGCTACTATGCTAAACGTAGAAGTCGCTCTTCTTTCAAAAACTCATGTGTTCTCGTTGTTTGCTTATTCTCCCTTCGCATGTAAATATTTTTTGCTTAATAAATATTGACTTAGCGGTTTAGTCTTGATTGTTGGGTTTCTAGTATTTTCTAGTAGCTTCCGTGTAATTAAATTGGGAAAAGATTAAGGTATCGCCAGCGTTACGGTTTTGAAGTATTGGCAACCCGAATAATCGAAAGCTTCACCCAATAATAAGATTTCAAGTGCTCACCTAAATCAAGCAAACAATTTGAAGCCCCACAAGGCCGAAAAATCTATGCAAAATTGAAAGTGAATCAAGCCTTAATCTTTGAAGCTTTAAAGATCCAAAATTCGCCATAGCGTGAGGATATACGTCTTTGGCTAATAAAACCACCGATGAGGCGGATAATAAAAGGCAAGGCAAGACCGAAGTCATAATAAAAGCTTCATGGCGAAGTTGAATAAAAGATGGAGGTAAACCAAAGATAATAAGGCCCTTCCGTTAGGGGGCGTATAAAAGTCTTGGTAATAAGTCTCATGTTCAAAACCGTTATAAAACCGTGTTTATCGATCCTTCTTGTTGACTTAATTTTTTGACATCGTTGTCTATTAGGAGGGGTTATTGAATTGATGGTCTTGGTTACACCGTTAGGACTCTACTTTTAGACCTAAATCTCTATTATCGCATAAGTCAAACAATGTATCCTCGTGAAACATTCAAGACAAAATAAAATATAAGAGATACAACTTAGGAAAATGGGAGGATAAGTACGTGATTAGGGCATATGAGTAGTGTTAGCATTACTAACTTATAATGACAATGATCTCGTTGCACGCTTGGTATGGAATTGGGGTGAAAATCGAGGACGATAAATTATTTCTAACGAAGCATTCACGTGTTCTTATTCTATGAACCTAAACGTCCCATTTTGCGATGAAAATCATACATTATGTCTAAAACGCAAGTAGCAGTAGCAATAGTAGTAGTGTAGCTAGTTTATCGTTCAATAAAAGAGAATAAAAATGAATTTTGGAAATGCTACAATACTTTATTCTAGAATTGCGTGAGGGCACGACAATGGTTTAGTATGGGGGAGTGATGAGACTGCTTTTATACACAGTCTCATCGTCCAAAAAGGGCTTTAAATGCATAAAATATCATGATAATACCCAAATATATACTTGTGTTTGTTGCTTGTGTATTTTAGGTACGGATATTGAGAAAATGACAAAAGATCACAAGAATCATGCAAAACGAACACGGGAAACGAATCCGCACAATGAACCGGACCCAAATGTTGAATTTCCAAGAAAAACCTTGAAGAATTGAAGATTGTCAAGAATGGTCCCTCATCTTTTGAAGACTTTTCATTTTAAAACCTTGTAAAACCTCAAAATTACATATGGGTCCCTAAAATGCCAAGAGTTTACAAGAATGGCCTTTGAAGATTGATGTTATTGCATGAATGGTCCTTGGTAAAACTTTGTGCATATGGTGTGCCAAAATTGACAAATGCATCAAAGTATAATGCAAAGGAATGAGAGCGTTTTACTAGCAAACTTATTTTACACACTTTTTCAAATTCGGGGGACCAAAACCATCAAACACCTAAACTTCTCTCCACCACTTACCCACTGACACGTCATCCTACACACCCGTCTACCCAACCCATGACCCAACCATCCCATTAAGTAAATAAACGTGTTTATTTAAAAAAAGAGGAAAAAAACTTAAACAAAGTTTATTTCTCTCTTAACCGGGAAACAATTCCCTTCCACCTTCATAAGATCAACACCCCCAAAACACCATCATAAACCCTAATCATATGGCCACTTAATCACAAAAGGGTAAGACCCAAGATGCTCCAGATCAGCGATTGAAGGCCCCTTACCACCTCTCACGCGCTCAAATCAAACTCCACACGCCACCAGGTCCCCACCCATATGCACCTCGCAACAACACTCCAAAAATTGTGCAGGGAATCCACGAACCAGAACCTTTGCTCAATGGGTAAGCACAAATAAACGCTTGGGATCGATTATCAACAGCTGTTCAAGTCACAAGGCTCTAAAAAATCATCACATGTTTCTGATTTTTACCAAGAACAAGTCAAGACTCAAGGGGTATTTCTGGACTTTCAATCAATTAGGGTTAGATATATTTTTATATTCTAGAATGATCATTGTGACCCTATATAAAGGATATATAGGGCTTAGTTTATTCCTGTTCTTGTTTTCCTGGTTCACTCCCTTGTAAAGCCATTTTATTTTCAATGAATGAAAAAGTATGGTTTAGTGTTTGTGAAGAAAACGAGTTCCATTTTACTTTCAGTTTGTTATAATCTGTTTGGAGTTTGTGTTTCAGTAAAATCTTTTCTTTTTCTCTTTAAGCTACTGATTTTTAGTTCCGAAAATTCCTAAGTCATTTTGCTAAGCACCTAGAGTTCTAATAGGCTAAGTGATAGGCTTCATAGTTGATCATAGCCAACTGATCTTGTTGATCAAGGGGTGGTGAAACCGTGATAGCATATTGCATAGGCTGTGGGACCTTGAGTCTTGCATAAGACTTGTTCCGTTACTTGTCTGGTTTCTAATATTATTCAGTTTATTCTGTGAGCTTACTACTTAAAATCTTCGAACCAAAAGCTCTTCATCAAGCTTTTAGTCCCAAGCTTTTAAGTTTGAATTTTTTTTTTATCTTAGCAGTGATAACTTATTCACCCGTGGTGTTCGGTTCAGCTGTTGAACCCCAACGAACACTAATAAGTGTGTAAACACTTATCCTTTTGCCACTAAAATCAAGGAAAAACAAGACCGAATCATGTGTTTATTATCATAAATGTCAGAATTACGCGTGGTTTTGTGTTGAAATAGGTACAAATGATCAAAAGAAGAGAAAACACGGGATTTCACGGTAAAATATCAACGAAAAGTCCAAAAAGAGACGAAGACAATGTCAAACACCAAAAGTGTGCCCAAGTTCATGAAAACCGGTTAAACCGACACGGTTTTGAAGAAATGATCAAAGAAAGCCGAAATCGAGTTCGATTTAGTGGATTTAATTATTTACGAAGATATTCGAGCAAAGCGGGTTCCATATATACTTATCGGGCCTTCAAGTCATTTAAGAAAGTGGTTAATTTTCAATTTTGGATCAAAAGGGCCCATAAAGCCCACTTGGTTGATATTACAAAAACGGAAGAAGTAATGTTACTTGGGCCATAGCCCATTTGGTTGAGCAAGATTGGAACGAGTAAACATTTGCTTTGGTCATAGATTTGGTCACCCCCCCCCCCCCCAACACGTGTCTATTAAACACGCAACCTCACTCCCACTCGTTCTTCCCCTACACCCTAAAACACACCCGATTCCCCACAATTAATAAAATCGTTTTTTTATATACCCCTCCCCAACACATTTCGATAGAAACAAGACATGGTCAAATGACCAGTCAATACCAAACCCCCCTCAGTCAAATCCACAACATATCTTCCACATATTTATCTTTTCCCCATTCAAACATTAATAAACGAAAATTTACTCCCCACTCACCCGTTATTTAATAAAACAAATTCATCACCCCACCATTCCTTCTTCCCCACAAAACTCGCCCCTTCCCTCAAACCCTAGATTTTTACTGTCAAAAAAATTAACCACTATATTTTGGGGTTTTTTTACACCAGTGATTAATTCACACAAATCCAATAAGATCCCCCCAAGAATCGGAGTCATACACTCACTTGTGGTCCTCACAATATCCACGCTGGTAATCTGAGTCACAAGGGATGATCTCAGCCGTTTGATTAGAAGAAAAGAGAGAGAAAGAAGAAAAGAAGGGATCTACGGTTCAAAATCAAGGCTTACAAATGAAGCTATCAAGAGGGTTTGTTGGGGTTCCCCTATAAAACCCCCTTTCACATGTAATTTAGGGCAGCTTTTCTTTAATTTTTATTTTTCAGTAAAATTAGATTAGATTTAATTTTGTATTTTTAAAATTTCCAGTAATTGTAATCTTTATATTTATTAATGAAAAAGTAGTTTATCAATTTCATTTCATTTTTATTTACTGTCGAAGTCTATTTCATCTTTAATATCTGCTTTCTTTTTTTTTAATTGTTACTGTTTAAGGTTTGTTAATTCGAGATAAAAAAAAAAAAAATTAAAGAAAGTGAAAAAGATTTTTCCCCACTGGGAGAATCAAATAGTAAATGTTCGAGTAGTTTTGGTTCGTTTGGATTCGAGAGAGAGTTACTGTTGATGATTATTGGAGTCGAGATGATGAAGGGTGTTTTCGTTGTCGGTTAACAAGGTGGCTCAGCGCCATCCTTCGTCACAACGGTTTCAACAAAAGGTTATCCTCTTTTTAATTTTCATCAGTTTGATTTTATTTTTGTTTGTTTAGATCATCTGCTTTAAGTTTATTTCTGCTTATGTTTTTTTTTTGTTAAGTTTTCATGGATGCGAATTTTTCTTATGCTTAATCTGCTTATTTGTGTAGTTTATAAATTTATGAAGGTTTGTTTAATTGTTTACTGTTATTTTTATATTGAATCTAGTTTTGTTATCTTCTACTTGAGCGATTATATTGCTTATTTGGAATCATAGTATTGATATAGATTTAATTTAGCTTAGTTTAATTGTTTAACTGCTTATCTGTCATTTCTATCTTAGCTTATTCAGGTTAGGATATTTGCTTATTTGTTTTATTTCTACTGAGTATTTATTAGCTTTTACTGTTTATTCAGTAACTTGTTTAGCCTATTTGATATCAGCTTCTGTTCATTTAGTCTACATTTTGTTTAAGTGCTTAACTGTTTAATGCTATTTGTCCATTTTGATTTGCAGTACTGCCTATTTTGTTTAAGATTTGCTGATTATCAGTGCTACCGTTTGGTTTGGTGTCTGTTCCATAAAAAAAAATAAAAAAAAAAAAATAAAAAAAATAATAATAATTAGCACGATTCGTCTCCAGTAGGGTTCGAACCCTGGACCTCTAGCATCACTGGCCAGCACCCCAACCAACTCTGCTGGACTCTCATTTGTGTATTATCTTGCATTAAGTAATTAATATAGGATTCCTTTTACTGGCAGTTTTTATTCAAGTTTTAGTTTTATTTAAATTCTAATATAAAAGTTTTATTTCAAGTTTTCTCTATTCTGATTTTATAAAAATAATAAAAGACAAAAAAAAAATAATATTTTATTTACTTTCTTTAAAAGTTTTCATTAGTTTAAATTTACTTTTATTTAAAATAGATTTATTTTAAGTTTTTCAAATTTAGATTTAAAATTAGTTTTATTAAGTTTTCATTTAATTTTAGAGTTTTATTAAAAGTTAAATTTTGTTTTCAAAATTAGTTTATATAGATTAGTTGTCATTTAAATTAGTTTAATTTCTAAATTAGATTAAATAGTTTTTAAATAGACTTTTAGTTTAAAATACACAAAAATATTATTTACCAAAAACAAATAAAGTCGATACGTTTATTGGAAATAAATTCGAGTCGAGTCGAGGAAAAACGAACTTAATTGTTAAAAATAGGATTGCAAAATCTCTTTTTCAAAATGGCGCCGCTGCCGCTTCGCTCGTACGATTGACGATTTTTCGTGAAGACGTTTGGATTTTGGGATCCGTTCATCCTTTGAACATTATGTTTCTTGCAACAAAATCAAAAATACAAAAAAATCAAAAACTTAAAATACAAAAAAAATTAAAAAATCACAAAGCAATTTCTTTCCTAAGAATTGCACCAAAAAAATTAAAAAAAAATCCAAAAGTAATACTTTTTCCTAAAAGTATTACACCAAAAATATTACGTATTAGTGTTATTTTTCTTAGTTTGATTTCTTTCGTTTTTATTGTGAATATATATTTTTCTAAAAAAATACAAAAAGATTTTTCTATTACTATAATATATTACGTAGCACAATAATTTACCTACTTTTCAAATAAGCCTTAGTTGGGATTTCATCACCTAACTATTGTAGTCGAATCCTAAACGAAATAAAAAGGCAAAATAGATAAATACTAGTAAGACGTTTGAACTCGACATATACAAACTATACGGTGGGTATAAGGCGACGCGCTATAAAAGGCAGTCTAAGGAAAAAGGTTTTTAAGTGCTTTGTGCCACCTCGTTTCCCCGCTTGCTTGTGCGTATATTGGGAGGGACGACCGATTATTGGTTTGCCGACTCAAGTAGTACTTAAGTATATATTTTTGTAGCTTTTTACTATTGCTCCTCGAGAGAGAAATTCCTTTTCCTCTCAAAGTCGACCGAGGTCACCTACCTCATTCCAAAGTTTTAATTGTATGCGCACTCGCGCGCATACATACATACCGATTGGTGTACCAAACTCTTCCAATTCTTCCAAAAAGAAGAAGAAGAAGAAAAACAAAAAGACCGTCATTCAAGCCGATCCCGAGAATCGAGCTTTCGAAATAACGATGGCAACGGATAATCGACCAATGATTGAGATTATTCAATCTCACGTTGAAGAAAACGATGACGCGATTGTGGTGCCGACCATTGGAGCTAATCATTTTGAACTTAAACCGGATTTTATTCGAATGGTTTCCACTACACCATTTTTAGGTCGTACTAATGATGACCCACACTCTCATATCAAACGATTCATCCAATTAGCAAATACCGTCAAATACAATGGGGTGCCACAAGAGGCCGTTCGCCTACAACTTCTTCCTTTTTCCCTCGAGGGACAAGCCCGGATTTGGCTTGATAAGGAACCACCCAAAGTATTACAACATGGATCGACTTAGAGACCAAGTTCATTAATTACTTTTTCCCACCATCACGGACCACTTCTTTAAGGAATGAAATAATCACCTTTGAGCAAAAATATGGGGAAACGTTTAGTGAGTCTTGGGATCGATTTAAAGAGCTTTTGAGAAAATGTCCACAACACGGTTTCACCAAAGTGCATCAAATAAATACGTTTTACAATGGTTTAACTCTAAATGACCAAGACTCACTTAATAGTGCCGCGGGGGGTAATATTCTTGTGAAAACCATGAACGAGGCTTGGGCCATTATTGAGAACAAGGCAAAAGTGCAAACTAAGAGTATTCGGACTACAATAGCTAGTGTTAGTGATAATGAGGTGAATAATCAAATTAAGGAGCTTACTTCAATTGTGAAAAACCTTACACTAAAAACCGACGCCCTCACTACACATGTGCATGCCGTGAAAGATAATAGTGAAACGTGTGAGACTTGTGGTGGACCACATTCATATTTCAATTGTGACAAGGTTTACAATAATCAAAAACAACAAGTTTGCCTTTTAATGCTAATGAAAGGGTTCCATTTAAACCTAATATTGATGTTAACCATTTGTCTTACAAAAGTACTAATTATTTGGCTCCCCCGGGTTTTGTAGCACCACAAAGACCACCCCCACCCGCCCAAAATACCCAATACCAAAATAGGAACCAAGGTCCTCAAATGGGTAATTTTCAAGGGAATGCAAATCAAGGGATTTTTAATGGTCAAAATCAAGGGTTTCAAAATAATCAATGTTTTTACAATAACAACGATTTTCAAACTCAATATCAAAATCAAAGTTTTCCTAATCAAGGGGTTAATAATCAAGGGTTCAATCAAATGAATATGCAAAACCCTCAAATGGACTTGGTTCTACAAAAATTGACCGAACATGAGAAAATCATGAAAGCTATGCAAGAGTCTACTAGACAAATGCAAGAGTCCAACGATAAGAGATTTTTGACTATGTTGCAAACCCTTAGACCCCAAGGTGCCTTACCATCCAATACCGAGATTAACCCTCGTGCTAATGTGAGTGCTATCAATACTCGAAGTGGAGCCACTTTAGTGGGACCTTCCATCTCTTTTCCAATAAAGGAGAGACAAGGCCCGGAGGTCATAATGAGTAATCCTACTCTCCCTCCGGTGATTCCCCCCACTACCACTCCTAGTACTAGTCCTCCATTGCCGAAAGAGCCTATTCCTACGGTTGTTCAAGAAGCGAGTCCTTCTCCTTCTCAACCTAAGCCTAATATTCCTTATCCATCTAGGTATGGCAAGACTAAAGTGCTCACCCAAGATGACATTCATGTCTCTAATTTTTTGAAAATGATTTCCAATGTGAATGTTAACGTAAGCCTTATTGAAGCACTTGCTCAAATGCCAAAATTTGTGAAAATGTTTAAAGATTTGCTCAATAACAAGGAAAAAATGGTTGAGCTCGTTAACACCCGTTTAAATGAGAATTGCTCCGCGGTTCTTCTCAAAGAGCTTCCCGAAAAGCTAGGAGATCCCGGACGATTCGTGTTACCTTGCTCGTTTCCTCAAATCGATGATTGTATGGCTTTAGCGGATCTCGGCGCTAGCATCAATCTTATGCCACTTTCAGTTTGGAAACAATTGTCATTACCCGACCTTGTACCGACTCGTATGACTTTAGAGTTAGCTAATCGAACTCTCGCATACCCCGTTGGTATTGCCGAAGATGTTTTTGTTCGAGTTGGTACATTTACTTTTCCCGTGGACTTTGTCGTCGTCGACTATGAGATGGATCCTCGTATTCCATTAATACTTGGTAGACCATTCTTAAGGTCCGGAAGAGCCTTAGTTGATGTAGCCGAAGGGGAGTTAATTCTTAGGGTTCGGGATGAACAACAAGTTTTTAAAATGGGAAAAATCACAAATAAATCAAATGGCAAAGAATCGGTCAATATGATTGATGTTCTTAATTATGATAATGATGAGATTTTTATTAATCCTTTTGGAATTGAAAAGTCTACTCAAAATGATTTTGTGATAAACTCATCCCTTCCCTTAGAGCCTCAAATTTTTGAAACTCCTATTTATGACACCGATAGTGATGACACTTCTTCAAGTGATCACACTATCTTCGGCTTAGACGACTCGACTTTTGACCCACCCACTTTTGACCCACCCATTTATGATCAACCAATCTTTGATACCTACGATGATGACACTTTTTTAAGTGATCTCATTAATTTTGATGACCCACCCCATGATTTTAATGCACCTCATATCTCTATGAGTGATTCTTCCATGGAGACTCCTTTTGACTTCTATACTCCAATTTTAGAAGTCATGACTTATGAGGAGGATCCTCCACTCTTAGAGATCTTACCTACTTTAGAGGTTATTCCATTTGAGGAGGATTTAGATATCTTTCTAAATACCTATTTTCCTCATGAGGAAGAGTTTCCTATGAATCCGACGACACTTATGTTTTCACATCAAGTTTGGAAGAGGATGACTTTCCCACTATGGATTTTGATGATATTTTGAGCTTAAATGTCGACACCTCTTGCTATTTTCCCATTAAGGAACCGATGTTTGATCCGGGCATAGAGACTTTAGTGCTATCATTTCCAAATCACCTTACCTTTCCTTGTAAGAGACTTTTGCCTAAGGATACCCCACTTTTCTATGACTTGCGTACCACCTCAGGGTTTATTTCCTTTTGTGATGGAAATTATGTGTTTGACCCAGGTGGATTTTCATGGGGTATGCCTTGTATGACTTTGTTTCACCCTCTATCATGGAGAGATTTTCCTCCCTTGGAAATCTCGGTTGTTCCATAATTTTCCCATTTGAATGATGACATTCGGGAATTCGAGTCGAGATAGAGACTCGTGATTAAAAATCAAGCATCGTTTAACTAGGTTAGATTTTTACCCTTTTTCACCCATTTTCACCAATAAGTGTAGGGGGGATCCGTGTAGGTTGTTTGTTTGTGTGTTGTGTTGTGATTGTGTAGGTACATGTGCTTTGATGATCCACTTTTGGTACTTTTGACGAGACCCGTGTTCCCGTGTTTCCCGTGTACCCGGTTCCTTCGATAAGTTTTTGCTATTGTGGTTCATACTTGTATATAAATAAAACGAATAAATGTAATCACTTTAGTTGTCCTTTCCTTAGCTTGATTTTAAACAACGTACTCAATGTCCTAAGTGTAGGGGAGTTTATTCTTCCACATGCTTAAACATTGAGGACAATGTTTATATTAAGTGTAGGGGGGCCTTCTATCGAATTTTAGTGGACTTTTCCATGAATTTGACCATATTTTAACCGGAAAATTTTAAAAAATTTTCAACGTTTTTCAAATTTTTTATCTATTTTGGCCTAGTAGTATTTCCAATTATTTTCTTTCCTCGCATCGTATTTATATTTCCATTTCAAGAATAAAGTCAAAATTAATAAATGAATAAAATGGTTTTAACAAGTTTTGATGTCTTTGATATATTAGGCCCGTCGTGAATATTTTGACTCAACCCGAGTTTACTTATCCGAGTTTACTCTAGCTAGTATCCTTAACCATATGGACCTTAATTGGTTTATTAGGCTAAGCATCCACGAGTCTCATTCCTTGAGATTTTAAATTGTGGAGAACGAGAGATGATAGAGTTAATTATAAGTTCGATATTCTTTCATTAACTTATGTGAGTTAGTTATGAGCTTTTTCTCCCATCACTTGTTAATAAATATATTTGCAATAAATAAGGTTGTACGATTTAAAAGGTTACTTAGCTTCTAGCACAAGATCGTTTAAAAGTTGCTCGGTATTAATTAGAGTTCATAGCCAAGGCAAAACTTATTGAAACGGGACGCGAAGATTGGCTTATCCAAAAAGACCCTAACAAGGCATGAGGATACCCGAGTCCAAAAAGGCCCTCACAAGGCATGAGGATACCCGAGTCCAAAAAGGCCCTCACAAGGCATGAGGATTCACTTTTTGCTAAAGATCCTAAGATGATGTGAAGATCATTAATCCAAATCAATATGAAGGATCAAGACACACAACGAGAAGCAATTACTCCCCTAAAGATCATGGAGAAGTCTATCCAAAAAGACCCTAACAAGGTATGAGGATAAATAGATCCAAGTCCGAAAAGGAGGCGGATCGTTGTATATCAAAATCCTAAATAAAGAAGAGGATAAATGAAGAAGTCGTGGTCAACGTTTGAAGCATCTTTCACTCCTAATGAAGATGTATACCAAAATGAAGAGAAGACCATAATTTCAAGATCGTCTCTCAAGATTTGAAGTTTGAAGTACAAGCCAAATATCGGTCCGAGAAAGGTCTCAAATCGTGAAACGAGTTATGCCAAGATATGAACTTTTTGAGGTTTTGAGAAGCAGTTTTAAAAGATTTTGTCCTTTAGCTAACTATTGATTAAATCGTCTCACTTTATTTTCGGCCTTAATAAATTATCGAAATAAGTCAAAAATGCATCCTCGTGATCATTCAAGACAAAAATAAAATACAAGAGATACACCGTAGGAATAAGGGGGTCTAAGTGATTAACTAAACCACATGAGTAAGTGTTAGTTGTGCTAACTTGTAATAACAATGATCTCGTTTTTTATGCTTGGTATGGGGAACGTGAAACTTGAGGGTGATTTATATTCATGACACCAAAGCCCTAATTTAAGTCTTAGATTTCTTTACGAGTTTCTTCCATCAAATAATTTCCAAGTTAATAAATTGTTACAATTTTTGTCTCCTCTTAAATTTTTATCTTTTCGTCATAGTAATAAAGGCCGAGATGGATTAATTATGAGAAAAATGTAACTTTATGCGTTAAAATAATGCATTGCATGGGGTCATTGCAATGGTCAAGTGTAGGGGATTTAATAAGTGTGTAAACACTTATCCTTTTGCCACTAAAATCAAGGAAAAACAAGACCGAATCATGTGTTTATTATCATAAATGTCGGAATTACGCGTGGTTTTGTGTCTTTGTGTTGAAATAGGTATAAATGATCAAAAGAAGAGAAAACACGGGTTTTCACGGTAAAATATCAAAGAAAAGTCCAAAAAGAGACGAAGACAATGTCAAAGACCAAAAGTGTGCCCAAGTTCATGAAAACCGGTTAAACCGACACGGTTTTGAAGAAATGATCAAAGAAAGCCGAAATCGAGTTCGATTTAGTGGATTTAATTATTTATATTTACTTATCGGGCCTTCAAGTCATTTAAGAAAGTGGTTAATTTTCAATTTTGGATCAAAAGGGCCCATAAAGCCCACTTGGTTGATATTACAAAAACAGAAGAAGTAATGTTACTTGGGCCATAGCCCATTTGGTTGAGCAAGATTGGAACGAGTAAACATTTGCTTTGGTCATAGATTTGGTCAACCCCCCCCAACACGTGTCTATTAAACACGCAACCTCACTCCCACTCGTTCTTCCCCTACACCCTCAAACACACCCGATTCCCCACAATTAATAAAATCGTTTTTTTATATACCCCTCCCCAACACATTTCGATAGAAATAAGACATGGTCAAATGACCAGTCAACACCAAACCCCCCTCAGTCAAATCCACAACATATCTTCCACATATTTATCTTTTCCCCATTCAAACATTAATAAACGAAAATTTACTCCCCACACACCCGTTATTTAATAAAAAAAATTCATCACCCCACCATTCCTTCTTCCCCACAAAACTCGCCCCTTCCCTCAAACCCTAGATTTTTACTGTCAAAAAAATTAACCACTATATTTTGGGGTTTTGTTACACCAGTGATTAATTCACATAAATCCAATAAGATCCCCACAAGAATCGGAGTCATACACTCACTTGTGGTCCTCACAATATCCACGCTGGTAATCCGAGTCACAAGGGATGATCTCAGCCGTTTGATTAGAAGAAAAGAGAGAGAAAGAAGAAAAGAAGGGATCTACGGTTCAAAATCAAGGCTTACAAATGAAGCTATCAAGAGGGTTTGTTGGGGTTCCCCTATAAAAACCCCCTTTCACATGTAATTTAGGGCAGCTTTTCTTTAATTTTTATTTTTCAGTAAAATTAGATTAGATTTAATTTTGTATTTTTAAAATTTCCAGTAATTGTAATCTTTATATTTATTAATGAAAAATTAGTTTATCAATTTCATCTCATTTTATTTACTGTCAAAGTCTATTTCATCTTTAATATCTGCTTTCTTTTTTTTAATTGTTACTGTTTAAGGTTTGTTAATTCGAGATAAAAAAAAAATAAAAAAAATAAAAAAATTTAAAGAAAGTGAAAAAGATTTTTCCCCACTGGGAGAATCAAATAGTAAATGTTCGAGTAGTTTTGGTTCGTTTGGATTCGAGAGAGAGTTACTGTTGATGATTATTGGAGTCGAGATGATGAAGGGTGTTTTCGTTGTCGGTTAACAAGGTGGCTCAGCGCCATCCTTCGTCACAACGGTTTCAACAAAAGGTTCTCCTCTTTTTAATTTTCATCAGTTTGATTTTATTTTTGTTTGTTTAGATCATCTACTTTAAGTTTATTTCTTCTTATGTTTTTTTTTTATTTTTGTTAAGTTTTCATGGATGCGAATTTTGCTTATGCTTAATCTGCTTATTTGTGTAGTTTATAAATTGATCAAGGTTTGTTTAATTGTTTACTGTTGTTTTTAGATTGAATCTAGTTTTGTTATCTTCTACTTGAGCGATTATATTGCTTATTTGGAATCATAGTATTGATATAGATTTAATTTAGCTTAGTTTAATTGTTTAACTGCTTATCTGTCATTTCTATCTTAGCTTATTCAGGTTAGGATATTTGCTTATTTGTTTTATTTCTACTGAGTATTTATTAGCTTTTACTGTTTATTCAGTAACTTGTTTAGCCTATTTGATATCAGCTTCTGTTCATTTAGTCTACATTTTGTTTGAGTGCTTAACTGTTTAATGCTATTTGTCCATTTTGATTTGTTGTACTGCCTATTTTGTTTAAGATTTGCTGATTATCAGTGATACCGTTTGGTTTGGTGTCTGTTCCATAAAAAAATAAAAAATAAATAAAAAAAATAAAAAAAAATAAATAATAATAATTAGCACGATTCGTCTCCAGTAGGGTTCGAACCCTGGACCTCTAGCATCACTGGCCAGCACCCCAACCTACTCTGCCGGACTCTCATTTGTGTATTATCTTGCATTAAGTAATTAATATAGGATTCCTTTTACTGGCAGTTTTTATTCAAGTTTTAGTTTTATTTAAATTCTAATATAAAAGTTTTATTTCAAGTTTTCTCTATTCTGATTTTATAAAAATAATAAAAGACAAAAAAAAATATATTTTATTTACTTTCTTTAAAAGTTTTCATTAGTTTAAATTTACTTTTATTTAAAATAGATTTATTTTAAGTTTTTCAAATTTAGATTTAAAATTAGTTTTATTAAGTTTTTTATTTAATTTTAAAGTTTTATCAAAAGTTAAATTTTGTCTTCAAAATTAGTTTATATAGATTAGTTGTCATTTAAATTAGTTTAATTTTTAAATTAGATTAAATAGTTTTTAAATAGACTTTTAGTTTAAAATACACAAAAATATTATTTACCAAAAACAAATAAAGTCGATACGTTTATTGGAAATCAATTCGAGTCGAGCCAGGGAAAAACAAACTTAATTGTTAAAAATAGGATTGCAAAATCTCTTTTTCAAACACCCTCGCCATTCTTCCTGTCCAAGACACCCCTGCCTCGAACCTAGTAGTTGGTCGAGTTCAGGGGAGCATAGCTGACCCCTGTTGGATGTAAGCAGGGGTAGGTATAACATTCTCCCTTCTTAACACATAGAAACATGATTTAGGGTGCTAAGAAAAAGGCATAGATCCGTGGTATGAAGCTTTAGAACAGTTAACTTGTAATATGAATGCTTAATCATCTTATAGTTTAAAAGCTACGAGTGGTACTTGTGTTTGTTTCAGTTTGATTAGATTTCTAGTTTTTAGTATAATCCGATAGTTGATTGTGTGGTTTTGACTGTTAATTGAGCTGCTTAGGTTTGCTTATTTGACCTTCTTGTTCTTTTGGTTTTGTGGCGTGACTGGTGGCATATTCAGTTGGGGTGTGAATGTTTGTCTAACCTGAGTAACCAACATTTATCACGTTGTCTGTATAGAAACCAAGAAATTATCGTGCTTGTGTGTTAAGCGTGCATGCTGCCAAATCTGTCATGTTTTGTGATGAAGTTGTTTGCGTTTTGATTATTAAATCTGCCCTTGCTTGTTCATGCTGATTTGATTGTTGATTCTGTTTATTTGGTAAGTTTACTTATGCATTTGTGATTTATCTCCACGAGTGTCGTTTATTTTTCTGAATACTTTGTCAAGTCTCATTTTCTATCCATTTACCTAGGCTCGTTGTACGCTAGTCCTTGTTTGATTCGTGTGGAGTCTTGCTATACAGTAGTGTACCCTCTTTCCTTGAAAGTCCTAAACACGAGTAACAGTGGGTTTGATATGGCTTGGTGAATGTGTTTCGGTGTGTGGAATTTGCATAAAACCGTTAAGGTTGTTTAGAAGTAGGTTATTGTGTTTGAATTGCAATCTGCCTTGTATTATTTTCTGTCAACAAAGATTTGTAGGAGTGTTTGGATTTGATGAATCCAAGCAGTTTGTGATAAATCTGTAGGGTTTTTGATAACCTAAATACTTTTATTTAGGTTTGGTCATAAAATTTAAGTAGGTTATTTAGTATAAGAAAACCAAGTGAAGGTTGGGATGTTTTCATCATTTTCTTTATAAAAATCAGCAAAGCCTTTTAATCTGTCTTTCTGAGTTATTGGTCCCAAGAACTTTTGAGCTGATAGCCCATTTGGTCACCTAGGAAATATTATCACAACATAAGATGTTTGTTCAACTTAAAATCAGTTAGCGGTAGTTTGAATTTCAAGTTTGGGTATAAAGCACCATCAACTAACTCTCTTTCTGCTTATCAGCTAGGACAGTGAAGTTTGTGATGTTTTTGTGAGTATTTTTGTTTAGATCTTGGTTCGATAATAGGGTTTAGGATAGATATAGGTATAGTAGGCTTGGTTTTGTTTATTTGAGAACTTTTGGTTGGTCAAAACTAGTTGCTAAGCCCACTATTTAGGACTGCATACCACCAGACCCTACACTTTGTTTCATTTTGCTGAGTTTTTACATTGGTATTGTGAATAAGTGTATCTCAGATTGTGTGCTTGTGTTATTTGTGGTTTTGTGTGTAGTCTTGACTCCTCACAAGTCCACAGACTTGTGAGGGTGCCGTTTGCGCCCAGCAAAAACCAAACACCCATACCGGGCTCCAAGTACCCCAACAGTATTCATTTGAAGAACAAAGAAAAAGAAACAAGTTAAAGTTTTAAGGACTGAGCAATATTTGACCCCTTTTGAGCTTTAAATCGTGTAACTTGTAGGTTGGATTTTTGTTTTTTAAGTTACTGTTAGACCACTGTTCACGTTGTTTTTTAAAAAAAAAGTTTTTTTTACAAAAAGGTTTGGCCAGGACTCGAACCTGCGCCATTCCCTTCACAACACAACGTCTCAACCATCTGCGCCCTTAGGTCTTTTATCAATAAGCCTCCAAAACAAACTCTATTTAAGGGCTTTTTGTTTCTGCTTATTTAAATAAGTTCGAACCATTTTTAGCAGGTTTCAGGTTATTGAATAAGTTTTTTTAGGTATTTTAGATTTTTCCCTTGTTTAACATTAAGTTTAGGACTTTTTGGTTAAAAAAATTATTTTTCACGTTTTTTTTATTAATTTTTTTTAATATTTTAGTATACGGTTTTTATAAATTAGATAAAAAATAGATTAATTAGTTTTATAATTTTTCAAAAAATATTTTTGGGTTTTAATTTAATATTTTAAGGTTTACATCTATTTAACTTTTCATTTAAGCTAATTTTTTATTTTATTTAATTTTTAGGTTTTTCTTTTACTTTAAAAATTAATATTAATTTGTTAAATAGATTTTAGACATTTTGGTTTTCAAATTAGTGATTCTTGTATTTTTCTTTAGCTAGGATAAAAATTTGGTAATTTTTAGACTACTTTTTCGTTTCGTCGAATTTTACGATTTCACGTTTTTCGCATTGTAGGGTAATTTTTAGTGTAATTCGTCTCATCCTTTCTCTTTTCTCACAAATATAATCACAAACAAATCATAAATCAATTCTTAATACAACGCACCAAGCCTCCTTGAGAACGATCCCACACAAAGGGTCATAAGTGCTTTCGTTTTCCTAAACGAACACTTAATACTTACCGCTTTTGCCTCGTTTTCCTAAACGAGTGTGAATCTACAACCATCATTGAGTTCTACTTCATCTCAAGAAAAACTTCAAACATGAAAAGTGTGTATTTTTGAAGGACGAATTCAACCCACATGCTTAATTACCCTTAAAATCAACCCAGAAGAAAAGCCCAATTTCAAGTTCATAACGGCTATTTCCAATTAACAGATTGAGGACACCTGGCAGCAATTAATTGGTTGGGACACGTCATCAGCTTCAACTACTTCTCACATTTTGTCTATAAATAGGGAATAGCCCCCTCATTTGTACATGTAGCATAAGTGTGAAATTTTCACACACTTTCCTCTTCTCTCCCAATCATAGTTAGTAGTTGGGTAGTGTAAGGACCTCAAGAATCTGACAAACTCTTGAGTTAGTTATTGTAGTTGTAACCTCTTTACCAGAATTTGTAACAACCTTTCTCATTCAAGCAATAAAAATTCCCTCCTTTTTCCTTCAATCTCCTACTCATTACCTACATTACTGTTACTCTTTTGCTGTTATAAGCTACTTGTGATCACCATTTATCATAAGAAGCTCTTGTTGAAGACATTGTTGCTGTTCATACTTGTTTTGTTCATCTAGTAGCTGTTTTTGTTGATTTTGAAGCAGAATTGTGCAAAAATGGTGATGATGATGATTGTAGCTATTGATTAGTTGGTTTATAGTGTTAAGGTGGTGGTTTAACACTATCTAGGAGGCTCAGCGCCTACCTACTCCATTAGTGGAGGTATTTGCTAAAAGGTTTATAGTTTCTGATTTTGGTTCCACTAAACAGCAATTGCATGCTCAATTCTAGCCTAACTTTTACTTGATGATCTGATTAAGTGTGTTTAGATTGTTCTAAGATTGATTCTGATATTCAAATAGTTATTTGTTAGTTTGTTAGTCACTTGATAGGTTGTTCTTGATTACTAAACTTCATTTCATCAGTTACTTTGCCTTGATTCAGCATTATGAGTTCTAGCTGGCTTAACTGTTTGTTCTTGGATTATTTGTACTCCATTTAGTTCATAAAGTTTGAGTAGTTATCAGTTTTGAATTAGTACAACCAATTGCTTAATTTTCATTCACAAAAAGTTGTTAAAGTCAGTAACTAGTGTTTGGATTTAGCTGTCCTTTTGTAGTTAAGTGTTGTTAATTGGATAAACATTGCTCATTTACTTTCGTTTAGTCATAGTAAGCAAGTTTTAGTAGTTTTAAAGTCAAATAGAAGGTCAAAAAGGCAATTGGTTGTGAAAAAGTATGGGTCAGTTTTAGCTTAAAAAGTTCATAAAAAGTAGCTGATTTCAATTGCTTGTCATTTACTCAATTCTTGATGAAAATGATTCAAACCAGTTCCTACTTGTCCATTAACATCTGAATATTGAGTGCTTATAAGGAAACTATACAGTTTTAAGATTCAAGTAAGAAATAAGCTTTTTCATAAGCTGCTGAGCAAATGGAAGTTTCTGTAACAAAGGCACAAACTGATTTCTCATTTTAGCAATTCCACTTCATAAACCTTGCAATTTTATTTCATATTCTTGTTTAGATAGTGATCTTGAGTAGATCTGGAGGTTTTCAACTTTTTCAAAATTTTTGTCAACTTTGGTCAATAAGCTAGATTTAGCTTATTTTCAATTTCCTAATTCATTACTTGATCATTTTTCTTTTTAAAAGACATTCCAGACTCTCAATGGACTGATAAACAAGATTCAGCTAAAAAATCCGTTTGTGCAAGTGTAGCTTATTAGATAGCTTATTAGTGGCTTATCATAGTTGGCTTATTTGAGTTTAACTGAATTTCAAGCTTATTCATTTTATAAGCCTAAGTGAATTTGAGTTTTAAGCTGTTTACAACTTGTTTGAGCTTATTTGGTCAATTCTAGAGCTTAAACGAGCTCATTAATCCAACTAGCCCGTTTTTGTTAAAAGTTTACTTTTATTTGCACTTTGGTCCTCAAAGTTTGGAGCTGTTATAATTATTAGCTAATCTTTCATAAAATTAGGGTTTGCTAGGAATCAGTCCTTGATTTTTCCAAAACTTGTCAAATTCAGTTATCAGTTTTAAAATTAGTTACATTTTAGTTAGTAGTTTGTTAAAATTTGCATAGTTGGTCCTTGTAGTTTCTGATTTTACATTTCAATCATTATAGTTTCAAGCATTTACATTTTTAGCACTTTAATTCCATAGATTTACATTTTTGTCCTTATTTGAATAAATATTTGGTAATTGCTAATTATTTTACGGATACGTAGTTAATATTTTGCAGTTTTTACTTGATTGCTCAAATAGACATAGAAAATCCAAATAACCCTATCAACTAAAAACGATCATAAACCCGATTTTGTTAGGACTTTCAATTGGTTAAGAATCGAGAAAACGAACTTCAATTTACACAATTTCAAATGGCGCCGCTACCGGTTCTTTGACTTTACGAGAGACTATCGATTGACGGTTTTCATTGGCTTTTGGGAACCGTTCACCTCGTGAACGTTATTTGTACGTATCATAAATTAAAAACAAGAAAAAAAAACAAAAAAAAAATATAAAAACTAAAAAATAACAAAAACAATTCTTTTTCTAAATAATTGACCAAATAAATTAAAAAAATCCAAAAAGCAATCTTTTTCCTAAGATATTGCACCCAAAAATATATATTATTTGATTCCCTCAGTTTTTATGTACATATAGTATTTTCTCCAAAAACCCCATAAATACAAAAATATTTTCTATATATTATTATAAGTAAATACATATACGTATAAGAACAACCAATACACATATTATCCATAAGTGTTGCCAAGGCAATACACCGTGTTGAGGGGCGTTCCGGTCCTTGACACGCGTATCGATCAAACTCAATAAAGCAAGAATAGATAAATACTTCCAATAAGCAATAATTCGAAGAATACAAACTACAAAGTGAATAGAAAGGCGATGTGCTATAAAATGCCATCTAAGGGTCAATAGGTACTTAAGTGCTTCGCGCCACCTAACCCCCCGTTCACTAGTGAGTATTCTAAGAAGGAAGGATTCATTGGGTGTCTTGCACCCAAGTAGTACATACGTATATTATACTTTCTTGTGGATATTTCATATTGAAACTCGAAGAGGATAATCCTTTTCTCTTCAAAGTCACACGAGAGCTTCTCTCTCATTCCTCGTATTGAGTTGCATGCTCACTCACGGGCGTGCAAAAATACCGATTGGTGTACAAACCCTTCCTCCGAAAAGGAATATAAAGAGAAAGAGTAGGAACACCACCGTCCATCAAGCCGATCCCGAGAATCGTGCTTTGATCCACACACAATAAGAAGCCATGGCCGGAGTTGATACTCGACCTTTGATGGAGCACTTGCAATCCAATGTGCAAGGATATGTCGATGCTATCAAGATACCCGATATACCCGCAAACACATTTGAGCTAAAACATCCATGATTAACTTGGTTTCAAATACACCATTTTATGGGAACAAGAATGATAATCCACATGATCACCTTAAGAAAATTCTTTCTCTTTGCAACACCATTAAGTACAATGGAGTACCCCATGATGCCATTAAGTTGATATTGGTGCAATTTTCACTAGAGGGTCCGGCTAAGCATTGGTTAGATACACAACCACCCGAGAGCATTACCACATGGGATGGTTTCACTAAGAAGTTTTTGAACAAGTTCTTTCCCCCATCTAAGACCACGGCTTTGAGGAACTTAATTATAGGCTTTCAACAAAAACCTAGTCAAACTTTTAGTGATGCTTGGGAGGAGTATAGAGAGTTATTGAGGAGATGCACTAACCATGGATTGGATGAAGTTAACCAAATCAATACTTTCTACAATGGCCTTAAACCTCATCACCAAGACTCACTCAATGCTTCCGCGGGAGGAAATATTCTTCTTAAATCCATTCAAGAAGCTTGGGATATTATTGAGACCAAAGCAATGATACAAACAAACACTCAATTTGAAGAATGGGTTAATGTTATCCAAAACAATTCTCAAACACCTTGTGATAACCAATTCCTCAAGAGTCACCAAGAGATACTCCAAAAGATAGATAGGGATCATTAGATGAATGTTAAGGCAAATCAAGAATTGATCCAAGCCATTAAGAGCCTTTCATTAAACAATTCCACCAATGATGTGCATGCTATTACCCTTTCATGTGAGACTTGTGGGGGTCCCCATTCCTATCAACAATGTGATAAGGTGTAAGGTTATCAAGGGGAGTGTTATGTTTACCAAGAGGAACATCGTGAACATTTCAAGCCAAACATCAATCCAAACAACCTTTATTACAAGTCTCAAAATTACCTTACTCCGTCGGGATTCCCACCCTAACCACCCACCTAATTTTAACAAAATTCCCCTCAATTTTTACAAAGGAATCAAGGTCTAAGACCACAATACCAAGGGAATAACTACAAGGCACCTAACAATTTTCAAAATCAAGGAAATAACTTTTATCCACCAAATCAAGGATTTAATCCACCACTACCACCCTTCCCAAATCAAGGATACCCTCAAATCCCAAATCAAGGATACCCTCAACTTCAAAATCAAGGATATGGGCTACAAGAAACTCATGAGTATGTTGAGAGGAGAATTCGTGAAAGTGAAAAAAGAATGAATGAGCAAATGAAACTCATATCGGAGGAGCAAACTAAGAGGCTTTTGATGGCATTTAATCAAATACAACAAGGGGCTTTACCATCTAACACACAAACAAACCCAAGGGCAAATGTCAATGCTATTACAACAAGAAGTGGAAAAACAACAAAGGATCCTTCACCTCCTACACCTTCTATGGTTAAACCCACTTTGGTTCCCACATGTGAGAAGCCTTCTACATCTACTTCACCACCTCCAAAATCACCTATTTCATCAACCACACCTTCTCAACCTATTCCCACTTCTCCTTTACCTTCCACAACTCCCAATGAAGAAGCTAACAAAGACAAATCTTCCACTACAACACCTACACCTAAACCGAATCTTCCTTACCCTTCAAGATTGAAAAAGGACAAGTTAAAGAACAAGGATGATATACAAGTCTCAAATTTCTTAAGGATGTTCAAGCAACTCAACATAAACATCTCCTTTGTGGAAGCTCTTGCTTACATGCCAAAATTTGCTAAGATGTTCAAGGATCTACTCTCCAACAAAGAAAAATTGGTTGATTTGCCCAACACATCCCTTAATGAAAATTGTTCCGTCGTGTTACTTAAAACCTTGCCAACAAAACTTGGAGATCCGGGGCGCTTTTTGATACCTTTTAATTTTCCCGGGGTGGAAAATTGCATGGCTTTGGCGGATCTAGGGGCAAGCATAAACCTCATACCTTTATCGGTTTAGAAAAAACTCTCTCTTCCCGAGCTTATTCCCACTAGGATGACACGTGAGTTAGCCAACCGTACCATAGCTTACCCCGTAGATATCGTGGAGGATGTGTTTGTAGGTGTGGATAAGTTTACCTTTCCGGTCGACTTTGTAGTGGTTGATTATGACATGGACCCTAGAGTTCCTTTGATTGTTGGTAGACCGTTTTTGAGAACGGGTCGTACTTTGATAGATGTGGCGGAGGGAGAATTAATTATGAGAGTTGAGGATGAGAAAGTGGTGTTTAAGCTAGGGAAAGTTTATGATAGGAAAGAGATTAAGGAGTCTAAACCTTGTGAGACCATTAACATAGTAGATGTGCTAGATGAGGTGTGTGATGAGCATTTTCATGATGCTTGCAAGAGTAATAGTGAGGATATGCCCCATGTTGAAACCGTGGCCTTAATTGCTCCCTCTTTAACACCTTTTGGAGAGAGTGATTTCCTCTTGGAGGAATTTGAGTCCAACTTTATAGGTAATGATGATTCTCCCATCAATTGGGAAGAATATATTCTTACTATCCAAAAGTTGCTCAATGAGGACCCTATTCCTTCATCCATTCCACAAGAAGTAACCAATGATGATCCATCCATAGTTAAACCTTCCATAGAGAGTCCACCTCCACTTGAACTTAAGGACCTTCCATCCCACTTAGAGTATGATTTCTTAGAGGGAAAATACCAATTACCCGTGATCATTGCTAAAGAGTTGAAAGAGGATGAGAAAGAGAAACTCATAGAAGTCCTTAAGAAACATAAGAAAGCCTTAGAATGGAAAATATCTGACATAAGGGGAATTGATCCACATTTTTGTACACACAAAATCCTTATGGAGGATGATTACAAATCCGCCATTCAAAGCCAACGAAGGGTTAACCAAAAAATCCATGAGGTCATTAAAAAGGAAGTTATCAAACTCCTTGATGCGGGCATGATTTACCCCATTTCCGACTCTCCATTGGTTAGCCCAGTACATTGTGTTCCTAAAAAGGGTGGAATCACCGTAGTACCCAATGAGAACAATGAGCTAATTCCTACGCGACTTGTTACGGGTTGGAGAGTTTGTATTGATTATAGGAAGCTCGATGAGGCTACTAGGAAAGATCACTTCACATTACCTTTTATGGACCAAATGCTTGAACGCTTAGCGGGAAATGAATACTATTGCTTTCTTGATGGATTTTCGGGTTATTTTCAAATACCTATTGACCCTAAGGATCAAGAAAAGACCACATTCACTTGTCCCTACGGTACATTTGCTTACAAGAGAATGCCTTAGGCTTGTGTAATGCACCGGGGACATTTCAAAGGTGTATGATGGCAATTTTCCATGATATGATTGAGCAAACTATGGAGGTTTTCATGGATGACTTCTCCGTCTTTGGAGATTCATTTACCTCTTGTCTCACCAATTTAGAATGAATGCTTAAGCGGTGTGAGGAAACCCGTTTAGTTCTTAATTGGGAGAAATGTCATTTTATGGTGAAAGAGGGAATTATTTTGGGACACAAGATATCCAATAAGGGATTAGATGTGGATCGAGCAAAAATTTATGTGATTGCTAAGCTTCCCCCACCCACTACGGTTAAAGGTGTAAGGAGTTTCTTAGGTCATGAGGGGTTTTATAGACGCTTCATACAAGATTTTTCTAAGATAGCAAGACTGATGACTCACCTCTTAGAAAAAGAGGCTCCTTTCATCTTCAACCAAGAGTGTTTGGATTCATTTAATACTCTTAAGGAGAAATTGACTAAGGCTCCCGTTTTGGTTTCTCCAAATTGGGAATTACCTTTTGAGCTTATGTGTGACGCTAGTGATTATGCGGTGGGTGCCGTGTTAGGACAAAGAGTAAATAAGCCTTTTCAACCTATACACTATGCTAGTAAAACCATGACCGGTGCACAACTTCATTATACTACCACGGAAAAAGAGGTTCTTGCTATAGTTTATGCTTTTGAGAAATTTAGACCATACCTTGTGCTATCAAAAACCATAGTGTATACGGATCATTCCGCTCTCAAGTATCTCAGGACAAAGCAAGATGCTAAGCCTAGGCTTTGAGATGGGTTTTATTGCTTTAAGAGTTTAAGATAGAGATTCGAGATAAGAAAGGAGCCGAGAATTTAGCGGCGGATCACTTGAGTAGACTTGAGCATCCTTTTCAAGGAGATTTTCCTAATAAAGAAATCAATGAATCCTTTCCATTAGAGGAGCTCATGTCTATCTCTTCTCAAGAGGATGCCACCCCTTGGTTTGCGGATATTGCAAACTATCTTGTGGGGAATGTGCTTATAGAGGGTCTTACTTCCCAACAAAAGAAGAAATTTCTCAAGGAAGTAAAGTACTACTTTTGGGATGATCCTTACCTCTTTAGGCAATATGCGGACCAAATCATTAGACGGTGTGTAGATGGGCCCGAAGCATTTAAGATTTTAGAAGCTTGTCATAAGGGACCTACGGATGGACATTTTGGGCCCAACTTTACCGCCAAGAAAGTCTTTGATTCGGGTTACTATTGGCCTTCCATTTACAAAGATGCCCAAGAGATTGTGAAATTTTGTGATGTATGTCAAAGACAAGGGAAAATTACACAACATGATGAGATGCCACAAAACTTCATTCAAGAGTGTGAGATTTTTGATGTGTGGGGCACATATTTTATGGGACCTTTTCCATCTTCCAAGGGAAATAAGTATATACTCGTAGCGGTGGATTATGTGTCAAAATGGGTTGAGGCCAAAACCTTACCTACTAATGATGCTAGAGTTGTTGTGATATTTTTGAAGCAATTGTTTGCTAGATTTAGTGTACCTCGGGCCATCATAAGTGATCGTGGTAGCACTTTTGTAATGATCAATTCACAAGAGTTATGAAGAAATATGGAGTTAATCATAGACTTTCTACCGCGTATCACCCTCAAACCAATGGTCAAACCGAGGTCACAAATCGTGGTTTAAAGAGAATTTTGGAGAGAACGGTGGGAGAGCATCGAGCTTCTTGGTCGGATAAGCTTGATGATGCTTTGTGGAATTTTAGGACGGCTTTTAAGACACCAATTGTTTGTACCCCTTATAGTCTTGTCTATGGAAAAGCATGCCACCTCCCATTCGAGTTAGAACACAAGGCTTCTTGGGCTCTCAAGTGGGCTAACTTTGATTTAAATCAAGCCGGTTCACATAGAAAGGATCAACTTAATGAAATGGATGAATTGAGAGCCAATGCCTATGAGAACTCTTTGCTTTATAAGGAGAAGACTAAGAAATTGCATGATGCTAAGATCAAGAACCGTGAGTTTAAAGTTGGAGAGCCAGGTCTCCTCTTTAACTCAAGGTTGAAACTTTTTGCGGGAAAGCTTAAGTCGAGATGGTCCGGTCCATTCACTATTGCTCAAGTATTTCCATATGGAACTATTGAGTTCTCACAACCCGATGGTCCCAATTTTAAAGTGAATGGTCACCGTGTGAAGCACTATTTTGGGGAGGACATTTCAATGGAAATGGTCCAAGAGATCCCCATTTTCTCGATGAATTAATTCATTGTGGGAAGAGTCGAGCTAGAGACTCCTTAAATCAAGCTTGAATAACTAGGCTTAGAAGTTGTTAGATCTAGAGTGTTGTAGGTTAGAAATAAGGATAACAAATTGATGAGAAGTGTTGGGGAGACCTTCTTTTGTCTTCATGATGTTTGTAGGGTTGCTCACTCATCACGTGCTTTGGAGCTTATGGAGGAGGCCCTTGTATCCGGTTCACTTCGTTACTATTGTGATTTTTCATAGACACATTGTGCTTTAAAAATGAATTCACTATAGTTGATCTTTCCTTAACTTGCGTTAAGCAAAGTCTATTCATTGTCATAAGTGTAGGGGAAGTTTTATACTTCCATGCTCTTAAACATTGAGGACAATGTTTAGCTTAAGTGTATGGGGGTCTTATATCGAAGTGACCTTACCTAGAACTTGTCATTGACTTTCATGATAACATGGAAATTAATTTTTCAAACATTTTTCAAATTTTTGATCTACTTTGGCCACCAAAAATATGCATTCATAATTTTTGCATTAATCATTTTTTATTTGCATAACACATTTGCATTGTATATATTTCTTCTTTTCTTCAAAAATATATAAGAAGAGAAAAATATAATAAGGACATGGTTTAACAAATTTAGACTTCTTTGACATATTAGGCCCGCCATGGATACTTTGACTCAACCCGAGTTTGCTTATCTAAGCTTACTCTAGCTAGTATCCTTAACCATGTTGTCCTTCATTGGTCTATTAGGCGAAACATCCACCACTCTCATTATTTGAGATTTTAAATTTGTGGAGAATGGGAAATGATAGATAAACTTCATGATAATTACTTGTGGCTAAAGCCTTCTCTTCTTTGCATCTATTTTCTTCGCATGTATATATGTTAATAAATAATCAAGAACGGTTTTAATTGGTTTGTAATCTCTTATGCATTTTTGTCTAATCATTCATGGTTGGTATAAGTACGTCTTAAGATTCTAAGTTAGAACGTTTTATGTGTACTAGACTTATGTCATGCTTAATACTTAGCGGGTATTTTTCCTTTTATTCTTTTCAACTTTCTTTGTGAGGAATAAAGAAAAATAAAAGCGGCTTATGAAAAAAATGAGTGGCTAGAAAAAAAAGAAAAAAATAATAATTATACAAGACTCCCAAGAGGGGCAGTGAAGTGTTAATTATAGTAACTATTAGATTCCAATATTACCTTGATGGGTTGCGGGGATTTAATTGTTGCTCCAATCCAATATTACCTTGACAGGTTGCGGGATTGAAGATCCAAAGTCTCAAAAAGATGGAGGATGTAAATTATTGCGTGAGTTTTATTTTTCTTTCCTTAGCGAGTGTGCAGCTACTTATTAATGCATGACATGAGGATTTTACACATAAGGCGAATGACTTATTACTCTTGAAACAGACTTATATTAATTGTGAGCGGTTTTTCAAGTAATGGATGAGAGGATTACTTAGGATTAAAACCGTGCTTCCTTATTTTTGGATTTTGCATTTCCTATACTTCACGCTTTAAATAATGACAAATTTGCCCAAAAGCAATTTGCTTAAATAATAACCGGTTCCACATTTAATTGCCATGAATAAGTTGATGCACCTTTTTACATGTGAATGCAATGATCCCATTTTTAAGCTTGCTATGGGGAAAGTGAAACTTGAGGGTGATAAGTGTCCGTGGTACCAAAGCCCTAATTTAAGTCATTAACTTCTTTATGATTTTTTCCATCAAAGCAATTTCAAGAAAAATACAAAAAGATATAAATAGAATTGTTTCTTTTGCATTGCATTGTTCAAAATTAAAGTCATGCATCATGTAGAGTAGCATAGTGTAATAGCATTTCATATTGGCCAAGGTGGTTAATTATGAGGAGAATGTAAATTTGTGCTTTAAAATATAGCATTGCATGAGGTCATGGAAATTTTCAAGTGTAGGGGATTTGATATGAGCAAAAACTCATATCAATTAATCAACAAATCCCCCTAAAACACAAGGAAAATACCTAACTTTTGTGCTATAAAGCGGAATTATGTGGTATGTTTTGTGTTTGTGTATAAATAGGTAAGAAGGATACATTTTCAAGCAAACACGAAGAAATCAAGCTTATTTGGATGAAAAAGACAAAGAAGGATCAAAGATGACAAGACTTTGAAGATAAGGGACCTATCTTGACAACACTCCAAAGTTGAAGGACTCAAAGTGTAAATTTGCCAAAGTCAAGATAAAAGAAAACATGGTCAACTCTTCAGTCAACCAAGTCAAAGGGTCAAATTATACAAAAATGCAAGTGTAAGGACCAAAAATGCCTTTAAAATGAAGTTCCTAGCTCATTTGGATAATCTGCCTAAGTTCAAGGGCTAAACTTGCCAAAAATCCACTCAAAATAGTCTTAATCCGTGTGACATGGTAATGAGCCAGTAGGAATGCAAGAAATTTGGGTCAAGGATTGCCAAGTAACAAGCCACATCACCACAACATTTATGAGCCGCCAGCTACAATTAAATCCCACTCACTTTACTTTCAACCAATCAGAACGTGCCATTCAATAATCATTATATCCAAAAATGGATTATGATCCGTGTGATATACTTTCACCCAATCCAAACCTTCCACGTGGCATCTTCTTCCTCAGCACAACCCAGGATCGAATTTGAGTTCTACTTCATCTCAGGAAAAACTTCAAACATGAAAAGTGTGTATTTTTGAAGGACGAATTCAACCCACATGCTTAATTACCCTGAAAATCAACCAAGAAGAAAAGCACAATTTCAAGTTCATAACGGCTATTTCCTATTGACAGATTGAGGACACGTGGCAGCAATTAATTGGTTGGGACACGTCATCAGCTTCAACTACTTCTCACATTTTGTCTATAAATAGGGAATAGCCCCCTCATTTGTACATGTAGCTTAAGTGTGAAATTTTCACACACTTTCCTTTTCTCTCCCAATCATAGTTAGTAGTTTGGTAGTGTAACGACCTCAAGAGTCTGACAAACTCTTGAGTTAGTTATTGTAGTTGTAACCTCTTTACCAGAATTTTTAACAACCTTTCTCATTCAAGCAATAAAATTTCCCTCCTTTTTCCTTCAATCTCCTATTCATTACCTGCATTACTATTACTCTTTTGTTGTTATAAGATACTTGTGATCACCATTGATCATAAGAAGCTCTTGTTGAAGACATTGTTGCTGTTCATACCTGTTCTATTCATCTAGTAGCTATTTTTGTTGATTTTGAAGCAGAATTGTGCAAAAATGGTGATGATGATGATTGTAGCTGTTGATTAGTTGGTTTATAGTGTTAAGGTGGTGGTTTAACACTATCTAGGAGGCTCAGCGCCTACCTACTCCATCAGTGGAGGCCTTTGCTAAAAGGTTTATAGTTTCTGATTTTGGTTCCACTAAACAGCAATTGCATGCTCAATTCTAGCCTAACTTTTACTTGCTGATCTGATTAAGTGTGTTTAGATTGTTCTTAGATTGATTCTGATATTCAACAAATCACCCTAAAACACAAGGAAAATACCTAACTTTTGTGCTATAAAGCGGAATTATGTGGTATGTTTTGTGTTTGGGTATAAATAGGTAAGAAGGATACATTTTCAAGAAAACAAGAAGAAATCAAGCTTATTTGGATGAAAAAGACAAAGAAGGATCAAAGATGATAAGACTTTGAAGATAAGGGACCTATCTTGACAACAATCCAAAGTTGAAGGACTCAAAGTGTAAATTTGCTAAAGTCAAGATAAAAGTCAAACATGGTCAACTCTTCAGTCAACCAAGTCAAAGGGTCAAATTATACAAGAATGCAAGTGAAAGGACCAAAAATGCCTTTAAAATGAAGTTCCTAGCTCATTTGGATAATCTGCCTAAGTTCAAGGGCTAAACTTGCCAAAAATCCACTCAAAATAGTCTTAATCCGTGTGACATGGTAATGAGCCAACAGGAATGCAAGAAATTTGGGTCACGGATTACCAAGTAACAAGCCACATCACCACAACATTTATGAGCCGCCAGCTACAATTAAATCCCACTCACTTTACTTTCAACCAATCAGAACGTGCCATTCAATAATCATTATATCCAAAAATGGATTATGATCCATGTGATATACTTTCACCCAATCCAAACCTTCCACGAGGCATCTTCTTCCTCAACACAACCCAGGATCGAATTTGAGTTCTACTTCATCTCAGGAAAAACTTCAAACATGAAAAGTGTGTATTTTTGAAGGACGAATTCAACCCACATGCTTAATTACCCTGAAAATCAACCAAGAAGAAAAGCCTAATTTCAAGTTCATAACGGCTATTTCTAATTGACAGATTGAGGACACGTGGCAGTAATTAATTGGTTGGGACACGTCATCAACTTCAACTACTTCTCACATTTTGTCTATAAATAGGGAATAGCCCCCTCATTTATACATGTAGCTTAAGTGTGAAATTTTCACACACTTTCCTTTTCTCTCCCGATCATAGTTAGTAGTTTGGTAGTGTAACGACCTCAAGAGTCTGACAAACTCTTGAGTTAGTTATTGTAGTTGTAACCTCTTTACCAGAATTAACATTTCTCATTCAAGCAATAAAATTTCCCTCCTTTTTCCTTCAATCTCCTATTCATTACCTGCATTGCTGTTACTCTTTTGCTGTTATAAGCTACTTGTGATCACCATTGATCATAAGAAGATCTTGTTGAAGACATTGTTGCTGTTCATACCTGTTATGTTCATCTAGTAGGTGTTTTTGTTGATTTTGAAGCAGAATTGTGCAAAAATGGTGATGATGATGATTGTAACTGTTGATTAGTTGGTTTATAGTGTTAAGGTGGTGGTTTAACACTATCTAGGAGGCTCAGCGCCTACCTACTCCATCAGTGGAGGCCTTTGCTAAAAGGTTTATAGTTTCTGATTTTGGTTCCACTAAACAACAATTGCATTCTCAATTCTAGCCTAACTTTTACTTGCTGATCTGATTAAGTGTGTTTAGATTGTTCTTAGATTGATTCTGTTATTCAGATAGTTATTTGTTAGTTTGTTAGTCACTTGATAGCTTATTCTTGATTACTGAACTTCATTTCATCAGTTACTTTGCCTTGATTCAGCATTATGAGTTTTAGCTGGCTTAACTGTTTGTTCTTGGATCGTTTGTACTCCATTTAGTTCATAAAGTTTGAGTAGTTATCAGTTTTGAATCAGTACAACCAATTGCTTAATTTTCATTCACAAAAAGTTGTTAAAGTCCGTAACTAGTGTTTGGATTTAGCTGTCCTTTTGTAGTTAATTGTTGTTAATTTGATAAACATTGCTCATTTACTTTCATTTAGTCATAGTAAGCAAGTTTTAGTAGTTTTAAAGTCAAATAGAAGGTCAAAAAGGAAATTGGTTGTGAAAAAAGTATGGGTCAGTCTTAGCTTAAAAAGTTCATAAAAAGTAGCTGATTTCAATTACTTGTCATTTACTCAATTCTTGATGAAAATGATTCAAACAAGTTCCTACTTGTCCAGTAACATCTGAATATTGAGTGCTTATAAGGAAACTATACAGTTTTAAGATTCAAGTAAGAAATAAGCTTTTTCATAAGCTGCTGAGCAAATGGAAGTTTCTGTAACAAAGGAACAAACTGATTTCTCATTTTAGCAATTCCACTTCATAAACCTTGCAATTTTATTTCATATTCTTGTTTAGATAGTGTTCTTGAGTAGATCTGGAGGTTTTCAACTTTTTCAAAAATTTTGTCAACTTTGGTCAATAAGCTAGATTTAGATTATTTTCAATTTCCTAATTCATTACTTGATCATTTTTCTTTTTAAAAGAAATTCCAGACTCTCTATGGACTGATAAACAAGATTCAGCTAAACAATCTGTTTGTGCAAGTCTAGCTTATTAGATAGCTTATTAGTTGCTTATCATAGTTGGCTTATTTGAGTTTAACTGAATTTCAAGCTTATTCCTTTTACAAGCCTAAGTGAATTTGAGTTTTAAGCTGTTTACAACTTGTTTGAGCGTATTTGGTCAATTCTAGAGCTTAAACGAGCTCATTAATCCAACTAGCCCGTTTTTGTTAAAAGTTTACTTTTACTTGCACTTTGGTCCTCAAAGTTTGGAGTTGTTAAAATTGTTAGCTAATCTTTCTTAAATTTAGGGTTTGCTAGGAATCAGTCCTTGATTTTTCCAAAACTTGTCAAATTCAGTTATCAGTTTTAAAATTAGTTACATTTTAGTTAGTAGTTTGTTAAATTTGCATAGTTGGTCCTTGTAGTTTTTGATTTTACATTTCAATCATTATAGTTTCAAGCATTTACATTTTTAGCACTTTAATTCCATAGATTTATATTTTTGTCCTTATTTGAATAAAAATTTGGTAATTGCTAATTTTTTTACGGATACGTAGTTAATATTTTGCACATTTTTACTTGATTGCTCAAATAGACATAGAAAATCCAAATAACCCTATCAACCAAAAACGATCATAAACCCGATTTTGTCAGGACTTTCAATTGGTTAAGAATCGAGAAAACGAACTTCAATTTACACAATTTCAAATGGCGCCGCTGCCGGTTCTTTGACTTTACGAGAGACTATCGATTGACGGTTTTCATCGGCTTTTGGAAACCGTTCACCTCGTGAACGTTATTTTTGCGTATCATAAATCAAAAACAATTAAAAAATCCAAAATATAAAAATATAAAAACTAAAAAAATAACAAAAACAATTCTTTTCCTAAAGAATTGACCAAACAAATTAAAAAAATCCAAAAAGCAATCATTTTCCTAAGAGATTGCACCCAAAATATATATTATTGGATTCCCTTGGTTTTTATGTACATATAGTATTTTCTCTAAAAACCCTATAGATACAAAAATATTTTCTATATATTATTATAAGTAAATACGTATACGTATAATGATGACGTATAGTCCCCAGCCGGGTCATGAGCCCGGCCCACGGGTACTACCCGTATCCAGCCCATCATAGATGGGTGGGAATAATGTTATTTGAGCTTATGGGCTTGGATGAACAGTAACCGCACACACGTGTGCGGCCCACGGCCCGGCATGCCCGGTGCAGGGTTAGACAGAATCATACTCATACTATGATTAGGATGTATCCCAAAGGAGAGGATATTCACTCACCATAATTAGAAGATAACAATCAATCTAAATTTGGTGATTATCCTTTCCTTGGGGCCGAAGCATCAGTGACAGCCCATTAGGGTTTCACTGCCTATATAAGGAACCCCCAAGGGTTCCACAAAGGTATTAAATTCTACACACTCACATCTCATCTGATTCCTATAACCCTAACCGTTTACTTACTCTCACGCTGGAGTCTAATCGTGGGAAACATTCTCACGATAAGCCTAACGTGTGTTGTTTTAGTGTGCAGGATCCCAACCAGATAATTTGTGCAGGAGCCGGAGTCCAGGCAACCCGAATTAAGCCTAATTCGGGTCTAGCAAGGATCACCCAACTTTTGTATCAACAAGTTGGCGCCATCCGTGAGACCATTACACTAAGCTAGAGCAAAATATCATCTCGATTTCTCAATGACGAAGGGGCATCCGCAAGGAAACCCCAGGAACACAAATCCTGGGAATTGGAAGTCCCCAGGGGAAGGGATACTCATTCCCAATCGATCCCCTAGCAACCAAGCCAGCGGACCAAACAACCGAAGTGGTCTTCAGTCCATGGGTATGGCAAGCACGTTCTCTGTTACCCCACCACATACTTCAACCTTGGATAACCCTGATCCAGGGAGTGCGCCCAACCCCCCTAACAAGGATCCGCGTAGATCATCGACTGAGGAAGAAGTAGAGGTCGAACCGCTCAGTTAGGAAGATCTCACTCGAGTTCTCACGCAGAACTTCGAGAGGATCGTCCCAGGAATTGCATCAAGGTTGAACCTAGGGAGGGACCTCCAATCTAGGCTCAACTTTGGCCACGCCAGACCAGGCACCTCTTCTCAAACTCAAAGGAAGCGAAGGACATGACCTCAGGAGCGGAACCTCTTTGAGGAAACTCCCCAACCCAGGAATGTGTTCAAAGGCATAGGGGATCGTCTCATGCAAGAAATAATACAATCACGTGAGGAGGAAGAGAGGTCCGACGGTTCACCCGAACGACCAGATCTGGAGCTAACCAGAACTAATCGCCACACAAGTGTGTGGGATAGGATGAATACCGGGAAGAAGGCTGCTAGCTCTTCTCATAAGAGCGGCCCTCACCTAAAGGATGGGGCACCGCCCCCTTCTCCCGGTCAATCAGGAGAGGACTCGGATGACCATCCACCCAAGCGTCGCTGACCTAGGCGTACTCCTCTACCACCGCCAGACAATGAAGAGTACTATGGTGGCCCCTATTATCGAGAGGTGGAAGCAGAAGATCTTTCCCGCCCGTGGTGTGACCCTTGTTGATGTGATGGCATTTATACATGATCTCATCGTTCTTTTCAGGCTTTAAATGCATTAAGATGTCATAAAATACCATATATATGCTTGTGTTTGTTTCCTTGTGTGCTTTAGGTATGGATTTCGTGAAAAAGACAAAAGATCACAAGAAACAAGGAAAAACGGACACGAGAAACGAAGTCGTACACAGAAACGGGCCCGAGTTCATGAATTATCCAAGATAAATCCTTGAAGACTTGAAGATGTACAAGATTGATCCTCAAAATATGAAGAAATGACACTTAAAACCCTTGTATATTCATAATTACAAGTTTGGTCCCTTAAGTTTGCCAAAATTACAAAATGGTCCTTCAACTTTGAAGAAATGGCAAGATTAGTCCCTCATCAATTCTAATTTGTCATTTATGGTCCCTCATAAAGTCAAAGATACTATGAAGACCTTTGAAGATCAAGAAAGTCCAAAATCAGTCCCTCAAGTATCCAAAAATGGCAAAAATAACCCTTCAAATACTTTTGCCATAATTTTGGGGCAAAAGTATGAAAAAAGAAACTTCAAATGTGAAGGAAAAACACGTTTTTAAGGATGAAAAACTTCATTTGCATCTTTTCCCAAAAGACAAGGACCTAGGCTGCCAAGTTTAGAAGTTTAAACTCCTAAACACGCGCCAAACATTAACCTTCCCCTAAAAACGGATCAAAGGTTGTTACTGTAGCACGTATGAACCCAAATTTTACTTTTTACCAACAAAGGGCAAAATGAAATTGGTTGTTCCCCCGTGTGATTCACCTCACCTGAAACCCATCCCAACATTAATTCCTTCTTCTCCACTCACCAATGGAACCTACCATCCAACCCGTCACCCAATCATAACACAACTTACTCTCCAAGGCAATACACGTGGCCAAATCAACAGCCAAGACTCAATAGCTAAAATGAACGGTTTTGATGCATTTGGACAGCTCACAAAAATCAAGCACTAAAGGGCATTCCTGGAAATTCATAACTAGGGTTTTCATGTATGTTAGCATTCTAGAATCGTCTACTAGTCCTATATAAGGAGACCTCAACTTGTGAGAGTCCCTTGTTCCAGATTTTAGCTTTAAATCTTTGTAATTCCTTGTTATTAAATAAAAGTTGGATTTTCTGAAAATTTGTGATTTCCCTTTGTGTTTTATAAAATTTTGGTATTTGATAAGCTAAGATATGAGTTCCATATTCATGTTTGATGGTTTTTGAGGCAAGGTTTTAAGCAATAAAGCTTGTGTTTCAAAAATCAGAAGTTTCATATTATTTGTTCATCATTGTGGTTTGTTGATCTTAGCAGGTACAAGGAAGCTAGTGCTTGTTTTGCTAGCACCTCAGCTCAAACATTCCAAGGCTTGGATGTAAGTGTTGGAGGTTTGCATCTCTCTCCCTTTTCAATTTTTCTGAATTTTATTATATTTTTGGTGATTTTGCATTATTTATTGTGGATTTGTGTTTTGAGGCTTGATTTGTGTTTCTGAGGTTGTTTAGGAGTTGTTAGGGTGGATTGGATCTTGTTTGATAGGTTAAACACAATAATCCTTTGGAAGATTGCAAAATCAGATTCCAAAGGGGTGTTTGGGTTAACTGATTCAATGGGGTTTAAGCCTTCCTTTGATATTGTTCTTGGTTCTATTGAGGTTGTGCATGCTTATCTGTTGTTAAGTGTTCATTATCGGCAAGTTTTGTGGCTATTAACACCTAGATCCATAAATAGGCTATAAAATCTTGATTACTTGGTTAAATTGGCTGAAATTTAGAGGACACCTAGATCTAATCATTGACTAGGGTTAACAAGTGTTAAATCTAAGTTAATACAACCAGGGAAGTAGGATTTGAGTGCTAAAATTGGATTTTTGGTCATCTATATCAGATAAGGCATTTTTGTTCTTGAAGTTCATAATCAGAAACCTGCATATGCTTTGATTTGATTGTAATCTTTGATTCAGTGTTTGGAATAAGTTTGTTTGTGCTTATTAACAGTTATTATAGCTTGTGTATGCTTTTGGATCATTCTGGTTGGCTTATTCATGCTAAAACTGCTTATTAGTGAATAACTGCTTATTTGCTAGGTCTATGCAATATCTGGGCATTGTTGACTTTTTCTGTGCTTATTGGCTTATTGGTAGTGTGATTATTTGCTTGATTATGACTCCTTGTGATTCACTGATCACAAGGGTGCCCTTGTTTGCACTTGAATCCAACTGGATCTCTCACAAATCACAGGTCAAAAAGTCAAAGCAGTGGGAACTCCTTTCCCCTGCTACTAGCCACTGCTAGTGTAATTTTGTGTTTAGCTTATCAATAAGCTGTTCCAGCTTATTCAAACATACAACAACTTTAATTTTGTAATAGCTTCTCATTATTTGACCCATTTGTTCATACTGGAGCATTTGGAGGATTGACTTTAGGGTTTGACTAGAAAACCAACTCTTTTGACTTTTTCATAAGTGCTTATTGGCTTATCCAGCTTATTTGGCCTTGCTTATTGATTTTTTCTTGATTTTTTTGGCTTAATTAATCTGTTTAGAGTCTATTGCAAGTTGAATCAAGTACTGAGGTGGTCTAGAACTCCAAGTCGATTATTTTGTCGTTTATTGGATTTTTATTTTGCTTATTTCTGGCTTATTGAGTGAGCTTTTTCAAAATTTCTTTTTACAAATCTTTTAGGCATCTCAAAAGAAGGTTGTGTGTTTAAGCAGAGCTTATGGCATTGGCTTATTGCTTAATGGGCTTATTGGCCCAATAAGAATAAGTTGTTTGTTATTTAAGCTGTGATAAGCTCAGAATCAGCTTTTGGGCCTTCAGACTTTTGTGCTTAGAATTAAATTTTGAGTCAGATAGGGCTTTTTCAGGTCATTTGGGCCTAGTTTAACTTTTTGGGCTAAAAAGCCCATTAGAGTTGACTGTTTTTGGTTTTAGCCCATTTGGGGGCCCACTAGGGATATTTTGATAATTTCACTTTCATTTTATGATTACTTAGGTTAAAATAAACTAGTTTGCAAGTTTTTAGAATTTTTTTATAATTTTTGGATTTTTAATATTATTTTGATATTATTTTATTATTATTTTTCAAATTTCACATTTTTGCACTTTTTATATTTTTCATTGATTTAATACATTAAAATAGGATTTTTGCAAATCTTAGATTACTTTTATCATCATTAAATTAATTTTTATAATTATTTTAAGTTTTAATAGTTTTTAAATCATTTTAAATAGTTTTTCTTAGTTTAAAAATTTCTAAAAATAGTTTTTAATCTTTAGGTCATTTTAGAGGTTTACCAATTGAAAAATCTTTATTTGGGCTTTTTGATAATTAATTTGATTTTTAGGTCTTTAATTAGCATTTAAAAATTAATATTTAATTCATTAAAAGGTTTGAAAAAGTTTTGATCATTGGTACTCTTAGTTTATTTATTTTGATTTTTGGTAATTTTTTGAGAATTTCTAGAATTAATTTTTATTTTAGCTATTTTTACGGTTTTACGTTTAGTCGTTGTAGTAATTAATTTCAAGTCTCCGTCATTCTAATTTCTCATCCCCTTCTAACCAATATTAATCTCAAATCTTGCTACATTTTAGTCACACACATATACCTCCTTGGGAAACGAACTTCATTTGGTCATTAGTGTTTGATTTTCCTAAATCATCACTTAATACTTACCGCTTATACGCCTTTTTCCTAAAAGGTCGTATTTTACCACAATCATTTTGGCGCCGCTGCCGGGGAGGTATGTCGTGATTAATTTGTCTTGTTGTTTTTAACATTAACCATAAATAGTATTTGTATTAGTAGAAATCTAGTAATACGTATTATCGGTTTTTTGGTTTTTTCTTGTGAAATTATTATTACTATATTGTATTAAGTATCACAATCAATACAAAATATCTCCAAAAGTGTGAAAACACAACCTTAATTGGGATTTGATCTCCTAATTATTGTATTCGAATCTCAAACAAAAGAAAAAGGCAAAAATACATAAATACTTTCGTGAAGCTCGATTTTGAAAAATACAAACTATAAGGTGGGTATAAGGCGGGTATTATAAAATATACCCTAAGGAAAAAGGCTCTTAAGTGCTTCGCGCCGCCTCGTTTCCCCGCTTGCTTGTGAGTATTTTGAGATTGAAGGCTAATCGAGGGTTTTGCCGCGCAAAGTATTATTACGTATCATATATATTTGCTTGGTTTCTTTGTGATTAAACCCTCTTGAACAATTTGGTTTTCACCAAAGTTCTAAAGTCATTCGAAGGCGTTCACTCCACAGGATTGTTTTCATTCTTTTGAGGCTTCTTTAATCACGAGTTTGATTCGAGGAGAGATTTGGTAGATTGTTGTCTACGAAGATACACCAAAATCCAAAAAAAATAAATTAAAAAACAATAAAAAACACAAAAAAATTGGAAATTCACAAAACACCCAAAAAGAATCTTCTTTGCTCACATCCCATTCTACGTGAAGTTTATTCTAACTCGTAGTCAGGCTAAACGAGCTCGTAAACGTCGTCAAAATCAAGGAAATCAAGAGACGTTGATTGAAGAACAAACTCCAATTGTTGAACCTATTGTAGAACAATAAGCTATCATGGCTAATCGTACTATGATGGAGTTGCTTCAAGCACCCACCGAGGGTTTTAGAGAGGCCATTGGATTCCCGCTATCCTTGCGGAGAATTTCGAGATTAAGACGGGTTTAATGTCAATGATGCAAGCTAATAAGTTTAGAGGTCATGAGAAAGACAACCCGCACTACCACATAAGGAATTTTAATCGTCTCACCGCAACTAGCAAGTTTAAGGATGTTCCACATAACGCCATTAAGATGATGTTGTTTCCATACTTGTTAGATGGACCCGCTAAAATTTGGCTTGAGAAAGAACCGCCAAATTCGATTTTGACATGGGGTGATCTCGTTTCTAAGTTTGTGAACAAATTTTTTCCACCATCTAAAACAACACATTTGAAAAATGATATTTCAAGATTTGTACAACGAAATAATGTAAGTTTTTCAATGGCATGGGAACGATTTAAGGAAATGTTACATGAATGTCCACACCATGATTTTTTGGAATTACATCAAGTTGATACTTTTTATAATGGGCTTAATGATCATGAACGAGATTATTTGAATGCCGCCGCGGGTGGTAATTTTTTGTGCAAAACGACCGATGAAGCTTTAAAGATTATCGAGAATAGATCTAAGGTTTATAACCCTCGTAACACACCGAGTGTTGCCAATATGGGTTCGTCATCGTCGTCATCGTCTCGTAGCATTGATGCCTTACATGATGAAGCTAATGAGGAAAATCGGTTTTTCGATAGGTTTTCAAATCTTATGACTCATTGGAAAGCACAAGATGCTTTGAATTCCGCTTCGGTTAAAGCGGTTGATAAGAGTTGTTTGTCTTGTGGTGGAGCTCATGATCTATCCGAGTGCATTACCGCCGGTGGTAACATTTCGAGTGCTTACGTAGCAACGGGAACTTACATCCAAAACGGCCAAGGTTCCCGCCTAAATCAAGATCCACCAAATCAAAATGCTAATAACTATCGAAACAACAATCAAGGTGGTAATTATTAAGGCAATTCACGTAACTACAACAAAGGGAATTATCAGAGTGGGAATGGACAAGTTACTAATCAAAACCAAAACCGTGATTTTCAAAACACTACACAAGGTTTTCAAAATGCTCACACTAAAAATCTTCAAGGAGAACTTTTGGATTATGCTAAAGCAAATGATGCTAAATTTGATAACATGCAACGTGAGATGATTAGCTTAAGATCCGAGTTGAAAAACGAGCTTAAAAACGAACTTGCTAATGAACTTAAGACTCATGCTAATAAAATGGAAGGAAATGTTCAACGACTTCAACAAAATAAACAAAAGATGGAACAAGGACAACATGAGATTAAGCAAGAATTGTTAAAGGCGGATTTAAGGCAATCAAAATTTGAAGACCGAATGGCAAAATGCTTGAAGCAATCATGTGTAAACCCTCTTCCTCGGGTGGTCTTCCTAGTGATACCATTGCAAACCCGAAGGGAGAAATGAAGGTTATTACTACAGGAAGTGGTAAAACTTTCAAGGAACCAATCTCTCGTCCAAGTACTTCTACGGAGAAGGAAATCGAGAAAGAGCCCGAGGTGATGGTCGAAAAGGAGCATATCACAATCCCACGAAGTACCGCTCATACCACACCTTCGATTGAACCAATACCAATCATGGAACCCGAGTTTCCAAGGCCGTTACCAAATATCCAACCCACACCACCCTTACCTTACCCTTCAAGACGAAACAAAGAGAAATTGCAAGAACGTAACAAACAACAAATCAAGATTTTTATAAAAATGTATCAACAAGTGCATTTTGTTGTGAGTTTAGCCGACGCGTTGTTATATATGCCTCGTTTCGCTTCCACTTTTAAAAGTATGATGAGCGATAAGGAAAAGCTTTCAAAGCTCGCTAATTGTTCTTCGGTTTATCTTAACCGCATACCGGAAAAAGTTGGTGACCCCGGAAATTTTCTCATTCCTTGTGACATACAAGATATGAAAGAATGCCTCGCCTTGGCCGATCTTGGTGCAAGCACTAATTTGATGCCACTTTCCATTTGGAAATCACTTTCGCTTCCGGCTCTTACTCCTTCGAACATGTCTATCGAGATGGCCGATCATTCGACGATTTTAGCATGTGGTGTAGCCGAAGATGTTTTCGTGAAAGTGGGGAAGTTCTACTATCCCCTTGATTTTATAGTAGTTTACATCCCCGCGGATCCTCAAGTTCCTCTAATTTTAGGTCTTCCATTTTTAGACACCTCAAGATCGCTTATCGACGTTCATGCAAGAACTATCACTTTGAGATTCAACGAAGAGGAACTTGTTATAAACGCTACTCAAAACTCAAAACCTTCTCATGTTTATGCAATCGCTACCATCAATCACATTGACTTAGTTGATGTGGTTTGCGAGGAGTTTTCACAAGAAGTGTTAGGTTTTTCCGATAGCTCGTCAAGTGGCAATCCAACTATTTTGGATCCGATTCTTGCTAATTCCACACCAAATCTCACTCTGATGACGTATAGTCCCCAGCCGGGTCAGGACCCCGGCCCACGGGTACTACCCGTATCTGGCCCATCACAGATGGGTGGGAATAATGTCATTTGAGCTTATGGGCTTGGATGAACAGTAACCGCACACACGTGTGCAGCCCACGACCCGGCATGGCCGGTACAGGGTTTGACAGAATCATATTCTGTCTATGATTAGGATTTACCCCAAGAAAGAGGATATTCACTCACCATAATTAGAAGATAACAATCAATCTAATTCTGGTACTTATCCTTTCCTTGGGGCCGAAGTATCAGTGACAGCCCATTAGGGTTCACTGCCTATAAAAGGAACCCCCAAGGGTTCCACAAAGGTATTACGTTCTATACACTCTCAACCCATCCGATTTCTACAAACCCTAACCGATTACTTACTCTCACGCCGGAGTCTAATCGTGGGAAACATTCCCACAGTAAGCCTAACGCGTGTTGTTTAGTGTGCAGGATCCCAACGATACAGTTAACTTGGTGTAGGAGCCGGAGACCAGCCAACCCAAATTAAGCCTAATTCGGGTCTAGCAAGGATCACCCAACTTTTGTATCAACAAGTTGGCGCCATCCGTGGGACCCTTACACTAAGCTAGAGCGAAATCTCATCTTGAAAGTCTCAATGACGAAGGGGCACCCGCAAGGCAATCCCAGGAACACAAATCCTGGAAATCGAAAGTCCCAAGGGGAAGGGATACTCATTCCCACTCAATCCCCTAGCCATCAAGCAGGGGGACCAAACAACCGGAGTGGCTTTTAGTCCATGGGGGTGACAAGCACCATCTCCATGACTCCACCACCTACTTCGAGCTTGGACAATCCTGATCCAAGGAGTGCGCCCAATCCCCGTAACAAGGAGCCATGCAGACCATCGACCGAGGAAGAAGTAGAGGTCGAACCACTCAGCGAGGAGGATCTCACTCGAGTTCTCACGCAGAACTTTTATAGGATCGTCCCAGGGATTGCATCAAGGTTGAATCTAGGGAGGAACCTCCAATCTAGACTCAACCTTGGCAATGCCGGACCAAGCACCTCTTCTCAAAATCAGAGGAAGAGAAGCACCCGACCCCAGGAGCGGAGCCTCTTCAAAGAAACTCCCCAACCTAAGAATGTGTTTGAACGCATAGGGGATCGTCTCATGCAGGAACTAGTGCAATCTCAAGACGAGGGGGAGAGGTCCGACGGTTCACCTGAATGACCGGATCAGGAACTGACCAGAGCCAATCGCCGCACGAGTGTGTGGGATAGGATGAACATCGAGAAGAAGGCCCCTAGCTCTTCTCATAAGAGCGGTCCTCGCCCAAGAGATGGGGCACCGCCTCCTTCTCCTGATCCATCAGGAGAGGATTCGGATGACCATCCGCCCAAGCGCCGCCGGCCTAGGCGTACTCCTCCACCGCCACCAAACGATGAGGAGTACTATGGCGGTCCTTATTACCGAGAGACGGAAGCAGAAGATCTTTCCCAATCGTGGTGTGACCCTAGGCTCACTCGTCCATGGGCGGATCCCATGGAAGATCCTTTTACTCTCCGCATACGGAATTACTCCGAGGACACAAAACGTCGCATGCCGACGTGTGTCAAGACTTATGATGGAACCGGTGATCCGGATGATCACCTCAAGATATTTTATACGCAGGCGAAAATTGAGCGATGGCCCATGCCTATATGGTGCCAGATGTTCAATTCAACCTTGATTGGCAATGCTCGCGACTGGTTCGAAGGACTTCCTCCGCGAAGCATTGATAGCTTCACTGAATTACGCACTGCGTTCAAGAATAATTATACTCAGCGAAAGAAGTATAATAGAGACCCTGTCTCATTGGCAACCGTCAAGCAACGGCCGGGAGAGTCTACGGAAGCCTTCACTGAGCGCTTCAATGACAAGTGCACACGCACAAAGACAATGCCGGAACTCCTGAAAATTTTTGACTACATGCATGCCATAACAGACAGGGAATTAATCAGGCGTCTCAATGACAAGCGCCCGGAGAGGTATGACGACCTCATGGAAAGAGTCAGAAACTTCATAGAAGGAGAAATCACGGTTGCCGCGGCCTATCCTTCAAAAGGAATCGGCTACCGATCGAACGACCAGTCCAGGAGACAGTCGGGGGTTAGAACAATCAAAACAATAGTAGGGGCTCAGACTATAAGAGCCAAAACAAGGGAGGACGGCCGGACGATAAGTTTACCCCTCTACAAATGTCTTACCGGGAGATCTTACTCACGGAAGGTGCTAATTTTCCGAGGCCTCCCCCAATGACGACTCCGCTGGACCGTCGCCAAGGAAATCGCTTTTGCGAATTCCATAACGACAAAGGCCATGGTACGGAGGAATGTATCCAGCTCAAGAAGCACATTGAGTCACTGATCAAGTTAGGTAAACTCAAGCATTTGGTTATGGATTGGAAGGATGGGAAAGACAACAAGAAGTATGACAAGAAGGATCCCCAAAAGGACAAACCTTCAACTATATACATGATCCAATCCAGACAGCGCCGTACGAGACAGAAAATTAGTCAAAAATTTTCACGCGGCAGGGAAATCTCATTCCCTCCCATCACAGCAAGCGATGTGATTGATGTGCCTCTCACTATTGAGATAAGCATTGGAACACACAATGTTCGTCGCATGTATATGGATGGAGGGTCATCAGCAGAAGTACTGTACGAACACTGTTTTGTGCAGTTACGACCAGAAATAAAAAACCAATTGGTACCGGTCACGGTGCCGGTCACGGTGCCGCTCATTGGTTTTAGTGGAGACACCATCTGGCCGATAGGGCAACTGTGTCTGCTTGTAACCATTGGGAATGAAGAGAACTCCACCACTGCATGGATGAACTTTATGGTGATACGCTCACATTCTCCGTACAATGGGATCATAGGCAGACCAGGTATTCTGGCCATACGGGCGGTACCTTCCACGGCACACGGAATGATCAAGTTCCCTGTGGAAGGAAGAATTGTCACCATTTACAACACAATCGTGCCAGCGTCCGAGTGCCATACCGTGACAACACCGGTTTCACCTGTTCCACCCAAGGACGGATCACCACCTCCCAATTGGAGGGTGGCAATTCATCCTGATTACCCGGAACAAGAGGTATCCATAGGGGGAACGCTCTCGGATGACGGCAAGAGGGCCATGTGCTCTCTCTTGAAGGCAAATTTACATATATTCGCATGGGAGCCCAAGCATATGACGGACGTACCACGCGCGATAGCAGAACATAAGCTCCAGATCCGCCAGGGGTACCAACCTGTTAAGCAAAAAAAGCGCGGTCAGGCACCTGAACGCAGCCGAGTGATACTGGATGAGGTACGGAAACTAGTGGACGCAGGTATCATGCGCGAGGTATACTACCACGAGTGGTTATCCAATCCAGTCATGGTCAAAAAGCATGACGGGAGCTGGCGCATGTGTGTGGATTTCACGGATCTGAACAAAGCCTGTCCACAGGATTGTTACCCGTTACCGGAGATTGACTGGAAGGTGGAATCCCTATGTGGATATCCCTTTAAGTTCTTCTTAGACGCATATAAAGGATACCACCAGATCCAGATGGCGGAAGAGGACGCAGAGAAGACGGCGTTCCATACTAGTCAAGGCGTATACTGTTATACAAAAATGCCGTTTGGACTAAAGAACGCCGGGGCTACATACCAGCGGCTTGTGGAAAAAGCCTTTGACTCACAGATAGGCCGCAACCTGGAGGTCTATGTGGATGACTTAGTCATAAAAAGTCATACGGAGGATGCACATCTCCGGGATGTCCAAGAGACATTTGACACATTGAGGAGGATTAATATGAAGCTAAATCCAAAGAAATGCATGTTTGGGGCGACAGAGGGAATGTTCCTTGGATATATGATTGATCCAAATGGCATCAAACCTTGCCCAGAAAAAACAGACGCAATAATACAGCTACCATCCCCTCAGACACGGAAAGAGGTGCAGTCCTTAAATGGAAAGTTGGCAGGGCTAAATAGGTTCTTATCAAAGTCCGTATAAAAGTCACTCCTCCTATTCAAAACACTCAAGAAGTGCATTAAGAAGGGAGACTTCCGGTGGACAAAGGAAGCTGAGGATGCCTTTGGTCAACTCAAGCAACACCTCGCATCTCTCCCCATGCTAGTAGCTCCCCGGCCAAAGGAGGAGCTCATTATGTATCTATCAGACACACATGGAGCGATAAGTGCGGTACTCATGACGGATAGGGACGCGGTACAAACTCCGGTCTACTTCATAAGTAGAACATTACTAGGACCGGAGTTGAATTACTCCTCTATGGAAAAATTGGTTTTGGCACTAGTATTTGCTACAAAACGGTTGCGTCGATACTTTTAGGCGCATCCAATTATGGTCATTACCGACCAACCAATAAAACAAGTCATCTCTAGACCGGATGTGGCAGGTAGGCTACAAAAGTGGAGCATTCTATTGGGAGAACACAACATATCTTATAGGCCAAGGACGACTGTTAAAGGCCAAATCTTGGCGGATTTCTTGGTCGAAAAGCCGGATGAAGAAGGACCAATGGTAAAACAGGACGAAACTCCAGCAGAACCATGGGTGTTATTCATGGACGGATCTTCGTGTACTGATGGGTCAGGACTGGTCTAATCCTAGGGAATCCGGAAGGAATGGAGTTTACTTACGCCCTTCGCTTTGAGTTCACAGCCACCAACAATGAGGCGGAATATGAAGAATTAATTGCGGGTTTAAAAATCGCCGCTAGAATAAGAGTCCACAACCTTGAAGCCTACATGGACTCACGGCTTGTCGCGAACCACATTCTAGGTGGACATCGGGCCTTTCAGCAAGTTTTCTATCAAGCAGGTACCAAGAGGTGAGAACAAGAAGGCGGACGCTCTTAGCAAGATCGCGTCTACAAGTTTCGCCCACTTATCCAAGCAAGTCTTGGTGGAAATACTTAAGGAAAAGTCTATCACAAAAGGGGAGGTCGCTACTATAGTTGAGGAGGATGGACCTACATGGATGACCCCGATCGTTAACTATTTGACTAATGAAACCCTTCCGGACGATGAAAAAGCGGCACGACGCATCAGAAGGAAGTCGCAGCACTTTGAACTTCGAGAAGGTATCCTTTATAAGCGCTCTTTCTTGCGGCCGTGGTTGCGATGTGTTGGACCACGACATGCCACTTATGTGATCAGTGAGATACATGAAGGGTTATGCGGCATGCACGCAGGGCAACGATCTGTGGTAGCTCGAGCCTTACGCACAGGATATTATTGGCCTACCATGCATAGGGACGCACGTGACATGATTCGCAAGTGCAGTGATTGCCAAGTGCACAGACCAGTGCCACGACATCCGCAGAAGGAACTTACACCTATTACATTCCCATGGCCATTCTATAAGTGGGGGATCGACATCGCAGGACCATTTCCTGTAGCTGTGGGGGGAGTTAAGTTCTTAATTGTCGCAATGGACTACTTTACACGATGGATAGAGGCCAAGGCAGTCAAATCCATCACAGGCAAACAAGTCAAAAAGTTTGTTTGGGAAAACATAGTGTGCCGTTTTGGCTTAACAGGAGAAATCATCTCGGACAACGAGAAACAGTTCGCGGATAACCCATTCAAGGACTGGTGCGCAGCATTGAATATCAAACGACGCTTCGCGTATGTTAAGCACCCGCAGACAAATGGCCTTGTGGAACGAGCAAATAGGAGCTTGGGTAACGGCATCAAGGCACGCTTGGAGGAGCGAAGTGCCAAATGGGTGGACGAACTACCATATGTTCTATGGGCGCATAGAACTATGATCAAAACAGCCAACGGGGACACTCCATTCGCATTGGCCTACGGCGCTGAAGCTGTTATACCAGCATAAATAGTAATGCCTACCATCCGCACGGCGGAGGTTAATGCCGTCACGAACGACGAGCAACTCCGGATCAATCTAGATTTGTTTTAGGAAAAAAGGGAGATAGCGGCTATCAATGAGGCCAAGTCCAAGGCTAAAATGAAGGCTTATTATGACGCCAAGGTTAAAGGTGTTTCTTTTCGACCGGGAGACTATGTCTATCGCGCTAACGAAGCCAGTCGAGCGAAGAATACAGGAAAGCTGGGCCCTAAGTGGGAAGGACCATACGAGGTCACGTAGGCTTTAGGACGGGGCGCGTACAAGTTACGTGACATGGATGGCCGCGATCTGGAACGCACATGGAATATCTCCAATCTCAAAAGGTGCTATCTTTAAAAGCTACGAATTCCGCATGGACACTTTGCTATATTTGGCTTTAATGAAGATCCATGTGTTCTCTTTGTTTTGTTTCTTATCATTTTATAAGACCTTTTTTTGTTTTTTAGGGTTTCCCATTCTTGTCAAAGCAAAAAATATAAACGTTCTAATAAAATGACGTGGTGCCTAGCTAGCTCCACGGCTAGTTTTCTGTGCAAATTGTTTGGTTGTTCTTTAGATTCTATTATAGTCATATGATGTTTAGTTATTATTATAATATGCCATGTCTCATTCATATGCATTCATTCAATCACCGTACATGTACTATACGCCTCCAGGTGGGGTACGAGGATTAAGTGAACCTACTAATTCAACTTGTCGCATAAGAGGGATGCAACCCCAGCGGCGCGGATCATGTATCCTTACTAGACACCTTATGCACAAGACGTCGTGATAAGTTTCCGTATGCCGTACTCACGTAGTACTTTGCATAGTAAAGACGCACGTCGCATGTCTAGTAAATTATAGACTTGAGTGTATTTCTTTTTTGAGTAAGACGTGACATGTCATGCAGTATCGGTATACGATATCCAACAAAATATAAATACACAAGTTTCTAAATCATAACAAAATGGTCGTGGTTATCACGGACTTACATACAAAAGACAGTTATTTCACACATCAGTCTTAGCCGTGTACATGCACGGACGAATAAAAGCTACAAATGTTAACAAGATAAATTACAACGAAGGTAGGAACTCCCCTATGTCCTTCTTCCCTTCTTCAATCATGGCACGGAGGGCCTCCCCGCGAGCATTCTTCCCATCATGCGCCTTGATCGCAGTCGCATCCAATGCCTCAGCAAGTAGTTTTTCACCTTTCATTACTTTTGACACGGAGTCGTAAGTAGGCAAGGTCAGTTGCATGGGATCCGCATTGAGCTTGGACATTACCACCTCGTTAGGAGCATCCTTCAGCACCTCCAGCTCGTCCAAAAGAGGGTGTTGAATTTCAGCAAGTGCATCCATTGACGCGGTCATCTTGTCCGCAGCTGAAGGGTTGTGGTAGGCGTGCTGGGTAATATCTTCATTCTTACCTATCAATTCCGCAGCCTGGAACAAGCCCTCATGCCTACCACGGTCAATCCCATCCGAAACGACCCCGACGAATGCTTGCAGCAGGTACGGAGCTTCCATAACCTTGCTTACGGCAAGGCGCATTCCCTGTCTAATCATCCACCTGCGCCCAGCTACGGCCGATAGCAAAGGAGGACACATCCTTTCAGCACATTTTGTGGCCATCTTGCTTAGCTCCTCCTCAGCTGTTGCAGCTTGCTCGTCCAAATGGGTCCGCACTTGTGTTAGCTCATCCTTCAGCGCATCGCGCTCCTGTGAGATGTTGAATGCTTGTATGGTTACAACTTTGGTAGAGGCTTCGGCCGCGGACACCTGCATATGGAACTTAGAGTTATCACAAGGATAATATGGTTTTTTCTTGTGTAAATATATATATATATATATATATATATATATATATATATATATATATATATATATATATATATATATATATTCTTGTTGAAAGCATACCCTCTCGTTCGATGCGGCTACGAGGGCCTCAAGCTCGGCGATGCGTTTTTCCTGATTGTTGGCATGATGGGCTTGCTCCTTCACTGTGGCATCGGCCGTAACCAACGCCGTTTGGAAGGAAGCAATGGTCTTCTCATTCTTCACAACTAGTGCTTCCCGACGAGCTATCCTTTTGTCTACACGCTTCACATTCGCCAAGGCCTTGATCAGACGGCGTCTTAAGGCGGCACCCACTGTCACTTGATGTGCGGATGATACATCAAACTGCTCCAGCAAGGACTCATGGTCTAGCTCATCCAAATCTTGCGCAAGGGCCGGAGGAGTGATATGCTCGATAAATTCCGAACACTCAAACTCCGCCTCCAACCTTGTTAAACTAGAGAGATTCCATGCTAGGCGTAGGCTGTTCTCCGGTCCTTCAGGAAGTGGCTCCTCGGCACGTGTCGCAGGAGGGGATGGAGGTCTGATTGATGTCGTGGGGGAAGGGTCCCTTTCCACCTCTCCCTCTTGAACTAAAGTCGACGGATCCGCCCTGTTATTGACATATTCAATTTCTGTTTAGGCATTCTATATTTAAAAAAACAACAAGACAAGGAAAGACTGAAAGACGAGAGGGTGCTTACGTGGTACCAGTTGCAAGTTCTGGGGCGATATGAGCTACGGCACTCACGGGGGTAGCTCGCCAGACTTGTTCATCCATGTGCGGTGTGGGGTTGGCCTGGGCCGTCGCAGTACCACTTCCCTCTTGGTACTGCGGATGGTCTTTCCTTAGTTTCTTTGGGGGAGCATTCGAGGCCCCCGCCTCATCCCCTAGTGTCTTTGCCACCCTCCTGGTGGTCTTTCTCTTTCTGGATGTGGGCTTGGGGGACCCAGAGGCTTGAGTGATGTCTTCATCCTCAAGGTTGAGGAAAAAACCTTCATCTTCCTGGTGCGTCACGGCACCCTCCAACAACAACTCTCCACCATCTTCATTATGGAAATCTAGAGGGGATTTCTCGATAAAAGGCTCCTCTTCATCCGATCTTTTCTCGGAGGTTTCTTCAAGTGGAATGGTACGGTCTGCGGTCGCGTCGAGAAGGGGGAGTTCATTCTCCTTCAACGGGCGGAATCCTTCAGGCACTTTCATGGGGTCGCCCTGACGCAATAATCCGTGTAGATTCATCTCTGTGGACATTTGCAATTACACGGGTCAGTAAGAACCTAAAATGTAAGTGACATTTATCACATCTACAAAGTATAAGTAAACCTACCCTGTCCACGCTCCGTCAGATAGCACGGATATAAGTTCTCCCTCCCATAATAATGATGGCTTAATCCTACTAAGCACAAAAAATGTTCCGGCAACCCCTTATGGAATTCTGTACGGTGGGTATCTAGTATTTTCAGGTCTCTGCTGCTATAGTCTTTGGATTTGGGCGGAGAATCTTTGGGTACCCTGGTTTTAAGGACGAAGGGAGTGGGGAATACTTTTTCATCAACAAAAAAGTAATGGTCGTACCAGTTCTTAAGGGAGTCTAAAGGCTTCCTATACGTCATGGGGGCGTTCCCGGATCGTTTTTTAAACGATAGCCACCTATTCACTAGTTGGGGGGAGTAAAAAGCCCTAAATAGGTTCAGGGTCGGAGTTACGTCGCATGTATGGCATGTAATTTCAAATTGATTGATTTTACACGCCCCTATGCAGTGAAGCTGGGTTGTGTGGAAATCATAGTATAAAAGCAGATCAACCAGGAATTTAGACAGGGGGATACAGTAGTTGGCCGAATCAAATAGGCGCGTGTAAACGCCTATCTTTCCCTTTGGAGCATCCGTAATTGCCTCACTTTCACCTGGATAGGTTGGGTGTACGCTTTCGGGAATATAATACTTAGACAAAAAGTCTATGTATTTTTCCGCAGACATCACGTTCTGGACATCCGTGATAAGAGGGTTGTCCCTTACCATGTTTTATAAAAAGGGTTTGTAAGGCGTGATGATCTAACCTGCGGCGGAAGAAATCCGTGGAATAGAAGGCAAAAGTTTGAAGGAAGTATCTTGGAAATAACAATGGTGGAAAGAGTATGAACTGTGTGTGTAACAAACGCACACACCAACTCTTATATAGGGTTGCCTTGATTTCCGAGGTAACGTGGATGTTTGACACGTGTAGGCCACTACGCCTATCCAACGGATGGGATTTCTGACACTTCTGAAACATCAGAAGGGACCCACGGGTCACTTCTTAGCAGTTTTACGTGGCTCAATGGTGGGCATTAATGGTGCACTTTTGCAGGAGTGCGACTGACCAGTTGACTACCATTAATGCATTTATTCTTGTGTCGGGATATGCGGTCTTACGTAAGACCATATTCAATGCTACATTTAATTTGTCTCGGCCGTTACGTACGGCTGAGGTCCTATTGGAATAACATTCCTAAGACAGGCAGCCACGTGCGGCCAATACAAAATCTTAAATGTTTATCATTCCCTAGATCTTTCTTGGTATATCTGGAGAGCATCTTGATAGTCTAGAGGTTACACCTACGGCTGTCACAACTAGACTGGGGGGACATGATGATGTATAGTCCCCAGCGGGTCAGGAACCCGGCCCACGGGTACTACCCGTATCCGGCCCATCACAGATGGGTGGGAATAATGTCATTTGAACTTATGGGCTTGGATGAATAGTAACCGCACACACGCGTGCGGCCCACAGCCCGGCATGGCCGGTACAGGGTTAGACAAAATCATATTCTGTGTATGATTAGGATTTACCCCAAGAGAGAGGATATTCACTCACCATAATTAGAAGATAACAATCAATCAAATTCTGGTACTTATCCTTTCCTTTGGGCCGAAGTATCAGTGACAACCCATTAGGGTTTCACTGCCTATAAAAGGAACCCCCAAGGGTTCCACAAAGGTATTACGTTCTATACACTCTCAACCCATCCGATTTCTACAAACCCTAACCGATTACTTACTCTCACGCTGGAGTCTAATCGTGGGAAAGATTCCCACGGTAAGCCTAACGCGTGTTGTTTAGTGTGCAGGATCCCAACCATACAGTTCACTTGGTGCAGGAGCCGGAGACCAGCCAACCCGAATTAAGCCTAATTCGGGTCTAGCAAGGACCACCCAACTTTTGTATCAACACACTCCATTCCAAGGAGGCGATTTTACTTCAAATGAAATCGACAATGAAGATGAGGTGTTTATTAGTGATGATACTTCTATTCCACCATTTCTTCCGCCGATGGAAGTTATGAGTGTTGAGCAAAAATCTTCAATCGAGGAACCGCCTATCCTTGAATTGAAAGATCTTCCTTCTCACCTTGAATACGCATTCTTGGAAGGTGATGACAAGTTGCCGGTTATTATTGCAAAAGGTCTTGCTAATGATGTAACACCCCATTTTGATAATGGAATGTCACACGTAATTATGGTGTGTCATCAAAGCATATAAGGAAAAATGTCTAAACATTACATGACCATAAAAGGAAAATACCGGAATCAAACATCGGTAGTCCAAAAGTAAAGCTCATCACACACAAACATAAGTACTGTAAAGGAAAGGACTAAACAATGTCCATAGCAAATGTATCAAAAGAAAGGTAATGCATAAATTAAAGAAAGGCTAGAAATCTTCCAGTCCATATGCACGTACGCTTAAGGTCTACGAGCGTCCGTGAGTACCTGCCGTTTTGGGAACATAGAAAAGTAAAACAGCTGAGCAATACGCTCAGTGCACGGATGTACAATAAAGCATGAATAGGATAAGCATATAACATATAACAGCGGAAGAAACTAAGTCCCGAGTAACCTGGTTAAGTCTTGATAAAACTGGTTTTATAGTTTGAAAAGCCTTATGTTTATCTTGTAAAAACTGTCTAACATATTTTACCATTAGCCAATATAGGTCATGAAAATCCACCGTGCATGAATACTTGGAGGGGTGACCTCATCATGCAAATTAGAGGGGCTGCCTCTAATTTAATATACTGGTTTGGGTAGGAGGGATCAGCTCCTTGTGAAGGATGCAAGGCACATACCACATTCACCATGAAATCCTGACTGAAACATGTAACTAGGATGCACCCATACGCCCCACATGATAAATATAATAAATGGCCAAAAGCTGAAGGGACGCCAGGAGCAATCTAATGTTATGGTTATGGTACCTCCATAACTAGGTGAAACTGGTCTTGCATGTATATGGCTATAGGTATTCTAAATTAAACATATGCAAGTCAAACATATAAACTTATACTATGGGAAAACATTTGGCTGCATACGGGGAATCCTAATAAGGAAAGAATGTCCATACTGAAAGGACGGGAATCCGTACCTTATGTCCAGTGAACGAAGAAAATGAACTGAGAGGAATCCTACTTCCGTATCACTAATGCTACATAAATACATACATGAATAAGTATCTGACTACTAAATACGTAACTGGTTTTATATCATGTCTTAGCTTATTTTATAAGTTCATATCATGTTTCACTGTTTTAAGCCTTAAACTGCGTATATCTTATATTCTGTCCATTCTGATTAAGTATTTCTGGTTTTCATGTATTATTATACTTACTGTGTAATAATAAGTAACTTTCCAAAAATAGCAGGTTTCCTAAAATAGAAAGTTTCCAAAAATAGAAAGTTTCCAAAAATAGAAAGTTACCAAAAATAGAAAGTTTCCAAAAATAGAAAGTTTCTAAAAATAGAAAGTTTCCAAAAATAGAAAGTTTCCAAAATAGAAAGTTTCCAAAAATAGAAAGTTTCCAAAAAAAGAACTACTGCTTAAAATAGATAAGTTTCTAAAAATAGAAAGTTTCCATAAATAGATCAGTTGCCTTAATTAAATAAGTTTCCATAAATAGATTAGCTGCCTGAATTAAATAAGTTTCTAAAAATAGAAAATTTCCATAAATAGATTAGCTGCCTTAATTAAATAAGTTTCTAAAAATAGAAAGTTTCCATAATTAGACATAAGCTGGTTAATAAGCTAAGTATATAAGCCTAAGTGTTTTCATGATTATTTTCTAACTCATAATGATATAATGTATAGTTTATTAATTATTTCATGTAATTTAAATAAACTATAGGTTAAAATATTTAATTAAAGTATATCATGTTTTTAATTAAATAAAGTTAAATACTTAGGTTAAACATGTGAACCAGATCTTGACTAGAAACCATGAACCAGACATGAAATCGACACCATACCCTAAACCACTTCGGGGTTCCCCTTGTCTTGCTGCTGCCGTCGGACCCACACCACCCAACCAGGACCATATGGTCTCGGTGGTGGTCTAGTAGCCAAACCGAGACCCCCCCTTGGGGTTCGATTTAGGCGCCGGCCAACAAACACCCCTAAAAAAACCCTTTTTGATTTATTCCAAAAACCATTTTCATGTTAGATCTATGTTTTTAATTAGGTTTTAAAAACATCATGTTCTTAACTAATTATTAGATCAAATCAAAAAGAAAAGGATACAATAATATACCGAATGCGTGGATCTAAACGAGGATGAAAAAACACGAACACTTGCACCAAAAACCAAGATCAAAATCAAACAAACACCCTCCTTGGTGTTTTGTATTCGGCGGCCAAAAGAAAAGAGGAGAATGAGACTTTTTAGGTTTTTGTTAAATCTTCTGTAAAGTGAAAAATGACTAGGTAGTTTTACCTTAACCCCCTTTAGTGAATTTTGAGATGGGCTTGGCCCATCTCCTTATGGTTGCCGCGGGTAAGGGCCCCACATGGGGTACCCGTACCGTTTTCCGTGTCTTGATGTTTAATTGTTCGTTCGTGTTTATTTGTGTTCATGTTTAATGTGTTCTCGTTAAATATTTACCGTGACCTAATATATTTATTTACGCTTGTAATAAATATATATATATGTGTAATTAATAATAGTTCGTGATTTAATTATGTTCATGATTTCATGATTGCATGTTCGTGATTAATTATTTTCAAATAATTATTGCGTGCTCGTGCGTAGTAAATACTTATCGTGTTCTAACACGTACATAATACGTAAAATCCTAACACATAATCGTAATCATGCTATAATAGTAAAGTTTTAATATAGTACGTACGATCTTAAGGGTACTATTCATGGTAAAAGCATGCGGGTTTTACAAATGATGAAAAAACCGAGCTCTTAAAAGTTCTTAAAGCTCATAAAGGGGCAATTGCGTGGAAAATTTCCGACATTAAGGGTATTGACCCAAAATTTTGTACTCACAATATTTTAATGGAGGAGGACTACAAACCCGCAATTCAAAGTCAAATAAGGGTAAACCCCAAAATTCATGATGTCATAAAAAAGGAAGTTCTTAAACTCTTTGACGCGGGAATGATTTATCCTATCTCTGATAGCCCATGGGTGAGCCCAATCCATTGTGTCCCTAAAAAGGGAGGAATGACCGTTGTACCTAATGAAAACAACGAGTTAATTCCCACTTGTGTTGTGACCGGTTGGAGGGTGTGTATTGACTACCGAAAGTTAATTGACGCCACTCGTAAAGACCACTTTCCTTTGCCCTTCATGGATCAAATGTTGGAGAGACTCGCAGGAAATGAATTCTATTGCTTTTTAGATGGTTTTTCCGGTTACTTTCAAATCCCTATCAACCCTCGTGATCAAGAGAAGACAACGTTTATGTGTCCTTATGGAACGTTTGCTTATCGTAGGATGCCTTTCGGACTTTGTAATGCACCGGGTACGTTTCAACGGTGCATGATGGCCATTTTTAAAGATATGATCGAGAAGTCGATGGAAGTGTTTATGGATGACTTTTCGGTGTTTGGCAATTCGGTCACGTCGTGTTTATCTAATCTCGAGCAAATATTAAAACGTTGTGAAGAAACCAATCTTGTGCTTAATAGGGAAAAATGTCATTTCATGTGTAAACAAGGAATCGTCTTAGGACATAAGGTCTCTAAAGCGGGGATTGAGGTCGATAAAGCTAAGGTAGACGTCATCGCCAAGTTACCTCATCCCAAACCGTTAAGGGAGTTAGGAGTTTCCTAGGCCACGCGGGCTTTTATCGTCGTTTCATCAAAGACTTTTCGAAAATCTCTCGACCTATGACACACCTTCTCGAGAAGGATGCTCCTTTTAATTTCAACGAGGATTGTGTTAGAGCTTTCGAAACTCTCAAAAGGAAACTTACCGAAGCTCCCATTCTTGTTGCTCCTAATTGGGAATTACCCTTTGAAATCATGTGCGATGCAAGTGATTATGCTATAGGGGCCGTCTTAGGGCAACGTTATGAAAAGCATTTCCGTCCTATCCATTATGCTAGTAAGACGATGACCGAGGCTCAATTAAATTACACCACAACAGAAAAGGAATTCATTGCCGTGGTCTATGCTTTTGAGAAATTCTGACCTTATCTCGTCTTGACTAAAAGCATCGTGTATACTGACCATTCGGCTATCAAGTATCTCTTATCTAAGCAAGATGCTAAGCCGAGATTGCTTCGTTGGATGCTCCTCCTCCAAGAATTTGATGTCACCGTGCTTGATAAAAAGGTAGCCGAGAATCTAGCGGCCGATCATCTCTCTCGTCTAGAAGATCCTCACAAAGATGTTTTTGAGAGCAAGGAAATCACCGAAACATTTCTTCTCGAGACTCTCGGTGTAGTGAATTCTATAAACACCACCCCATGGTTTGCCGACATTGCAAATTACCATGCAGGCAATTTCATAATCAAGGGTATGACGACACAACAAAAACGAAAATTCTTTCGTGACGTCAAGTTCTATTTTTGGGACGACCCTTATCTCTTTCGGGTTTGTGTAGATCAACGCGTTCGACGTTGTGTTTTTGGTGCCGAAGCTTCTAACATCCTTAGAGCTTGTCACGAGGGACCCACGGGTGGTCACCACGGTGCTAATCTCACGGCTAAGAAAGTGTTCGATGCCGGCTTCTTTTGGCCTTCTATCTATCGTGATGCACACGCTCTTGTGAAGTCGTGTGATTCGTGCCAACGTCAAGGAAAAACGTCTCAACGTGATGAAATGCCGCAAAACATAACTTAAGTGTGTGAGATTTTCGACATTTGGGGCATAGACTTTATGGGTCCGTTCCCATCGTCTCATGGTAACAAGTATATCCTCGTCGCGGTTGACTACCTTTCTAAGTGGGTGGAAGCTAAGGCTTTACCTACTAATGATGCTCGTGTGGTAGTGAAGTTTTTGAAGCAACTATTCTCTCGGTTCGGAACCCCTCGTTCTATTATAAGCGATCGTAGAACCCATTTTTGTAATGACCAATTCGAGAAGGTCTTAAAGAAATATGGAGTTACTCATCGTCTTTCTACGGCTTATCACCCGTAAACGAGCGGGCAAGTCGAGGTTTCGAACCGAGCTTTGAAGAGGATTTTAGAAAGGTCGATTGGAGAAAACCGTGTTTCATGGTCCGACAAACTCGATGACGCTTTATGGGCCTTTAGGACCGCTTATAAGACACCTATCGGTTGTACTCCTTATAAGTTAGTCTATGGGAATAATTGTCATTTGCCCATTGAATTGGAGCACAAGGCATATTGGGCCCTTAAGCATGCAAACTTTGACTTGAAGACCGCGGGAGATCACTGGAAAATACAACTGAATGAATTGGATGTAAGAGACAATGCTTATGAAAATTCATTGATTTTCAAAGAAAAGACTAAAAAGTTTCATGATGCAAAGATTAAAAACCGAGTTTTTAACGTTGGTGATCAAGTGTTACTTTTTAACTCGAGACTAAAGATATTTTTCGGGAAATTGAAATCTCGTTAGTCGGGTCCTTTCACCGTTACACAAGTGTTTCCTTATGGGACCATCGAGCTAGCTCAAGATGATGGTCCTAACTTCAAGGTGAATGGACATAGGCTTAAGCACTACTTTGGTGGGGAAATTCCTTCAATGGTTGACCTCGACCAAGTCACCTTCCCCAATGATAATTAGCATTGAGGGGATCGAGTCGAGCTCATGACTCGGTAATCAAAAACGAGGTGCCTCGTGGGGGAGATCCCATGCTTATCTTTTTATTCTTTCTAATAAATAACGAAAGATGATTTGTGCCGTTCCAACTCGTTGTCTCGTGGTTGTTTGTGATTGTGTTATCTAGATCATCATCATCTACGATTGAAGACTCTCGTGTTCGTTTACGTGAGCCTCCATCATTTTCTTGAAGAAGTTTTCCATGAATCCATGACAAATCCTTTATTATTCTAACAAGTATCTTTTAGCATAATTCATAAAGGGCTTTAGATATATTGTTGATCACCCTTTCCATGCTAGATCCTAAGCATTCGATTCTTCGTCTCTAGTATGGGGGTGCTCCACCTTTAGACTCGAAACATTGAGGACAATGTTTACTTTTAGTATGGGGGGTGAATAGATACTTGCTTTGCTACGCCCTCACGCTTTCCAACTTTCAATGTTTTGTTGCTAATAAGGCTAAAAATGGCCAAATTTTAAAAATTTTCTTAGTTTTAATAAGTGTTTTTAAGACACGAATGTATATTTTCCGATGGGTAGAATAAGAGCTAATTTTTGACTTGATGGGCATTTGGAGCCCTTTACATTCCTTAACCCGCTCAATTCAAGTTTTGCTAGACTTTTATATAGGGAACTTTAAAACGCGAAAGTCTTAGCTCATTCGGGTTAAGAACAAGAACTTTTCACAAGTTCCTATAATTGATCCTAGAAAGTCACTTATCAAGGCAACTATAAAATGCATTCTCTAAACTTGAAAAAGTCCAAGAAAGTGCAAGATCCTATAGGTGGCTTGAAAACCCAAAACTTTGATTTGATATAGTCTTAATGAAGGCTAATCCAAATTTGGCTTAATTTTGACTTGCATGGCTAAGTATTCACGAGTCTCTTTAATTAGAGGTCTTTAAATAGTGAAGAACGAGAGATGATAGAGTTAGACAAGTGATCATGCTAAACGTAGAACATGAAAATGTTCTTTCAAAAACTCATATGTTTTTAATTGTGTCTTTTTCTTCCCATAAGATCAATGCATTAGAAATAAAAATAATTGCAATAAGTAAGGTCGCACGATTTGAAAGGTTACTTAGCTTCTAGCCCAAGATCGTTTAAAAGTTGCTCGGGGTTGAATAGAGTTCATAGCCAAGGCATAACTTATTGAAGCGGGACGCGAAGATTGGTGAAGATCCAAAAAGGCCCTAACAAGGCATGAGGAGCTCTATTTTGTTGCTAAAGATCCAAGATGATGTGAAGTATCATTATTCCTAAATCAATATGAAGGATCGAGACACACGACGAAAAGCAATTACTCCCCTAAGGATCATGGAGGAAGTCTATCCAAAAAGACCCTTACAAGGTATGAGGATAAATATATCCAAGTCCGAAAAGGAGGCGGATCGTTGTATATCAAAGTCCAAAATAAAGTTTGAAGAAAAATGATGAAGTCGTGGTCCAAATATGAAGAATCTCTCAAAAACGTCAAGTGAAGAAATTCCAAAATATGAAGAGAAGACCATAATTTCAAGAACGTCTTCCCAAGATTTGATGTATGAAGTACATGCCAAATATCGGTCCGAGAAAGGTCTCAAATCGTGAAATGAGTTATGCCAAGATATGAATTTAAGGAGATACACGAGAAGCCGTTTTAAAAGATTTTGTCGTTCGGCTAACTATCGATTAAATCGTGCTACTTTGCTTTCGGACTAATAAATACTCAAATAAGTCAATATGAATCACTTGTGATCCATGACAGATAGTTAAAAAATACTAGTAACCCATTTTCTAATAACTAGGATTGCGGGGAGAAAAAGTATTACACAATTTGGACGTATGAGTAGTGTTAGCATTGTGAATTGTACCTACAATGATCTTGTTTTTGCACTTAGCATGGAATGTATGACAATCAAGGATGACGAAATTTACTCTAAGGGACATTTACTTGTTTCTATTCATTGACCCTAAAAGTCACATTCGTGATGAAAATCATACATTATGTCTTTACACATCTTCGTAGTATTGTTGCAAGTCTTTTACTCTTCAATAAAGGTTAATAAAATTGAATTTTGGTGATGCTTAGATACTTTATTCTAGCATTGCGTGAGGGCACGGCAATGGCTTAGTATGGGGGAGTGATGAGATGGCATTTATACATGATCTCATCGTTCTTTCCGGGCTTTAAATGCATTAAGATGTCATAAAATACCATATATATGCTTGTGTTTGTTTACTTGTGTGTTTTAGGTATGGATATCGTGAAAAAGACAAAATATTACAAGAAACAAGGAAAAACGGACACGAGAAACGAAGCCGTACAAAGAATCGGGCCCTAGTTCATGAATTATCCAAGATAAATCCTTGAAGACTTGAAGATGTACAAGATTGATCCTCAAAATATGGAGAAATGACACTTAAAACCCTTGTATATTCAATTACAAGTTTGGTCCCTTAAATTTGTCAAAATTACAAAATGGTCCTTCAACTTTGAAGAAATGGTAAGATTAGTCCCTCATCAATTCTAATTTGTCATTTATGGTCCCTCATAAAGTCAAAGATACTATGAAGACCTTTGAAGATCAAGAAAGTTCAAAATCAGTCCCTCAAGTATCTAAAAATGGCAAAAATAACCCTTGAAATACTTTTGCCAAAATTTTTGGGCAAAAGTATGAAAAAAGAAACTTCAAATGTGAAGGAAACACATTTTTAAGGCTGAAAAACTTCATTTGCATCTTTTCCCAAAAGACAAGGACCTAGGCTGCCAAGTTTAGAAGTTTAAACTCCTAAACACGCGCCAAACATTAACCTTCCCCTAAAAACGGATCAAAGGTTGTTACTGTAGCACGTATGAACCCAGATTTTACTTTTTACCAATAAAGGGTAAAATGAAATTGCTTGTTCCCCCGTGTGATTCACCTCACCTGAAACCCATCCTAACATTAATTCCTTCTTCTCCACTCACCAATGGACCCTACCATCCAATCCGACACCCAATCACATCACAACTTACTCTCCAAGGCAATACACGTGGCCAAATCAACAGCCAAGACTCAATAGCTAAAATGAACGGTTTTGATGCATTTGGACAGCTCACAAACATCAAGCACTCAAGGGCATTCCTGGAAATTCATAGCTAGGGTTTTCATGTATGTTAGCATTCTAGAATCGTCTACTAGTCCTATATAAGGAGACCTCAACTTGTGAGAGTCCCTTGTTCCAGATTTTAGCTTTAAATCTTTGTAATTCCTTTTTTCTTAAATAAAAGTTGGATTTTCTGAAAATTTGTGATTTCCCTTTTTGTTTTATAAAAGTTTGGTATTTTATAAGCTAAGATCTTAGTTCCATATTCATGTTTGATGGTTTTTGAGGCAAGGTTTTAAGCAATAAAGCTTGTGTTTCAAAAATTAGAAGTTTCATATTATTTGTTCATCATTGTGGTTTGTTGATCTTAGCAGGTACAAGGAAGCTGGTGCTTGTTTTGCTAGCACCTCAGCTCAAACATTCCAAGGCTTGGATGTAAGTCTTGGAGGTTTGCATCTCTCTCCCTTTTCAATTTTTCTGAATTTTATTATATTTTTGGTGATTTTGCATGATTTATTTTGGATTTGTGTTTTGAGGCTTGATTTGTGTTTCTGAGGTTGTTTAGGAGTTGTTAGGGTGGATTGGATCTTGTTTGATAGGTTAAAACACAACAATCCTTTGGAAGATTGCAAAATCAGATTCCAAAGGGGTGTTTGGGTTAACTGATTCAAAGGGGTTTAAGCCTTCCTTTGTTATTGTTCTTGGTTCTATTGAGGTTGTGCATGCTTATCTGTTGTTAAGTGTTCATTATCTGCAAGTTTTGTGGCTATTAACACCTACATCCATAAATAGGCTATAAAATCTTGATTACTTGGTTAAATTGGCTGAAATTTAGAGGACACCTAGATCTAATCATACACTAGGGTTAACAAGTGTTAAATCTAAGTTAATACAACCAGGGAAGTAGGATTTGAGTGCTAAAATTGGATTTGTGGTCATCTATATTAGATAAGGCATTTTTGTTTTTGAAGTTCATAATCAGAAACCTGCATATGCTTTGATTTGATTGTAATCTTTGATTTAGTGTTTGGAATAAGTGTGTTTGTGCTTATTAACAGTTATTATAGCTTGTGTATGCTTTTGGATCATTCTGGTTGGCTTATTCATGCTAAAACTGCTTATTAGTGCATAACTGCTTATTTTCTAGGTCTTTGCAATATCTGGGCATTGTTGGCTTTTTCTTTGCTTATTGGCTTATTGGTAGTGTGATTATTTGCTTGATTGTGACTCCTTCTGTTTCACTGATCACAAGGGTGCCCTTGTTTGCACTTGAATCCAACTAGATCTCTCACAAATCACAGGTCAAAAAGTCAAAGAAGTGGGGACTCCATTCCCTTGTTGCTAGCCACTACTAGTGTAATTTTGTGTTCATCTTATCAATAAGCTGTTCCAGCTTATTCAAACGTGAAACAACTTTAATTTTGTAATAGGTGCTCATTATTTGACCTATTTGTTCATATTGGAGCATTTGGGGGATTGACTTTAGGGTTTGACTAGAAAACCAACTCTTTTGACTTTTTCATAAGTGCTTATTGGCTTATCCAGCTTATTTGGCTTTGATTATTGAACTTTTCTTTATTTTTTTGGCTTAATTAAGTTTTTTAGAGTCTATTGCATGTTGAATCAAGTCCTGAGGTGGTCTAGAACTCCAAGTCGACTATTTTGTCGTTTAGTGGATTTTTATTTTGCTTATTTCTGGCTTATTGAGTAAGCTTTTTCAAAATTTCTTTTTACAGATCTCTTAGGCATCTCAAAATAAGGTTGTGTGTTTAAGCAAAGCTTATGGCATTGGCTTATTGCTTAATGGGCTTATTGGCCCAATAAGAATAAGCTGTTTGTTATTTAAGTTGTGATAAGCTCAGAATCAGCTTTTGGGCCATAAGACTTTTGTGCTTAGAATTAAATTTTGAGTAAGATAGGGCTTTTTCAGGTCATTTGGGCCTAGTTTGACTTTTTGGGCTAAAAAGCCCATTAGAGTTGACTGTTTTTGGTTTTAGCCCATTTGGGGGCCCATTAGGGGTATTTTGGTAATTTCACTTTCATTTTCTGATTACTTAGGTTAAAATAAACTAGTTTGCAAGTTTTTAGAATTTTTTTATAATTTTTGGATTTTTAATATTATTTTAATATTATTTTATTATTATTTTTCAAATTTCACATTTTTTCACTTTTTATATTTTTCTTAGCTTTAATACATTAGAATAGGATTTTTGCAACTCTTAGATTATTTTTATTATCATTAGATTAATTTTTATAATTATTTTAAGTTTTAATAGTTTTTAAATCATTTTAAATCATTTTTCTTAGTTTAAAATTTTCTAAAAATAGTTTTTAATCTTTTTAGGTCATTTTAGAGATTTACCAATTGAAAAATCTTTATTTGGGCTTTTTTGATAATTAATTTGATTTTTAGGGCTTTAATTAGTATTTAAAAATTAATATTTAATTAATAAAAAGGTTTGAAAAAGTTTTGATCATTGGTAAACTCTTAGTTTATTTATTTTGATTTTTGGTAACTTTTTGGGAATTTCTAGAATTAATTTTTATTTTAGCTATTTTTACGGTTTTACGTTTAGTCGTCGTAGTAATTAATTTCACGTCTCCGTCATTCTAATTTCTCATCCCCTTCTAACCAATATTAATCTCAAATCTTTCTACATTTTAGTCACACACATATACCTCCTTGGGAAACGAACTTCATTGGGTCATTAGTGTTTGATTTTCCTAAATCATCACTTAATACTTACCGCTTATACGCCTTTTTCCTAAAAGGTCGTATTTTACCACAATCACTAGTCTCACCCGTCCATGGGCAGATCCCAGGAAAGATCCTTTCACTCTCCGCATACGGAATTACTCCGAGGATACAAAGCGTCGTATGCTGGCGTGTGTCAAGACTTATGATGGGACAGGTGATCCGGATGATCACCTAAAAATATTTTACACGCAGGAGAAAATTGAACGATGGCCCATGCCTATATGGTGCCAAATGTTCAATTCAACCTTGATCGGCAATGCTCGTGATTGGTTTGAGGGACTTCCTCGGTGAAGCATTGATAGCTTCACTGAACTACGTGCTGCGTTCAAGGATAATTATACTCAACGAAAGAAGTATAATAGGGACCCCGGTCTCATTGGAAACCGTCAAGCAACGACCGGGGGAATATACGGAAGCCTTCACTGAATGCTTCAATGACGAGTGCACACGCACAAAGACAATGCCGGAACTTCTGAAAATTTCTGATTATATGCATGCCATAACAGACAGGGAATTAATCAGACGTCTCAATGACAAACGTCCGGAGAGGTATGACGACCTTATGGAAAGGGTCAGAAACTTCATAGAGGGAGAAACCGCGATAGCCGCGGCTTACCCTTCAAAAGGAAACAGCTACCGATCGAACGATCAGTCCAGGAGACAGTCGGGCGGTCAAAACAACCAGAGCAGTGGGAGGGGCTCAGATTACAAGAGCCAAAACAAAGGAGGACGGTCGGAGGACAAATTTACCCCTCTAAAGATGTCCTACCGGGAGACCTTGCTAACGGAAGGGGCCAATTTCCAGAGACCTCCCCCAATGACGACTCCGCTGGACCGTCGTCAAGGAAATCGCTTTTGCGAATTCCACAACGACAAGGGCCATGGCATGGAGGAATGTATCCAGCTGAAGAAGCACATTGAGTCACTGATCAAGTCAGGAAAACTCAAGCATTTGGTCAAGGATTGGAAGGATGGAAAAGACAACAAGAAGTATGACAAGAAGGATCGCCAAAAGGACAAACCTTCAACTATATACATGATCCAATCCAGGCAGCGCCGCACAAGGCAGAAAATTAGTCAAAAATTTTCACGCGGCAGAGAAATCTCATTCCCTCCCATCACGGCAAGTGATGTGATTGATGCGCCTCTCACTATTGAGATAAGCATTGGAACGCACAATGTCCGCCGTATGTATGTGGCTGGAGGGTCATCAGCAGAAGTGCTATACGAACACTGTTTCGTACAGTTACGACCAGAAATAAGAAGCCAATTAGTACCAGCCACGGTGCCGCTCATCGGTTTTAGTGGAGACACCATCTGGCCAATAGGACAGATGCGTCTGCTTGTAACCATTGGGAATGAAGAGCACTCCACCACGGCGTGGATGAACTTTATGGTGATACGCTCACACTCTCCATACAATGGGATCATAGGCAGACCAGGTCTCCTGGCCATACGGGCAGTACCCTCCACGGCACACGGGATGATCAAATTCCCTGTGGAAGGAGGAATTGTCACTATCTATGACACAATCATACCAGCATCCGAGTGTCATGCCGTGACAACACCGGTTCCACCTGTTTCCCCCAAGGACGGATCACCACCTCCCAATAGGAAGGTGGCAATCCATCCTGATTATCCGGAACAAGAGGTATCCATAGGGAGAACACTCTCGGATAGCGGCAAGAGGGCCATGTGCTCTCTCCTGAAAGCAAACTTAGATGTATTCGCATGGGAGCCCAAGCATATGACGGGCGTACCGCGTGCGATAGCAGAACATAAGCTCCAAATCCGCCAGGGATATCCTCCCGTTAAGCAAAAGAAGCGCGGTCAGGCACCCGAACGCAGCCAAGTAATATTGGATGAAGTATGGAAATTGGTGGATGCAGGTATCATGCGCGAGGTATACTACCACGAGTGGGTATCCAACCCAGTCATGGTTAAAAAGCATGATGGGAGCTGGCGCATGTGCGTGGATTTCACGGATCTGAACAAAGCATGTCCACAGGACTGCTACCCGTTACCGGAGATTGATTGGAAGGTCGAATCCCTATGTGGATATCCCTTTAAGTGCTTACCACCAGATCCAGATGGCGGAAGAAGACGCAAAGAAGACGGCGTTCCATACTAGTCAAGGCGTATACTGTTATACAAAAATGCCATTCGAACTAAAGAACGCCGGGGCAACATATCAGCGGCTTGTTGACAAAGCCTACGACTTACAGATAGGACGCAACCTAGAGGTCTATGTTGATGATTTATCATCAAAAGTCATATGGAGGATGCACTTCTACGAGACGTCCAAGAGAAGTTTGACACATTGAGGAGGATTAATATGAAACTAAATCCAAAGGAATGCACGTTTGAGGCAAAGGAAGGGATGTTCCTTGGATATATTATTGATCCAAATGGCATCAAGCCTTGCCCGGAAAAGACGGACGCAGTGATACAGTTACCATCTCCTCAGACACGGAAAGAGGTGCAATCCTTAAATGGGAAGTTGGCGGGGCTAATCAGGTTCTTATCAAAGTCCGCAGAGATGTCACTCCCCCTATTCAAAACACTCAAGAAGTGCATCAAGAAGGGAGACTTCTGGTAGACAAAGGAAGCTGAGGAAGCCTTTGGTCAACTCAAGCAACACCTTGCATCTCTTCCCATGCTAGTGGCCCCCCGACCCAAGGAGGAGCTCATAATGTATCTGTCAGCCACACATGGAGCAATAAGTGCGGTGCTCATGACGGATAGGGACACAGTCCAAACTCCGGTCTACTTAATAAGTAGAACACTACAAGGGCCAGAGTTAAATTATTCTTCCATGGAGAAATTGGTTCTGGCATTAGTGTTTGCTACGAAATGGTTACGCCGGTACTTTCAGGCGCACCCAATTGTAGAGATTACCGATCAACCAATAAAACAAGTCATCTCCAGACCAGATGTGGCCGGTAGGCTACAGAAGTGGAGCATTCTATTGGGAGAACATAACATATCTTATAGACCAAGGACGGCTGTTAAAGTCCAAATCTTGGAAGATTTCTTGATAGAGAAGCCGGATGAGGAGGGACCAATCGTACAACAAGACGATACTCCAACAGAACCATGGGTATTATTTATGGACGGATCTTCGTGCACGGATGGATCAGGAGCTGGTCTCATCTTTACGAATCTGGAAGGAATGGAGTTTACGTACGCCCTGCGCTTTGAGTTCACAGCCACCGACAATGAGGCAGAATATGAAGCGTTGATTGCGGGTTTAAAAATCCCCGCTTGAATAGGAGTCCGCAACCTTGAGGCCTACGTGGACTCACGGCTTGTCGCGAACCACATTCTGGGAGGATACGTAGCTAAGGAGGATAACATGGTTCGATACTTGGAGAAATTCAAGTCACTCATCGCGACTTTCAACAAGTTTTCTATCAAGCAGGTACCAAGAGGTGAAAACAAGAAGGAGGACGCTCTTAGCAAGATCGCGTCTACAAGTTTCGCCCACTTATCCAAGCATGTCTTGGTGGAAATACTAAAGGAAAAGTCCATAACAGAAGGGGAAGTCACAACTATAGTTGAGGAAGATGGATCCACATGAATGTCCCCGATCATCAACTATTTGACTAATGAAACCCTTCCAGATGAAGAAAAGGTGGCACGACGCATCAGAAGGAAGTCGCATCACTTCGAGCTTCGATAAGGTATTCTTTACAAACGCTCTTTCTTACAGCCGTGGTTGCGGTGTGTTGGGCCACGCCAGGCTACTTATGTGATCAGTGAGATACATGAAGGGTTATGCGGCATGCACGCGGGGCCCCGATCCGTAGTAGCCCGAGCTCTGCGCACAGGATATTATTGGCCTACCATGCAAAGGGATGCACACGACATGATTCACAAGTGTAGTGATTGCCAAGTGCACAGACCAGTACCACGATATCCGCAGCAGGAACTTACACCCATTACATCCCCATGGCCATTCTATAAATGGGGGATCGATATTGCAGGACCTTTTCCCGTAGCTGCGGGGGGAGTTAAGTTCTTGATTGTCGCAATGGAGTACTTTACGCGCTGGATAGAGGCCAAGGCAGTCAAATCCATCACAGGAAAACAAGTTAAAAAGTTTTTTTGGGAGAACATCGTGTGCCGTTTTGGCTTACCAGGAGAAATCATCTCGGAAAATGGGAAGCAGTTCGCGGATAATCCATTCAAGGACTGGTGCGTAGCATTGAATATCAAACGGCGCTTCGCATCTGTTAAACATCCGCAGACAAATGGTCTTGTAGAACGAGCGAATAGAAGCTTGGGTGAAGGCATCAAGGCACGCCTGGATGAACGAAGTGCCAAATGGGTGGATGAACTGCCACATGTTCTATGGGCACATAGGACTATGATCAAAACATCCAACGGGGATACCCCATTCGCATTGGCCTACGGCACTGAAGCTGTTATACCATCAGAAATAGGAATGCCTAACATCCGCATAGCGTAGGTTAATGTCGTCACAAACGACGAGCAACTCCGGATCAATCTGAATTTGTTGGAGGAAAAGAGGGAGATAGCGGCTATCAATGAGGCCAAGTCCAAGGCACGGATGAAGGCTTATTATGACGCCAAGGTTAAAGGTGTTTCTTTTTGACCGGTAGATTAAGTCTATCGTGCTAACGAGGCAAGTCGAGCGGAGAATACAGGAAAGTTGGGCCCCAAGTGGGAAGGACCGTATGAGGTTACGGAAGCCTTAGGACGGGGCGCGTATAAGTTACATGACATGGATGGCCGCGACCTGGAACGCACATGGAATATTTGCAATCTTAAAAGGTGCTATCTTTGAAAGCTACAGCTTCCGCATGGACGCTTCGCTATATCTAGCTTCAATGAAGATCCATATGTTCTCTTTGTTTTGTTTTTTTTTATGCTTTCTGGGTTCTTTTTGTTTTTTAGGATTTCCCATTCATGTTCAAACAAAAGAAAAACGTAAAAATTCTAATAAAATGTCGTGGTGCCTAGCTAGCTCCACGACCTGTTCTTGTGCAAAATGATTGTATTCTTTTTCTTATTGTCGTATAGAGTTAGTTGTTATTACTATAATGTGCTATATCTTATTCATATGCATTCATTCAATACCGTACATGTACAATGCGCCTCCAGGCGGGGTAAGAGGATTAAGTGGACCTAATAATTCAACTTGTCGCGTAAGAGGGATGCAACCCCATCGACGCGGATCATGTATCCTTACTAGACACCTTACTCACAAGACGTTGTGATAAGTTTCCATATGCCGCGCTCACGTAGTGTTTCACATGGTAAATATGTATGCCACACATCTAGTAACATATAGACTTGATTGTATTTTTTAGGTAAGACGTGACTTGTCATGCAATGCAGGTATATGATATCTAAAACAAAAATATACATAATTTTCAAATTCAAAATACCAAAATGTCTGTGGGCATCGCGGACTCGCTTGCATAAACATGACAAGTTATTACAACATCAGTTTTCGCCGTATACATACACGGACGAATAAAATAGTTCAAATGTTTATAATGTAAATTACAAAGGAGGTAGGAACTCCTCCATCTCCTTCTTCCATTATTCAATCAAGGTACGGAGAGCCTCCCCGCGAGCATCCTTCCCATCTTGTGTCCTGGTCATGTTCGCATCCAAAGCCTCGGCCAAAAGTTTTTCACCTATCATCACCTTTGACGTAGAGTCGTAGGTGGGCAGAGTCAGTTGGATGGGATCAACAGTGAGCTTGGACATTATTACCTCATTGGGAGCATCCTTTAGCGCTTCTAGCTTGTCTAGGAGGGGATGTTGGATTTCAGCAAGAGCATCCATTGACGCAGTTATCTTGTCTGCGGCTAAGAGGTTGTGGTAGGCATGCTGGGTAATATCTTCCTCCTTGCCTATCAGCTCTGCAGCTTTGACCAGCCCCTCGTGCCTACCACGGTCAATACCATCCGAGACGACGTTAGCAAATGCCTGTAGCACGTAGGGAGCTTCCGTCACCTTGCTCACGGTAAGCCGTATTCCCTTGTCAACCACCCATCTACGCCCAGCTATAGTTGTGAGCAAAGGAGGACACATCATTTCAGCACAGACCGTGCCCATCTTGCTTAGTTCTCCCTCAGCTGCTACAGCTTGCTCGTCCAGGGTAGTCCGCGCCTGGGTTAGCTCATCCTTCAGCGCGTCTCGCTCTTGAGCAATAGTGAAGGCTTGTACGGTTACGGCTTTAGTGGAAGCTTCGGCTGCGGATACCTATATATATAACACTTGGGGTTATTACAGAAACAACATGGTTTTCTGTGTGCATAAATAAACATTAAAATGAAAGCATACCTTCTCGTGGGATGCAGCTAATAGGGCCTCCAGCTCGACAATATGTTCTTCACTAGCGTTGGCATGATGGGCTTGTTCCTTAATGGTGGACTCAGCCACGACCAAGGATGCCTGCAAAGACGGGATGGTTTTCCCGTGCTTACCCACCAGTGCTTCACGGCGAGCTATCTTCTTGTCAGCACGGCTCACATTAGTCAAAGCCTTGATCAGACGGCGTCTCAAGGCCACACCAACCGTTACTTGGTGTGCAGAGGACACATCAAACTGCTCCAGTAACGTCTCATGCTCCAGCTCGTCTAAATCCTGCGCTAGTGCTGGAGGAGTGATGTGTTCAATAAATTCAGAGCACTCGGACTCCGCCTCCAACCTTGTTAAGCTAGATAAATTCCATGCTAGGCGTAGGCTGGTGTCGGGTTCCTCAGAATGTGGCTCCTCAGCATGGGTCACCGGAGGGGATGGAGGTCTCATTGATGTCACGGGTGAGGGTTCCCTTTCCACCTCCTTCTCTTGGGCCACAATTGACGGATCCGCCATGTTATTAACATACATTATTTTTGTTTATGGGTTAATTTACTTTGAATATTAACAAAAGGTACTTACGTAGTGCCAGTGATGGGTTCCGTGATGGTGGGAGCTACAGCATTCACGGGGGTGGCCATCTAGACTTGCTCATCTGGGCGCGGTGAGGGGTCGACCTGGGCCGTAGCAGTGTCGCTTCCTTCCTGGAACTGCGTATGATCTTTCCTTAGCTTCTTCGGGGAGCATTTTGTGCCCCCGCCCCGTCCCCTAGAGTTTTTGCTACCCTCCTGGTAGTCTTTCTTTTTCTGGATTTAGGCTTGGGGGACCCAGAGGCTTGGGTAGTGTCTTCATCCTCACCAGTGCGGTTGTCAGTAGGGTTGGTGAAATCTTCTTCTTCTGCTTCCTCCTGGTGCGGCACAATGCCCTCAAGCAGTAGTTCTCCACCATCTTCGTTGTGGAAGTTAAGCGGGAATTTCTCAATCACGGGCTCTCTTGCATCTGATCTCGGCTCGGTGGTTTCTTCCAGCGGGATGGTTTTGTCTACGGTCGCATCAAGAAGGGGGAGTTCGTTTTCTTTCAGCGGGCGGAATCCTTCAGGAACTTTCATTGGGTCGCCTTGGCGCAATAATCCATGTAGGTTCATCTCTGCGGACATATGCATATATGCGGATCAGTAAGGTCACAAAATACAAATGTGGCATTTTTTACATCTAAAATATAAGTGGACTAACCCTGCCTACGTTCGGTTAGGAAGCACAGATACATATCCTCCCTTCCATAGTAGTAGCGGCTTATCCCTACTAAACACAGGAAGTGCTCCGGCAAACCCCTATGGAATTCTGTGCGGTGGGTATCTAGAATTTTCAAATCCTTACTACTATAGTCTTTGGATTTGGGAGGAAAGTCTTTGGGTACTCGGGTTTTGAGGACGAACGGGGTAGGGAATACTTTCTCATCAACGAAAAAGTAATGATCGTACCAGCTCTTAAGGGAGTCTAAAGGCTTCCTATACGTCATGGGGCATTCCCGGATCGTTTTTTGAATGACAGCCACCCATTCACTAGTTGGGGGGAGTAAAAGACCCTAAAAAGATTTACGGTCGGGGTTACTCCACATCTATGCCAGGTAATCTCAAATTTATTATTTTACACGCCCCTATGTAGTGCAGCTGGGTTATGTGGAAGTCATAATATAGAAGCAGATATACCAAAAACTTGGATAAGGGGATGCGGTAGTTAGCTGAATCGAATAGGCGCGTGTACACGCCTATCTTTCCCCTCGGTGCATCCGTAATCGCTTCACCTTCACCTGGATAGGTTAGGTGTACGCTTTCGGGAATATAATACTTAGACAAAAAGTCTATGTATTTCTCTGCAGACATCACGTTCAGGACATCCATAATAAGGGGATTGCCCTTTACCATGTTTTATAAAAAGGGGTTGAAAGGCGTGATGATCTAACCTGCGGTGGTGGAAATCCGTGGAATAAGAGGCAAAAGATTGAAGGAAGAAGCTTGGGAATAACAATGGCGGAATGAATATAAATTGTGTGTGTAACAGTAGCACACACCAACTCTTATATAGGGTTGCCTCGATTTCCGAGGTAACGTAGATGTTTGCCACGTGTAAGTCACTACGCCCATCCAATGGCTGGGAATTATAACACTTCTGAAAACGTCAGAAGGGACCCACGGGTCACTTCTTAACAGGTTTATGTTGCTCAATGGTGGGCATTAATGGTGCACTTTTGTAGGTGTGCGACTGACTAGTTGACTACCATTAATGCATTCATTCTTGACTCGGGATATGCGGTCATACGTAAGACCATATTCAATGCTACATTTAATTTGTCCCGGTCGTCACGAGCGGCTGAGGTAGCATTGGCATGATATTCCTAAATCAGGTTTCAACATGCGGCCGAGACAAATTTTTGAAACCTTTATCATTCCCTAAGGATCTTTCTTGGTACGTCCGGGGAGCATCTTGATAGTCTAGAGGTTACGCCTACGGCTGTAACAACTAGACTGGGGGGACATGATGACGTATAGTCCCCATCCGGATCATGAACCCGACCCACGGGTACTACCCGTATCCGGCCCATCATAAATGGGTGGGAATAATGTTATTTGAGATTATGGGCTTGGATGAACAGTAACCACACACACGTGTGCGGCCCCCGGCCCGGCATGCCCGGTGCAGGGTTAGATAGAATCATACTCCTACTATGATTAGGACTTATCCCAAAGGAGAGGATATTCACTCACCATAATTAGAAGATAACAATCAATCTAAATCTGGTGATTATCCTTTTCTTGGGGCCGAAGCATCAGTGACAGCCCATTAGGGTTTCACTGCCTATATAAGGAACCCCCAAGGGTTCCACAAAGGTATTACATTCTACACACTCACATCTCATCCGATTCCTATAACCCTAACCGATTACTTACTCTCACGCTGGAGTCTAATCGTGGGAAACATTCCCACGATAAGCCTAACGCGTGTTGTTTTAGTGTGCAGGATCCCAACCAGATAATTCACTTGGTGTAGGAGCCGGAGTCCAGCCAACCCGAATTAAGCCTAATTCTGGTCTAGCAAGGATCACCCAACTTTTGTATCAACATATAAGAACAACCAATACACATATTCTCCATAAGTGTTGCCAAGGCAATACACCGTGTTGAGGGGCGTTCCGGTCCTTGACACCCGTATCGATCAAACTCAATAAAGCAAGAATAGATAAATACTTCCAATAAGCAATAATTCGAAGAATACAAACTACAAAGTGAATAGAAAGGCGATGTGCTATAAAATGCCATCTAAGGGTCAATAGGTACTTAAGTGCTTCGCGCCACCTAACCCCCCGTTCACTAGTGAGTATTCTAACAAGGAAGGCTTCATTGGGGGTCTTGCACCCAAGTAGTACATACGTATATTATACTTTCTTGTGGATATTTCATATTGAAACTCGAAGAGGATAATCCTTTTCTCTTCAAAGTCACACGAGAGCTTCTCTCTCATTCCTCGTATTGAGTTGCATGCTCACTCGCAGGCATGCACAAATACCGATTGGTGTACAACCCCTTCCTCCGAAAAGGAAGAAAAAGAGAAAGAGTAGGAACACCACCGTCCATCAAGCTGATCCCGAGAATCGTGCTTTGATCCACACACAACAAGAAGCCATGGCCGGAGTTGATACTCGACCTTTGACAGAGCACTTGCAATCCAATATGAAAGGATATGCCGATGCTATCAAGATACCCGATATTCCCACAAACACATTTGAGCTAAAAACATCCATGATTTACTTGGTTTCAAATACACCATTTTATGGGAACAAGAATGATAATCCACATGATCACCTTAAGAAATTTCATGCTCTTTGCAACACCATTAAGTACAATGGAGTTCCCCATGATGCTATTAAGTTGATATTGGTGCAATTTTCACTAGAGAGTCCGACTAAGCATTGGTTAGATACACAACCACCCGAGAGCATTACCACATGGGATGGTTTCACTAAGAAGTTTTTGAACAAGTTCTTTCCCCCATCTAAGACCACGGCTTTGAGGAACTTAATTATAGGCTTTCAACAAAAACCTAGTCAAACTTTTAGTGATGCTTGGGAGGAGTATAGAGAGTTATTGAGGAGATGCCCTAACCATGGATTGGATGAAGTTCACCAAATCAATACTTTCTACAATGGCCTTAAACCTCATCACCAAGACTCACTCAATGCTTCCGGGGGAGGAAATATTCTTCTTAAATCCATTCAAGAAGCTTGGGATATTATTGAGACCAAAGCAATGGTACAAACAAACTCAATTTGAAGAAAGGGTTCTTGTTATCCAAAACAATTCTCAAACACCTTGTGATAACCAATTCCTCAAGAGTCACCAAGAGATATTCCAAAAGATAGATAGGGATCATGAGATGAATCTTAAGGCAAATCAAGAATTGATCCAAGCCATTAAGAGCCTTTCATTGAACAATTCCACCAATGATGTGCATGCTATTACACTTTCATGTGAGACTTGTGGAGGTCCCCATTCCTATCAACAATGTGATAAGGTGCAAGGTTATCAAGGGGAGTGTTATGCTTACCAAGAGGAACATCGTGAACATTTCAAGCCAAACATCAATCCAAACAACCTTTCTTACAAGTCTCAAAATTACCTTACTCCATCGGGATTCCCACCCCAACCACCCACCCAATTTCAACAAAATTCCCCTCAATTGTTACAAAGGAATCAAGATCCATGACCATAATACCAAGGGAATAACTAAAAGGCACCTAACAATTTTCAAAATCAAGGAAATAACTTTAATCCACCAAATTAAGGATTTAATCCACCACTCCACCCTTCCAAAATCAAGGATACCCTCAAATCCCAAATCAAGGATACCCTCAACTTCAAAATCAAGGATATGGGCTACAAGAAACTCATGAGTATGTTGAGAGGAGAATTCGTGAAAGTGAAAAAAGAATGAATGAGCAAATGAAACTCATATCGGAGGAGCAAACTAAGAGGCTTTTGATGGCATTTAATCAAAGACAACAATGGGCTTTACCATCTAACACACAAACAAACCCAAGGGCAAATGTCAATGCTATTACAACAAGAAGTGGAAAAACAACAAAGGATCCTTCACCTCCTACACCTTCTATGGTTAAACCTACTTTGGTTCCCACATGTGATAAGCCTTCTACATCTACTTCACCACCTCCAAACTCTCCTATTTCATCAACCAAACCTTCTCAACCTATTCCCACTTCTCCTTTACCTTCCACAACTCCCAATGAAGAAGCTAACAAAGACAAGTCTTCCACTACAACACCTACACCTAAACCTAATCTTCCTTACCCTTCAAGATTGAAAAAGGACAAGTTAAATAACAAGGATGATATACAAGTCTCAAATTTCTTAAGGATGTTCAAGCAACTCAACATAAACATCTCCTTTGCGGAAGCTCTTGCTTACATGCCAAAATTTGCTAAGATGTTCAAGGATCTACTCTTTAACAAAGAAAAATTGGTTGATTTCCCCAATAAATTCCTTAATGAAAATTATTCCGCCGTGTTACTTAAAACCTTGCCAACAAAACTTGGAGATCCGGGGCACTTTTTGATACCTTGTAATTTTCCCGGGGTGGAAAATTGCATGGCTTTGGCGGATCTAGGGTCAAGCATAAACCTCATGCCTTTATCGGTTTGGAAAAAACTCTCTCTTCCCGATCTCACTCCCACTAGGATGACACTTGAGTTAGCCAACCGTACCATAGCTTACCCCGTAGGTATCGCGGAGGATGTGTTTGTAGGTGTGGATAAGTTTACCTTTCTGGCTGACTTTGTAGTGGTTGATTATGACATCGACCCTAGAGTTTATTTGATTGTTGGTAGACCGTTTTTGAGAACGGGTCGTACTTTGATAGATGTGGTGGAGGGAGAATTAATTATGAGAGTTAAGGATGAGAAAGTGGTGTTTAAGCTAGGGAAATTTTGTGATAGGAAAGAGATTAAGGAGTCTAAACCTTGTGAGACCATTAACATAGTTGATGTGCTAGATGAGGTGTGTGATGAGCATTTTCAGGACGCTTGGAAGAGTAATAGTGAGGATATGCCCCATGTTGAAACCGTGGCCTCAATTGCTCCCTCTTTAATGCCTTTTGGAGAGAGTGATTTCCTCTTGGAGGAATTTGAGTCCAACTTTCTTGGTAATGATGATTCTCCCATCAATTGGGAGGAAGATATTCTCACTATCCAAAAGTTGCTCAATGAGGACCCTATTCCTTTACCCATTCCACAAGAAGTAACCAACGATGATCCATCCATAGTTAAACCTTCCATAGAGAGTCCACCTCCACTTGAACTTAAGGAACTTCCATCCCACTTAGAGTATGCTTTCTTAGAGGGAAAGACCAATTACCCGTGATCATTGCTAAAGAGTTGAAAGAGTATGAGAAAGAGAAACTCATAGAAGTCCTTAAGAAACATAAGAAAGCCTTAGCATGGAAAATATCCGACATAAGGGGAATTGATCCACATTTTTGTACACAAAAAATCCTTATGGAGGATGATTACAAACCCGCCATTCAAAACTAACGAAGGGTTAACCCAAAAATCCATGAGGTCATTAAAAAGGAGGTTATCAAAATCCTTGATGCGGGCATGATTTACCCCATTTCCGACTCTCCATGGGTTAGCCCGGTACATTGTGTTCCTAAAAAGGGTGGAATCACCGTAGTACCTAATGAGAACAATGAGCTTATTCCTACGCGACTTGTTATGGGTTGGAGAGTTTGTATTGATTATAGGAAGCTCAATGAGGCTACTAGGAAAGATCACTTCCAATTACCTTTTATGGACCAAATGATTGAACGCTTAGCTGGAAATGAATACTATTGCTTTCTTGATGGATTTTCAGGTTATTTTCAAATACCCATTGACCCTAAGGATCAAGAAAAGACCACATTCACTTCTCCCTACGGTACATTTGCTTACAAGAGAATGCCTTTTGGCTTGTGTAATGCACCGGGGACATTTCAAAGGTGTATGATGGCTATTTTCCATGATATGATTGAGCAAACTATGGAGGTTTTCATGGATGACTTCTCCGTCTTTGGAGATTCATTTACCTCTTTTCTCACCAATTTAGAACGAATGCTTAAGTGGTGTGAGGAAACCCATTTAGTTCTTAATTGGGAGAAATGTCATTTTATGGTGAAAGAGGGAATTGTTTTGGGACACAAGATATCCAATAAGGGATTAGAAGTGGATCGATCTAAAATTGATGTGATTGCTAAGCTTCCCCCACCCACTACGGTTAAAGGTGTAAGGAGTTTCTTAGGTCATGCGGGATTTTATAGACGCTTCATACAAGATTTTTCTAAGATAGCAAGACCGATGACTCACCTCTTAGAAAAAGAGGCTCCTTTCATTTTCAACTAGGAGTGTTTGGATTCATTTGAGACTCTTAAGGAGAAATTGACTAAGGCTCCCGTTTTGGTTTCTCCAAATTGGGAATTACCTTTTGAGCTTATGTGTGACGCTAGTGATTATGCGGTGGGTGTCGTGTTAGGACAAAGAGTAAATAAGCATTTTCAACCTATACACTATGCTAGTAAAACCATGACCAGTACACAACTTCATTATACTACCACGGAAAAAGAGTTGCTTGCTATAGTTTATGCTTTTGATAAATTTAGACCATACCTTGTGCTATCCAAAACCATAGTGTATACGGATCATTCCGCTCTCAAGTATCTCATGACAAAGCAAGATGCTAAACCTAGGCTTTTGAGATGGGTTTTATTGCTTCAAAAGTTTAAGATAGAGATTCGAGATAAGAAAGGAGCCGAGAATTTAGCGGCGGATCACTTGAGTAGACTTGAGCATCCTTTTCAAGGAGATTTTCCTAATAAAGAAATCAATGAATCCTTTCCATTAGAGGAGCTCATGTCTATCTCTTCTCAAGAGGATGCCACCCCTTGGTTTGCGGATATTGCAAACTATCTTGCGGGGAATGTGCTTATAGAGGGTCTTACTTCCCAACAAAAGAAGAAATTTCTCAAGGAAGTAAAGTACTACTTTTGGGATGATCCTTACCTCTTTAGGCAATGTGCGGACCAAATCATTAGACGGTGTGTAGATGGGCCCGAGGCATTTAAGATTTTAGAAGCTTGTCATAAGGGACCTACGGGTGGACATTTTGGGCCCAACTTTACCGCCAAGAAATTCTTTGATTTGGGTTACTATTGGCCTTCCATTTACAAAGATGCCCAAGAGATGGTGAAATTTTGTGATGTATGTCAAAGACAAGGAAAAATTACACAACGTGATGAGATGCCACAAAACTTCATTCAAGAGTGTGAGATTTTTTATGTGTGGGGCATAGATTTTATGGGACCTTTTCCATCTTCCAAGGGAAATAAGTATATACTCGTAGCGGTGGATTATGTGTCAAAATGGGTTGAGGCCAAAGCCTTACCTACTAATGATGCTAGAGTTGTTGTGAAATTTTTGAAGCAATTGTTTGCTAGATTTGGTGTACCTCGGGCCATCATAAGTTATCTTGGTACGCACTTTTGTAATGATCAATTCACAAGAGTTATGAAGAAATATGGAGTTAATCATAGACTTTATACCGTGTATCAACCTCAAACCAATGGTTAAACCGAGGTCACAAATCGTGGTTTAAAGAGAATTTTGGAGAGAACAGTGGGAGAGCATCGAGCTTCTTGGTCGGATAAGCTTGATGATGCTTTGTGGGCTTTTAAGACGGCTTTTAAGACACCAATTGGTTGTACCCCTTATAGGCTTGTCTATGGAAAAGCATGCCACCTCCCATTCGAGTTAGAACACAAGGCTTCTTGGGCTCTCAAGTGGGCTAACATTGATTTAAATCAAGCCGGTTCACATAGAAAGGATCAACTTAATGAAATGGATGAATTGAGAGCCAATGCCTATGAGAACTCTTTGCTTTATAAGGAGAAGACTAAGAAATTTCATGATGCTAAGATCAAGAACCGTGAGTTTAAAGTTGGAGAGCCGGTTCTCCTCTCCTCTTTAACTCAAGGTTGAAACTTTTTGCGGGCAAGCTTAAGTCGAGATGGTTCGGTCCATTCACTATTGCTCAAGTATTTCCATATGGAACTATTGAGTTGTCACAACCCGATGGTCCTAATTTTAAAGTGAATGGTCACCGTGTGAAGCACTATTTTGGGGAGGACATTTCCATGGAAATGGTCCAAGAGATCCCCATTTTCCCCATGAATTAATTCATTACGGGAAGAGTCGAGCTAGAGACTCCTTAAAACAAGCTTGAATAACTAGGCTTAGAAGTTGTTAGATCTATAGTGTTGTAGGTTAGAAATAAGGATAGCAAATTGATGAGAAGTGTTGGGGAGACCTTCTGTTGTCTTCATGATGTTTGTAGGGTTTCTCACTCATCACGTGCTTTGGAGCTTATTGAGGAGGCCCTTGTATCCGGTTCACTTTGTTACTATTGTGATTTTTCATAGACACATTGTGCTTTAAAAATGAATTCACTATAGTTGATCTTTCCTTTATTTGGGTTAAGCAAAGTCTATTCATTGTCATAAGTGTAGGGGAAGTTTTATACTTCCATGCTCTTAAACATTGAGGACAGTGTTTAGCTTAAGTGTAGGGGGCCTTCTATCGAAGTGACCTTGCCTAGAACTTGTCATTGACTTTCATGATAACATGGAAATTAATTTTTCAAACATTTTTCAAATTTTTGATCTACTTTGGCCACCAAAAATATGCATTCATAATTTTTGCATTAATCATTTTTCATTTGCATTGTATATATTTCTTCTTTTATTCAAAAATATATAAGAAGAGAAAAATATAATAAGGACATGGTTTAACAAATTTAGACTTCTTTGACATATTAGGCCCGCCATGGATACTTTGACTCAACCCAAGTTTGCTTATCTAAACTTACTCTAGCTAGTATCCTTAACCATGTAGTCCTTCATTGGTCTATTAGGCTAAGCATCCACCACTCTCATTATTTGAGATTTTAAATTTGTGAAGAATGGGAAATGATAGAGTTGAAGCAAGTATAAAAGGGCTAGATAAACGTCATGATAGTTACTTGTGGCTAAACCCTTCTCTTCTTTGCATCTATTTTCTTTGGATGTATATATGTTAATCAATAATCAAGAACGGTTTTAATTGGTTTGTAATCTCTTATGCATTTTTGTCTAATCATTCATGGTTGGTATAAGTACGTCTTAAGCTTCTAAGTTAGAACGTTTTATGTGTACTAGACTTATGTCATGCTTAATACTTAGCGGGTGTTTTTCCTTTTATTCTTTTAAACTTTCTTTGTGAGGAATAAAGAAAAATAAGAGCGGCTTATGAAAAAAAATGAGTGGCTAGAAAAAAAAAGAAAAAAAATAATTATACAAGACTCCCAAGAGGGGCAGTGAAATGTTAATTATAGTAAATATTAGATTCCAATATTACCTTGACGTTTTGCGGGGATTTAATAGTTGCTCCAATCCAATATTACCTTGACGGGTTACGGGATTGAAGATCTAAAGTCTCAAAAAGATGGAGGATGTAAATTATTGCGTGAGTTTTATTTTTCTTTCCTTAGCGAGTGTGTAGCTACTTATTAATGCATGACATGAGGATTTTACACATAAGGCGAATGACTTATTACTCTTGAAACGGACTTATATTAATTGTGAGCGGTTTTTCAAGTAATGGATGAGAGGATTACTTAGGATTAAAACCGTGCTTCCTTAATTTTGGATTTTCCATTTCTTATACTTCACGCTTTAAATAATGACAAATTTGTCCAAAAGCAATTTGCTCAAATAATAACCGGTTCCACATTTAATTGTCATGAATAAGTTGATGCACCTTTTTACTTATGAATGCAATGATCCCATTTTTTAGCTTGGTATAGGGAAAGTGAAACTTGAGGGCGATAAGTGTCCATGGTACCAAAGCCCTAATTTAAGTCATTGACTTCTTTATGAGTTTTTCCATCAAAGCAATTTCAAGAAAAATACAAAAAGATATAAATAGAATTGTTTCTTTTGCATTGCATTGTTCAAAATTAAAATTATGCATCATGTAGAGTAGCATAGTGTAATAGCATTCCATATTGGCCAAGGTGGGTTAATTATGAGGAGAATGTAAATTTGTGCTTTAAAATATAGCATTGCATGAGGTCATGGCAATGTTCAAGTGTAGGGGATTTGATATGAGCAAAAACGGATATCAATTAATCAACAAATCACCCTAAAACACAAGGAAAATACCTAACTTTTGTGCTATAAATCGGAATTATGTGCTATGTTTTGTGTTTGTGTATAAATAGGTAGGAAGGATACATTTTCAAGCAAACAAGAAGAAATCAAGCTTATTTAGATGAAAAAGACAAAGAAGGATCAAAGATGACAAGACTTTGAAGATAAGGGACCTATCTTGACAACACTTCAAAGTTGAAGGACACAAAGTGTAAGTTTGCCAAAGTCAAGATAAAAGCCAAACATGGTCAACTCTTCAGTCAACCAAGTCAAAAGGTCAAATTATAAAAGAATGCAAGTGGAAGGACAAAAAATGCCTTTAAAATGAAGTTCCTAGCTCATCTGGATAATCTGCCTATGTTCAAGGGCTAAACTTGCCAAAAATCCACTCAAAATAGTCTTAATCCGTGTGACATGGTAATGAGTCAATAGTGTTAGAAATACGTTTTTCCAAGGAATGTCTCGGTCACATCATTCTTAGCACAGATCACGAGCTATAGACTATTTTGGACATTGTAACTTGGAGTGACCTCCCTTAGGGGGAGATTGTTGGAAATACGTTTTTACGTATTTAGAAAGGATCGGTCACTCCAATAATATATTCAAGTAATAGGCTCGTGATCCAGTTTGTAAAAAATATAGTCCATATAGCCCACATGTAGGGTGGGCTATATATACCCCCTCCTAGCATGTTAGGAGGGGTTGCTCTTTCATTTTCTCACTTTCATTTTAATAAATTTACTTTCTCTCTCTATCTTTCTCCTCCTCTCATCTTTCTCTCTCTATACCCATCTTCTTTCTCCTCCTCCTCCATTAAATCAATAGATTAAATCAAGGATTGCATAATCTTAAAATATCGTAGACCTTCAAATGGTATCAAGAGCCATGGTTGAATCTTAGGATTTGCATATTTTTTTATGTTTTGATTTGGTGATAAAAATCTTTTCTTTCTAAAATCTTTTCTAATCTTTTTGGTGTTGATTTTTTTTTGATGTTACGTATTGTTTAGATCAACTTTTAAAACAATCTTCAGTTTTTTAAATCTATTTTATTTATCGTTTGTCTATCATTTTTCCAATCAGTTTTATCAATTTTAATTTTTTATTATTAGTTTTTTCTTTTATCAGTTTTTTTATAATTAGTTTTCTTTATAATCAATAAGTTTTTCTTAGTCAAAAGTCTCAAATCTAAAATCTGTCTAATCAATTTTTTCTCCAATCTGTCCAATCTTTTTCATTTTTTTTTATTTTTCAGTTCTTTCTTTATCTGGGTTTCTTTCTACCTTCTTTGTCCCATAAATCTGTCCATCGTTTTTTCTTCCGAACAGACTCATCAGGATATTCCGAATGAGCAAGTGGTTTCAAAAACATTCCGGATGAACAAAGTCTTAGACTATTCCGGATGAACCGTTTTTGCAAAAACATTCCGGATGAACCATTTTTTGTGAAATATTCCGAATGAACTTAGTTGTTAGAATTATTCCGGATGAACCGTTTTTGCAAAAACATTCCGGATGAACCAGCTTTGTTAAATTATTCCGCATGAACGGTTGAATGAACTGAAGACGATTCAAATATAACGGGAATTTAAAGACTCAACAGATTCAAACGCAACAGTCCCAACATTCGACTCGACTTGTAATCCAGACTCATTTTTTTTAGACCCTTACCCACATCACTCGACACCATACACACAACACGACACCACTCACTCTCACACCCTCACACCCTCGACTCAAAACCATTCGACTCAAAACCTTTCGACTAAACAACTCGACTTCTACACACCCAACCTCGATCACAACTCAACAACACCACTAAACACAATCAGATTCGACCCACAACCACATCTCCCCGACTCTCGACTGACCCACGATAGACTCACCTCCACAGCAATACACCCACCCATCCCCAGACTCGACTCTCGCCACCTAAACTCAAACAACCCTCGTTTACAAACCCACGACACTCACTCTCGACTCACAAACCTATCACCACACCTTCGAACGAACCCACATACCCTCACACTCGATTCCAATTCGACTTAGACTCACAGACTTAGACTCAAACTCTCACGGTCTCGACAGACTCGACCTCAACAAAACACTCCACTCACTCTCACACAACTACTCGAGAACCAAAACACATACTCACGAAGACTCTATTTTTTTTAAAACTGACTCAAAACAAACACTTCACCGATTCAACCTTCACTCAAACAAAAACAGCCCCACTCAACCATACATCAAATTTTCGAAAATAAAGAAAGATTAAGACCATATTTGTTCATATCTCTTCTTTGTTTCGATTTGACTCAAAACCAACATGCTATAAAAGAGAACCTACCCGAGACCAAATGAATGATCTTGAAGACATGACCCTCTTATTCTTTTATGGTTCGAACTCCTCCGAGTACAAATAATACTAAGATCTTAGGTCCTTTGTGGTGATTTATTTCGTGGATTTGAGAATAGATTGATATGGTTGTATGATTGATTAGATCTACAATTTTTGGGAGAATAGGATAAAGGAGGCGGATTTAACAAGAAAGTGGTAGACATGGAGATATACATCTCGGTGGCTGGGAAATTTAGTGAGAGACGGAGGAGCATTTGGAGAAGAGAGAGATATTAGGCAAAAGTCAAACAAGGAGTTAATATAGACGGGGGAAAAAATGAATGTAGGACGGAGGTTACAAAGTGTCACTTGCCACGTTTGTGGGCTTTGGTCATAAGGCCACATGTGTGGTGAGTTTTGTTTCAAAGACAAGTGTCTTAAAAATATCAGATTTTTCAAAACAAAAATATTAGATTTTCTTTTTAATTTTGGGATTTTTAAACATATCAGATTTTTTATATATATTAGACGTTTTTTAAAAATATATCAGATTTTTTTTAAGTTTTTTATAAAATCAGATTTTTCTATTCTTGTTTTCTATTTTTTCGTTAAGTTTTTTTTAAGTTTAAGTTTCATTTTTTTATTTATTTTATAATTTAAAGTTAACTTTTTAGTTTAGTATATTTTGTATATTTATTTTTGGTACATCGTGTTAAGGCGGGTATTCTGACAAAACGAAAGTGATAAAAAATTTGACGGGTTAACAGTTTTTTGTGTCCGGATTTTAAGACAAAAGTGACGAGCCAAAGGAGACAAGATTTGAAGACAAATATCGATACGAAGTGACAAAATTCTTTTGACGAGACCGAGTAAATTGGCTACATTTGAATTTTTCAGTGGCTACGAATTTAATCGGGTATTGTTAGTGGAAGGATTCGGGTAATTTTTATTTTTTGAACGAAAGTGTTTAAACGAAAACGCAATCTCTGTTTTCTACGGATTTTCGTTGGTTTTGTCATATTCCGTGAATTTCTGTTTCTAAATTTCTTCACGAACTGCAAAATCACGAAAACAACCACAAAAATCAATGGATTCTTTGAATTCAACTTTTCGAGAGGGAAACTTGCAGAAATCGAATCAAATGCAAGACAAAGTTAGAAAAAATGGCATCACTTCATTTAAATGCTTCAGTATCATCTAGTTACTCTTTCACGAATTCAAGGAGGGAGCGAATTTGTGACAATCTTTGGCCAAGATCGTCATATATGTTAGGGCAAAAGTTGATGAGTCAAATCACTATGGAAACAAGAAGGACCAAATATGGCATTAGGAGAAACTTCAAGCTGGTGGACAAAATACAAGAAAGTTTCCCCTGCTACAAAACTTTCCACTGCTGTGAAGATTCCCCTGCTATATACTAAAAAGATGGAGATTTGGTCAAGTAGTGATAAGAATGAATAATTCTGTTTTGATTTAGTCATTATTATCTTATTTAGTTTCCATGTATCCCTGGGTTCCTTAGGTTATAAAAAGAACACCAGACCGTAGGTTTATTTATCAATTCATACTACTCAAATGTAACCTACAGAGTCTTTGATCTCTAGGCATGGGATTTAATGTATACATGCCTAGAGTGGTTTGTGTTAATCATCAATAATACAAACCCTTTGGGAATCTTTCATCTTTGTCAAACATCTTGTTCATGATTATCATTCTATTCCGCTATGTTAATTCATAAGAATGTTAATCAACCTAGATAAAACGGTTTTTACTGTTTGAGTCTAAAGATCTTGGATTCAACAAGTGGTATCATAAAGTTGATAGAAGATTGTAGAAGATAAGATCAAGGAAGATTGTAGAAGATATGATCAAATATTTAGTCTTCCTATTCATATGGAAAGTATTAAAGATATTGATTATGATGAGGAGGTTACAATATTATTTAGGAAATAATTAAATGGTATTAATGTATAATACTTTGGAAAGTATTAATTATGTTGTAACCACCTAGGACCCCTTGCACTATAAAAGGAGGTCCTAGGGTGTAGAGATGTACACACTTCTACACACACATATTCTCTACACATTTCTCTCATTGTTTATTATAGCTTCAAGGTTGTAAAACCCTATCACTATTAAGAGTGATCGTATTAATATATTGAGGCTTGGATGTTTGGTTATTTCTATTGTTCTTCTTATATATAAAGATTGGTTTCCGCACACTCTTTGTATTGTGATCAAGGCTTCAAAGATCCTTCAAGAAGCAAACCCAACAAGTGGTATCAGAGCCTCGTTGAGAAGCTTTGATTGAGAAGAACATGATTCATACATCCGTGTTGCCAAAGAAGACATGGCGTGCAGAACTTCAATCCCAGACAATGAGGTAATTCTTATGACTGAATCTGAAGTTAGAGAATATAATGCTAAATTAAAGAATAATATGCATGCTTATAACAACTATGACATGGTAATTAGTTATTCTGAAACATATGAGCATAAATATTTAGAACTTCAAAAACAATATGCTGCTCTGAATGTTGAAAATAATAAATATTATCTAGAAGTTCAAGCATATAAAAGTTCTCTTAAAACCTTGGAACAACAGAAAAAGTGGTTTCAAAAAACCCAATTAGAGTATGAAGAAAAGATTAGAGTGTTAAGTATATACTTAGAGAACACGTCTAATCTACTGAAATATTCTGAAAAGCTTAATACTGAGGTAAATAAAGAGAAGCAGGAGCTACAGACTAAACTAGATAATGCTTTGGCTAGGTTTGATAAATGGAAAAGTTCTTCTAAAAACCTAATCAAATTAGTAGATAGCTCCATGTCTGATAGGACTAAAATTGGTTTAGGGTTTAAAGACTGTATTGGGCCAAATGATGTTTTTGACTCCTCTTTGTCTAGTGTGTTTGACACTACCCCTGAAGATGTGGAAGGTAAGCCTATTTTCAATAGGTATAAACCAACTGCAGAGATGCATGCTGTTCCTCCACCTCTCACAGGGACATTCATGCCTATCTCATACCACTTTGACTTTGATGAATCACAAATGACATATGGTACAAGGTCCACTGGCTCAAATGAAACTAATTCTGTGTCTAATGACTTTATCTCTTGTAACTCTAGTGACAAGTCTTTAGAACCTAAGAGTAGTGACCTTGACTCTTGTGAGTCCGACTCTAGTGTTGAAACACTTGAGTCTGTGCCTGAACCTGTTATAGTTGAACCCATGACTAGCAAATATGCCTCATGTAATTCTACCTTAAGTGTTGAATCACCTAAGTTCTATCCTCATTCTGTTTGTGCTAAGAATGAAAGTAATAAAAATGTAGATAACCCTAGGAAAAATAATAAGAGTCCTAGAGGTAATCAAAGAGGTTGGAATGGCATGATGACTCATAAATTAGGTGATAACTTTGTGTTTAAAAATAAGGCTTGCTATGTGTGTGGTAGTTTTGATCACTTGCAATATACTTGTAAACACAAGAGAAAGAATAATGATCAACAACAAGTTAAACCGGTATGGAATAACTCAAGACGGGTGAATCACAAGAACTTTGGTAGAATTTTTCACCCTAATCCTAAAAATAACATAATTCCACAACCAAGATGTTTTAACAATGTTAAAGGTAGAAGGGTTGAGTCTGCTCGGTCCAAAACAAAGGTTAATATTGTTAAGGCCTTAGCCCAGTGGGTTTGGAAACCTAAACAAGATGGTTTACAACATGTCTCCAAATCAAATAGTGCATCAAAAATCTTAACAAGATATGACTATGTTGATGTTTTTGGAAGATTCAAGTCTATCTTAGCTTGGGACTTCCATAAACACTAATCTTTGTTTGGTTTATGTTTATTTCAGCAAGTGTGATTATAAATTACTATGTTTTGTATTTTATATATTTGTGTGAACTAACTTTTTGCAGGAAAAGAGAAGTTTAAAAAAAATAAAATTAAATAAATAAATAAATAAATAAATAATAAAAAAAATATATCCTTGATGGTTAATACTTTGCTCCGTTTGAGGGGAGGTTTTAGCTTAAGGGGAGGCTTGTTGTATGTATAACTGTGTATATGCTTGTGTTTTTCTGTCTAATCAATTTTACAGGTTGACATTGGTGCTGGTGGATATGGTTCCTCCTAGTAGAACTAAGTTGCTCCTAGTCGACCAATGGTTCCTCCTGGTTGCACTCATCCTGCTTCTGGTGGACCATTGTTCTTCCTTACACATTCTACGTTCCTGCTGGTTGACGCATAGTCTTTGAGTGGTTAAAATTAAAAAAAATTAAAAAAAAATTAAAAAAAAAATTAAAAAAAAAATTAAAAAAAAATAGAAAAAAATAGAAACTTTCGAATCAAAATACCTTTGTATATATTTCACTTTTTGGGCTATTTCTGTTCGGTACTTAGGTGTTGGCTGCCCCCCACACAACAAATGGTGCTCAACTCACCATGTTTCACAGACAAGAAAGAGTTGATTCACCATGAGGGTACGGCTCCTGGTGTGATTCTCAAATCCGTTGTTGGTTGCCAGGTAACCCAAAACTGGATGGTTTTCACTTGCCATGGTCCTAGACTGAAAAGTGGCTAATCCAAGGGGGTACGGCTCTTGGTAAAGATTTTATCAAATCCGTTGATAGCTGTAATAGCTTGCTTAAAGCTATAGGGTTTTCAACTCACTGATGCTTCATTGCTAAGAGTTGGCGAGTCCAGAAGGGTACGGCTTCTGGTAAAGACATATCAAATCCGTTGACGGCTGTGATGGTTTGCCTAAAATCATCAGGGTACCCCCACTCACCATTGATTCACGTTCTAAGAGTTGGGCTGGGTTCTGGTCTCCCAGGGTGATGCTTATTCCACCAGAAAGACTGGCTAGCCCAAGAGCGAGCAACTACTTGGTAAAGGCTCATCAAATCTGCTCATGTTGCTGTAAAGATTCAACATGTGCAGAAGTTTTCAAGCTTTAAAGAAGTTCAACATTTTAGTAAAGAGAATCACTTTGTGTTTCTTCTGGTGTTATCAAGTGAGATTCTTGCTGTTGTGGTTCATATTCCAATCCTCATGCTTATTGGTGAGACATCTACTTGGAAACTTGAACTCAACAAAGTTAAATTCAAGTTTAGGGGAGGATTGTTAGGACTCATGGATTTAGAAGTTAGTCCTGGTAATATGCAGTTCCCACTGGAGTACTCCGTTACTCCTGGTGAGTTATAGTTCCTACTGGAGTACTTCGTTACTCCTGGTGTTATAGTTCCTACTTGTAGTATTCTTCGTTCCTCCTGGTGATACAGTTTCTCCTGGTCGTATTATAAAGTTGATAGAAGATTGTAGAAGATAAGATCAAGGAAGATTGTAGAAGATATGATCAAATATTTAGTCTTCCTATTCATATGGAAAGTATTAAAGATATTGATTATGATGAGGAGGTTATAATATTATTTAGGAAATAATTAAATGGTATTAATGTATAATACTTTGGAAAGTATTAATTATGTTGTAACCACCTAGGACCCGTTGCACTATAAAAGGAGGTCCTAGGGTGTAGAGATGTACACACTTCTACACACACATATTCTCTACACATTTCTCTCATTGTTTATTATAGCTTCAAGGTTGTAAAACCCTATCAGTATTAAGAGTGATCGTATTAATATATTGAGGCTTGGATGTTTGGTTATTTCTATTGTTCTTCTTATATATAAAGATTGGTTTCCACACAATCTTTGTATTGTGATCAAGGCTTCAAAGATCCTTCAAGAAGCAAACCCAACAATATATTCTTGGAATCGATGTTCACCATCTTGACCCAACTAGCAGCGCAACTCCACAATAAAGACTTTAATCACTCGGCATCGGTACTTGCATATAAGGCTCTTGTGACACAACTCACACCTTTCCTCCAATTCAATATCATCAAGTCTGAAAGTTCAGTGATTTGCCAATCATTTCTTCGAGATACCCATACCGAGTTTCGAGTTTTCCGTGATACAATATTGAAACTCATGACATCGGTTTCATCTTTGATTTATGCAAGATCTCGACTTCAGCAAGCGTATGATAATTGAGTGCAAGAATCAATGACGCAGATGCAAGAGGAGAATGGTCATACGGTTGACAACTGGGAGCCTAACGATGGCAAGAGCACGGAATCAGGAGGACAACATGATACCCGTGGCACGTCGGGGAATGTTCACGAGATTTCTCTTGATGACACCTTACCCATTTATGACGAAGAGCCTGCAAACATGGTACAATGTAATGTTTTTTATGATGTATATGCTGATGACATGCCGCATATTGAGCATTCTGAACCTAATTATGACAAACATGGGATGGAAAAGAGTGATAGACATACCACTTCTGATTCATCCGATGTGAGTCATAATGGGGGAGAAAGTGTTCAAAATGTTCAAAATGCTAAACATTATGATATTGTTTAATAACTGCCTCATTGACTGCTTCTGAATCCAAAATTAGAGAGCTCGAAACGATTGTAGCTCAACAATCAAAAGATCTTGAGGATGCCAAATTTGAATTTTCTAAGAAAACGGACAAATTTGAAACATACTTTGAAAAACTTGAAAAGTCAAACGTTGTTCTTGAAAGAAAATTGGATCAAAAAGTTTTAGATTCTAAGGCTGAAAAGGATAATCTTTTGAAACACATTCAGTTACTAGAGTCTAAATTGGCATCCCAAGATAGATTGCTCAAAGAGAATGAGACTTTAAAAGCTCAAGTCCAAGAAAAGGTGTTTGCTATAGCTGCGTTGAAAAATGAGTTAAGGAAAAATAGAGGACCTAGTGTGGACAGTAAGCTTGAAAAACCATCAATCTTGGGGAAACCGCCTACAAATCAGTTCGTCAGACAACCGATTGTCAGACAACCTACTGCATTTAGATCCGAGCGACCACAATCCTCGAGACTGCGGTTTGCCTCCCAAGTTGATTTGGGTCATATTTCTAGAACAGTCACTCCACCAACTAGGCCTAATGTGACTAAATCAGTTTTAGCAAGACCTCATCACATGATTGCCTCTAGTTTCTCTAAGAATAGTTCAAAGAACACGTCTAGAACTAGTTCAACTGATGTGCGCCATGATTTTGATCAAAGGCAAGCTATTCAAAAGACACATGTAAGAGCTAGCAATGTACAACCTAGTCAGATGCCTTCTAGATTACCCAACACTGCTAACCGTAGCATGACGTCTCCTAGGAGCATCGATCAATCGTCTAGGAATTACTCGGACATTAAATATGCTACTTGTAAAACATGTAGAAAATGTGTCTTTACGGCAAATCATGACTCTTGTGTCAAGAAATTACTTGATGAGGTGAACTACCGTGCTAGAATTAAGTCCCAGTGGATAGCTAAAATCAAACCCTTTGGTAAAGTTTGGCGCCCCACTGGTAGAGCTTTCACTCTTGTAGGAAACGAGTGCCCTTTAACTAGGATAGTCTCCGATTCTACTAAGACTACTAGGGAGGAAACTGATAAAGATGATACTTCACTTAAGCCTAAACTTAAGGTTTTCTATAAAAGGAAACGTTTGCCAGCTAAGATAAGTGAATCATCTACTCAGGTCGCCTCTGACACAAGTAAAGCCAACTGTGAACCCCCACGTGCTTCTATAATTGATATTGCTAACCCATGTCAAAGAATGTAAATTCCTAATGAGAATGCAGGTCCCAAAGTTGATGTTTCAAAAGAACGAAGCGGTCCAATCGTTGTATACCGTTCAACAAAGGATACTCTCAGAGTTTGGTTGCTGAAGAAGAAGATATTAGAGAAACAAGTGTCTTAGGGGATTCATGGTTAAGCTTAACTGTAAATGGCTCATAGGAAAATCACAGTCTGTGACTCGTTCTTCAAAGAAAGGAAAGTTTATCGCTGATGATAAACTTATCCTAACAACGAGAAATTCATTTTTCTCGGGCATGAGCTTATATTAAAAACATTCCACGTTTTTAAGCTCATGCACAAAGGACTTATAGTCATATCACAGACTGTAACTCGTTCATCAAAGAAAGGAAAGTTTATCGCCGATGATAAACTGATCCTAACAACGAGAAATTTATTTTTCTCGGGCATGAGCTTATATAAAAAACATTCCAAGTTTTTAAGCTCATGCATAATGGTTTATCATTAAATAACAGATGGTAACCCGTGCTTCAAAGAAAGGAGAGTTTATCGCCGATGATAAACTTATCCTAACAACGAGAAATTAAGTTTTCTCGGGCATGAGTTAATATTAAAAACATTCGTAGTTTTTAAGCTCACGCACAATGACTTATAGTTAAATGTCAGGCTGTAACTCGAACTTAAAATAAAGGAAAGATTATCTTTTATGATAACTTATCCTCTTAGCGAGAAATTCACCTTTCTCGGTCATGAGCTTGCATTAAAACATTCGAAGTTTTAAGCTCAGAAAGGAAAGTGTATCTTTTAAATAAGAGAACTTTTCCTCATAACGAGAAATTAACCTTTCTCGGTCATGAGCTTTCCGTTAAAACAATCAAAGTTTGCAAGCTCATGAAAACGACTTCTAAGTAAATGTCAGCTTAGGACTCGTCCCTCAGATAAAAGGAAAGTTTATCGCTGATGGTAACTTATCCTTACAATGAGAAGTTTACAACATCTCAGACTTGAGCTTTCCTAAGATATTCCAAATCTTAAGCTCAAGTAATTGGTTTTTAAAACTTTGAACACAATTTTTCAAGAATTTCTCAAAAGGTTTTTCTAAATCTTTCAAAATTGTGTGTTCAAAAACGTTTTGATAAAAAGAGCATGTCTTCTGGAATCGATAATATTTACGAACCTAGAAATGTCATTCAATAATGACACGGGGTTGTAAATAAAGTTCGAGCAGAAGTTTAAAAGATTTAAAACATGCTCCATATGGTTTGCTATTATTCCGATAGTAACCCGCTTTTCACATTGAAGTCAAGCATTTCAACGGAAAGCATTGACTTCCGAATCCGAAGTTATTAACTCCACAATCCAAAGTTCGTTGCAATTGATATCTACATACTAGACGATGTGACTACTCAAACGACGACTACAGCTCTTTATGTAGAACACGGGTCAACAATGGACGGGGAGCAATTGTCAAGCGTTTAGAATCTTTGATGCCGAAAGTGCCAAGTTCACATGTTGGTGTCAAGACAACAATATCAATCGTACACATGAAGTCAAGAGATAACTTCAGACGTGATGAGGCGACCAACATTCGTGAACAAGAACCATGTGCTTCTTTCATATGATGTTCTCCATCATTCAGGTCTAACCTCATAAACTGCTAATCTTGTGAATACATTATCATATATGATCTTTGCACGTGATAAATACCTTACACTTGTGTTTAAAAGGTATTTAATTTACGTTTCAAGTACACCCTCATTAATTTGAGGGGGAGCTTGTTAAGTTCATGAAGATAAATGGATTTAATCGGTTTTGCATTTTTCTTCCCAAATTTTTTCTTAAAACATCATTAAATCAATTGATATTAAAAACATCGATTGGGTTAATATTTTTAATATGGGGGAGAAAATGTGATTTAATGTATCTCAATGGTTTGAATTAATGTGTTGGCTCATCCCGACATGTGCGAAATGTTTTCGAATATCGTGGCATATGTTAAGGGGGAGCAAAATTGGATTTGGATATCAAAATGGATTTCATGGTGACAGACACTTACCCAAAACATCTTAATTCACGACAGTGACGATTGTGGTGACATAAGGATGGTAGGATAGGTTAAAGTCCAATGATTCTTCTAGAACCGGAGGAATCTTCCCAAGGACATTCCATAGCTAGAAATAGAAGTCCTTAGGAAAGATGGAGAGAGATTGTGAACGTAGCTGAATGCCGACCAAGTACTTAAGTTAGCACTGGAACAATCACAACAAGGTGCTAGTTATGACGTATTGGTAAGCATTGAAGGGGTTGAAGAATGAAAAAGAATTGTAAAGATAAAGGGTGTAAAGAAAGTAGCCCTCCTTACAACTTAGGCAGAAACCGGGTCAATTCATATGCTATTGAGATCATTTATGATTCTCGATATTGAAGATAGACATCATGGACCCAGTAATGCAAGGAACAACCCATCCCAGCTAACTCAGATATCTCTCAAAGATATTTGTTAATCACACGGAGACAACACATTATCTATTGATTTATTCACTCCGAATAAATTGGTATTGAAAAGGTGGCACTCCTCTCCAGCCTCCGATCACTAAAATCCAAAATGCACGATCGAGTCTAGAGCCATTTGAGATCATCATATATCTCATTAGGACACACTTTCATAATTCCTTGCTTCTTCACACACTGTGAAAAGTAAGAAAGTTCTTAAGAGTCCTACGCAAAATCTTCATGATCTTGCCTGAACATCCGAGTAATACGAAAGTATCTACAATGAAGATGGAAATCCTTCTTGAGGGAATATCAAAGAGCTCATGGTAGGTGACTTGTGCGATTCTTTATGAATCAAACTTGTGATAACTGGAAAGCAACAATGGTTTAATTCTTAACTGAACTTAAACACGTTCCAGGCCTCTTTCCAATATCTTAGTGATCTTGCCAGAACACTCATAGTGACACTCTATAGTGTTCACAGTGATGAGTGGAAATCATTCTAGTGTTAACCTCAAACAGCACTTGGTAGGTAACTTGCAAGATTCTATACGAATCAAGCTCGTGACAACTGGAAAGCAACGATGGTGCGGTTCTTAATTGAACTTCACTTGTTCCACGAACATGGATTGACGGCTTCAAATCATGCGGATATTATTATCCAAATGATTCACTCTTTATGTTCGCAGTCAGCTTTGGACGGTCGAATAAAGAGAACGGGTTTACCCGCAAATTCTTGTGTAAAACCCGCATGCTTTTACCATGAATAGTGCCCTTAAGATCGTACGTCCTAGATTAAAACTTACCCTATTTAGTATTGATCACACTCATGTGCTAATAATCAAGCAAGTGCATACGTGTATGACATGATAAGTATCGATTACGTACAAACTCATGATAAACAGTTAATAGATATTTCACGTGAACATAATTAAATCATGATCACCATTTTAAAAAAAAACACGAACTAAAATAATTACGTAAGTACTTAATTACGAGTGTAAATAATACGATAAACTACATGATAAAATAAACAGAAACACTTTAAACACGAACACGTTTAACCACGAACGAACACGAAACATCGGGACACGAGAAAAGGTACGGGTACCCCATGTGGGGCCCCATACCCACGGCACAACAATCAAGGTGGGCTAAGCCCATGGACTTTTACAAGAAAAGGGGGGGTTATGGTAAATATGTTTTTCATTTTTACATTTCAAGCAAAATAACATTTAACCTAAAAAGTTTTCTCTCCTCCTCCTTGGTCACTCTTTGTGCCGCCACCCCTAAGACCACCAAAGGTGGTTGTTGATTGATCTTGATCACAAAAATCATTGCTATAAACCATGTTTGTTCATCCTCTTTCAAGCTACGTATTGGTATATCATTCTAAACCTTTCTTTTTAATTCTTTTAAATCTTTGATTATTTTCATGAACATGTTATTAATATTCTTATTAAAACATGATAATTAAACATTGATCTAACATGTTTTGGGGTAAATTAAAATCAAAGGTTGTTATAAGAGGGGGTTTGTTTTTGGCCACCTAGTATAACCAACCTGAGGGGGGTTCGGTTTGCTTTTTGCCGCCACCACCAAGACCATTTTGGTCTTGGTTGGTGCATGTGGGACCCACGGCAGCAAGGGGACACAAGTACCCCGAGTTGGCTTGGGGTATGGTGTCGAGTTCATGCCCGATTCATGGTTCGTTGGTTAAATCATGATTTATGCTACATGTTAATATTATGAATTATGAACTTAGGATATAAATTAATTAATAACATGAGATATTAATTAAACCATGACTTAGGTTATTTTTAATTATTAATTTAGCATGATATTAATTTAACCTAAGTATTTTATGTTATAAGTTATAATTAATTAATTATTTAAAACATTCCTATAATTAATTAATTTAGACATGACTTAGGTTATGTTATTAATACATAATAATACACATTTTAACCTGAGTATTTTATTCCATTTTAATTAAAACATGTTATACTTTAATTAAAATGCTTAACTCATAGTTTAATTAAAATACATGAAATAATAATTAAACTATACACTATATCATATGACTTAAGAAATAAGCTTATAAACACTTAGACTTATATGTTAGCTTATGTAACCAGCTTAATTCTAATTATGGAAACTTCTATTTATAGAAACTTAATTAAATAAGGCAACTAATCTATTAATGGAAACCTTTTATATATGGAAATCTATCTATTTCAGGCAGCTAATCTAATCATGGAAACCTTCTATATATGGAAACTTATTTAATTAAGGCAGCTGATCTATTTTTGGAAACTTTCTATTTTTAGAAACTAATCTATATTAAGCAGTAAATTCTATTTTAGGAAACTGTCTATTTTTGGAAACTTTCTATTTTTGGAAACTTTCTATTTTTGGAAACTTTCTATTTTTGGAAACTTTCTATTTTTGGTAACTTTCTATTTTTGGAAACTTTCTATTTTTGGAAATTTTCTATTTTTGGAAACTTTCTATTTTTGGAAACTTTCTATTTTTGGAAACCTGCTATTTTTGGAAAGTTACTTATTATTACACAGTAAGTATAATAATACATGAAATACCAGTAATACTTAATCAGATTAATCAGAATACAAGATAAACACAGTTTAAGGCTTTAAACAGTAAACCATGACCTAAAACATACAAAGTAAGCTAAGATGAGACATAAAACCCAGTACGTAATCAGTAATTCGATACTTATACACGTGTGTATTCATGTAGCGTTAGTGATCCAAAAGTAGGAGTCTTTCTTCCGTTCACTCACTGGACTTGAGGTACGGATTCTCGTCCTTTCAGTATGGACATTCTTTCCTTATTAGGATTTCCTCGTATGCAGCCAACTATTTTCCCCAGTATTTGTTTTATTGTTTTGAACTGCTTATGTTTAATTAGCATAATCTATAGCCATATACAAGCATGACCAGTTTCACCTAGTTATGGAGGTACCATAACCATAACATTAGAGGCACCAATGTTATGACTTCCCCACGGCGGAGTGATTGCTCGTGGCGTCCCTTTCAGTTTTGGCCATATTATTATATCATGTGGGGCGTATGGGTGCATCCTAGTTACATGTTTTATTCAGTATTTCATGGTGAATGTGGTGTGTGCCTTGCATCCTTCACAAGGAGTTGATCCCTCCTACCCAGACCAGTATATTAATTAGAGGCATCCCCTCTAATCAGCATGATGAGGTCACCCCTCCAAGTATTCATGCACGTGACCTTTTCATGACCTATATGGGCTATGGTATATTTATGTTAAAACAGTTTTCATAAGATAAACATGAGGCTTTTCAAACTATAAAACCAGTTTTCTTAATACTTAACCAATTTACTCAGAACTTAGTCTTTCGCTGTTATATGTTACATGCTTATCCTATTTCATGCTATATTGTATATCCGTGCACTGAGCGTTTTGCTCAGCCGTTACTTTCCTTTCCATGTCCCAAAACGGCAGGTACCCAAGACTCGAGCATTTGGAGGACATGCATAGGATGGAAGCTGCCATAGACTTCTTCTCCTGTTTCCTTCATATATTTATGCTTGTTTAGTCTTTCATTCAGTTCATTTACTTTGTTATGTTTTGGGCTTATGTTTGGGAACCGATGTTTGATTCTGGTTTTCCCTATGGTCATGTATGTTTTACTACATATTACCTTGCATGCTTTGATGACACGCCATAATTACGCGTGACATTCCATTTATCAAAATGGGGTGTTACAATTATGGTATCAGAGCCAAGGCTTCGACCTGTAGGCTCTAAAACTCGACCTGTGACTAGTGGGTAGTCACCAGGAGCTTCCTAAGCCAACGTCTGTTATTCTACGTATTGATGTTTTCAGCGCATTGTTGTTTTAACCATTATGTTTTCAACACCTTTTTGTTTTAGCCATGACGTTTTCAGCACCTTGTTGTTTTCACCATGATGTTTTCACCAGTATCGTCTTACTAATATGGAATGAACAACCGTCATCCATACTTAGTTATGTGTCATTGTCTATGCATGATGTTCCTCGTGAACTGTGACGATGTGGACTGACCCTAGTAGTTCATAATTTTCACATAAAATTTTTTTTCTGTTAAGTGTTGACAATGACTTTTAATTATTATGTTCCATGCATTCATGCATTTATATCATATGTCATCTGTTGCAGGAATTTTGACTAAGTAATGGTTGGTACAGGACTGGCCCTATTTAGTCGCATGTGCTTTTATCGAAACTTTTAACTTTGGGACCGACCCATAGGCGTCCCCTCGCCATGTATTTTGTTTTGGAACCGACCCATAGGCGTTCCCTCGCACATATAAAGGTTTTATAAACTACATTACTCATTCATGCACTGTTTTTCTTGCATAAAACTTTTCTCATGATTTAAATTGGCATAAAATTTTATTTTATTTTCATGTCCCATCATATGTTATTATGTCTTTATGTCAAGTATGCCTTCATACTATCATGGTTAACTTCAGTTTCATGCTGATTATGTTATACACTTCTTCGTAATAGATGGTTTCATGTTTCCTCATGATAATTCCGTCTTCATGTTGATTATGTTTCACGCCTCTTTTGTTATTTATGTTGTCCTGCAAGACACTGTTAGATTTCTTGAATCATGCTTTCATGATAGTCATGGTTGGTTTCCATTGATCATGCTGTCAGGCAAATCATCGTTGAATTTTGTGTAACCACACTTTAGCGTTTCTCTATGCAACCAGAATGATTTCTATGCTAATACTACCAGGTTATCATGATGGTTTTCCTAACCGTTTAACCGGTTTACTTTCCTTAAATCATGACAAATGATCGAGCCCATACCGATCATTTCATGTGCATTCCATGTGTACTCCACGTATCGTATTTCATGTGTATTACATGTACCTTACTCCATGTGTATTCCACTTGCAATACTTCACGAGTATTCGCTAGTCGATTCTAAATCATCTCAGGCGTATGTTCACTTGCTGATATTCTACAAGGTTGTCGATGCCGCTCATACCTTGGAGATGTTACTGACGGTTGATGCTGCTGATGTTGGGAGACGCTACGAGATGCTGATGCTGATGTTGTTCACAACCTGGAGATCCTAAAAGACGAAGACAAAGGCGTCGGAGCAAAGCAATTGGACGAGAAGATGCTTCACCATCAGACGATTCCCATCGATCATTTTCCCTATTTCTTAGTACATGTCACACGTCATTCGGCTGTCATTTCAACCATATGAGTGCAAACCGGTACCAGCCGGCCACTCAGCTGAATAGATACATGAATCACGGTCATGAGAATGATCGTCATGGAACTGACAGACAGGACGATAGTAACCACTACTATGACAGAAACTATCCTAGAAATCGCAACCGAGGCTCCGGCCACGGACGTGATCAGACATACAAATGATCAGTAGTCCAACCGATCCGCCAATTCTGGCATATTAACCTAATATTTGTAGTTTTAATTGTTTCACATCTCGAGACACATGTCAAGACATCAGTCAAGACACATGTCTCACGTATACTTTCTGAGGACACATGTCAAGATACCAGTCAAGACATATGTCACGCTTACATTTCTCAAGACACGAGTCAAGACACATGACTCACGTCTAATTATGGAACATTTCTAAGAAATTCAGGGTACCCTCCAAGGGTATATCTATGTTGTTGTGCCATGTATTAATCAGGCCACAAGAATTTCAATACCATTATCGGCGCATCAGTAAGAACTGTCACGTTGCCGATGTCACTTTCATTTCTTTCACCATAGTTCATATATTCATAACCATGAAGGACGCCTTTCGTATTCCCACGTATATGAAGGTTTTCCTTCAGCTTAATGATAAGATCCAAGCTGCTAACGTATTTCCTCGGACAGACACGAGATGAATTTTATCATAATTATGTACTATAAACACCACACCATGCTATGATTCCTAATTATGTACAGTAATGTTCAGGCTCCTGAATACATTCAGCTTGATTTTCCATCAGGAAAATCTGTACAAATTATCTATGCTTTTCAAGCACGTGCTTTGTTAGCCATATTGCTAAAATTTTCTAGCTGTCAGTAACACACGACTACTAAGGTCCTTTTACGCATAACCAACGGATTATTCCAAAATTGTTCCTTACACTCCAGAAGAACCTTCAAGGAGAAGGATGGTACCATGAGATTATGTGTCGACTACCGTCGACTTAAACAAATCACCATTCATGACAGTTATTCTCCTCCACATATTGACAACATGTCCAATCAACCGTATGGTGTTAATCACTTTTCCAAGATCGAACTCACGATCATGCTGCCAATAGTGACGAGTGAAAAAGCAGGACATGTCCATGACTGCTATTCGTACACGACTCGGTCATGCTAAATTTATGATTTTGAATTAGTCTCATCAATGCTCCAACCGCATTATGGACTTAATAAATTGAGTTTCCATGAACTCCTAAACAAATTCATCAGTGTTTTCATTGAGGATAACATGATTTCCTCTAAGCCTAGAGAAGAACAGGAAGACCATATCTACACTATGTTGCAAATTCTATGACAAGAGAAATTCTACCCTGGAATTTTTTTTTCCAATATCAATTCTGTTTGATTACAGTGACACACTGAATCACATGGGTTTCTATGGTTAATCTTACCATGACTCAGCTTATGCGTAAAGGAGAGAACCCTACACTACATTAGGTGTTCTAGAAAATTATACGCTAGGAGAAGTCTAGATTCAGAGACTCAGAGTTTCGCAAACTCCTAGGTATCAAGTTCTACGAAGCAAGATACAGTTACGTTCATATCTAGGTACCTGACATACCAACAGGTTAAGATAGGACACCAACAAACTGGGATGTTTTCATCATATGAAATTGTGAATCGAAAAGGGACAAGATCTCCATGGATTTTAGTTACCAGATTTTAGCAAACTCAGAAGAAGCATGATGCTATCTGGGTTATTGTCAACAGTTTGATCAAGTCTGCAGAATCCTTACATCCGTACGGATTTCAGAACCAACAGATTGAACGAACATGTTCCAGCCAAGGCTCATCCGATCACTTGGCAATCCCTCAGCTATTGGGTCAGACAAAGATTCGTAATTGTACTCCTAACTTACTTCACGTCTTCATTCTAATTCCACGACTTGCTTTCGCGCTCACATTCATGACACTATTCACGTTCATGATCGTATTTTGGCTTACGATTTTACGTTCATTTCTTTTCTCATTCTGGGAAGTTTGCAAGAACTTGTGAGACCAGACCCAAGTTTAGTATAACTCTCCATCATCAGATAGACGTTTCACGTCATATTCCACGTCTCACCTTGTAGCGTTTGGCGTTACCGCCATTATATTCTATGATCACGATATGTCTCACATGTCATGTTCATTCCACGTTCCTCATATCATGATCAAAATAGGTTACACGTATCATGGATCACGATATGGTTACTCATACTCCACTCGCCATATCTCCACGTAGCACGTTCAAAATTTTTCACGTATCACGTTCAAAATTTTTCACGTACTACGTTTCTTTATGTCTCGCGCATCGTTTCTTATTATCAGTTAAGTCAGATTGTCTTGCATCGTAACGTTTCAGTTACCCTTGCACGTTAACTCTTATTTTTCCACGATCGAATTTAGGGGATCTACCTTCCGTTGATAACCAAGAATTTCTTCTTATTCCAAGTCAAGGTCAGGAGGACCAAGATTTATCATTAGTGTCAGGATCTTCTGAAGGAACCGTTCCAAGAGGGAGGCCACTTGGAAACGGACAAGTTCATCCGGACTTCTTATCCATTTTCTCTTATCGATTTGATACGTCCTTTCAGTCACGTCACGTTCCATGTCTTTTCAAGACATGTCACGTTCCACGTTCCCTTCTACCATGTCACCTTCATTTCCGTTATTTTGCATACCTTTCCAGTTTGATTCGGGTATGTTTCGCTTCCAGTTACTTTATCTATAATTCGGGGACGAATTATTCTTTTTAGGGGGGAAGAATTGTAAAACCCGCATGCTTTTACCATGAATAGTGCCCTTAAGATCGTATGTCCTAGATTAAAACTTACCCTATTTAGTATTGATCACACTCATGTGCTAATAATCAAGCAAGTGCATACGTGTATGACATGATAAGTATCGATTACGTACAAACTCATGATAAACAGTTAATAGATATTTCACGTGAACATAATTAAATCATGATCACCATTTTAAAAAAAACACGAACTAAAATAATTACGTAAGTACTTAATTACGAGTGTAAATAATACGATAAACTACATGATAAAATAAACAGAAACACTTTAAACACGAACACGTTTAACCACGAACGAACACGAAACATCGGGACACGAGAAAAGGTACGGGTACCCCATGTGGGGCCCCATACCCACGGCACAACAATCAAGGTGGGCTAAGCCCATGGACTTTTACAAGAAAAGGGGGGGTTATGGTAAATATGCTTTTCATTTTTACATTTCAAGCAAAATAACATTTAACCTAAAAAGTTTTCTCTCCTCCTCCTTGGTCACTCTTTGTGCCGCCACCCCTAAGACCACCAAAGGTGGTTGTTGATTGATCTTGATCACAAAAATCATTGCTATAAACCGTGTTTGTTCATCCTCTTTCAAGCTACGTATTGGTATATCATTCTAAACCTTTCTTTTTAATTCTTTTAAATCTTTGATTATTTTCATGAACATGTTATTAATATTCTTATTAAAACATGATAATTAAACATTGATCTAACATGTTTTGGGGTAAATTAAAATCAAAGGTTGTTATAAGAGGGGGTTTGTTTTTGGCCGCCTAGTATAACCAACCTGAGGGGGGTTCGGTTTGCTTTTTGCCGCCACCACCAAGACCATTTTGGTCTTGGTTGGTGCATGTGGGACCCACGGCAGCAAGGGGACACAAGTACCCCGAGTTGGCTTGGGGTATGGTGTCGAGTTCATGCCCGATTCATGGTTCGTTGGTTAAATCATGATTTATGCTACATGTTAATATTATGAATTATGAACTTAGGATATAAATTAATTAATAACATGAGATATTAATTAAACCATGACTTAGGTTATTTTTAATTATTAATTTAGCATGATATTAATTTAACCTAAGTATTTTATGTTATAAGTTATAATTAATTAATTATTTAAAACATGCCTATAATTAATTAATTTAGACATGACTTAGGTTATGTTATTAATACATAATAATACACATTTTAACCTGAGTATTTTATTCCATTTTAATTAAAACATGTTATACTTTAATTAAAATGCTTAACTCATAGTTTAATTAAAATACATGAAATAATAATTAAACTATACACTATATCATATGACTTAAGAAATAAGCTTATAAACACTTAGACTTATATGTTAGCTTATGTAACCAGCTTAATTCTAATTATGGAAACTTCTATTTATAGAAACTTAATTAAATAAGGCAACTAATCTATTAATGGAAACCTTTTATATATGGAAATCTATCTATTTCAGGCAGCTAATCTAATCATGGAAACCTTCTATATATGGAAACTTATTTAATTAAGGCAGCTGATCTATTTTTGGAAACTTTCTATTTTTAGAAACTAATCTATATTAAGCAGTAAATTCTATTTTAGGAAACTTTCTATTTTTGGAAACTTTCTATTTTTGGAAACTTTCTATTTTTGGAAACTTTCTATTTTTGGAAACTTTCTATTTTTGGTAACTTTCTATTTTTGGAAACTTTCTATTTTTGGAAACTTTCTATTTTTGGAAACTTTCTATTTTTGGAAACTTTCTATTTTTGGAAACCTGCTATTTTTGGAAAGTTACTTATTATTACACAGTAAGTATAATAATACATGAAATACCAGTAATACTTAATCATATTAATCAGAATACAAGATAAACACAGTTTAAGGCTTTAAACAGTAAACCATGACCTAAAACATACAAAGTAAGCTAAGATGAGACATAAAACCCAGTACGTAATCAGTAATTCGATACTTATACACGTGTGTATTCATGTAGCGTTAGTGATCCAGAAGTAGGAGTCTTTCTTCCGTTCACTCACTGGACTTGAGGTACGGATTCCCGTCCTTTCAGTATGGACATTCTTTCCTTATTAGGATTTCCCCGTATGCAGCCAACTATTTTCCCCAGTATTTGTTTTATTGTTTTGAACTGCTTATGTTTAATTAGCATAATCTATAGCCATATACAAGCATGACCAGTTTCACCTAGTTATGGAGGTACCATAACCATAACATTAGAGGCACCAATGTTATGACTTCCCCACGGCGGAGTGATTGCTCGTGGCGTCCCTTTCAGTTTTGGCCATATTATTATATCATGTGGGGCGTATGGGTGCATCCTAGTTACATGTTTTATTCAGTATTTCATGGTGAATGTGGTGTGTGCCTTGCATCCTTCACAAGGAGTTGATCCCTCCTACCCAGACCAGTATATTAATTAGAGGCATCCCCTCTAATCAGCATGATGAGGTCACCCCTCCAAGTATTCATGCACGTGACCTTTTCATGACCTATATGGGCTATGGTATATTTATGTTAAAACAGTTTTCATAAGATAAACATGAGGCTTTTCAAACTATAAAACCAGTTTTCTTAATACTTAACCAGTTTACTCAGAACTTAGTCTTTCGCTGTTATATGTTACATACTTATCCTATTTCATGCTATATTGTATATCCGTGCACTGAGCGTTTTGCTCAGCCGTTACTTTCCTTTCCATGTCCCAAAACGGCAGGTACCCAAGACTCGAGCATTTGGAGGACATGCATAGGATGGAAGCTGCCATAGACTTCTTCTCCTGTTTCCTTCATATATTTATGCTTGTTTAGTCTTTCATTCAGTTCATTTACTTTGTTATGTTTTGGGCTTATGTTTGGGAACCGATGTTTGATTCCGGTTTTCCCTATGGTCATGTATGTTTTACTACATATTACCTTGCATGCTTTGATGACATGCCATAATTACGCGTGACATTCCATTTATCAAAATGGGGTGTTACATCTTGTCAAGGAGGTTCTTAATTGAAACTACCTGTCACAAGTACGATATTTTATATCATCCAACGGTCTTCACCGACCGGAGGTAAAATTCTACCGAATTAGAATGAAATGTTCAAGGCCATTTCATCCGTGTATATGTTTTGTTGCTAACTGTCTTATGCAGCGTAACAAGAAGGTGGCATTGCGGTATACAATCCAGAAGAAGTCGTCACCACATGCTTATACTACATACACTTAGTACTTCAACAAATTCAAGAAAGTCTGAAGGTCAAGTCTTCCGCTGTATCAAACTCTGAAGCTTTCAAGAATTTAAAGGTATAAGTATGTGGAACATGAAGTCACGAAGAGGAAAATATCACAAGTGAAGAATGCACAAGGTCAAGGCAAGGAAACATGCTCAATACTAAAGTCAAAGATCACATCAAGCATATTCACAAGAACAAGATCGAAGACTCAAGCATAGATGCTAGGTTTAAGATTTTGTAAAATGGTGTGACCTCCCTTAGGGGGAGATTGTTGGAAATACATTTTTCCAAGGAAAGTCTCGGTCACATCATTCTTAGCACAGATCACGAGCTATAGACTATTTTGGACATTGTAACTTGGAGTGACCTCCCTTAGGGGGAGATTGTTGGAAATACGTTTTTACGTATTTAGAAAGGATCGGTCACTCCAATAATATATTCAAGTAATAGGCTCGTTATCCAGTTTGTAAACAAGATAGTCCATATAGACCACATGTAGGGTGGGCTATATATACCCCCTACTAGCAAGTTAGGAGGGGTTGCTCTTTCATTTTCTCACTTTCATTTTCTTAAATTTACTTTCTCTCTCTATCTTTCTCCTCCTCTCATCTTTCTCTCTCTATACCCATTTTCTTCCTCCTCCTCCTCCATTAAATCAATAGATTAAATCAAAGATTGCATAATATTAAAATATCGTAGACCTTCAAATAGGAATGCAAGAAATTTGGGTCACGGATTGCCAAGTAACAAGCCACATCACCACAACATTTATGAGCCGCCACCTACAATTAAATCCCACTCACTTTACTTTCAACCAATCAGAACGTGCCATTCAATAATCATTATATCCAAAAATGGATTATGATCCGTGTGATATACTTTCACCCAATCCAAACCTTCCACGTGGAATCTTCTTCCTCAACACAACCCAGGATCAAATTTGAGTTCTACTTCATCTTAGAAAAAACTTCAAACATGAAAAGTGTGTATTTTTGAAGGACGAATTTAACCCACATGCTTAGTTACCCTGAAAATCAACCAAGAAGAAAAGCCCAATTTCAAGTTCGTAACGGCTATTTCTAATTGACAGATTGAGCACACGTGGCAGCAATTAATTGGTTGGGACACGTCAACAGCTTCAACTACTTCTCACATTTTGTCTATAAATAGGGAATAACCCCCTCATTTGTACATGTAGCTTAAGTGTGAAATTTTCACACACTTTCCTTTTCTCTCCCAATCATAGTTAGTAGTTTGTTAGTGTAACGACCTCAAGAGTCTGACAAACTCTTGAGTTAGTTATTGTAGTTGTAACCTCTTTACCAGAATTTTTAACAACCTTTCTCATTCAAGCAATAAAATTTCCCTCGTTTTTCCTTCAATCTCCTATTCATTACCTGTATTACTATTACTCTTTTGCTGTTATAAGCTACTTGTGATCACCATTGATCATAAGAAGCTCTTGTTGAAGACATTGTTGCTGTTCATACCTGTTATGTTCATCCAATAGCTGTTTTTTTATTTTGAAGCAAAATTGTGCAAAAATGGTGATGATGATGATTGTAGATGTTGATTAGTTGGTTTATAGTGTTAAGGTGGTGGTTTAACACTATCTAAGAGGCTTAGCGCCTACATACTCCATCAGTGGAGGCCTTTGCTAAAAGGTTTATAGTTTCTGATTTTGGTTCCACTAAACAATAATTGCATGCTGAATTCTAGCCTAACTTTTACTTGCTGATCTGATTAAGTGTGTTTAGATTGTTCTTAGATTGATTTTGATATTCAACAAATCACCCTAAAACACAAGCAAAATACCTAACTTTTGTGCTATAAAGCAGAATTATGTGGTATGTTTTGTGTTTGTGTATAAATAGGTAAGAAGGATACATTTTCAAGCAAACAAGAAGAAATCAAGCTTATTTGGATGAAAAAGACAAAGAAGGATCAAAGATGACAAGACTTTGAAGATAAGGGACCTATCTTGATAACACTCCAAAGTTGAAGGACTCAAAGTCTAAATTTGCCAAAGTCAAGATAAAAGTCAAACATGGTCAACTCTTCAGTCAACCAAGTCAAAGGGTCAAATTATACAAGAATGCAAGTAGAAGGACCAAAAATGCCTTTAAAATAAAGTTCCTAGCTCATTTGGATAATCTGCCTAAGTTCAAGAGCTAAACTTGCCAAAAATCCACTCAAAATAGTCTTAATCCGTGTGACATGGTAATGAGCCAATAGGAATGCAAGAAATTTGGGTCACGGATTGCCATGTAACAAGCCACGTCACCACAACATTTATGAGCCGCCAGCTACAATTAAATCCCACTCACTTTACTTTCAACCAATCAGAACGTGCCATTCAATAATCATTATATCCAAAAATGGATTATGATTCGTGTGATATACTTTCACCCAATCCAAACCTTCCATGTGGCATCTTCTTCCTCAACACAACCCAGGATCGAATTTGAGTTCTACTTCATCTCAGGAAAAACTTCAAACATGAAAAGTGTGTATTTTTAAGGACGAATTCAACCCACATGCTTATTTACCCTGAAAATCAACCAAGAAGAAAAGCCCAATTTCAAGTTCATAACGGCTATTTCCAATTGACAGATTGAGGACACGTGGCAGCAATTAATTGGTTGGGACACGTCATCAGCTTAAACTACTTCTCACATTTTGTCTATAAATAGGGAATAGCCCCCTCATTTGTACATGTAGCTTAAGTGTGAAATTTTAACACACTTTCCTTTTGTCTCCCAATCATAGTTAGTAGTTTGGTAGTGTAACGACCTCAAGAGTCTGACAAACTGTTGAGTTAGTTATTGTAGTTGTAACCTCTTTACCAGAATTTGTAACAACCTTTCTCATTCAAGCAATAAAATTTCCCTCCTTTTTCCTTCAATCTCCTATTCATTACCTGCATTACTGTTACTCTTTTGCTGTTATAAGCTACTTGTGATCACCATTGATCATAAGAAGCTCTTGTTGAAGACATTGTTGCTGTTCATACCTGTTCTGTTCATCCAGTAGCTGTTTTTGTTGATTTTGAAGTAGAATTATGTAAAAATGTTGATGATGATGATTGTAGCTGTTGATTAGTTGGTTTATAGTGTTAAGGTGGTGGTTTAACACTACCTAGGAGGCTCAGCGCCTACCTACTCCATCAGTGGAGGCCTTTGTAAAAGGTTTATAGTTTCTGATTTTGGTTCCACTAAACAGCAATTACATGCTCAATTCTAGCCTAACTTTTACTTGCTGATCTGATTAAGTATGTTTAGATTGTTCTTAGATTGATTCTGATATTCAGATAGTTATTTGTTAGTTTGTTAGTCACTTGATAGCTTATTCTTGATTACTGAACTTCATTTCATCAGTTACTTTGCCTTGATTCAGCATTATGAGTTCTAGCTGGCTTAACTGTTTTTTCTTGGATCATTTGTACTCCATGTAATTCATAAAGTTTGAGTAGTTATCAGTTTTGAATCAGTACAACCAATTGCTTAATTTTCATTCACAAAAAGTTGTTAAAGTCAGTAACTAGTGTTTGGATTTAGCTGTCCTTTTGTAGTTAAGTGTTGTTGATTGGATAAACATTGCTCATTTACTTTCATTTAGTCATAGTAAGAAAGTTTTAGTAGTTTTAAAGTCAAATAGAAGGTCAAAAAGGCAATTGGTTGTGAAAAAAGTATGGGTCAGTTTTAGCTTAAAAAGTTCATAAAAAGTAGTTGATTTCAATTGCTTGCCATTTACTCAATTCTTGATGAAAATGATTCGAACTAGTTCCTACTTGTCCATTAACATCTGAATATTGAGTGCTTATAAGGAAACTACACAGTTTTAAGATTCATGTAAGAAATAAGCTTTTTCATAAGCTGCTGAGCAAATGGAAGTTTCTATAACAAAGGCACAAACTGATTTCTCATTTTAGCAATTCCACTTCATAAACCTTGCAATTTTATTTCATATTCTTGTTTAGATAGTGTTCTTGAGTAGATCTGGAGGTTTTCAACTTTTTCAAAATTTTGGTCAACTTTGGTCAATAAGCTAGATTTAGCTTATTTTCAATTTCCTAATTCATTACTTGATCATTTTTCTTTTTAAAAGACATTCCAGACTCTCTATTGACTGATAAACAAGATTCAGCTAAAAAATCTGCTTGTGCAAGTCTAGCTTATTAGATAGCTTATTAGTGGCTTATCATAGTTGGCTTATTTGAGTTTAACTGAATTTCAAGCTTATTCCTTTTACAAGCCTAAGTGAATTTGAGTTTTAAGCTGTTTACAACTTGTTTGAGCTTATTGGTCAATTCTAGAGCTTAAACGAGTTCATTAATCCAACTAGCCCGTTTTTGTTAAATGTTTACTTTTATTTGCACTTTGGTCCTCAAAGTTTGGAGCTGTTATTATTGTTAGCTAATCTCTCATAAAATTAGGGTTTGCTAGGAATCAGTCCTTGATTTTTCCAAAACTTGTCAAATTCAGTTATCAGTTTTAAAATTAGTTACATTTTAGTTAGTTGTTTGTTAAAATTTGCATAGTTGGTCCTTGTAGTTTCTGATTTTACATTTCAATCATTATAGTTTCAAGCGTTTACATTTTTAGCACTTTAATTCCATAGATTTACATTTTTGTCCTTATTTGGATAAAAATTTGGTAATTGCTAATTGTTTTACGGATACGTAGTTAATATTTTGCACATTTTTACTTGAATGCTAAAATAGACATAGAAAATCCAAATAACCCTATCAACCAAAAACGATCATAAACCCGATCTTGTTAGGAATTTCAATTGGTTAAGAATCGAGAAAACGAACTTCAATTTATATGGTATTTTTATGACATTTTATGCATTTAAAGCCCGAAAAGAACGATGAGATCATGTAAAAATGCCATCTCATCACTCCCCCATACTAGGCCATTGACGTGCCCTCACGCAATGCTAGAATAAGTATCTAAGCATAACCAAAATTCAATTTTATTACCCTTTATTGAAAAGTAAAATTTTGCAACAATACTACGAAAATGTGTAAAGACATAATGTATGATTTTCATCACGAATGTGACTTTTAGGGTCAATAAATAGAAACAAGTGAATGTCTCATAGAGTAAATTTCGTCATCCTTGATTGTCATACATTCCATGCTAAGTGTAAAATCGAGATCATTGTTGGTACAAGTCAAAATGCTAACACTACTCATACGTCCAAATTGTGTAATACTTTTTCTCCCCGCAATTCTAGTTATTATGAAAGGAAATGGATTTCTAGAATTTTTTAACTATTTGTCATGGATCACAAGTGATTCATATTGACTTATTTGAGTATTTGTTAGTCCGAAAGTAAAGTAGCACGATTTAATCGATAGTTAGCCGAAGGACAAAATCTTTTAAAACGGCTTCTCGAGTATCTCCGTAAGTTCATATCTTGACATAACTCGTTTCACGATTTGAGACCTTTCTCGGACCGATATTTGGCATGTACTTCATACTTTAAATGTTGGGAAGACGTTCTTGAAATTATGGTCTTCTCTTCATATTTTGGAATTTATTCACTGTTGATCCCAAACTTAGATCAATTTAGCTTTATGTATACGAGATTAGATCAAGTTATACACGTAGAGAAACCTTTGTATATGTATAAAGTAATCTAAGTGTTATGCGGAATTAACACTTAAACAAGAACACACAAAGATGTAAACAAACTTTCACTTGATTAATGATAACAAACTTGCTTACAATGAAAGTGTTTAACGTATGAAAACTTATATTGAACAATAACCTAAAGGTCTTCTTTTATAGACATAAGAAGCCTTGTACAAGAGTCTACGTATCAACTATTCTAGGTAAAGATAATTATAGAAAATACAATGTTGAACTTATCCTTACTAGAAACAAACTAGAAACAATATACGTGTAGACTAAATCTTTCCATCGGTGCTTGTCTTCAATGTATCAACGCTTGACTCTTCTTGTCAACGCTTGATCTGTCAGCGTTTGTTTTCTTCCTATCAACGCTTGTTTTACTCTTGTCAGTGCTCAAGTAGACTGGCTATATTTTATTCCCAACATTCACTTGAAGTTTTTGAGAGATTCTTCATACTTGGACCACGACTTCATCATTTTTCTTCAATCTCTATTTTGGATTTTGATATACAACGACCCGCCTCCTTTTCAGACTTGGATATATTTATCCTCATACCTTGTAAGGGTATTTTTGGATATAATTTCTCCATGATCTTTAGGGGAGTAATTGCTTTTCGTGGTGTGTCTCGATCCTTCATATTGATTTTGGAACAATGATACTTCACATCATCTTGGATCTTTAGCAACAAAATAGAGCTCCTCATGCTTTGTTAGGGCCTTTTTGGATCTTCACCAATCTTCGCATCCCGCTTCAATAAGTTATGCCTCGGCTATGAACTTTATTCAACCCCGAGCAACTTTTAATCGATCTTGTGCTAGAAGCTAAGTAACCTTTCAAATCATACGACCTTACTTATTGCAATTATTTTTATTCCTAATGCATTGATCTTATGTGAGAAAAAGCCACAATTAAAAACATATGAGTTTTTGAAAGAACTGTTTCATGTTCTACGTTTAGCAAGATCACTTGTCTAACTCTACCATTTCTTGTTCTTCACTATTTAAAGAACTCTAATTAAAGAGACTCGTGAATACTTAGCCATGCAAGTCAAAATTAAGCCAAATTTGGATTAACTTTCATTAAGACTATATCAAATCAAAGTTTTGGGTTTTCAAGCCAGCTATAGGATCTTCCACTTTCTTGGACTTTTTCAAGTTTAGAGAATGCAATTTATAGTTCCCTTGATAAGTGACTTTCTAGGATCAGTTATAGGAACTTGCAAAAAGTTCTTGTTCTTAACCCGAATGAGCTAAGACTTTCGCGTTTTAAAGTTCCCTATATAAAAGTCTAGCAAAACTTGATTTGAGCGGGTTAAGGAATGTAAAGGGCTCCAAATGCCCATCAAGTCAAAATTAGCCCTTATTCTACCCATCGGAAAATATACTGTAGAAACTAGAAAGGGGGGGGGGGGTTGAATGGTTTCTTATAATTTACTTGTTAAAAGGTGGTTTTCAAAAATCCTTTTTCAAAAACTTAGAGTTGAGGAAATGTGTGAAATCTTCTTATGCACAATATGAACAATGATAGTGTAACTAAGCTAATACTAACAAATATATATGCACAAAGAATAAAGAATGTAAAGAGATAAGGGTAAAGCAAGATCAAACCGAACACCAAGGATTTATAGTGGTTCGGCAACAAAGTTCACTCCTCGTTCCTACTCCACTCCTCGAGTACTCCTTACTCGAGAGTTCACTACACAACAAGCTCCTTATGGTGGAGAAAACCGTACACGTCGCTTAACCAATTTCTGACTCTAAGCTAAAAGTCGAGCCCTAATCGTAGCTAGGACCAATCTACACAACTATACTTAGTACATACACAACTTCCAAATAGACACAACTACTTGGATCTTCACAACTATGACACAACTACAAATGTATAAAATTAGATCTTCAATGGATCTTTGGTGGTGGACTCAACACTTCACAAGGATAGTGTTCTTCTCTTTGCACTTGGAGAGGAAGGGATGGAAGGACAATATTCACTTCTTAAACAAGTGTAGTAATCAAACAAATGATCAAAGATTTGAGTGATTAAAGAAGAGTGTTTGAATCTGGAAATAGATGTACAAAAGAGGTGAATTGAAAAGCTGAGAATGGTCCACTATTTATAGGACAAAGGGCCAATGGCTATATCTGCCCGCGGTACCTTATCTTAGCCCGCGGTACCTTATCGATAAGGAACCGCCTAGGAGCTAAGGTACCGCTGGACTAGACTCCGCTCCTTTTTTTGTCCTTTAGTGGTGGAGGTCATATCTGGTTTAAAAAATATCCTGATAGAATATTCCTAACCAAATAAGAATATGCCATCTTCAAATTTTCAAATAATTAATTTAATAAAATATTTTCTTAAAAGGAAAGTTTAATAAAAACTTGTCACACTTAATAAAAAGTGAGTTTTAAGAAAAGATTAAATCACTTGATCACTTGATTAAGGTTAGTACTTGTTTATCCATACCTTAAGTGAAAATGGGTAAAATGAAAAATATTTGAACTCAAGAATTCATTTTTCGTTGTTTTCGTAAATGCTTGTTTCTACATATTGTCGTAATCAAAACTAAGCGAGACCGAAAAATGCAAGTAACGTTTTTAGGCATTATTGCATTAACATATACATTCGTGTCTTAAAAAAACTTATGAAAACTAAGAAAAAATTTAAAATTTAGCCATTTTTAGCCTTATTAGCAACAACACAAAACATAACGTTGAAAGTTGGAAAACGTGATGGCGTAGCGAAGTATCTATTCACCCCCCATACTAAAATTAAACATTGTCCTTAATGTTTCGAGTCTAAAGGTGGAGCACCCCCATACTAGAGACGAAGAATCGAATGCTTAGGATCTAGCATGGAAAGGGTGATCAACAATATATCTAAAGCCATTTATTAATTATGCTAAAAGATAACTGTTAGAACAATAAAGGATATGTCATGGATTCGTGAAAAGATTCTTCAAGCAAACGATCGAGGCTCACATAAACGAACACGAGAGTCTTCAAGCGTAGTGATGATGATGATATAGATAACACATTCACAAACAACCACGAGACAACGAGTTGGAAGGGCACAAATCCCCTCTCATTATTTATTAGAAATCATTAAAAAGATAAGCATGGGATCTCCCCCACGAGGCACCTCGTTTTTTATTACCGACTCATGAGGTCGAATCGATCCCCTCAATGTTATTTATCATTGGGGAAAGTGACTTGGTCGAGGTCATCTAATGAAGGAACTTCCCCACCAAAGTAGTGCTTAAGCCTATGTCCATTCACCTTAAAGTTAGGACCATCATTTTGAGCTAGCTCGATGGTCCTATAAGGAAACACTTCTGTATTGGTGAAAGGACCCGACCAACGAGATTTCAATTTCCCGGAAAGTATCTTTAATCTAGAGTTAAAAAGTAACACTTGATCACCAACGTTAAAAACCCGGTTTTAATCTTTGCATCATGAAACTTTTTAGTCTTTTCTTTGAAAATCAATGAATTTTCATAAGCATTATCTCTTAATTCATCCAATTCATTCAATTATATTTTATGGTGATCTCCCGCAGTCTTTAGATCAAAATTAGCATTCTTAAGGGCCCAATATGCCTTATGCTCCAATTCAATGGGCAAATGACAATTCTTTCCATAAACCAACTTATATGGAGTACAAACGATAGGTGTCTTATAAGCGGTCCTAAAGGCCCAAAAGCGTCATCGAGTTTGTCGGACCATGAAGCACGGTTTTCTCCAATCGACCTCTCTAAAATCCTCTTAAAAGCGCGGTTTGAAACCTCGACTTGACCACTCGTTTGCGGGTGATAAGCCGTAGAAAGACGATGAGTAACTCCATATTTCTTTAAGACCTTCTCGAATTGGTCATTACAAAAATGGGTTCCACGATCGCTTATAATAGCACGAGGGGTTCCAAACCAAGAGAATAGTTGCTTCAAAAACTTCACTACCACACGAGCATCATTAGTAGGTAAAGCCTTAGCTTCCACCCACTTAGAAAGGTAGTCAACGGCGACGAGGATATACTTGTTACCATGAGACGATGGGAACGGCCCCATAAAGTCTATGCCCCAAATGTCAAAAACCTCACACACTTGAATTATATTTTGCGGCATTTCATCACGTTGAGACGATTTTCCTTGACGTTGGCACGAATCACACGACTTCACAAGCGTGTGTGCATCACGATAGATAGTAGGCCAAAAGAAGCCGACATCGAACACTTTCTTAGCCGTGAGATTAGCACTGTGGTGACCACCCGTGGGTCCCTCGTGACAAGCTCTAAGGATGTTAGAAGCTTCAGCACCAAAAACACAACGTCGAACGAGTTGATCCGCACAAACTAGAAAGAGATAAGGTTCGTCCCAAAAATAAAACTTGACGTCACGAAAGAATTTTCTCTTTTGTTGTGTCGCATACCCTTGATTATGAAGTTGCCCGCATGGTAATTTGCAATGTCGACAAACCATGGGGTGGTGTCTTTAGAATTCACTACACCGAGAGTCTTCAGAGGAAATGTTTCGGTGATTTCCTTGTTCTCGAAAACATCTTTGTGAGGATCTTCTAGACGATAGAGATGATCGGCCGCTAGATTCTCGGCTCCTTTTTTGTCAAGCACGGTGACATCAAATTCTTGGAGGAGGAGCATCCAACGAAGCAATCGGCTTAGCATCTTGCTTAGCTAAGAGATACTTGATAGCCGAATGGTCGGTATACACGATGCTTTTAGTTAAGAAGAGATAAGGTCGGAATTTCTCAAAATCATAGACCACGGTAAGGAATTCCTTTTCCGTTGTGGTGTACTTTAATTGAGCCTCGATCATCTTCTTACTAGCATAATGGATAGGACGGAAATGCTTTTCCAACGTTGCCCTAAAACGGCCCCTATAGCATAATCACTTGCATCGCACATGATTTCAAAGGGTAATTCCCAATTAGGAGAAACAAGAATGGGAGCTTCGGTAAGTTTCCTTTTGAGAGTTTCGAAAGCTCTAACATAATCCTCACTGAAATTAAAAGGAGCATCCTTCTCGAGAAGGTGTGTCATAGGTCGAGATATGTTTGAAAAATCTTTGATGAAACGACGATAAAAGCCCGCGTGGCCTAGGAAACTCCTAACTCCCTTAACGGTTTTGGGATGAGGTAACTTGGCGATGACGTCTACCTTAGCTTTATCAACCTCAATCCCCGCTTTCGAGACCTTATGTCCTAAGATGATTCCTTGTTTACACATAAAATGACATTTTTCCTAATTAAGCACAAGATTGGTTTCTTCACAACGTTTTAACAATTGCTTGAGATTAGATAAACACGACGTGAATGAATTGCCAAACACCGAAAAGTCATCCATAAACACTTCCATCGACTTCTCGATCATATCGTGAAAAATAGCCATCATACACCGTTGAAACGTACCCGGTGCATTACAAAGTCCGAAAGGCATCCTACGATATGCAAACGTTCCATAAGGACACATGAACGTAGTTTTCTCTTGATCACGAGGGTCCATAGGGATTTGAAAGTAACCGGAAAAACCATCTAAAAAGCAAAGAATTCATTTCCCGCGAGTCGCTCCAACATTTGATCCATGAAGGGCAAAGGAAGTGGTCTTTACGAGTGGCGTCATTTAAATTTCGGTAGTCAATACACACCCTCCAACCGGTCACAACACGAGTGGGAATTAACTCGTTGTTCTCATTAGGCACAACAGTCATTCCTCTCTTTTTAGGGACACAATGGATTGGGCTCACCCATGGGCTATAGGAGATAGGATAAATCATTCCTGCGTCAAGGAGTTTTAAAACTTCCTTTTTATGACATCGTGAATTTTGTGGTTTACCCTTCTTTGACTTTGAATTGCGGGTTGTAGTCCTCCTCTATTGAAATCTTGTGAGTAAAAAAATTTGGGTCAATACCCTTAATGTCGGAAATTTTCCACGCAATTGCCCCTTTATGAGTTTTAAGAACTTTCAAGACCGTGGTTTTTTCATCATTAGCAAGACCTTTTGCAATAATAACCAGCAACTTGTCATCATCTTCCAAGAATGCGTATTCAAGGTTAGATGGAAGATTTTTCAATTCAAGGATAGGCGGTTCCTCGATTGAAGATTTTTGCTTAACACTCATAACCCATCGGCGGAAGAAATGGTGGAATAGAAGTATCATCACTAATAATCACCTCATCTTCATTGTCGATTTCATTTGAAGTAAAATTGCCTCCTTGGAATGGAGTGAGATTTGGTGTGAAATTAGCAAGAATCAGATCCAAAATAGTGGGATTGCCACTAGACGAGCTATCAGAAAAACCTAACACTTCTTGTGAAAACTCATCGCAAACCACATCAACTAAGTCAATGTGATTGATGGTAGCGATTGCATAAACATGAGAAGGTGTCGCGTTTTGAGTAGCGTTTATAACAAGTTCCTCTTCGTTGATTCTCAAAGTAATAGTTCTTGCATGAACGTCGATAAGAGATCTCGAGGTGTCTAGAAATGGACAACCTAAAATTAGAGGAACTTGAGGATCCGCGGGGATGTCAACTACTATAAAATCAACGGGATAGTAGAACTTCCCCACTTTCACAAAAACATCCTCGGCTACTCCACATGCTAAAATCGTAGAATGATCGGCCATCTCGATAGACATGTTCGAAGGAGTAAGACCCGGAAGCGAAAGCAATTTCCAAATGGAAAATGGCATCAAACTAATGCTCGCACCAAGATTGGCCAAGGCGAGGCATTCTTTCATATCTTGTATATCACAAGGAATGAGAAACTTTCCGGGGTCACCAACATTTTCTGGTATGCGGTTAAGATAAACCAAAGAACAATTAGCAAGCTTTGAAAGCTTATCCTTATCATTCATCATACTTTTAAAAGTGGAAGCGAAACAAGGCATTTATAACAACGCGTTGGCTAAACTCACATCAAAATGAACTTGTTGAAACATTTTTATAAAAAGCTCGATTTGTTGTTTGTTACGTTCTTGCAATTTCTCTTTGTTTCGTCTCGAAGGGTAAGGTAAGGGTGGTGTGGGTTGGACATTAGGCAACGGCCTTGGAATCTCGGGTTCCATGATTGGTATTGGTTCAACCGTAGGTGTGGTATGAGTGGTATTTCGTGGGCTTGTGATATGCTCCTTTTCGACCATCACCTCGGGCTCTTTCTCGATTTCCTTCTCCGTAGAAGTGCTTGGACGAGAGATTGGTTTCTTGAAAGTTTGACCACTACGTGTAGTAATAACCTTCATTTCTCCCTTCGGGTTTGCAATGATATCACTAGGAAGACCACCCGAGGAAGAGGGTTTACACATGATTGCTTCAAACATTTTTGCCATACGGTCTTCAAATTTTGATTGCCTAGCATCCGCTTTTAACAATTCTTGCTTAATCTCATGTTGTCCTTGTTCCATATTTTGTTGATTTTGTTGAAGACGTTGAACGTTTCCTTCCATTTTTTTAGCATGAGTCTTGAGTTCATTAGCAAGTTCGTTTTTAAGCTCGTTTTTCAACTCGGATATTAAGCTAATCATTTCCCGTTGCATGCTATCAAACTTAGCATCGTTTGCTTTAGCATAATTCAAAAATTCTCCTTGAAGATTTTTGGTGTGATCATTTTGAAAACCTTGTGTAGTAGTTTGAAAATCACGGTTTTGGTTTTGATTTGAAATTTGTCCATTCCCATTTTGATAATTCCATTTGTTATAGTTACGTGAATTGCCTTGATAACCACCATTTTGATTGTTGTTTCGATAGTTATTAGCATTTTGATTTGGTGGAGCTTGATTTGGGCGGGAACCTTGTCCGTTTTGGTTGTAAGTTCCCGTTTCTACGTAAGCACTCGAAGTGTTACCACCGGAGGTAATGAACTCGGAAAGATCATGAGCTCCTCCACAAGATAAACATCTCTTTTCAACTACTTTAACCGATGCGGATTCAAAGCATCTTGTGCTTTCCAATGAGTCATAAGACTTTTCAAATCTATCGAAAAACTGATTTTCCTCATTAGCTTCATCATGAAAGGCATTCATGTTACGAGACGATGACGATGATGACGAACCCATATTGGCAACACTCGGTGTGTTACAAGGGTTATAAACCTTAGATCTATTCTCGATAATCTTTAAAGCTTCATCGTTCGTTTTGCACAAAAAATTACCACCCGCGGCGGCATTCAAATAATCTCGTTCATGATCATTAAGCCCATTATAAAAAGTATCAATTTGATGCAATTCCGAAAAATCATGATGTGGACATTCATGTAACATTTCCTTAAATCGTTCCCATGCCATTGAAAAACTCTCATTATTACGTTGTACAAACCTTGAAATCTCATTTTTCAAATGTGTTGTTTTAGATGGTGGAAAAAATTGGTTCATGTCCATCTAACGAGTATGGAAACAATATCATCTTAATGGCGTCGTGTGGAACATACTTAAACTTGCTTGTTGTGGTGAGACGATTAAAATTTCTTATGTGATAATGCGGGTTGTCTTTCTCATGACCTCTAAACTTATTTGCTTGCAACATCGACATTAAACCTGTCATAATTTCGAAATTCTCCGCAAGGGTGGCGGGAATCACAATAGCTTCTCCAAAACCCTCGGTGGGTGCTTGAAGCAACTCCATCATAGTAAGATTAGCCATGGCGACTATTGGTTCTACAACGGGTTCAACAATTGGAGTTTGTTCTTCAATCAAAGGACTTTTGTTTCCTTGACTTTGACGACGTTTACGAGCTCGTTTTATTTGATTACGAGTTAGCATAAACTTGACATAGAATGGGAGGTGAGCAAAGAAGATTCTTTTTGGGTGTTTTGTGGATTTTCAGTTTTTTTGTGTTTTTAGATTGTTTTTAATTTTTTGGGGATTTTGTGTATCTTCGTAGACAACAATCTACCAAATCTCTCCTCGAATCAAACACTTGATTAAAGAAGCCTCACAAGAATGAAAACGATCACGTGGAGTGAACACCTTCGAATGACTTTAGAACTTTGGTGAAAACCAGATTGTTCAAGAGGGTTTAATCACAAAGAAAACCAAGCAAATATATATGATACGTAATAATACTTTGGGCGGCAAAACCCTCGATTAGCCTTCAATCTCAAAATACTCACAAGCAAGCGGAGAAACGAGGTGGCGCGAAGCACTTAAGAGCCTTTTTCCTTAGGGTATATTTTATAATACCCGCCTTATACCCACCTTATAGTTTGTATTTTTCAAAATCGAGCTTCACGAAAGTATTTATCTATTTTTGCCTTTTTCTTTTGGTTTGAGATTCGAATACAATAATTAGGAGATCAAATCCCAATTAAGGTTGTGTTTTCACACTTTTGGAGATATTTTGTATTTCTTGTGATACTTAATACAATATAGTAATAATAATTTCACAAGAAAAACGAAAAAAAACCGACAATACGTATTAGTAGAGTTCTACTAATACAAATACTATTTATGGTTAATATTAAAAATAAAAAGACAAATTAATTACGACACACCTCCCCGGCAGCGGCGCCAAAATGATTGTGGTAAAAATACGACCTCTTAGGAAAAAGGCGAAAAAGCTGTAAGTATTAAAAAATGATTTAGGAAAATCAAGTGTTAATGACCCAAATAAGTTCGTTCCCCAAGGAGGTATATTTGTGTGACTAAAATGTGAAGATATTTGAGATTAAGATATGAGAAAGAAAGGGATGAGAAAATAGAATGACGAAGACGTGAAAATTATTACTACGATGACTAAAATTAAAACCGTAAAAAGAGATAAAATAAAAATTAATTCTAAAAATTCCCAGAATATTACCAAAAATCAAATTAAATAAACTAAGAGTTTACAAATGATCAAAACTTTTTCAAACCTTTTATTTAATTAAATATTAATTTTTAAATGCTAATTAAAGCCCTAAAAATAAAAGTAATTATTAAAAAGCCCAAATAAAGACTTTTTACTTTGTAAACCTCTAAAATGACTAAATAAGAATAAAAAATATTTTTATTAATTTTTAGACTAAATAAAGGTATTTAAAATGATTAAAAACTATTAAAAACTTAAAATAATTCTAGAAATTAGAAAAATGAAAATAAAATTAATCTAAGAGTTGCAAAAAACCTATTTTAATGTAATTAACCAAAGAAAAATTTAAAAAGTACAAAAATGTGAAATTTGAAATTTAATAATAAAATAATATTAAAATAATATTAAAAATCCAAAAATTATAAAAAATTCTAAAAACTTGCAAACTAGTTTATTTTAACCTAAATAATCAGAAAATGAAAGTGAAATTACCAAAATACCCTTAATGGGCCCCCAAATGGGCTAAAATAGAAAACAGTCCTATCTGACTCAAAATTTAATTTTAAACACAAAAGTCTGAAGGCCCAAAAGCTGGTTTTGAGCTTATCACTGCTTGAAAGGTCAACAACTTATTCTTATTGGGCCAATAAGCCCATTAAGCAATAAGCCAATGCCATAAGCTCAGATTAGACACACAACCTTCTTTGAAATTCCTAAGAGATCTGTGAAAAGAAATTTTGAAAAAGCACACTCAATAAGCTAGAAATAAGCAATGTAGAATTTCACTAAACTACAAAATAGTCGGGTTAGAGTTCTAGGAGGTTTCAGAAGCTCTGGTTTGTTGAAAAAGCTCACAAATAGCTTAACTAAGAATAATCAATCATAAAATTCACAAAAAACCAAGTAGAATAAGCTGTAGGAGCAAATAAGCTGGCTGAAAAAGCCAAATAAGCTAGTTTTCTAGCAAAAGCTTAACTAATTGATTTGTAACCTTCCAAATTTGATATTAAGCTGAGAAAAATGACACCTATTACAACAGCCAAGTTGTTGAATGTACCAATAAGCAATTCTCAAAAATAAGCCAAAATGTGCTTATTTGACCAAAAGTCAAAGTCCACCAAAATTAACTAAAAAGCTCAAGGATTGTTTATAGGCTTGTTTTAAGCAATTTTTGTGAAGAACTCAAGGTAGAGTCCTTGTGAATCAAATGGTTAGTTGACCAAAAGACAATAGATTTGGACAAATAAGGCTAATAAGCCAGATAGCTTATAAGCACTCAAATAAGCAAACCAAATAGCCAAATTTACTCACAAGCATCACAAAAACAAGTTCCAAGCAACAAACAAGCAGGGCATACACTAGATAACAAAGTTCAAGGCAAAATTGAGGTGGTCACTTTGCTGATGCAAAGGACCACTTCAGCCAACATTGATAAGCTCTAGCACCTACAATAAGCCACAAAATTCAACAAACAGATACTGCATAGATATCTTATCACCTAAACTCTTCCCAAACCATATTTCAGACCTTAGATCCAACAAACAAAGAATTTATTGGATCTGATGTGTTTGACCAAATTCAAACCAGTTTTATCAGATTTTTCCAAAACTTTGAATACCTTCACCAAACCACTTGATACTTAACCAGTGACCAAAACTTATTGCATATGACTTGTTTAGACTCCCCAAGCCCTAAGAACCAAGGGCACAAGGCCACAAGGCCTTATGATCCCAAAATCCCAAACAGCCTTGTTTTAGTAGTTTTCAAACAAACTTTTTAATTTTACAAACAACCTACTGATTTTATGGTTCAAATACCTCAACTAGGTGACAAATAACAGATAAGAACAATAAAACACAAAGCACAAACACAAGAAGAACAAATCACATAGAAAAATTCATATCAGACATAAACATGTGATTTTTAGAGGAAACTTAAAAAGAGCTTATACCTATCCCCCACAACTTCCTAGAGGGATCAGCTATGCTCCTTGGACCACTCTCAACAACTAAAGAGTGACCAAGGTCCTTGAAAAAAAAAGATGATACGTGCGTTGGTTGATGGTTTAAAGAAGAACCTTAAGGGCTTGATTTCTTCAACACAAGCAGCAAACAATGTATCCAAAGGTTGATAAACCTTCACTAGCTTGGTGTCAACAAGATTGCAAGGGCCTATAGCTTTTGGATAAGGGTTAGTACAAGATAAATAACCAAAACAGATGACTGATTTCAAGGTTTTTTCAACTTTGAAATCCTTACCAAACATAAACGTGCTTAAACCACAAGATCTAAGCACCTTTATAACATTAAATGGAGCTTATAATTACCCTTAAACAGCACCAACTTTCAAAAACATAAAAAGGAATTACAATTTTCTTAAAATACTAACTTTTATAAATTTTAAAAAGGAATTACAATGTTTAAAGAGTAAAACTGGAACAAGGCTCTCTCACATGTTGAGGAGTCCTTAGATAGGCAAATACAAAGCAGAAATAAGCAAAACCCTAGGCTATGAAGTCCCAAAATGCCCCTTGAATCTTCTAGATGAATTTTGTTGTTGAGCTGTCCAAATGCATCCAAGTCGTTCATTTTAGCTTTGGGGCCAAGTAATAAGTGTGGGCTGTTGATTTGGCCACGTGTCATTCCTTGTAGAGGAAGTTGGATTGTGATTGGTTGACGTGTGAATGGGTGGGGTCCTTTGGAGAGTGGAGATTGGGGTTTTGAGTGTGGGATGGGTTTCTGGGCATGTGAATCATGCATGTGCCTGGGTAATTTAAAATAACCCTTTGTTTTAAGTGGTGGTAATTTTGGGTTCTTCAAGGTAAATAGTAAGTCGTTTGATCTGATTTTGGGGAAAGGTAAGTTGTTTGGCGCATTTCTTTTTTAAATGTTTCATTTGCCCATGTTTGGCCCTTGTCTTTTGGTGAAAGTTGTTAAACAAGTTTTTCAGCCTACCAAAAACGGATTTTTTGTTATAAGTTCTAAACTTCATACTTTTGCCCCAAAACATTGGCAAAAGTATTTCAAGGGTTTGTTTTGCCATTTTTGCATAGTTTGAGGACTGATCTTGGACATTCTTGATCTTCAAAGGTCTTCAATGTATATTTTACTTCATGAGGGACCATTATCGACAATTCAGAATTGTTGAGGGACTAAACTTGCCAATTCTTCAAAGTTGAAGGACCTTTTTGTAATTTTGACAAACTTAAGGGACCAAACTTGTAATTATGAATATACAAGGGTATTAAGTGTCATTTCTTCATAAATTAAGGATCAATCTTGTACATCTTCAAATCTTCAAGGGTTTTTCTTTGAGAAATCCATAACTATGGCCCGGTTCATTTTACGGCTTCGTTTCTCGTGTTCGTTCTTCCTTGTTTCTTGTGATCATTTGTCTTTTTCATGATATCCATACCTAAAACACACATGTAAACAAATACAAGCATATATATGGTATATTTATGACATTTTATGCATTTAATGCACGGAAAGAACGATGAGATCATGTATAAATACCATCTCATCAAGCCGCATACATGTTTTCTGGATTGTCATGAGTAGAAGGATAATCGGTGTATGAATGAGGACCACCGCAAGTCTCACAAGAAAGTGCTAATGCTTTAACTTGTTGAAATTGGTTCGTAGCCATGGTTAAGAATTGTTTGTTCATCTCGGCTAGTTGGCGGGTAAGTTGGTGAGTTCGGTTATCTCGGGGTTTGATGAAGTATAAGAATCATTGACCCTCGGATTATTTCTTGAGGATGCGGATGAATCCCAATTTTTGTGATGAGTGGTCATGTTCTCGATTAGCTCTCTACGCTCCTGGGTTTTCTTTTCATAAATGTACCACCAGCGGCAGCATTAATCGTATCACGATCACGAAAAGTTAAACCATTGTGGAAAGTATCAATTAGAGTGACGGGTAGCATATTATGATTAGGACAACGATCGATCAAGACATTATAACGTTCCCAAGCATCTAAAAGAGACTCATCGGGTTCTTGAGTTAAACCACTAATTTGATTCCTAAGACTAGTTACCATGGATGGAGGAAAATATCTTGACAAACATTTTTGAGTCATCTCGTCCCATGTATGAATTGAGTTTTTAGGAAGACGATCAAACCATTTTTCGGCATGGTGGGATAAAGTGTGTGGAAAAAGATGAAGGCGGAGAAAATCCATGGTAACATCGGGCAATTTCAAGCTTTGAGTGACGGTTATGAATTTATCGAGGTGTTTGTTGGCATCATCATCCGGTAATCCGCGAAATGGGCAAGCATTTTGAACTTTTTGGATCATGTGATGCTTCAACGAAAATTCGGAAGCCGTGATTTGCATCGGCGCAATCGGTCCTCCACGTCCATTCATAGTCGGTTGGCATAACTCCTCCATCGTACGAAGGTCGGGTTGAGGGTGTTGGTTGTTATTATTCACAACGGGGTGTGGAGGGTTGTTATTATTATGCACACCGGCCATATCTAGGTCTCTACGAGTCCCGGGCTCAAGATTAGACGAAGATCGAGTACGCATACACTAAAAATGCAATACAATCTTTTTTATTTTTTTTTATCTTTTTTATGTTTTTGGATTTTTTGAAAATTTTATATTTTTAGGATTTTTAAAAAAATTTTATGCTATGAAAATAGCGTTCCCAAGAGAACGGACCCCAAAATCCAATTTTTCTCACAAAAAACCGTTAATCTTTACGAAAAGAGCCGGCAGCGGCGCCATTTTAATATGACAAGATTGTTAAGTTTGTTCTTGTTCGTACTCGATTCAATTCGAATTGATCACGGTTTAGGGTGGACTTATTGTTTTTGGTCACTAAAAGGGAGAGCTTTTGATTATCTATGTCTACTAGTAATATAAACGTTAAAGCTATTAAACATAAAAGTAAAAGAAGGATGTCTAACCTTGATAACTTAACCGAAGTGACTGTTGCACAGTCGTTCTTGGTAAAAATAACTAAAGTTGATTATCTATTTAAAAATAAAGTTGAAAACTTAGAAAGATTAAAATAAAAATAAAGACTTTAAAAGAAATCCAGTAAATTTAGAATGGAAACTTTAAAAACTGAAACTTTAGAAAAAGGTAAACTTGAAATTTAACTAAGACAAAACCAATTAAAATTAAATTTAAGAAAATTTGGCGGGAAAAATTAAAAGGTTAAAAGTAAAACAGGAACCCAAAAACTAAACACAAGTCAGAATGTATAAAAGTTTCACATAATCCGGAATTTGAAGAAATGTACTATCCGGAATCCGTATTGTATAAACAATCCGGAATCCTTGACTGTTACCCAATACGGAATACAAGAGTCATTACATTATCCGGAATGTGAAGTAATGAAACAATCCGGAATAAATTTGTGTTATCCGGAATACATGAACTTCTTATCCGAAATTTGTTGTTCTGCTTACTATTTGGAATGTCAACAAACTTTAGCTTATCCGGAATCGAGTGTTATTCGGAATGTGGGTTCAACAGGTTATCCGGAATAAATGTCAAAGGTTATCCGGAATCGAGTGTTGCTGCCAATCAGGAATAAGTAACAATACGTTATCCGGAATGCACTGTTTCTGTCCTAATCTGGAATCCACCCCAAAAGTGCAATCCGAATCCTCCAAATGCTACTAATCCGGAATGAGTTGTTGCTTGCTATTCGGAATAACAAATTTGCTAGTAATCCAGGATAAGGGTTTTCAAAACCCGGATAAGAAACAAAATAAGCATAAAGTGAAAATAAGATAAAATCAAATAAGCACTTACCAAAACTTTAACTAAAATGATTTTAAGAAAAAGCAAATAAGCCACAATTTAAAAACTATAAAAACACCCAAAAAATAAAATATTAAAAATGCAACTTTTAAAAGATTTAGACTAATAATAACAACTTGTTTAAAAATAAGCTAAACACTAATAAGCAATAAGCACTGATATGAGTGATTTTACTCATATCAATTATATCATAAAACAATCAATAAATGCATAAATATCATGAAAATAGCCTTGTATGTGCATGTTTTGTTGTTTCATGTGTGTAGGTACCAAGTTCACGAAAACCGGCGAAAAACGACACGAGAATGAAGAAAAGATCAACAAAGCCAATTTCAAGTTTGATTTTAGCGGATTTAATCATTTATGATGATTTTGAGCCAAGTGGGTCCCACATTTGGGTATTGGGCCCAAAATCCCAATAAAGAAGTTAATGTTATATGCTTTTTGGATAATAACCTTATGGTAAGGCCCAAATAAACAATTTTGGGACGGATCTAAGTTAATGGGCCACAAGCCCATTCCTTTGTGTTAAATAATAAACCGGGAAAAAGTTAATGGGCTAGAGTTTTGTTCAATGAAAAAACTTATAAACATGTTTGATCAACCACTCATTTTACCATTTCAACACACGTTTATTATCACTCGTTTATTATTAACTTTTCGATACTTTCAATGTCACAACTTCTCATCTCTCTCACCTTCCCAAACAAATAAACCAGGCACCACCTATTCCCTAACCCTAGACTTTAATTAATTTGGGGATTTTAGTTATCAGAGCGCGTGGTCTACACGCAAGGGGAATTAATTCCCCCCTTTACCGGAGATAGAAGATGGAGGTAAGTTGGTGACGTGTACCCTTCTTTATCATGTGATTGGCTCATACAACTCACCATTCCCCAATCCACCAATAAGGAGTGGCCAAGTCAGCAAAGAGAAAGCACAACTAGCACACCCTTGTGACAGGTTGGCAATCCGTGTGAAATATGCTTCATCTTAACCGTTGGATCAAGGAGAAGAAAGAGAGTGAATAAATCAAGGGCCAAGAATCAAGATTTCCCTCAACAAACTCACCCAAGAGGGTTTGGGGTTAGCCTATAAAAACCCCCATTATTTTTGTAAAAATCATCCCTTTTCTTTCTTTGTAGTGTTATTATGTCAGTTTAATTTTAGATTAATGTAATTTACTTTTTTACAGTATTGTAATTTTCGAAAGTGATTTAATAAAATTTTATTTTAGTTTCAATCTCTGGCTTCACTCTTGTTAATTGTTTTATGTTGAAATAATTTTCACTTTAAATATTTTTGGATCTCATGTTTGATCTAATTTTGGTAGAACAAATATTACTGTCATCTAAGGTTTAAGCTGATTTAAATAATAATTAAAAAGTATTATTCGTTTAAGTTTAATCATAGCTTATATAGAATAATATTAAGATAGATAAGGGAAAAATACTTGTTCTATTGAACAAATAATTCAAGTTACTGTTTGAGAGTATGAATGTGGTGAATGGTGTTCGATTCAATGGTATTTGATGGTTAAGATGATGGTGATGTCGGATTAGGTTCTTAAGGAGGCTCAGCGCCATCCTTCGTCCCAAAGGATCTCTTCAATAGGTTTTAATTCTTTTTTAATTTTATTGTTTAAATTTTTAAATGTATCTGCTATTGCTTTTGGCTGTTAGTTAAGTTTGATTTGTATGAAATCTGATAAGAGAAATAATCTGTTAGTTGAATCTGCTATTGTTACATTTCTTCATGATTCTGTTTAGATGTTGTTTTTATTAAGTGATTGTTAGATGGAGCAGAGTAATATGGTTATGATAATGAATCTGTTTTTATAAAATGGTTTTGGTTTAAACTGATAATATGAGAGTTTTTATGTGCAAGTGTTCTGCTGATTTTTAACTAATTTTAGTTTAAATCTGCTTCATTATTTTATCTGCAAATCTCCGTATGCTGATAATATGTTTGGAGATTGGAGTGAATAAATCTGAGTTTTAAGTGCTACTGAATTTGGTTCGTGAGTTAATTCAATAATATAATCTGATAAATTGAGTCTTCTATGTGAATGTTTCTGGACTGCATAGGCGTTGTTCTTTTTAATTCACTTAATTGCTGTTTAAGTTTACTGATTCATCTTTGAATTCGTTTGGGATCGTTAAACTTGGTAGTCTACTTTATATTTGATTTTGTAAGTCTGCTTAATATTTGATTTTGTAGGTTTATTTGAACTGATATAAGTTTGTGCAGTGAGTCTTATTGTTGCTGTTATATTGTTGATCTTCTGAGTTATGACCTCCTGGTCATGGGCCAAACGTGTTAGCCAACTTGTCTAGCCTCTAGTTTTGGTTTTGTTATTGTCTAAGTAATTTAAGTAGTCTAATATTTCTTAGCTATCAGTTTTAAGTTTTAGATTAACACATAGTTTTCATTTAATTAATATAAATCTTTAATTTTAAAATTAATTCTATAATGTTTTAAAAAAATAAATAATAAAAAAAATAAAAATAAAAATAGTTTATTACCTTTTAGAAATTAAATTTTTTTTTTAAAGTAGATTTTAAATAAATTAGTCTTTAATTAATTTAGCTTTTAATAAAATTAGTTAATAATAGATTTTGTTTAATAAAATGTTAAAGAAGATTTTAAATAGATTTATTTAATTTTGAGATTTAAAATAGTTTTTATATTAGTTTAATTAGTTTTAAATAAAGTTTTAAATAGTGTAATAGACATTTTAATTAAATAGATAAGTTTTAAAATAGATTTTTAAATAGCTTAAAATTTAAGTATTTTATATTTTAATAATTGTTTTTTTAGATAAGAACAATGGGAAATGATTCATGCACTTAGGTTTAATTTGTAGGATTAATTTTAGAATAAAAACCGAAAACCAATTCAAATCAATTGTCCAATTCGAAGCAAACGTCTCAAATTCACTTGATCTTCGTGTATAACGAACTTGGTTTACCAACGTGTATTAATTAAATCCGTCTTTGGTAAAGTTTAGACTATTACTTTTTCCTAAAGGTAATTTTCTAGCTTACCCTATAACGTATCTAATTAACATATACTATCCACGACACATCAAGCACAATAAGTCAAAACATCAAACACACTAAATCAATAAGCACAATCTAATAATCAAATCAATCACACAATCAACAAGATTAAATCAACTACATGATTACAGAGACAAAACAATAGATTATGATTAAGAAAGGTAGAATGAGAATTAACTAAAAATCTTGATTAGATTGAAGATTAAGATTCAAATTACAAGATTAAAAAGATAAAAGATTAAGCAAAACTTGAAAGAAAAATCTAGAGAGAGAAAGTAAAACATATACTCCTAATTACCTATTACACACTAAAAAATGAACTAACTCCTCCTAATGAAGATTAGGAGGCTATTTATAGGAGAAGGGGAGGGTGTTGTTGCTTCTCTTTTTCTTCTTGTCTTCTCGTCTTTTAAATAACTCGTCTTTCTCGACTCTGTCTAGAGATTAGTCGAATGATAAAATGAACTTGTCTTCTATTTTTCTTCTTTCAGTAGACTTGGTTCTTCGACTTCGTTAAACTTCCGTCTTTAGACTTTTTCTTCGATAAATCTTCAGAATAGGCCTTTGACTTCCGTTCTTCTTTCACTTTTGATCTTTTGACTTTGTCTTTTGTCTTTTTCTTCGATAAAAGCCTGTGAAAGCGCGTGTTTTCTTCCTTTTTCATATTTTTGTCCTAAAACACAATAAAAACACAAACCACACATAATTCCGACAATTACGACATTAAATACACGTTTTGGTCTCGTTTTAATTATAATTAAGTGGTAAAAGGATAAGTGTTTTCAAACTTATTAGTTTGATAGTGAGAATTTTGATCCGGAGGGAGATATTGCTTTAATTGAAAAGTTGTTGAATATGGATCCTTTTGAATCACCTCCGATGGACTTGAAAGTTGTGAGCGAAAATGAAACAAAAGTGAAGACTTCTATTGAAGAAGCACCCGAATTATAACTTAAGGATCTTCCCACTCATTTGGAGTATGCTTTTATTGAAGGAACGGATAAGTTACCGGTGATTATTGCTAAGGGATTGAAGGATAATGAAAAGGATGAACTTATTCAGGTGCTTAAGAAACATAAACGGGCAATTGCATGGAAAATCTCTGACATCAAGGGTATTGATCTAAAATTTTGTACTCATAAAATTGGAGGAAGATTATAAACCTGCTATCCAAAATCAAAGAAGGGTCAATCCAAAGATTCTAGAGGTGATAAAAAAGGAAGTTGTGAAACTTCTAGACGCCGGAATGATCTACCCTATCTCCGATAGCCCATGGGTTAGCCCCGTGCATTGTGTTCCAAAGAAAGGAGGAATGACGGTTGTTACTAATGAGGATAATGAATTGATTCTGACTAGACTTGTGACCGGTTGGCGTGTTTGTATCGACTATAGAAAGCTTAATGATGCCACTAGGAAGGATCATTTTACATTACCTTTTATGGATCAAATGTTAGAGAGACTAGCGGGAAATGAATTCTATTGCTTTTTGGATGGAGTTTTCGGCTATTTCCAAATTCCTATAGACCATCGTGATCAAGAAAAGACCACATTCACTTGTCCTTATGGAACATTTTCTTATCGAAGAATGCCTTTTGGGTTATGCAATGCTCCGGGGATGTTCCAAAGGTGTATGATGGCCATTTTCTATGATATGATCGAAAAAACTATAGAAGTCTTCATGGATGATTTCTCGGTTTTTGGGGAGTCTTTCAGTTCATGTCTCTCTAACTTGGAAAGAATGTTACAACGTTGTGAGGAAACAAATCTCGTGCTTAACTATGAAAAATGTCATTTTATGTGCAAAGAAGGAATTGTGTTAGGACATAAGATCTCTAAGGCCGGTATTGAGATTGATATGGCTAAAATCGATGTTATTGCCAAATTACCTCCACCCACCACCGTTAAGGGAGTTAGGAGTTTTCTCGGCAATGCCGGCTTCTATAGACGTTTTATCCAAGACTTCTCTAAGATAGCTCGGCCTATGACCCATATTTTTGAAAAAGAGACTCCATTCCTCTTTTCGGATGATTGCATCAAAGCCTTTGAGATGCTTAGGAAGAAATTAACCGAATCACGAGTTGCTCCGGATTGGGATCTACCTTTTGAAATTATGTGTGATGCTAGCGATTAAGCGGTAGGTGCGGTTTTGGGGCAACTTAAGACAAAACATTTCTTGCCTATACACTATGCAAGTAAGACTATGACGGATGCTCAAACTAAGTACACTACAACGGAAAAGGAGTTACTTGCAGTTGTGTATGCTTTTGAAAAGTTTAGACCATACATCTTCTTGTCTAAAACCATAGTGTATACGGACCACTCGGCTATCAAATATCTTCTTAATAAACAAGATGCTAAGCCGAGGTTGCTCTGGTGGATTCTCCTCCTTCAAGAATTTAATGTCAAAATTCTAGACAAAAAAGGAGTCGAGAATCTCGCGACCGATCATCTATATCGACTTGAGAATCCTCACCAAAGCGATCGAGAGAAAAAGGAAATTAATGAAATATTTCCTCTCGAGACGCTTGATATGATTGCTTTTCGTGGTGATGATAGTACCCCATGGTTTGCAGACATTGCAAATTACCATGCAGGGAAGTTCGTGATTTAGGGTATGTCGTCCCAACAAAAACGGAAAATTTTCAAGGATATATCCTATTATTTATGGGACGACCCCTATTTGTTTCGAGTGTGCGCGGATCAAGTGATTTGTAGGTGCGTGCTTGGCAAGGAAGCTCAAGATATTCTTAAATCTTGTCATGAAGGACCCACCGGGGGACATCATGGTGCCAACGCCACCGCGAAGAAAGTCTTTGATGCCGGTTTCTTTTGGCCTTCCATATATCGTGATGCCCAAGACTTGTGATACTTGTCAACGTCAAGGAAAGAATTCATAACAGGATGAAATGCCCCAAAACATTATCCAAGTTTGTGAAATCTTTGGCGTATGGGGGATCGATTTATGGGGCCATTTCCATCATCGAAAGAAATAAGTATATTCTCGTAGCCGTGGATTATTTATCAAAATGGGTTGAAGCTAAGGCTTTGCCTACGAATGATGCTCGAGTTGTGGTGAAATTTTTGAAACAACTCTTCGCTAGGTTTGGAACTCCACTGCCATAATAAGTGATTGTGGGACCCATTTTTGTAATGAAAAATTTGAAAAAGTTCTAAAGAAATATGGTGTCACTCATCGACTTTCGACGGCTTATCACCCTCAAACGAGTGGTCAAGTTGAGGTTTCAAACCGAGCTCTTAAGAGGATTTTTGAGCGTTCTATTGGAGAAAATCGCACTTCATGGTCGGATAAATTGGACGATGCATTGTGGGCTTTCCGTACGGCTTACAAGACGCCAATTGGTTGTACACCATTTAGGTTGGTCTACGAAAAGGCATGCCACTTGCCAATTGAACTCGAACATAAGGCATATTGGGCTCTTAAGCATTGTAACTTTGATTTGAGGACCACGGGTGATCATCGCAAGGTTCAATTGAATGAACTAAGTGAATTAAGAGATCAAGCTTATGAGAATTCTTTGATATATAAAGTTAAGACTAAGAGGATTCATGACTCTAAGATCAAAAACCGCATTTACAATGTTGGTGATCAAGTCCTCTTATTCAACTCTAGACTTAAGATTTTCTAGGGCAAGCTTAAATCCCGTTGGTCCGGACCATTCACCATTTCACAAGTTTTCCCTTATGGCACCGTTGAGCTTGCTCAAAAAGACGGGCCTAACTTTAAGGTGAATGGTCATCGTGTGAAGCACTACTTTGGAGGGGACATACCTACGGAGGTTGTTTCGGATCTTCAAACTTCCCCTAAGGACCAATGAATGCGGGATCGAGTCGAGCTCATGACTCGGTTAACAAAAACGAGGTGCCTTGTGGGGGAGTCCCATACATTGTATCTTCTTTCTATTTTCTAACACTAATAAGGCTTGATCTTTTCAAGCTTGTGCTCATGTTTTGTTGTGTTGTGAATCTTAGGTATGACCTTAATTTTTGAAGACTCCCGTGTTCGGTATTTGCCGGTCCACTAGACCTTCCATACTTTGATTGTCATAAGGGGCACTCACTATCCTTTGATTTTTATCGACTAACGTTTTATCTTGAAGCATATTTAATAAACGGCTTATAGATTTGCGTATTCTTACCATGTTAGGAATTTTGCATTAGACTCTTTGTGTTTTAGCAAGGGGGTGTTACTCTTGAGCTAGGAAACATTGAGGACAATGTCTGGTTTTAGCATGGGGGAGTCAATCGATATAATCGCTTGCATTTGCTTTTGTCGCGTTTAAACGTAATCGTTTTTCTAGTTTTTCATAAAAAAATAAATTTTTAGTGTTATTTTATGTTTAATAATAAAGGAAATAAGTGTTTTTGACACAAATGTATGCTTTCCGTTGGTGAAAATAAAATTAGTTTTTGACTCGACTCGGTTTTTACCTTAGCTCATTCCTTAACATGTTTAAATCAAGTTTTGCTAGACTTTTATATAGGGAACTTTAAAACGCGAAAGTCTTAACTCATACGCGTCTAAGAACAAGAACTTTTCGCAAGTTCCTATAATTGATCCTAGTAAGTCGTTTATCAAGGGAACTTTAAAACGCAAATTCTAAAACTTTAAAAAGTCTAAGAAGATGCAAGATCCTATAGATGACTTGAAAACCCAAAACATTGATTTAATTGGCTAAGTGTCCATTAGTCTCGCATTTTTGAGATTTTACAATATGGAGAACAAGAGATGATAATGTTTAATCATAAGTTTTTTGAGGTGAATTCTTCCTTGTGTAAGTATTTTTGTGTTTGATTCTATCTCCTCGTATTTATTTTCTACATTTGAATAATAAATTGTTTAATAAATGAAGTTTTTAGCGGTTTGGGCACAATATCTTAACTTGTAACTCCTTCTTTTTCTTCCCTTGTAATTAAAGTAAGAACACACTGAGGGTGTCAGCGTCATGGACTTTTTGATCATGGGATTGCAGAGATTTGGCTTACTTTATATATCATAATAATATGAAGAATAAATAAAGACATGTTCTCTATGAGCCTTCGGGTGGGAGTCATTTAACACTACCCTTGTCATTAGAGCCTTAGGGTGTATGGCATGGTGACATGTTTAATAAAATTTGCTTCATCATCATGAGCCTTAAGGTGGGATGGTGAATGTCAATTCCCTTGTTTATGTCTAAGGAGCCTTCGGGTGTGGATTATAAATAAGCAACACTTTTACATCTTAAAGAGCCTCAAGGTGTATGATGTAAATGTTGCTAACTCCATTAATAAGGTCAAAATTGACTTTGTAGGATTTATTGTTGCTTTAAGTAGTCCTATTAGCCAAACTTTGGATCCGGGGATTTATCCCTCAAATCGTGTTAAGTTATCCTTGATGTTGGCTTTCGTTAGTGACAACGGTTTTTGAAGTCAAGGTTAGGTTTTGAATGTTGGGTTTACACCGTTTTTGCCTTCATTTTTGGACTAATAATTATCAAATAAGTCAAATGAGCCTTCGGGTGAATGACAAATATTTAAAATTTAGAGATACAATTAGGAATAAAAGGAGATCGAGTTTAACACAAATTACTTGTATAAGTGGTCTTAACATTGGAACTTAAGATTGACAATGATCTTGCTTTAAACTTGGCATGGAAAGAGTGAAAAGTCGAGGACGACGAATCTATTTGAGTTTTATGATCCTAAAAGTTATTTTTCAAATAATGAAAGTATTACATTATGTCTTTGCAACGTAAAGTGTCAAAAGTTGAATAAAAGTGTAGTTAGTAGCTTTATTTTATCATTACGTGAGGACACGACAATTGCTTAGCAAGGGGAGTTTGATATGAGTGTAATTACTCATATCAATTGTACCAATAAATGAACTTATAATGCATAATTTGTATAAATATGACCTTGTATATGCATGTTTGTTGTTTCATGTGTGTAGGTACCCAAGATCACGAAAACCGGTAAAAACGACACGAGTTTGAAGAAAAGATCGAGAATCCAAAAATCAAGTTCTTTTTTCGAGGATTTAATCTTAATAAAGTTATTTATGCTTTGTGGGACCCACATTTATGTATTGGGCCTAAAATCCCAATACTGGATATAGTTTAATCACTGTTGGGTCAAAGCCCAACAATAAGCCCAATAGTAACAAACAAAAATGGAACAGATGGATGAAATTTGGGTCCAATAGTTCAAAGCCCCAAAGCCCATTAGGGTAAATAAACAATGAGACGATGGGAGTTATATAAAGTTTGTTAAAAACTTTTCACTTTGGTCAAAGTTATCGACACAAACAAGAAAAAAGAGAGAAAGAAAAAGAGACACAGAGATGTAGCAACCACAACTCCACAAACCCTAGATTGATATTGGGGTTTTCTAATTAAATCAAGATTGCACCTCATGCGCTCCAAATAATTCACAAGTTTTTCGCAATGAAGAAGATGCACCAAGGATCCACGTGGCAGTCAAGAAGAGTCACTCCTCTCTTTTGATTGGTGGATTTCATCACCACCAATCATTGCACCAATGGTATTAAGCCACCTCAGCTTCAAACTAGCACAACTAGCACAAATTCCTTCCAGCCTGGCGATCCGTGTGACCGAGAGGATGTTTCCATCCGTTTGATCAAGAAAGAGAAGAATAAGATAATATCAAGGGCTGTGAATTGTTCTTCATCAACAACCTACCCCTTCGGTTAGCCTATAAAAACCCCCAAAAATAATGTATTTATGATCCCTTTTCTTTTTGGTAGAGTTATAATGTTAGTTTTAGATTAGAACTTTGTATTTTCTTTTTATAAAGTTGTACTGATTTAAAGAATTAATAAAATTAAATTTCAGTTTAATGATTGTTTGAGTTGTGTTCTTATTATTTTATCTGTGTTATTTTTAAAGTCTTAATCTATAATTATAACTGTTAAAAGAATGTTTACATAAGCTTTCTCTATAGCTTTTGTTAATGTTTGCAAAAGATTTGGGAAAATTACTTAAACCACTGTTTAAGTATTATAAATAAAAGCTGCTGGTATCTCATGGTTCGAGCATGATATTGGTGTCGTTTTGGTACTTGGTTCGAGACGTTTTGGATGGTGAATTGTTCGTGATTTGGTGTCAGTTCTAGTTCGAAAGTACGCTCAGTGCGTTACTACATCATCAAAGGTTCATCAATACAAAGGTAAGCTCGATTTAATTTTATTTTTATGAATTTCACTTAGAATAAATGGATGTTAGGGTTTTTGAATTTGTGTAACTGCTTAAGTGATGATAATATGATTTGATTTGTTTACTCATATTAGCTGTTTTAATATCAACTTGTGAATTCAGTGATTTAGTTAAATAACTGTTTTAGATCTGTTTTCATTTCCTTGTTTGGATTTCCATGAAACTGTTTTGATCTTTATGGATTTGTGTAAGTATATGCTCGTTTTAAGTTGTTTTAACTGATTTTGGTATCTCATGTTAGTTCGAGTTTGAGTAGCTGCTGATTTGGTTTAGTCTGTTTAACGTAAAGTGGTTGCCTAACTTGATGTTTCATTTATTAGCTTGAGGTTGGTTATTTGCTGATAAAATTATAATTGATTTTACTGTTATATTTGAGGTCAAAATATAGCTGATGATTTTGGTTTATTATTAGATTGTTGTTAAAGGTTTTATTAGTTGATTTGTGTTGGTTTACTCACTAAGATACTTTGCTGATAAAGCTTTCTTTGTTTTGCTTTGAGTTTAGTTTTCATTTATCTGTTTATTAGATTATTCAATTGTTGAATCTGTTACTGTGTAATTGTCTAGCTAATTCTTATTTAACAGCTATATTCTAAATCATGGACTGCTGAATCATATTTGTTTTGTCTGTTATATTCATAGTTTCATAGTCTGCTTGTTATTCGTTATCTGTTTTTTCTTTTTATCACTGAGTAGTTTATTTTGTTTTACTGAATTGGTTGATTTATTGAACTGTAAAATCAGCTTTCCCAAACGAAATGTTTGGTGGAGCTTTACTGCTAAAAACTGAATTCCAAAATAATAAACATCCAAAAAGTCACTCTTGTGACTCGAACCTAGGACCTCTAGGTCAACAGCCAACAGACTCAACCAATTGAGCTGTGGGCTCTTTTTATTATTTAACTTTGGTTAGTTCTTTATATACCATCTTAATTTTGGACTGTCAGAATTTTTAACCTATTATTTTAAATACTTTGATAGATTTAAAGTAATATAACTTTAATTACTTAGTTTTATTAAATTTAATTGTTTAATTAGTTTTTCTTTTATAAAAAGTATTAAATAAAATAATATTAAAATAAATAAATAAATAAATTTTATTACTATTATAAAAATTTAAATTGTTTTAGAATAATTTAGTTTTAATTAGTTATGTTTAAATAAATTTTGAATTAAGAATTTTTTTTAGATTAGTTTTGTCAATTAAAAAGTAAAAGTAAACTTTAAATAGAATAATATAGATTTAAATATTTGTCTTTTAGAATTAATCTTGGGATACGATTCATGCACTTTAGGATTAAAATTGGTAGAATTAATTTAGATAAAAACCGAAACCGAATTCAAATCAATTGTCCAAATTAAATCGAAAGTCTCAAATTCTAAAGTTCCTTGTGTACAACGAACCGGGATCACTCTCGTGTTTAATTGATTCATCTTTAGCTTATTTATGGATTATTAGCGTTTCCTAAAGGTAATTTTCTAAATTTGCTCTATAACGTATTTAATTAAAATACACCGACACTTCCCAACACATCAGTTTTTCTAAATCTTTCAAAATTGTGTGTTCAACACTCCCTTCCTCATAAAACAGTTTTTATATCTTAAAAATTTCATATGTTATTTTGATCAATTTTTGAGGGGGGGGGGGGGCGTTTTAAAATCAAGCCGTTAATGTTGTTGGGTACATCACTGAAATTGTCATATTTTATGTATCCAACACATTCCGAAAACGGTTTAAAACTGTCATATGTAATATACCATATCGGAAAAGGCGTCTCAACTCCGTACCTCAACATATTTTGTGGTGTCGTTTTCTCCAAACTTTTGTCAAATTTTTGTTTCAAGACACACATATATTGTTGAGGGGGAGCTACCTGACCTCAATGTTCCAGGATTCATGCATGCACACATGTTTCTCTCCCAATCGGTTTTTAGAAATTGTCATATTTTAATCAATTGGTATCTCTAATATTATGTTTTTATATTAGAGATAGGGGAGAAAATATGATAAAATGTAATATATCGCAACATGTGATTTTAAAGACTCAAGTGCAACTCTTTCCTTCACATGCTAAACTATTTCGAATATCGATGCATGTGTGTAGAGGGAGTATTTTGAAAATGTAAAACTTTCAAAGTGTTAAAAGTTTTGATTTCTATCAAGCACTTTGGATGGTTTTCAGTGGTTTTATGGTTTCGATCTATACCGAAAACAACCTACTATCCACGACGGAACGATGGAGTCAAAAGGTGGTTTCGGATAGGAAACAAAGTCCTATGATCCAACCAGAACCGGAGGGATCTACCCAAGGACATTCCATAGCTAGAAATAGTTGTCCTTAGGAAAGATGGAGTGGAATGAAGCTGGATGCGGACCAATTACTTAAGTTAGCACTGGAAAAATCACAACAAGGTGCTAGTGATGACGTATTGGTAAGCATTGAAGGAGTTGAGTATTCTATGCAACATAGGCAGACACCGGGTTAACACATATATTAAAGACTAGTGTCATGGACCGAGTGATGCAATACACAACCCATACTTAGCCATTTGGACTTCTCTCAAAAGAAACTTGTCTCATTGTCACGAGATCAACACGTATCTATTGACTTTCTCACTACGAGTTAGTTAATATTGAAAAGGTGGCAGTCTTCTCCAGCCTCCGATTACCAAAATGCACTTATCGAGTCTAGAGCCAAAAAGAGATCAATCTATCATCTCATTAGGACACAATCGAGTCCTACGCATTATCCCTTGTGATATTGCCAGAAAATCTGAGTGATACGATTCACAATGAAGATGGAAATCCTGCTTAAGCCAGCATCAAACAAGCTCATGGTGGGTAACTTGTGCGATTCTACACGAATCAAACTTGTGAGAAATGGAAAGAAACTAAGTTTGGATTCTTAATTTATTTAAACTTGATTCCAGACTTCCTCGCAAAATCCGTGTGATCTTTCCAGAACATTCAAAGTGATAATCTTCAGTGCTCAGAGTGACGAATGGAAATCCTTCCAGTGTCAACATCAAACAGCACTGCGGTAGGTAACTCGCAAGATTATCTATGAATCAAGCTTGTGACAAAGTGGAAAGCAACAATGGTTCTATTCTTTTAGAATCAAAACTTGTTCTAGGAATTCTGAATTGATGACTCTAATCAAACAGATGACCGTATCTTTTTTATTCACTCTTTATGTTCGCAGTCTGCTTTGAGACGGTCGAGTAAATAGAACTGGCTACTACTGTCGGGAAATCCTGTCAAGGAGATTCTTAATCGAATCTACCCGATCACAGGTACGGTATCTAATACCGTCTAACGGTCTTCACCGACCGGAGGTAAAATGCTATCGAGTTAGGGTGAAACGTTCAAATCCATTTCGTCCGTGTCTATATATGTTGCTGCATATCAAGAAGGTGGCGTAGTTGTGTACTAACTGAAGTCGTCTTCACATGTTCATACTACAAGTTAAAGACTTCTGCTACACTGATAATCAATGGATACCTCAAGGTCTAACTTCAACTATATTTACGTGGGAGATTGTTAGCCTTTCGAAATCAACAAAGTATGAAAATGTCGAATTAGAAGTCACAAGAGCACAAGATTGCGATAATCAAGATACTTAAGTATGTAAGAATGTAATATGTCATCTTGTCACAAGATCACAAGATGAACACTATCAAGGATAGACTGAAGATCTCAAGCACTCAAAGTCAAAAGACAAGGCTCAAGATAAAGATCACAAAGCTTGAAGGAACGAAGTTGTTACAAAAAAGATCAAGACCAAGATACAAGACCTAAGAAGGAAGATCACCTCCACAAGAATGTACTCACTCAATCATCTTAAGCATTTTAAAGATGACCGATACATTGGGGGAGATTCTTAGCCCTATATTTTATATAGTCGAACAAGAATGTAATAGGTCATCTTAGTCGTTAAAGGTCTTGTATTGTAATAGGTTAGTCGGGAAAATCGGGCTTGGACTTTAAGCTAGTATTGTCTAAGGTAGGGGCTTTATGCCCAAGATAGGCCAAGCCCAGCCCAAGAAACAAGCCCATGAGCCCACCAAGCTCATGGGTATATAAACCCTCTTCCATGTGTGGAATAGGGTGTTGGTTCATTTTACTTTCTCTCTCTAGTAAACATTAACCTTCCACCATTCTCTCTACTTTCTCTCTCTAAGTTTCTTCTCTTTCTCTTTCTAAATCTACTCTAAATCTTATGTTATGGATTGAAGTGAGATTAACAATATGTGCAATAAATGAATCAAATAGCCACATGCATACTATTTATTCAATAATCATCAAATCTAGGTCTTTATATTCATATAAAAGTCTTCCGTAATTCTAGATTTATTGAATCAAATAATCACGTAGCACATAAAATCATATAAACATATAATTTATCGATCCATGAAAACATGCACGTTATCATAGACTCCCCATAAATGTTAACAACTAAATCTCTACGGATCATAACCATACATGACATAATAATTAATCATGCAATTTAATATAAAATTAACCCACATGTAATTTAGGGTTTCAAAACAATTCTTTTTTTTATTAAAAATTTGGTCAAAACCCTAATTTTTTAAAAACAAAACCCTAATTTTAAGAAAACCTAAAAAACATGTAGTTTTAACTCAAAACAATTATTAGTTAAAAAAACTTTAGATTTTCGATAATTATAACATGTTAAAACGACTCTCGATGCCACTGAAGGTTTATTAACATCACAACAATTATATAAAACCCTAAACGAGATCAAAGCACATATAGTGGAAGCGATTTAATAAGATCAAAATAATAACACATTTATAATTAATCGAATTAGGGTTACATACCTTTACCCTAAAGCAAATCCACAAGACGAAGAACTAATCACCAATTCGGGTTTATACCGTAGTACACCAAGATATAGTCTTATGTAAGACTATATTACGATCTTGTACAAACGTAATATAACGAGCGAATCGTGATTCTAGCACGTGAAAACCGAGCTACAACACTTTTAAATAATCTACCTAACAACCCTAGAGAGGGGCTAGGACTAGAGTATAAAGACAATCAATCAACCAAGAAAACCAACCAAAAACCCCTTCGTGGGAGTGTCTTGTGATCGACCAAAGAGGAGAGGAATGAGAGATTCAAGTTATGAAGATTATGAGGGGTAAGGGGATGTATTTATAGGCCTAAAATCCATTGTATCCCAAATAAATAAAAGGCAAGTTTTGCCCCCCTCCCCCTTTGGTGCCATAACCGACCGATGAACACCTGATGAGACTGCTTCTATACATAGTCTCATCGTCCAAAAAGGGCTTTAAATGCATTAAATATCATGAAAATGCCAAATATATGCTTGTGTTTGTTAATTGTGTATTTTAGGTACGGATATTGAGAAAATGACAAAAGATCACAAGAAACATGCAAAAACAAACACGGGAAACGAAGCCGCAAAATGAACCAAGCCCTAATGAAGATTTTCCAAGAAATACCCTTGAAGATTTGAAGATATTGCAAGAAGGGTCCTCCAATATTGAAGAATTGACACTTTAAACCCTTGTATATTCATAATTACAAGATTGGTCCTTAAAGTTTGTTAAATTTACAAAAAGGGCCCTTAACTTTGAAGAATTGGCAAAAATGGTCCCTCATAAATCATGACTTGCCAATATTATTCCTCCAAAAAGTCAATAATGCAAGTCAAGACCAGTATCTATGAAGAAAATGCCAAATCAGCCCTTCAAGAATCAACAAATGGCAAGAAATACCCCTGAAAATACTTTGGAAAAGTATTTGGGGGCAAAAGTGTGAAAATGGAAACTTCAAATACAAAGGATTCTAAATTTATGCCTATTAAACTTCAAGTGACAAACAAGGAAGAAATAAGGGGTTTAACTTGGCAGACACAAGAAGTTACCTAGACCTATTAACTTGTGACACGTGCCCCACTACCAAGTTTCAACCAATCACAACTCAAAACCTTGCCACATCACCCACCCCACTAACCCGGTTTAAACTTATTTAATTAAGTTTAAATTATGGCGGTTAACTTCTTTTTACAACCACAACAAGATTAAAACCACAACTATTCACGTGATGAACACAATTGGGTTTTCCCTAATTACTTGTAATTAGGCCCCAATATTATCCAGATTGATGATTAAGGGACTCTTAATCACATCCCAACCTTAAAACTCATGCCACATCACTCAAGAACCCCACACAAGATTCCCCTACTACACCTTTGAACAAACTGCCAAAACCTTGACAGCCATCCAACGCCCAAAATTTCTGCTTACTTTCTAAGCTCATTGTGAGCCTTTGGATGCTATTTTACCCTTGCCAACTCACACAACCTGCCAAGGAAAGTCACATGATCCTCAAGCTTTCAAAACATGCAAAGGGAAATATTGGGACTTCATAACATTAGGGTTATATTTTTATGCTTTCTAGTAGTTCATTGTAGCCTATAAAAGGCATAGGACTCTTTCATTTTAAGTTGCTCTTGAATTTTTCATAGTTCACATTTCTGTAAATCCTTACTCTTGATTAATGAGAAGTGTTTGAATTTTGTGAAGAAAAGTCAAGTGCCAATCTTTATATTTGCTTGTTTATGTTTAATGTTTACTAAAACTGAATCTCAAAACGTTTTCTTAAGCTTTGTGTAAGAAATTGCTCAAAGTTCTAAAAACTTTATATTTTGCTAAGTCCTTGGTACACCTTGGAATTCTTGGGCTATAAGTGGATCATAGCATCCTGATATTGTGATTTCAAGGTGTTGTGAGGCTTATAACTTGGGGATAATCAAGTGTGGGGTACAAGGGTTGCATTAATCAAGGATTTGTCACTTTTCTGTTTATTATTTTTGCTTCTAACTTTGTTCCATCTTAGCAGCTTGATATTGGAAGCTTGTGCTTGTTCTTGCTAGCACATCAGCTCAAACATACGTGGGTGTGGATGTATATCCATGAGGTTTGAACCCTTAATCTCAAAATCTGTTAAAAATTTGGATACTTGTGATATTTGAGTTCTGCTTGTGTATGTGTTGTTCTTGGGCTCCAAATCTTGTTGTTTCTGTTTATGTTTGATGTTTTGATGCTTATGTATGCATGTGCTAACCTAATTCCAACTTTTGATTTGAAAATCTTGTTTAGAAATTATAAATGGGTGTTTGGGTCAACTGCATATTTAAGTTATAGAGTTATTGGTTAAGTGTTTGCTATTGTATGTTGCTTGTTCTTGTTTAAGAAGTGTAATAGAGTGAATATCTGCAAGTTGTATGCTTTTGAACACCTAAATCAAACATATGCTTATAAAATCTTGATTAAGTGCTATTTTGGACTGTGATTTGGTGCACACCTAGTTCTAGGCTTAGACTTAGGATAAAAAGTGATAAATCATACCCAACATAACCTGTTAAGAAGATTTAAGGGTTTGAATTTGGCTGTGTGGTCAAGTATATCAGCAAGTGTTCATGACTGCATGTTCTTAGTTCATCAGTAACTTTTTGGTGCTTGAATCTTGATCTAGACCTTGAACCATTGCACGAAACCTGTTTAAATTTGTTCATTTAAATTTATTAAAGCTTGTGTATGCTTTTGGTGCAATTTGGTTGGCTGATTTTAGCTAAAACTGCTTATTGAGTGAAATCTGCTTATTGTTCATATCTGGTGCTTATCTGGTGATAAATTGAATTAACTGCTATGATTGGCTGTTTGTAATTGTGTTTTTGTGATTGATATTGACTCCTTATGATTAACTGATCATTTGGGTGCCTTTGCTTAACTTGAATCCACAAAATATTCCTATAAGAGAAAAGGTCAATTAAGTCAAGCAGTGGAAACTTTTCCCATTGCTCAGACTCCAAAACTAGCCCCTGCTAGTGTTAATCATCATTCAGCTTATTCATAATGTTGGGAATAAATTAAGGCCAGATCACTTGAGCGCTGACAAGAGTAAAACAAGCGTTGACAAGAGCAAAACAAGCGCTGACAGCTCAAGCGTTGACAAGACAAAGTCAAACGTTGATACATTGAAGACAAGCACTGATGGGAAGATATACTCTACGCGTTTATTGTATTCTAGATTACTTCTAGTAAAGATAGGAACAACAATGTATTTTCTATATTTATCTTTACCTAGAATAGCTGATACGTAGATTATTGTACAAGGCTTCTTATGTCTATAAAAGAAGACCTTTAGGTTTATGTTTCATATAAGTTTTCATTCGTAAACTACTTTCATAGTAAGCAAGTTTGATATCATTAATCAAAGTGAAAGTTTGTTTATATCATTGTGTGTTCTTGTTTAAGTGTTAATTCCGCATAACACTTAGATTATCATAAGCATATACAAAGGTTTCTCTAAGTGTATTACTTGATCTAATCTCGTATACATCAAGCTAAATCGATCTAAGTTTGGGATCAACAAGTGGTATCAGAGCTTGTTGAGGAACTTTTGATCTTAAAGAACACAAGAACCCTAAAAAAATCACCAAAACCCTAATTTCTCAAAAACCCTAACAACATCATGTCTGAAGCAATAACCTCCTCCTCCTCACCTTTACCAAACATCAAGATTCCCATGCTTGATGCAACCAACTTTGAATTGTGGAAATTCAATTTTTAACAATATCTAGGGATCTATGACTACACACTCTGGGAGATCATTGAATATGGAAACACATTCGATAAAGCCCAAAAGATTGCTGATGCTATTACTCAAAGATCAGCTGTTGCTGGATGTTCTGAAGAGGATAAGAAAGAAAAACCTGAAAATGGTAGAGCTGTGGCTGCTGAAGACATAGCAAAGAAAAGGGTTGACATGAAAACCCTAAATATTCTGAAACTCTCGTTAGGACAAGAAAACCAGCATAAATATAGAGGTTATGATTCTGCTAAGCAGCTTTGGGTAGCTCTTGAAGTTTCATATGGTGGTAATGCAGATACTAGGGAAGAAAAGAAGAAACAACTTATGCATGATTATGCTGTTTTTAAAGCACAACCCAATGAGAAGCTGAGTAGTGTGAGAAGCAGGTTGCTTGACATTATAAGCAAATTGTCCTTCATGGGGACACAAGTTGGTGATGTTGACATCAATGCTACTTTTCTTAAAAGTCTTGGTGAGGCATGGAAGATTGAGGCAAGATCTATTCTTGCCAATAATACTTACAAAAGTTCCATGTTTGATGACATCTACAACAAACTAAGGTTGTTGGAAGATGAAACTCTTTTACAGCATGGAAGCAAGTCTACCACCAGTAACATGGCCTTCTTTTCTCATAGTGAAGGTCAATTCAATCAGAAGGACTCTTACATGCATCCAGTTACTGGATCATCATGTGTCAGCACTGGAACAAGTCCTGTCAACGTCTCCTTTTCAGACGCTGACACATTCAAAAGTGACTCCCCAAGAGTTAAACCTGTTGGTTTAGATTTGGATACTGTATGTGCTTATATTGCTTCTTTGCCCAATGGTTCAGTGATTACATATGAGGACCTTGAGCAGATAAGTGACGAACACTTGGAAGAGATGGACATTAAGTGGAACATGGCTCTTGCTAGTATAAGAGCAAATAGGTGGAACAGAAGGTTTAAGAAGAAGATGACCTTCAATGCAAAAGACACAGCTGGATTTGATAAATTCAAAGTTGAATGCTACAACTGTCATCGTATGGGGCACTTCATGAGGGAATGCAGATCTCCTAGAAGATCTGATGCTGGTAAACCCTCAAGTCAAGTTGTTAAAGCTCAAGATCCTAAAGCCATGGTTGTAGTCCAAGGAATTGATGGTATGGGATGGGATTGGAGCTATCTGGCTAAGAATGTTGAAGAGGATAAAGCTTTGGTTGCTGAGGTTGAAGAAGAAGAGCATGTTGAATATGCTCTCATGGCACACTCCTCCTCTTCATCTGATAATGAGGTATACAATGATGCTTTTTGTAGTAAAGGTTGTAGGTTAAACACTAAGAAGCTTAACAAAGAGGTGTTAAGACTATTAAGTGATGTGAGTACTGAAAAGTGCAAACTGTCTAATTACCAACTAGCTCTCACTCAAACTGAGAAAACAGTTTCTGAATACAAGAAGATGGAATTTGACTTAAAAGATAAAATAAATATCTTAAAACATGAGTTAAATGCTAGTATGGATATTAGAAACATCATGGAAAGGGTTAATGGTTAGTTATAGGCTAAGCTAGATGAGGCCATTAAGAATAAGGATAATGTTGGCCTTAAAATTCAAAGATTTGATAGAGCCACTCAAACCCTAGGAGACTGTGTGGGTAAACAAAGTGATCCTAAGGACATGACTGGGATTGGGATGAATGATTACTCTTTGGTTCCACCACCAGCTGGTGACTTCTATGGTGTCTAACAAAAGGACCTATCTTGGACTGGTTTGCCAGAATTCCAAGAGGAGGAATTCATTCCTCCACCAAGAGTTGTCACTCCAGTTGAAGAGTACCAACAAAAGTTGACTGACCTGAATGAATGGAAGAAAGCTAACCCTACTTTGTTTGTTAAGGGTGGCTTACTATGTGAAAGTCCAAATGAGTCAACACCCATTAAGGTTACTAACCCAATCACTGGTAAAGCTGTTGACCTAGGCTCAAACACTGATAGAAAATCTAGCATTAAATATGCAGAGATGTATAGGAATACTAGGTCACCCAAGAGCCAAGTCAGCAATAATGGAACAGGCTTCTTCTCTTCTAGACCTAAAGTTGTGTCTAGAAAAGCTTGTTACACTTGTGGTAGCTTTTCACACTTGGCATACAAGTGTGTCAACGCTCCCAAAGCCAGCGCTGACAGGAACAATTTCAGCGCTGATAGGAACAAATTCAACGTTGTTAGGAAGTCAAACGTTGTGAGACCCAAACCTTGTGTGCAGCAAAGTCCACAAGTTGTTAGACCGGCCCCATTCTTCACTAGAGGGTCTAACACTCATGGACAACGACCATTTCAAAAGACAAACACCTGGTCGAATAGGCAATGGGTTTCTGTAGCAAACCCTAGGTTCAACGCTGACAAGGGTAATTTCAGTGTTGACAAGACCAATTCCAACGCTGACAGAAACATGACCAGACCTAAATATTTGCAACCACAGGGTAAGGGGTCTAAAGCTTCTTCAAGCTTAACATGGAGACCCAAGAAAGATCAAAACCCTAATGATAATGGGATTTCAATGACCTGCAACAGATTTAATTACATTTCAAAGGTCATTACAAAACCTATTGGGGTTAACAGGGTATTTCATCCTAAGAAAGATGAAAATGGGGTTGTTGTGAGAACTAAGTCTTTTCTTATTGAACAACCAGATGAATCCAAGTCTTTTAAGACTTGGGTTCCTAAAGAAAACTAATTTGTTTTCTTTATGTGCAGGGCATTCAAAAACAGGTCAATGATTATGGATATTGGGACAGTGGATGCTCAAGGCACATGACAGGGAAGGAAGACTATCTGACGAACTTCACTCCCATTAAAGATGGTGATAAGGTTTACTTTGGAGGCGGATATGGTACTATCACAGGCAAAGGAACCCTTCTCACCAAGAACTTGCGTTTTGAAAACTTATTTTTGGTAAAAGAACTTGATTACAACCTTTTTAGTGTATCACAAGTTTGTGAAAACAAAAATAAAGTTATGTTTACTGATACTGAGTGTTTGGTGTTAAGCAAGGATTATAAGATCCCTGATGAGAAATATAATGAATATAGAACACCTAGGCATAAAGACATATATAATGTGAACCTGAATGGGATTAGAATGAATAACAATATGTCTTGTTTTTATGCTAAAGCCTCAGTAGATGAAAGTAATTTGTGTCACAGGAGACTAGGGCACATAAATTTTAAAAATATAAATAGGCTTGTGAGACTTGGCTTGGTTGATGGTTTGTCTGAGAAGGCCTTCCATAATGACCACTCTTGTGTTGCATGTCTTAAAGGCAATCAGCACAAGGTCTCATTCAAGTCCAAACAGGTGCATACTAGTTCTAGACCTCTTCGTATGCTACACATGGACCTCTTTGGTCCAACCAATATAGAAAGTTTGAATGGTAAGTCATATTGATTTGTCATCACAGATGACTTCTCTAGGTTTACTTGGACATTCTTTCTAGCTATGAAGAGTGACACAGCTGATATTCTAATTGATTTTATCACTCAGATTGAGAAGAGGTCTGGCAATGAAGTTAAAATGCTTAGGAGTGATAATGGTGGTGAATTTAGGAATAAGAAGCTAGATGATTTCTATGCCAGGAAAGGAATTACTAGGCAATTTAGTATTTCTAGAACCCTACTGTAACACCCCATTTTGGAAATGGAAATATCACAATAATTATGGCGTGTCATCAAAGCATACAAGGTAAAATGTCTAAACATTACTTGACCATAAAAAGGAAAATACCGGAATCAAACATCGGTAGTCCAAAAGTAAAGCTCATCACACACAAACATAGTATAGTAAAGGAAAAGGACGAAACAATGTCCAAAGCATAAGTATCATAAAGAAAGGAAATGCATAATGTAAAGAAGGCTAGACAGCTTCCAGTCCATATGCACGTACTCTTAGTGTCTACGAGCGTCCTTGAGTACCTGCCGTTTTGGGAGCATAGAAAAGGAAAACGGCTGAGCAATACGCTCAGTGCACGGATGTACAATAAAGCATGAATAGGATAAGCATATAACATAATAACAGCGGAAGAAACTAAGTCCCGAGTAACCTGGTTAAGTCTTAATAAAACTGGTTTTATAGTTTGAAAGTCTTATGTTTATCTTATTAAAAACTGTTTGTCATATTTTACCATTTAGCCAATATAGGTCATGAAAATCCACCGTGCATGAATAATTGGAGGGGTGACCTCATCATGTAAATTAGAGGGGCTGCCTCTAATTTAATATACTGGTTTTATGGGTAGGAGGGATCAGCTCCTTGTGAAGGATGTAGGGCACACACCACATTCACCATGTAATCCTGAATAAAACGTGTAACTAGGATGCACCCATACGCCCCACATGATAAATATAAATAAATGGCTAAAAGCTGAAGGGACGCCACGAGCAATCACTCCGCCGTGGTGAAGTCATAACATCAGTGCCTCTAATGTTATGGTTATGGTACCTCCATAACTAGGTGAAACTGGTCATGCATGTATATGGCTATAGGTAATCATATTTAAAACATAAGCAATCAAACTCATACTTATACTACGGGAAAACAGTTGGCTGCATACGGGGAAATCCTAATAAGGAAAGAATTTCCATACTGAAAGGACGGGAATCCGTACCTTATGTCCAGTGAACGAGAACGATGAACTGCGAGAATCCTACTTCTGAAACATTAGTGCTACATAAATACGTACATGAAATAAGTATCTGCTTACTACGTACATAGCTGGTTTTGTATCATGTCTTAGCTTATTTTATGTGTTCTTACTATTTACACTGTTTAAAGCCTTAAACTGTGTTAAATCTTATATTCTGTTCAATCTGATTAAGTATTTCTGACATTTCATGTGTTATTATACTTACTGTGTAATAATAAGTAACTTTCCAAAAATAGCAGGTTTCCTAAAATAGAAAGTTTCCAAAAATAGAAAGTTTCCAAAAATAGAAAGTTTCCAAAAATAGAAAGTTTCCAAAAATAGAAAGTTTCCAAAAATAGAAAGTTTCCAAAAATAGAAAGTTTCCAAAAATAGAAAGTTTCCAAAAATAGATTTACTGCTTAAAATAGATAAGTTTCTAAAATAGAAAGTTTCCATAAATAGATTAGCTGTCTTAAATAAATAAGTTTCTAAAAATAGCTGGTTTCCATAAATAAAATAGCTGCCTTATTTAATTAAGTTTCTAAAAATAGAAAGTTTCCATAATTAGAAATAAGCTGGTTAAATAAGCTAAGTAAATAAGCCTAAGTGTTTTCATGATTATTTCCTAAGTCATATGATATATTATATAGTTTAATAATTATTTCATGTAATTTAATTAAACTATAGGTTATAATATTTAATCAAAGTATGTCATGTTTTAATTAAATATATTAGATACTTAGGTTAAAATCTGTATTATTAAATACTAATAATATAACCTAAGTCATGTTTAATTAATTATTTATATCCATGGTTTTTAAAATAATTAATTAATTATAAGTCTTAATAATATAAATACTTAGGTTAAAATAATTCATGTTTATTAATAATTAGTTAACCTAAGCCATGTTATTAAATTAATTACATCTTATTAATTTAATTCTTAACATAAGTTTATAACATAAACAACTAACATAATCATGATCCGGATCTAAGCCTAAAAACATGCACCGGATATGAAACAACACCGTACCCCGAACCAAATCGGGGTACCCCCTTGCTGCCGTGGGACCCACACGCACCAACCAAGACCAAAAAGGTCTTGGTGGTGGTCGGCTAAAACAAACCGAGCCCCCTTGGGGTCGGTTGTACCTTGCGGCCCAAAAACAAACACCCCTTTGATCGACCCTTTGATTAATTAATGATCAAAACATGTTAGATCTAGGTTTAATTAATGTGTTTTTATAAAAACATCACGTGTTCATAATTAAATAAAAGATTAATCAAAAGAAAAGGTAAAAAAAAGGTTTTACCGTATTCGTGGATCAAGAGGTTGAAGAACAAACACAAACAACCAATAAATCAACAAGATCCAAGATCAAAATCATCTTCTATGGTGGTTTGTAGGTGGCGGCACAAAGAAGGAGGAGGAGGAAGGGTTTTAGGTTTTTCTTAAAATTCTTCTATAAAGTAATTTGAGTAGTAAAAATTACTTAACCCTTCTTTTAGTAAAAATTGGTAATGGGCTTGGCCCATTACCCTCTTTTGGCCGCGGGTAGGGACTCTCTTGTGGGGGTTACCGTACCTCGTTTCGTGTCTTGTTATTTAATACACGTTTATGTTTAATTATGTTCGTGTTTTAAATGTTCTCGTTACGTAAATACCATACTCTTATATATTTAACTACGCTCGTAGTAAATATATATACGTAATTAATAATAGCTCGTGTTTTAATTACGCTCGTGATTTTGTAATCATATGTTCGTGATTAATTATTTCTAAATAATTATTACGTGATCGTGCAAATAAAATACTTATCGTGTTCTAACACGTACGTAATACATAAACTCCTAACACGTAATCGTAATCATGCTATATTAGGAAAGTTTTTAACTAGTACGTACGAACTTAAGGTACTATGCATGGTTAAAGCATGGGGGTTTTACAACTCTTCCCCCCTAAAAAGAATAATTCGTCCCCGAATTATAGATAAAGTAAACTGGAAAAGAAGAACATACCCGAATTCAAAATACGAAATGAGGGTAAGAAGCCCGGATAGACTCCTCTGTTTCCCAAGTGGCTTCCCGCTCGGTATGATCCCTCCATAGAATTTTGACGAATGGAATCGTCTTCTTTCTCATGACTCGTTCTTGCCTGTCAAGAACTCGTTCGGGTTCTTCTATAAAAGTAAGATCTTCACGTATCTATTCCAGTGGATACTGAACCATGTGAATGGGATGATATTGGTACCCTCTGAGTAAGGACACATGAAACACATTGTGCACAAGCGAAAGCTGCAGAGGTAACGCCAATCGGTAAGATACTTCACCGACTCGTTCAATGATATCAAACGGTCCGATGAAACGAGGACTGAGCTTCCCTTTAATCCCGAAGCGTCTAACACCACGTGCCGGCGAAACCTTAAGGAAGACGTGATCTCCTACATTAAAGTGTAAATCCCTACGATGCTTGTCGGCGTAACTCTTTTGACGTGACCGTGCCTCCTGAATTTTCTGCCTAGCTACTGCGATATTCTCATTTGTCATCTCTATGATCTCTGGTCCTTCGAGTGTTCGCTCGCCAACCTGATCCCAGCAGATTGGGGCGCGACACTTCCTGCCATACAACATCTCAAATGGAGCACACTTGATGCTCGCGTGCCAGGTGTTGTTGTACGCAAACTCCACCAAACAGATGTATTCGTCCCAATCACCCGTCCATTCCAACGCACATGACCTCAACATATCTTCCAATGTCTGAATGGTTCGCTCCGACTGTCCGTCCGTTTGAGGATGAAAGGCCGTGCAAAGCTTAAGTTGTGTACCCCAAGCTTTCTGCAGACTTTTCCAAAAGCGCGAAGTGAATCGAGGATCTCTGTCTGAGACGATGCTGGATGGTGCACCGTGGAGTCTCATTATCTCTCGTCTATACGTATCTGCGAGTTTACTTACCGGATCTTCCTTGCGGATCGGTAAGAAATGAGCTGATTTGGTAAGTCGATCAACGATAACCCAAATTGCATCGTGCTTCCTTTTGGTAGGCGGAAGACCGGTAACAAAATCCATGGTGATTTTATCCCACTTCCACTCTGGAATGTCTAACGGTTGAAGGAGACCGCCAGATCGCTGATGCTCGATCTTAACCTGCTGGCAGGTAAGACATTTGGACACGTAAGTGGCCACATCCTGCTTCATACCACTCCACCAAAAGTACTGCTTGATGTCATGGTACATTTTAGTTGAACCAAGATGTATCGAGAATGGGGAGCTATGAGCTTCTGCTAGCAAAGCTTCTCGGAGTTCTTGGTCATCAGGAACACAAAGTCTAGTGCCCTGCCATACGATACCATCTACATCTACTCTGAATTATGTCTGCTTCTCCAAATTCTGTATTATCGCCCATATTTCTCCGTCATCCTTCTGAGCTTCCTTGATCTTAGATAGTAACTCGGGTTCTACTCTAAGATTAGCCCAGTAACCGTATTGTCCACGTACCATGATCTCGATGTCTAGTCGATCCAAGTCTCTTATGATTTCCTCTTCGATTCTAATGCTGTTGATCATTCCGGACTTCCTGCTAAGGGCATCTGCTACTACATTTGCCTTTCCGGCATGATACTGAAGATTAATGTCATAATCCTTCAACAGCTCTAACCATCTTCTCTGCCTCATGTTCAATTCACGTTGAGTGAAGATATACTTCAAGCTTTTTTGGTCCGTGAAAATGTCACATGATTCTCCATATAAGTAGTGTCTCCATATCTTCAATGCAAACACGACTGCAGCAAGTTCCAGATCGTGCGTGGGGTAATTCTCTTCATAAGGCTTAAGCTGCCGTGAAGCGTACGCGATCACTTTCCCATGTTCCATGAGAACACAACCAAGTCCCTTCCCCGATGCATCGCTGTAGATTTGAAATCCACCCGTACCAGATGGTAGAGTAAGAATAGGTGCAGATACTAGCTTCTGCTTCAGGTCTTCAAAGCTCTTCTCTCGATCTTCAGTCCAGACGAATTTCTCCCCTTTCCGCATCAGTTTGGTCAATGGTAGTGCTAAGCGGGAAAAGTTCTCCACGAACCTACGGTAATAGCCAGCTAAGCCTAAGAAACTGCGGACTTCCATTGCTGATGTCGGCCTCGGCCACTTAGTAATGGCCTCAACCTTTGCTGGATCCATAGTGATTCCTTCTACTGATACAATGTGACCTAAGAATGCCACCTTGTCTAACCAGAACTCACACTTGGAGAATTTAGCATACAACTGCTTCTGGCGAAGAATCTGTAGTATTGTACGAAGATGGTCTTCGTGTTCCTCCTTGGACTTAGAGAAAATCAGGATGTTATTGATGAAGACAATGACGAATTTGTCCAGAAATTCATGGAAGATTCTGTTCATCAGATCCATGAACACTGCTGGAGCATTTGTCAGGCCAAATGGTATAACTACAAACTCGTAGTGGCCATAACGAGTACGAAAGGCAGTCTTAGCAATATCCTACTCCTTGACTCGTAACTGATGATAGCCTGACCTAAGATCGATCTTGGAGAAGTGTTTGGCCCCTTGGAGTTGGTCAAACAGATCGTCAATGCGTGGCAGTGGATACCTATTCCGAATGGTAATCTTGTTGAGCTCGCGATAGTCTATGCAAAGACACATACTGCCATCCTTCTTCTTAACAAACAAAACCGGTACGCCCCATGGAGATGCGCTCGGTCGAATAAAACCTCGTTCAAGAAGTTCTTGTAGTTGATCCTTCAGCTCCTTCAGCTCTATGGGAGCCATGCGATAAGGAGCCTTGGAGATTGGTTCAGCTCCTGGAACAAGCTCGATATTGAATTCCACTTCTCGTGCAGGTGGTATGCCCGGAAGTTCTGTTGGAAACACGTCTTGGAATTCCGACACTATTGGTTGATCCTGTATCGATGGAGATTCAGCATCCATGTCGTGAACCGTAGCTAGATAACCCTCGCAGCCATGTGACAGTAGTGCACGTGCTTGCAGGGTGGATATGATTTGTACAGACCGTCCGGGTATGAACCCATTATGAATGTACTCTGGTGCATTGACATCACCGAAGATAACTCGATATGAATGGCAGTCTATAGTAGCATGATATTTGGATAGCCAATCCATGCCCAAAATCATGTCGAAGTCATTCATGTCCAGCGGAAGTGCGTCGACAGGTCGAACCTTATCATCAAATTCTAGGGGAAGACACTTGTATACATGGGTGATTAATACAGAGTCCCTCAAAGGCGTGGAAATAGTAAGCCTATTTTCTAGTGGCAAGGGAGGCATCCTAATGTTCATAGCATAAGCAGTAGAAATAACCGAGTGAGTAGCACCCGTATCGAAAAGAACACATGCAGCGCGACCATACATATACAAGATTCCAGTGATGGTACCTGTAGACTTGTTGGCCTAGTCTTGAGATGTCGTGTAGACACGCCCGGCAGTAGGAGGCGGCTTGGTATCAGCATGTCCCGATGTACCCTCCATCTCGCCCTTACGACAATCCTTCATAATATGGCCAGGAAGACCACACTTGAAGCACGCATCAGTATTACGGCGACATGGTCCTGGGTGCCTACGGTGGCAAGTAGAGCAAAGAGGATGAGTGTATCCTCCAGCAGGTGCTCTGGCTGGCTGAGGACCTGATAAAACATTTTACATGAGACATAATAGTTGGGTACAAAGGACGAAGCGAATACTCGTAAGATTGAATACCAGTGATAGCTGGACGGCTAGGCTGCGAACCTCTCTGGTTCTGGTCCCTACCGTTTCCATGGTTCCTGGTAGAAGTTTGCTAAAGTGTCAGAATATGAGTTATAACGTAAAACATAGGAAATTTCATAAGTATTAGGACCTGCTGTTGTTGGATTGCCCGACATTGTTACGGTAATTGTCATTACCGCCACGCCTATCCGTAGCAGATCGGTCATTAGTCTGACCATTTCCCTTGGGCTGATGAGGCTGCTGCTGAGTAGCCGGCTGAGACCGGTCCCTAGTTTTCTGCCTGGAAGATACAGTTTAAGAGATGAATAATTGACATATGGAAAGTATACGGATTGATCACCGCTTGAATACGAAGGTTTACCTCTTGTCGGGTCTTTCAGCTTCCCCGAACTCATCCCTCTCCTGCAGCATCTCCAGTTTTTGTGCTGCATCGGCCACTTGTGCTACAGTATTGAACGTAGCACACACCAAATTGTTTGCGACAGATGTGCGAAGAGCCCATCTGAAGTGATGCGCCTGCTCTTCAGGAGTACCTGTTGCCGCACCAAGGAAACCAGCCAAGCGAAGAAAGCGCTGCATAAACTCATTGCTATTCTCCCCAGCCCTCTGACGGATCCCATGGTACTCTCTCTTGAGTTTGTCCTGCTCAGCCTTGGGAAAGAACTGCTCCATCACCCTGTCCTTGAACTGAGCCCAAGTCAAACCAGCAACCCACTCATCACCACCTTCAGATTGCATCAAAGCTAACCACCAGTTGAGTACATCGCCTTCGAACCGATAGCATGCCAACCTCGCCTTGTATGCGGGGTCACAGCCCATAGCGTTGAAGATCTTCTCGATGTGAGCCAACCAGCTTTCAGCATCGCTGGGGCTATCTGTCTTCTCAAAAGATCGAGGGCGAAGGTTGTTGAATCTCTCCAGCCATACTGCTAATGTCACTGGAGGAGGAGGAGGAGGTGCCTGATTCTGCTGCTGATTGTTGGCAGCTTGGACTTCAGCACGGATGTCATTCCTCAGTTGAGGAAGCAAGGCTTGCATGGCAGCCTGAATTGCAGCATTGAGCTTCTCCTGTTCGCGTGTGAGAACCATCTGACAGTATAACATAAAACATATGATTAACAGTTCAAAACATAAAATATAAAATATATACATGAAAAAATTTTATACTAAAAAATTTCACGAGAAAAATTTTATGCAAGAAAATTTTTGTATGAATGCATGATGCAGTTTTATGAAAACTTTGGATGCTCGAGAGTGAACGCCTCTGGTCAGTTCACTCAAAACAAAAGACATATCGAGGGGACGCCTATGGGTCGGTCCCAAATCTAAAAGTTTCGATAAAACACATGCGACTAAATAGGGCTAGTCCTGTACCAACCATTACTTAGTCAAAAACCCTGTAACAGTGACATATATATATGTATGCTTAAAAATGATGGATGTATGAAAACAACTGTCAGTTCTAGGAAGACCGTAGTGACTACCCACTAATCACAGGTCATATTTGAGAGCCTACAGGTCGAAGCCTTGGCTCTGATACCATAATTGTAACACCCCATTTTGGAAATGGAAATACCACAGTAATTATGGAGTGTCATCAAAGCATACAAGGTAAAATGTCTAAACATTACTTGACCATAAAAAGGAAAATACCGGAATCAAACATCGGTAGTCCAAAAGTAAAGCTCATCACACACAAACATAGTATAGTAAAGGAAAAGGACGAAACAATGTCCAAAGCATAAGTATCATAAAGAAAGGAAATGCATAATGTAAAGAAGGCTAGACAGCTTCCAGTCCATATGCACGTACTCTTAGTGTCTACGAGCGTCCCTGAGTACCTGCCGTTTTGGGAGCATAGAAAAGGAAAACGGTTGAGCAATACGCTCAGTGCACGGATGTACAATAAATCATGAATAGGATAAGCATATAACATAATAACAGCGGAAGAAACTAAGTCCCGAGTAACCTGGTTAAGTCTTAATAAAACTGGTTTTATAGTTTGAAAGTCTTATGTTTATCTTATTAAAAACTGTTTGTCATATTTTACCATTTAGCCAATATAGGTCATGAAAATCCACCGTGCATGAATAATTGGAGGGGTGACCTCATCATGTAAATTAGAGGGACTGCCTCTAATTTAATATACTGGTTTTATGGGTAGGAGGGATCAGCTCATTGTGAAGGATGTAAGGCACACACCACATTCACCATGTAATCCTGAATAAAACGTGTAACTAGGATGCACCCATACGCCCCACATGATAAATATAAATAAATGGCCAAAAGCTGAAGGGACGCCACGAGCAATCACTCCACCGTGGTGAAGTCATAACATCAGTGCCTCTAATGTTATGGTTATGGTACCTCCATAACTAGGTGAAACTGGTCATGCATGTATATGGCTATAGGTAATCATATTTAAAACATAAGCAATCAAACTCATACTTATACTACGGGAAAACAGTTGGCTGCATACAGGGAAATCCTAATAAGGAAAGAATGTCCATACTGAAAGGACGGGAATCCGTACCTTATGTCCAGTGAACGAGAACGATGAACTGCGAGAATCCTACTTCCGAAACACTAGTGCTACATAAATACGTACATGAAATAAGTATCTGCTTACTACGTACATAGCTGGTTTTGTATCATGTCTTAGCTTATTTTATGTGTTCTTACTATTTACACTGTTTAAAGCCTTAAACTGTGTTAAATCTTATATTCTGTTCAATCTGATTAAGTATTTCTGACATTTCATGTGTTATTATACTTACTGTGTAATAATAAGTAACTTTCCAAAAATAGCAGGTTTCCTAAAATAGAAAGTTTCCAAAAATAGAAAGTTTCCAAAAATAGAAAGTTACCAAAAATAGAAAGTTTCCAAAAATAGAAAGTTTCCAAAAATAGAAAGTTTCCAAAAATAGAAAGTTTCCAAAAATAGAAAGTTTCCAAAAATAGAAAGTTTCCAAAAATAGATTTACTGCTTAAAATAGATAAGTTTCTAAAATAGAAAGTTTCCATAAATAGATTAGCTGCCTTAAATAAATAAGTTTCTAAAAATAGCTGGTTTCCATAAATAAAATAGCTGCCTTATTTAATTAAGTTTCTAAAAATAGAAAGTTTCCATAATTAGAAATAAGCTGGTTAAATAAGCTAAGTAAATAAGCCTAAGTGTTTTCATGATTATTTCCTAAGTCATATGATATATTATATAGTTTAATAATTATTTCATGTAATTTAATTAAACTATAGGTTATAATATTTAATCAAAGTATGTCATGTTTTAATTAAGTATATTAGATACTTAGGTTAAAATCTGTATTATTAAATACTAATAATATAACCTAAGTCATGTTTAATTAATTATTTATATCCATGGTTTTTAACATAATTAATTAATTATAAGTCTTAATAATATAAATACTTAGGTTAAAATAATTCATGTTTATTAATAATTAGTTAACCTAAGCCATGTTATTAAATTAATTACATCTTTTATTAATTTAATTCTTAACATAAGTTTATAACATAAACAACTAACATAATCATGATCCGGATCTAAGCCTAAAAACATGCACCGGATATGAAACAACACCGTACCCCGAACCAAATCGGGGTACCCCCTTGCTGCCGTGGGACCCACACGCACCAACCAAGACCAAAAAGGTCTTGGTGGTGGTCGGCTAAAACAAACCGAGCCCCCTTGGGGTCGGTTGTACCTTGCGGCCCAAAAACAAACACCCCTTTGATCGACCCTTTGATTAATTAATGATCAAAACATGTTAGATCTAGGTTTAATTAATGTGTTTTTATAAAAACATCACGTGTTCATAATTAAATAAAAGATTAATTAAAAGAAAAGGTAAAAAAAGGTTTTACCGTATTCGTGGATCAAGAGGGTGAAGAACAAACACGAACAACCAATAAATCAACAAGATCCAAGATCAAAATCACCTTCTATGGTGGTTTGTAGGTGGCGGCACAAAGAAGGAGGAGAAGGGTTTTAGGTTTTTCTTAAAATTCTTCTGTAAAGTAATTTGAGTAGTAAAAATTACTTAACCCTTCTTTTAGTAAAAATTGGTAATGGGCTTGGCCCATTACCCTCTTTTGGCCGCGGGTAGGGACTCCCTTGTGGGGGTTCCCGTACCTCGTTTCGTGTCTTGTTATTTAATACACGTTTATGTTTAATTATGTTCGTGTTTTAAATGTTCTCGTTACGTAAATACCATACTCTTATATATTTAACTACGCTCGTATTAAATATATATACGTAATTAATAATAGCTCGTGTTTTAATTACGCTCGTGATTTCGTAATCGTATGTTCGTGATTAATTATTGCTAAATAATTATTACGTGATCGTGCAAATAAAATACTTATCGTGTTCTAACACATACGTAATACATAAACTCCTAACACGTAATCGTAATCATGCTATATTAGGAAAGTTTTTAACTAGTACGTACGAACTTAAGGTACTATGCATGGTAAAAGCATGCGGGTTTTACACCTACAGCAAAATGGGTTGCTGAGAGGAAAAATAGAACCCTAATTGAAGCAGCCAAAACAATGTTGGCTGATGCTCATTTTCCTATAGCCTTTTGGGCTGAGGCTGTCAATACAGCTTGTTATGTTCAAAATAGAGCATTGGTTAACAAAATTCAGAACAAAACACCTTATGAGTTACTTTGGGGAAGAAAACCTAATATTGGTTTTCTCATATCTTTTGGTTGTCATGTAGTAGTTTTAGATACTAGTGATGCCTTAGGGAAATTTAATGCAAAAGGTGATGAGGGCTACTTCATGGGGTATTCAGTGCAGAGCAAGGGATATAGGGTTTATCTTAAAGAGGAAAAACATATACTTGAAAGAGTACATGTTAGGTTTTTAGAGAATAAGCCTAGTGATCCTAAAAGTGGTCCAAATTGGTTGTTTGACTTGGAACCTTTGTCTAGAACTTTAAACTATATGCCTGTCACTAATCCAGACATTATGAAGGTGGCTTCAAATGTTGTGGAAGAACAAGTTGTTGATGTTTCAGGTACTCAGGTTCATGAAAAGGTTGGATCACAAGCAGAAAAGACATCTCCTATAAAAGAATATGTTACAATTCCCATTTGGACAGATGCTTTTGCTGCTGCTGCTGCTGCTGGTAAAGATAATGGTGGTCTCCAAGTACCACCAGATACACACATGCATGGTCCTTCAGGCGCTGACAAAGGTAAATCTAGCGCTGACAAGACCAATTCAGATGTTGATGGTTCAGACGTTGACAACAACAGTTCAAGCGTTGTTAGCCCAAGCGCTGACAAACAAGGTTCAGGCGATGACAACACTTCTGCACATCTTTTCTCTTCCATTTTTGAACAAGGTGAACCTTCCAATATATATGAAGAGGTTCATCCTCATGTTGATGAAAGAGAGTCTGATGAAGAAGATATTGGCAACATGGAGAATGAGGTTGAGGACACCAGACTTTTTGAAGGAGGAGTTCTCACTTCCACTATGAAGAATCACCCCACTTCTCAAATCATTGGTGATATTATGACTCCAGTTCAGACCAGAAGAGCTCATCAAGGTCATGGTGTGTTTATTGCCAATATACACAAGAAGGTTGATACCCCTCTTGTGCAAGCATGTTTGTTTGCCTGTTTTCTGTCACAACAGGAACCCAAGAAAATATTTGATGCTCTCAAAGAACCAAGTTGGGTGGAAGCAATGCAGGATGAGCTTCACCAATTTGCAATTCAGGATGTTTGGGAGCTGGTTGATTGTCCCAGATATGTTAGACCTATAGGGACAAGATGGGTTCTAAGGAACAAGAGAGATGAAAGAGGCATTGTGGTCAGAAACAAGGCAAGGTTAGTGGCTCAGGGATATACACAAGAGGAGGGGATAGACTATGAGGAAGTCTTTACACCAGTTGCAAGGATTGAAGCTATAAGGATCTTTTTAGCCTATACATCATGCATGGGCTTCATTGTCTATCAAATGGATGTCAAGAGTGCCTTCCTCTATGGAACTATTGTTGAGGAGGTATATGTGATGCAGCCTCCTGGTTTTGAGGATCCAGAGAATCCAGATAAAGTGTATAGAGTCAAAAAGGCTATGTATGGCCTTCATCAAGCCCCTAGAGCATGGTATGGTACTTTGTCTACATACTTGGTGGACAATGGTTTCAAAAGGGGCACCATAGATCAGACACTCTTTATAAAGAAGAAAGGCAAGGATGTGTTGCTTGTCCAGGTCTATGTTGATGATATCATTTTTGGGTCTAATGATCCAAAGATGAGTGAGGAATTCTCGAAGCTTATGACAGACAAATTCAAGATGAGTGCTATGGGGGAGATGAACTTCTTTCTTGGTTTACAAGTTCAGCAGAAAGAAGATGGTATCTTCATCTCCCAGGATAAATATGTGGCTGAGATCTTGAAGAAGTTTGTCTTTTCTTCACATGAAAAGAGGGCTACTACTCCTATGGATAAAGAACACCCTTGGGGAAATATTGGAGATGGGAAAGATGTTGATGTCAGGCACTATAGATCCATGATTAGATCCTTGATGTATCTTACTGCCTCCAGACCTGACATCATGTTTGCTGTGTGTGCTTGTGCACGCCATCGAGTGACTCCTAAAGAATGTCACCTTTATGCTGTGAAGAGGATCTTTAGGTACCCAAGATGCGATCCTGGTCTTGGTTTGTGGTACCCAAAGGATTCACCATTGGAGCTGATTGCATATTCAGATAGTGATTATGGAGGTGATAAATTTGATAGGAAATCCACAACTGGTGGATGTCAGTTTCTTGGGAGCAGGTTGATATCTTGGCAATGCAAGAAACAAACAGTGGTGGCTAATTCTACAACTGAAGCTGAGTATGTGGCTACAGCTGCTTGTTGTGGACAAGTTTGTGGATTCAGAACCAGCTGTTGGACTATGGGTATAATTTTATGCATACCAAGATATTTGTTGACAATAACAGCACTTTATGCATCATTAAGAATCATGTACATCATTCAAAAACTAAACACATAGAAATTTGACACCATTTTATAAGAGATTGCTTTGAAAAAGGTTTAATACAACCAGATAGGGTTAACACTGAGGAAAATGTGTCAGATTTACTAAGTAAACCTTTTGATGCTGGGAGATTTCAATACTTGGTAACAAGTATTGGAATGGTCAATCTCACATAATATGTGTTTTGGAGTCTTTTTTGTAAAAGTATGTACAGGATGATGCCTTGTTATTGGTCTTATGATGATTTCGATTTTCCACTATATTTTTCTAACACTGACAAAGGTTGCTTGAACGCTGATAAGTGTTTTTGTAACGTTGTCAGCAATATATTTGTCTAACGCTGACAAAGCTTCCCTCAACGTTGTCATGTGTTATCGAGGCGTTGTCAGCAACAATGTTAGTTTTGTGGTTTTCAATCTAAATGTGCAGATGGTGTTAGCAGTATACCATTAGATACAGAGTTGCTTATGGATCAATGGAGAAGCATTTGGACAAGTTTTTATTTATGGATGATGGTTGGAATTTTAAATTCCTATCTTGACATAAATTTTTATGTTCATGCATATTTTTGGCAAACTTATGTATCATAGTTTAAGGGGAGGTTTTAGGAACCTTTAGGATGTTTGGGTATCCATATGATACTCTTATCACAATTCTAGATTGTGTCCACAGGTGAGTATGAGTTAGTTTTTCTAAATCATGAGGCACTGTAGCCTGCAAAGTTGATATACTATGCATGCTGCCAAGACATTTTTGGCCTAGAATTGGTTGTGGTCTGTTTGGAGACTTGGGAATAATTTTGTTATGGGATTTACCTGGGAGTAACAAGGAATTTTATAAGGTAACTTGGTTGTTAAGAGTTTTGGTTAGCAAGGGACACTAGAGGACTGTTATGTCTATCTTGCTTAAACAAGTGTGCATAACTGGACAGTGCTTGCCGCCCTATAATAATTATCAGCTTTTTGGTTATCTTCTCTAGGATAAATTACTTCGTTAAGGTCATTTTTCATTTTTAAACATTTTTATTTTTGGACGCTGACAAGAATTTTTCCAAGCGTTGTTGTGACCAATTTAGACGCTGACATGGCTATAGGCAAACGTTGACAAGATTATAGCCGTTGGGCGTTGATAGGTTATTTTTTACCGTTGACACTCAATGGGACCTACCCAGTTGTTACTTTTTGACATATTTTTAGGCCGTAATTTTGGGATTTGTTACCTCTTATTTAATGCATGAGATAAACTTATACTTTTTCAATATTTTCATGATTGTGTTTTTGAAAATACTTGCCTATTTTTGGGCCAATCACATGCATTTTCTTCTCCTATAAATTTGGCTCCTATTTTTAAACAGGGTATCTATACTTCTTGTCTAATACAATTTTCTCTTATCAACTTCATCTTCATCAATCAATTTTAACAGCTTTCAACTATGGCACCAAAGTTTAAACCATCAGAATTGGAATTGGGGTTCAGAACTCAACACAACATGATTGCGTATCTTGAAGCTGATGATACTCTGTTTCCTCAATACACACAAATGGTGGCGTATTTGAACGCATCTCCTCTTAGGTATGCTCTTTCTCATGCACCACTCATTCCAGTCACACATATTAAACAGTTTTGGAACACTGTAAGTTCCTCAACAGTTAATAGAGTGACTACATTAACTTCTATTGTTCAAGGGAGACCTTGGGTGGTTACTGAGGCTTTGGTACGCCAAGCCTTGCATCTTGATGATGCTGATGGTATAGCCACCCTTCCCATTAATGAAATAGAACAAGGTCTAAGGGCTTTGGGATATCCTTTTCCCGATGAAGGTACTCTAAACAAGTATCATAAACAGGAGTTTCCCCCGGCCTGGAGATACCTCATACATGTCCTCCTTCAATGTTTGAATCCCAAATGCACTGCACACAATGAGATCAATAGATCTATTGCAAGTGCTATTGTGTGTATTGCAACTGGGCAAAAATTTAATTATTCTAAAATGATTTTTGAGGGCATGTGTAAAAATAAGGGAACAAAATGACTTTAGCTTATCCCCGATTTTTTCAAATGGTTTTTGATGTTCAAGGATACTGCACAAGGGATCATAATGATTTTTATGAGATCCCTGTGTAAAAGAAAGCTATTTTTATGAAGATGAATTCACCCCCTCATCGTGACCTACCCTTAACCCAAGCTATGCTTGCTGTCATTGCAGCAGCTCAACCCCAACCAGACCATCAACCACAATTTGACCCAATACCTGAACCATTACCTTCACCTGACAATATGCAAATTGACCAAGAACCCTTCAACGCTGACACATTAAATGTTGGCGTTGATGTGCCTATTTCCAACGTTGACACCCAACCTTCACAAACCCAAACACCCCTTAACCAACCCACATCCACCCACTCTTCCACACCATCTTCCACACCCCCTGAATATAGGTTGATGAAACGCTAAAGGACTACTGGAGTGTTCTCCTCTGGTGGTCCTAGCCATGTAGCAGAGAGAACCACCACCACAAGTGTGGCTGGTGCTATGGATGAGGCTGGGACTATTGGTTCTGGCTTAGAAGCTGGCCAAGGCAGTCCCACCATCGTTAAGTCCTCATCCATGCCCAATGAATCTGACTTGTGAGGTCAAATACCCATTTTAGAAGAGGGCAGACTAGAACCAATGACTCTTATGGAATTGACGGCAGTCTGCATAATCTTGCAAAAGCAAAATGCAGACTTAGTACAAGTTGTCAGCCCACAAGGCCTTGAACTCAATCAATTGAGGGAGAGGATTGTTGTTTTGGAGACTGCAAGTGCAAGGAGAGGTATGGAGGAATCTTCCAAAGGGGAGGAAGATCCAATAAATCTGAGTGATAAGGGCAGCCTTGATGGTCAATCTTTGGATGTTGCTGAGGCCCTTACAAGTTTGAAGAAACAAACAGGTTTTGATACGTCCTTAGTCTCTCCTACCAACTTGAATTTATCATTTACAGCTATGTTGGAGGAGATTGCAAAAGGCGCTGAGACAGGAAATTTGGGCGTTGACAAGGAGAAATTGAACGCTGATAGAAATATTTTGGGCGCTGACACAGCAAAATTGGGCGTTGACAGACCTGCACATGAGGGTGATGTATCCCAGTCATCATCCATCATCAAGGAGGTTTCTTCACAGGTATCACCATCTACCTTACCAACAATTGCTTCATCAGATAAGGGTAAGGGTATTATGGTAGAAGAGATTGTTCCAAAGGATGCAGCTCAAGTTGAGTTTGATAGAAGATTGGCTGCACAAATCATGGAACAAGATATAAAGGAGGTGAAAGAGTCACCATTTGTTGTTACTTCAGAGGAAGGAAGTGATGGAGCTAGCTTATACTCAAGTATTATGATTATAGAACAGAAAGACTTGGGTATGGAGAAGAGTTGGCCAAGGAGAAATTGAGAGAATTGAAATTGCAGGTTGACTTTGATATGCCAGAGGTGGTTCAAATGTATAATGCCTGGGAAGAAAGATGTATGGAGAATCCACACTTGACCACTTCAGATCAAATATGGGGTTTGGAGATTCTCCTCAGAGTTCAGAAAGATAGCCAGGTAATTTTGAAACACAAGGCAAGCAATATTCTCAGAATTGAAAAGGGATAGAAGGGAGCTATACTGCATGTTGCTCAGATGTCATGGAGTAGGATGGACTTATCAGAAATTGAGGGCATTGACATTTGATGAGTTGGAATGCAAGGCTTATCCCATTTGGGTGAGAGTGTAGGAAGCAAACACTCTCAGACTTCTTTCTGATGAAAGAAAGGAAGAACTTGCAGAAGAAATGGAGCTCAAGAAAGCTATGTTTGTTCCCAGACCAGTGAAAAAGGGAATTTCTCTTCAGTTTCTCAAAGATATGGATCCACTATATCCAAGTGAAGCTGTCATAAGAAAGAGCCTCAAGCTCTCACCTTTAGAAGCTTCAGATATGGTGCAAGTGTTACCATTAGATTCCAGAAACCCAATTGTGAGCTATGAAGAAGATGAATGTGGGTTTTGGAATATTGGCAGGTATGGCAAAGAGGTACACACTTTTACCACTCTGATATCTTTGTTTGCAAGTTGTGATAGAGAAGACTTGGTAGACCTATGGAGGTTGCTAGAGACCAAGTAAGAGGCTGAAGCACCAACTTCAGCTAATGGAATAAAACTGTGGTCCACATTCAAAAGAATGTGTGGACCAAAAGATGAAGATCCTGGTATTTGGAAGGATCTTGAAGATGACCTCAGTGGTCTTCAATGGAGATTATATTCAGCTGCTGGTGTTTACCATTTAAGTTCTACAAAGTTTGTTGAGTATCTACTTGTGGATGGTCAGTATTTCATATCCAAGGCTATTTTGGAGAAGATGAAGGACACTCAGCTAGAAATTGATTATTCAAGTGACGTGGCAAAAGACTTGATCAGATTTATTCATTCCCAATATGAGAAGGTTTGTAAGATTCCTCCTAGTCCTTAATGCTTATTCAGAAACTTGATCATAAGAGTGGATATCAAGTTTAGGGGAGGATTGTTGGGAATAAATTAAGGCCAGATCACTTGAGCGCTGACAAGAGTAAAACAAGCGTTGACAAGAGCAAAACAAGTGCTGACAGCTCAAGCGTTGACAAGACAAAGTCAAACGTTGATACATTGAAGACAAGCACTGATGGGAAGATATACTCTACGCGTTTATTGTATTCTAGATTACTTCTAGTAAAGATAGGAACAACAATGTATTTTCTATATTTATCTTTACCTAGAATAGCTGATACGTAGATTATTGTACAAGGCTTCTTATGTCTATAAAAGAAGACCTTTAGGTTAATGTTTCATATAAGTTTTCATTCGTAAACTACTTTCATTGTAAGCAAGTTTGATATCATTAATCAAAGTGAAAGTTTGTTTATATCATTGTGTGTTCTTGTTTAAGTGTTAATTCCGCATAACACTTAGATTATCATAAGCATATACAAAGGTTTCTCTAAGTGTATTACTTGATCTAATCTCGTATACATAAAGCTAAATCGATCTAAGTTTTGGATCAACACATAAGCTAAATTGGCTTATCCAGACTTGCAACAACTTATTTTTTGTAATAGATCTTCCTCATTTGACCCATTTATTTGATCTGGAGCTTATTAGACTTTGACTTTAACTTTTTACTAGAAAACTCATTAAGTTGACTTTTAAACAAGTGCTTATCTGCTTATTATGGCTTATTTCTTGTGCTTATTTGAAAACGTTTTTATTATTTAGCTTAATTAAGTCATTTAAAAGCTTTTGAAAGTTGAATCAGCACTTGAGGTGGTCTAGAACTCAAAAACGACTATTTTGTCGTTTTGTGAAGAGAGTCTTGGCTTATTTCAGGCTTATTTCTTGTGATTTTCCAATTTTCTTTTTAAAGATCTCTTAAGTAACTCAAAAGAAGCTTGTGTGTCAAATTTGAGCTTATGGCATCAGCTTATAGCTTAATGGGCCAAAAAGCCCATTAAGTATAAGCTGCTTTGAAATAAGCTAGCTTAAACACATTTTCAGCTTTTGGGCCTTTAGAGTTTTGTTCTTTAAATCAGTTTTTAAGTCAGATAGGAGCTTTTGGGCTTATTTGGACAACATTTTTCTTATTAGGCCTATTTGAGCCCATTAAGGGGTCTGTTTGGACTTTTAGCCCATTTCTAGGCCCAATAGGGGTATTTTTGTAATTTCAACTTCATTTATGAATTATTTAGGTTAAAATAAGCTAGTTTGTAACTTTTTAGAATTTTTTATAAATTTTGGATTTTTATTAATATTTTATTATTATTTTATTATTAAAATTAAAATTCAGATTTTTCAAGTTTTTTCATTTTTCTTAGTTCGAATACATTAAGTTAGGAATTTTACAATTTTTAGAATATTTTTATTGTCATTAGATTAATTTTTAGAATTATTTTAAATTTTAATATTTTTTAATTGTTTTTAAATAGTTTTAATCAATTTTAAAATTTTCAAAAATAGTTTTAAATTTATTTAAGTCATTTTAGAGGTTTACAAGTGAAAAAATCTCATTTTGGGCTTTTTGTTAATTAAATTGATTTCTTGGGCTTTAATTAGCATTAAAAAATTATTATTTAATTAAATAAAAGGTTTGAGTGATTTTTGATTTTTTGTAAACTCTAATTACATTTTTAGGATTTATTGCAATTTTCTAGGAATTTTTAGGGTAAATTTTTAATTTTGTCACTTTTTACGGTTTTACGTGTACGAGTATTCGTCTTAGTTTAATTCATAATCGTAACCGTCATTCTCTTCTAATCTTTTTTCTTTTCTTTCTTCATAAAATATAATCATAAAAGTTAATCATCTCTTAAAAACACCAAAAAATAATATTCTTTGCTCATCCCCACGTTGTACGTGACGTTTATGCAAACTCGCAACCAAGCAAGACGTGCACGTTAACGTAGAAACCGAAAGGAGTCAACACCTACTCCTAATCTTTCTAGTGAGGAGTCTCCTATTGACGAACCTATCGTAGAAGAAGAACCAACCATGGCGAATCGAACTATGATGGAGTTACTTCAAGCACCCACCAAGGGTTATGGAGAGGCTATTGTGATTCCCGCTATCCTTGCGGAGATTTTTAAGTGAAAACGGGTTTGTTGTCGATGATCCAAAACAACAAATTCCGTGGTGATGAAAAGGACAACCCACACAACCATATCCGCCAATTCAATCGTCTTACCGCCACTTGCAAATTTAAGGATGTTGTTAATGACTCGATTAAGATGATGCTTTTTCCGTATTCCTTAGCGGGGCCTGCTAAAATTTGGTTAGAGAATGAGCCACCCAATTCTATATTGACGTGGAAGGATCTCGTTTCAAAATTTGTGAACCAATTTTTCCCGGCCTCTAAGACTACGCATTTGAAAAACGAGATTTCAAAATTTTCACAAGAATTTAATGACAGTTTTTCAACGGCTTGGAATAGGTTTAAGGAAATGTTACATGAGTGTCCTCATCACGGTTTTTCCGACTTGCATCAAATTGACACGTTTTACAATGGATTAAATGATCATGAAAGAATTATCTAAATGCCGCCGCAGGTGGTAATATTTTGTGTAAAACGGTTGAAGAAGTGTTGTTGATAACTGAGAATAGATATAAGGTGTATAGTCCTCGTAACACATCGAGTGTTCGTAAGGCTTCGTCTTCGGCTTCACCTTCTTTGTCCAATACCATCGATGCTTGCCAAATTGAGGCGAACTTGGAAAACAAAATCTTTGATAAGCTTAAAGGTATTTTAATTGAATTCAAAGTTTGGGAACAAAGTGCTCCCGCTACGGCTAAAGCGGTTGAGGTTTCATGCATGTATTGTGGTGGAGGTCATGATTTCTCCGAGTGCATTACCAACGGTGGTAACACTTCGAGTGCCTACGCGGCCACGGGAACTTACAACCAAAACGGTCAAGTTACCCGCTCTAATCAATTGACTCCACTGGGTTTTGCTCCCAATCAAAATGCTAACAACAACTATCGAAACAATCAAGTTGGTTTTAAAAACAATTACAAAGGAAACTATGGGAATCAAGGGGCTAATAATTAAGTTTCAAACAAAAATCAAAACAATGATTTTCAAAACAACAACAAGGGTTTGCAAACTTTGAAAGATCTTCCAAATGAATTTGTTGAATAAGCTAATGTAAATGATGCTAGGTTTGAAAACATTCAAAGAGAAATCATTAGCCTAAAATCCGAGTTTAAGAAAGAATTGAAGAAGGAGTTGAAAAACGAGTTAGCAAATGAGCTTAAAATCCATACAAACAAAATGGAAGGAAATGTAACTAGGTTACAACAAAACCAACAAAAATGGAACAAGGTCAAAATGAAATAAAACAAGAGATGATTAAGGCCGAGAAGAGGCAGTCCATGTTTGAGGATAAAATTTCATCTATATTTGAGGCTATTATGTGCAAACCGTCTTCGAGTAGTCTTCCTAGTAACACCATATCGAACCCTAAGGGAGAGATGAAAGTGTACCACACGTAGTGGTAAGACACTTAACGAACCGACTCCTCAACCAGTTGCTCCTACGGAGGATGCAATTGAGGAAGAACCCTAGGTGGTGGTAGAAAAGGAGCATGTCCCAATCCCACGAAGTACCGCTCATGGCACACCTATGGTTGACCCATTACCACATTTGGAACCCGAGATTCCAAAGTCTATGCCTATGCCTCAACCCACACCACCTTTGCCCTATCCATCGATACTTAGAAAGGAGAAACGTCAAGAGCGCGATAATTACCGATGCTTTGGTCATGATGCCTCGATTTACCGCTAACTTCAAGAGTATGTTGAACAACAAGGAGAAATTGCAACAATTGTCTAGTTGTTCATCGGTTTATCTTAACCGCATACCTTAAAAAGTCGGTGATCCCGGTAAATTCTTGATTCCTTGTGCAATCCAAGATATGGAAGAATGTTATGCCTTGGCCGATCTTGGTGCTAGTATTAACTTGATGCCTCTTGCAATCTTCAAGTCGCTCAATCTTCCTAATTTTACTCCTTCACTAATGTCTATCGAGTTGGCCGACCATTCCACGATGCCCACATGTGGATTGGCAGAATACGTTTTTGTGAAAGTTGGAAAGTTCTATTATCCGGTAGACATTATCGTTGTCGATATTCCCACGGATCGTCAAGTTCCTAACATTTTAGGTCGTTCGTTTTTAGATACGTCTATGGCTTTAATCGATGTACATGCTAGAAAGATTACCTTACGTTTCAGCGACGAGGAAATTGTTATAAACGCAACTCAAAATTCTCCAATTTCTCATGTTTATTCCGTTGCAACCATAAACCTCGTTGATATGACTAACGTTGTTTGCGAGGAATTTTCACAAGAAGTTTAAGGTTTTGGTGATGATGAAAATAGTGGCAATCCTACTATGTTAGATCCCATTCTTGATAACTCGACACCAACCTTCACTCCATTTGAAGGTGGTGGTTTTACGTTGGAAGAATTCGGTGTTCCACGTACTTGTGACGAAGACCTCGACAATGATGAGGACTTCTCGATTATTAAGGATTTTCTAAATGATTTCCCATTTCCTCCACCCGAGGAGGTTATGCGTATCAAGCCCAAATCTTCAATTGAGGAACCATCTATCCTCGAGTTGAAAGATTTACCTCCTCATCTCGAATATGTATTTTTTGAGGAGGACGAAAAGTTGCTGGTTATTATTGTGAAAGATCTTTCGGATGATGAAAAAACCGCACTTGTCGTTCTTCTAAAGGATCACAAAGGGGCAATTGCGTGGAAGTTATCCGACATTAAGGGGATCGATCCCAAATTTTGTACCCACAAAATCCTTAATGGAGGAGGATTACAAACCCGCAATCCAATGTCAAAGGAGGGTGAACCCCAAAATTCACGACGTCATCAAAAAGGAAGTCCTTAAACTCCTTGAAGCGGGAATGATTTACCTTATTTCCGATAGCCCTTGGGTGAGTCCTATTCATTGTGTCCCTAAAGAGGGAGGAATGACCGTTGTGCCAAACGATGCCAACGAGTTAATTCCAACTAGACTTGTAACCGGATGGAGAGTGTGCATTGATTATCGTAAGTGCATTGAGTATCGTAAGTTAAATGACGCCACTCGAAAAGACCATTTTCCCTTGCCCTTCATGGACCAAATGTTGGAGCGTCTTGCGGGAAACGATTTCTATTGCTTTTTAGATGGGTTTTCCGGTAACTTCCAAATCCCCATTGATCCTCGTGATCAAGAAAAAACTACGTTTACGTGTCCATATGTAACGTTTTCCTATTGTAGAATGCCATTCGGACTTTGCAATGCACCGGGAACCTTTCAAAGGTGCATGATGGCTATTTTTCATGATATGATCGAGAAGACAATGGAAGTCTTCATGGATGACTTTTCTGTGTTTGGTAGTTTGTTCACTTCGTGTTTGTCGAATCTTGAGAGAATGTTGAAGCGTTGTGAGGAAACCACCTTGTGCTAAATTGGGAAAAATGTCATTTTATGGTTAAAAGTGGAATCGTCTTAGGGCACAAGGTTTTGAAAGCGGGGATTGAGGTAGATCAAGCTAAGGTAGACGTCATCGCCAAATAACCTCATCCTAAAACCGTTAAGGGAGTTATGAGTTTCCTAGGCCACGCGGGCTTTTATTGTCGATTCATCAAGGATTTTTCAAAGATTTCTCGACTTATTACACATCTCCTCGAAAAAGATGCACGTTTTTTCTTCGACGAAGATTGTGTACAAGCCTTTGAAATCCTTAAGAGGAAACTTACTGAAGCTCCCATTCTTGTTGCTCCCAATTGGAACCTCCCCTTTGAGCTCACGTGTGATTCTAGTGACTACGCTATTGGGGCCGTATTGGGGCAACGTCATGAAAAACACTTCTTGCCTATTCACTATGCTAGCAAGACGATCACCGAGGCTCAACTAAAATACAGTACAACGGAGAAGGAGTTCCTTGCCGTGGTGTATGCATTTGAGAAATTCCGACCTTATCTCGTCTTGACTAAATGCATAGTGTATACGGATCATTCGGCTATCAAGTATCTTATGGCTAAACAAGATGCAAAGCCGAGATTACTTCGTTGGATTCTCCTCCTTCAAGAATTTGATCACAAAATCGTTGACAAAAAAGGAGCCGAGAATCTAGCGGTCGATCATCTTTCTCGTTTGGAAGATCCTCATCAAAGTGTTTACGAGCCCAAGGAAATCACCGAAACATTTCCGCTCGAGACACTTGGTGTAGTGAATTCTAAGCTTGATTCTTCTACCCCATGGTTTGCGGACATCACAAATTACCATGCGGCCAACTTCATCATCAAGGGTATGACGACTCAAGAAAAACAAAAATTCTTTCGTGAAGTCAAGTTCTATTTTGGAACGACCCTTACTTGTTTCGAACTTGTGCGGATCAAATTATTCGACGTTGTGTCTTTGGTACCGAAGCTTCTAACATCCTTAGAGCTTGTCACGAGGGACCCACGGGTGGTCACCATGGTGCTAATCTCACGGGTAAGAAGGTCTTTGATGCTGGTTTCTTTTGGCCTACTATTTACCGAGATGCACATGAGCTTGTGAAGTCGTGTGACTCATGCCAACGACAAGGAAAAGCCTCACAAAATGATGAAATGACACAAAATATCATCCAAGTGTGTAAGATCTTTGACGTTTGGGGCATTGACTGTATGGGGCCGTTCCCATCATCTCGTGGTAATAAGTACATCCTTGTCGTTGTTGACTACCTATCTAAGTGGGTGGAAGCTAAGGCTTTGCCCACCAATGATGCTCGTGTGGTAGTCAAGTTTTTGAAAAGCTTGTTTTCTCGGTTTGGAACCCCTCGTGTGATCATAAGCGATCGTGGAACCCATTTTTGTAACGACCAATTCGAAAGGGTCCTAAAGAAATATGGGGTTACACATCGTCTTTCTACGGCTTATCACCCGCAAACGAGTGGGCAAGTCGAGGTTTCAAACCGAGCTTTGAAGAGGATCTTGGAGAGATCTATTGGGGAAAACCGACAATCTTGGTCGGATAAGTTGGGCGATGCTTTATGGGCCTTTAGGACCACTCATAAGACGCCCATCGGGTGCACTCCCTATAAGCTTGTGTATGGGAAGAATTGTCACTTGCCAATTGAACTCGAACATAAAGCTTATTGCGCCCTTAAGCGTTGTAATAATGATATGGAGACCGCGGAAAAACACCGGAAAATGCAATTAAATGAATTGGATGAATTGAGGGACATTGCTTATGAAAATTCATTGATTGATAAAGAAAAGACTAAAAAGTTTCATGATTCAAAAATTAAAAACCGGGTTTTTAACATTGGGGATCAAGTGTTGCTTTTTAACTCTCGTTTGAAAATCTTTTCCGATAAGTTGAAATCCCGTTGGTCCGGTCCATTCACCGTGACTCAAGTTTTTCCATATGGGACCATCGAGCTAGCTCAAAATGATGGCCCTAATTTCAAGGTGAATGGACATAGGTTGAAGCACTACTTTGGCGGGGAAGTTCCATCCTTGAACTACCTCAACCAAATCACCTTCCCAATGATAATTAGCATTGAGGGGATCGAGTCGAGCTCATGACTCGGTAATAGAAAACGAGGTGCCTCGTGGGGGAGTCCCATTCTTATCCTATGTATATATTATCGCTTTCTAATGTAGTAACGTGTGAGGATTTGTGCCCTTCCAAACATTGTTTCGTGGTTGTTTGTGAAATGTGGACTTTAGATGATCATGGTCTTCACGATTGGAGCCTCTCGTGTTCGTTTTATGGGAGCACTCTTTAACACCCCCAAAGTTACACGCAACAGAATACATCTTTGGGTGCTAAACAATGATACAACAACACATAATTTATAAAGAACGACTCGAAAAGAGACGTTTTAGATTTATCGTTCCTAAAACATTTGTCAGAGTAGCGTAGTCCCAAGTAATCGTTACCAAAAGATAAGTTAAAACAACATATTAGTTTGTTTTAAAAATGGAACGATAAATAAATCAAAGAGTTTGAACAACATAGCAGTGCACAACTTCATTCTCGTGACCTCCAAGCTTCCACTTCTTGATTACCTGAAATACATGTGACTAAAACAATCAGCAAAAATGCCGAGTGAATATATAGTTTTATATAATCATTTTTGAACACAAGCAAAGATTATAAGTTCGTGGCATGCTTAAAGGCAACAAGCATCAAATAATAATTCGCATCAACAATAATAATTGTATATAGCATAAATTGCAATAAGCTCATGGAACCGAGCCCTTAGACACTCCCTTTAGAGGTCTGATAAGATAGGAGATTTATTAATTGTCGGTTACCTCCATATTATTGGTACATTGCCGTATACCTGACTTCTCAATACAATATGCTCAAACAGTGTGGAGGTCGGGCCTAAGCTTCTATGACAAGTCCACAAAAACTGAACCGGGGCGGCTTCCCCCATAGATCTATTAATTGTACTTGCGGTTAACCCATCATAGGTTAATTAACGGTCCATAATTGAGGTTTTAACAAAGGCAATCACTTAATGCAATTTAAAGGCAACCACGGGTCCATTCATAGAGGGACAAAGCATACCATAAAAATCTTGTGTTCTAAGTTTATAAAACATGTATTCCCCCTCGCGGGTTTAAAATCATTTAATAACTAGTATAAAGAGAGGCTATAGACTCACCTTAGCCGATAGTGGTAATGAGACGATCGCCGACGATAGATGATGCCTTTCAAACACGAGAACCGCAACCTATCAAATGAGGTGCGTTCATTAATAATAGACTCGAGAAATAAACCATACATAAGAATATAAATCTCGACTCATAAAATCACGACAAAATCGAGAGAAAACGATACAAGTGATACTATTACACTCTCCTATATATTCATTTTATTATTCTACGCCTTTAATAAAAATCTGCCGGAACATACCGAATGTCCAAGCCGTTTTCCCATACTTAGACATATCAACTTTTTATGATACTACTCAGAGAACTCACTTACTATATTTAGAAAGTTCTCCCAAGAGACCATTAAAATATTTTACTTCTAAAGTTCCCTGCCCGACTCATCTTTGAATCAAAAAATCCGGACAGTTTAGCGACCTTGAATTACGAAACCATTTTGACAATTCTAAACAACTCCATTTGTAAAACCGCCACTTGATTCTAAAAATAGACTCAAAATACTAAACTTGGAGCCTGAGAACAGCCCTTGAATAATTTTTAAACTCATTTTATCGTCCCCGAGATTCGATCCAAATATCGACAACAATTTTCGGATTGTGTCGACACTCGTCTCCCGGTACACGAAAATCAAACTAGTGTATCTTCCACCTCGTTTGGAGTTGGAAGGCCTACTTTATATCAAATCGAAGCTAACGAAATTCTCTATGACATAATCCCATAATAACAACCTATATTCAGACTTAAGATTTCCGAAAATGACCTCAAACCTACTGCCCAAAATTGACTATCAAAATCTCTTACAAAATCATGTTTTTGATCAATTCCAACAACTTTTATCATCAACCTAAGCCCCTAATATCATCATAAACCAATCCTAACACTTGTATCATCATCAAAATCAAAAACCCAAAAATTAAAAATCAACTTTTTAACAAAAACATAGCATGAAAATCTTTTGATCATCATTACTAACACATGCATACAACAAATTTGGATTAAACATCACTAACTTTTCTTGAAAAATTTATATAGTTGCATGTGGATAAAAATGGTACCAAAATACTCACAAGATGATTTTAGGATAGGGACTTTGCTTGGTTTCTCTTGGATCAAGCTAGAAAATTTTTGATTAAGGTGTTTATGGTGTTGATGGTGGATGGCTAAAAAGGGAAAGGAGGAGGAAGGAAGAAGTTTTTGGAGAAATGAATTTTTTAAAGGAAATGTGCTAGTGGAAATGTTATATATAGTGTGGGGTTAGGGTAGTTTTTGCCAATTTGTGATAGTTTTGGTCCAAAATGTAAATATTAGTTAAAAAGCGGGAAATGACTAAAAGTCAATTTTACAAATATTTACGGGACTCGGGTTTCGTAAAAATACTTAAAAGTTTAAACGCACACGAAAAATAATAATATAACGACTCGATACGTAATTAAAACGATATCGTCGAAAATATTAAATATCGAAACGATTGGTAATAAAATATAAAATTTTAGGCATCCGTCGGTATCGCGATCACTAGTAGTCCTCGTTACTCGTCAAAATATTAAAATATAATATTTAATATCGGTTTCAACTTAAACCGTTAAACATAATAATATCTAACGTTATAAAATACTTCAAAATAATTGAAAATAGAATTAAATTATGACCTTATTTTTACGGGTTTTACATCCTCACCACCTTAAGGGAGCGACGTCCCGGCGCTCAGCTCGCCTCATACACGAGTTGTTCACTACCCGGAAGGATGAGGGAATTCCTTATAAAGAAGTCTTCACGTTCCTACGTGAATCTTGATCCATGATCTCCACTGGTACTTTTACAAAACGCAACTTGTCGTCAAGTTGTATCTCACCATAAAGGAATAAATAAATCCTTATCCACCAGTCACCCGTCAAGCTCGACACATGAAAATTTTATGAGTCACATGAAGCTCATTCGACGACAAGAATAGATGACAGGGTTTACGGATAAGTCGAGTTAAAAAGAATGTTGCAAATTAAAGGATATCCATCGGCCGGATAGTCATGGACACACATCAAAAGAACTAACAAGAAAAACATTTTCGTCATCGGAGGGTGCTCACATGCGGGTCCCTACTCAAAAGATAATACAAAGACACCATCTCACTTTCGCCAACGCGCATTAAAGTCTCAATAAACATCATCGTTGAAAGTAAAAAAGATATTACATAATATATGTTCTACATGATCGGACGTTATCGGATGATGCCGTCTCAATTTCTCACAACTTACGATCATTTGACTAGATCACATGCCACATAAGTGCATAAAAATAAAAGGTCGAACAATAACATCAAGTATAGATTTCCATCGTTAATCATCGAGAAAACCTTGAACGAACCCTTGATAATAACCACTTGATCACAAGAGTCTTTCCACTTGCGGTGTCGGCTTCAACATGCTCCTCGAGGTTGTAACAAATTTATTAACTCCATTCATTAAGAGATTCGGTCCTCAATCATTCCACAAGTACACGCATAAATCCTGGTGACACTTATCGTTTCTTCTTATACACTGCTTCCCGAGATTCATTTTAAACTCAGAATAAAATAGTAATCTTCAATACGAGGAACAGAACGAGATAAAAATGACTTCAATAAACGCATAAACGAACAAGATGTGGTAAAATGATTTAAGATTAACGATCGACGAGGGATCTCGAATCACGTAACCGTAAAACATAATAATTTACAATACTAGAAAAATGAGAGCGAATAATGAATTAAATATTAACATTAAAATAACGTTTGTCACAATTATCCGTCCGAATTTGGTATTACCTTAAAACTCAATTAAGGTACTTTCTTGATAAGGATGATATATCAAAAATAGAAGTTAAATAGCTTCATAATTTATTTTGGTTGTCCTAAGAAACTTTGAAAGAATGACATGAATTTATTAATTTAACTCGTTTTGATGGTTACAATTAGAAAATATAATTTCCAAATTAAATCATTATTAGGAATATAAATTAAACGGATAATTTCATTACATTTATAGTAAAGTATGATATGTCAATTAGTTGAAAAAGTAGAACAAAATTTTATTTTAAACATTAGTTTTAGTTATACAAAATATGATGTATAAATTTGACCTTTTACTTGTGATGGTTATTTCGATAATTGAAAATCATTGGAAAAATGTATAAAAGTTCCATGAAAATTTTATAATACGTCGTACAAATACATAAAGGTGTTTATTATTTCAAAATAAACATGGGATATATTCGGGTTTCAAAATGTGACAAGATAACAAACAATACAAATGGAAATAATGGTCAACAATTAGTACGAAATCAATGGTACGAAAGAGAACGAAGCAAATGTCATATGAATTCTTAAAGAGAATGATAAAATAAAGGCGTTGATGGTAAGACGATAAGAAATAATAGATTAAACAAGTTGTCAATTTTGTTAGTGCGGTCGGTGGTTCACCAATATCAGCTCGTTAACTTAGTGGTGATCGATACATGATCAGAAATAAGTTGCATACAAAAATTTTAATAAAATAAAATTCTTAATAATCTCTTGTAATTAAAACAAATCAAATGAACGATGTTAGTGTTTAAAGGGAGAAGTCAAAGCACGGTTCACAAGGGTGGATTTCGAGACAAACGAGAGTGACGGACGTCATCCTGGATATACGGAAATCACTCTAGTGATAATTCATTATTCACGTACAGAGACATTCCAAAGATCTACCCAGTCGCATAAAGAAGATTGGACGAGAAGGAAGGATAAAACATCGAGACTTTCAAGTCATTTATCAACAGTCATTAATTAGATGAACCGTCAAAAGAAATCAGTTATAAGATAAAATAAAGTAACAAGTTGAAAAACGATCGTCGAGTAAAAATGTATTCGTAAGCGCGTAATTCGTTCAAGAAAAGGTAAGAAAACGTATGCGGATGCATAGAAATTGCGCTACTTGCATAAAATATAAAGGTTTTCAAAACTTCTTTTCACTTTATTTCATTTTATTTATCTTTATCATAAATACAAGTAAAAAGTTGATTATTATCAAGATTTTTAAGGTGACTACTATTCAGCCTAGCATGGCTCCTTCTAAATTAGACATAGGTGATCAGGCCATGTATAATTTAGGGCTAGCAATGCAGTGCTCCACTTCGTCGAAAAGTATTACGTTTCTTATGTTTATATAAACCATGCCATTTGTAAAATGGAATTTAAAAATAGTTTATAAATTTATAGGATATAAGTAATTTGTGAGATACTCAATAAGAAACTTTTAATATTACAAAAAGTATTTTATAAGACCAAAGTAAAAACAGTTGGTGTAAATAATCGTAAAACAATATCAGATTTATTTATAAGTGACATTATGACAACATATAAAGTAGCCAAAGGTTTGCAAAAAGTGGCAAATAGTAGCTCATAAAACAACCAATAAAATGGTTACAAGTTGTTAAGGTTTCAAAAGGTTATAAGGTTTAGACGAAAACGCCATGAGACACGTGATGAGAATATCGACGAAGAATGTGAAGTCAAAACTTCAAAACTCAACCCAAATCAGTTGAAGGTTAGAAGAAAACGAAAATAAAATAACATCGAATGACAAATGAGTCATATATATGAAAAGAATAAAACACATGTGTATTCTTTGTAAGATACTCGACACAACATGCTTTTAAGAAAGTATGTTAGTCGTTTTTAAATTACACCATTAATCCGGTAATTGCTAATCCTGTACTGTTTCTATTTTTAAATATTTTCACATGCAACTAGTATTCGTTAGTTGTAAAATAATATTTGTTAAAATTTTACGATCTCAAATGAAATCAAAACAGCTTAGAAACATTTAAAACTCATGTTCTGAATTTTCTATCAGATTTAACTTTTAAATATGAGCCGATTAATTGACCCGATAAACGACATCTCCAAGACTCAGAGTCTAAAGCATTTTGATGCAAAACGACGTTTCAGACGACTTTCTAGTTTTACCCGAGACCTGAAAACCAATGTAAAATGACCAAAATACCCCATGCAAGTTCTGTGCAGGTTTGACTATTTTATTTTAAAAACGCAGGTTTTACTTTTAAGTTTTGACCTGTTTATACTGCCCCTACAGTTTCTGCATAAAGTGTATTTTTTGACACTTCTTAACGGCTCAAAATATATACATATATACACACATGTCTTGTGGATTTTACAACAACGAAAAATAAATCTCGTAATGAGCATCAAATAATATATAGCATGATGAATGACAGAAAATGCTTCAAGGTATTGAACACGAAATTTAGGAAGCAAAACGGTGAAAGACGTTCGTAATTTAGATTTCAAAATGCAATGTAGGCAAATCTCCTTGGTGCCACGATTGTCAAAAACACAAAACATAACAAGAAAAGAATGGAACATTAACATGCTACACTCCGGGAGCGAGAAGATTAATGAAAAACAACTGATATAATTTTATATAAGTAAAATCGTATTCCAATTCTAGTGTCATAATCCAGACGATGATTTATAATATAACGATGACGTTACCGAGATATAAGTGAACAATACACTTCGGAGTCGATACATATAAATGTCAACGAATTAAATCTTCGCATGTCTTGTAAAACGATAATAAAAATCAACAAAATATTATGAAAAACCATGATATTATTCAACACGATTATAGGAAATGTTTCAAAATGTATGACTCACACGATAGCGGTTAGTCTATTCCAAAGACACATTGAGCTACACAATGGTCTAGAAATTACGTTTCAAGACGTCTAAACACAAACAGTCGGAAGACGATTTGGATATCTATATAGATATCCCAAAGGGTTAAGCAATAAAAGTAACGCGCGCAGATGAAGGTATGTAAGGTCATAATATAAAATTTTTGCAATAAAAGCAATTTAAATACTTCAAAAATATATACAGAAAGATCTTGAAAATTCATTGTATTTATTTAAGTTAATCATTAATAAATGATAAACTTTTATTGAAAAGTTTAACGACATAAATATATATCAATAAAGGATTATAGTATTTATTTAGAAATACTTAGCAATAAGGCATACATAATAATATATACTAAAGTTGTAATCCCAGAAGTAGCTTGAACCTGAAGTCACGGGAAATCATGTGCACCGACTCTTTGAAAAATAAAACCGACAGTTATAGTTTAGGTTTTTAGAAAAAGACCTAATTCTCTATAACTCATGGCTCTAATACCAATCTTTAACACCCCCAAATTTACACGCAACGGAATACATCTTTGGGTGCTAAACAATGATACAAAAACACATAATTTATAAAGAACGACTCGAAAAGAGACGTTTTAGATTTGTCGTTCTTAAAACATTTGTCAGAGTAGCGTAGTCCCAAGTAATCGTTACCAAAAGATAAGTTAAAACAACATATTAGTTTGTTTTAAAAATGGAACGATAAATAAATCAAAGAGTTTGAACAACATAGCAGTGCACAACTTCATTCTCGTGACCTCCAAGCTTCCACTTCTTGATTACCTGAAATACATGTGAGTAAAACAATCAGCAAAAATGCCGAGTGAATCTATAGGTTTATATAATCATTTTTGAACACAAGCAAAGATTATAAGTTCGTGGCATGCTTAAAGGAAACAAGCATCAAATAATAATTCGCATCAACAATAATAATTCTATATAGCATAAATTGTAATAAGCTCATGAAACCGAGCCTTTAGACACTCCCTTTAGAGGTCTGATAAGACAGGAGATTTATTAATTGTCGGTTACCTCCAGATTATTGTTACATTGCCGTATACCTGACTTCTGAATACAATATGCTCAAACAGTGTGGAGGTCGGGCCTAAGCTTCTATGACAAGTCCACAAAAACTGAACCGGGGCGGCTTCCCCCATAGATCTATTAATTGTACTAGCGGTTAACCCATCATAGGTTAATTAACGGTCCATAATTGAGGTTTTAACAAAGGCAATCACTTAATGCAATTTAAAGGCAACCACGGGTCCATTCATAGAGGGACAAAGCATACCATCAAAATCTTGTGTTCTAAGTTTATAAAACATGTATTCCCCCTCGCGGGTTTAAAATCATTTAATAACTAGTATAAAGCGAGGCTATAGACTCACCTTAGCCGATAGTGGTAATGAGACGATCGCCGACGATAGATGATGCCTTTCAAACACGAGAACCGCAACTATCAAATGAGGTGCGTTCATTAATAATAGACTCGAGAAATAAACCATACATAATAATATAAAACTCGACTCATAAAATCACGACAAAATCGAGAGAAAACGATACAAGTGATACTATTACACTCTCCTATATATTCATTTTATTATTCTACGCCTTTAATAAAAATCTACCGGAACATACCGAATGTCCAAGCCGTTTTCCCATACTTAGACATATCAACTTTTTATGATACTACTCAGAGAACTCACTTACTATATGTAGAAAGTCCTACCAAGAGCCCATTAAAAGATTTTACTTCTAAAGTTCCCTGCCCGACTCATCTTTGAATCACAAAATCCGGACAGTTTAGCGACCTTGACTTACGAAACCATTTTGACCATTCTAAACAACTCCATTTGTAAAACCGCCACTTGATTCTAAAAATAGACTCAAAATACTAAACTTGGAGCCTGAGAACAGCCCTTGAATCATTTTTAAACTCATTTTATAGTCCCCGAGATTCGATCCAAATATCGACAACAATTTTCGGATTGTGTCGACACTCGTCTCCCGGTACACGAAAATCAAACTAGTGTATCTTCCACCTCGTTTGGAGTTGGAAGGCCTACTTTATATCAAATCGAAGCTAACGAAATTCTCTACGAGATAATCCCATAATAACAACCTATATTCAGACTTAAGATTTCCGAAAATGACCTCAAACCTACTGCCCAAAATTGACTATTAAAATCTCTTACAAAATCATGTTTTTGATCAATTCCAACAACTTTTATCATCAACCTAAGCCCCTAATATCATCATAAACCAATCCTAACACTTGTATCATCATCAAAATCAAAAACCCAAAAATTAAAAATCAACTTTTTAACAAAAACATAGCATGAAAATCTTTTGATCATCATTACTAACACATGCATACAACAAATTTGGATTAAACATCACTAACTTTTCTTCAAAAATTTATATAGTTGCATGTGGATAAAAATGGTACCAAAATACTCACAAGATGATTTTAGGATAGGGACTTTGCTTGGTTTCTCTTGGATCAAGCTAGAAAAATTTTGATTAAGGTGTTTATGTTGTTGATGGTGGATGGCTAAAAAGGAAAAGGAGGAGGAAGGAAGAAGTTTTTGGAGAAATGAGTTTTTTTAAAGGAAATGTGCTAGTGGAAATGTTATATATAGTGTGGGGTTAGGGTAGTTTTTGCCAATTTGTGATAGTTTTGGTCCAAAATGTAAATATTAGTTAAAAAGCGGGAAATGACTAAAAGTCAATTTTACAAATATTTACGGGACTCGGGTTTCGTAAAAATACTTAAAAGTTTAAACGCACACGAAAAATAATAATATAACAACTCGATACGTAATTTAAAACGATATCGTCGAAAATATTAAATATCGAAACGATTGGTAATAAAATATAAAATTGTAGGCATCCGTCGGTATCGCGATCACTAGTAGTCCTCGTTACTCGTCAAAATATTAAAATATAATATTTAATATCGGTTTCAACTTAAACTGTTAAACATAATAATATCTAACGTTATAAAATACTTCAAAATAATTGAAAATAGAATTAAATTATGACCTTATTTTAACGGGTTTTACACACTCGATCGTTTGCTTTGAAGAATTTCTCAATATCCATGATATATCCTTTGATGTTCTAACCTTAGGTTTTTAGCACACTTCATAAACGGCTTTAAATTTAATGGTTACACCCTTTCTATGCTAGATTAAGCATTCGACTACGTATCTAGTATGGGGGTGTTTTGTGCCCCTAGACTCGAAACATTGAGGACAATGTTTAACTTTAGTATGGGGGGTTAATACATACTTGCCTTTCCAAACCTTCACGCTTTCCAAAATTTATCTTTTTGTTTATCGTATTGTTGCAAAATAAGGCCAAAAATGGACAAATTTTGAAAATTTTCTCATGTTTTATAAGTGTTTGAAGACACGAATGTAGATTTTCCGATGGCGAGAATAAGAGTAATTTTTGACTCGACCGTGCGTGTTGAGCACTTAGCTTTGATTCCTTAACTTTATATTAGGCTAAGTCTCTAAAATGAGGACGAGAAATGATAGAGTTAAATATAAGTTACTATGCTAAACGTAGAATATTCGTATTCTTTCAAAAACTCATGTGTTCTCGTTATTTGCTTATTCTCCCTTCGCTTGTAAATATTTTTGCTTAATAAATATTGACTTAGAGGTTTAGTCTTGATTGTTAGTTTCTAGTCTTTTCTAGTAGCTTCCATGTAATTAAATTGGGAAGACATTAAGGTATCGCCAGCGTCACGATTTTAAAGTATTGGCAACCGAATAATCGAAAGCTTCACCCAATAATAAGATTTCAAGTGCTCACCTAAATCAAGCAAACAATTTGAAGCTCACAAGGCCGAAAAATCTATGCAAAATTGAAAGTGAATCAAGCCTTAATCTTTGAAGCTTTAAAGATCCAAAATTCGCCTTAGCGTGAGGATATACGTCTTTGGCCATAATAAAACCACCGATGAGGAGGAAATAAAAGGCAAGGTAAGACCAAAGTCATAATAAAAGCTTCATGGAGAAGTTGAATAAAAGATGGAGGTAAACCTATGATGATATGGCCCTTCTGTTAGGGGGCGTATAAAAGTCTTGGTAATAAGTCTCATGTTCAAAACCGTTATAAAACCGTGTTTATCGATCCTTCTTGTTGACTTAATTTTTTTGACATTGTTGTCTATTAGGAGGGATTATTAATTCAATGGTCTTGGTTACACCGTTAGGACTCTATTTTTAGACCTAAATCTCTATTATCGCATAAGTCAAACAATGTATCCTCGTGAAACATTCAAGACAAAATAAAATATAAGAGATACAACTTAGGAAAATGGGAGGATAAGTACGTTATTAGGGCATATGAGTAGTGTTAGCATTACTAACTTATAATAACAATGATCTCGTTGCACGCTTAGCATGGAATTGGGGTGAAAATCGAGGACGATGAAATTATTTCTAACGAAGCATTCGCGTGTTCTTATTCTATGAACCTAAACGTCCCATTTTGCGATAAAAATCATACATTATGTCTAAAACGCAAGTAGAAGTAATAGTAGTAGTGTAGCTAGTTTATCATTCCATAAAAGTGAATAAAAATGAATTTTGGAGGTGCTACGATACTTTATTCTAGCATTGCGTGAGGGCACGATAATGGTTTAGTATGGGGGAGTGATGAGACTGCTTTTATACATAGTCTAATCGTCCAAAAAGGGCTTTAAATGCATTAAATATCATGAAAATGCCAAATGTATGCTTGTGTTTGTTACTTGTGTATTTTAGGTACGGATATTGATAAAATCACAAAAGATCACAAGAAACATGCAAAAACAAACATTGGGAAACGAAGCCGCAAACTGAACCAAGCCCTAATGAAGATTTTCCAAGAAATACCCTTGAAGATTTGAAGATATTGCAAGAAGGGTCCTCCAATATTGAAGAATTGACACTTTAAACCCTTGTATATTCATAATTACAAGATTGGTCCTTAAAGTTTGTTAAATTTACAAAAAGGGCCCTTAAATTTGAAGAATTGGAAAAAATAGTCCCTCATAAATCATGACTTGCCAATATTAGTCCTCCAAAAAGTGAACAATACAAGTCAAGACCATTATCTATGAAGAAAATGCCAAATCAGCCCTTCAAGAATCAACAAATGGCAAGAAATACCCCTGAAAATACTTTGGAAAAGTATTTGGGGCAAAAGTGTGAAAATAGAAACTTCAAATACAAAGGATTATGAATTTATGCCTATTAAACATCAAGTGACAAACAAGGAAGAAATAAGGGGTTTAACTTGGCAGACACAAGAAGTTACTGATAGGTGTGTAAACACCCATCCTTTTTCCACTTAATTCTTGCTAGAACGAGACCAAAACACGTATTTAATATCATTTGTTTGGAATTATGCGTGGTTTTTGTGTTTATTGTGTTTTCAGAGCCAACCGGATGAATATTGAAGAAAACATGGGATTGCACGGGTTTTATGGAAGAAAAAAAGACTAAAGACGAAGTCTATTGTCCAAGAGATGCAAAAGATTTGAAGTCACTGGGCCTATTTGAAGATTTATGGAAGAAAAGGACCAAAGATGGAAGATTTACATAAGTCGAAGAAACTCAAGTCTATTAAACGAAGAAATTAAAAGACGAGTTGAATTTAATCGACGACAAATCCCGAATTAGAATCGAAAACGTAAACTTTTCTGAAAAGACGAGAAGACAAGAAGAACGGGAGAAAGCCCACTCACCAACCAAAGGGAACACCTATATAAAGGGTTCCCTTAACACTTTTCATTCAGTTTTTTCTCTCTTTTCTCTCTTTTTCCTGTTCGTAGTCATCACCAACACCACTAGGGTGTTTGGTGATTTTTATTTTTGTTTCCAAATCTTGTAGTTTAATCTTTGTCTTTTGTTTGTTCAACATTAATCAATCAATACAATCTTTCCATTTCATCTTGTTCATCTTCATCTTTTTGTTTCAAAGTTAAAGTTCTTAGTTGGTTGATTTGATCTTTAAAAGTTATTGGGTTTATTGTTTTTATTGATGGGATTTGATATTTATGGTTAGTAGATCATTAGTGATTAATTTTGTTTAAGTTTTGGTTAAAAACTTGGAGATTTTTGGCTCGAAATCGAGTTACCCTGTTTTTTCTGAATAGTACTGTTTTTGAGTTTACCAGGTTCCGAATGAGCTTAGAACTTCCGAATGAATCATCTTAGTTAAAATCTTCCGAATCAATCTCCCTTCTAAAAGTTCCGAATCAAGTTTAAAAGTTCTGAATCAGTTTTATAAGTTCCGAATCAGTTTTATTTCCAAAACTTCCGGACCAAACTTCCGGGTGAACTTCCGGGTGAAGTTCCGGATAAACTTCCGGACCAAACTTCCGGACCAAACTTCCGGGTCAAAAGTTCCGAGTGAACTTCCGGGTGAACTTCCGAATCAAGTTTCGGATCAATCTTCCGAGTGAACTTCCGAATCAAGTTCCGGATCAATCTTCCGAGTGAACATCCGAATCAAGTTCCGGATCAATCTTCCGAGTGAACTTCCGAATCAAGTTCCGGATCAATCTTCCGAGTAAAAGTTCCGAATCAAGGAGTTAACATCTGTTCATCCGGAAAAGTTCCGAATCAGTAAGAACTTCCGAATCAATTTCCTTTTTAGCATTTTTAAGTGATACTTATTGTTTCTTCATTTTACATTTATATTTTGATTATTTTTATTAATTGTTATTAAATTAATTGCTTTGAATTTAAGGTTATATTTTAGTTCATTTAAACTTTTAGTAGATTATAAAACCAATCCCCTTTTTAGTAACCAAGAACAATCATTCCACATTAAGTTGTAATCAATTCGAGAGGATACTGAGGGAATCTAGAACCCATTGAAAATCATTAATATCAAATGGCGCCGCTGCCGGCTCTTCTCGTTAAGATCAACAGTTTTTTGTGAGAACTTGGATTTTTGGATCCGTTCCCCGTGAACGTTACTTTTTCATAAAATTTTCAAAAAACTCCTAAAAAATATAAAATTTTCAAAAATCCTAAAAATTAAAAAACATAAAAACCAAAAATATTTTTTCTTTGTTTTTGCCTTGTTAGTTCTTTTGCAGGTGCATGCGTACACGATCAACGTCTTATCAAGAGCCCGAGCCTCTCGAAGACTTAGACATGGCTGGTGTACAAAACAACAACAATAACCCACCTCAAAACAATAATAATAACAATAACAATCCACCTTTCAACAACAATAATAACAACAACAATGAGCCTCTACCGGATAATCGCCGGATGATTGAACTTCTGCAAGCACATGTAGATGGTAACAATGATCGAATTGTCATACCCGCGATTTCCGCCAACAACTTTGAGGTCAAATCCGGTTTTATCCAGATGGTCTCTGCTCAACCATTCTTGGGGCGTACCATTGATGATCCACATGACCACATCAAGAGATTCTTGCAACTCACCAATACGGTCAAATTCAATGGTGTTCCACAAGAGGTAATCCGTTTACAACTTTTTCCCTTTTCTTTAGAGGGACAAGCCTGGCATTGGCTTTCTAAGGAATCGCCACAGAGTATTCTTTCATGGACGGATTTGGAGACCAAGTTTATCAATTACTTTTTCCCACCCTCTCGTACTACCGCTTTGCGGAATGAAATTATCAATTTTGAACAAAAGTACGATGAGTCGTTTAGTGAATCTTGGGACCGTTTCAAAGACCTTTTGAGAAAATGCCCACAACATGGTTTTACCAAAGTGCACCAAATTAACACTTTTTACAATGGTTTAAGCATGAATGACAAAGATTCACTAAACAGTGCCTCGGGGGGTAATCTTTTGGCTAAGACTTCCAATGCTGCTTGGGATATCATTGAGAATAAGTCTCGTGTGCAAACCAAGAGTGTGCGGACCAATGTCGCTAGTGCTAGTACTAGTGACAGCGATAAGCGACTTTACAAAATCACTGCGCTTCTTGAATCGCTTGCTACCCAAACCGCCAGCAGCACCAATAGCATCAACGCTAGAAACGCTAAAGACGCTCAACTCAATGCTGTTAGCCAACCATGCGAGATATGCGGGGGTCCTCACTCTTACACCACTTGTACCGCCACCCAAGACTACCCTTCTGAGAATGTGAATGCAGCATATGTCACCTATCCTCAACCCGCTTATCAAGCTCGTCCTCAAGGTGACCGTAACTTGCTTAGCTACCTCTCTAACAACTATCTCTCACCACCCGGTTTTCCTCCTAACAACCCAAACCAACAACAAACCCTCAATCGCCCTCCTCAACAACAACAACAACCTCGTACACCATACATACCACCTCACAAACAACCACAACCACCTCAAAGAAACAACCAAGTTTACCAGCAACCTGCTTATCAACCACCCGCATACAATGCTCCTCCCAACCAACCCACCGCTTTACACCAAGAAGTGGAAACCTAGATGAGGACTAACGATGTGATCGTGGGAAATCTTCAGCGAGAAGTGCTCAACTTGAAAGCAGACCTGGTGAAACAAGGGAACGATCTGAGAGCTGACATGAGAAACACTTTGGATAGTCAAACAAATGACTTAAAGAACATGATGGCTAGTTTCTTCCAAGGTAATCAACCCTCTTCTTCGGGTACTCTTCCGAGTAACACCGTTGCGAATCTAAGAGGGGAGATGAAAGCAATCACCACTCGAAGTGGCAAAGGTACTAAGGAACCCGAGCTTCCTATACCTCTACCGGTGATTGTGACTAAGGAAAACGAGTCACCTGCTCCTATTCCTCATCCTTCTCCTTCCCCAATTTCTCTGCCTCTTACTTCTACCCCTCCTCCACCCAAGGATGTGAGTGATCCTTCGATCCCAAAGCCTTCCTCTTCTTCCAATATACCTTATCCATCTAGGTTGAGGAAAGAGAAGCTCAAAAGCAAGGACGATATTCAGGTTTCGAACTTTCTTAAAATGTTCAAACAATTGAATTTCAACATCTCCTTCGCCGAGGCTCTCGCTCACATGCCTAAGTACGCAAAAATGTTTAAAGATCTTCTGAGTGACAAGAAAAAGCTTCTTGATATTGCCAACACCCAACCTAATAAGAATTGCTCTGCAGTGCTCTTAAGGAAATTACCAACCAAGCTTGGTGATCCGGGTCGTTTCTTAATCCCTTGCAATTTCCCGGGAGTAGAGAATTGCATGGCCCTAGCCGATCTAGGTGCCAGCATTAATCTAATGCCTCTAAGCGTTTGGAAGACATTATCTCTCCCTGAGCTAGTCCCCACCAAAATGACTTTGGAATTAGCTAACCGTACGATTACTTATCCAGTGGGGATAGCCGAAGACGTCTTTGTAGGAGTCGACAAATTCACTTTTCCTGCCGATTTCGTCGTCGTCGACTACGAGATGGACCCTCGTGTTCCCTTGATCGTGGGTCGTCCATTCCTGAGGACCGGTCGCACTCTCATTGATGTTGAAGCCGGTGAGCTTATCATGAGAGTGGGTGACGATAAAATCGTCTTCAACATGGGAAAGTTGTCTAAACAACCTTATTCATACGAGAGTGTTAATTGTATTGACGTTCTGGATGAGGCTTGTGAAGAACACTTTAATGATGCTTGTAAAAATATTCCTACCTCTCTTCCCAATGTTGAAACCGTTTCCTCTATTGATTCATCACTGTCTCTATTTGGAGAAAGTGATTTGTTTTGGAAAGATCTTGAAGCCACCATGGGAGATGTGAACTTAGCAAATGCCGATTCTCCCACCCATGGGGATGAAGACATGCATTTCTTTGAAAACCTTCTCAACGAAGACAATCTTTCTCCACCATCTCCCACGGTTATTGCTATCGATACTCCGACTTTGAAAACGCCTCCCATCGAAAATCCTCCGGATTTAGAACTTAAGGAGTTGTCGCCTCATCTCGAGTACGTGTTCCTTGAAGAAGAGAAGAAGTCGCCCGTCATCATCCCGAAGGACTTGAAAGATGAAGAGAAATCTCGCCTCATCTCCGTGCTTAAAGATCATAAGAAGGCAATTGCTTGGAAAATTTACGATATCCGCGGAATTGATCCGAACTTTTGTACTCACAAGAATCTCATGGAAGATGACTTTAAACCCGCAATCCAGAGCCAAAGAAGGGTTAATCCTAAAATTCATGACGTCATCAAACAAGAGGTTATCAAACTTCTAGATGCCGGCTTGATTTACCCTATTTCGGATTCGCCTTGGTAAGTCCCATCCATTGTGTGCCCAGGAAGGGCGGAATAACCGTTGTTAACAATGAACACAACGAGTTGATTCCCACTCGTCTCGTTACTGGGTGGAGAGTTTGTATTGATTATCGCAAGCTCAATGATGCCACGAGAAAAGACCACTTTCCTCTTCCCTTCATGGATCAAATGCTCGAGCGTCTAGCTGGTAATGACTATTACTGCTTTTTAGACGGTTTCTCCAGGTATTTTCAAATTCCCATCGATCCCAAAGACCAAGAAAAGACCACATTCACTTGTCCCTACGGAACATTTGCTTACAAACGCATGCCTTTTGGTTGATATAATGCTCCTGGGACGTTCCAAAGGTGTATGATGGCTATCTTCCATGACATGGTGGAAAACACTATGGAAGTATTCATGGATAATTTCTCGGTTTATGGCGATTCATTCTCTGCTTGCCTTGCCAATATAGAACGTATGCTTAAGCGGTGTGAAGACACTCGCCTTGTTCTTAATTGGGAAAAATGCCATTTCATGGTAAAAGAGGGCATCGTTCTAGGACACAAGATCTCCAAAGCCGGTCTTGAAGTAGACCGTGCTAAAGTCAATGTTATCGCTAAGTTGCCTCCACCTTCAACCGTGAAGGGTGTGAGAATTTTTCTTGGTCATGCGGGCTTTTATCGTCGATTCATCAAAGATTTTTCTCAAATCGCTCGCCCGATGACCCACCTCTTGGAAAAAGATACTCCTTTTATCTTTTCCAAAGAATGTCTTGAAGCCTTCAACTCGCTTAAGGATAAGCTAACTAAGGCACCCGTCTTGGTTACCCCTAATTGGGAGCTTCCCTTTGAGTTGATGTGCGATGCTAGTGATTTTGCTATTGGAGCGGTTCTGGGACAAAGAGTGAACAAACACTTCCAACCGATCCATTACGCTAGCAAGACAATGACGGGGGCTCAATTGCATTACACAACAACCGAAAAAGAGCTTTTAGCTGTTGTCTATGCCTTTGAAAAGTTCCGCCCCTATCTTGTCCTTTCCACCACAATCGTTTACACCGATCATTCCGCGTTGAAGTACTTGTTGACAAAGCAAGATTCCAAACCAAGACTTCTTCGCTGGGTTTTGCTACTCCAAGAATTTAAAATAGAAATTCGCGATAAAAAAGGAGCTGAAAACCTGGCCGCGGATCATCTCAGTAGACTTGAGGATCCTTACCAAGAGGAGCATCCGAACAAAGAAATCAATGATTCTTTTCCCCTGGAGACCTTAATGTCTATCAACTCGAAGTCTGATGAAACCCCGTGGTTTGCGGACATTGCAAACTACTTAGCGGGTGGAATTCTCAAGGAAGGGTTAACATCCCAACAAAAGAAAAAGCTCTTCAACGACATTAAGACTTACTTTTGGGATGACCCGTATCTATTCAAACAATGTGCTGATTTGATTATTCGCCGATGTGTTGATGGACCGGCAGCTTTAGAAATCCTTGAAGCTTGCCACAAAGGACCCACCGGTGGTCACTTTGGTCCCAACTACACCGCCAAAAAAGTGTTTGACTCGGGATTTTATTGGCCCACCATTTACCGTGATGCTCACGAGATGGTTAAACATTGTGATGCTTGCCAAAAACAAGGCAAGATCACACATAAAGACGAGATGCCTCAGAATTTCATACAAGAATGTGAAATCTTTGATGTTTGGGGTATCGACTTTATGGGGCCATTCCCTTCTTCTAAAGAAAACAAATACATCCTTGTAGCCGTTGACTACGTCTCCAAATGGGTTGAAGCCAAAGCTTTACCCACTAATGACGCAAGGGTGGTTTGTAACTTTTTGAAATCGCTATTCGCTAGATTCGGTGTGCCTCGTGCCATTATTAGTGATCGTGGGACTCATTTTTGCAATGACCAATTTGCAAGAGTCATGGATAAGTATGGTGTAAATCATCGTCTTTCCACCGCCTACCACCCACAAACTAATGGCCAGGCTGAAATCTCTAACCAAGGATCAAAGCGAATTCTGGAAAGAACCGTGGGAGAGCATCGTGCCTCATGGGCTGATAAACTTGATGATGCTTTGTGGGCTTTCCGTACCGCATACAAGACTCCGATTGGTTGTACACCATATCGTCTCGTGTACGGGAAAGCATGCCACCTCCCCATTGAGTTGGAGCACAAGGCTTACTGGGCCTTGAAGTGGACTAATTTTGATATCAACAACGCCGGTGACTTACGCAAGATCTAACTCAACGAGCTCAATGAACTCCGTAATGAGGCTTATGAAAATTCTTTGATCTATAAGGAAAAGACTAAGCTCATTCACGACTCCAAGATTAAAAACCGAGAGTTTTCAAGTTGGAGACAAAGTTTTACTCTTTAACTCTCAGATGAAAATCTTTTCGGGCAAGCTGAAATCTCGTTGGTCCGGCCCATTCACCATTGCCAAAAATTTTCCATATGGTACTCTCGAGCTCGCTCAACCTAATGGACCTAATTTTAAGGTGAATGGCCAACGAGTGAAGTTGTACTTTGGTGAGGACATCTCTCATGAGATGATTCCATCCCTCACCACGTTTCCCATGAACTAATTTTGGGTCGAGTCAGGCTCGTGACTCGGTTATCAAAAACAAGCGATCCTCAGGAGGCAACTCGAGTATCTATCCTTTTCTGTTTAACCTCCTAAGTGTAGGGGGGACCTCTATAGGTGTTTGTTTTTGTGTGGTGATGTGATTACAGGGATGAATGCACTCTTGGAATCTTTTAAGAACCGTGCTCCCGTGTTATCCAAAATCCGGTTCTATCTCTCAACTATCGTGATTCAATTTTCTTCATACTCACATTTGAAATTGATCACGTTAGTCGTCTCTTCCTTAGCTTGATTTAACCAACGTGCACAATGTCATAAGTGTAGGGGGAGAATTTTCCCCCATGCTTCAACATTGAGGACAATGTTTATCTTAAGTGTAAGGGGGACTTCTATCGAAGTTTTAAGTGGACTTTTCCATGAAAATGCCTTCATTTAACCAGAAAATCATCTTTTTCAACATTTTTCAAATTTTTAATTAACTTTGGCCATTTAGTCGTAATTTTTTAATTTTTATCGTTGTTTTCATATGTATATATCCCGCAATAAAGTCAAAAATATTAAAAAGTGGTGTAGCTAGTTTAGAAATCTTTGTCATATTAGGCCTGTTGCAATTATTTTGACTCAACCCGAATAGACTTATCCATGTTTATTCTAGCTAGTATCCTTAACCATGTAGACCTTAATTGGTTTATTAGGCTAAGTATCCACGAGTCTCATTACTTGAGATTTTAAATTGTGGAGAACGAGAAATGATAGAGTCAATTATAAGTCGGTATTCTTGCACAAGCTCACTTGGTGTAATTATTTTCCTATTCTCCCGTCACTTGCTAATAATTTATCTGCAATAAGTAAGGTCGTACGATTTGAAAAGTTACTTAGCTTCTAGCCCAAGATCGTTTAAAAGTTGCTCGATAATGATAAGAGTTCATAGCCAAGGCATAACTTATGAAGCGGGGCGCGAAGATTGGCGAGTCCGAAAAGGCCCTAACAAGGCATGAGGATTCCATTTTATTGCTAAAGATCCAAAGTGATGTGAAAAGCATTATTCCCAAAGTCAATATGAAGGATCAAGACTCACGACGAAAAGCAATCAACTCCCATAAAGATCATGTAGAAGTCTATCCGAAAAGACCCTAATAAGGTATGAGGATAAATAGATCCAAGTCCGAAAAGGAGGCGGATCGTTGTATCTCAAAATCCCAAGTAGAGATTGAAGAAATAATCATGAAGTCGTGGTCAACAAAGTTGGAGTACCCCTCAAAAGTCTCCAAGTGAAGAAACTCTATTAACGATGAGAAGACCATTATCTCAAGCATGTCTCTCAAGATATGAAGTATGAAGTACATGCCAAATATCGGCCCGAGAAAGGTCTCAAATCGTGAACCGATTTATGCCAAGATATGAACTTTTTGATATCCCGAGAAGCAGTTTTAAGAGATTTTGTCCTTTAGCTAACTATTGATCAAATCGTCCTACTTTGCTTTCATCCTAAATAAACTATCGAAATAAGTCCAAAACTGCATCTTCGTGATCATTCTAAGAAAAAAATAAAATATAAGAGATACATCTAGGAATAAGGGAGTTTATGCATATAATTAAGCCATGTGTGTAAGTGTTTGATTTACTAATTTATAATAACAATGATCTCGTTTTTAAGCTTAGTTTGGGGAACGTGAAACTTGAGGGTGATAAATCTTCGCAGCACCGAAGCCCTAATGTAAGTCCTTGATCTCTTTGCAAGTTATTTCCATATAGCTATTTTCAAGTGAAAATGGTTTTCTATCCTTTTGTTTACTTTAAAGACTTTAATTTCTCTTAGTACTTTAATTTTTGTTTAGTAGTATTTTAATAAGGCCAAAATTGATTGATTATGAGAAAAGTGTAAATTTGCTTTATCACTAAGCATTGCATGAGGGCATGGCAATGGTTAAGTGTAGGGGATTTGATAGGTGTGTAAACACCCATCCTTTTTCCACTTAATTCTGGCTAGAACGAGACCAAAACACGTATATCATTTGTTTGGAATTATGCGTGGTTTTTGTGTTTATTGTGTTCAGAGCCAACCGAATAAATATTGAAAAAAACATGGGATTGCACGGGTTTTATGGAAGAAAAAATGACTCAAGACGAAGTCTATTGTCCAAGAGATGCAAAAGATTTGAAGTCACTGGGCCTATTTGAAGATTCATCGAAGAAAAGGACCAAAGATGGAAGATTTACATAAGTCGAAGAAACTCAAGTCTATTAAACGAAGAAATTAAAAGACGAGTTGAATTTAATCGACGACAAATCCCGAATCAGAATCGAAAACGTCAACTTTTCTGAAAAGACGAGAAGACAAGAAGAACGGGAGAAAGCCCACTCACCAACCAAAGGGAACACCTATATTAAGGGTTCCCTTCACACTTTTCATTCAGTTTTTTCTCTCTTTTTCTCTCTTTTTCCTGTTCGTAGTCATCAATAACACCACTAGGGTGTTTGGTGATTTTGATTTTTGTTTCCAAATCTTGTAGTTTAATCCTTGTCTTTTGTTTGTTCAACATTAATCAATCGATACAATCTTTCCATTTCATCTTGTTCATCTTCATCTTTTTGTTTCAAAGTTAAAGTTCTTAGTTGGTTGATTTGATCTTTAAAAGTTATTGGGTTTATTGTTTTTATTGATGGGATTTGATATTTATGGTTAGTAGATGATTAGTGATTATTTTTGTTTAAGTTTTGGTTAAAAACTTGGTGATTTTTGGCTCGAAATCGAGTTACCCTGTTTTTTCTGAATAGTACTGTTCTTGAGTTTACCAGGTTCCGAATGAGCTTAGAACTTCCGAATGAATCATCTTAGTTAAAATCTTCCGAATCAATCTCCCTTCTAAAAGTTCCGAATCAGTTTTAAATGTTCCAAATCAGTTTTATAAGTTCCGAATCAATTTTATTTCCAAAACTTCCGGACCAAAGTTCCGGGTGAACTTCCGGGTGAAGTTCTGGATAATCTTCCGGACCAAACTTCTGGACCAAACTTCCGGGTCAAAAGTTCCGACTGAACTTCCGGGTGAACTTCCGAATCAAGTTCCGGATCAATCTTCCGAGTGAACTTCCGAATCAAGTTCCGGATCAATCTTCCGAGTGAACTTCCGAATCAAGTTCCGGATCAATCTTCCGAGTGAACTTCCGAATCAAGTTCCGGATCAATCTTCCGAGTAAACTTCCGAGTAAAAGTTCTGAATCAAGGACTTAACATCTGTTCATCCGGAAAAGTTCCGAATCAGTAAGAACTTCCGAATCAATTTCCTTTTTAGCATTTTTAAGTGATACTTACTGTTTCTTCATTTTACATTTATATTTTGATTATTTTTATTAATTGTTATTAAATTAATTGCTTTGAATTTAAGGTTATATTTTAGTTCATTTAAACTTTTAGTAGATTAGAAAACCAATTCCATTTTTAGTAACCAAGAACAATCATTCCACATTGAGCTGTAATCAATTCGAGAGGATACTGAGAGAATCTAGAACCCATTGAAAATCATTAATATCAGTTAAACTTATTTAATTAAGTTTAAATTATGGTGGTTAACATCTTTTTAAAACCAAAACAAGATTAAAACCACCACTATTCACGTGATGAACACAATTGGGGTTTCCCTAATTACTTGTAATTAGGCCCCAATATTATCCAGATTGATGATTAAGGGACTCTTAATCACATCCCAACCTTAAAAACTCATGCAACATCATTCAAGAACCCCACACAAGATTCCCCTGCTACACCTTTTAACAAACTGCCAAAACCTTGACAGCCATCCAACGCCCAAAATTCCTGCTTACTTTCTAAGCTCATTGTGAGCCTTTGGATGCTATTTCACCCTTGCCAACTCACACAACCTGCCAAAGAAAGTCACATGAGCCTCAAGCTTTCAAAATCTGCAAAGGGCAATATTGGGACTTCACAACATTAGGGTTACGTTTTTATGCTTTCTAGTAGTTCATTGTAGCCTATAAAAGGCATAGGACTCTTTCAATTTCAGTTGCTCTTGAATTTTTCCTAGTTCACATTTCTATAAATCCTTACTCTTGATTAATGAGAAGTGTTTGAATTTTGTGAAGAAATGTCAAGTGCCAATCTTTATATTTGCTTGTTTAAGTTTAATGTTTGCTAAAACTGTATCTCAAAACGTTTTCTTAAGCTTTGTGCAAGAAATTGCTCAAAGTTCTAAAAACTTGATATTTTGCTAAGTCCTTGGTACACCTTGGAATTCTTGGGCTATAAGTTGATCATAGCATCCTGATATTGTGATATCAAGGTGTTGTGAGGCTTATAACTTGGGGATAATCAAGTGTGGGGTACAAGGGTTGCATTAATTAAGGATTTGTCACTTTTCTGTTTATTATTTTTGCTTCTAACTTTGTTCCATCTTAGCAGCTTGATATTGGAAGCTTGTGCTTGTTCTTGCTAGCACATCAGCTCAAACATACGTGGGTGTGGATGTACATCCATGAGGTTTGAACCCTTAATCTCAAAATCTGTTAAAAATTTGGATATTTGTGATATTTGAGTTCTGCTTGTGTATGTGTTGTTCTTGGGCTCCAAATCTTGTTGTTTCTGTTTCTGTTTGATGTTTTGATGCTTATGTATGCATGTGCTAACCTAATTCCAACTTTTGATTTGAAAATATTGTTTTGAAATAATAAAGGGGTGTTTGGGTCAACTGCATATTGAAGTTATAGAGTTATTGGTTAAGTGTTTTCTATTGTATGTTACTTGTTCTTGTTTAAGAACTGTAATAGAGTGAATATCTGCAAGTTGAATGCTTTTAAACACCTAAATCAAACATATGCTTATAAAATCTTGATTAAGTGCTATTTTGGACTGTGATTTGGTGCACACCTAGTTCTAGGCTTATACTTAGGATAAAAAGTGATAAATCATACCCAACATAACCTGTTAAGAAGATTTAAGTGTTTGAATTTGGCTGTGTGGTCAAGTATATCAACAAGTGTTCATGACTACATGTTCTTAGTTCATCAGTAACTTTTTGGTGCTTGAATCTTGATCTAGACCTTGAACCATTGCATGAAACCTGTTTAAATTTGTTCATTTGAATTTATTAAAGCTTGTGTATGCTTTTGGTGCAATTTTTTGTCTGATTTTTGCTAAAAACTGCTTATTGAGTGAAATCTGCTTATTGTTCATATCTGGTGCTTATCTGGTGATAAATTAAATTAACTGCACTGATTGGCTGTTTGTAATTGTGTTTTTGTGATTGATATTGACTCCTTATGATTAACTGATCATTTGGGTGCCTTTGCTTAACTTGAATCCACAAAAAATTCATATAAGAGAAAAGGTCAATTAAGTCAAGCAGTGGAAACTTTTCCCATTGCTCAGACTCCAAACTAGCCCCTGCTAGTGTTAATCATCATTCAGCTTATTCATAAGCCAAATTGGCTTATCCAGACTTGCAACAACTTATTTTTTGTAATAGATCTTCCTCATTTGACCAATTTATTTAATCTGGAGCTTATTAGACTTTGACTTTGACTTTTTACTAGAAAACTCATTAAGTTGACTTTTAAACAAGTGCTTATATGCTTATTCTGGCTTATTGCTTGTGCTTATTTGAAATTTTTTTGATTATTTATCTTAATTAAGTCATTTAAAAGCTTTTGAAAGTTGAATCAGCACTTGAGGTGGTCTAGAACTCAAAAACGACTATTTTGTCGTTTTGTGAAGAGAGTCTTGGCTTATTTCAGGCTTATTTCTTGTGATTTTCCAATTTTCTTTTTATATATCTCTTAAGTAACTCAAAATAAGCTCGTGTGTCAAATTTGAGCTTATGGCATCAGCTTATAGCTTAATGGGCCAAAAAGCCCATTAAGAATAAGCTGCTTTGAAATAAGCTAGCTTAAACACATTTTCAGCTTTTGGGCCTTCAGAGTTTTGTTCTTAAACTCAAATTTTAAGTCAGATAGGAGCTTTTGGGCTTTTTTGGGCAACAATTTTCTTATTGGGCCTATTTGAGCCCATTAAGGGGTCTGTTTATTTCTAGGCCCAATAGGGGTATTTTGTAATTTCAACTTCATTTATGTATTATTTAGGTTAAAATAAGCTATTTTGTAACTTTTTAGATTTTTTTTATAAATTTTGGATTTTTATTAATATTTTATTATTATTTTATTATTAAAAATTAAAGTTTATATTTTTCTAGTTTTTTTATTTTTCTTAGTTCAAATACATTAAGTTAGGAATTTTACAATTTTTAGAATATTTTTATTGTCATTAGATTAAATTTTTAGAATTATTTTAAGTTTTAATAGTTTTTAATTGTTTTTAAATAGTTTTAATCAATTTTGAAATTTTCAAAAATAGTTTTAAATTTAGTTAAGTCATTTTAGAGGTTTACAAGTGAAAAAATCTCATTTTGGGCTTTTTGTTAATTAAATTGATTTTTTGGGCTTTAATTAGCATTAAAAATTATTATTTAATTAAATAAAAGGTTTGAGTTATTTTTTATTTTTTGTAAATTCTAATTACAGTTTTTAATATTTATTTCAATTTTCTAGGAATTTTTAGAGTAAAGTTTTAATTTTGTCACTTTTTACGGTTTTACGTGTACGACTATTCGTCTTAGTTTAATTCATAATCGTAACCGTCAGTCTCTTCTAATCTCTTTTCTTTTCTTTCTTCATAAATTATAATCACAAAAGTTGTCCATCTCTTAACACAACGCACTTGCCTCCTTGGGAAACGAACTTGAACTTCGTTGGTCATTAGTGCTTGGTTTTCCTAAACCGACACTTAGTACTTTCCCTATTTTGCTCTCTTTTCCTAAAGAGTGGTAAAAACACTACATCAACACCCCTCTATGGGGTGTTCCAAAATCTTCTGTCCTTCTTCCTTTTTTATCCTCTTTCTATATATTATTTAACACTCGTTAATACTTAACTTTTAATTAATTAACGGTCGTTAAAGTTATATAGTTATTTAGCTGAGTTTAATTTAATAAATATAATAAATATATTTATTAAACAAATTAACTCTTTACGTACTGAGTGCATTCTCGTAATCTCGAGTTCGATCCTATCACATGACTATTAAATATAAGTCCATAAACTTTCACAAAGATTTATGTGAATGAGTTATAATCAAGACCTAGGGCTTCTTTAGTTGCCTTGTTGACCAAGATAGTGGTAGTAGATATGAATGCTAGCACTAAATGTGCCTTGAGACCAAGATTCGGGTATTGAATGTGTTTGTAGGTGTGTATTTTAGTTGATCCGAGACTGAGAGAGAGAGATATGGAGTGGATGTGTATTGTGTTAGTGTTTATAATCAAGTGAGGGTGAAGGATGTTATGGTTCGGCTTGGTACACGTCAAGAGAGAACAAAGATCAAGGTTGGATCTAGACAAGTATACTCCAAATCCTAGGTAAGATTACAAAGGTACTAAACGTTAAATGCAACATTTTGGTACACTTGCCCTTTGGTTTTTGGTAGCCGGAGTGTAGGGAGGTCAATGGACAAGGAGTGATGATAAAATAGTGAAAGGTTTAATTAGTTAGGATTGTACAATTTAGCTAAGTGGCATATGTAGTGTACAAAGGTTTCTAAATGACTAATGTGTAGTATATATTGTATTTGGATAGGATTATAGTCTAAGAGGGTTTTGTGTTTGATTTTTGGTGAATTTGTAGAGTTACTAATGGTCTAGGTAAGATAATGTAAGTGTAGGTTCAAATCTAAGGTGACTTGGTTAAGTTTTAGAGTTTTTGGTGAAAGTATAAGTAGTAAATATAAAACGTATAGTTTTAGTAAAATAAAAGTACGACACTTTTTAAAATGTAGTAAGGTTGATAAGTATGAAGTTAAAATGTGAAAAGGTGAGTTTTGTTGACTCGTATTATTACTTATAGTATAAAAAGAGTATCTGTACATTTATTTTGTAGTGAATTTAGGTACTTGGTAAACTTAAATACTTGTGATCATGGTTTTAGATTTTATAAAATCCAAAATGATGTATGCAAATGCTCATGTGTTCCAGGTGACTTAATAGTCGCCAAAGTGATCAACTGTATGATTGTATGCTTATATGAAACTTGCAAGAGTCAGCTATTTGTTCACATTCAAGCATCCGTTCCCCACGTTCGAGCTAGTCGAATCAGTACTTATTGTTATACCGTTCGTGCCCCTCAGAGCCACTTAACTCGCTGTAGTCATACGTAATGTTCCTGTGATCCCATGATTGAATACTCACAATCATGATAAGATGTTCAGAGTCAAGTTGCCAAGTGATTGAATATTCACAATCATGTTATAATGTATTGTAGGAAGTAATCACACGACTTATAGAACAAGAAGTAAAGATTATGAAGAACAAGATTAAAACTAAGAATGGAATATTTGATTAGATGAAGAAGAAGGAAGAAAGATACAAAGTAGGTGTTCCTAGTGAGAGAAACTAAGGAGAGTTTCTCTCTCTAAAACAAGAAGAAGAGAAAATACAATGAGAGACACACACAAAATAAGGTTGGATGTGCCTTTTATACCAAGGCTTACAAGGTTAGGAGGCCTTCCTCATTTGTGTGTTTGGGACTAATTCCCGTTACATACATAACAATAATATAGAACTCTCGACACCGTTGAATAGCATTTTCCACGAGCTTCGCAACGGTATATAATATGACCATTACTTTAAATACTTCTAACAATCTCACCCTAAGGGGTGGTCATATAATATGTGACTTCACGTTTTTGACCATCACTTTAGATACTTCGTACAATCTCCCCCTAAGTGGTGGTCATGTATTATGTGACTTCACTTCTTTGTTGTTGCAGACTTTGAAGCTCGTTGTCTTGAGGGTTCTTTCATCGTTCCTTTTATGACTTGTGATCTTGGATCTTTGATCTTTGCCTTGACTTGATCTTGATGCTTTGCCAACTTGTGTTCTTGTGTCTTTCCCCACATATTCAAACTTTAATTTGATATAAAAGCTTGTTAACAATCTCCCTTGATCATCAGAGTAGCGGAAGTCTTTGTCTTTAGATGTTCCTGAGCTTTCTTCATTTACATGAGCATGTGGTCTTGAATTACGACTCTTGAGGTTACGCCACCGTTTGCATTCCTCCAGTTTCCCGTTATACAGTAATATTGTACCTGTGATTAGGTAAGTTCAAAGAACTTCCTTGACAGGGTTTCCGGCTGTGATAGCCGTTCTCAATACTTGAATATATCGAAAGATAATTCATAGTAAGGAGTGAATCATGCAGTTCCATTCTGCTGATTGAGTCGTCAATTCAATTTCCTGGAACAAGTTTGAATCAGTTAAGAATCAAACCATTGTTGCTTTCCAGTTGACACAAGTTTGATTCGTATAGAATCTCACAAGTTACCTACCGCAGTGCTGTTTGATGATGACACTGGAAGGATTTCCATTCGTCACAGTAAATACTAAGAAGTATTACTCTGAATGTTCTAGGAAGATCATATGCGTCGAGACCTGGAACGAATTTGAATCAAGAAAGAATCAAATTGCTGTTGCTTTCCAGTTAACATATGTTTAATTCAAGTGAATCTTACATATGACCTACCGCAGTGCTGTTTGATGTTAACACTGGAAGGATTTCCATTCATCACTGTGAATAGTAAAGAGTATCACTCTAAATGTTCTGGCAATATCACAAGGATAGAGCGTAGGACTCTGTAAATTATCGCTTGTGTTCTAATGAAGAACAACAATTGATATATGGAATAAGTGTCCTAATGAGATTTTTTATGAATCTCGTTGGCTCTAGACTCTATTAAGTGCACGTTTATTTGGTGATCGGAGGCTGGAGCAGACTGCCACCTTTTCAATATCTACTATCTCGGAGTGAGAAAGTTGATAGAAATGAGTTGAACTCCGTGAAAATAAAACAAACTTCTTTTGAGAGAAGCTTGAGTAGGCTGCGAAGGGTGGTGCGTTGCATCACTGGGTCCATGATGCTTTGTTTTCAATACCATAAATCATCTAAGTGATTCTGATAGTAGATGTATTGACCCGGTTTCTGCCTAAGTTGTATGGAGGGCTTCTTTCTTTACACCCTTTATCCTTACATTTCTTTTTCATTCTTCAACCCCTTCAATGTTTACCAAGACGTCATAACTAGCACCTTGTTGTGATTGTTCCAGTGCTATCTTAAGTCATTAGTCGGCATTTTTCCCGTACACTAAACTATTCCATCTTTCCTAAGGAGATTTAAATTCTAATGGATTGTCCCTGGGAAGATCCCTTCGGTTCTGGTTGGATCATAGGACGAACACCTAACAACCTTTTGACACCAATACCGTCGTGAATTAATATGTTGAAGGGTATATATATCGTAACCAGAAAAACCTGTTAAAAAAACAATCAAGGTGTTGATGAAATCAGTGTTTACACCTTGAAGATTTTTTGTATCACCAAAACGCTCCCCCTACATATGTGCATCATAAAAGGAAAGGTTTTTGCACATATTAGGAAGAGAAAGCACTTATATCAAAGATCTTATCCAAGATAACACATTTTAATCACTATTCTCCCCCTCAAAACTTGCATGACATTGAAATTTTTGTGAAACTAGTGATGAAACATGGAGAGAATAATGTTGCATGAAAGTTTGTACTCCCCCTCGAAAAGAATCTAATTAAAATTAGGGGAGTATATGAGCACACAGTTTTGAAATACTTTGAAAAATTGTGCTTAAAAACCGGAGAAAACTTACTTTCCCATTGTTAAGGAATAATGTACATAAATGAACATTTTCCTTATGTTCATGAGCTTAAAACTTTGAATGTTTTGAAATAAGCCCATGACCGAGAAAATTTAATTTCTCGTTGTTGAGGATAAGTCAAAGACTTTCCTTTCTTTGGGTACCGGGTTATAGTCTGACATGTGACTATAAGCCATTATGAGAAGAAAAAAGAAAAGACATGTTTTGAAAATATTTGAACTCTCATTCGAACTTTATGTACGTACCCATGTCGTTATTGAACAACATTTCTAAGTACATCCATATTATCGATGCTGAGAGACATGTCGAAGAAAAATATTTTTGGTATTTCGAAAGTTTTTCCATTTTTTATTTTGTTTTTCTATGGATATTTACATTTTATTATATTTTTATGTTTTATCAAGTTTTTCAAAAATAATCCAAAATATACTTTTGTACAGTAGAAGAAGGTGATATCGAAATTACATAATTGGAGCCCTTTGAAGAATTGGATTCAGAATCTGTTGTTGTACCTGCAATGACAGAAGAAGAGTTTGCACAAATACTAGTGTCAGGAGTAACAAATGCATTTTCTACATTCAGAACACTCGCTTTAGTGCTGGAGCAGGTGTCATCACTCTTCTCGATGGGAATCCACTTAAGACCAAGTTCCTTGAAGATCCTACCCGTTGATTTCCACTGGAGACTAGATTTAGGAGTAGTGTTGTCTTGCACAACGGAAGACTTCTTTGGAGAGAAACTAGGTCCTGCATTGATCTGCCTTGAGGATTTATTGTCATTGCTTTTCTTTGTGAAAGGTGGGAATCTCCTTGTTGTCTTATGGGAATCTACATTCTTTCTCTGTGAGAAGGCATGAGAGTTTACCTCATAGAGGTATTGCAGAATGCAATGATCATCGTTTCCATGGTGAATGCTCTTTTTGCACGTGGGGCATACATGGAGTTTGGGATTCTCAAAGGTCCTTATGTACCTAGGTTTTGCTGTCTATTCAGGCACCTTGTTCGATACACGACAACTCATTGGTGGTTGCCAATTCCTAGGTTGCTGGTAAGGGATCCTCGGTTTTGGTTGACTACCATTAGGAGTGTGTGGAACTCTAGCGGTTGGTTGGTTACTAGGTGGTGAATACACAAGGTGTACTTTCTGAATGTTCCCTTTTGGCATACCCTTCCCTAGATTGTTGGTTTGAATAACATCATTTGACCCTTTAGATTCCTTTGTGGGCGTAAGAATCACATGTTTGGGAGTACTCTTAGGAGTAGTGGAAGGTGCATTCACATGGTTGGGTTTAGCAAGAGTGGGTTTTCTAAATGGTGGAACATAGGGTGATATGGTTGGTTTTAGAACACTTGATTATCCATCGGTATTAGGAGGTAACCTAGAAACATTAGAAGGCGGTTTTCCTAAGATAGATGGCTTTGGTACTTTGTATGCATTGGGTTGTCTAACAACTGATTTTACAACCTTAGGTTCCATAGTTTTTCCACCCATCTTTCCAACAAGTTTCTTCAACTCAGCAATCGCGATGTCTTCGTCTTGCAACTGAGCTTTCAGATCAGAAATATCCTTACTCTTTTCATTCAATTCACGAAATGATTCAGAGAGTTTTACTTGTAAATTACTGTCATCATGAACTTTTCCAACTTTGTTTTGCAAAGCAAGTTCAAGAAAATGACAATGTTTCTGAAGAAAATCATATCGGTGTTGAAGAATCATGAACTCTTTTTGATTAACATTTGTTGAAGGCTCACTGTCACGACATTCGCCTCCTAACTGAGCTTGCAACTGTTCGATTGCTTGTTGCATTTCACTGTAAGCTTTATCATACGAAAGTTTGTCATCGTTACATTCATCACATTTTTGACATATTTATTCCAAAGATCGGTGAATTCGTTATCCTTTTTGATGACATAAGACTCCATTTTCTATTTCGTACGAACAAGCTCATTTTGGAGGGTTTAATTGTTTGACACAGAGATGTTTACCGCAACGGGGTTACTATCAACACAATCACCACTGTCACTTGCTTTCGAGAGACATGCAAGGTCGCTTTCCAAAACTTTAATTCTATCAAGAGATTCATCAGCCTCCTTCGCCAAAGATTTAAAGTCTTCAACAAATTTGGCTAGTTCTTTTAGAAAAGCGTTCTCAAGATTTCTTATCCTAGCATCAACTCGGTTAATGATCGGATTAATCTCGTTGTGAAGAATTTTCTGAACTTCAATCTGAACGGGTGAAGTAAAGTTTCCTCCAGTAATTTTTGAATTAACAACACATTTGAGAATGAGAAAGTTATCTTTTAGCTCGTTAAGAAATCGTCGTGCAACACTCGGTTTAGGAGGATCATCCGACAATTCCTCACTAGGTATCAAAAGCATTTCAGTACTCGTTTTAGACCGAACAAAAACAGTTGGAGGATTAACTTTCGGATAATAAACTGGTGTCACTTCTTTATCAATCTTTTTCATTCTTAAACGAGTCTCTACTGCAAGTTCAGTAGTTTCCTCAGAATCATGCACACTAGGAGGATCATGCTCCTCAGACAAGAGCACACTACCATTATATAGAGTTTGATTTGTGGCCTGAACTTGCTTAAGATATTCGGGATTGGGAGGAAGAGGACAACCTAAATCCATTTTGTAACGTGTGTAATTTATCTCATTCACTTTAGGTGCGAGCATATTTATCGTTTGCATAGTTTGGCCACGTTTTACCAAAAGGTTGTCTAATTCCCTAATCCTATCCTGAGCTTTGCAAAAATCCTCAAGAAGGCCATCTTCTCGAATTTTGAAATCATGTTTCAGCTTTTTTCGTTCTTCTTTTAAATCCAAAATGATAGATTTTTCAGTTGAAAGCTGTTTATTAAGAGACGTGATTTCATCATTCAATTCGCTTATCTTTTTAGCACTACTTAAATGTAAGGCATTTAATTTCTTTGTGGTGCATTTTTCTTGATAAGCCGATGTAGCATGAGCTTGTTCAAGTTCCTTGATTTTAGCATGATGAATCTCAAAACTTTTCTCCCGTTCCTTATATACCGCAAGCTCAGTGGTCAATTTGGCATTAGTTTCTCTAAACTTATTATTAACCACATTCGCATGAGCAACATCCTTGGCAATCTTATCAAATGATGATTTATAATACGCATGCGTCTCGTCAGGAAGGGTTGTAGGTTGCGCTACTTGATCTCCACTAAGGTCCACACTGGGTGCATTAGAAATAATATTGCTATTATTCGTTTGAACCCCGTGTGTCTCAGTGGAAGGCTCAAGTGACTCAGTATACTCTTCCTCTTGATTAGACATATTATATAACTCATTATCATTGAGACGTGGGTGTACCTCAGAGGAACCGTCTGAATCATACACAGGAGCTCTGTCAGGTTGAACTACCGATGTGGATGATTGCTGTGAATTAGCCATCAAGATGGAGTCGGTAGTCACCTCTTCTTCCTCATCATATACTGCTGTAGATGCCATGAGATCAAACTGTTCAGCTAGAAGTGGAATTCCTGCTTCTTCCTTTTGTGCTATAAGAAGCTGAGACTGGAGATGGGCAGCATTCCTCTTCTTTCTTACATGGCTATCACGATGCTCAAAACACGCAACATCACTGTCTTGTTGATAAGTCATAGTAGAAGTTGTGTGAAAAACAGGATCTCAATTCGAAGAAAGCGTGTGTTGGAATGTCAACAAAATCAAACTTTGCCTAAATTTTCCAGCCCGACAAAAAATTCCTTAGTTCGACAAAACGGTAAGCCGAAAAAACTTTGAAACACTAAATTTTGAAATCGAGTTAGAAATAGCCAATAACTAGTAGGGAAAAAGTTTGAATAAATGAAATTTTTAATGAAAAATAAAACCTAAAAAATTTGAAATTTGGCCTAAAATTTTGAATTTTGGTCCGAAAATTTGAAATTTTGGTCGAAAAATTTTCGCATTGCCAAAATTTGAAATTAAAGCTTAAATGGCCTAAAAATGGTCTACAAAAAAATAAATTTTAGTATGGTTTTCCCGCCAAAAAACTCTTTTTTAATCTTCGTGTAAACTATGTTCCGGGACTAGTCTAGATGGTGGCTAAGTCTAAAAAATACTCGAACAAAATTTCCATCGGAATACATGTCGGAATGTGCTATCGGAATACCTGTCGGAATGTACTAGCGGAATACCTGTCAGAATGTACGATCGGAATACCTATCGGAATGACTATCGGAATAACGATCAGAATGAAGAAACCCTTTTCCGATGGAATTCTGTCGGAATATCTATTGGAATATATAACCCTTTTCCGATGAAACCTGTCGGAATAGTACCAAATTCCCACTTTTCTCGGACAAAACCCAACCAATTCGAGATTTTAAGCAAAAAATGATCAAAACACCAAAAGTTTTTGTGTTTTTAGCCAAAGTGAGTATACCAAATCACTACCACAACTACTTAGAAGATATATGAATCACGAAACACAAGAAAAACAAGGACAACACCCAAGAGCTATCCACGAATCCCTTGGCGAATGATACCACTTGTAGGAAGTAATCACACGACTTATAGAACAAGAAGTAAAGATGGTGAAGAACAAGATTAAAACTAAGAATGGAATATTAGATTAGATGAAGAAGAAGGAAGAAAGATACAAAGTAGGTGTTCCTAGTGAAAGAAACTAAGGAGAGTTTCTCTCTTAAAAACAAGAAGAAGAGAAAATACTATGAGAGACACACACAAAATGAGGTTGGATGTGCCTTTTATTCTAAGGCTTACAAGGTTATGAGACCTTCCTCATTTGTGTGTTCGGGACTAATTCCCGTTACATACATAACAATAACATAGAATCTTGACACCGTTGAATAGACTTTTCCACGAGCTTCGCAACGGTATATTATATGACCATCACTTTAAGTACTTCTAACATTTATATAGTTCTCGTGATCAAACATGTGTATGCTCATGCATGATGCAAGTGATTGTATAAAGTTTTCATGCAAAGGTGGTAATATATAATATAACTCATGAGATGATGTGTACAATGATGTCATTACAAAACATGAAAACCTTGGGTTTTAAAGCTCCATCCCGTTATTTTTAGCTTTGTCCTCAAAGCTTAAGATGATGTTCCTGCTGAAGGGAATAAGTGTGGGTACTTAGCCCTAAATGAGTCTAAGCGTTCCCAAGTGAACTCAAAACCTCGCCTAGAGTTCCAACGTATCTTAACTAATGGGATTTGACTGCGCTTTAGCTTCTTGACTACTCTCTCCATGACCTCTAATGGTTATTTGTAAATTGGAATTTGTCATCAAATTTGACTCCCTCCAATGGCATGTCTAACGGTTCATCCGCATAGCACTTCTTTAGATTTAAAACATGGAAGGTATAGTGTACCTGGCTCAATTGCTGGGGTAACTCTAGACGATAGGCTACTTCACCAATCCTAGCAATCACTTTGAAAGGTCCTACGTATCGTGGATTTAGCTTACCACGTTTCCTAAAAGTACAACACCCTTCCAAGGTGATACCTTAAGCATAACACAGTCACCTACTTTGAATTGATATGTTTCTGCTTCCGATCTTCATAGATTTTCTATTTGTCTTGTGCAGCTTGAATTCTCTACTTGATGAGAGTGATCTTCTCTGTTGTCTCTTGGATTAGCTCGGGTCTAGTAAGCTGAAATTACCCCACCTCTGACCAGCACACTGGTGATCTACACTTGCGACCATAGAGAACCTCAAATGGTGCAGCTTTGATGCTGGCATGGTAGCTGTTGTTGTAGGAGAATTCAACTAAAGGTATATGTTCGACCCATCCTTTTCCAAAGTCGATCACACATGCTCTTAGCATGTATTCCAAAGTTTGGATCGTTCTTTCACTCTGACCATCAGTCTGTGTTGATAAGCAGTACTCATATCCAGGTTTGTACCTAAAGCTCGTTGAAAAGATTTCCAAAAGTTTAACGTGAATCTACCATCTCGATCATAAATAATTGAGACTTGTATTCCATGTCTTGTCATAACTTCCTTCAGGTACAGTCTTGCTAGTTTGTTCAGAGAGTCATTTTCTCTTATGGGTAGAAAATGGGCAGACTTTATGAGTCGGTCGACGATTACCAAGTGGTATCGTACCCATGAGATGAGGTGGGAAGTTTGGTGATGAAGTCCATGGTTATGTTGTCCCATTTCCATTTTGGTATTTGTGGTTAGACCAGTAATCCTGATTATCTCTGGTGCTCAGTTTTTACTCTGGCACACGTTAAACACTTCTTCACGTAAGTTGTAATGTCGGCCTTCATGTTTGGCCACCAATACAACTTCCTCATATCCTGATACATATTCTCATTTCCGGGATGCATGGAGTATTTGTATTTATGAGACTCATGCATGATCACGCTCCTCAAGTCTCCTTAACATGGTAACCAGCTTCTTCCGTGTAAACACAATGTTCCATCTGCTCTTGGTTCTAGTTTTTCTTTTCTAAGGTACGTTCTAAGCATTCCCCCTACGTCTTCCTTCTCAATGCTATCTATTTTCCGAGCTTGTATCTGAGCCTCCAATATCTGCTTGCGTAGGTCCAAGCTAATTGTCATAACCAAGGCTCGAACTCTCATGGGAGGATCAGTTCCCTTGCGGCTTAGTGCATCTGCAACCACATTAGCTTTATCGGGGTTGTATTTGATGTCACAATCGTAATCACTAAGCAGTTCCATCAACGGCGTTGTCTCATGTTTAGTTCCTTTTGGTCCAGAATGTCTTGCAAACTTTTGTGGTCGGTATGAACAGTACACTTTGTCCCGTATAAATAATGCCTCTAGATTTTTAAGGCAAAAACTACGGAACCAAGTTCTAGATCGTGAGTAGAGTAATTCTGCTCGTGCTTTTTTAGTTGTCTTGAAGCATAAGCAATAACTTTCTTCCTTTGCATCAGTATAACACCTAAGCCTTTGTGAGATGCATCATGATAGGTGTGTAAACACCCATCTTTTCTACCACTTAATTACAATAATAACCGAGCCAAAACGTGTATTTTATGTCTTTTATGTCGGAATTATGCGTGGTTTGTGTTTTTGTTGTGATTTAGGACGAAAAGGTGAAAAGTGAAGAAAACATGGGAATTCACGGGCATTTACGGACTTTTATTGAAGAAAAAGATGAAAGACGAAGTCAAGAAGTCGAGAGTGCAAAAAGAACGGAAGTCCAAGACCAATTCTGAAGATTTATCAAAGAAAAAGTCAAAAGACGGAAGTTTATCAAAAGCCGAAGAATTCAAGTCTATTTTATTGAAGAATTTTAAGACGAGTTCAAAAGAAATCCCAAGTCACAAGTCATTAAAGTCCAAGTTTAAAGAAGATTAGAAGAAAAGGACTAATGGTGCAATTAATGAAGATTAAAGAAGAAAGGACCTAATCTTGTAATTAAGAGAAAAGGAAAGAGGAGAGGAAGCTTCCTTAATCCTCCCCTATATATAGTCATTAGTTATAATCATTTTCTGTTGTTGGCTAAGTGTGACAATTAGTCTTCCACCATTTAAATACATGTCATTTAATTTCTTGTCCAATTTAATTACCTTGTCTTGCACCTTAAATTCATTTAATTTCAAGTAAGTTTTCATTTAATTATTGTCAATCTTTACTTTATCTTGTCAATCTCTTATCTACCTTTCTCAATCTTTGATTTTTATGTTTATGTTTATGTTCATGTTCATGCTTTTATTTTGATCCAAATGGTTTTTGATTATTGTGGTTAAAGTTGTTTGTTTTATTGATTTAAACTGTTTGATTGTGTTTACTGTTGCTTCGTTATTGGTTAAATTAAATCGTCTGTTTGATTCTGCTTAATTTGTTGTTAGATTCGTTTATCTGTGATTCCCTTGTTCTTCGGGAGAGTTTGTTTTTGTTTCTGATCTTTCCAGGAAATCTTCCGAATCAAGAGAGGGAGTCTGTTCATTCGGAACTTCCAAAGTTCCGAACCAAGGGCTTCATTCGGAACATTCAAAGTTCCGAACGAAGGAAAACTTCCGACTCAAGACTGCTCATTCGGAAGTCTCAAACTTCCGAACGAAGGGAAAGTTCCGGATCAACAATTGTTCATTCGGAACTTAAAAGTTCCGGATCAATATACTTCATTCGGAACTCAAAAAGTTCCGGATCAAGGAGATTCATTCGGAACTCAAAAGTTCCGAACCAAGAGCTTCATTCGGAACTCAAAAGTTCCGAATCAACCAAAACTTCTGGATCAAGGGCAAGTTCCGAATCAGAAGGCTTCATTCGGAAGTCTGAAACTTCCGAATCAAGGAGGCTTCATTCGGAATCTTCCGAATCAAGGGTTGATCAAAAGTTCCGAATCAAGGCAAGATTGAGAAGTTCCGAATCAGTAAAGTTCTGAACGAAGGATTGTTTTGGATAAGTGACATATTCAGATCAATTTGTTTCGGATCAAGGATTTTGGTAATATTCCGAGCGAAGAAGAATCATTCCAACCGAAGGTGACATTCCGGACGAGTGATTGTTCCAACGAAGGATTATTCCGAATGAGCTGTATTCAGGTTCTTTTTAGTTTTTGTCTTTGATTTTTATTTTCAAGCTTTATTTTTCCCGCCTTTATTTTAATTGCACTTTAAGTTTATTTGCCTTAGTTTTATTTTAGACTTTCCTTAGTTTAAGTTTTAGTTGCGTTTTAAGTTTGCCTTAGATAGATTTAAGTTTACGTCATTTACTTAAGTGCCCTTTAATTTCAGTCACACTTTTAAATACTTGCACTTTATTTTAAATTAGACTTAGATTTATTTTAAGAGCACTTTTACTTTAATTGTTTTGCACATTTATTTTAAAAAAACTACAACGACACATCTTTTTTCCACCAAAATAAAACTGAGTCACACATTAAACGCAAGTTTTTCAATTCGAAGAGACATACTTAAACGAATCTTTTTACCTGGCCAAAAGCCTTGTATAAAATGGCGCCGCTGCCGGCTCTTTTCGTAAAGATTAACGGTTTTCTGTGAGAGACGCGTTGCTTTTTGGGATCCGTTCACTTGTGAGCGTTACTTTTCTTGCATAAAAAATTCAAAAATCATAAAAATTAAAAATTGATAAAAATCCATAAAAACTAAAAATCTAAAAAATCCAAAAAGATTTTATTTTTATTGTGTATATATATTGTCTTCGTGTTTGGTTTCCTTTTCTTTTGCATTTTCAGGTGTATGCGTACTAGATCTTCCAATTATCAAGAGCCCGAGACTCAAGAAGATTTAAGTATGGCAGGTGTTAACAACAACAATAATATTCCACCGCACCTCAATAATAACAACAATGTTCTTCCACAGCCCGATCTTCGGACCATGGAGGAACTTTGTCAACCAACCATGTTTGGACGAGGAGGACCGATTGCGCCGATGCAAATCAACGCTCCTGAGTTTTCATTGAAGCACCACATGATTCAGCAAGTACAAACAAACCCTTTTAGAGGATTGCATGATGATGATGCCAACAAACACCTCGACAAGTTCATTACAATCACCCAAAGCATGAAGTTGCCTGGTGCCACAATGGATGTACTTCGCTTACAACTCTTCTCACATACTTCATCGCATCATGCCGAGAAATGGTTTGATCGTCTCCCGAAGAATTCTATTCACACTTGGGATGATATGACTCAACGCTTTTTGTCGCGCTACTTTCCACCATCCATGGTCACGAGCCTTCGCAATCAAATCAGCGGTTTCATGCAAGACCCTGATGAATCTCTTTTTGATGCTTGGGAGAGATATAATGTCTTGATCGATAGATGTCCAAACCACAACATGCTCCCTGTGACCTTAATCGATACTTTCTACAAAGGATTGACTTTTCGAGATCGTGATACGATTAATGCAGCCGTCGGTGGCACATTCATGAAAAGGAGACCCGAGGAGTGTAGAGAGATTAATGAGAACATGACTACTCACCACAAAAACTGGGATTCCTCTGCTTCTTCTAGGAACAACCCGAGAGTCAATGTTTCTTCCACCTCAGCAAACCCTGAGATGACCGAACTCACCCGCATGATGGCTGAAATGAGCAAAAGTATTACGCTTCTCGCTTCAAACCAACAACAACAACAAGTTAAAGCGGTTGCTAATCCTTGTGAAACATGTGGCGGTCCTCACTCATACACCGATTGCCCTTCGACTCAAGGAAATCCGGAAAATGTGTATGCAGCTTACGGTAATTATTCAACGGAAAATTACCAAGCTAGACAACAAGGGGATAGAAATCTGCTGAGTTACCGATCCAACAATTACCTTTCACCCGGTTTTTTTCCTCAAAACCAAAACCCCACCAACAACTACAATAGAAGCAACCAAATCCCACCAAGAGCTTCTAACCCTTATCAACCACCCACCCAACAAACCCCACCCATTAATACAGATGTTGAAGCCATCATGAGAACTCAAGGTGAGCAAATCAAGAACTACAAAGCCAAATAATCAATTTGATAGGAGATATCCTGAAGCAAGGTAATGACATCAGAACCGAGGTTCGCGATAATATTCAATCCTCCTTCAGCACTCAAACGACTGAATTAAAGAATCTGTTGGCTAGTTTCTTGCCCGAAGCTCAACCTTCTTCTTCGAGTTCTCTACCTTCAAACATCGTCACCAATCCGCGAGCTAATGTGAGTGCTATTACTACTCGTAGTGGAGTCACCATCGTAGGACCACCAATCCCACCCCCATCATCTACACCTCCTCCACCACCATGTATCCCTACTCCTCCTACACCTAGTATTAGTACACCATTACCGTCTCCGCCTCGTCATGACGATGTATCTCGGAAGGACCCTTCAACATCACAACCTTCACCAACTACACCTTCACCGTCTCCCTATCAACCCAGAATCCCATACCCTTCTCGCATAGGCAAGACCAACGAGCTAACCAAGAATGACTGTCAAGTATCGAAATATGTGAATATGCTATCTCAAATGACCATCAACATTAGCCTTGTTGAAGAACTTTGCCACATGCAAGACCAACGAGCTAACCAACAACGTAAACTATGGTCGGTGCTCCTCCATCGTTCACGTTCTTGTTTTCTCGCTTTGGGAACTCGGGTTTGATGTGTCGCGGTTCTCCACAACGATAGCAACAAACTTCTCTCCGTCTCGTATCATTTCCACCAGTGGGATGGCGGTTTCCCTGCTGTCTATTTCCATGAAAGTTTTGACCACTCCCATTGTTGTGTCTGAAGTTGGTGCCAGTGTTGTTTCGATTAGCCGAAACGATAGTATTGTTTGGTATGGGTCTTCGACAACACGTGTCATGGTAATGGTGGAATTTGAACTTGGCACACTTGGGTTTGGTACCTACATATTGAGGTGGTTCTAAGGTAGTAGCACTGTAGACCTGACCTAAGTTTTGTCTCTTGGTGGCTGGGTCTGATGATGGCTACGGAAGTTTTCATCGGCTTTCCTCTGGTTTTCAGTCGGCCTTTCCGCATGGTTACGGCCTCGTTTTTCCATCAACTCAATAGCGAACTCAATGTCACTCTCGACTGTAGTGGGTCGAGATGCGAGCACGTTGTCGTGAATGGATTCCGGAAGTCCACTAGCATACTTCTCGATCTTATCCTTCATATCAGGAACCATTCTGGTGCACATCAAAGTCAGCTTTTGGAATTTCTGGTTGTAAGTTTTAATGTCATGGTTCGTGCATTTGAGATTCCACAGTTCGATCTAAAGCTTCTTTATTTCTCCACGAGGACAATATTTCTCGGTAAGTCTTTCCTTCAAAACAGCCCAAGTCATCCCATAGGCATTATCGTGCCCAAGGGTAGCAACCAAAGAATTCCACCATGTGAGAGCACTTTCTAGTAGAGTACAGGTGGAAAACTTCACCTTGTTTTCTTCCGTACAATCACTGATACGGAATACAGTCTCGGTTCTCTCGAACCATTGCATTAGTTCGACAACCCCTTCTTTGCCCTTAAAGTAAGTGGGCTTACATTTCAAGAAGTCGGGGTAAGTACACCCTCTAGCAATTATGTCGTTCCTCCTTGCATTGGAGTTCTGACTGTCGTCCTAGTTTCTGCTGGGATGGGCTTCCCTAGCAGCCAAGGAGTCAACTATTCCCTGTCCAATGAGTACCCTGAGTTGGGCTTCTGATATAGTAGGTGTAACATTAGCTCCTGAGGGATTTGATCGTGTGTTTCTTGCAGCCATTTTTCTATAATATACAAAAATGAGATTTATTAGTTGATCAATATTGTATTTATATCATTTGCATGAAAATGTATATGCATGTAGTTTATAACAAATTGGTAACCTGTCAAAAGTTCACAATATAATGTAAGCACAATGGAGTAATAGAGTAACATCAATACAAGTCATTTCTGGCAAATAACAATATGATATAAGTACAACCAATCTATGACAGAACACAACATGCCTGTCTAAAATAGTGGTACAGATGTTTTGGTACAACAAAAGATAACCTACCTCTAGGGTTAGGTACTAAAGATGGAAATACAACTGAAAGAACAAAAGATACAATACATCAGTCCTAGATCATGAGAGCTGAGATGCAACCTAATACTTTTCAAGATATACAAGATATCTAATCTAAACATGGTTACCAGAATCACTAGAAACTGATGGTACAACTGGGGCTACAGGTGCCTGAGTAGCATGCTGCAAGGAGATCATGGTAGTACGGGTATCTCTGGTATGTCGAAGAGCCTCTAGTAGTTGTATATGTCGTACTGTATCTGCACTCCTGAGGTAGTCGGTCTCTGCAGTTGTCCCCTGGTGATGGACCTCTGCTAAGTCGAAGAAAATCTGGAGTGTATCCCCCTTAGTCATGAAGGCGGTTTGTGTGTGATACTACTGGCCCTCGAGGGTGAACAAGCACTGTCACAGACGATCGTTCTCCTCAAGCAACCACTGCATGGTGTCCTGAACAGTCATCCAAGTCCCCTGTGTAGCATGCGACTCTACCGATACTGCCCAATAGAGAGAGTCTAGTCTCTCCTGGAGCACTGAGTGTCCATAATGACCTGCTCGTAGTAAAGCATGAATAGCAACCGTATCTTGAGCTTGTCTCTCTACTAATGCGGCGATCTGTGCCTGAACAGGGTAGGGTTCTGCCCCTCCTGCTCCTGATCCCTCCCCTATCTCGAAAGTCGAGGCAGGAGTAGAGTCATACCTCCTCTTGCGAGGTGGCAAGTCTCTAGTGCGGTAGCTGTGAAGAGTAGAAAGTGGTGGAAGTGGTGGTAAAACGGGTACAGCCTGATCTCCTTCCCTGGTTAGGGAAGTAGGTATAACTAGTGGTGTGGATGTGGTAGAATATGATATAGTAATAACTCCAGCAGCCTGGTGGTCTCCAGACTCGGTGTCTGATGACAGTCCGTGAAGTACTGAGGTCGTTGATATTGGCGTAGCAGTAGTAGTCATGGAGCGTCAATAGTGGGTACATGTGCCGGTGATGTCATGATAATCTGAAAATAATAGCATTTCAAAGTTGAGTAAGTATTACCTTACACAATTCAAAAAAAAATTAAAAATGTATATGTGATGTTGTATGTCTTTTAACAGTGTAGGTTAAAAATTACGTAGATACTTAGGTGATCATATAGCCAAAAGATATATATATCAGTGCACAGTTAGTTCACACAATATGTATGCTCTATATGATGTAATTGAAATATTTTTATTTATTTTTTTTTTTTAAAACTTTATAAAAGTAATTGAAATACTTTTATTTATTTTTTTATTTTTTAAAACTTTATAAAAGACAACTTTTAGTTAAAATTAATTAATTAAACTAAACTTGCATTAAACTAAATTAACAAAACTGCCAGTTACAAATTAACCTATATTAACTAAATGATGCGTTATTAAACTCAAAAGAAAGGCTAGAACAACTGGTTAAGGCGTTGGGCTGTTGAACTAGAGGTCTAGTGTTCAAATCTCGTAGGAGAAAACTTTTTGCTATATTAATATTTCTTTTGGAATTTGAAACACACAGATCAAATGGATCTGTTGCTTTAGCAGCAATAATAGCAAAATAATAAATCCCCAATAAGCATAAGCAGATCCAAACTAAGACTTAAAAATAAGCAATTATAAACTTAAGACTTAAAAAGCAAATGTAAACTTAAGCAGAATAAAACTAAAATCAATAAGCTGAGCAAATCTAAATGAGAAATAAGTAAACAGTCTAAAATTATCAGCAAATAAATTTAACTAAAATTAAGCAAATCTAATTATCAGTAAAGCTCAAAACTAAACTGAAATCTATTAAGCAAATAAGTCCTAAAACAAAAAAATAAGCAAACGAAATCGAAACTTAAAGTAAATCAAATATGCAAAAATTCAATATCAGTAACTAGAACCAAATACCAGCAGACAAAAAAAACGACTTAAACAAACTCAAATACTAAATTAAACAAACAAGGCAGATCTAAACAAAAACCTTAACAGCAACTAATTCTGGAAATTATAAAGCATATAAAAACCATGAAAAGGCAAACACTAGAAGACTACTACTCAAATCTATAAATCAGAAACCCAAACAAACATAAAAATTAATCTAAAACTTAACATAAAAATCAAAAGAGATAATCACTTGGTGACGAAACCTTTGGGAAGAAGAGATGCGCTGAGCACTCTTTGGAACCGAATCAAACACACCCCCCAAATATCATCTTCATCATCATCTCGAAAAACTCAAACTCTTCGAACATATTTTTATAAAATCTCCCAGTAGGGGAAATATATTCCACTTTTATTTTATATAACAATTTAATAATTATAAAAACAAATAACAATAATATTGATGAAAACAGATTGAAAATTAAATAGCAGGAGAAAATTAAGACACGACTAAATTAAAAACTTAAATAAATTTTCATTAATATTAAAACGAATATTACATTAACTAGAAAATTAAAATTACAATTTTTACCTAAAATCAAATTTGCATAAATTAAAAAAAATAAAAAAAATAAAAGGCACACTGATTACATATTTGATGGGGTTTTTATAGGGAAACTCTAGAACCTTTCTTGGTGAACTTGGTGATCACGTAAATAAATCCCAGTCGCTCTTTCTTCTCTCTCTTTTCTCTTTCTTGAATCAACGGTGGAGAATCATCAGGGGTCACACGGATCGCTAGGATGGACGAAGGTGTGTTTGTTCTGTTTGTTGAAAGATGATGTGGAGGATGATTATTGGATAATTGGTGGTGGTTTTTTGTTTAGAACCAATCACATGAAAGATATGATGCCACGTCTGAGATTACACCATCTTCTTGATTAGAAAAAAGGGGGAATTAATTTCCCCTGCGTGTTAAACACGCTCTCTTTGATCAGTAAAAACCCCAAACATTTTATCTAGGCTTTGATAAGGCTGCGTTTATTTTGAGGTGAGAGAGAAGGTAAAAAGGGGTGAGACTTTGGTTGTATAAAAAACATTAGGAAAATGTGAGGGTGGGTAAAAGGAAGTTATTTATTAAATCGTGTGTTGTGGTTGACTGAGTGAAAATGTGTTGTGGTGAAGTTTGACCAAGGTTAAAACTTGTAACTGGTTTAAAATGAAAACCTAATGGGCCATTGAGCACATGTAATTCCCATCTCTTGTTCAAATAGAATGTTTGGGCTTGAGGACCCAATAAAACTCCATCCGTCTTCATGTATTTCCCTTTTGTAAATGGTTTGGGCCATTGTTGGGCTTTTTACCCAAAAAAATAAGTAATATTCTTCCAATATTGGGCTTTTGGGCCCAATAAGAACATGTGGGACCCACTTGGACCAAACTCTTCATAAATGATTTAATCCGCTAAAATCGAACTCATATTTGGCTTCCTCGATCTTTTCTTCAAAATCCGTGTTGATTTTCCGGTTTTCGTGATCTTTGGCGTACTTTTGGTCTTTTGACTTTGTCTTCGTCTCTTTCTTGGACTTTTCTTTAACATTTGACCGTGAAATCCCGTGTTTTCTTTCCTTTTGATCTTTTGTACCTATTTCACACAAAAATACAAAACCACACTTAATTCCGACTTTTACGATATTAAACACATGATTAGGTCTTGTTTTTCGTTGATTTTAGTGGCAAAAGGATAAGTGTTTACACACTTATTAAATCCCCTACACTTGACCATTGCAATGACCCCATGCAATGCATAGTTTTAAAGCACAGAGTCACATTTTTCTCATAATTAATCCATCTCGGCCTTATTAAGATATACTATTACTACTATGATGAAAAGATAAAAACTTTAAAGGAAACAAAAGTTATAACAATTTATTAACTTGAAAATTATTTGATGGAAGAAACTTGTAAAGAAATATAAGACTTAAATTAGGGCTTTGGTGTCATGAATATTAATCACCCTCAAGTTTCACGTTACCCATACCAAGCTTAAAAACGAGATCATTGTTTACCATAATTTCTTAGGTTAAAACCACTTATATAAGACAATTGTGTAATACTCTTTTTCCAATTCCTAAGTTGTATCTCTAGATTTTAAGGATTGTCATTCACCCGTAGGCTCATTTGACTTATTTGATAATTATTAGTCCAAAAATGAAGGCAAAACGGTGCAAACCCGACACTCAAAATCTAACCTCGTCCTAAAAAACGTTGTCACTAAAGTAAGCCCACATCAAGGATGATTTAACACGATTTGGGGAATAAATTCCCGGACCCAAAATTTGGCCAATAGTACTACTTATTAATTATTCCTCCAAAGTCATGTAAACTTTATGTGGAGTTAGCAATTTCACATCATATACCCTTAGGCTCTTTAAGATGTAAAAATGCTCCTTTTCTATTGTCCACACCCTAAGGCTCCTTGAACGATAAACAAGGGAATTGATTTTTGATCAATTTTTATTCAACACTTACCATGCCATACACCCCTAAAGCTCTAATGACAAGGTTCGTGCTACATGCCCCACACCCTAACGCTCCTTGAGGTCATGTTTTAATCTTATTCTTTCTTATTTATGATATATATAGTAGGCCAAATTCTGCGGTCCCATGGTCTGAATACCTCCTACTTAGTGGTTATGAGCCACCTTAGTCGGAAGTCCACAACGCTGGCACCCTTAATGTGTTCATGCTTTAATTACAAGGAGAATAAATATTTGGCTAAGAGTTAAGATATCGAATCTACACCGCAAAAATCCTCATTTGTTAAGCAATAAAATATCCAAGCGGGAAGAAAGAGCCACAAAAACTCATATAAGCAAAAATTAACCCTTAAACTTATTATCAGTTCTATCATCTCTCGTTCTTCACAATTTAAAATCTCAAGGAATGAGACTCGTGGATGCTTAGCCTAATAAACCAATTAAGGTCCATATGGTTAAGGATACTAGCTAGTGTAAACTTGGATAAGTAAACTCGGGTTGAGTCAAAATATTCACGACGGGCCTAATGTATCAAAGACATCTAAACTTGTTAAAACCATTTTTTTTTTACTTTATTATTGAAATGGAAAATATACATATGATGTGATGACAAAAGGAAATAAAATAAATAGAAATACTACTAGGCCAAAATAGATCAAAATTTGAAAAACGTTGAAAAACTTTTAATTTTCCGGAGTAAATGAGGTCAAATTCATGGAAAAACCCACTAAAATTCGATAGAAGTCCCCCTACACTTAATATAAACATTGTCCTTAATGTTTAAGTATGTGGGAGAATAATCTCCCCTACACTTAGGACATTGAGTACGTTGTTTAAATCGAGCTAAGGAAGGGACAACTAAAGTGATTACATTTATTCGTCTTATTTATATACATGTATGAATCACAATAGTTTTGATAGAACCAGGTACACGGGAAACATGGGATCACGGATCTCGTAAAAAATACCAAAAGTGGATCTTGAAAGCACACATCCCTGCACAACATCACAACACACAAACAACCTACTTGGCTCCCCCTACACTTATTTAAAAAAATAGATAAAAAGGATACTCGGGTTGCCTCCCGAAGAGCGCTTGTTTTTGTTAACCGAGTCACGAGCCTGACTCGACCCCGAATTAAATTGTCCATGGGTAAAACTCTAATGTAATACCGGGATCAAAAATCTTATCCTCGGTCCCGGAGGAACATAATAAATGAGAGGCAGGAGGATAAGTCTTGAAGGGTAGAAAAGTCCTCTCAAGATAAGAAAAGTAAGTGAAATCTTGATCCACGGGTGGTGGGGTGGGTAAAGGAAGCAAAGACAATGAATGCGCACCAAGTGGCAAAGCCGTAATGGTACCAAGTATAGAATAGTCAATGTCACCTCCCGGGTCAAAGCACTCATCCTCGGCAATAGGTTCTAAAGGATGGTTGGAAAGGTGCTCGGGAGGGGGACTTGGGACAATATCTTCATTAATAAAATTATCAAAGAGAATGTCCCCCTCCGTGTCATCATCATCAATACCCGGAGGTATTTAGAGATTGTCAATTTCTTCCATATATGGGTCATTATTCTTAACGGGAGTTAAAGACGGAGATAAAGATTCATTGATAGGAGTAGAATTCAATGCTTCAATTTGAGAAATAAGAAGATGAACTTTCAATAATTTGTCGCGAAGAATAACGTCTTCCACCTCATCTAAAAGAGCAAGTTCATCGGTGAACTTCTCATAAGTCGTAGAGAATAAATCGTCATCTCCCGCATCTCCCGGTGGAAATGGGTGAAAAGGAGAAATTTCAAACGTGAAATCCTCATAACATGGAGAAATGTCATCCGTAAGAGCGACCTCGTCCGTAAGCTCTGCAAAAGTCGGCACATCATAAACTTCATCAAAGAATTTGTCGAGACCAAAATCACTAATCTCACTCGATGTATCGCAATCCTTAGATACCTTTGGGATATCGAGAGAAGGAATTACAATTGCACTAGGTTGTTGAGCAACAAGATCATTCCAAGAAATAGAATTCTCATCGTCATCATCATCATAATAGTAAGAACGCACAAGAGGAGGAGTAGAAGCACTAAGATTAGATACTTGCTCTTGTCGGCTTTCGTCATGTGAACTAACTTTGAGTTGTTTTAAGCTTTCTAGAATTCCATCCAAAATAGTGAGTTGTTCCTCAAAAGAAGGTTGATGAGCGACGAAGTATTGTGGGGGTTCAAAATTTTGAAAACCGAAATTATAGCACGGATGTGGCTCATAATTCATCGGTTGACAATAAGAAGTATCGTGAGGGCCCCCAGAATAGTTGCAACACGGGATGGAGAAAACCCGGTGCATGTTGCGGATACAGATCCTCATATATGGGAGTGGTGAAGTACGAATTGGATGAATTGCAAAGTGGACAAAATCCAAGTTGTGTATTGTCGATATAATAGCCGCATCGCTCACATGTACACCATTGACATGTTTGATAACCATTCCACGGTCTCCCACACCTTACGCAGTACGAATCCATGAAGAATTAAAAATAAGAGGGGTAGAGAAAAGAATTAAACACAATAGAGGATAAAGAGGATTATTTTTGGTGTAATACTTTAGGAAAAGTATTACTTTTGGATTTTTTAATTTTTTTGGTGCAAATCTTAGGAAAGAGTTTGCTTTTGATGATTTTTTAATTTTTTTTATTTTTATCTTTTTGATTTTTTATGTTTTAGATTTTTTTAACAATAAAAATAACGTTCAAAATCGAACGGATCCTAAAATCCAAATCGTCTCACGACTAATCGTCAATCGTAACGAGCGAAACGGCAGCGGCGCCATTTTAATATAGGTATTTTTAATCAATTGCAATTATCGTTCGTTTCCTCGACTCACTCGAATTGATTTCCAATTTTAACGTGGATTAATTTGTTCTTGGTGAATTAAACTTTTTTTTTGGTATTTTAAAAACTAAAATCTATTTAATAAAAAAACTATTTAATTAACTATTTAAACTATTTTAAAATTAAATCTAATTTAATTAACCAAAAAGTTACTATTTAAATATTTAAAACTAATTTAAACTATATTTAAAACCATTTAGACAAAATTTGAAAACTATTTTAAACTAATTTAAAACTAACTTGAATTTAAACAAAATCTACTTAAAACTATTTTAAAATAAAACTAAATTAATTGAAAACTAATTTTAAAATCTAAATTTAAAAACAATTTAAATTTATAAAAGTAATTGAAATATTTTTTTTTATTTTTTATTTTTTTAAAACTTTATAAAAGGCAACTTTTAGTTAAATTAATTAATTAAACTAAACTTGCATTAAACTAAATTAACAAAACTGCCAGTTACAAGTTAACCTATATTAACTAAATGATGCGTTATTAAACTCAAAAGAAAGGCTAGAACAACTAGTTAAGGCGTTGGGCTATTGAACTAGAGGTCTAGTGTTCGAATCTCGTAGGAGATAACTTTTTGAAATATTAATATTTCTTTCGGAATTTGAAACACACAGATCAAATGGATCAGTTTGCTTTAGCAGCAATAACAACAAAATAATAAAACCCCAATAAGCATAAGCAGATCCAAACTAAGACTTAAAAATAAGCAATTATAAACTTAAGACTTAAAAAGCAAATGTAAACTTAAGCAGAATAAAACTAAAATCAATAAGCTGAGCAAATCTAAATGAGAAATAAGTAAACAGTCTAAAATTATCAGCAAATAAATTTAACTGAAATTAAGCAAATCTAATTATCAGTAAAGCTCAAAACTAAACTGAAATCTATTAAGCAAATAAGTCCTAAAACAAAAAAATAAGCAAACGAAATCAAAACTTAAAGTAAATCAAATAAGGAAAAATTCAATATCAGTAACTAGAACCAAATACCAGCAGACAAAAAAAATGACTTAAACAAACTCAAATACTAAATTAAACAAACAAGGCAGATCTAAACAAAATCCTTAACAACAACTAATTCTAGAAATCATAAAGCAGATAAAAACCATGAAAAGGCAAACACTAGCAGACTACTACTCAAATCTATAAATCAGAAACCCAAACAAACATAAAAATTAATCTAAAACTTAACATAAAAATCAAAAGAGATAATCACCTGGTGACGAAACCTTTGGGAAGAAGAGATGCGCTGAGCACTCTTTAGAACCGAATCAAACACACCCCCCAAATATCATCTTCATCATCATCTCGAAAAACTCAAACTCTTCGAACAGATTTTTATAAAATCTCCCAGTAGGGGAAATATATTCCACTTTTATTTTATATAACAATTTAATAATTATAAAAACAAATAACAATAATATTGATGAAAACAGATTGAAAATTAGCAGGAGAAAATTAAGACACGACTAAATTAAAAACTTAAATAAATTTTCATTAATATTAAAATGAAGATTACATTAACTAAAAAATTAAAATTAAATTTTTTACCTAAAATCTAATTTGCATGAATTAAAAAAATAAAAAAAAAAATAAAAGGCACACTGATTACATATTTAATGGGGTTTTTATAGGGAAACCCTAGAACTTTTCTAGGTGAACTTGGTGATCACGTAAATAAATCTCAGCCGCTCTTTCTTCTCTCTCTTTTCTCTTTCTTGAATCAACGGTAGAGAATCATCAGGGGTCACACGGATCTCCAGGATGGACGAAGGTGTGTTTGTTGTGTTTGTTGAAAGATGATGTGGAGGATGATTATTAGATAATTGGTGGTAGTGATTTGTTAAGAACCAATCACATGAGAGATATGATGCCACGTCTGAGATTACACCATCTTCTTGATTAGAAAAAAGGGGGAATTAATTTCCCCTGCGTGCTAAACACGCGCTCTTTTATCAGTAAAAACCCCAAACATTTTATCTAGGGTTTGATAAGGTTGCGTTTATTTTGAGGTGAGAGAGAGAAGGTAAAAAGGGGTGAGACTTTGGTTGTATCAAAAACATTGGGAAAATGTGAGGGTGGGTAAAAGGAAGTTATTTATTATCGTGTGTTGGGGTTGACTGGGAGAAAATGTGTTGTGAGTGAAGTTTGACCAAGGTTAAAACTTGTAACCGGTTTAAAATGAAAACCTAATGGGCCATTGAGCCCATGTAATTCCCATCTCTTGTTTAAATAAAATGTTTGGGCTTGAGGACCAATAAAACTTCATCCGTCTTCATGTATTTCCCTTTTGTAAATGGTTTGGGCCATTGTTGGGCTTTTTACCCAAAAAAATAAGTAATATTCTTCCAATACTGGGATTTTGGGCCCAATAAGAACATGTGGGAACCACTTGGACCAAACTCTTCATAAATGATTAAATTCGCTAAAATCGAACTCATATTTGGCTTCCTCGATCTTTTCTTCAAAACCCGTGTTGATTTGCCGGTTTTCGTGATCTTTGGCGTACTTTTGGTCTTTTGACTTTGTCTTCGTCTCTTTCTTGGACTTTTCTTCAACATTTGACCGTGAAATCCCGTGTTTTCTTTCCTTTTGATCTTCTGTACCTATTTCACACAAAAACATAAAACCACACGTAATTCTGACTTTTACGATATGAAACACATGATTAGGTCTTGTTTTTCCTTGATTTTAGTGGCAAAAGGATAAGTGTTTACACACTTATTAATCGGTTTCAATGACTTTACCGTCGGCTAATTCGACTCTGTAACAGTTGTCTAACTTGGTGGGAGGGATGTCTAGTAAGATACTAAACTCGGTAGATATAAAACTCCTATCGGCTCCAGTATCAAACAAAATAGATGCATATCGATTGTTCAGAAGAAACGTACCAGTAACTACATTGGAGTCAGGGTTGGTTCTGGCATCTCCAACAACGTAAACTATGGTCGGTGCTCCTCCACCGTTCCCGTTCTTGTTTTCTCGCTTTGGGAACTCGGGTTGGATGTGTTCCGGTTCTCCACAACGATAGCAACGAACTTCTCTCCGTCTCGTATCATTTCCACCAGTTGGATGGCGGTTTCCCTGTTGTCTATTTCCATTAAAGTTTTGACCACTCCCATTGTTGGGTCTGAAGTTAGTGCTAGTGTTGTTTCTATTAGCCGAAACGATAGTATTGTTTGGTATGGGTCTTTGACAACACGTGTCATGGTAATGGTGGAATTTGAACTTGGCACACTTGGGTTTGGTACCTACATATTGAGGTGGTTCTGAGGTAGTGGCACTGTAGACCTGACCTAAGTTCTGTCTCTTGGTGGCTGGGTCTGATGATGGCTACGGAAGTTTTCATCGGCTTTCCTCTGGTTTTCCGTCGGCCTTTCCGCATGGTTACGGCCTCGTTTTTCCATCAACTCAGTAGCGAACTCAATGTCACTCTCGACTGTAGTGGGTCGAGATGCGAGCACGTTGTCGTGAATGGATTCCGGAAGTCCACTAGCATACTTCTCGATCTTATCCTTCATATCAAGAACCATTCTGGTGCACATCAAAGTCAGCTCTTGGAATTTCTGGTTGTAAGTTTTAATGTCATGGTTCGTGCATTTGAGATTCCACAGTTCGATCTAAAGCTTCTTTATTTCTCCATGAGGATAATATTTCTCGGTAAGTCTTTCCTTCAAAACAGCCCAAGTCATCCCATAGGCATTATCGTGCCCAAGGGTAGCAACCAAAGAATTCCACCATGTGAGAGCACTTTCTAGTAGAGTACAGGTGGAAAACTTCACCTTGTTTTCTTCCGTACAATCACTGATACGGAATACAGTCTCGGTCCTCTCGAACCATTGCATTTGTTCGACAACCCCTTCTTTGCCCTTAAAGTAAGTGGGCTTACATTTCAAGAAGTCGGGGTAAGTACACCCTCTAGCAATTATGTCGTTCCTCCTTGCATTGGAGTTCTGACTGTCGTCCTAGTTTCTGCTGGGATGGGCTTCCCTAGCAACCAAGGAGTCAGCTATGCCCTGCCCAATGAGTACCCTGAGTTGGGCTTCTGAGATAGTAGGTGTAACATTAGCTCCTGAGGGATTTGATCGTGTGTTTCTTGCAGCCATTTTTCTATAATATACAAAAATGAGATTTATTAGTTGATCAATATTGTATTTATATCATTTGCATGAAAATGTATATGCATGTAGTTTATAACAAATTGGTAACCTGTCAAAAGTTCACAATATAATGTAAGCACAAGGGAGTAATAGAGTAACATCAATACAAGTCATTTCTGGCAAATAACAATATGATATAAGTACAACCAATCTAAGACAGAACACAACATGCCTGTCTAAAATAGTGGTACAGATGTTTTGGTACAACAAAAGATAACCTACCTCTAGGGTTAGGTACAAAAGATGGAAATACAACTGAAAGAACAAAAGATACAATACATCAGTCCTAGATCATGAGAGCTGGGATGCAACCTAATACTTTTCAAGATATACAAGATATCTAATCTAAACATGGTTGTCAAAATCACTAGAAACTGCTGGTACAACTAGGGCTACAGGTGCCTGAGTAGCATGCTGCAAGGAGATCATGGCAGTACGGGTATCTCTGGTATGTCGAAGAGCCTCTAGCAGTTGTATCTGTCGTACTGTATCTGCACTCCTAAGGTAGTCGGTCTCTGCAGTTGTCCCCTGGTGATGGACCTCTGCTAAGTCGAAGAAAATCTGGAGTGTATCCCCCTGAGTCATGAGGGCGGTGTGTGTGTGATACTACTGGCCCTCGAGGGTGAACAAGCGCTGTCAAAGATGATCGTTCTCCTCAAGCAACCACTGCAGGGTGTCCTAAACAGTCATCCAAGTCCCCTGTGTAGCATGCGACTCTGCCGATACTGACCAATAGAGAGAGTCTAGTCTCTCCTGGAGCACTGAGTGTCCATAATGACCTGCTCGTAGTAAAGCATAAATAGCAACCGTATCTTGAGCTTGTCTCGCTATTAATGCGGAGATCTGTGCCTGAACAGGGTAGTGTTCTGCCCATCCTGCTCCTGATCCCTCCCCTATCTCGAAAGTCGAGGCAGGAGTAGAGTCATACCTCCTCTTGCGAGGTGGCAAGTCTCTAGTGGGGTAGCTGTGAAGAGTAGAAAGTGGTGGAAGTGGTGGTAAAACGGGTACAGCCTGATCTCCTTCCCTGGTTAGGGAAGTAGGTATAACTAGTGGTGTGGATGTGGTAGAATATGATATAGTAATAACTCCAGCAGCCTGGTGGTCTCCAGACTCGGTGTCGGATGACAGTCCGTGAAGTACTGAGGTCGTTGATGTTGGCGTAGCAGTAGTAGTCATGGAGCGTCAATAGTGGGTACATGTGCCGGTGATGTTGTTGGGAATAAATTAAGGCCAGACCACTTGAACGCTGACAAGAACAACTCAAGCGTTGACAAGAGCAAAGTGAGCGCTGATAGCATAAGCGTTGACAAGTTAAAGTCAAGCGTTGACAGATTGAAGACAAGCACTGATGGAAGATGTGAGCTACACGTTTATTATATTCTAGAATACTTCTAGTAAGGATAGAGACGACAATGTATTTTCTATGTTTATCTTTACCTAGAATAGTTGATTCGTAGCTTATTGTACAAGACTTCTTAATCTATAAAAGAAGATCTTTTAGGTTAAAGTTAAAACAAGTTTTCATAAGTTTTTGCAAGTTAAACTTCTTTCATTGTAATCAAGTTCGTTTATTCTAATACAAGTGAAAGTTTGTTTAACATCTTTGTGTTTTAGATCAAGTGTTAATTCCGCATAACACTTAGTTACTTTATTCATAAGCAAAGGTTTCTCTACGTGTATTACTTGATCTAATCTCGTATACACAAAGCTTAATCGATCTAAGTTTGGGATCAACAAGTGGTATCAGAGCTTGTTGAGAAACTTTTGATCTTTAAGTAACGCAAGAACCCTAAAACACCAAACCCTAAAAACCCTAAATCTCAAAACCCTAAAAACATCATGTCTGGCACAAATCAGCCTTCTGCTTTGCTACAAAACAACTCCACAAACCCTAGTATCAAAATTCCCATGTTTGATGCCAGGAACTTCGAGCTTTGGAAGTCTAATTTTGAGCAATATATAGCCATCCATGACTACACTCTTTGGGAGATTGTTGAATATGGGAACACATTCAACAAAGCTCAAAAGATTGCTGCTGCTATTGCCGCAAGGGTAGCTCTTCCTAATTGTCCTGAAGCTGATAAGAAGGAAAAGCCTGAAGATGGAAGAGCTGTATCTGTTGAAGATATAGCCAAGAAAAGGGTGGACATGAAAATCTTGAACATCATGAAACACGCCCTAGGTCATGAGAATCAGCACAAGTACAAACGCTTTGAGTCTGCAAAAGAGCTTTGGGAAGCTCTTGAAGTAGCACATGGTGGCAATGCTGACACAAAAGATGAAAAGAAGAAGCAACTCATGCATGAGTATGCTGTCTTTAAGGCTCAACCAAATGAGAATCTCAGCAGTGTGAGAAGTAGATTGCTTGACATCACAAGTCAACTTTCCTTCATGGGAACACAGATTGATGACCCTGACTTGAATGCTACTTTTCTCAAAAGCCTTGGTGATATATGGAAGATTGAGACAAGATCCATTCTTGTCAATAACACCCACAAGACCTCCAGGTTTGATGACATCTTCAACAAACTAAGACTGTTGGAGAATGAATGGCTTTTGGATAATGATAATAAATCTTCCAGTAGTAACATGGCCTTCTTCTCACAAAGTGAAGGCCAATTTGATTCCATGAACTTCTATGGACATCCAGCCACTGGATCTCAATGTGTCAACGCTGGATCTCAGTCTGTCAGCGCTGGATCATATCCTGTCAACGCTTTATACTCAAGCGCTGACACACACAACTTTGGCGCTGATAGAATTAAACCTGCTGGTTTAGATCTAGATACTGTGTGTGCATTCATTGCTTCTTTGCCCAGTGATTCAAGGATTACATATGAAGATCTTGAGCAGATAAGTGATGAACAATTGGAAGAGATGGACATCAAGTGGACTATGGCTCTTGTAAGTTTAAGAGCAAACAGGTTTAATAAAAGGTTCAAGAAGAAGATGACCTTTAATGCTAAGGATGTTGCTGGATTTGACAAATCAAAGGTTGAGTGCTACAATTGTCATCGGATGGGGCACTTTATGAGGGAATGTAGATCTCCAAGAAGATCTGATGCTGGTAAGCCTTCAAGCCAAATGGTTAAGAGCCAAGATCCCAAGGCCATGGTTGCTGTTCAACAAATTGATGGCGTTGGAGGATGGGACTGGAGCTGGAACTTTATGGCTAAGGATGAGGAAGAGGACAGAGCTTTGGTTGCTGAAGTTAAAGAAGAGCATGTTGAATATGCTCTCATGGCACACTCCTCCTCTTCATCAGATAATGAGGTATATGATGATGCTTTCTGTTCTAAGGGTTGTCGTTTAAACACTGAAAAACTAAATCAAGAGATAGTAAAATTATTAGATGAGGCAAGTACTGAAAGATGCAAAGTATCTAATTATCAAATTGCTCTTACCCAAACAGAAAAGACAGTAGCTGAGTATAAGAAAATGGAGTTTGATTTAAAGGATCAAATAAATATCTTAAAACATGAGTTACATCAAAGTAAAGATATTCAAGATATAGTAAACAGGGTTAATCTTGATTTGATAGCTCAGTTAGAGGAGGCTAACAAAAATAAAGATAATGTGAGTCTTAAAATCCAGAGATTTGATAAGGCCACACAATCCCTAGGAGAGTGTGTTAGTAAACAAAGAGACTCTAAGGATATGAGTGGGATTGGGATGAAAGATTATACTGGTGTTCCACCACCAGCTGGGGATTTCTATGGTGTCCAATCAAAGGACTTATCTTGGACTGGCTTGCCAGAACTTCAAGAGAAGGAATTCATTCCTCCACCTAGAGTGACTTCCCCAGTTGAAGAATACAAACAGAAACTGACTGACCTAGATGAGTGGAAGAAAGCTAACCACACTTTGTTTGTTAAGGGAGGGTTGTTATGTGAAAGTCCAAATGAGCCCACACCAATCATGAGCCATAATATTGTGGAGTCCAATGATCCTAAACCTATTAAAATCACACACCCTACCACTGGCAAAGCTGTTGACCTTGGCCCACAAACTGTTAGAAAACCTAGTGTTAAGTATGCAGAAATGTATAGGAATACTAGGTCACCAAAAAGCCAAGCTAGTAACCATGGAACAGGCTTCTTTGCTTCTAGACCTAAGACTATGTCTAGAAAAGCTTGTTACTCATGTGGTAGCTTTTCACATTTGGCATACAAATGTGTCAACGCTTCCAATGTCAACGCTGATAGGAATCATTTCAGCGCTGACAAAAGTCAACATAGGTCAAACACTGTCAGACCCAATACTTTTGTGAACAAAAGTTCACAAGTTGTTAGACCAGCCCCATACTTTTCTAGAGGGTCTAACACACAAGGCCTAAGACCTTTTCAAAAGTAAAACACTTGGTCCAATAGGCAATGGGTTCCTGTAGCAAACCCTAGGTTCAACGCTGATAAAGGCAATCGGGGCGCTGACAAGAGCAATTTCAGCGCTGACAGACACACTACCAAACCTAGGTATTTGCAACCACAGGGAAATAGGTCTAAAGCTTCTACTAGCTTAACATGGAGACCAAAACAAGACCAAAACTCTAATTCTACTGGTGTTTCTATGACATGCAACATGTTTCATTATATTTCAAAAGCAATGTCAACACCAATTGGGGTTAACTGGGAATTTCATTCAAAAAGGGATGTAATATAAGGTTTTTACACCAAATATGAAAGTTCAAGTTCGTTATAGTTCCGAATCTTTTCGAATTGAAAACCGGTCTTAAGTGCGACTCAATCGTCTTTTGGTGAATCAAGAGAATGGTTTGGTTTGTTTATCTAATTTAAACTATTAGCAAGTAATTAAAGTGTCGTTGAGTAAATTTGAACTTGGACAAAATGAAAAACTTGAAAACTTAATCAATCGGAATAAAACAATTCATGTCCATCGGAATACACCAAAATAGCAACCATCGGAATAATCACTAAAATTAACCATCGGAAAAATTAAGTTCAGATCGGAATACTTAAGGAGCACTTCTGTCGCAATAGGCACACCTATCGGAATGCCTCTATCGCAATGACTCTATCGAAAAACAGGCAGCACTTCGTCTTAACCAAGACCTTAAGACCCGTCGGAATACGCGATCGCAATGTGCGATCGCAACCCAGATCGGAATAAGGGGGTTAACCAACTGATCGCAAAGTAAAACCCTAATGGGTTATTGCGATCGAAAACCAAAGCTATCGGAAAGTGGATAAAACCGTCGGAATGTGTGTCAAAACCCTAAGATTGCGATGGGATGTAACTGATTCCGAAATTTGTGGAAAGAGTGAATCTCAATAAGCAAACGCAATAAGCAAATCCAAACGGAACTTAAACAATTCACAAAGCTTAAATTTAAGATTTCTAAAGCATAAAATCAAGAACTTTATGAAATGAACTTTAAACTTACTAAATCCTTTTGCAAAATCCGAGAATCAATAAGCTAAGATTCGAATAAGCCAATAAGCATTATGAGCTTATGACCTAAACGTGTAAAAGCTTGTGTGTAAACCAAAAGATCAAACTTTTAACCACGAAATCATAAAATCATACGGATGAAGTATGATATTCGGATCAAAAGTAAAATAAATCAAGAAGTGTAGAATGAGAATAAGGATCAAAAGCTTAAAATAGAACTTTGATTAATGAAATAAGCAATACAAAAAAGTGTTTAATCTTGAAAGATTAAAAGAAAAAGATGAACTAGTGAGAGAAAGTTTAAGACTTTCTCTCTCTAAAAACTAGAAAGAAACTTAAGAAATAAAAACTAGCTAACCCCCTCCTAATGTGATTAGGAGGGTATTTATAGGGGAGTGGGAGGCATGTGTGGTGCTTTCTTCTTTCTTTTTCTTCTCGACTCGATTTTAATTCTTCGTCTTTGTAGTCTCGGGATTTGAACTTGTCTATTAATTTTCTTCTTCTATTAGACTTAAGTTCTTCGACTTCATTAAACTTCCGTCTTTAGACTTGTTCTTCGATAAATCTCCAGAATAGGTCTTGGACATCCGTTCTTTAAGCACTCTTGATCTTTTGACTTCGTCTTTTCCCGTTTTCTTCGATAAAAGCCCGTGAAAGCCCGTGTTTTCTTCCTTTTTCATCTTTTGGTCCTAAAACACAATAAAAATACAAACCACGCATAATTCCGACTTTTACGACATAAATCACACGTTTTGGTCTTGTTATTATTGGAAATAAGTGGTAAAAGGATAAGTGTTTTCACACTTATTAAATCCCCTACACTTGACCATTGCAATGCCCTCATGCAATGCATTAATTTTAAGCACGGTTTACATTTCCCATCATAAATAACCCACCTTGGCCTTTATTAAAGTCTAAACATAAAAGATAGAAATAAGTAAATAAATTAAAAACTTACATTGGGTTTTGGCGGCCATGAACATTTTTCATCCTCAAGTTTCACGTTCCCCATACCAAGCTTAAAAACAAGATCATTGTTATTATAAGTTGGCAAACTATCACGAACTAATGTGGGCCAATTATTCACTTAGACTCCCTTATTCCTAGGTGTATCTCTTATATTTTATTTTTGTCTTGAATGATCACAAGGATGCATTGTTTGACTTATTTTGATAGTTATTTAGTCCGAAAATAAGGTGAACGATTTAATCAATAGTTAGCTAAAGGACCAAATCTTTTAAAACTGCTTCTCGGGATATCAGAAAGTTCATATCTTGGCATAACTTGGTTCGCGATTTGAGACCTTTCTCGGGCCGATATTTGGCAGCGACTTCATACTTCGAATCTTCGAGAGACGTTCTTGAAATTATGGTCTTCTCTTCATAATAAGAATTTCTTCACTTGAAGTTTTTGAGAGATTCTTCATCTTTGGACCACGACTTCTTCATTTTTCTCCAATCTTTATTTTGGACTTTGATATACAACGATCCGCCTCCTTTTAGGACTTGGATCTATTTATCCTCATACCTTGTTAGGGTCTTTTCGGATAGACTTCTCCATGACTTTGGGGAGTTTTTGCTTTTCGTCGTGTGTCTCGATCCTTCATATTGATTTTTGATAAATGATTCTTCACATCACTTTTGGATCTTTAGCAACAAAATGTAGCCCTCATGCCTTGTTAGGGCCTTTTCGGACTCGCCAATCTTCGCTCCCCGCTTCATAAGTTATGCCTTGGCTATGAACTCTCGTCATTACCGAGCAACTTTTAAACGATCTGGGGCTAGAAGCTAAGTAACTTTTTAAATCGTACAACCTTATTTATTAGCAGATAATTTATTAAGCAAGCGGAGGGAGAATAGGCTCATAATTAACTCACATAAATTCACGAAAGAGTACCGAACTTATAATTGACTCTATCATCTCTCGTTCTCCACAGTTTAAAATCTCAAGTAATGAGACTCGTGGATGCTTAGACTATTAAATCAAAGTTTCGGGTTTTCGAGTCGCCTATAGGATCTTGCAAATTCTTAGACTTTTTCAAGTTTAGAAATCGCAATTTAAAGTTCCCTTGATAAACGACTCTCTAGGATCAATTATAGGAACTTGCGAAAAGTTCTTGTTCTTAACCCGTGAGAGTTAAGCCTAGCAAAACTTGACTTAAATACGTTAAGGATACTAGCTAGAGTAAACTTAGGCAAGTAAACTCGGGTTGAGTCAAAATGTTCACGACTAAGAAAAATCTAAAACCACTTTATTAAAAACTTATTCTAGCAAAGGAAGAAAATAAACATAATAAAGGAAAATGCAACTATACAACTAGGCCAAAATAGATTAAAAATTTTGAAAAATGTCGAAAAATTAAATTTTCCGGTTAAAATGAGGGCAAATTCATGGAAAAGACCACTTACTTCGATAGAAGTCCCCCCTACACTTGAGATAAACATTGTCCTCAATGTTTAAGCATGTGGGAGTAAACTCCCCTACACTTAAGACATTGTGCACTTTGTTTAAATCTTGCTAAGGAAAGGACAACTAAAGTGAATTCAATGTGAACATATAGAATATGAAATATTGAATCACAAAAGTTTAGGATAGAACCGGGAAGATGGAAAACACGGTATCACGGTTCGTCAAAAGTTATCAAGATGCTCTCTGAAGCTTTAATCCCTGCATAGCACAAGAAACAAGACAACAAACATATGCGGGCTCCCCCTACACTTATTATGAAAGCAGTAAAGGATAGAACACGGGTTGCCTCCCGAGAAGCGCTTGTTTTTGTTCACCGAGTCATGAGCCTGACTCGACCCGATTTTAGTTCATGGGGAACGTGGTGAGGGATGGAATCATCTCTTGAGAGATGTCCTCACCAAAGTACAGCTTTAAACGCTGGCCATTCACCTTGAAATTGGGCCCATTCGGCTGAGAAAGCTCAATGGTCCCATACGGAAAGACTTTGGCGACGGTGAATGGACCAGTCCAGCGGCTCTTCAACTTGCCAGAGAAGATCTTCAACCGAGAGTTAAAGAGTAGAACGTGATCTCCAACGTGGAACTCTCGGTTCTTGATTTTAGCATCGTGGATCATCTTCGTCTTCTCCTTGTAGATCAACGAGTTCTCATAAGCTTCATTCCTCAGTTCTTGTAGCTTGTTGAGTTGAACCTTGCGATGATCACCGGCTTTAATGATGTCGAAGTTCGCCCACTTTAAGGCCCAGTGCGCCTTATGTTCCAGCTCGATGGGTAGGTGGCAGGCTTTCCCGTACACAAGACGATAGGGTGTACAACCGATCGGGGTCTTGTAAGCAGTACGGAAAGCCCACAGAGCATCATCTAACTTATCGGCCCACGCGGCACGATGCTCTCCCACAGTACGCTCCAAAATTCTCTTCAAGCCACGATTGGAAATTTCGGCTTGCCCATTGGTTTGGGGATGATAGGCGGTGGAAAGACGGTGATTGACACCATACTTTGCCATGACTCTTGCAAATTGATCGTTGCAAAAATGAGTCCCGCGGTCACTGATGATAGCACGAGGAACGCCAAATCGAGCGAAAAGCTGCTTCAAAAAGTTCACAACCACCCTCGCATCATTCGTAGGAAGAGCCTTAGCTTCAACCCATTTAGAGACGTAGTCGACGGCGACGAGGATGTACTTGTTCCCTTTGGATGATGGAAATGGCCCCATAAAGTCGATGCCCCATACATCAAAGATTTCACATTCCTGTATGAAATTTTGAGGCATCTCATCCTTATGTGTGATCTTGCCTTGACGTTGGCAAGCGTCACAATGCTTAACCATTTCGTGAGCGTCACGATAAATGGTGGGCCAGTAGAATCCAGAATCAAACACTTTCTTAGCGGTGTAGTTGGGACCAAAGTGACCACCGGTGGGTCCTTTGTGGCAAGCTTGGAGGATGTCAAAAGCTGCCGGTCCGTCAACACATCGACGAATAATCAGATCAGCACACTGTTTGAATAGATAAGGGTCATCCCAAAAGTAAGTCTTAACATCATTCAAGAACTTCTTCTTTTGTTGGGATGTTAACCCTTGGATGAGAATACCACCCGCTAAGTAGTTTGCAATGTCCGCAAACCACGGGGTGCCATCAAGATGGAGATTTATAGACATTAGAGTCTCCAGGAGGAAAGAGTCATTGATCTCTTTGTTCGGATGATCCCCCTGATATGGATCCTCAAGTCGACTCAGATGATCCGCGGCCAGGTTTTCGGCTCCCTTCTTGTCACGAATTTCAATGTTGAATTCTTGAAGGAGCAAAACCCAGCGAAGAAGTCTTAGCTTAGAATCGTTCTTTGTCATCAAGTACTTCAACGCGGAATGGTCCGTGTATACGATGGTGGTGGATAAAACAAGATAGGGGCGAAATTTCTCAAAAGCATAGACAACAGCTAAAAGTTCTTTTTCGGTTGTCGTATAATGCAATTGAGCCCCTGTCATTGTTTTGCTAGCATAATGGATTGGTTGGAAGTGTTTATTCACTCTTTGGCCCAAAACCGCACCAATAGCAAAGTCGCTAGCATCGCACATCAATTCAAAAGGTAGCTCCCAATTAGGGGTAACCAAGACCGGTGTCTTAGTGAGCTTATCCTTGAGAAGATTGAAGGCTTCGAGACACTCTTTAGAAAAGATAAAAGGAGTATCTTTTTCTAAGAGGTGGGTCATCGGGCGAGCGATTTTAGAGAAATCCTGAATGAATCTACGATAGAAGCCCGCATGACCCAGAAAGCTTCTCACACCCTTCACGGTTGAAGGTGGAGGTAATTTGGCTATGACATCTACTTTAGCACGGTCAACTTCAAGACCGGCTTTAGAGATTTTGTGTCCTAGCACAATGCCTTCTTTTACCATAAAATGGCATTTTTCCCAATTCAGAACAAGGCGAGTGTCTTCGCACCGCTTAAGCATACGTTCCAAATTGGCAAGGCAAGCAGAGAAAGAATCCCCGAAGACCGAGAAATCATCCATGAAGACTTCCATGGTTTGCTCAACCATATCATGAAAGATAGCCAACATGCACCTTTGGAAAGTCCCGGGGGCATTGCATAAGCCAAAAGGCATTCGTTTATAAGCAAATGTGCCGTAGGGACAAGTGAATGTTGTTTTTTCTTGATCTTGGGGATCGATGGGTATTTGAAAATAACCCGAGAAACCATCCAGAAAGCAGTAATATTCATTACCAGCTAGACGTTCAAGCATTTGGTCCATGAAAGGTAGAGGGAAATGATCCTTTCTCGTGGCATCATTGAGTTTGCGGTAGTCTATACAAACTCTCCACCCAGTAACGAGACGGGTAGGAATCAACTCGTTGTGTTCATTGGGAACAACGGTTATTCCGCCCTTCTTGGGCACACAATGGATTGGACTAACCCACGGTGAATCCGAAATAGGGTAAATCATACCCGCATCAAGAAGTTTGATAACTTCTTTTTTGATGACTTCATGTATTTTTGGATTCACCCTTCGTTGGCTTTGAATAGTGGGCTTGAAGTCGTCCTCCATGAGAATTTTGTGTGTGCAGAAGTGAGGATCAATTCCACGAATATCCGAGATTTTCCACGCAATAGCCTTCTTGTGGGCTTTTAACACAGCAACGAGGCGAGTCTTCTCTTCATCTTTCAAATCCGTTGCAATAATGACGGGCGACTTCTTGTTGTCGTCAAGGAACACGTACTCGAGATGTGGCGGCAACTCCTTAAGTTCCAAATCCGGAGGATTTTCGACGGGAGGCGTTGTCAAAGTCGGAGTATCGATAGCAATGACCATGGGAGATGGAGGCGAAGGATTGGCTTCGGTGAGAAGATTGTCAAAGAAACTCATATCTTCATCCCCCTCGGTGGGAGAATCATTAGTAGCTAAATTCACATCTCCCATGGTATCTTCAAGATTGTTCCAGAATAAATCACTATCTCCAAATAGAGACAACGATGAATCAATGGAGGACACGGTCTCAACATTGGGAAGAGAGGAAGGAATACTTTTGCAAGCATCAATAAAGTGTGCTTCACAAGCCTCATCCAGAACGTCAATATAATTAACACTCTCGTTCGAATAAGGTTGTTTAGACAACTTTCCCATGTTGAAGACTACTTTATCGTCACCCACTCTCATGATAAGCTCACCGGCTTCAACATCAATAAGAGTGCGACCGGTCCTAAGGAATGGACGACCAACAATAAGTGGCACACGGGGGTCCATCTCGTAGTCGACGACAACAAAATCAGCAGGGAAGGTGAATTTGTCGACTCCTACAATAACGTCTTCGGCTCTCCCCACTGGATAAGCAACCGTACGGTTGGCCAATTCCAAAGTCATCTTAGTGGGGGCTAGCTCTAGGAGAGATAATTGCTTCCAAACACTTAGAGGCATGAGATTAATACTGGCACCTAGATCGGCTAGGGCCATGCAATTCTCTACTCCCGGGAAATTGCAAGGGATAAGAAAACGACCCGGATCACCAAGCTTGATTGGCAATTTCCTTAAGAGCACTGCAGAGCAGTTCTCATTAAGTTGGGTGTTGGCAATGTCGAGGAGCTTTTCCTTGTCGCTCAGAAGGTCTTTAAACATTTTAGCGTATTTGGGCATGTGAGCGAGAGCCTCGGCAAAGGAGATGTTAAAATTCAATTGTTTGAACATTTTAAGGAAGTTCGAAATCTGAATATCATCCTTGCTCTTTTGCTTCTCTTTCCTCAACCTTGAAGGATAAGGTATATTGGATGAAGAAGAAGGCTTTAGGGGAATAGGATCACTCACAACCACGGGTGGTGGGGAAATGGGGATAGAAGGTGAAGGAGGTGAAGAAAGTTGCTCTTTTTCCTTGTTCACAATCACGGGTGGTGGGGAAATGGGGATAGAAGGTGAAGGAGGTGAAGAAAGTTGCTCTTTTTCCTTGTTCACAATCACGGGTGGAGGTGTAGGAAGCTCGGGTTCCATATAACCTTTTCCACTGCGAGTGGTGATTGCTTTCATCTCCCCTCTTGGATTAGCAACGGTATTACTCGGAAGAGTACCCGAAGAAGAGGGTTGATTACTTTGGATGAGCGAACCAATCATATCACGAAGGTGAAGAGCTTGATTGTTAAAAGAGTTTTGCATGTTGGCATTAATATCATTGCTGTGTTTGGTCATGTCATTCCTTAGCTCGGCTCGTATATCGCTCCCTTGTTTCACCATGTCATTCTTCAAGTTGACAAATTGACTCTGAAGATTCGTTACCAACTCACGATTGGTCTTCATGAATGTCTCGACGTCTGGACTTACTACCATCGGTTGATTGAGAGGTGGAGCTTGGTAAGCTTGAGAATTTCCTTGAGTTGGGTATGGGTTTCTTTGGGATTGATACTGATTTGGAGCACGAGGTTGGGATTGGTTGTTGCGGTTGTAGCTTTGTTGTTGGTTTTGGTTTGCAGGAGGAAAACCGGGAGGAGCAAGATAATTGTTGGATCGATAACTTAGCAAGCCACGGTCTCCTTGAGGTCGAGCTTGATAGCCTCCCGTGGAATAAGTGCCGTAAGCTGCGTTAACGTTTTCAGAATAATTGCCTTGGGTAGAAGGACAATCATTATAAGAGTGAGGGCCACCACATGTGTCACAAGAAATAGCAACAGCTTTAGCTTGTTGAAAGTGGTTTGTGGCCATGGCCATGAAATTCTTGTTCATTTCAGCGAGTTGTCGAGAAATTTCAGACATTTCAGGATTGGAGGTAGTAGAAGAAACATTTACTCTCGAGTTAGATCTTGAGGATGCGGATGAATCCCAATTCTTGTGGTGAGTAGTCATGTTTTCGATCAACTCTCGACACTCCTCCGGTCTCCTTTTCATAAAAGTACCACCGGCGGCAGCATTGATCGTGTCACGATCACGAAAGGTGAGACCATTGTAGAAGGTGTCAATGAGAGTGACGGGAAGCATATTGTGATTAGGACAGCGGTCGATCAAATCATTGTAACGTTCCCAAGCATCGAAAAGCGATTCATCATTCTCTTGCATAAATCCACTGATTTGGTTACGAAGGCTAGTGACCATGGATGGGGGAAAGTAGCGCGACAAAAAGCGTTGAGTCATGTCGTTCCACGTATGAATAGAATTCTTAGGAAGACGGTCAAACCATTTTTCGGCATGGTGAGAAAGCGAGTGTGGAAAAAGTTGAAGTCTAAGGTCATCCATAGAAACACCGGGGCACTTCATGCTTTGGGTAATGGTAATGAATTTGTCGAGGTGTTTGTTGGCATCATCATCCGGAATTCCACGAAACGGGTTCGTTTGCACTTGTTGTATCATATGATGCTTCAACGAAAACTCCTGAGCCGTGACGTGCATTGGCGCAATCGGGCCTCCGCGTCCATTCATGGTGGGTTGGCACAATTCCTCCATGGTTCGTAAATCAGGTAAAAGGACATTGTTGTTGTTGTTGTTGTTGTTATTCAAATTATTTTGAGGTGGGTGATTATTGTTGTTGTTGACACCAGCCATATCTAAATCTTCAAGAGTCTCGGGCTCAGAATAGTTGGAAGATCTAGTACGCATACACCTGCAGAAGAAAAATATACACAAAGAATATCTATATAATCTTTTTGGTTTTTATAGGTTTTATAATGTTTTTGTATTTTTGAAGAGTTTTATATTTTTTTTATGGATTTTTGGAAATTCTTATAGCAATGAAAATAACGTTCAAAGAACGGATCCCAAAATTCAATGCGTCTCTCACTAGAAACCGTTTATCTTAACGAAAAGAGCCGGCAGCGGCGCCATTTAATATAAGGTTTTTACACCAAATATGAAAGTTCAAGTTCGTTATAGTTCCGAATCTTTTCGAATTGAAAACCGCTCTTAAGTGCGACTCAATCGTCTTTTGGTGAATCAAGAGAATGGTTTGGTTTGTTTATCTAATTTAAACTATTAGCAAGTAATTAAAGTGTCGTTGAGTAAATTTGAACTTGGACAAAATGAAAAACTTGAAAACTTAATCAATCGGAATAAAACAATTCATGTCCATCGGAATACACCAAAATAGCAACCATCGGAATAATCACTAAAATTAACCATCGGAAAAATTAAGTTCAGATCGGAATACTTAAGGAGCACTTCTGTCGCAATAGGCACACCTATCGGAATGCCTCTATCGCAATGACTCTATCGAAAAACAGGCAGCACTTCGTCTTAACCAAGACCTTAAGACCCGTCGGAATACGCGATCGCAATGTGCGATCGCAACCCAGATCGGAATAAGGGGGTTAACCAACTGATCGCAAAGTAAAACCCTAATGGGTTATTGCGATCGAAAACCAAAGCTATCGGAAAGTGGATAAAACCGTCGGAATGTGTGTCAAAACCCTAAGATTGCGATGGGATGTAACTGATTCCGAAATTTGTGGAAAGAGTGAATCTCAATAAGCAAACGCAATAAGCAAATCCAAACGGAACTTAAACAATTCACAAAGCTTAAATTTAAGATTTCTAAAGCATAAAATCAAGAACTTTATGAAATGAACTTTAAACTTACTAAATCCTTTTGCAAAATCCGAGAATCAATAAGCTAAGATTCGAATAAGCCAATAAGCATTATGAGCTTATGACCTAAACGTGTAAAAGCTTGTGTGTAAACCAAAAGATCAAACTTTTAACCACGAAATCATAAAATCATACGGATGAAGTATGATATTCGGATCAAAAGTAAAATAAATCAAGAAGTGTAGAATGAGAATAAGGATCAAAAGCTTAAAATAGAACTTTGATTAATGAAATAAGCAATACAAAAAAGTGTTTAATCTTGAAAGATTAAAAGAAAAAGATGAACTAGTGAGAGAAAGTTTAAGACTTTCTCTCTCTAAAAACTAGAAAGAAACTTAAGAAATAAAAACTAGCTAACCCCCTCCTAATGTGATTAGGAGGGTATTTATAGGGGAGTGGGAGGCATGTGTGGTGCTTTCTTCTTTCTTTTTCTTCTCGACTCGATTTTAATTCTTCGTCTTTGTAGTCTCGGGATTTGAACTTGTCTTTTAATTTTCTTCTTCTATTAGACTTAAGTTCTTCGACTTCATTAAACTTCCGTCTTTAGACTTGTTCTTCGATAAATCTCCAGAATAGGTCTTGGACATCCGTTCTTTAAGCACTCTTGATCTTTTGACTTCGTCTTTTCCCGTTTTCTTCGATAAAAGCCCGTGAAAGCCCTTGTTTTCTTCCTTTTTCATCTTTTGGTCCTAAAACACAATAAAAACACAAACCACGCATAATTCCGACTTTTACGACATAAATCACACGTTTTGGTCTTGTTATTATTGGAAATAAGTGGTAAAAGGATAAGTGTTTTCACACTTATTAGGATGAAAATGGGGTTGTTATGAGAACCAAGTCTGTTCTTGTTGAACAACCAGATGAATCCAAGTCTTCCAAGGCTTGGGTTCCCAATGAAAACTAATGTGTTTTCTTTATGTGCAGGGCATTCAGAAGAAGATCAATGATTATGGATATTGGGATAGTGGATGCTCAAGGCACATGACAGGAAAGGAAGACTATCTGACAAACTTCACTCCTATTCAAGATGGTGATAAGGTCTACTTTGGAGGGGGCTATGGCACCATTACAGGAAAAGGAACCCTTGTCACCAATAATCTACGTTTTGATAATGTCTTCCTGGTAAAAGAACTGGATTATAATTTGTTTAGTGTATCACAAGTGTGTGATAACAAAAATAAGGTTCTTTTCACAGACACTGAGTGCTTGGTCCCTGAGGAGAAATACATAGAATTTAGAACACCAAGGCATAAAGACATATATAATGTGAATCTTAATGGAATTAAGATAAATAATAAAATGATGTCATGTTTTTATGCTAAAGCCTCAGTAGATGAAAGTAATCTTTGGCACAGGAGATTAGGGCACATAAACTTTAAGAATATCAATAGACTTGTGAGGCTTGGTTTAGTTGATGGTTTGCCTGAAAAGGCTTTCCACAATGACCACTCTTGTGTTGCATGTCTTAAGGGCAAGCAGCATAAGGTCTCATTCATGTCTAAACAGGTGCACTCTAGTTCTAAACTTCTTCACTTATTGCATATGGACCTCTTTGGTCCAACTAATATAGAAAGTTTAAAGGGTAAATCATATTGTTTTGTCATCACTGATGATTTTTCCAGGTTTACATGGACTTTCTTTTTAGCCAAGAAAAGTGAAACTGCCCAAAGTCTGATTAATTTCATTACCCAGATTGAAAAGAAGAATGGTAATGAGGTCAAAATTATTAGAAGTGACAATGGGGGTGAGTTTAGAAATCAGTTGCTAGATGATTTTTGTGCCAAGAAAGGGATTACTAGGCAGTTTAGCATAGCTAGAACCCCACAGCAAAATGGGGTTGCTGAAAGGAAGAATAGAACCCTAATTGAAGCAGCCAGAACCATGTTGGCTGATGCCCACTTTCCTATAGCCTTTTGGGCTGAAGCTGTTAACACAGCTTGTTATGTTCAAAATAGGGCATTGGTCAACAAAATACATAATAAGACACCTTATGAGTTACTTTAGGGAAGGAAGCCAAATATTGGCTTTCTCAAGCCTTTTGGCTGTCATGTAGTTGTTTTAGAAACTAGTGAAGCCCTAGGTAAATTTGATTCAAAAGGTGATGAAGGCTACTTCATGGGTTATTCAGTGCAGAGCAAAGGATATAGGGTTTACCTTAAAAAGGAAAAACGTATACTTGAAAAAGTACATGTTAGGTTCTTAGAGAGTAAACCTAGTGATCCTGAAAGTGGTCCAAATTGGTTGTTTGACTTAGAACCTTTATCTAGAGCTTTAAATTATATGCCTGTTACTGATCCAGACATTGTGAAGGTAACTTCAAGTGTTTTGGAAAAGAGAATTGATAATGTTTCAGGTATACAGGTTGCTAAGAAGGATGGACCACCAGCAGTTGAGTCATCTCCCACACAAGAATATGTTACACTTCCTATATGGACAGATGAGTATTATGCTGCTGCTGCTGCTGCTAGAAAAGATAATGGTGGTTTCCAAATACCACCAAATACAAACATGCATACTTCTTCAGGCGCTGACAAAGGGAAATCAAGCGCTGACAAGACTAATTCAGACGCTGATGAATCAGACGCTGACACCAACAGTTCAAGCGTTGTTAGCCCAAGCGTTGACAAACAAGGTTCAGACTTTGACAACACCTTTGTACATCTTTTCTCTTCCCATTTTGAACAAGGTGGACCTTCCAATGTCCATGAAGAGATTTCTGTTGATCAAAGAGAGTCTGATGAAGAAGATATTGGCAACATGGAGCGTGAAGTTGAGGACACCAGACTTTTTGAAGGAGGAGTTCTCACTTCCACAGCAAAGGATCACCCCTCATCTCAGATCATTGGTGATGTTATGGCTCCAGTTCAGACAAGAAGATCCCATCAAAGTCTTGGTGGATTTATTGCCAATATACACAAGAAGTTTGATACCCCTCTTGTACAAGCATGTTTGTTTGCATGTTTTCTGTCACAAGAAGAACCCAAGAAGATTTTTGATGCTCTCAAAGAATCTAGTTGGGTGGAAGCAATGCAGGATGAGCTTCACCAATTTGCTATACAGGATGTTTGGGAGCTGGTTGATTGTCCTAGATATGTGAGACCAATTGGGACAAGATGGGTTCTAAGGAACAAGAAGGATGAAAGGGGTATTGTGGTCAGAAACAAGGCACGTTTGGTAGCTCAGGGATATACACAAGAGGAAGGCATAGATTATGAAGAAGTTTTTGCTCCAGTAGCAAGAATTGAAGCTATAAGAATTTTTCTAGCTTATGCCTCTTGTATGAATTTCAATGTTTATCAAATGGATGTGAAGAGTGCTTTCCTCTATGGAACAATTGTTGAGGAAGTATATGTTATGCAACCTCCTGGTTTTGAAGATCCTGAAAATCCAGACAAGGTTTATAGAGTGAAGAAAGCAATGTATGGACTTCATCAAGCCCCAAGAGCATGGTATGGTACATTGTCCACTTACTTGGTGGAAAATAGTTTTAAAAGGGGCACCATAGATCAGACATTGTTCACAAAGAAGAAAGGAAAACATGTGTTGCTTGTTCAGGTCTATGTTGATGACATCATTTTTGGGTCTACTGATCCAAAAATGAGTGAGGACTTTTCCAAGCTCATGACAGATAAATTCAAGATGAGTGCAATGGGTGAGATGAACTTCTTTCTAGGATTACAAGTTCAGCAGAAAGAAGATGGTATCTTCATCTCCCAAGACAAGTATGTAGCTGAAATCTTGAAGAAATATGGTTTTTCTCCACATGAAAAGGATGCTTCCACTCCTATGGATAGGGAACACCCTTGGGGAAAAATTGGAGCTGGAAAGGATGTGGATGTTAGGCACTATAGATCAATGATTGGGTCATTGATGTATCTTACAGCCTCAAGACCTGACATCATGTTTGCTGTGTGTGCTTGTGCACGCCATCAAGTGACTCCCAAAGAATGTCACCTTTTTGCTGTGAAAAGAATTTTTAGGTACCTAAGATGTTATCCAGATCTTGGCTTGTGGTACCCAAAAGATTCTCCATTGGAGCTTATTGTATATTCAGACAGTGACTATGGTGGTGACAAGTTTGATAGGAAATCCACAACTGGTGGATGCCAATTTCTTGGGAGCAGATTAATATCTTGGCAATGCAAGAAACAAACAGTGGTGGCAAACTCTACAACTGAAGCAGAATATGTAGCTGCAGCTGCTTGTTGTGGACAAGTCTTATGGATTCAGAACCAGCTGTTGGATTATGGGTATAATTTTATGCATACCAAGATTTTTGTAGACAATAACAGTACTTTATGCATTATTAAAAATCCTGTACATCATTCTAAAACCAAACACATAGAAATTAGGCATCATTTTATAAGAGATTGCTTTGAGAAAGGTTTAATACAACCAGATAGGGTAGCCACAGAAGATAATGTGGCTGATTTATTAACTAAACCTTTTGATGCTAGAAGATTTCAATATTTGGTAACAAATATTGGAATGGTTAATCTTACATAATATGTGTTTTGGAACCTTTTTGTAAAAGTATGTACAGGATAATGCATTGTTATTGGTCTTTGTGATGATTTAGATTTTTCCACTTTATTTTTCTAACACTGACAAAGGTAAATGTAACGCTGTCAATTGTTATTTTGCCGTTGTTAGAGATATTATTGTCTAACGCTGACAAGAGTTCCTTCAACGCTGATAAGTGTTGTCGGGACGCTGTCAGCAACAAATGTTAGTTTTGTGGTTTTCAATCTAAATGTGTAGGTGGTGGTAGCTTTATGCCATTGGGTACAGAGTTGCTTATGGATCTTTGAAGAGCTATTTGGACATGTTTTTGTTTATGGATGATGGTTGGAATATTTATATTCCTATCTTGACATAAATTTTTAATGTTCATATATATTTTGAGAAACTCATGTATCATAGTTTAAGGGGAGGTTTTAGGAACCTTTAGGATTTTTGGGTATCCATATGATACTCTTATCACAATTCTAGATTGTGTCCACAGGTGAGTATGGGTTAGTTTTACTAAACCATGAGGCACTGTAGCATGCATAGTATATCAACTTTGCATGCTGCCAAGACATTTTTGGCCTAGAATTGGTTGTGGTCTGTTGGGAGACTTGGGAATCATTTTGATATGGGTTTTACCTGGGAGTAACAAGGATTTTATAAGGTAACTTGGTTGTTAAGAATTTTGGTTAGCAAGGGACACTAGAGGACTGTTATGTCTATCATGCTTATGCAAGTGTGCATAACTGGACAGTGCTTGCCGCCCTATGATAATTATCAGCTTTTGGTTATTTTCTCTAGGATAAATTACTTGTTAAGGTCATTTTTCACTTTTTAAAACAATTTTATTTTTGGACGCTGACAAGATTTTTCCAAGCGTTGTTGTGACCAAATTGGACGCTGACATGGCTTTAGGCGAACGTTGACAAGATTATAGCCGTTGGGCGTTGATGGGTTATATTTGACCGTTGACAATCAATGGGACCTACCCAGTTGTTACTTTTTGACATATTTTCAAGCCGTAATTTTAGGAGTTGTTACTTTCATTAAATGCATGAGATAACTTATAACTTTTTCAATATTTTCATGATTAGTTTTTGAAAATCTTTGCCTATTTTTGGGCCAATCACATGCATTCATCCACTCCTATAAATTTGGCTCCTATTTTTAAACAGGGTATCTATAATTCTTGTCTAACACTTTTCTCTTATCAACCTTCATCTTTTATACTTCAAATTAACAGCTTTCATCAATGGCACCAAGATTTAACTCAGCAGAATTGGATTTGGGGTTCAAGTCTCAACACAACATGATTGCTTATCTTGTTGCTGATAATACTTTGTTCCCTCAATACACACAAATGGTGGAGTATTTGAACGCATCCCCCTTAAGGTATGCTCTTTCTCATGCACCACTCATTCCAGTCACACACATTAAACAGTTTTGGAACACTGTTAGTTCCTCAACAGTTAATGGAGTGACCACATTAACTTCTATTGTTCATGGGAGATCTTGGGTAGTTACTGAGGCCTTGGTACGCCAGGCCTTGCATCTTGATGATGCTGATGGTATAACCATTCTTCCCATATCTGAAATAGAACAAGGGCTTAGGGCTTTGGGATACCATATTCCTGATGAAGGTACTCTTAATAAGTACCATAAGCAGGAATTTCCCCCAGCCTGGAAGTACCTCATTCACATTCTCCTTCAATGTTTGAGTCCCAAATGTACTGCACACAATGAGATCAATAGATCCATTGCAACTGCTATTGTGTGTATTGCAACAGGGCAAAAATATAACTGGTCTAAAATGATTTTTGAAGGAATGTGTAAAAACAAGGGGACAAAAATGACTTTAGCTTATCCCCGTTTTCTACAAATGATTTTTGATGCTCAAATATATTGTTCAAGGGATCACAATGATTTTTATAAGATCCCTGAACAAAAGAAAGCTATTTTTACCAAGATGAATTCCCCACCTCATAGAGACCTACCTTTAACCCCAGCCATGCTTGCTGTTATTGCAGCAGCACAACCCCAACCAGACCCCCAACCTCATATTGACCCTCACCCACAACTTGAACCTATCCCTGAACCTTTACCCTCACCTGACCAAATGCAAATCGACCAAAATTCCTTTGACGCTGACACATTTAATGTGGGCGTTGATATGCCTATTTCCAACACTGACACCCAACCATCACAATCCCAAACACCCCTTAACCAACCCACATCTACACCTTCTTCCACACCATCTTCCACACCACCTGAATATAGGTTGTTTAAACGCCAAAGGACTGCTGGAGTGTTCTCCTCTGGTGGTCCTAGCCATGAAGCAGAGAGAACCACCACCACAAGTGTGGCTGGTGACCTGGATGAGGCTGGGACTATTGGTTCTGGCTTAGCAGCTGGCCAAGGCAGTCCCACCATACTTAAGTCCTCATCCATGCCCAATGAACCTGACTTGGGAGGTCAAATCCCCATTTCACAAGAGGGCAGACTGGAACCAATGACTCTTTTGGAATTGACGGCTGTCTGCATTAGCTTGCAAAAGCAGAATGCAGACTTGGTACAAATTGTCAGTAACCAAGGCCTTGAACTCAAGGATTTGAGGGAGAGGATTGTTGTTTTGGAGAGTGCTCCTGCAAAGAGAGGTATGGAGGAGTCTTCCAAAGGGGAGGAAGATCAAAGAAATCTGAGTGATAAGAGCAGTCAAGATGGTCAATCATTGGATGTTGCTGAAGCTCTTACTACTTTGAAGGAACAAACAGGTTTTGATACGTCCTTGATCTCTCCAACCAATTTAAATTTATCATTTACAGATATGTTGAGAGAGGTTACACAAGGCGCTGAGGGAAAATATTTGAGCGTTGACAAGACAAGTTTGGACGCTGATAGAAGTATTTTGGGCGCTGATAGAGGAAATTTGGGCGTTGACAGATCTGCATATGGAGGTGATGTATTCCAGTCATCATCTATCATCAAAGATGTTCCTACTCAGGTATTATCATCTACCCTACCAACAATTGCACCAACAGATAAGGGTAAGGGTAAGTTGGTAGAAGAAATTGTTCCAAAGAATGCAGCTCAGGTTGAATTTGATAGAAGATTGGCTGAGCAAATGATGGAACAAGGTGAAAAGGAAAAGTCACCATTTGTTGTGACTTCTGAAGAAGAAAGTGATGGAGCTAGCTCAGATTCAAGTGTGATGATTGTTGAACCAGAAAGACTTGAGTATGGTGATGAGCTTGCTAGGGAAAAGCTGAGAGATTTAAAGTTGCAGATTGATTTTGATATGCCAGAGGTGGTTCAGATGTACAATTCTTGGGAAGAAAGCTGTATGGATAATCCAGACTTGACCATTTCAGATCAGATATGGGGTTTGGAAATTCTTCTTAGAGTTCAGAAGGATTGTAAGGTGATTTTGAAGCACAAGGCTAGCAATATTCTTTCAGAGTTGAAAAGGGATAGAAGGAAGCTCTACTTTATGTTGCTCAAATCTCATGGAGTTGGATGGACACATCAGAAGCTGAAGGCTTTGACATTTGATGAGTTGGAACATAGGGCTTATCCCATTTGGGTGAAAGTGCAGGAAGAAAACACTTTCAGACTTCTTTCAGATGAAAGAAAGGAGCAACTTGCAGAAGAGATGGAAATCAAGAAAGCTATGATAGTTCCCAGACCAGTGAAGAAGGGATTTATACTTGAGTTTCCAAAAGATATGAATCAACTATATCCAAGTGAAGCAGTTATTAGAAAGAGTCTCAAGCTCTCCCCATTAGAAGCTTCAGATATGGTGCATGTGTTACCACTAGATTCCAGGAATCCAATTGTGAGTTATGATGAAGATGAATGTGGATTCTGGAAAATTGGAAGATTTGGCAAGGAGGTACACACTTTTACCACTCTCATATCTTTATTTGCAAGTTGTGATAGAGAAGACTTGGTGGACCTTTGGAGGTTGTTAGAGACCAAGTATGAGGCTGAAGCACCAACTTCAGCTAATGGAATAAAACTTTGGACCACATTCAAAAGAATGTGTGGGACAAAAGAAGAAGATACTGAAATATGGAAGGATCTTGAAGATGATCTCAGTGGTCTTCAATGGAGGTTATATTCAGCTGCTGGTGTATACCATTTGAGTTCTACAAAGTTTGCTGAGTATTTACTTGTAGATGCTCAGTATTTCATATCCAAGGCTGTTTTGGAAAAGATGAAGGACACCCAGTTGGAGATAGACTATACAAGTGACGTGGCAAAGAATTTGATCAGATTTATTTATTACCAATATGATAAGGTTTGTCAGATTCCTCCAAGTTCTTAATGTTTATTCAGAAACTTGATCATAAGAGTGGATATCAAGTTTAGGGGAGGATTGTTGGGAATAAATTAAGGCCAGACCACTTGAACGCTGACAAGAACAACTCAAGCGTTGACAAGAGCAAAGTGAGCGCTGATAGCATAAGCGTTGACAAGTTAAAGTCAAGCGTTGACAGATTGAAGACAAACACTGATGGAAGATGTGAGCTACACGTTTATTATATTCTAGAATACTTCTAGTAAGGATAGAGACGACAATGTATTTTCTATGTTTATCTTTACCTAGAATAGTTGATTCGTAGCTTATTGTACAAGACTTCTTAATCTATAAAAGAAGATCTTTTAGGTTAAAGTTAAAATAAGTTTTCATAAGTTTTTGCAAGTTAAACTTCTTTCATTGTAATCAAGTTCGTTTATTCTAATACAAGTGAAAGTTTGTTTAACATCTTTGTGTTTTAGATCAAGTGTTAATTCCGCATAACACTTAGTTACTTTATTCATAAGCAAAGGTTTCTCTACGTGTATTACTTGATCTAATCTCGTATACACAAAGCTTAATCGATCTAAGTTTGGGATCAACAGATGTCATGATAATCTGAAAATAATAGCATTTCAAAGTTGAGTAAGTATTACCTTACACAATTCAAAAAAAAATTAAAAATGTATATGATATGTTGTATGTCTTTTAACAGTATAGGTTAAAAATTACGTAGATACTTGGGTGATCATATAGCCAAAAGATATATATATCAGTGCACAGTTAGTTCACACAATATGTATGCTCTATATGATGTATGCCTAACTATCAGGGTTGCCAAAAATATTTTTTTCTTATAACCGATTTTTAAATTCGGTTATAGTCAAATTTTAAATTTTTATTATTTTAAAATTTTTAGATTTTGATCTGGTTTTCTATAACTATGCGTCTCTGATACCATTCTGTAACACCCCCTAAGTGGTCAAATGCAACAGAATAGTACATGGGTGTTACTTTGGTGGATCGATATCACACAGTATATAGAGCAATGATCATAAATGTCATTAAAACATATTACATGAATAAAATTGTGCAGATTAAGTAAATTTTCTAAAAATCAACATTTATTATTGTTCAAAGTAATATCCCAGCCCGATAGTAAATATGATGCTTCCTATAAGATGCTGGAAATCCAAGTGCACATAACCTGCTTAGTTACCTGAGGAAACATATAAAATAAAATGTGGGGGTCAACACGAAGTTGGTGAATTCACAGATTTAGTTTATAAGTAAAAGTATTGATATGCAAAACACCACGAAGATAGTAGAGCTCCAATCTTAATACTATAATAGTTCTTATTGCCCTGTAATAGAAGCTAGACAAGTGATCAGGAGCCTATGTGGATCGTTCCTGAGAAGTACCCCTATAGTCCGAAAATTTATATAAGTCTGGTGCCCTTGGCCGAGGCTAGGTGAGAGCTACTCACGCAGACTGGGATTGTCAAATCCCAAATAGATCTATTTATAATATTTCGCGCTTCACAATAAACTATTACAGTCCACGGGAATGGGGCAAACAATTGGCAGCAAATAAGTTGCGGACCCGTGAAATGTTTGCATATACATTAAGTAGTATGTTTTCTTCCCCGGTAAAAAAAGCTGTAAAATATGGGGCCATGAACTCACCTTAGTAGTGATGCAGTAGTGATAGAGTCACTGAGCAAGCTGACACGGTATGATCACGAAGCAGTAGAATTACCTAAGCAATTTGTGTGGGTCTCGGTAAATGCACAAATAGAATGCAGATATGATTGCAGTTGATGAAAATGCATGATCACAATTTATTAAGTTGTTACTATTTTAAGTGTTAAACTTATAGTAAGTTATCGAAACATGTACACATTTAGTCTAATAAATGTATTCACCTTGTTTTAACTTTAACGGTATAACGAATTAAATAAATGATTTTATTTAATTAAGACTTATAAATATAACGTTTCATAAAAAGCCTTAGAGTTTCAAATGTTCAATATTAGTCCTTCGGGTTACACAAGTTTCTTAATAAGCCTTTTAGTTTATTTAATTAAATAAATAAAATAAACTTAAGTTAAATTGCACTTAGGTCCTCATAAAAATGGAAGTTTCCAAACAGCCCCTAGGGCTTATAACACAATCGGTATTTGGCAGAAAATACCCCTAGGGTTCGTCTGTTAAGTTTAATTGCAATTTCAGTCCTTATCTGTTATATATAACTTCAAAACCGCCCCTAGGGCTTATTAAACTTTCGACTAATGACACAATTATTCCTTAAGGTTTGTAAACTTTCGGTTAATTGCAAATCCAGTCCCTAGAGCTTGCTTAGGATTAGTTAAATGGCATAAAAGGTCCTTGTTGTTTCGAAAATGTATAAAATTCCCAATATGATCTTTCTAGGGCTCGTTTAAGTTTCCTAAAGTGACAACAATGGTCCTTGTGGTGTGTTTAAGATTCAGTTATAATTAAAACACTCCCTTAACTTTTGGCAATCTACAAAATAACCCTTATACTTTACAAGACTCACGAAAATCATTTAAATAGTTCATGACTTTACAAATTTGACTTATACTTTCATCAAGGTACATATTTGGCACAAATGGTACCTAAATAGTGTTTTATAGGTTTAATGGGCTTGGTAGACTCAATAAGGATTCGGTTTGGTTTTAGACTCACATGGGCTCACTAGTGGGCTTAATTAAGTTTAGGAATAAATATGTAAGTACTTAGTCTAACCCAAAATATTTGAACAAGGCAATGGGCCTAATGGGCTTATTTTATATTAATAATGGGTTATGGGTTATGTTTCGTGGCTTATAGCTTATTTTTAGGCTTATCTTATCTAGTGTTTATGAGGTTATAAGTTACTCATGATACGTAGTTCATTTAGGAATTGGCAAGGCTTCCTAGTTTTATAGGTATAATCCTAGATCTACACAAGGAGTTACCTTAGCAATATTAAATAAAATTAAGCATGTTTCCTACACCAATAATTCATGTCGTGAGCCATAGTTTCTTCTAGGGTTCGATTTATCAAGTATTTTACGTGTGCATGATGATTTCTTTAGGGTTTCCATAGATGTGATAGTATACACGAGGCATGGTTTCCATTATCATATATTATATGAATGTATGAATGAGGATACTGTGAGGTTTACTTACTTGATGGTCAAGGTGGTAACAATGATGAGACTAACTAGAAAATCCTTGGAACACAAAGATCTATGCGAATGAGTTATAGTCGAGACCTAGGGCTTCTTTAGTTGCCTTGTTGACCAAGATAGTGGTAGTAGATATGAATTCTAGCACTAAATGTGCCTTGAGACCAAGATTCGGGTATTGAATTTGTTTGTAGGTGTGTGTTTTAGTTGATCCGAGAGTGAGAGAGAGATATATTGAGTGGGTGTGTTTTGTGTTAGTGTTTATAATCAAGTGAGGGTGAGGGATGTTGTGGTTCGGCTTGGTACACGTCAAGAGAGAAGAAAGATCAAGGTTGGATCTAGAAAAGTACACTCCAAATCCTAGGTAAGATTACAAAGGTACTAAACCTTAAATGCAACATTTTGGTACACTTGCCCTTTGGTTTTTGGTAGCCGGCGTGTAGGGAGGTCAAGGGACAAGGAGTGATTCTAAAATAGTGTAAGGTTTAATTAGTTAGGATTGTACAATTTAGGTAAGTGGCATATGTAGTGTACAAAGGTTTCTAAATGACTAATGTGTAGTATATATTGTATTCGGATAGGATTATAATCTAAGAGGGTTTTATGTTTGATTTTTGGTGAATTTGTAGAGTTACTAATGGTCTAGGTAAGATAATGTAAGTGTAGGTTCAAATCTAAGGTGAATTGGTTAAGTTTTAGAGTTTGTGGTGAAAGTATAAGTAGTAAATATAAAACGTATTGTTTGAGTAAAATAAAAGTACGACACTTATTAAAATGTAGTAAGGTTGATAAGTATGAAGTTGAAATGTTAAAAGGTGGCTTATGTTGACTCGTATTATTTCTTATAGTATAAAAAGAGTATGTGTACATTTATTTTGTAGTGAATTTAGGTACTTGATAAACTTAAATACTTGTGATCATGGTTTTAGATTTTATAAAATCCAAAATGATGTATGCAAATGCTCATGTGTTCCAAGTGACTTAATAGTCGCCAAAGTGATCAACTGTATGATTGTATGCTCATATGAAATGTAGTCATACGTAATGTTCCTGTGATCCCATTACTGAATACTCACAATCATGATAAGATGTTCAAAGTTCAAGTGGCCAAGTGATTGAATATTCACAATCATGTTATAATGTATATAGTTCTCGTGAATAAACGTGTGTATAAACCACGGGTTATTGGTAATAAATAATATAACTCATGAGATGATGTGTACAATGATGTCATTACAAACCTTGAAAACCACGGGTTTTACACCTTTCCTAAGGTTATTGGTTAAAAGGTGATACAAGAATTAAGTTTTATGCTACAAACCCTAATTAGGGTTCTTTGGAAGAATCCTAATATATCTTGATTAAAGTTTTTGAATTTGTTAATATCTTATGAATCATGTTATTTTCAAACTAGAGATGAGAACTTAAAATGTGTTTTGTAGTTTCCTAATTAAGAACAAATTATTGTTTCTTAAATGCATGTATTTATAGAATTATCTCTACTTACAAAAGTAAGTGGGAACATAAACAAATCTTAAAGATATTCAAAAGAAAAATAAATAACCTTCAAAATTCACTTGTTGATATCATACTTCGGTTAAACATGAAAATCTCAAACTAAAATAAATGTTACTCTCATTCCTAGATCTGCAAGGATGCCTCATCACCTGATTGATTTTTAAATATTAATACTGAGAAATATAAGTCAGGTGATCTTTCTAATCTACTAACTACTAAGATAAATTATCATATTTTGAATCTGATAAATGTATTGGAACTATGAACGATAAGATGTAGTCATTAGAGGAAAAACCAATCCATTAAATTTGATTGATATTTTGCTTAATTATAAACGTTGTAAGGTTTGAATGAGTTTCTTTTGAAGAAAGACTCACAAGGGATAAAATTGTATACATAGTTAGTGCATGATTAATAATAGGAAGTTTTTTAATCATACTTAAGCGAATTGTTGTGATAAATATATCTTATCTACACGCATTAATTAAATAAAGATAATTAATTCTCATACATTTTTCCATGTATATGGAATATGATGATTAACCTTTATATCTTTTTTTCTGATTATTTTTAGCGAGGACGGTGTGTAATCAAAAGGTTTACGAGTCTATAAAATCTTCATTTAGTATACAAGAAAAATAATCCAAGTGTGGATTAAATCATGCATCTAGGAACTTAATCTAGAACTTAATTACAATAAGATTTTGATTAAATTTAGATAATTTATTGGAATAAGCATATGCGATAATTACAATAAGATTTTGACATTAAGTGAGAGCACTGTGTTTTTCCTTTAAATTCATATGTTGTATAACATATTGAAGATATCATTCCATCTAAGCTAGATAATCCTTAAGATTGAAATGAAACTTCACTTGAGAATTTAGGAAATAAAACAAATGGCTTTGGAATAAATGTTTATTAGAATAAACATATGCGATAATTAAGTCCAACTCAAATGAAATATATCATTTAAGCAAGTCTTAAATGATATATTCAGTTGACATAATTATTCATTCATAGAATTATTGTTGTCCTATATTTACATGTTTAATCCTTAAAAATTTTATTATTCAAAATATGTCCATTGTCGATTAGCAATATGAGAATATTGTTATATTAAGACAAATGTGAATGTTGGTTATATTCTATGAATATATGGATTGTTCCTGCTAAACCCATATATTATTCATAGAGGATGCATATTGGACACCCCGAGCTTTTGAATATTACTTTTGGATCCTTGTCATGAGTAAGATTCGAACATAGTTATTAAGTCATCCTTACACTTAAGATGCAAACAAGTTGGTGCATGTATGGATATCATTTCTTGATTATAAGTTAAAGGTTATCCTGAATAAGGTAGTTATAAAGGCTAGAGTTGGAAATGTTGGGAAGTAGCATCCACAACACTTGCAATCAATATTGAATTTGTGCCTCCACCTGATAAGTGCAGATTGGTACCACCGGGCTCTCTAGGATTTATCACATTATTGTGTGACCGCACTCAAAGGGTAAATCAAGTTGATAGTTATTTACATTTGGTATATCTGAATTAACTTTTATAACGAGAAAAACGATACTAGTAACAAAGGGATGATTATTAGCAAGTCATGTAATAATACACCATTTTGTTTTTGAGATATTTCTTGAAAGCTCAATCATTTTTTATTAAAATAAAGTGTTACTAGATACTTTATTGTGGACGTACTGTTCTAAACTCTCATAAGTGGGAGTTGTCGGGGTATGTGATCGCTTGGGCATCGTGAATGAGTGAGCCTATCGAGGGCACACACTCAAACACAGAGAACACACTTTATTAAGTATTTAATAATTAATGTTTCTATTAAATATTTAATAAAACTTCACTATTATTTATTTATGTAACTATTGTTATAGTGCATTACATAATTAACCGACTTAACATGTGCTTAAATTAAATAAGAGGGATTAAAAGTTAAAACCTGGAAACCCTAAGGGAGCCCAAAGTGGTCGACCCCTATGGTAGTTCTAGAAGAGAATTTGTGAAAATTATTAAGCTAAGTAATTCTTTAATTATCTTTTCTTGAAGTAGGGAACAAGCTTTAGGCCTTAGAGCTTGAGGGCTATATAAACACCCATTGCCTCCCCATAATCAGTCACCCCTCACCATCTCTCTCTCTCTCTCTCTCTCTAGACCAAATTTTGGTCCCCCTCTCTCTCTACAAATCCTTTAAACCTCAAAGTGTAAATCTTTGCAAGACCGAATGCCTTTTGGTACTCCCTTGTGAAGTAACTACGCCTACATCGAATCCTTGGTACTGTTATCAAGGTTTTGATCTTCGTTTTAGGCTCTCCTTTGATTGGTGATCACATAAACCCTAGTCAGGGTTTCATGTGATTTTGGGAATCAATATTGTAATGTCTACAAATCGATCCTTGCGTAATCCCTATCTAGGGTTTCAAGTTACAAGATCTACACAAGTTGTGTGAATGAGAAGTTACTACTAGCATCGTAGTGATTGTTCGTTTGACATGTTGTGTGAGCAACCATTGAGAAGACAACTTAGTCGATAAGTTTCAAGATCAAGATCAAGACCCGTTTATTTGATTTAATCAATTAAACAAAAGGTTAGTATTTATTCGTTTATAATATCTTTTAACCATAAATACTTTACAAGATTCATTCCGCAGCGTACTCGTAGTTAATACTATAACTAGAACTAAAATGCTAATAGGTAATTCATTATACAACATATGTAATTCATATCAGTATGAAAAAGGCAAATATTTTCATTTGTGTACAAACTTAATTTTTTATTTATCTTGTATGGTTAGAAAAAGCCACGGTTCTAAATAGCACACTATAACGACGCTATAGGCTAGGCTATAGCGTGAGGCGTGGACTAAGGCATCATCTCTAAGCGTAGCGTGCTAAAAAGCGGCATAAAACGTGATATATCGTGCAATAGCGCATAGCGTGATGCCTTTTTTTTGAAAGTTTTAATAGATTTTCAGGATTTAGGCCCGTTTACTAGACTTTGGCTATTTATTAGACTTTAGCTTAGTAATTTTAATATAGATATAAATTCTTGACCACATAAATCGTTATATAAGTATTAATTTATAAATATGTTGTTACGTTATATATCACGTTTTAAATGATGTCGTAGTTTTACTATATCTTCTGAAATTTGAGGCTTGACAATAACGCTACACTATGTTTCACGTTGTTTACGACCTTAAAAAAACATACACATCTCATCCTCTAGATAAACAAAGTTGTAGCCTGCAACAATCCAAAACTATTTGTCAAGTTTCTATTTTATAATAAATCTTTTTATTTATTTATATTGATCTTCCTATTAGAAAAATAGTCAAAACTCAAAACCAATCTATTTAGATGTAGGATTTCAGCTTTCTCTTTGAGAGCTATGTGTAGTAACACCAAAAATCTCAAATAAGACCGCCACATCAGCAAAACAACCAAATACCACCAACCCCTCTAATCATAACACCCACCAACACCACTTTTCCCTTCTTTCAAAAAAAGCCCTCAACAGTTATCCCATTCTTTAAACAAACACCCATTTTATTCATAAAATTAAAATACGAATTACATTATAGATAAAAAACACACAAAAATAAAAATAAAAAACATACGAAATTAAAAAACATACGAAATAAAAAATTAAAAAAATAATAAAAATAAATAACACTAGTCTTCATCTTCGTCTTCCCCTTGAGCTTCCTCGACTTCACGTCAAACATGGTTCATGAGGTCTTGTTGAAGAGCACGATGAGTATCTCGGTCACGTAATTCCCTTGCTTGACGCCGTTGAGTTCCACATCGGTCGACCCGCATAGACCTCGTCGGATTAAAATAAACATGCTTCCAATCAACAACCACCATCTCTTGATCTTCAAAATCATGTTATGCATTATGATACCCGAATACATTATTTGACGTAACGTGTTGAGTTCGTAAGCACGAGATGATTGTTGAATAAGTCCCCAACGCCCTTGGAGAACACCGAAAGCACGTTCGACATCTTTTCGTGCACTTTCTTGACGTTTTTTGAAGTATGTATGCTTTGGATCACTTGCAACCAAGGTTGCAAAAATCACTCGGCACTAGCTAGGCGGTTGGGTACCGCCAAATGATTTTCGGTTTGGCTGGGATTAATCGAGGATTAATCGGATCAGATTTTTTATGTATAAAATTATAAAATTTTGAAAGTATATGCCCAATTAAGCCGATTTATCCCATTTTTATCTGATTTAACCGATTTTTATCCGATATTTTCCGATATGGTTGATTTATATTCGAAACCAAGTTGGCCGATTTATCTCTTTTTTTAGATTTGACTGATTTATCCCCCATACATCGTCAATTTATCCGATTTTGACCAAACCGATTAATAAGGCCGACTAATGAAAATCGTGTCGGTTAATCTTCGCCAAGCGATTTATCCCCGCTTAATCGGCCGCCAAGGCCGATTTTTGCAACACTGCTTGCAACCGTAATCGATTTCACGAAACTTGACCATTTCGGGTAATTTCCATCGGCCAAATAATACTCAGTTAGATGTTGATTACTGTTTACTAAATACGGAACCACAGGTTGAATGTCATCTAACAAGTCGTCAAATAACATAGAATTATCTAAAACATTAATATCGTTATTCGCACCTCCTATCCCATAGAACGCATGCCAAATACACAAATCTTGTGAAGCCACAGCTTCAAGCGTTATGGTAGGGTACTTTTTATCACCCCTACCGTATTGACCGTGCCAAGACACTGGACAACTTTTCCATTCCCAGTGCATACAGTCAATGCACATATTCAAATAATTTAACGCAACTCGGGAATTATGCTTACTCATTTGTAAATATTCGTCTAATGCATCGGGGTTGTTACCTTATGCACATTGATGTATAGCCGTCGTGCACTTCATAAGCGAACTAATACTCATTCGACCCGTACAATCTTGTCGGGACGAAAATAATAAAAATGTTGTGGGAGAGGGTCTAAGGGATAAGTTACAATAGCATCAACAATTTTAGTAAAAGTCTACGACTCATGAAATCTTCTACGAAAATATTTTAGAGGGTACCTACAACCCATCAAAATAATATACAAAAATGATATTTATTAGTTGATCAATATTTTATTTATATCTTTTGCATGAAAATGTATAAGCATGTAGTTTATAACAAATTGGTAACCTGTCAAAAGTTCACAATATAATGTAAGCACATGGGAGTAATAGAGTAACATCAGTACAAGTCATTTCTGGCAAATAACAATATGATACAAGTACAACCAATCTAAGACAGAACACAACGTGCCTGTCTGAAATAGTGGTACAGATGTTTTGGTACAACAAAAGATAACCTACCTCTAGGATTAGGTACTAAAGATGGAAATACAACTGAAAGAATAAAAGATACAATACATGAGTCCTAGATCATGATAGCTAGGATGCAACCTAATACTTGTCAAGATATACAAGATATCTAATCTAAACATGGTTACCAGAATCACTAGAAACTGGTGGTACAACTGGGGCTATAGGTGCTTGAGTAGCATGTTGCAAGGCGATCATGGCAGTACGGGTATCTCTGGTATGTCGAAGAGCCTCTAGCAGTTGTGTCTGTCGTGCCATATCTGTACTCCTGAGGTAGTCGGTCTCTACAGTAGTCCCCTGGTGACGAACCTCTGCTAAGTGGAAGAAAATCTGGAGTGTATCCCCCTGAGTCATGAGGGCGGTGTGTGTGATACTGCTAGCCCTCGAGGGTGAACAAGCGCTGTCGGAGACGATCGTTCTCCTCAAGCAACCACTACAGGGTGTCCTGGACAGTCATCCAAGTCCCCTATGTAGCATGTGACTCTGCCCGATACTGCCCAATAGAGAGAGTCTAGTCTCTCCTAGAGCACTGAGTGTCCATAATGACCTGCTCGTAGTAAAGCATGAATAACAGCCGTATCCTGAGCTTGTCTCGCTGCTAATGCGGCGATCTGTTCCTGAACAGGGTCTGGTCCTGTTCGTCTTGCTCCTGATCCCTCCCCTATCTCGAAAGTCGAAGTAGGAGTAGAGTCGTACATCCTCTTGCGAGGTGGAAAGTCTCTAGTGGGTAGCTATGAAGAGTAGAAAGTGGTGGAAGTGGTGGTAAAACGGGTATAGCCTGATCTCCTTCCCTGGTTGGGGAAGCAGGTATAACTAGTGGTGGGGATGTGGTAGAATCTGATATAGTAATAACTCCAGCAGCCTGGTGGTCTTCAGACTCGGTGTCTGATGACAGTCCGTGAAGTATTGAGGTCGGTGATGCTGGCGTAGCAGTAGTAGTCATGGGAGCGTCAATAGTGGGTACATGTGCCGGTGATGTCATGATAATCTAAAAATAATAGCATTTCAAAGTTGGGTAAGAATTAGCTTACACAATTCAGAAAGTTTTAAAAAATGTATATGCGATGTTATATATGTCTTTTAACAGTGTAGGTTAAAAATTACGTAGATACTTAGGTGATCATATAGCCAAAAGCTATATATCTGTGCACAGTTAGTTCACATAATATGTATGCTCTATATGATGTATGCCTAACTATCAGGGTTCCCAAAAATCAACTTTTATTAAGACCAATTTTTAAACTCAGTTATTGTAACACCCCATTTTGATAAATGGAATGTCACGCGTGATTATGGCGTGTCATCAAAGCATGCAAGGTGATATGTAGTAAAAAATACATGACCATAGGGAAAACCGGAATCAAACATCGGTTCCCAAACATAAGCCCAAAACATAAATAAAGGAAATGAACTGAATAAAGACTAAACAAGCATAACTATATGAAGGCAAAAAGGAAAAGAAGTCTCTGGCAGCTTCCATCCTATGTGCGTCCTCCAAATGCTCGAGTCTTGGGTACCTGCCGTTTTGGGACATGGAAAGGAAAGTAACGGCTGAGCAAGACGCTCAGTGCACGGATGTACAATAAAGCATGAAATAGGATAAGCGTGTAACATATAACAGCGGAAGACTAAGTACTGAGTAAACTGATTAAGTATCATGAAAACTGGTTTTATAGTTTGAAAAGCCTTATGTTTAACCTGTGAAAACTGTTTTAACATATATATACCATAGCCCATATAGGTCATGAAAAGGTCACGTGCATGAATACTTGGAGGGGTGACCTCATCATGCTGATTAGAGGGGATGCCTCTAATCAATATACTGATTTGGGTAGGAGGGATCAGCTCCTTGTGAAGGGTGCAAGGCACACACCACATTCACCATGATAAACTGAGTAAAACATGTAACTAGGATGCACCCATACGCCCCGACTGATATAATAATATGGCCAAACTGAAAAGGGACGCCACGAGCAATCACTCCGCCGTGGGGAAGTCATAACATCGGTGCCTCCAATGCTATGGTTATGGTACCTCCATAACTAGGTGAAACTGGTCATGCTTGTATATGGCTATAGTTTATGCTAAATTAACATAAGCAGTTCAAAACAATAAAACAAATGCTGGGGAAAAACAGTTGGCTGCATACGGGAAATCCTAATAAGGAAAGAATGTCCATACTGAAAGGACGGGAATCCGTACCTCAAGTCCAGTGAATGAACGGAAGAAAGACTCCTACTTCTGGATCACTAACGCTACATGAATACACACGTGTATAAGTATCGATTCACTGATTACGTATAGGGTTCCGTGTCTCATTATAGCTGATTTGGTATGTTTTAGGTCATGGTTCACTGTTTAAAGCCTTAAACTGTGTTTATCTTGTATTCTGATTAATCTGATTAAGTATTACTGGTGTTTCATGTATTAATATACTTACTGTATAATAATAAGTAACTTTCCAAAAATAGCAGGTTTCCAAAAATAGAAAGTTTCCAAAAATAGAAAGTTTCCAAAAATAGAAAGTTACCAAAAATAGAAAGTTTCCAAAAATAGAAAGTTTCCAAAAATAGAAAGTTTCCAAAAATAGAATTTACTGCCTAAAATAGATTAGTTTCTAAAAATAGAATTTACTGCCTAAAATAGATCAGCTGCCTTAATTAAATAAGTTTCCATATATAGAAGGTTTCCATAATTAGATTAGCTGCCTGAAATAGATTGATTTCCATATATAGAAGGTTTCCATAATTAGAATTAAGCTGATTTCATAAGCTAACATACAAGTCTAAGTGTCATAAGCTTACTACTTAAGTCATATGATATAGTGTATAGTTTAATTATTATTTCATGTATTTTAATTAAACTATAGGTTAAGCATTTTAATTAAAGTGTAACAGGTATAATTAAAATGAAATGAAAATACTTAGGTTAAAATGTGTATTATTATTAATAATAATATAACCTAAGTCATATCTAAATTAATTAATTATAGGCATGTTTTAATAATTAATTAATTATAACTTATAACATAAAATACTTAGGTTAAAATAATGTCATGATAAACTAATAATTAAAATAACCTAAGTCATGATTTAATTAATATTTCATGTTATTAATTAATTATATCCTAAGTTCATGATTCATAAAAATTACATGTAACATAGATCATGATTTTAACCAACGAACCGTGAATCGGGTATGAATTCGACACCGTACCCCGGGCCAAACCCGGGGTACACGTGTCCCCTTGCTGCCGTGGGTCCCACATGAGCCAACCAAGACCAATTGTGGTCTTGGTGGTGGCGGCAATAGCAAACCAAACCCCCCTCGGGTTTGTTTTGCTAGGCGGCTAGAAACAAACACCCCTTTAAATCATTCCTTGATTTTATTTAATACCAAAACATGTTAGATCAATGATTAATTATCTTGTTTTCATAAGAAAAATAATAACATGTTCATGAAAATAATCAAAGATTAAAGGAATTAAAAAGAATTAAAAAGAAGGGTTAGAAAGGTATACCACTATGTAGCTTGGAAAAAAGGATGAACAAACACGTATTCTAACACTTGTTTTTAAGATCAAAATCAATCAAACACCCACTTATGGTGGTGTAAGGGTGGCGGCACAATAAGGAGAAAAAGGAGAGGAGAAAACTCTTTTTAGGGTTTTATGTTTATTTCTTGAAAAATGAAAATGAAAACATGTTTTTACTTTTACCCCCCCTTAACTTGAAAAGTCCATGGGCTAAGCCCATTTCATGCATGTGTGCCGTGGGTATGGGGGCCCCACATGGGGTACCCGTACCTTTCTCGTGTCCCGATATTTCGTGTTCGTTCGTGGTTAAACGTGCTCGTGTTTAACGTGTTTCTGTTTCTTTTAACGTGTCGTTTATCGTAAACTTAACGCTCGTAAATATATTATAAGTATTTACGTAATTATTTTAGTTAGTATTTTAAATGGTGTTCATGATTTAATTATGTTCACGTGATATATTATTAACTGTTTATCATGGGGTCGTACGTAACTTATGTCTTCCGTCTCATTAGAGGCGGTGGCGTGAACCTGATTTATGACAAGGGTCGGCACTGAGAAAAAGCCCATAGAAGGAAGTTTACAGGGGTGGGCTGTAAACCAATTAATCGATACTTGTCATGACATACACGTATGCACTTGCTTGATTATTAGCACATGAATGTGATCAGTACTACATGAGGTAAGTTTTAATCTAGAACGTACGATCTTAAGGGCACTATTCATGGTAAAAGCATGCGGGTTTTACAATTCTTCCCCCCTAAAAAGAATAATTCGTCCCCGAATTATAGATAGAGTAACTGAAAGCGAAACATACCCGAATCAAACTGGAAAGGTATGCAAAATAACGGAAATGAAGGTGACATGGTAGAAGGGAACGTGGAACATGACATGTCTTGAAAAGACATGGAACGTGACGTGACTGAAAGGACATATCTAATCGATAAGAGGAAAATGGATAAGAAGTCCGGATGAACTTGTCCGTTTCCAAGTGGCCTCCCTCTTGGAACGGTTCCTTCAGAAGATCCTGACACTAATGATAAATCTTGGTCCTCCTGACCTTGACTTGGAATACGAAGAAATTCTTGGTTATCAACGGAAGGTAGATCCCCTACATTCGATCGAGGAAAATAAGAGTTAACGTGCAAGGGTAGCTGAAACGTTACGATGCAAGACCATCTGACTTAACTAACAATTAGAAACGATGCGCGAGACTTAAAGAAACGTAGTACGTGAACAATTTTGAACGTGATACGTGAAAAATTTTGAACGTGCTACGTGGAGATATGGCGAGTGTAGTATGAGAAAACATATCGTGATCCATGATACGTGTAACATATTTTGATCATGATATGAGGAACGTGGAATGAACGTGACATGTGAGACATATCGTGATCATAGAATATAATGGCGGTAACGCCAAACGCTACAAGGTGAGACGTGGAATATGACGTGAAACGTCTATCTGATGATGGAGAGTTATACTAAACTTGGGTCTGGTCTCACAAGTTCTTGCAAACTTCCCAGAATGAGGATAGAAATGAACGTAAAATCGTAAGCCAAAATACGATCATGAATGTGAATAGTGTCATGAACGTGAGCGCGAAAGCAAGTCGTGGAATTAGAATGAAGACGTGAAGTATGTTAGGAGTAAAATTACGAATCTTTGTCTGACCCGATAGCTGAGGGTTGCCAAGTGATCGGATGAGCCTTGGCTGGAATATGTTCGTCCAATCTGTTGGTTCTGAAATCCGTACGGATGTAAGGATTCTGCAGACTTGATCAAACTGTTGACAATAACCCAGATAGCATCATGCTTCTTCTGAGTTTGATGAAATCTGGTAACTAAAATCCATGGAGATCTTGTCCCTTTTCGATTCACAATTTCATATGATGAAAACATACCCGTCTGTTGGTGTCCTATCTTAGCCTGTTTGCATAACAGGTATGAAGATATGAACGTAACTGTATCCTGCTTCGTAGAAACTTGATACATGGAAGGTTGCAAAACTCTGAGTCTCTGAATCTATACTTCTCCTAGCGTAGGATTTTATAGAACACCTAATGTAGTGTCGGGTTCTCTTCTTTACTCATAAGCTGAGTCATGATAAGATTAACCGTAGAATGCCATGTGATTCCGCGTGTCACTGAAATCAAACAGAATTTATATCGGAAAGAATTTCAGGGTAAAATTTCTCTTGTCATATAATTTGCAACGTAGTGCAGATATGGTCTTCCTGTTCTTCTCTAGGCTTAGAGGAAATCAGGTTATCCTCAATGAAAACGCTGATGAATTTGTTTAGGAGTTCATGGAAACTCAATTTATTAAGTTCATAATGCGGTTGGAGCATTGATGAGACTAATTCAAAATCATAAATCTGGCATGACCGAGTCGTGCACGAATAGCAGTCATGGACATGTCCTGCTTTTTCACTCGTCACTGTTGGCAGCATGATTGTGAGTTCGATCTTGGAAAAGTGATTAACACTATACGGTTGATTGGACATGTTGTCCATATGTGGAGGAGAATAACGGTCATGAATGGTGATTTGTTTAAGTCGACGGTAGTCGACACATAATCTCATGGTACCATCCTTCTCCTTGAAGGTTCTTCTGGAATGTATAGGAAGACTTTGGAATAATCAACTGGCTATGCGTAAAAAAAGTTAGGTGGTTGTGTCTTACTGACAGCTAGAAAATTTTAGCGACCATGGCTAACAATGCACATGCTTGTAAGCATAGATAATTGCATAGATTTTCCTGATGGAAATCAAACTGAATGTATTCAGGAGCCTGAACATTACTGTACATAATTATTAATCATAGCATGGTGTGGTGTTCATAGTACATAATTAGGATAAAAATTCATCTCGTGTCTGTCCGAGGAAATGCGTTAGCAGCTTGGATCTTATCATTAAGCTGAAGGAAAACCTTCGTATGCGTGGGAATACGAAAGGCGTCCTTCATGGTTATGAATATATGAACTATGGTGAAAGAAATGCAAGTGACATCGGCAACGTGACAGTTCTCACTGATGCGCCGATAATGGTATAGAAATTCTTGTGGCCTGATTAATACATGGCACAACAACATAGATATACCCTTGGAGGGTACCCTGATTTTCTTAGAAATGTTCCATAGTTGGACGCGAGTCATGCGTCTTGACTCGTTTCTTGGAATTATAAGCATGACATATGTCTTGACTGGTGTCTTGACATGTGTCTTCAGGTGATATACGTGAGACATGTGTCTTGACTGATATCTTGACATGTGTCTCGAGATGTGAAACAAATAGAACAACAAATATTAGGTTAATATGCCAGAATTGGCGGATCGGTTGGACTACTGATCATTTGTATGTCTGATCACGTCCGTGGCCGGAGCCTCGGTTGCGATTTCTAGGATAGTTGCTGTCATAGTAGTGGTTACTATCATCTTGTCTGTTGGTTTCATGACGGTCATTCTCATGACCGTGACTCATGTAACTGTTAGTTGAGTGGCCGGCTGGTACTGGTTTGCACTCATATGGCTGAAATGACAGTCGAACGACGTGTGACATGTAACTATGAATTTGAGACAATGATTGAAGGGAATTGTCTGACGGTGAAGCATCTTCTCGTCTAATTGCTTTGCTCCGACGCCTTTGTCTTCGTCTTTTAGGATCTCCAGATTGTGAACAGCATCAGCATCAGCATTTCGTAGCGTCTCCCAACATCAGCAGCATCAACCTTCAGTGACATCTCCAAACTATGAGCGGCATCGACAATCTTGTAGAATATCAGTAAGTGAACATACGCCTGAGATGATTTAGAATCGACTAGCGAATACTCGTGAAGTATTGCAAGTGGAATACTCATGGATTAAGGTACATGTAATACACATGAAATACGGTACGTGGAGTACACATGGAATACACATGAAATGATCGGTATGGGCTCGATCATTTGTCATGATTTAAGGTAAGTATATCGGTTAACGGTTAGGAAAACCATCATGATAACCTGGCAGTATTAGCATAGACATCATTCTGGTTGTAACGGAAACGTTAAAGTGTGGTTACACAAAATTCAACGATGATTTGCCTGACAGCATGATCAATGAAAACCAACCCTGACTATCATGAAAGCAGAATTCAATGAAATCCAACAATGTCTTGCGTGAAAGCATAAATAACACAAGAGGCGTAAGACGTAATCAACATGAAAATGGAATTATCATGAAGGAACATAAAACGATCTATCATAAAGGAGTGTATAACATATTCAGCATGAAACCGAAGTTAACCATGATAGTATGAAGGCATACTTGACATAAAAACATAATAACTTATGATGGGACATGAAATTTTTTTTTTTATGCCAATTTAAATCATGAGAAAAATTTTATGCAAGGAAAACAGTGCATGAATGCGTAATGTAGTTTATAAAACCTTTATATGTGCGAGGGAACGCCTATGGGTCGGTTCCAAAACAAAAGACATGGCGAGGGGACGCCTATGGGTCGGTCCCAAAGTTAAAAGTTTCGATAAAAGCACATGCGACTAAATAGGGCCAGTCCTGTACCAACCATTACTTAGTCAAAATTCCTGCAACAGATGACATATGATATAAATTCATGAATGCATGAAACATAAATAATTAAAAGTCATTGTCAAAACTTAACAGAAAAAATTTTATGTGAAAATTATGAACTACTGGGGTTCAGTTCAAATAATCACAGTTCACTAGGAACATCATGCATAGAGACTGACACATAACTAAATATGGATGACGGTTGTTCATTCCATATTGGTAAAACGATACTGGTGAAAACATCATGGTTAAAACAACAAGGTGCTGAAAACGTAATGGTTAAAACAAAAAGGTGCTGAAAAAACGTCAATACGTGGAATAACAAGCGTTGACTTAGGAAGCTCCTGGTGACTACCCACTAGTCACAGGTCGAGTTTTAGAGCCTACAGGTCGAAGCCTTGGCTCTGATACCATAATTGTAACACCCCATTTTGATAAATGGAATGTCACGCGTGATTATGGCGTGTCATAAAAGCATGCAAGGTGATATGTAGTAAAACATACATGACCATAGGGAAAACCGGAATCAAACATCGGTTCCCAAACATAAGCCCAAAACATAAATAAAGGAAATGAACTGAATAAAGACTAAACAAGCATAACTATATGAAGGCAAAAAGGAAAAGAAGTCTCTGGCAGCTTCCATCCTATGTGCGTCCCTCCAAATGCTCGAGTCTTGGGTACCTGCCGTTTTGGGACATGGAAAGGAAAGTAACGGCTGAGCAAGACGCTCAGTGCACGGATGTACAATAAAGCATGAAATAGGATAAGCGTGTAACATATAACAGCGGAAGACTAAGTACTGAGTAAACTGATTAAGTATCATGAAAACTGGTTTTATAGTTTGAAAAGCCTTATGTTTAACCTGTGAAAACTGTTTTAACATATATATACCATAGCCCATATAGGTCATGAAAAGGTCACGTGCATGAATACTTGGAGGGGTGACCTCATCATGCTGATTAGAGGGATGCCTCTAATCAATATACTGATTTGGGTAGGAGGGATCAGCTCCTTGTGAAGGGTGCAACGCACACACCACATTCACCATGATAAACTGAGTAAAACATGTAACTAGGATGCACCCATACGCCCCGACTGATATAATAATATGGCCAAACTGAAAAGGGACGCCACGAGCAATCACTCCGCCGTGGGGAAGTCATAACATCGGTGCCTCCAATACTATGGTTATGGTACCTCCATAACTAGGTGAAACTGGTCATGCTTGTATATGGCTATAGTTTATGCTAAATTAACATAAGCAGTTCAAAACAATAAAACAAATGCTGGGGAAAAACAGTTGGCTGCATACGGGAAATCCTAATAAGGAAAGAATGTCCATACTGAAAGGACGGGAATCCGTACCTCAAGTCCAGTGAATGAACGGAAGAAAGACTCCTACTTCTGGATCACTAACGCTACATGAATACACACGTGTATAAGTATCGATTCACTGATTACGTACAGGGTTCCGTGTCTCATTATAGCTGATTTGGTATGTTTTAGGTCATGGTTCACTGTTTAAAGCCTTAAACTGTGTTTATCTTGTATTCTGATTAATCTGATTAAGTATTACTGGTGTTTCATGTATTAATATACTTACTGTATAATAATAAGTAACTTTCCAAAAATAGCAGGTTTCCAAAAATAGAAAGTTTCCAAAAATAGAAAGTTTCCAAAAATAGAAAGTTACCAAAAATAGAAAGTTTCCAAAAATAGAAAGTTCCCAAAAATAGAAAGTTTCCAAAAATAGAATTTACTGCCTAAAATAGATTAGTTTCTAAAAATAGAATTTACTGCCTAAAATAGATCAGCTGCCTTAATTAAATAAGTTTCCATATATAGAAGGTTTCCATAATTAGATTAGCTGCCTGAAATAGATTGATTTCCATATATAGAAGGTTTCCATAATTAGAATTAAGCTGATTTCATAAGCTAACATACAAGTCTAAGTGTCATAAGCTTACTACTTAAGTCATATGATATAGTGTATAGTTTAATTATTATTTCATGTATTTTAATTAAACTATAGGTTAAGCATTTTAATTAAAGTGTAACATGTATAATTAAAATGAAATGAAAATACTTAGGTTAAAATGTGTATTATTATTAATAATAATATAACCTAAGTCATATCTAAATTAATTAATTATAGGCATGTTTTAATAATTAATTAATTATAACTTATAACATAAAATACTTAGGTTAAAATAATGTCATGATAAACTAATAATTAAAATAACCTAAGTCATGATTTAATTAATATTTCATGTTATTAATTAATTATATCCTAAGTTCATGATTCATAAAAATTACATGTAACATAGATCATGATTTTAACCAACGAACCGTGAATCGGGTATGAATTCGACACCGTACCCCGGGCCAAACCCGGGGTACACGTGTCCCCTTGCTTCCGTGGGTCCCACATGAGCCAACCAAGACCAATTGTGGTCTTGTTGGTGGCGGCAATAGCAAACCAAACCCCCCTCGGGTTTGTTTTGCTAGGCGGCTAGAAACAAACACCCCTTTAAATCATTCCTTGATTTTATTTAATACCAAAACATGTTAGATCAATGATTAATTATCTTGTTTTCATAAGAAAAATAATAACATGTTCATGAAAATAATCAAAGATTAAAGGAATTAAAAAGAATTAAAAAGAAGGGTTAGAAAGGTATACCACTATGTAGCTTGGAAAAAAGGATGAACAAACACGTATTCTAACACTTGTTTTTAAGATCAAAATCAATCAAACACCCACTTATGGTGGTGTAAGGGTGGCGGCACAATAAGGAGAAAAAGGAGAGGAGAAAACTCTTTTTAGGGTTTTATGTTTATTTCTTGAAAAATGAAAATGAAAACATGTTTTTACTTTTACCCCCCCTTAACTTGAAAAGTCCATGGGCTAAGCCCATTTCATGCATGTGTGCCGTGGGTATGGGGGCCCCACATGGGGTACCCGTACCTTTCTCGTGTCCCGATATTTCGTGTTCGTTCGTGGTTAAACGTGCTCGTGTTTAACGTGTTTCTGTTTCTTTTAACGTGTCGTTTATCGTAAACTTAACGCTCGTAAATATATTATAAGTATTTACGTAATTATTTTAGTTAGTATTTTAAATGGTGTTCATGATTTAATTATGTTCACGTGATATATTATTAACTGTTTATCATGGGGTCGTACGTAATCGATACTTGTCATGACATACACGTATGCACTTGCTTGATTATTAGCACATGAATGTGATCAGTACTACATGAGGTAAGTTTTAATCTAGAACGTACGATCTTAAGGGCACTATTCATGGTAAAAGCATGCGGGTTTTTCAGTTATAGTCCAATTTTGAATCTTTATTATTTTAAAAATTTTAGATTTTGATCTGGTTTTCTATAACTATGCGTCTCTGAAACCATATTTTAACACCTCCTAAGTGGTTAAATGCAGCAGAACAGTACATGAGGTGTTACTGGTGGATCGATAGCACACAGTATATAGAGCGATGATCATAAATGTCATTAAAACATATTACATGAATTAAATTGTGCAGATTAAGTAAACTTTCTAAAAATCAACATTTATTATTGTTCAAAGTAATATCCCAGCCCGATGGTAAACATGATGCTTCCTATAAGATGCTGAAAATCCAAGTGCACATAACCTTCTTAGTTACCTGAGAAAACATATAAAGTAAAATGTGGGGGTCAACACGAAGTTGGTGAATTCACATATTTTGTTTATAAGTAAAAGTATTGATATGCAAAACACCACGAAGATAGAGCTCCAAGCTCAATATTATAATAGTTCCTATTGCCCTGTAATAGAAGCTAGACAAGTGATCAGGAGCCTATGTGGATTGTTCCTGAGAAGTACCCCTATAGTCCGGCAATGTATATAAGTCTGGTGGCCTTGGCCGAGGCTAGGTGAGAGCTACTCACGCAGACTGGGATTGTCAAATCCCAAATAGATCTATTTATAACATTTCGCGCTTCACAATTAACTATTACAGTCCACGAGAATGGGTCAAACAATAGGTAGTAAATAAGTTGTGACCCGTGAAATGTTTGCATATACATTAAGTAGTATGTTTTCTTCCCCGGTCAAAAAAGCTGTAAAATATGGGGCCATGAACTTACCTTAGTGGTGATGCAGTAGTGATAGAGTCACTGAGCAAGCTGATACGGTATGATCACGAAGCAGTA